>JARHVA010000349.1:82500-1355000 GCA_037957365.1 Torreya grandis
TCATAAGTAGATACACTATGGTTCTTACACCTCCAGTGTTCAAATTATTAGATTTAAATTAGATCAATCAAAATATATAGTGATTTAGATTATATGGGTCACTCAACATTACTTAAGACATTCATGGGGATATACCTTTAATTTATAGATACACAGACCATTTAGATACAATGGTTCAGATCATATGTATCCACAATGATTTTAGCTTATAGGTACACAGACTATTTAGATACAATGGTTTAGATTATATGGATTCACAATAACTTCAATATAGATTCAGACTCAAATACTAGATTTTGGGACATGTACATTACTACATGTCTCACACATACAACCTCATACAACATAACACAGTACATGACCAAATATCATATTATAGGCATAGTGTAGAGCATAGTGTTTTGATATCCAATTTTGCATGTGGGGTATGACATGATAAGATAAGTCATATCAAATGTGATTATACAGATTACTAGATTATACATACACATCACTCACATACTAGATTTGGGGGCATGAAATAGATGTTCACGTTCTTCATCACTAAAGATTATATAAATGGAATGGCAAGACATGTAATTCTCTTCTTACACATTAACCATATTTTTAGAGTACACCCAGTGGTACCTAGGTTGTCACTAGGTTGTATTGTATGACCATCTATAGTTTTTGTTCTATTGCATTACCTATACCTAGGCTACATAATTTTGTGTGGCATAGAGGACAAACATTGGTTTTAGGTCTCTGATCATTTCTTAGTTCTAGTTCACATATTTAGAGTGGGGGCATGATAGATTTTACTCTTCATAGCATACAAATTTTTATACACACATTACATATTACATCATTTTATGTGGGATAGAGGATAGACATTGGTTTTGGGCCTCTGACCATTCCTCATTTTTAGCTAGATTAAGTATAGGGGGAAAGCATTACCCTCCTCCATATTATATGGATTCCAATTTTAGATTCAATATAGGGGGCATCCATTTAAGGGATTCCTTCTTTCTCTAGTCACTATTCGGCTCTCCAACCACTTCCCTAGCTAGGAAGTGAGTTGGACCCTTTGAAAAATATTTGTATTCATGTGGTTAAGTTTAGGTATGCATTTTCTTTTCTTTTTTTAATTTAGTGCTTCATTTCTTTACATCACTAGAATAAAAGGGGGAAAATGTATACACCCTAAACTGGTCCATCAAACAAACATATCATGTCTTTTCATACTCCTTTCATAGGAGACTCTGACTAGATAATATAAGCCTTGTTCACATTAGCCATGTCTTTTGTTTTACTTATCTTGGTCTTATTTCACACTTGAGTTACCTTTTTTTTCATAACCAATCATCCATAGCCTTATAGATGATCATTCTAGCTCAGCCAAACTCATGCCTAAGCCAAACTTATGCTAAGCCAAACTAGTCATCATTCATAGAGTCATCATTATATAAAAATAGAATGAGTCAAGCTAGTGCCTCATATGGCTTCACCTTTCCCTATTTCATTGCTCATGTTATTGCACAGATGGCTTCTTCTTAGGCAACCATTATAAGTGTCTCAATTGCTATTGATTCTCTTATGCCTATAAATCTATTAAAACCCATCTCAAATATGTCCCCCTTTCATAAGCCAATCAATATTGCCACAAATAATAAAATGAGTGTGCCTTAAAAGAAGTTACCTTCATTTATTCTCAACATGGGCCTTCCCAAATCTTTATTTTACCCACTTGGGAAATTAGACCCAACCAACTTATTCATTCTTGCTATAACTTTGGATTCATCCTCTATCAAAGATCCTCCATTGAAACCACCTCCCACTCAACCAAAAACTACTACTACCCCAAATTGGGTTAGATATATCATATAGGCAGTGAGGTACCTCAGGTAGTCCTCTTTACTACTTAAGTTGGGATGAGATTTGATGCTAACACAATAACTATGAAGAGGGTGGTTAGAAGATAAGTTGAGAAGCCATAGTTGATCTTGGATATGATCTATGAAAGTGAAGATTCCTTCTTCACTTTGCCTAGGAAGAGAAAGGTTTCCCCAGAGAGGTATAAGAATATTCATAGTTCAGGCTCAGGTAGAATCTATAATTACCTTGATGAAGGGGATGCAATAGGAATTGAAAAGGTTGAAGGAGTAAGTGTTGCCCACTATGATATAAGGCACTTTAATTTCAATAATAAATGTTGGTATTAATGTCTTTAACCTATATAAGATCATGAAGAAGAGGCAACAAGATGGGGTCCTGTAATGTAAGGTGGCCAATAAACTTGACCAAAAGCTTGCACTTTATGATGCCAAGTTGGCAAAAGTGGCTAGAGATGCAATAATCAATAAGTTCCTTGACCTTAAGGTGTTGTTAATTGAGGATATACTTCCTATATATACCATTATAATGAAAAAAATGAAGATAATAAAGAGATGGTTGGACCAGATTGAGGATGCAACTACATCCTTAGAGAAAATTGAATTCAAGATTACATTACTATTGAATGATGCCATGGTCACAAGGGTGACCAAGCCTAACAACTCCTTCATGGATGATCAAGAGTTCATAACCCAAATGAAGGTGTTTATGTTTGAATTATAGTAGGACATAGCCAGTGAAAATACTATTACTGAGGTAATGAGCATTGTAGCATTTGTTAATCAGAGGATGGAGAAAGTGGATGTAATTGAAGAAGTTTTGAGTCCAATACTAATATAACATGGTAGGCTCATCTAGGAGATACTCAACTTTTTTTGGCCCATGATCTTAGATTTTTCTTATATTGACCAAGATTACCTCGCATGTGCAGAAGTATAGACTATGGAATAAGTGGAGAATATACAAAGGCAACAACAATAAGCATTACAATAGCCACCTCTAAGGTCTTAGAGAATATTCTATTTCATTTTGTAAATTCAAATATATAATATTCCTCTATATGTAGAATTTTATCCACTTGGCTATTTGGGCACCTTTTGATGGGCCCACTTATATATAGAGATGTTTCCCTCATTTGTAAATAAAAAATAGTTACTGCAATAATCAATACAAAAGAGTCAAAGAATTCACAAGTTTTTTTTGAAGTTCTTAATTATTTATTTCTGTAGATGTTGTTCCTCACACTTTTAAATAACTGATAGTTTCTTTTTTTCAAATTAATATAGCAATTTCACTCCATATATTCATATATTAGTTTGAGTTTGATACTTAGCTAACTAATCTATTGGTATATTTGCTTTATTTCTTTCTCATTTACAGCTAAATGTGTTATACAATTTACTATGAGTGATAAATCTTTATGCAATATATGATTTTATATATATATGCATTTATTTTCCTTTAAAGCTTTAAGTGTATTTATTTAGCTTTGATCATTAGGCTAGAGTTGGGAAATGCTAGTTTTATGTGTTTTTCCTTAGAAGTTAACAGAATCGGTGGACTTGATCATCTTAAGCAAATTCTATTTTTTTTATTGCCCTACTTACTCTTGGATCCACCCATGACTCACTTTAGCTTAGTTCATGCTATAAATATCCATTATTTGTTTATATTTTTGGTAATAATTGGCAAAGATTGAAATAGCTCCACAAGCATTAGCAAGAAGTAGTGTCACTACATAACATATGATGTCCCTACATTAAGGTATGCTTGTATAATTCTAAAGTGGTGACCATATTCTACTATTTTTTTAATTTCTAGCAGTAATTATGTTAATAACTCAATCCTTGAGTCTTCCAAGACTCAAAATTGAGTTTCTTACTTCCCCTTGTTCCCTAGTGACATAGGGAAAATAATAAAGTGCATCAATAATTACCAAGGAAGGTGTCAATAATTATAATATCCAAAGGTTTAGATAAGTTTCCTACTTTCATATAAGTAATTTTACTATTTTATATAAGTAAATTTACTACTTTATAGAAGTAAAATCCCTGATTTTTAAAATAAAAATTCATATTTTCTATCATAATATTTCTTAATTTTTGGAGTGAATTTACTAATATTTCTAGATTTTAATTTCCTAAGAATTATAGTAAGTAAACACTTTAGAAATCCCCCTCAAAATAACCCTATGCATGGTAGGGTAGACAATCACAAAAATAAGGTGGAAGTGTTTGTATGCAGCATGAAAGATGTTAGTTGGGAGGAATTTTGCCTAGGAAATCAAGCTTCTATTTAGAAGAAGTTGGGATATTACCTTCAACAAAAAAATATCACCTATAGAAAGGGAGTTATCACCTAAAACAAAATAAACATCACATTTAGTGACATAAAAATCACCTAAAACAACAAAAATATTGCATGCAATAATTAAAGAAATAATTTTCTTTGATTCACATAAACTATTAGAAATAGAAGAAGCAATGAAAAAATAGTTGTGTGTTGAGTTGGTAAAATAATATGAGAATAAATGACATGAGGATCCTCATACCCCTAAGAAATACTTATTTTTTATATTTTAAAGAGTTCATATTTGACCACCCCACACTCAAAGATCAAGTATTCATCTCCCTCCACCCTCACTAAAAATCCTCTCTAAAAGAGAATTCAAAGCCCTTATACTCAAATAAGAATACATAACTTGTTTAAGCCTTTAACTTATCCAAACAAGACATCTTTATTGAACTTCCCAAGAAAATTATGGAAATTCACACTTTATTAACCCTAGTCATGATACTTTAATCTCATTTTAAAGAACTTACAACCACTTTTCATTATGCACCATTGGAAAAAAATAACTAAGGATTTGAAAAGTGGGTGGAATAACTCTCTGGTCTATAATTATCCCAACACATCATGGGATACAATCATGAAGAAGCATTTGGGACTACAACCTTTAAGTTTCCTATGAATAATCATGCATGATATGTACCCATAAGAAACATCCCTCTCTTTTATCTTCCAAAATTTAGATGAAAAATGAATGAATATCCTAATACATTCCTCATTAATTTTAATGTCTTATGCCATAATTGTGTATACAATAGGGATGTTAAACATTGAAGTTGTTTCCAACTACACAAAAGGACACAACCCCTAGATAGCTTATGATCTTGGTAAGGGATACAATCTCTTCTTGGAAAGAGGTGAAGGATAAAATTTCTTATTAAGTATCAGAAGTACTAAAAAGGAATGGACTATATAATTAATGGCATCTTTTGGTTGTCACAAAACGAATATGAACCATTTCAAGACTACATGGAAAGGTTCATGTTTAACCTATAGAAATATAATAAAAACACTATGTTAAAAGAATCCATCAAGTTGGTATTTATGAAAATAAGCAAGGATTAATGCCTTGAATCATTGGATCTAATGAGTATTGAAAATGTCTCACAACTGAAATTTGATGATATAAGTCTCTTATGTAGAAATTACTCAATATCAATGATGAATAAAATTTGTAACAACCTAACTTCATCAATTTTAACATCTAAATCCACTAAAAATTTATCAAAAATGGAAGTTATTAATCTATTTTAGTACATGAAACAATACATAATCAACCATTTATCTACATAGTTGGATACATTACGCATAAGGAGGAAGCAATAAGAGACAAAGCAAGCCTTTAATCTATATTGTTTGGACTACCACAAAAAGAAAATTGATTGTAAAATGTCATGTTTCCTATATTAAATTAGCCAACATAATGGAATGATATCCTAATACATTAGATATTTATTCCATTTGAGGATATGGAGATCAAATATTATATGTTTCTAAACATAAACCATCGATAAAATAATAAAAGTTAACATGCATCAGATACTCCTTGGAATAAATGATCCCAACCACAATCTGAAAGTAAAAGTTGGCATTGGAAAAAACCTCCATCCCATTAAAATTAGAACAAGAAAAACCATGGAAAAAACAAAATTATACTTATTAATTGAATATACCCTCTAACCAATGTCAACAACCATGACAATGGAATCATCCTTAGCTAAAACAAAACACTACCTTTCAAAAACTTGCACAACCCCACATATAGTAATAACCAAAGTTAATACCAAGCACTCCCACTCCACCTCCACCACCACCAAGAGCCACTTAATTAATTTACAAACTTACACACAATCCAAAAAAATGAGTTAGTACAACCAACATATAATAATGATGTGACAACTTAACCCACTTATTCAATAAAAGTTGATGATGTTAAGCTTTGTTAAAGAAAGACTCTTCCAAATACAAAATCAATAATAATGGAGCATACCAAAGAGATATACAACATACCAAATAACCCATAACCATCCAATAATAGTCCTAATCCTAAACCAAACACATACACTGAACAAGTAGTACCAACTAGTCTTAATTTTCTAGAGAGACTCAATCTGTAAAATCAATAACCAAAATCAGAGTTTTATTTTATAGGCTAGCTAATAAATGTTTATCAAAATCCATTTACTCCAAGAAACAAAGTATGTTACCATTTATACCAAGGCAATTTTTTAAAACTACCTTAAGAAACCTAGTAAAAATGAATGGATCCCAAGAGTATCTAAGTGGTTGGATAACTAGTATATATCATGTTGAGAAACATCATCCTAACCAGATAATCTAATCCAAGCAACCTATTTTTGTATTTTTACATAAAATACACCCTCATTCATAATACCTTGATTAATTTAAGAGTATCCATTAATGTGATGACCAAAGAATCCATGAAAATAATGAAACATATAGGCCTTTGAGAGACACCCACCCTTTTATATATGGTTGACCATTCAACTGTAAAACTTTAGGGATTCATAAAGGACATTATTTTAAAAATATAATCATGGGGATATCCTACTAAATTCATGATATTAAAATACAAATAATACTTAATCATATACTCTCTGATCTTAGATAGACCTTAGATGTATAAAACCAATGCATTCATTGGCTACAGGTCTAGAAACATGTTCATTTCTAATGGCATGACAAAAAAATGGTTTTGTATCCACAAGGCCAACCTTCATCAAATGGGAAGAAATATCCATGGGTATAAGTGGAATATAATGACCATGTTCCCTTTCAAACCTTACTCACCATTTAATTCAACCCTTTCTTACAATAATAAGAGGAAGACAAAATCACTTCCAATGCCATACAAAACATGTAAACAATATACCAACATACTGATAACATTATTGCATGCACACATTTCCCCATTTCTAATATTTTCTTGAAGAAGACAATTCAGACACAAAAGAGGATATTAGGAACTTTCATAATATCATACCACATAATTTATTACTTGGAACACTTATAGGAAACATTGAATCCATCACAACCTTATCAAAAAAGGTGAATATACTATTATGAAGACCCATAAATATCAACAATAAGTTATATTCCCATAAAGAGACCCAGTTAGTCATCATGCTTCAAAAACATAAAAAAAAACATTTGCATTGTATATCATGATATGCAGGGGGTACACATAGACCATTACACATCATCATCATCGTCGTCGTCGTCGTCATCATCATCATCACAGACACACACACACACACACACACACACACACACACACACACACACACACACACACACACACACACACACACACACACACACACACACACACACACACACACACATTAAGGAAGAGTGAAAACCCATTATACAACCTCAAATAATGGTAAACCTTGATGTCTACAAAATTATAAAATATAAAGTACATAAACTCCTAGATGCAAGCTTGACATACCTCATCTTTGATAGCCAATGGATTTTCCACTTGTCATTGTTCTAAAAAATAATTTAAAATGGGGTATTTATGTGGAATATAAAGAGTTAAATAATTCTATAAGGAGAGATCACTTTACTCTCCCATTCATTAACCAATTTCTTGACACCATTTTTGGAAATAAGTATTTCTCTTTCATATAAGGATAGAGTGGATATAAAGAGATTAGAATTTCCCCACAAGACCAATATAAGACAAAATTTTCATGCCTTTAGGGTATTCATATTAATTAGTATTACCTTTTGTGCTATGCAGTTCCCCTACCACCTTTCAAAAGGTGATCTTGAGTATTTTTTATTGATCTATCCCATGATTGTGTTGAAATATACATAGATGAATTCAATGTCTATAGGGATACTTACAATGAATCCATCACAAACTTGGAGAAATTTCTCCAATTTTTTCAATCTAATAACTTATCATTGATTCATGATAAGTGTTACATGATCACTTTACTCTCCCATTCATTAACCAATTTATTGACACCATTTTTGGAAATAAGTATTTCTCTTTCATATAAGGATAGAGCGGATATAAAGAGATTAGAATTTTCCCACAAGACCAAGATAAGACAACATTTTCATGCCTTTAGGGTATTCATATCAATTAGTATTACCTTTTGTGCTATGAAATTCCCATACCACTTTTCAAAAGGTGATCTTGAGAATTTTTTCTTGATCTATCCCATGATTGTGTTGAAATATACATAGATGAATTCAATGTCTATAGGGATACTTACAATGAATCCATCACAAACTTGGAGAAATTTCTCCAATTTTTTCAATCTAATAACTTATCATTGATTCATGATAAGTGTTACATGATCATGTCAAAAGGTATTTTATTAGGACACCATATTTCAAACTCAATAATTGAGGAAAAAACTACTAAGATAGAGGTAATAATAAACTTACACACACCACAAAGATAATGAGATTTACAAATATTTGTAGGACAAGCTAGATATTACCATAAGTTCATCAAATAATCTAGCAAAATATCATCTCTATTATTTAATTTTATAAGAAAAAAATTATATTTTTTAATGGACTAATACATGTAAGGAATCATTTCAAAATCTTAAAGAATTAATTATGATATAACCCATGTTCATAGGTATGGATTAGAAGCTACCCTTCCACATTCATACTGATGCATCAGACACAGTAGTAGGGGTAGTCCTTGGGAAAAATAAGGGTCACTCAACTACATTATCTATTTCATCATTAAGATTATAAAACATAAAGAGATAAGATAAAGAGTTATAGAGAAGGAGTTCCTCATGATAGAGTATGTTATAAACAAAATTTGACATTACATTATTGGTTATTCTATATTTATTTATAATGATCATGATACTATTAAATATGTAATGAACACATTATTAGTAATAGATAGGATAATTATATGACTATTATTATTACATGAATTTGACATTACTCTTGTGGATAGGCCTTGTAAAGATAATGTAGTTGAATATTTTAAATCTAAACTACACTTGATGAAACTAGTCCACTAGTACACAACTCTTTTACTAATGAACATATCTTTGATTTGACTCTTACCACTCCTTGGATTGTAGACATTGATAATTATTTGGATGTAGGTTAGATTCCTACACTTTTTGCATCCAAGGAAAAACACAATTTGGTGGCTAAAATCATTCCATATGCATCGATTTATAAATAATTATTTATTTAACCCTAAATTATAGATTAAGTAAATCTAATAGGGTTAGGGTTAATAATATTCAAGTGAATAAGAAAAAGTGTAATAAATAGATCTATAGTAGTCCAATTAATTAAAAAAATATAATAAAACATATATTGAATTTATAATAATGAGATATTCTAAAATCAAAAAAGTATAACTATGGTAGATATTGAAATGATAATGAAAAGAAGATACTTAGATGTTTTTTATGCTAATGTATATATCTAGAATAGGTAGGAATTACACTATAAAATATCATATATCAATCATCAGATTCTATAAAAATCCCTCTAGAACTATAGGAACTTTTGTTGACCTAGGATGGTTATGTTGATGCATCTTTATAGATTAAATGCAATTCTATAGTACAAAATACCTATTAAAACTAGATGCAAACACCTATATGATTTTATAAATGTTAAATTTTGATTATATATCACCTCAATCTTCTACACTTGGTATACTCATGACCCTGAATATTCCTCTTAGTTCTACACATGCCTTGATTTTTCAAGCCTCACATCTACTTTAACTTGTGACCCTTGGCATATATCTTAGTATGAACAATCTTTATTGATGACACCAACATCCCATCTTTCCCAAAATTATTAAAATGTACTTATATTACACCTCTACAAGTTTTAAACTTGAGCTTTCTCTCCTTCTCCCTAGACACTAACATATAGGTCAAACATTAACATTAAAATTACTATCTTGGCCTGATGTAAATATCTAGTGCCATAAAGTCATCTAATTTGAAAATTAAATTTACTATAATGGCTGTCATAAGTGCTTTAATTCTAGTTATATCTTAATAGGATTAATATAAATACAATATCAACCATCATTCATTCCTCACCTATAAAACCTATAAATTAGACTAAAAGAGCACTCAAGAAGCATTCAAGTGACCAAAGTCTTTCCTATTTTTCCCTATTCTAATATCATTCAAAGTAAACACCTAGGTACAAGTTTGAATTACTAAAATATCACTCATAAATTCATATTTTCCAAGTTATAAGTTAGGTCTTTATTGTACTTGCTTTACACATTGCATGATTCACACATAAGATAACACATAGGGGAGAACTATATGAGTCTGAGGTCCTCTTCAGGAGTACTAGATATGTAAATAGTTCCATTTTACATTGGGGTCATTGTGGGTTAGATATACACTATTTGTATGCTAACCCATTTTTCCTATGGTCACATTAAAGATGCAAAGCTAGGGTTTTGCCATTTGATAGGAAGAAAAAATCCATGACCCAAAGCTAAATGCACCAAAGTGAAGGTAAATCTAAACATATAAGCATCAAATTTGTCACATCATATTTTATAAATTTTTATTTTATTGCACATTAGCATCAAAGCCAGACACTAGCGTCGACATAACATTCTTAGGCTAACGTAAATATTTAGAGAGATAAAGGCACTAGATCTAGAATGTGACAAATTATATATTATCATATTCCTACCTACTTTTTATCTGTATCAAATCTAGCACTATATTAGCTTCAAAAATATCTAAATTCATTTTATGTCATTTATATGTCTAGCATAGATGTCATTTCCATCAATAACCTGTCTTAGTTTTATAAATTTAGCATATGGTATATCTAAGTTTAGCACATTAATTGGCTTGCTATAGATCTGAATATTCACCCTTGTGTCCTATCATTTATATATCTTTAATCCTAACCATTAAAATAATATCTATATGTAAATATAGGGTTAAACATTTAGTGAACCTGGTCCTTGTGAATGCAAATTTTTATGATTCCTAGGGTTTTAAACCAACTAGGATTTTAGATTATTGTAATTTTTAATTTCCTATTGGTACTATTGTCATGTAACCTATGAATAACCTTAGATTTGGGGGGGGGGGGGGGGGCGTTGGGGGTGTCTATTGAACATATTGGTCTTCCCCTCAACCCATCCAAAATGTCTCAAACCAATGAGGGATATCATACCTTGGATCATGATGATGCCTATGTTGACAGTGCAAAAAATCTTGAAAGGGGTATCATAAAAAAAATTATGATAATGAAAATCCAAAAATAAATTAAAAATGACCAAGTATACAATGACCAATTGCATATAATTACAATTTTTTGTGAACACATTCGATAAAACCCTAAAGGTCTTGATAAAATCTTTAAAACTATAATTAAAGATAAAAATACTAAGACTTTAATGGATACATCAATCCCCTTGAACGCATTAAAACTTAATACATCTAATGTGGACATGAATTATGTATTCCAGTATTTATTTATGTAAAATACTATTGATACATCTATTCAGAACTTACCTATTATTTCAATACAAATATCAGTTTCAATGTTTATCACTACTCAAAACATGTTTCTATCCCCTATGGTGAATACTCAAATTAATAATCAAAATACCATAGCGATTACATTTTAGTCACTCTTTTAATTTGTAAAAACCTTTCAAGATGAGGTTACAAACATTAAAGAAAAGGATTCAAAGCCTTCACATGCCATAGATTCAGAAGATGTTTTGCATAACCCTATTGCACTTGAGATCTTTTTGCACCCTTTTCCAACTAGATTTATTGCACCCAATTTCACATTTTATGATGTCAAGGGTGATATTTAATAACATATTTGAAACTTTTATGCAACATTCCTTGATTATACTTCAAATGATAAAATTTTAACCAAACTATTTCCAAGGAGCCTCAAGGACTATGCTTTGATGTAGTTTTATGACTTACTTATCCAATCCTTGAAAGTATTCAAACATCTTGTAAAAAAAAATTTGGCACACTTTTCTATTAACATTACTAAAAAAAGGTTTCCTATGCTCAAATTTAAAAGATTAAACAATAAAATAATGAAAAAATTAATGAATGTCTTGAGATATAAGACAATGCTAACCAAAATGACCAATCCTGTGGTAGATAAATATTTACAAGATATGTTCAAGAGAAATTTTCTGTCCTTTACATGAGTCCATTATTTTTTTGAATTTTTAATCATTGGATGACTTGTTCCATGCTATATGGTACCATGAAATTAAGTTTATGTCATTGAGCAAGATCAAGTGTGTAGTAAACACAACAGTTGCATTAACATCTAGTATAAAATTTACAATTAAACCAAGATATAAGGTAAAACTTCTTGAGTCTAAAAAATAAAATACCACCATGGTTAACACAATTTCACAATATCCTAATCATTTTATCCTATATAATGCACCAAGGAGATAATTTCCACATTTACCTAATCCTCTTGATTCGTTACTCCAACTATTACTAGAGTGTCATCTTATATCACTCCCTCCTCTTATGAAAATTGATGTAAATAGATCTCTACCCAAAGTGTATTATGAAAATGCTTATTTTTACTATCACCAAGGCCCTAAGAATTCTATGAACCAATTTTTTACCCTAAATCATAAGATCTAGGACCTCATCAATGACCAACATATTACATTTGATGATTCTTCAAAGGAATTAGGCTCAACCTGGTGATCACCACAAACATAAAAAATTTAACAATCCTTTACAAAAACATTACAAAAAGGAACCAAATTTTCAAATGGAATATATTGCACATCTTCTTCCATCATATTATGGGCATTCACTAGATGGGGTCATTGGTACTTACATGAGACATATACCTCATATAGTTTAAAACCATGTTATTTACTTTGATGATAGTGAAATTAAAGATGATGACTCTGATATTTATTATATATTCATTCAATAATACCTTAATAAACACCTCATATGTAGTTTTATGATTGATGATTGTGAAAGTTAAAAAATTTACACCATGACATTACTTATGCACTTGGGTTATAATCATCACTATTTACACCCCTCTACTAGATTAGTCAGAGCATTCAATGGGATCTCTTAGAAGGTTCTTGGTGAGATTGATCTACCTTTATAGGTCAATCCTACACATGTGGTTACTAATTTTCTAGTTATACCATATACATGTGTCTTTTACATGTTATTTAGATGACCTTAGATGCATATTCTTTGAGTAGTACCTTTTATAGTACATGGGTGTGTTAAGTACATTCATGCCAATCAAGTCATTATAGTTTTTGGTATTCCATATGAGCATCCTATCAAATAAGATAAATTCATACCCAGGTAGTTAATTATCAAGCTTGTAAAGGCTAATGCATCATAAAATGGTAAGTAACAAACAAACCCTCTAATAGTAGCTAGTACTTGAGAAATATTTACATCAGAGATAGATAGTGGGTTCCATAGAATCTTCATCTTCTACACATTGTATTCAAACATATAGAGCACATAAACATATTCCTATTATTTATATTATAAATAAACCACATAATACATAGAGATGGGTTCCAATAACCCATATTCATTATAATAGTACTTCACAACCCTAGAGTCCTATTTTACACATGTCAAACATCATAGATACTACAATGATAGATATTTCACCTAGACATGCTCCTTGTAAGTACCAATAGTTTATTGCACTAGTTTTTGAGTGGGGACATACCTATGATCATCCTTTAAATGATATCATAGGAGGATATTTTCTCTTTCACAAAATACAAAAAAATAAAAAATAAAAAATAAAAATTTGAAAACAATTTTTGCACCTACATGTTCTATTGGCCCATTGGCATCTATGTGTTAGTTTCATGTTGGGGACTAGCATATAATTTTACTCTTATATACACATGCATAGGCATACATAAATAAATGATAAAATTATAGGTGTTGTGCCTTCCTTATACTCATGTCCTCATGATGTTGGGGGCATCCATATTCTACAATCTTGATATACATTAGTTTTATGATTTGATGATAACTCTACACCATCATGTTTGAGCTTATATATGTACTTAGACATGCATATTATCCATAATTATACATTATACAAGGTACTTGATATGCTATGTACTTGACAATTTTTTTATCACATTTGATTCATGGGCCATTATGACATGTTTATGTTGGTTGCTTATGCTTTTTCTTTACATACTTCCTTTAGTGTTTTACCTTGTTATTGTCTTGATTTTTTAATCATTTGAATATGCTCCATTGTATGTATCCCATGTGCCTATGATTTTCTTCTTGGACATTTTAATATGACGTTACATTCTATGGACATTTGAATATGTCATTATTTTCCTTTATGGACATTTGACTAAGTCATGTCCATGTAATTTAGAAACATTTGAGCATGCCCTTTATTTACAGTCTCCTTGGACCATTGCCTTTTGACATGATTTTGAGTCTTATTGTGTGTGCATTTATTTAATTTTTGAGATTATATGATTAATATCTACATATGTCCATGATATTTATCATACATCTTAGGCCTACATGTGATCACATTGATTCTATGTGCTTCAATACTACATCTACCTAGAAATATTTCCTTCTATATGCTACATGGTTACATTCATATATTTATAGTTGTCTTACCCTTTTGAGGTGAGATAACTAATAGGTAATATATTTCCCTCGCCTCAAAAGAGGGGGGGGGGGGGATATTATTGGGGGCATTTCATGGCTTCCACATTTTTTTTAGTTTCTAGACTATAGTGGGGGCTTACTTTGGAAGCATGTTCTCCACAGTCACATAGTTATGGAACTTACACCAGTTTGTAGATTTAGTGGGGGCATGTCATGGTCACATGGATTTTACACATTCACATTTTTATATTACATTGGGGGAATTATTTTGAATCATATTCTCCACATTCATTCAATACGTAATTTATAATTCATAGATGTAATGGGGGCATTATTTGGAATCATATTCTTTAGACCTACTCAGTTTTTAGTATCTCCAGTTTATAGTGGGGGCATGTTTTGTAAACATGTACTCAACATTGGTTATTATATCGTTTTAACATTTCTCCATATATAGTGGGGGCTTGATTTATAAGTATGTCCTCCACACTTACACAATTTTTTGAATTTGCCAAAGCACATAATTATATTATTCTGATACACATTTGTGGCAGAATTATATATATGAGACCATTGTTACACAGAGTTTTATCATGAGACAAATAAAATTTGAATATGATATGTAACTTCTACCTAATACTACAAAATCTAAATCAAATTTAGATTCCAAAATTATTACACATACTGATACCCAGTAGACTTTTATAAACTTTAGCAAGCCAATATACTATAGTAGTTGGTTCACATTTTGGTATAGTTGGGGTGAATAAATCACTTGATATTTCCAATTTTTTATTTTTGACTTGATCATGCAAACTCACTAGGTTACAAGTATCATTGGGTTACACAGCTGAACTACTATTTACTGCTAGGTGGAAACTCACTTTTTTCTCCAAAGTTAGGGGTGTGTTCCTTCCAATCTCTCTATATCTCCTTGGATATGTTAACTTTAAAATAATATTTATACTTATCCTAATCTCAATTTTAGAACCTTACAATGATACATCTTTTGAAAAAATAACTTACTAATAGGTAGGGTGACTACATCAATACATAGGTGTACTCTTAAACCTTTCTCTTTCTATTTCAATCTTTTCAAGTAATTTTGGCCTAGATTATATGCATTGATCATACATTATAACATGTTCTTGGTTATAGGTCAATCACTATCAAATAATTTAAACTCAACTCCAACAAATCACTCAAATTCAAATCAAGCAAAGACAAGGTGTGTATGCACACCCAAGTACTTATTCATTTCCTCTACACTAACACTTTCATTACTAAATTAAAGGGGGGGAAATGTATATGATATTATGTGATTATGTAACACCTCAATATTGTATACATAGAAAACTTAGGACCCTACCTATTCCTCTTGGTTATACACATGCCTTACTTCTACAAGCCTTACATCTACTTTATCTTCTACCCCTTGGCCTATTTATTAGTTAGATTAACCTTATATTGATGACACAGACATCTCATCTTACCCATAGTTTTTAAAATGTACTTATATTACACCTCTACAAGTTCTAATCTTGAACATGCTCTCCTTCTCCTTGGACACTAACATTCAGGTTAGACATTAGCATCAACATTACTATCCTAGCATGATGCAAGTGTTTGGATACCTAAAGTTAATAATTTACAAATTAAACTTATTACAATGGTTGGCCTAAGTAATTTAATTCAAGTTATGTCCTGATAGTATTAGTAAAAATATAATATCAACCCTCACTCATTCCTCATCTATGAAACCTATCAATTATACCAAAAAGTGGAAAAAAATTAGAGTTCATTTCTAGATCACCTAAGTCACTCAGAGATTGGGGATAACATACACAACATTATTTACATTAAGACCTAACAAACAAGGTAATAAACCAAGTGATTTTAGGGACCTGAGTTCTGTAAAGGGGATGAGAGGAAATCATACACACTATAGTTTCTATTTTCCAAAAATAAATAATTTAATCTATGCAAGTTGAAAGTAGCTAAAGAACAAACAAAATTTTGAAAAAGCCCTTAAGAGATCTAACTAAAGTGTATGTTCTTTTTAATAATACCAACTTTAAATGTGATTGAAATTTTATTCCCTTGGCCTTGTTTTCACTTTTAAAAAACACTTTGAAATGCTAAAAGATAAATTTTTTAAGTTATTTTCATGCACCTTAACCAAATGTGGATGAATTTTAACCTTTTTTATGAATGTTAATTTTGAAAAAAGAAAAAAAATGATTAAAAAACACTTAAGATTCCTTCTTCTTGGATCAATTCTCTAAAAAAAAGGTTAGAAGATTAATTTTTACTTAATCCAAGGTGAAATCTTAAAAATTATATCAATAAGACATAAAATTTAGCTCTCTATAATGATTTTATAGTTACACAGTGACTATGAACTACGAAACTATTCAGGCATATAAAATCATAGAAAACTAGAAAGTGACATAGATTTATAGAGATAAATTTCTTATTTCTCAAATAATTTCACAACTTGTCTCAATGATTTTGAACTCTAACTAGATGATTTCACAACTATGAGAACAACCTACAGAAGACATAGAAAATAGAGAATTGTGATTTCACTATTAAATAATGTTTTCATAGTTAGACATGATTTTGTAACCCAAAATGATAATTTCACAACCTAGAATAATAATTTTGAAACCCAAAAATATTATTCTTATATTGTAAATCATGATTTTTCTAGTTAAAAAGATGATTTCATAACTTTTTTAAAAAATGCAATTAACCATAAAATAGAGGAAAAGCCATGGTTTTCATAGGATGAATTCACAATTTGTCTTGACAATTTCATAATTTCTAGCCTTGAATTCATATTTTCATAGAGCTAAGTTTAAATAGAGATGAATTTTACAATTTTTTAGGATGATTTCATGGTTTTACTCAATGATTTTGCTATTTTTCTTGTTGAACTCATAGTTTCACAGGAACAAATTCACAATTTCATAGTCAAAGGTTAAACACAAAAAAGTTAGATAAAATAAAATAAAATAAGGTCTAAAATGAATGCTTCTTCACTCCAATGAGGTCCAAAGATGCTCTCATTATGCATGTGGAGTGTTTGGTCCCATTGGGCATGCCATTCTGTGAGATATAAATCTAAGAGGGGATTTAGTCAAGCATTAGTAAGATAAACCTCAATAAAAACACAAAGAAATCTAACACCTCAAGCCTAACCACTTAAAGAGCAAGAGAATAATGCAAGTAAGAAATAAAATAAAACAAAACAAGTATTTTTCACCTTCCTTGTGAGTAATATTTTCACGTTGGCCTTGAACGAATGTGATTGGTTATGTGCTCGAAGAGTATTTGATAATGGTGCTCCTTGAATCATTTATCCTTGTCACTTTGGTAATGTTTGTCTTGGATTTTTAAATATGTATAAATCTATCAATATTTTTGCATTATAACATTATAATAAAGATATATATTATACCATTTTATCGTGTTGATGTATAGAAGGGATGCGCTAGGCACGCTGGAAGCACACCCAGAATTTGAATTTACTGGGCAGCAGATAGAAGGCGCCCTTTCAGATGTGGAAAGCACAGGTTTGAAGGCAAGCAGAAAACTGGTTGTGGAGAACCGGGTAGGAGGTACAGACCCTGGGGGGATAGCAAGAGGTGTAGGAAAAAATGTTGGGTCAAAATTTTTGGTTGATGTAAATAATGGAAAACTTTTGAGTGGATCTGATCCTTTTTGTGGGATCAGTGTCTCCCAACTAGATTCTCCTCCTACTGTGTTGGGGTAAGAGCCTGAAAAGGAGAAAGATAATGTGCATTTTAATGAGGAAAAATCCTCAAAAGTGCTGAAGGTAGAGTATTCAAAACAAAAGAAGTGGTCATCTCTGTTTGGCAAGAAACCCAATGGAAAATCTCTTTTCCCGTCGGTGATTACTAAATCTTGTTGGGAGAAAGGTGAGTTTCAAGTTTTTATTCCAGATCCTTTAATAGATTTTTCTGTGTCTTCTATGGAATTCACCCTAGTGCATAAATTTTTAGGGGCAAGACCAGATCTAGAATCTCTCACAAAAATGGTTAAAATGAAATGGGTTATTCGAGGAGAGATAGAAGTGGCACCAATGTTTAATGGTTTCTTCTTGTTTAACTTCAACTGTAAGGAGGACATGAATATGGTTTTGTGTGAAAGACTGTGGTCTTTTGGTAAATGTTCTCTTACTATTAAAAAATGGGAGCCTAATATGGATCTTTTAGATTCTTTTTTCTTAACCACTCCCATTTGGGTTAGACTTCCTGGCCTCCCTTTAGAGTTTTGGCATGAGGACATTTTTAAAGGTATTTCCAGTTCTTTTGGTGAACTTGTAGCATTGGATAATGCAACAGCTACCAGATCTAAACTTCAAAGTGCTAGACTTTATGTTAAAGTGGCAGATTTGAATCATCTCCTAGAAAAAGTGGATCTAATTTCTAAGCATGGCAAAAAAACTCAAGGGATTTTTTTTGAAGATTTGCCCAACTCTTTCTATGCTTGTAAGAAATAGGGGCATTGGGTCAAGTAAAAATTATCCTAGTAGTGTTTTGGATGAGAGAAAGATCAAGGTCCAACAAAAGAAAGTATAGAAACCCAAAGAAGATAATCGATAAGAACAAAAGAATAAAGAAGATTCTAAAGCTCTACATGCTGAGGTGGAAAAAGAGCTTTCTATTGAAGATCCCAAAGCTCCACATATTGAGGTGGATAAAGAGCTTGCTGTTGAGAAAGAAAATTCTGAGAAAGAAGGATATGGGATGCAATCAGATACCAAAATACCTATACAAAGAATAGATGATTTGATAGATTTATCAAAACAAATCATTGTCTATCAAAAGATAAAAGACCGATGGAGAGATGTAGATGACAAAACTGAGCTAGAGGAAGGAAAATTTTTGGTTGAAATTGGAAATAAATTAGAGGAGGGAGATTCTCTTTGTTCTCAGTCTAAAGCTGAGAATGATCTCCCTTCGAATGAGCTTCCTATAAATGATAATGGAGAAAACTTAAAGCATATTCTAAACCAAATAAGAAGGGCTGAAAAAAAGACCATTACTAAGGGGTAGAAACTAGAAGCAGCAAAAAAGATCAGCAAACGAAGGTGAAACATCTTGTTTTTACTCTGGATAAATTTGGAAAAGGAGATAAACAGCATTTTAAGGTGAAACCGGATGTTGGCTCTCCAGACAAACCTAGAAGAAGATCCACTAAGAAAAACAGAGAGCTAGAAAGTATGCAGAATATTGCTGATGGCAGGCAGGCAACTATTCTAGATTTTACCCCTAAAAAATAGATATTAATACTTTATTTGGATTATTAGGGGGCTGATTATAAAATGGATATTGATGTTTTCCTTGTATTACCTGATGTTGTTGTTACTTTTTAGTAGGTTTCAGGATCGCTTATCTTGGTGCTTGTAATTGCTCTATCTTTTTTAATTTTGTTAAAGGGTTTTGGGATCCCTTCAAAACCTATTTTTACCTTAATCTAAAACATTATAATAAAGCTTTCTCTCTCAACTATTTAACAGTATAACTTTGGCTTGAGAAAATTTTTTAGAACGGCCTTGGCACTTTTATTTATATCCTTTCAAACTAACCCTACCCAAAGTGTAGTTAGGTTAGATTTAACCATGGTTAGCTTAGTTTAATTATAGTTAAGTATGGGACAATAAATTAATATTTGGGAAAGAGATCCCGTTTATTAAGCATGGCTCTCCATTTTTAAATTTAATGCTTTAATGGAGATATTTTCAATTTCTTGACTTTGAGGAGGATGATATCATCATAACCTTAATTTTAATGGAATTTCCTTTTTATAAAATTAATATTCACTAATTTCACATGGAAATTTAACTTAATAATTTAATTAGGTTTACTTAGTTAATTCATTTTACTTAATATTCTTGCATTTTAGGAATTGTTTAAGTGCCCTGCTTAATGGGTCCAAAGGTTGATTTGTCAATTTTCTAGGCACAACTTGACTGGAGATAAATCCATGAGAGGTTAGTATTACATACATTAAAATACCCCAAATAGGTATTCCTCAACATTATTTTAGGTACTAATGTCTTATGTGTGAAAAAAATTGGGGCATTCATTAATTTATAGTCTTAATTTACATTATTTGGTAGAAATCAATTTGATGTCTGGTTGGAACATATTTGTGTCCAAAATGGGGTGTCTATAGTACTTTCCATTAATATCTTATCTTAGTTTTATAAATTCAACATATGGTACATCTAAGTTTATCACATTAATTAACCTATTTTAGATTTGACATTCACCCTTATGCCCTATCATTTCTATATCCTTAACCCTAACCATTAGAATAGGATCCATATCCAAATATAGGGTTAAATATATTATGGGTTCTTTTTCACCTTCGATATGGTGCATTCAAATTTGGGTCCTGGGTTGTCACTCTTTGTCAAATGAGAAAACCTAGTTCTTCATCTTCATAGTGAATGTGTAAAAAATGGGTTAGTGGGATCATAGTGTCAAACTAAACCAAATAGCCCTATGTAAATGAGCATTGATTACATAACCAATAATCTTAATAGGGCCTCAAACTTATGCAGTTATTCCATACATGTTAGATTTTGTGTGTATCATACAATGTCTAATAAGAAATTACAGAGAGTGACTTGGTTTATAACTTGGTAAATGTGGATCGTGGGATGATCCTTCAATAATTTAGACCTATATATGTGTTATCCCTATGACTAATATGGAATTAGGAGAAAATACATAATATTTACCCACTTGAGTACTTGATTGAATGCTTTTGGTGAATTACCTTATGAGTTATTTGGTTTGTGCTAAGTATTTTATAGGTGAGGAATGAATGAGAACTAATCTTGTATTTATACAAATCCATTTAGATAATTTATCACATCAAAAACAATTGGTTAACCATATCTATACATTTTTTTTGAAAATTGGATGACTTTAGGGCACTAGACACTTATGTTTAGATAAGACACTTGTGTCAATGTAGGTATCTAACTAAGATGAAAGTGTCTACACTGATATAAAATAGGCACACATCTAAGAACTATAAAGATAGATGATAAGGATTTTTATGGAATTTTAGGTAAGATAAAAGGCATGGGTCATCAGATTGACATTATCTTGACTAAGAGATAAGCAATGAGCATAAAGAGATAGTAGATGTGATCCTTTCAGTAATGGGAAAGGTCTAGAAGTTGAAGGTACTTAGATGATATGTATTTTTGAAGTGTACATGACTACGGTGTTATATAATTCATAAATAGTGTCCACATTCCCCTCCTTAATCTAGTATTTAGATTTCTAGTTAAAATGAAAAGAATGCATACCTAGGTGTGAATAACAACATTGCCTTTATGTGAGCCCAACTTGAGTGCTTTATTTGTGACTAACCTAAAACCAATATCATGTTATATTAAATAATAAATGTATATAATCTAAAATTGAAAGCATTTAAATGATTGAATTTGAAAGAGAGCAAGGTTTAAGAGTACACCTTTGTATATATGTAACCACCTTAACTTTTGTAAATTTGATTTCAAGATAGGTATCATTATGAATCATTAGATCTATGATTAGGAAAAATATAAAATCTATAATGTTCATTATATAGGGGGATAGAGGAATATTAGAGGACACATTCCCCCAAACTTGGAAAAAATGTGAGTTACTACCTGATAGTTGAGATTAGCTCAACCAAGAAATTGAATCATACTTATAATATAGTGAGTGTAAGTGAACCAAATCAATTCACACTATAAATTTGGTGAGGCTAGATGATGTAATCAATTCTAACCTATAAAATTGGAAAGATTGAGGATTTAATCACCTCAACCATACCAAAAATTAACCAACTACCACTATAGATTTTCTCAATGCAGTCCATAAAATTCCAACTTGGTGGGTGATGACAATCCATAAAATTATTTTAAATATGAATCTGATTTGATTTTGCAATATTAGGTACACATTTCATATCATATGAACCTTAAATATGTCTCATGATAAAATTATGTATAACAATGATCCCAATATATATATTTCTACCACAAATATGAATTTGATTTATATAACTATGAATTTTCCCAATTTGGAATTTGAACAAGTATGGATGACATGCTTATCATAACATTCACCCACTATATATGGAGAAATATGAAAACTAATATAAGTGCTAATGTGGAGGACATATTTCCAAAACATTCCCCCGCTATAACTTAGGTACGTTGAATATCAATAAGTGTGAAGAATATGTTTCAAAACATTCCCTAAGTAAATATAAAACTATGACAAATGTGGAGAACATGTTATCAAAATATTCCCCCAATGTAATCCAAATTTTTGAATCAATGTGGAAGTCATGTTGCTCTACCATATCCACACTAGTATGCCCCCACTTTGTGGTGAGGGAAAGTAGTAGTTGGTAGTTAGTTTACCTAAAAAGGATAATATAACCATGTAAATTATGAATGTACCACATAACAGATAGAGGTAACATGTATAGGTAGATATATTATGGAATAACTTAGAATGTGATCATATTAATGTCATAAAATGCATGATATAGATCATGACAATGTCTAGAGATTAATAGTAAAATCTCAACAAGAAAATAAGCGCACATGTGCATGCACACGCGCACGCACACACACACACGCAAGAACACTCAAAATCAAGTCAAAAGACAATGGTAAAAGGAGACCTAAATCAAGGGGAATGTTAAAATTCTACACAATCTAATGGACATGACTTAGTCAAATGTCTATAAAAGTAAGAATAACATATTCAAGCATCCATACAATAATAAATAACATATTCAAATGTCAAAGAGAAAAAAAAAAGGCATGGGAGATGCAAAAATGGAACATATTGAAATGATAAAACAATTAATAAAATAGCAAGGAAAGACACTCAAGGAAGTACATGAATGAAAACATAAGCAACCAACATAAACATAGCATACTAGTCTATACATCATATATGTTAGCAAAAAAATTAAGTACATACCACATCAAGTACACTATAAAAAATATAAGAATGGATAAAGGTTTGTGTAAGTAAATAATCTCAAAAAAGATCATGTAAAATTATGATTGAATGATATAACCTATATGTATTATGATTAAAGAATTGGATGCCCCTAATTTCCATATGGCATGAGTAGATGGGAGGTCTGACATTCAAAAGTGAATAGATCATGTATCTATGTATGCATGTGTCACATAAAAAAGATTCATGAAACATGTGTACATAAGAATAAATGATATGTTATCCACTAATATGGAACTAACAAAATATATGCCAAGGAGCTAATAAAGCATGTAAATGCACAAAAAAAAATTGGATTTTTGGTTTTTTAATTATTTTTTTTGTATTTTTAGAATGTTTGAAAGGAAAATATTCTCCTATGATCTCATACAAATTATGCTCATGGGTATCTCCCCATTGTGAACTTGATTCCATAAATTGGTGATATTGCTAAGGAGTATACATGGGTACAATATATATCAAGATAGTATTTATGATGTTCTACGTATCTACAATATGACTATATGGTCTTGAAAAAATAGTATGAGTAGGCATTCATGGAACCCATCACTGAAGGGTTTGTGGTTTATTTGTAACAACATTAATAGTAATATGTGTAGGTTCTATGGATATTTTAATACGACTTGTAGTGGATGAGGATTTTGTGAAACCCACTATGGATCTCTGATGCACTAGTCTCTCAAGCACTGGCTACCTAGTAAAGGGGATTTCTTGTTACTTACCCTTTGTCATAAGATTAAAATTAAGAGGTTTTATAATTAACTACCTATGAATAAATTTATATTATTCAATTGGATCTTTATATGTAATTTTGTAATTTGTAATTACCTAATTGACATAAATGTATTTAACACACCCATACACTATAGAAGATATTACTCAAAGTGTATGTATCCAAGGTTTTCCTAATAACATGTCAAAGACACCTATGGAAGGTATAAATTATAAGATCACAACCACATGTGAAGGACACACCTATAAATGTAAGCCAATATCACCAAGAACTTATTGTGAGGTCCTAACAAATACTCTAGTGGATCTGGTCAAAGGATGTAAATCATGACTTGTATAACCCAAATGCATAAGTAGTGTCATAGTATAAATGTTCTCACTTTTACCATTTTCAATCATAACACTGTGTATAGGTTGGTGAGAAAGCTATACTTTAATGAATAAGGAATGAATATCTAAGTCAACATCCCCAATCTCACTATCATCAAAAGTAATAGAAGGTATCTAAACCATAAGAGGTATATGTTACATATAGGTACCAATAATCCCATCCAATGGGTGCTCATAATTAAATGGATGAGGATGTGAATTACATTCCATTTTCACTTATGGATCCTTATTTGAATGATCTTGTAAGGGATTGTTAAATATTTTCTATTTCTATTGATCACTAGGTTGTGAACCTAATTCTTTTGGAGGAACATTAAATGTAATATTTTGTTCATTTATGGTGTCTTAAATCTTATGTTTCATGGTAAAAAATCTATTTTATAATGCCTATAGACTTATTTAAAGTCACAATAAGTATTCACATCATATCCTTTGGGTAGAGGTCTACTCATATCAACTTCTATATGAGAAGGGAGAGATTTCAGATGACACTCTACAAACCATGGGATTAATGAAGTGGGAGACTCAAGTAAGTGTGAAATCTATCTAAATGGTGCATTAGATTATATAATATTATTAGGTTGTTTTGAAACTTCATTAACCATGGTGGTTGTATCCTTTTTAGGCTTAGGAGGTTTGACCTTAGAACTTGGTTTAAACTTGGTATTAGATCTGGATGTAGTCAGTGTGTTTACTACATACTTAAGATTATTCAATTAAATAAGATTCATTTCACGGTCCCAAATAATGTAGTATAATTCATCAAAATATTTGAACTATTTTAAGATAGTTGACTAATGTAAAGTAGCAAGCAAAATTTGTTTTGAAATATTTTGAAGTTATTTATCTGCCATAATATTGGTCATTTTAACTAACATTACTTGTACCTCAAGACATACTCATTAATAGGTTCATTGGTTCCTTGTTTGATCTTTAAAATTTGGGAATAGGAAACCTTTTTAGTGATGTTAATATAAAAGTGTGCCAAAAATTGATCTATAAGGGATTTGAATGCATTTACTAACTGAGTTGGTAAATCATAAAACCACCTTAAATCATAGTATTTTAAGCTCCTTGTAAATAATTTGGTCAAAATTTTGTCACTAAATGAATAATGAAGGGATGATAAATAAAAATATTAAAGATGTTGTTCAAGATCACCCTTGCCATCATAAAATGTGAACTTAGGTATAACAAAACTAGTTGGCAAGGGGTACAAAGATATATTTAGTGCAAGAGGATTATTTAACACCTCTTGTAAATCAATAGCATAATGTGATTTCATATAATTTTTTTCAATATTGGAAAACTTAGTTTGAAAAAGTTTTATATTTTGGATAAGAGTCTTAAAAATATGAATTAGTAATGTTCTCAAGGGGAGGGTTGTTAGTGTATTGGTATAACCCATAGTTCTAATATCATGATCAGTAGATGGACCTACTTTTTCATCTATGTTTTTTTTATTTTTCAATTTATAATATGTTTCTTAGGATTTCATTAATATATTCAAGGTCTTGATAAATACACTCAAGAAATAATGTAATTACTTACATTTTATCATGATCTATTTTCTCATGTTCATTGGTTTATTAGACTCATGGTTCTAATTATCAAAATCTTCTTCTATGATAAACTCATTAGTATATTTTTAATTCTAAAAATTTATATCATCATGGACCATATAATTAGGCCCATAATTATTTTTATACATCTTAGGTGGTAGGAGAGGAAGCTCAATGTGTTTAATATACACACCACCTAATCTAGGGCTATGCCTAGGTTGCATTCAAAATAGTGTAAGTAGGAAATGAAAAGGTATAATAATTTGAAACCTTATCTGACTAAAAACCCTAGGAATCATTTTTTCATTCATATAGATTTAGTTCACCAATTTTTTAACACTAAATTTTATATTAAGGAAATCTAATGGGATTAGGTTTAATAATATAAAATGAATAAGCACAAGGGTGATAAATAGATTTATAGCAGATCAATTAATTGAAAATTTTATATAAAACATATATTTAATTTATTATGTTGACATATGCTAAAATTTTTAAATTTCAACTATACTAGATATTACACTGATAATGAAAAAATATACGTAACTGGTTCATATGTTAATATAGATCTATATTTGGAACATGTTAGAAGTAGTTTAGAAAAGGATTCTAGATCAATCATCAAATTTTATAATCCTTTTGTAATTTTACACACTTGCATCGACCTAGGATGGTTACATTGATGCTTCTATCTAGATCAGATTTAGGTGTCCAATACATAATACCTATTGAAACTAAATGTGACCACCTAGATGCTTCTAGGTTTTGTGTCACCTCTGATCTGGTGAATTTAGATCTAGGTCATGGATTATCACTCCTTATCAAATGAGAAACTCTAGTTCTTCATCTTCATAGTGGTTTGTGAAAAATGGGTTAGTGGGCTCAAAGTGTCAAGATTCCCTGAAGACCCCTCTATTAATAAGCATTTCATACATATAAAATTATTCTAATAGGGCCTCTACATGTTAGCTTGTGTGTGTATCATGCAATGTGTGATAAATAAGTACATATAGTGACCTAGCTTATAAGTTGGTAAATGTGGTTCATGGGATGCTCCTTTATTACTTAAGACCTATAAATGTGTTATCCCTATGGCTGATATGGAAATAAGAGAAAATAGGGAAGCTTTGCTCACTTGAGTGCTTAATTGAATGCCTTTGGTAAATTTCCTTGTGATTTATTTGGTCTATGTTAGGTATTTCCTAGGTGAGGAATGAATGAGGAGTGATCTTGTATTTATAATAATCCCTTTGGATAATATCACACATTAAAGAACTTTGGATTATAATAGGTATATATTTAATTTGAAAATTGGATGACTTTAGGGGATTAGACACTTATGTTTGGATAGGACACTTGTGGTGATGTATGCATCTAAGTGGGATGCAAGTGTATGGGTAGATATAAAATAAGAGCATGTCTAGAACTTGAAGATATAGATAATAAGTAGGTTTATATAATTTTGGGTGAGATAGAAGGCTTGGGTGATCAAAATGACATTAGTCAGACTAAAAGATAAGAAATGAACACAAATAAACAACATGTTCAAGCTTTTCAGTAGCAAGAAGGGTCTAGAAGCTAAAGGTACATTTTTGATATATATTTAACAAGGGTACAAGACTTAGGTGCTATATAATTTATAAATATGTCTACACTCTGCCATTTTGGCCCTAGTTTAATCATGAGAAGATGTGTTAGAGAGGATGAAGTGTTTGATATCCTTCGATCATGTCATGATGAACCTTATGAGGGTCATTTTTTATAAAATAAGACAACTTACAAAATTATTACGATTGGTTATTATTGGCCTAATCTTCATAGACATGCTATCACATACACTCACCAATGTGATAAATGCCAACATATGGGAAAATCCACATGTTTATATGAGATGCCAATTCAACCTCAACTATCCTTGGAATCCTTTAAAAGATTAGGGATTAAATTAATTTGCCTAGTATAACCCTATTCTCCAGGTAAGGAGTATAGTTGGTATGTACATACTACCTCACCAAATGGATAGAATGTAGAGCCTTGAATCATGCAGGACATGAAAGGGAAGAAAAAGTAATTTATGAGGAAATATTTATAAGATATGGAGTTTTATTAGAGATATCCCTTGATCATGGACCATAGTTATTGTATTATCTAATTACATCCCTTATATGAGAGTATGAATATAATCATAATAACTCTACCCCATATCATAAAAAATCTAATGGACAAGTAGAGGTCATTAATATGGAGTTGGATAACATCCAAACAAGACAATAGTTATAGATGACAGTGATTAATAATTTTTTCTTCTGTAGGTTGTATGGGCTTAAAGACCACATGGAGTACAACCACAAGATGAACACCCTATGAGTTGGTCTATGGTAAGATGGTTCTTCTTATATAGTTTAAACTCAAGATTTTAAGGATTATCATAAAAATTAGCATAGATTTGATGGAAGAACAAAATAAAAGGTTCTTGTAGCTCAAATATTCTTGATTAAATGAGAATAAATTATCTGTACCACACTTAAATAATTTAGTAATAAAGGATCACATGGCATGATAAGTTGAAAAAAATAAGGAAGTTCCAACCATAATATTAGGCATTGATTTTTGAATTTATAAACAAGGACCATAAAGTCAAAATTTAGAATAGATGGTTAAGTTATTATGAGGTATAAAAGGTGTTTTATAATAAATCAATCAATTTATGCACTATTGATATGGTCATATTATCTTTGATGGTCAATGGACACCATATTAAGTTATACAAGAAACCTATCTACATAGAGGAGTTCATTTAAAATTTCGTGACTAAATACCAAACTCATATAGCATGGAAATAAATTGTATACTAGATAAACACTCTAAATATCCTACTATTTTATCATTAAAACTTTTTAAATCTTGGTCAAGATATCTCAACCCCATTTCTCTAGGGTAAGTACATCACACATGGCAATTTTAGTCCAAAAACTAGCTTATTACTAGCTAAAACTATATTAAAAGGGCTTGAGTGGGAAACCAACTCATCTAGCCACTCAAGATTAATCTTTCTATTTAAAACATGAAATGAAAAAGAAAACAAATGGGAAAAAAATCTAGAAAAAAACAAGGTAGAAATTCAGCTTGTTAACCACTTGGTAGAAAATCAATAATAAAGGTCATCTGATATGAGTTATTACTAAATTTCAATTTATACATATCCACTTTAAGTTACTACAAGTTTAATTTTTTTTATAGTTAAAATTCACACTTGAAATATCGACACCTATAACATCAAAACATGTAACAATCAAATATGTAGGTAAACATTTATGATTGCAACCTCCATATCTATATAGAGCATACTCTTAACTTGTTTAAGGAAACTATAATTTTAAACTATAAAATCTACATATAACTCTATTTTGACCTAAAATGTCCATGTAAAACTTGGTTTCAGCCTACAACAACCATAAAAAAAACTTTTTTTTGATATCAAACATCTATAGGTAACTCTGTTTAAACCTAAAACATTTACATGAGTCCTAAATAAGTTTGGATCCATATTTTTATAGTAGTTCTCATATTATATGGTCTCAAATATGAAGTTACTACATATTTTTTTCTTTTTTTTAAAGTAGGTTTATATATTTACAAATTACTACATGTTATTAAAATTCACTTGAAACCACTACTACCTCTTTCCTTCTTGGAAAGTTGTCATCTCCATAAACAACCTATAACATTCCACCCCAAATTGTTTATTTTTTTACCAAATGAGATTGTCCTTAGGGTAATTATACAATTTTATGATAATCTCAATATAAAATTAATTTATCATTTTAAGTGTTATGAATTCAAATTCAAATTAAACATTTCCAAAAAAAAATTCTCATGGCATTGGTACAATAAAACCACTCTTTAGCACTTTTGAGACAAAGTCATCAAAGATAGTTTTTATCATAATATCATAACTATCCTACATGTCTTAATTTTATCAATTTGATGGATCTTAATAAATTATTTATAATGAATTAAAATTATCCATCTATTGTAAATACATATATTGGTCAAATTAATACAATGGACTATGTACTTATATTAGGAATATACAATAATATATTACTCTTATGTTTTTTTTTTGGTTGTGATTATTGAGTGATGATTATTGATTATTACTATGATGTGATTATTTATGAGTACTCTATTTTAAAAACATCATGTTTAATTTCATTCTCTCCCATGTCATCCCAATTCCTTGTCATCATCTAACATCATGTTCCCCCAATGATGTAACTTTTATTTCACATCATTTCTTGTGTGTACCTATTTATCCCATCAATTGCAATTGAGTTCAAGTAAATCTTTTAATTTGGGTGGAGGGAGGTAATTAATGACACATTACACATATAATATCCAAGGACTTATTAGACACATAAAACATCAATCAACAAAGGACACCTAATTCCAATTATATATTTATGTTGATGGAAGGATGAAAAGTTGTTATCAATTTAGACTAAAAATGACATCATGTTTCCTAAGAAAGAGTGTGATTTATTTGAACCAAAAAAAATATATGAAGGTGACAAAAGTGAAGAACACAATTAATAGTGGGAGGGGATATAAAGTGCATGGAACCCATAAACCATACAATACTAAGAAATAACCCAAAGACAATATCCCTTTTTACTATTGTAGGATGGATGGTCTATATAAAGAGACTGAGAGAGTATAATTTGAGAATAGTACAATATTTTTCCAAAACTATGAGGAATGACAAAGCATATGTTAATGGACTAGAGATAGTCCTAACTAAATAATTTGTATTAGAAAAAACCATTATTTTTATTACAAAGGAGGAATGGATATAAATAAATGTCACTACATTCATTGAGACAAGGTTTACTAGGCTAAGAGATAATTTAAAAGTTGATGCTCAAGGAATAAAAAGGTTATATACATACACCTTGGTGTTAGGTGGCCATATTTTTCATCAAATACTTCAAACAAGAAGATAGTTTATCTTTGATATATAGCCATTAGTTGTATTTGTTAAGTCATTTAAGTCATGGCCATATCATAAACATCCCAAATTACTTTCCACATTTTTTGATAAGAATGGCTAAGTAATTTTAGAAAGGGATTAAACACTTACCCATCATTATTTAATCAAATTATTTATGAATAGACTCTTAGCCTCTATTATACCTGATATCAATAGGAATACATTTTATTAATGCCCCATATTCCATCATAGGTTATTATTCAACATAGGCCACTTATAAAAACTTCACCTGTAGTAGATCCTTCACTTGAAGCATCTCCTCCACCTATTAAAAATTAAAATCTTTCGATAACATAATATAGTAGATAAAATATACACTCTCATATGTTGATATCTAATGGAATAAGAACAAGATCATATTCCTCCAAGATGGTCATAATTGGCATCTCCTTAGAATAAAACATCTCTAAAGAAGATCCATGGTTGGGTAAAGAATATAGATATGAGGAAGCCACTAGTGGAAGTGTTAGACTAAATATTAAATGTAATAAGAGGAGGTAGAGGAATAAATGGAAGAAGAGGATGCAAAAGAAGTATAAGAATAAACTATTTCCAATGAAGAAAATATAGAATAATAAATATAAGAAGAGACTGTTATCAATGAGAAAGCTCAAGAGAAAGAGGAGGAGTTTCTAGTAATTAAGAAAAGGTAACATAACCCTTCTCATCCTAATCCAAAATTGAGTAACTAATACAAGCTATTTCTTACATATCAATATATAGAACTTCTAAGGACTAAAACTCTAGGATTATAGCCCTTAGGGTTATTTTGAGTGGATAGGATCAATGATTTTGATCACCTAAGTCTCGAGTTTAATTCCTATTGAGTACCATATAATGCATTCAAGATTAGGGGTAGATGCACACCTACATTCTAAAGTAGCCATGGGGACACATTGAGGTAGGGGTCAAACTTCTCCATGTGTTCCATGTGGATCACAATGGGTTGATTCAGCTATGGATCATTCAATGGGCATTATGGACCTAGGACTACCCCTATTAAGCTTCAAATGTAGATTAAATTTTAGATGGGGGATAGAGTCAAAAATGGTGATCAATGGTAGGGAGGTAGCGAATGATGGTAGGATATTGGTGAAGAGTTTTATAATAACAAATCAAAAATTCAAGAGTTTTAGTGAGGTAGAACCAAAGGGAAATGGTTGATGAAAAATGTGACAATAATAGTAGCTTATTTACTCAGGGTCAAGTAAGAATGGAAAGAGGTACGAAATGGAGGGAGTGTTCAGGAGGACTTAGTGAAGGTTGGTGGTTTAGATGTCAAGGTAGGAGGGGAGGAACATGGGTCTATTAGGAGACACAAACCTAAGAGGGGTAGATTGAAGAATAAATAATTAATCTTTGGTAAAAGTTTCAAAATTTCTAAGTAGCTAGCCTTAGATTTTGAGCTTCAAGAAGATGGGTTAGGGTTGGAGTAATCTGTTAAAGATAGAGGCTAGGCTTTTGATAGTTCCTTGCCAAAGAATTAGGATTTGAAGGTTTCCAAAAAGGTGACTAGGGTTTCTAAATATGTGGTTTATTCCTTATACAATAATGTTTTAAACCCATATCATTCTTGTATAGATTTTTGTAAAGAGATAATTCTTAAATCTAACCCTGATTCTAAACCTATTCTGATCCCTAGAAGTTAGATTCTACCTAAAATTATTTATACAAAGGTTTCTCAATCAGTGGAAGAAGTGTAGAGTAATATAATAGGAGATTAAACTTAGAAAAAACTCTAAAAACTACCTTTTTAAGTGATATCCCCCTATTTTTCTCTAACTTTCCTCTAATTTTGAAAATTTTAGATGCAAAATTTTCATAAATTAATATGGATAGAAGTAGTAGATATCTGACAAGTAGATGTGTAGGGAAATGAACGTTTTGTAAAATGTTACTTAAAATTGTCTTCTAGAAACTAACCATCAATTCAAGCCCTTTCTCTAACATTACTATCCAATGGGTTTTTTTTATTTATTTTTTTTATGTGGAAGATAAGGATTTTGTGTGGTCAAATAGTCCTTGGTTTTAGGAAATCAAGGGGGGGTTTTATGCCCTTGGGCTCCCTTTTTTAATCCTACTACCTATATTATCTTGTAAGCCCCAATATGGATTATATTTTATAATCTTCCATTAGCTATGTGAGATCTTAGTCTTCTCAAATAGTTGGTGAGTAAGCTAGGAAATTTTGTGAAAATTGATTATTCCTTGGGGACTAATTGGAGTTTTATCAGGATGTTTGCTTTGACGGATCTATCCAAACATTTCCATCACTCTATTAATATCTCTTCATCCCATGGATTGTAGACTCAATTTTTCAATTATAAAGGATTACCTTTCAGATGTTTTAAATGTAATCAAGGTAATCATAAGATAGCTTCTTGTCCTGAGAATGGTTTTAAAGGATCCCAAGTTATGGTTTTGCATAAATGGGTTAAGAAGGTGGGTTGTCTAAATATATATTTGGTTCATATATTTTAATTCCTAGATAATAATTTCTTATCTAAACTTCCATATTTAGAAAAAGTCTAGAATACTCAGGTAATTTCTCAAAAGGATGAGGTTCAGTTGCTAGAAGAAGTTTAGATCCCTGTGAAGCTACAGCAATAATTATCTCCTTAGTTGGATAAGTAAAAGGAAGCAAGGAATTTTGGGTTAGAGTAAATATAAAAATTTCCTTCTATTTTGTAAAATTCTTAGTAGAGGGAAGATTTAAAAGAAGATTTGGCTAGTAGGGTTGTTTTGACTATAGCTTAGTCCTCCAGTATTTTCTAGAGTCCAAATTATGATAAAAAAAGGGAAACGAGGTAGGAAACTAGAAACAAAAATACTTCAACTATATGCTAAAAATTCTATCCTTGGTAGAACCCAATAGACAATGGAATCATTGCTTTCTAGTAGGGGTAGATGAATGTTGGTAGCAAAAAGGTTGAATCTAAGTTTGAGTGTGATATTTGAAAAATGTTGTTTGTTTTCTTCTTGGTTAGGTTGTAGGCTTAGTATCTAAGACTGGTTTTATATTTTAAAAGTTTCATTTCTCCAAAGTGATAGGATTTTCAAGGTTAAAAATCTTGGTTGAATCTCAGCATTTCTTTCATGGAGATTAGACCTCTTGTTGTGTTCCAAAACTAGTTTGAGCTATGGATAAAAGCTCAGCATTGATCTAAAATAAATAGATTAGAGGCAAAAAAAATTAGACCAGATACATCTACTTGAGTGACAAGTAAGGAATAATAAATAATTTTTGAAACATAAGAACATACAACTAAGACACAAAAACCTACAATAGATACATAAAACCCTATAATAGTATTTTAAAAAATTACCTCTAAGGTAATAAATCTTGAGGAAAATGAAACCATTGTACCTAAGCTACCTATAGTCATAATCATTTAACTTGTAAATTCTACTACACAAATAGAAATGATTGAATAACTTGATCATACTCATGTAGATTGTATTACAGGAAAAGGGAATCAAGACATTATTGAAGATTTTAAGTTGAGTTAGTTTAAAAATTATAAAAAGAAGAAAAATAAAATACATTTGTTGAAATAAGAAAATAATATTTTGAAGAAACAAAGAGGAAAAAGATAAATAATTAAGGAAAAAAGAGTTGGAAATTTTTGGTTTTGAATATTTAGTTCCTAAGGTTTGTGAGATGTTTATGAGAATGATATAATGTAGACTTCACACTATAGTATATATTTTATACACGAGAAAATGGATTCAATTTTAGATTGGTATTTTTATTTTAGGGGAAAGATACTCTACAATATTACCTTTTGATTTCTATAATGAATATCTTGATGGAATAAAAGAACACAATGACTTGTGTGATTTTTTAGTATGAGTTGGTAAACATTTATAACAAAGAGTGGAACCTCAATTTATTGGTGGGGATATACAAAGTATATATTAATTTCATTATCTTATAAATGATCTAATAAAAGGACAAGAAACAGTGAGATATTCTACCATAGAGATCTCTACCCCACTAAATCTCAGATCAAAAATTTTATTTCCTATCAAAATCATCAAGAAATGGGATAATATTTTTAAAGACCCCAATTTTAATGTTATTGTTAAATATTATAGGAAATAAGTCATTAACCATATCATTTATATTTTAAACAATATTTTTAAATAAATTTTTGTTAGTATAAAAATGAGAATGGGAGCACTAACACCACAATTGTAGTAAAGAGAACCATACTCCATTCATAATTTTAGAGATAAAAATGAAAGACTTGTTAGATTTATAAATTATTTAAAATTTTATATGTTTGTATGGATAGACATGAATTTTATTATGTCAATCCTTTGGTCCCATACCCCATTTTGGAATGGCAAAATAAAAATTAGTGACTATGAGGAAGACAACAACTGAGGATTCTTGTAGCAAAACAAGGGATACCTTGTATAATAGGCAATAGGAGATGAAAACCCTTATGACTTTAGAGCCATGTGTACCCATTTAATTTTTTATTCTTATTCTAAAATACCCTCATGATCCACCCTTTTAGTTTCCCAAGAGATGTGTAACACCTTAAGTTGGGAGGTGTGATGAGCCCCAGTAATGGTCTCATCTAATATCTAAGACATTGCTACTTTTTTCCTTTTTTATATATTTTTCATTCTAAAAGACTCATAAATATGTTGATATATATATATATATATATATATATATATATATATATATATATATATATATAATTCAACATTAAGAATAAGTTTAAATATGTTACTAATAAGTTTTATAATATATTTCAATGGTTTCATTATGTTTTATGTTTTCATGGGTAATTATAATAGGAAGATGCATGTTGTTATGTTAAAATATCACAAAAATATTATGGTAGACATAACCATAGTTGTTGGTTGATTTGACATTACAATGCAAATCACCCATAGAAACTAGGGATCACCCACAACAACTAGTTGTGTGAACCTGTAATAACTATCTAAGTGCACCCATAATAATGAATGTATCATTAGAATATTGAATACATTAATTATACTCATTTATTATTTTTAAATCATCAAATGAAGCATGAATAACTAATGATCTGCACCTAAAACCTCATGAGCATAAAAATATTAGCTAATAATGTTGGAAATATTGTCATTGATGTCAAAGGTCTAGCATTTTTGGTGATAAAGGCCCCATTGCATTTAATGTTATTTGTAATAGATATATCTTGGCTAATGTGAGTTAATATTTATTTAATATTAAAAAATATATTTTTGGTTGCATATGAGACAAAAGAAGGGCCCATGGAGACGTCAAAGAGCCACGGGGTAAAGACAAAAGAAGGATGGGATGCATTTTCCCATGAAGAGTCATCTTTGGGAATTCCAAGAGTCACCAAGGGAAGACAAAAGAGGAAGGGAACAATTTTTCATGAAGGGACACTTTGAGGAATACAGAAAGTCACCAAAGTAAAGACAAAAGAGGGAAGGACATTTGTGCTCATGAAGGGTCACCACATGACTTTTCAAAGGCAAGGATATGAAGGGTCATACAAGTTTGGCACCATTTTCCATGAGGATTGAAGGGTCGCAAAGGGGGAAGGCCAAATTTCATTTGGAAAGCTATAAATAAAGGCTTGAAAAGCCATTTGTAAAATAAGAGAGAGAGAGAGAGAGAGAGAGAGGTTGATTTGATATTGTAATATCTAGCTTAGAAGATTAATTGTGAGAGATGAATATGATTTGTATTTGTTATATCTAGCTTAGAAGACCAAAGGTGAGAGAGGGGAAAGAGATGTTGTATTAAACTATCATTTGTTGAGATAGCAACATTAAGAGATAGGTGTGTGGTATACACAAAGGGGTTGGTGATCTTGTGGGTTGGTGATCATGAATTGTTGCTGGGTTGGTGCTTGGCAAAGGGGTTGGTGCTCCTATGGGTTGGTGCTCATGAATTGTTGTTGGGTTGGTGCTCAATAAATGGGTTCGTGCTCCTATGGGTCGGTGCTCATGAATTGTTGATGGGTTGGTGCTTTGCAAAGTGGTTGGTGCTCTTATGGGTTGGTGCTCTCAAATTGTTGTTGGGTTGGTGCTCGGCAAAGGGGTTGGTGCTCTTATGGGTTGGTGCTCACAAATAGTTGTTGGGTTGGTGCTCAGCAAAGGGGTTGGTGCTCTCAAAAGTTGGTGCTTGAGAATATTGTTTAGGTTGGTGCTCATTCATATACTTGAGATTTTTCTCCGTGGTTTTTCCCACATTGGGTTTCCACGTTATATCTGGTGTCTCTCTCTATCTTGTGTGGTGTTTATTGTTTGAGTTTTATTGCATATCTTAAATGTTTGATTAAGTGGAATTTGGTTAAGGGAAATATTTATAAGATATATGATATACTGATTCAACCCCCCTCTCAGTATATCCCATGCTTAACAAATAATGCTAAGATTAAACCAATATAATGCAAACCTTCATTAAAAACCTCATCTTTACATATTATTTAGATTGGATGTATCTTCAAGAAATATTTATCAATTTTAATGTCCCAATTGGACCATATCTCCTTGAATATTTTGAGAATTTGAGTTGATATCTTGACCTTTGATGAACAAGTTAGCATGATAAAATGGTAGGGCTTCATTATGAATCTTGAGCATGTTGAATCACAAAGGGAATGGGTATACTTATGAAAAAATAGGATTAATGAGGACCCTTGATCTTGCTTCCAATATGAATGGTTAAAATCAATTCCTCAATAATACACATGAATCAACACATAAATCACTAATGTTAGCCTTTCATCTTGATCAAAATGAATGGTGGAGGATGGCTCTTGAAAATATCTAAGAAGGATAAATATGATCCCTTCATCTTGTTTCTAATATGAAGGGTGGGGGATTATCCTCATGATATATTTGTCATAGTTACTATGGGCACTTCATCCTATTTCCAAGATAAAGGGTGTAAAATCATTCCTAAGAAAGCACATGGATAACTAACGTGGACCCTTCATCTTGTTTTCAAGATTACGAGTTGAGAATGATCCTAAAATATCTCACAAAATTCATTATGGGCCATTCATATTGCATCCAAGATGTGTGGTAGAGAATAACCTTGCATATTTATTCATTTAGTGAATTTTTTGGCTCACAAAAAAATATCCCATAGGATCTCAAATTTATTTATTGAATGAAGATGCCCTTTTGGAAGGAAAAAGAGAAATTAACAATTGAAAGGAAATTATAATTCCATTTACATAGAACTATAATTATAATAATGATTAATTAAATGAATTAAATATTAATTTACTTAATATAATGTGGGGAATTTCATTGGAAAAATTATTTAGAGAAGGGGAATTGAATGTATTAATTGATCAGTGAAGGGGAATTAGTGAATTCATCTGGGTAGAAGAATTGACCAAAAAAAATGACCTAAATGATAATTGAATAGATCTAATATAGGGAATTATCCCACCTAGAGATGCCTCAAGGTGAATTTGAACCCATATATAAGATGAACAAATGATTTTGGACCAGTTTGTGTGTAATTGTGGGAAGTTGTTCCATTTTCTAATTTTAACATAGAAGTGATAAAAATGAAGCATTTTAATTTTCCTTTGTTTTAAAAGTGTTAGGATTGTGGAGCTAAAAGCTTCACTGATGCAAACAGGAGAGGAGGTTGCTGAAGGTTGCTGAGTTGCAGAGAAGTTAGGGTCGGTCTGATCAGCCGACGTCGGTAGGATAGCAAAGGGAAGCAACCGACGTCGGTCATATATCGGCCGACGTCGGTCACCTCCAGGCAGACAGGGACCGACGTTGGTCGCCTGTGTGGTTCGACTGCGAGCTATTTACAGGCAGTTAGCTAACGAACCAAGTGTTTGCATGAAGAGATCTATTTTTAGACTGAGAGCTGCGGATCTAATTATTGTAATTAGATGTCTAATTATTGTTTGGATGAGATCTATATAATAGACTCATGGTTGTATTGGAAAAGTGTGCTAGGGAGTAAGAGAGCATAATTATAAGCTCCTTCTGTGTGTGAGGTAGAGCAATGGTGCGTTCCTTCTAGTGCCACAGTACCAGGTGTGTTGGTGCTGGATTGGAGAGCCAGCTGGGTTCTTCAAGAGTGTAGGATCTTGGTCACAGTTGCATGGCCTATATAGGAGATCTACATGGTAAGTAAGATCGTTGATCTGCAGGTGTATGTGTGTGCAAGATCGAGGTTCACAGGTGAGCAGAACCGTTGTTTGATTTGCAGGTGTGCAAGGTCATATAGACAGCAACACAACAGGGAGCAGTATCAGGCAGGATCTACTTGGAGTACAGGTGTGTACTCGAATAGAGCAAGAGGAAGGCAAGGGAGTTCCTTCCATAAGTATGGTCTGTTGAATTGCAGGTTGTTGCAGATTCATGGGAGATCTACTTGAAGTACCTTGAGTACTTGTGGAGTGCGTGGAGCACTTGTGGTGTGCGTGGAGCATGGGAGGTGAACACCAACTCTGTACTTGAGTTGGGTGTTGGGACCTGTGAGAGGGAGAGATTTGGGGAGAAGAATTACTGTTCACTTGAGGTGTGGGAAACCTCTGTAAGGTGGTGGAGAAGAAGTGGCATCTTCTTTATTGTATTCTTTTCTGTATAAAGTGTTAATACAAGTTGTGTATTGTCTCTCATATGTTGTGTTATTCTGAATTCTAGTTACTTGTTGATTCTGGTTATTTCCGCATATTTAAGTTGCTTGAAGTTTGGTAATCAATTGTATGCTTCCGATTTCGCATCCTGACAAGTGGGATCAGAGCATGTTTGTTGTTCTAGATTCTTGACAAAAAGGTGTTGTGAGATGTATACGAAGTAAAAAAAAAAAATTAATAATAAAAAAGTTGTTAAAAAGATCATAAAATTAAAATAATAGATGTTGAATCTAATATTTTTGTTAAAAGTACTAGGAAATGGGTTCAAATATGTCCTAAAGTGGTGCTTGATAAGCCCTAGATACCCCATCAATGGGAGAGTCAATTTTTTTTATGAGTAGACCCTATAAAATAAGAAATGATAGCATATCAATGTTAGAAGAGGATAGAAATGAAAGAGATAGGTGAAAATAGGAATAAAAATGAATATTGGGGCTAAAAATAAGCCTTAAGAGAATTTAAAAAGTGTATGGGGGGGTTTTTTTGAAATAAAAGGTTATAGACTCACCTAGGGGAAATTTTGATTCATCTTTACCCTAACTTTTCAAAATTTATTTATGTGACTTTTGCACAAAAGGGACCTACAAAAAATGGCTCATAAACCATGTCCAAAGGTACTTTCAGATCATGTTTGAGAGTACAAAGGCCATAGGGAGTATGACCACCAATAGGTGAAATTTTTGTCTTGAAATTTTATAATTTAATTTCATTTATTTATTATAGTAGGAAAATCAATAAATTCAATAGTTTCTAAATGGTGAATTCATCTACCTAAGCAGCAAATTTACCCTTGAAAATAATGAATTGGTTAAGAAAATAGTGAATTCAACTATGAAAATGATGAATTTGCTCCCACAAATGGATAATTCATAAAATATTGAAATGGCATAGAACAATTTCATGTAAAACAGTGAATTTGACTCTTGAAATGATGAATTTTCCATCGTTATAGTTAAAATGCCAAAAGACCTAATTTGCCCAAATGGTTAAAAGGCATGTGGAATGTGAGAGATGGTTGGGTATTTGATGAAATGGCCAAATAAATATAAAAATGGAATAATAGAAAGTCAAACTTTCCAATCAATGAAAATGACACTAGGAACATGGAAATGGTCAAGAAAATGGTGAAATGGTTAGGTAAATGTTGAAATTACCATAAAAATGATGAAAATGTTTGGACTCTATATAGTAATGAATTCACCATTTTAATGATGAAATGGTCTTGTTAAATGGATAATTCACCTAAAATGGTGAAAAAATCCTAATTACATATAAGAAAAGAAAATTAGTAAGGATAAAAATATATAGTGACTGTTGAAGTTGAACAAGATGAGATGAAATGATTGTGCTAGGAAATAAATATGATTTACAAGTAAAAATGTCATGGACTTGGAGATAGAGAACTAAATTTAGTGCCCTTTAATGGATTTTAAGATCAAGTTGATGTGATTATATAATGGGAGAGATGATCTCACATTTTACGAAAGCTAGTGGTATGGATGAACAACATGCTCAGCCTCTTTATGGCTATCGGCCTCCTATACATGTGAGGATGCTAATGATTAGAGGTTATTAGGGGTTTATCAGTTCCTTAGTAGAGAGGTGATTATTAGACATGTCTACATTATTTTTATGTATAGGTGAGGTGACCATCACTTTAGAGGATGTCTAGTGTATTTTAAATATATTGATTAGAGGATAACCCCTAAACTAGCATGTCCTAAGTTACAGATAGGCTATGTTAGAGGACCTAATATGTCCTATTGACATTGATATGGTTTTATTCAAGTATGTGTATATCAATTAAATTGAGTTATTTATGTAAGTACCTAAATAAGAAGTCATGGAGGTTGATCTTCTAGCACTAGTAGTGCTTGAAATTATGGTTATTGTTCTGATAGTTATTTTTAATACCATTCTACTCCATGACAAGAGCAGATAATTCTTCCATATGGGATTGGGAGGAGTAGTTAGAGATATGATAGAGAAAAGAATGTTTACATAGGGTCCAACTATTTTTCCAAAGGTGTATCATGATATGCATTATGTTATACACCATGAAGGAAATAGTATTGGGCCAACTACACTTCTCTAGGTTTAGGTGTGGGTGCATATTTCCATTGGGAGACTAGTAAGGAGATGATAATAGAGGGGACCAAAGGATATCATGGATTACATATGGTATTAGGTATATTCTAATTGTATGAGGCATAGAATAGAGCTCTGATATTATAGGTAGACTATAGATGATATGACAGATGTGGATCTAACTTAGAGGCCTTATTTAGATAATCAATTTTAGTGGTTTGAAGATACAAAGTACATGGTATATATGACAAAAATGTGTTATATCATTATGTATTAATAATATATTATAGAGTGATATAGGCCTATAAGTTACAACAATAGTTTGGTTTAAAAAATATGTAACCATGAGACCTCATCAGTTTATACATGCAATTAGAGCGAGATGGTAGTGGGAACTGATACCTAACCAGACTAAGGTAGGGGATAAATTTTGGTTGGTTCCACATGTGTCCTTGTCTTATGTTTTGGTTCCATCATACATAATTATTACATATGCATATGTACATGGTGGACTTAGCAACATCCATTAAGATTGACCACTCCAATGGGTAGAGATCAAGGATAGGTACATGGAGTTTATCAGGCATAAATTCTATTATAGGTTTTTTGACATTGGCCCATAGAAATGGTATTATATTATGGAATAGAGGAAGAGTATGGATAGGATAAGGGAAAGGATGAAGAGCAGGAGGTAAAGTACATATAGGAGGAGGTAGAGATAGGCTCAAACAAGGACATGGATGTAGTAGGTGTATATCAAGACATGAAGATGATAGGAGATGTTGGATAGGATGGCCCATTTATACTATAAGTATATATATATACATAATATTTTTATTAACTTTACCACTTACTAATACTTTTTCTCTTAAAAGAACAAATCAATTTTCAAAATATCTGAGTACACACCTTAAAGGGTACAGTGGGAAAGAGGTGGGTAGACCATTGGTGCTTTAAAAGATTGTTTTAGCTTTGTATCATTCCTACCATTTATCCAACATCCTTACAATGTATATAAATATACATATTATGATTCCTCCTTAAAATCCTAGAACCCTAAAATATGGCTAAGTCTAAAATCTAATAGGACCCTCAAAAATCTAGAATTTTCATTATAGCTAAAGGTCTAAAACCACTCTCAAACATCATAAAATTATAAATATAAAATATAACTTAAGTATAAAAAACTATATGTCCATGTCTAAATATCAACTTATACTTAAATGTTTATTCTATATTTATACTACTTGTTTTTAGCCCTTACTCGAGCCTAAAACCCTTTTTAACATTTACCAAATAATTTTAGACTAGGTCAACCCTATATTCTAATTGATATCTGCATGATATAAATCTAGGTCATCCTTGGCTGACCTAGAGTAGGACCTAACTTGTTTTTATCAATTAATGACATATATTCAACTTGGGTCAACCCTATCATCTAAACTTTTAAAAAGGTTTAAGGTTAGATTTAGTTATATATACACATCCATTTCCATCATTTAGAGAGGAAGAAAAGAAGAAGAATATTACATTTCAAATCTACTTATCCACCATTATACTTGAGGAGCATTTCTTAAGGTTTTAATTCTTTCTTTAGAGATAATAATATTGTCTTGTGGAAAAGTATTTTGGATGCATAGAGAAGTTGTATAGCCTAAAGTTGACTTATCCTTGTTATCCTTACTTACCACAATAACCTCTTGTGAATCACCTTGGCCAAGGGAGAGATTGAGGCTTGGTGGGTTTGTATTTAAAGTTAAGTATTCCTAACTTTGTTCCTTCTTTGTTAAAGTAGATAAATTTGTATTTGTACTTCTCTCAAATACATTAGGATTTCCTATACATTAACTTGAGTATAGATCTTTTATGCATGTTTAATTTTTATGTTTATTACCCCCACTTTGTGACACAAGATTTGGTTAGAACTAGATTAGATTTTAATTTACTTTGAATTTACTTAATGAATATGAAAACATAGGACTTAGCTAGGGTTATTACATAGTGTTTTCTGACTATACGCTTTGGAACCCTCTCTAATGATGTTATTGTGGTAAGAGATCTTGTGGTTAGGTTTAATAGATCCATCTTAGTCATGACCCCAAATATCTAATATATCAAAAAATGGAAGTTTAAGTAGGATTTATCATCTCTGAGCTAGGATTGATTAATAGGTCAACTACATTTTACTTTTTATATAGTATCATCTGATGTTCAGGATATGATTGATATATTGAGTTGGGAGATTAGTGATAGAGATACAGAGATATCTTGGTTATAGGAATGATTAGATCACTAGTCATAATAGTTTACCTCAACTTAAAGTGATATTAGTGTTGATTAGGTAGAGATGTATATTCCAAGAGTGGAGGTGAGTAGGATGTTTTAGGTGCAAGCACAACTTACTTCCAAGAGGGATTTTACACAAGCTAAGTGAGATGACACATTTTAGGTCAAGAGGTAGATGATTACAAAAAGAGACTTTCCTTGAGCTGAGTGAGATGCAACAAGATTAGAGTGGGATTCTACATGGGCAGATCATGATAATGTATAAATGTAGACAAATAGGGCTCAAGCAGATTTATCTAAAGTATAGATAAAGCACAATGATTCCCTTGAGATTTTGATAGAAAGGGTATTACTATAGACTTTGAGAATATCCTTTAGAATAAATATTAGACTAGTTATTATAGAATCTTATATGAGGCTATAGTTTTAGTGATGGCTATGGGTCCTACCTTCTCAAAGTATAATGTGCAAATATTATCTTTGATATTAGGTAGGTCTTGAAGGACTTTAAAATTAGTGAGATATATATCCTAAATGCCTCTGTGATCATCAATCATGGGTCCTCTAGCATAATTTAATCCACCATAGGATAATATAGGCGAGAACTTAGCCTGTGATGACCTACAAGATAGATCCACCAGAGATGGGCATAGGTAAAGATGATTTTTTGAGACAAATTTTCACATTTTGAGATATGATTTACACATATTTATATGATTTACTTGGATGATATAAGATGTACATGCATTATTATTGATGTACTTATTAGACTCATTTTGATCTATTTATAGGAATTTGACATTTTATGTACTTATTAGACCCATTATGATGTATATATTGAGAGATACATGATGTTTATTTTTTCTATCTCGTGATGTTTATTTCATTTCCTTATGTCACTTATAGTTAGATTAGACATTGTTAATATGACTTTGATTTATAAATGATTGTAATACTAATGTTGATGATTCTTAGTTGATTTGATGACCATGATGTTAGTATTATGATACGATAGATATATTTTTTAGTTTGAACATTGATTATAGATTTATTTAGATTTAATTTTTGATATTACACATGACTATATGCCTCAAAATATTGAAATAATAGGGGCTATAGATATCTCCCCTATGTCAAAGGGTTACACCTTTATAGGTTTCTACCCAACAAAGGAAACTCTTCACATGGTGGTAGCAACTTACAAAATTATTGGATATGCTATGAACAATGTGATGGACCAAAATCTCCTCCCTCCCATTAATATGGGTTTCAATCTCAAGGTGCTAGCCAAGATGAAAACCCAATAAAATTCAAAATATTTTGCTGAAGTTGCCTCAAATCCACCACCCAAATCATCCCCTAAGCCTCTGAAACTTTCCTCTTCATCTATTTTTATCACTTTCAACAAAGAAGAGACTGAGGCACTTTTTCATGAAAATGTTTCTCATCCAATGGTATTACTTACAGGTTTACAAATTTATGGCCAAAACTCCAAGACTTACATGCCTAGATCTTATAGCAATGGCAATCCCTTTTACAAACTAGGATAAAAATATACCCAACTACAAAGATATTTTTTATCAGCGTTTGATTGCATACAAAATAAGTATCTAATTTGAATTCAATCCTAGATTTTGAATAAACATCCTTTAATCATGAAATATTGGTCTCCCTTATTTAATCTCTACATAGAACCTTTAAATGAAATACACATCTAGATTTGCCTACCCTACCTCCCATTCTCATTTTAGTTTGCTCCTAGTTTTAAAGCCATAGAAAACTCTCTAGTTAAGTTTATATAAACACACCTAGACACTACCTCTTTTTATCATACTACCTTTGCTAAAATACTGGTCATTGTTGATACCTCAAAGGATCTCCTTAAAAAAATTATTCTACAAGTTGATGACCACTCTTGGTCCCTATCCCTCAATTTTGAAGGTTTACTATTATTTTTTCATAGTTACTTCAATATAGGTCATTTGACCAAAAATTATAAAAACCTCATAATATAGAAGGAAACTTCCTAGTGGATAGACTTTAGCCCTTCCCACCTCATGGTGAATGCCCCTAAATCTAATAATGAATATGTTGAGTCATCTGTAGATAAGTTTGAGTCCTCTACTTGAAATAAGGACCCTACAAACACTCCCATCAAAAAGGGGGACCCTAATTTTGACTCACTAACTCCTTTCAAGAGGAATATGTATTTGGTTTTGAAAACCTCTACTATCTCTAGGGAGGCTAACTAGTAGCAAGAAATCCCAAGGGAAAGAAAAATGTTTTTAGTTTTTGTAAAAGATGAAACATAGACCTTAAAATAAATCAAAATATATATACCACTTGAACCTAAAATTGTGGGATATATGGGTGGATGGACCAAAGTTCAAAAAAATAAAAATAGCAAAATATCATAGGCCCAATCTTATAGTATGACCCTCCATTTATGGGGGTTATGAAAGGTAGGAATTTGGCCTGACCTTCAGCCCATTTGGGCTCTATTTTGTGGTGGACGTGCTAAAAATTGGTGTAAATTTTGTAAAGTGTCACTAGTAGTAACAAGTTTTTTTTTTACTGTTTGATTTATATAATCATGTTTGGATTTTTTTTTCATGGTTGGCTAGCCTACCTTATTACTATTGGAATAGGTGTTCCACTTATGCTTGAATGTAATATCTTTCTCTCATTTGTATAATTTCTAGGATCTTCAAAACCTATGATTATTCACCCTATCAAACAAAAAATAATCTTGAAAGAATCATAATAAATTTTGTTTTTCAATATGTGTAAGTGTGAATTGAAATGCAAATGTATACAACTTAAAATAAGATATGGAAAATCAAGCATCAAATGTAAAACATAATGCAATAAAATAAATTCTAATTTAGCTAAACATTATTTAGAAATTAAAATTATGATATAAATAATAAATACTTAAGTGATAAAATGAATGGACTAAATTAAGGCAATCGGGTAACAAAATAATATATCAATAAGTAAACAAACAATCAACACACAAACACACAATCAAAAGTATATAAACATTAAATTAAGAAAGGAATGAGTGTGACAATAAGGGTTACTCTTTGAGACCAAGTGTATGATAAAATAATAATGAATAGGTAAGGAGGAATAGAATAATAAGGAAAGGGTGGATGAGTTGACTCCAAATTCCCCATGCAAGTGGATGATGCCTACATAGTCCTATGGACTTCAGGCCAAATCTAGTTCTCCTAGGAATTAGGAAAGAAGAAAATTGTTGACAAATTAATAAGATAGATTATATAGGAAAAATAGGGAAATAATCATAAAATTACAATAACATATAAGGAATGGGATTTATGAAATGGAGAAATATATGTTCATAAAATGTCAAGAATATTAGATAAGGGATGGCTAATTTGACCTCATAAAATGGAGTGTTTCCTACATAGTCTAGTTGGAATTCAAGCCATTGTAGTTATACAAGAAATTGGGAACAAAAATTGATAAGTATGATCAAGAAAAGAAATGAATGTTTTAGATAGAATGGTTAAACTTGAAAAATGGTGAGAGCATGAAATTTAACTTGAAAAATGGAAAGAGTGTGAAATATGAACTTAAAAAATGGATAGAGCATGAAATTTTAAATTGAAAAATGTTGAGAGCATTAAATTAACTTGTAAAATGGTGAGAATGTGGAATTAAATTTAAAAATGATTGGAGCATAGGAATTATCTTGTAAAATAGTGAGAGAATAGGAAATAACTCACAAAAAAATGAGAGCATAGGGATAACTCACAAAATGGCAAGAGTGTAGAAATTTAACTCAAAAAATAATGAGAGCATATGGATAACTCACAAAATGGTGAGATCATAGAAATGGGAATGTTTGAAACATTATACCCAAAGGGATCACTATTAAAGGTAAAAACTTGTTATAGCATGGAGATGAGATTGAATATTAAATGACAAGATTGGAGTGATCAAATTGGATAATAATGGATGAGATAAAATGAGGGATCTCTAAGGACCCTATCACATGGGAACCAAAATATCTAGTCATCAAAGTGTCACTAAGTGGATATGCCAAGAGATTTTATAAAATAGGGCATAAAACAACTTCCACTTTCTTATTAAGATTAAGATGGGAAGGAAAAATTAGACCAGGGTAGGTTGAACAAAAAGATGGTTCAAGACAAGGTAAAATGGTCAATATGATAGGAATAGAATAAATTTAATTGTAGACAATAATTCCCTCAAGTGTCAAGGTAATTTTAGACAATAAATTATTTACATATGGTGCCAACAACTTTGTTTTAATCATGGTACTTGCCCAAGGTACCACAAACATGGTTTTCATTATTCAATGAATTATTTATATTTATCTTTCTATTTAATTTTATTTTTTTAGATTTTTGGCATCTCAATTTAGTGGAGGATTACAAGATTTGTAATGTTAAATGTTTGATCTCTAACCCATACCAATTATGAATAGATTCTCTACTAGAATTTTTTTATTGATGTAGATTGTACTAATGTCATTGTGATCTTTGTTGTTCATTGACTCAATTTATTCCAAACCTCTAAATAAGGTATTTTCATATTCTTTTTAAAAAAGAGTGATACTAGGGACTGTACAGACATATAGGCATTAGATAAATGATCTAATTGGATAATGGAATATAGGTCTTGAATGAATAATTAGATCAGCATGCAATATATAATGTTTAAAGGATAGAAGAATATTGGGATTTTTAGTCACAAAAATTACTAATGATTTTGGATTTGACTTGATTTTTGTTGTGGAGGGTTTGATATTGACTTTAATAATGTCTTTATCAAGTAATGAGGAACTAATTATCTTATTTATTGGTGCCTCAAAGAGGTTTTCACTAACAAAATCTTCTTAATTGTTTGATTTTGATTTTCTAATAGTGTCTTGAATAAGGTTTCTCTAAGGGACATTGATAATTCATTTTGATTATACCTTACCACCTTAAACAAGGTTTCACTAAAGGATTCAAATTTTTTATTTTGATTATCATCTAACACCTCAAATAAGGTTTCACTAGAAGATGTTGAGTTTAGAATTTTATTGTCCCCTAGTGCCTCAAACAAGGTTTCACTATGAGATTATTTTTATACATTAATGTTGTTTTGGATACCTAAAAATTATACCACTAAGGTTTCACAATAGAAGAGTTTAACAATGTGTGATTTGGTTGGTCCTAATTGACAGTTGTGGGAAGATGGGTGTCAATATAATGACTAGGTTGGTTCATGTGAAAGGCATGTGTATATATAAAAAAAATGCAGCTAGCCTATCAATCAATCCTAGCTCAAAGATGATAAATCCTACTTACACTTCTATTTTTTAATACATTATATACTCGGGGTCATGACCAAGATGGATCTACTAGACTTAATCAAGGGATCTCTTACCACAATAAAATCTCTAGAGAGTATTCTAAAGCCTCTAGTCAAGAAACATTATGAAATAACCTTATTTAGGTCCTATGTTTTCATATTCATTAATTAAATGATAAATAAAGTAAAATATAATCTAGTTCTCACCAAATATTGTGGCACAAAGTGGGGGTAATGAACATAAAAAGTAAACATGTATAGAATAATTCTAATTAAGCCATGTATAGATATAAGCCTAATGCATGGATAGAGCAATATATTCAAAAGCCATTACTTATGATATTTATACTAAATAGAGGAATAAAGTTAGAGATACTTACCTTGAAGATGAACCCATCGAGACTTAATCTCTCCCTTAGTCAAAGGTGATTCACAAGAGGTTGTTGTGGTTTGTAATAATCACTAAGAAAGGCCTAAGGATACAAGAATTTTACATAAGATTATTATCCAATTATAAACCCTAAGCAATAACTCCTCAAATATAATGGTCAAATAATATATTGTAAATAAATATAAATGAATAATTAACTCTGTTGTATCTCTAAGAAATGACATAATGAATGTGTATATATAGCTGAATCTAACCCTAAACCTTTCCAAAAGTTTAGTCAACAGGGTCAGGCCAATTTGACTATGTATCATTATTTTATAAAAATAAGCTAGGTCTTGGTCTATGTCAACCAAGGCTGACTTATACCCATAATGTGACAATATCAATTAGAATACAAGGTCGACATAGGCTGACATTGTTTGATAAATGTCAAAAAAGGTTTTGAGCTTAGGTAAGATATAATTAAGGTGGCTAATTTCTTGGAGGAGTGTGTAAGAGAGGTTTCAAATCTTAGGGAAATATATATGATAAGGTTGTATTGACTTCAATTGGTGGTATAGGGGACAACAATCTTTTCAAGCATCAATAATTTGCCCACCCCTTTCTTGATGCACCCTTTAAGGGGTACACTTAAAGAGATTGAGAATCGATGGGTTATTTCAAGAGATAAAGTATCATTAATTGATAAAGTTTGAAAATATTATATGTATACATATTCCCCACTCTAATCTCATCATGTGTCACTCAGATGCAACATGCAATGGTGCTTCTAGAAAAGAACATAACAACCCACAACGATGAAGCTAAAAAAATTACAAAATAAAATAATGAAAGGAAATAATTGAAAATGAAATAACTGAAAGTAATGTATGCATACATTAACTTACCTTTATTTTTTAATGTTTTTCTATTATTTTTGTGGTTTTGATCATGGAGGGTGTAAAGACTACTTTGGACAAACCCAAGGATACAAAACTAAAGAGAAAAAAGAAACAAATGCAAGAAATCCAAGATAAATGAAATGGTGTAGGCATGACTTGAAAATTTTTTAAGCTAGGGTGATAAATTATAAGCTATGAAAAAATAACCAAGTCAAAAATTTAGAGTAAATTAGGTGACCAAAAATCTAAGGTTACTAAATGACCGAAAAACTCAAACAAGTATACCTTAAGTAAGAAAAGAAAACAACCAAGTAAAACTAAGGATACATGTAAACATGGTAGTCAAACATCAATGTGAAAGCATTAACAATCCTTAATTAAATAAAGATGAGTAAGAAATGGTAAAACAACATTTATGCGTGAGCATTAACAATCCTTACTCAATCATCAGTGGAAAAATTGCATAAAAGGGAAAATAACATTGATGAGTGAGAAGTAACAAGCCAACCTCATTCAACAATGGAAAGAGTGACAAAAAATAGAAATGAACTCAATTTTCTGAAAAAGGGGAAGTATAAAAATGTAATTTTTTCAAAGAAATTCTATAATTATAAAGCAATGGTATAAATAAAGTAATCCATAGTCACTTAAGCATATGGTTTTGTTCTAAGGATAGATAAAACCAAAACAAAATAGTGTTAGCATGTTGTAAGATGTGAAGTGGAAATTATATTTGGAATCAAACTTGCCTATCAAGGGTGGAAATAAAATGGGGTAGAGAAATTCTTTATTGAAGGCAAGATACTTAAATTAAGTTTGTCAAAACAAGAGGACTATTTACATTAAGGACTTTGAAGAACTTTTATAACCACACAAATCTTAGGTCATCAAATGAAGTATGAATATCATCCCATGAAGGTTACATGCATGAAAATTAAAATAGACCTACCTTCCCACAACATGTTCTCTATTCCTTATGACCTCTTATAGAGTCATCGATCTACTATGAAGATTGTCTACTTGTGTGAGAAAGTAGGTAACACCATAGATTGTTTTGAATTCTTCTATCCCAATCTACTAGCCTACCGCACTCCAATGGACCTAAGATCTATCATAAGGTGAACTATGGAGTTTGAGAATTTTTTTTGGATAGGAGATGTGTTATGAATTATGTATTTTGGTGTGATTTTAATTGTTGACTTTGTATGTTGCCTTTTGATCATTACCTTTTGTTTTTAAATGATTTTAATTTTAAATTTTTATGGATTTTTCTATTCGTCCTCCATACAAATTTAAAGAACCAAACATGGGTGTTGAAAATTACTATTATTTGAAAACTTTGGAATTATTTTCCAATAAAGAGAACTTAGAGAACATGGTATCTAAGATTCTTCTTTATTCATGTGAAATAAAAGTGATATATTGACTTCAACCTTGTTTTGTCCAAATTGGAATGAAAGGAAAGGAAATCAATGGTAATGAACATAAAATAATTTGAATTACATCAAATCACAAAAATGTGACAAAGGTGAAAAATGAATACAATGACATGTAAGTATGATTCCTTGTCATAAGAATTTATGGAAGTGTACGGAAACATGATAGCATAGTTTTTTTTGCAAGTTTTAGCTACAAAAAACAAAAATTGAATTTGAGAATATGGGATCACAAACTTGTAACCATTTCTTATAATTATAGAAAAGGAAAACTTGGTTGAAAATAAAGGTGTTTTTGGATAAAATAGTGATTTCATGAGGAGAGCCTAGTCCTATACATGGTCTCACATTACAACTCATAAAAGAGAAAAACCAAGAGGGTGAAATAAAAGAAAAAAATGGTAATTTTGAGGAGAGCCTAGTCCTATCCATGGTCTTTCAAAGAATATCACAAAACAAAAACCCAAGAGGGTGCACAATGCATATGAAAATAAAATGGGTAAAAAATGATATTTTTGAGGAGGGCCTAGTCTTATCCATGGTCTTACACTACAAATCGCAAAAGAGAAACCCAAGAGGGTTATGTTGAAATTTTTGCCTTAAGGCCAAATGTCAACCCTTGATGTCAAAAAATTTTGACTGAAAACCATTATCACCTATTAATAATGATATCTTGCAGGATAATGCCCTTATTGGTCTTATTTTGAGAGCCTTCAATCCTTGATGGGAAGTGTCATGATGTATCATAGTTTCATTCTTAATCCATTGTGTCATGAGTCTTTTTAAGTCTTTTGAGTGATGTGTTAGGCGTCATTATGATATTTAAATAAGAGAGATGACTATTAAAAGCTCTTGAAAGTCTAAATGAGTGGCTTTATCCCTGTTTGAGGAGTTTAAGGTGTCTTGGAAGTATAGTAAATATGTTTGGACATTTTTGGGGCTATAACATGAAGATAAATAGTGTGTTCAAGTCCTTTGTCTATGACATACTCATCTAATCCACTTATCACCTCTAGCACCCCTCCTAAACCATCAAACACCCCTCAAGCCACTTCATATAAACTTATTTTGCCTTGTAAAACATTGCAAAGGGCTATTATTTTGATGAATTGCATTAAAAAGGGGTCTTAAAAAGGTATTATTCATGCCAAATTATCAATCTTATGCATTTCATGTCACTAAAATCCCATTTTGAGACCCACTGACACCCTTTCATTAGTCAAATGGGCCCCATGTGCTAATTTGAGACTCTTCCACTTCCCCATACATTATTGGTGTAGAGTTTTACACTTGCATAGGTTTTTAATACACCTATTTACTTCATCTTGCTTAGGAGGATAATTAGGTATTTATTAGGTGAGTGATGAGCCCAAGAGTAATTAGTTATAATAACTTATTAAGCTTACTTAGGGTATGTCAACATTATGTTGTCATTATGTTGACATACCTACCCACCCACTCAGTCAACCTATTTATAGGCCTCTTCTCCAAGGTATTCTATGTGGAGTAGTGTGGAGGATTTGGATGCTCATTCTAAACCATTTTTGGCTTAATCATTTAGTGAGGCTTGTGGATCTACATGGCCCTTGTGCCATTTTTGTAGTGTGATTGTAAGCCTTGTGCATTGTGCTACTTAGTTAGGAGATGTGTAAGCTGTGAGAGTTAGAGTTGTGAGCTTAGTGAGTTATAAGCTTTAAGTCATTATAATTCATTCCATCTCCACCTCATTTTGAATACATAAATTACAATTATACTCTCTTCTAATTTATAGCTTCAATAGTTGTGTGTGTTCATAGTCATCAGTCTTGGATGTTCGATTTTGGATGATTCTCATATGGTATCAGAGCCAATCTAGATCTGAGTATTATTGAGTTTTTTTGCAAGTTTTTTCCATTTTATTTGAGAAAGTGAAAGATAAAGGATAGACATTAAATGTGTCTCCTTGTTTGCTTTAGATATAGGCTTGGCTTAGCTTTTTTTCTGAGATCTAATTTATTACAGAAGTTTGGCATCACAATCTTTTTGTGGCATTTAGATTTAATCTAATTATTTATTTGATTTACCACTAGTATTTTTTTTATGGAATTGTATAAATTATAGATCTAGTTTGTGATCAATTTATCTTTCTTTAAAATCTTTTTTTTTAAATTGATTTTTGGCATATGAGATACCTAGCTACATCTTGAGTCATTAAGAACCTTTCCATTGAGTGTGGAAGGCTTGAGAAAGTCAAGATCAACTTTTGTTCCATAAAACTTAGAGTTTTGAAGCATTTTTATGAGGATTTGAATTTTGGAGAGCATTTTTGGAACACTTTCAGCCAAATCTAACCCTGTCATCATGTTTAGAAGGCCCAAATCTATATAGATCAACTTTTGTTTTATTAAATTTTAGTATCTGAGGCACATTTGGTAAGGGTTTGAAGTTGGAGGAAGTCAAATCATAATACTAATGGCCATTTTACCATCAAATTTAATATAGTAATTTTTTTGGAATATTCTCTATAGTTTCCACCAACTTAACCACCAGATTTGGTAGTTTTACCAAATTTAGTTGGGTTCTACATTTGGCTGGAGGTTCACCAGATTTGATGAAATTTTTTAATAGACCTCTAGATTTGTTAGCATCAACAAATTTGGTGACATCATGCCAAATTTAGCAGAGGTTTAATTTTTCAAATCTACCCCCTCACAAATGAGTAGTCTGCCCTAGATCAGTCAACTTTAGAAGACCATAACTTGGTCATACAAGCTTATTTTTTAGAGCAATTTTTTTTAATTTGGGATATAATTTCATTATATACACATTGGTGTAATTTTTTTTTGTTTTTAATGTTTATTTTTTCTAAAAGTTGCATATTTCCATAGATATTACTAAGTAATCCTCATTTTTTACCCTTTCAGGGCTTCGTTTGGGCACATACAACAATATTTTTTGGTGTAATTTTTTTTAAAGTACATGATTTTTCTTTTAATTTTCATTTGTGTGATCTATTTGATATATTTATATCAAAAAATTGTACTTTCTTTTTTATGGCCTTTTTTGGCATCTGTATTCACTAAGATCAAATCCACTTCATTGATAAGTGGTAGTTGTAAAATGTACTGAATTATAAATTGCCAAAACTTGGGGTGGTACCTAACATAGTTTTAGGGGGGTTGTAATATCCTAAATTTATCCTTATAAAGTGAAAAGTAAACCTAAAATTTCCCTAAAACAATTTTTAAAAGCATGTTTTTTTAAATGGTTTTTCAATTTTTTAATTAAAACACCTTTTAAGTGGAATTTTTAGAAAATTTCATGTAAGGGTGATTGGGCAAATATTTTTTTGACTTTATTTGGCTTGAGGAAGACCATGGTTTTGTGTTAGTTTTAATGAATAGCTAGAAGGCTACCTTTCTCCTTATCTACATGAGCATTTAAACTTTTAAGTGTAAATTCATTAAAATAGGCCATTAATGATAGGAAATTGTTTATGCCTTAACTTTTACTCGGTAACTCAGATTTGAGTGCCTTTATTTTTTATTCCTTTTCCATCAGTCCTATTTTTATTGTAAAATGCACTTAAGTTATAAAGTGCCATATTTAGGTGGGTATGAGCCCTACACTTTCTATAGTGTGCATTGTGCACTGATTACTCTCATCTATATGGACTCATTTTTAGTCGAATCTGAAGTCTATCTCTAGAGAGTACACTATTTTTATCCCTCACTCTAGTACTGATTATTCATTTGGATGCATTATTGATTATGTCTAATGTCCTATTCATAAATGTGCTTCAAGGATTCATTAAAGAGTATTTTGTATAGTTGTGCACTTCCTTGGTATCTTTTATCAGTCATGTTAACTCCACTTGAGAGATACCTATTGATGATGAAGGTTGAGTGTACATCATTGGTTCTTCTTGGTAAGACTAACTATGCTTCATGGCATATGTACATGGAATGTTCACTCAAATAATAGGAACTTATTCCATTCTTATATAGATATATTCCTGCTCTTATTGACCCAAGTCAATACAATGAATGGGCCAAATCTTGTGACTATGTCTATGGTCACTTGTTGTTGCATGTTTCATGGGATTTACATCACCATGTAGAGCACACAGAGTGTCCCTCTACTATTTGGAGCACTCTTTAGGTTCTTTTCAAAGATCCAATTGAGACTCATGTCACACCTCCTCCTCCACTACCCATTATCTCTTCTAAGATAGTTGTACTCTCACCTCCTAATTTTCTTACCTATGATGACATATCCATGGTTGATAGTGCTCTTCCTTTTATCAAGCCCCCACTATAGGACATGATTCTTCCAAACCTTAGTTGTCTCATTATAGATTCTACATCCATTCCTACATAGATTATTACTCTTCTAGATCCTTCACAGCATTGTACTTTAGAGGAGTCTACTATTTCTAGTATGAGTACACCTATTGTGAGCATTAACAACTCATCTCATCCTATGGACTTTCTTTCTTTAGTTGGTGAGTCATGCTCCACTCTTCACATGGACATTCTTTCAGCAAATGTTTCATGTCATTGTTTTAATTGGTTCATGTCAATGGTATTACCTTCATATTTTATTCACATTCTTTCCAGACCTATGTCATAAATATGATTTGGACCACATTCAAAGATCTTATGACTATTGCCTTCATCTTCCATTATGGAATGGGTGGACTTTTAGTACACACATTAGGTTCTTCTTTTGCCAAAGGTAAGAAACATTATTCTATATAGATGGAGCTTCCACAGTCTTTAAGAAGAGGATCTCATCATCGACCTTTATCATCTTGTGAGCTATGCTTGGAATATTGCCTACTTCAGCATCATCATTTGGGGGGGCTTTTAGTCTCCTCTTCTTTTCTCTCTTTTGGGGGGGGGGAGTTTTTTCCCACTGGGTTTTCTCTCTTTCTCCACTTTTTGATATATTTTTTGTACTTGGGTACCTGATCAAGCTTAGTTTCTAGGACCCAATTCTTATACCCACCTAAGCTATGCTTAAGGGGGGGTGTTGGTGTAGAGCTTTACACTTGCATAGGTTTTCACTACACCTATTTACTTTAGCTTTATTAGGAGACTAATCAGGTCTTTATAGGGTGAGTGATGAGCCAAAGAATAATTAATTATAATTACTTGTTAAGATTACTTAGGGTATGTCAATGTTATGTTGTCATTATGTTGACATACCTACCCACCCACTCAGTTAGCCTATTTATAGGACTCTTCTCCAAGGCATTATATGTGGAGTAGTGTGGAATATTTGGTTTCTCATTTTAATCCATTTCCATCTTGATCATTCAGTGAGGCTTGTGGATCTACATGGCCCTTGTGCTATTTATATAGTGTGATTGTAAGCCTTGTGCATTGTGCTACTTAACTAGGATTTGTGTAAGCTATGATCATTATATATGTGATCTTAGTGAGATATAAGCTTTAAGTCACTAAATGCATTCCATCCTCACCTCATTCTAAATACATATATTATAGTTCTACTCTCTTCTCATCACCATCCTCTACAAATCCACTTGTATGTGTATAAACACCCTCAGTGGTTTCCCAAACTATGAAAGAATCATGGTTTTCTTTTAAAATATCAAAATGATCAGGTACCCAAGTACAAAAAATTAGAATGATCTCTAGGAATATTGATGAGTGAATGCACTGATTCAATATGCTATGTGAGATGCATATTGTACAAGACAATATTGAGCACACACATACATGCAAATACAAGAATGAACCAAAGATAAATAAGCCAAGAATAATCCACACACTATTTCATTAATAAAATATGAAAGGCAATAGTTACATATATAGGTTGTAAGAGGAAAGATATAACCCATTCTAGTGAATGTGGTATTAAACTTTCCAAATAACCAACATGACACTAAAGCCCCTAAGAAAGCAATATGCAACTATGTATCCAAAACCCATGGGAAAAGGGGCATACACCAACATACATATTTCATGTTTGAAAAGGTATTATAACTCATGATCCCCTAATTTAGCCCTAAAATGGTGGTTCCCAACTTGAGACATGGAGAAAATGATGGAAAGATAAAGAGTTTTGTGTATTTTCTATAGTTGTATGGAACTATATTGGCTATACCATATAAAGTAAGAGTAAAGCCTAAATTTGGAGTCATGATAAGTGTTTTAGTAGAGTTTCAAGACAAATAGATGTTAGATAGGCTCAAAATTGGTCCTTTACTACATTTACTTCCCTTGTAAGCTTAGACATCTCCTCAATTTTATGCTTTGATCATATAGAGGAGAGAGGATGAAGCTCTAATACACTCAGTCAGATTCCATTCATGGGAATTTATTCTAGAATTGACCCCCTAAGCTTTATGAACATTCCTTAAAAACTTAAGGAATCTATGCATCATCTTAATCTATGTAAGCAAAATAAAATAGAGTAGTTTTCATAAGTTTTTATATTATCTAACTAAACCAATGAGTGAACTTGTTTTCTTAGGTAATTATGAACCCTCTCATGGCATTTTAGGTGTTTGAATCACACATGTGAGCTCATGAGACTAGAAAATATCATAATTAGTACATTCTACATTCTTTAAGAAGGTTTGATTACTAGTCAGAAGTTGAGGGATCTCATTAGTATGAGTTGACAATGTTGGAAAGATTGATCAAGTGCCTCCTATCATCTCATCTCCAAATTTCTCCATAGAAGGAATTCATATGCATATAGAGTTTATTATCTTGTAATACTTTATGTTGCTTAATGGTATTTGTAGATCCCTCAAATGTAGTTTAAGAACATGAAGCAAGTTGTTAGAGTCATGATATACCATCATCATACTCATTTAAATAGACCCCTCAACCCAATGGTAGCCTCAGCAGGCCTAGAAACCACTTTTATTACCTTCAAAGATCACTCCATCAGTTTAGAAAATATTAATGTTTTAGCAAAGACTAAGTTTCCTCAAAGATTCTTATGTTTCCTTTTCTAACTGAATATGTCCTTTTATGCCTTTGAAAGTGCCATGATTGTAAAGGTATATGCCTTAAGGTCTTTAAGTTTCATGTTAGTTTTTTCAATTGGGTTTCCATCTTCATTCCATACCTCTATCATTCCACATTGTTTTCACTACCTTGTCATTATATTCCAACCCTATTTTTCATGTTCTACCCCCCATGTCACTCCACTATCACCTTTTTGTTGGCCGCTTTGGTCCACATGCCAATATTTTCCTTGGATATATAAATTATGTAATTTTTGTCATGGTTTGATCAAGATGAGTAGAGTTCTTGATGAAGTGGATGATCAAAAAATGACTTGCACAAGTCTAGAAAGACCAGACTGTAATCACACATCATAGAGAAATGAAAGGGTCAACTTGATTGTGAATTTAATAAGTTCACTTAGGAGTTCCCTCAAAGCTTAAATATTGCATGGACATGATGTTTTTCATGCCTAGATCATCCTCTACAAATTTAATGTTTTGATGAGCTTATTATCTCAAGATATAAAGCTTCAAAGTTGATCTAGTAGAGTAAAACATACACAGGGACATCAAGTTTAAGCTATGATAAATAGCCATTTAAATTCAAATGTTCCCATATTAAACACACAATTGACAAGTGAAAATATTATGGGAGCTCAAGTGTAGATCTAATGGTGCATACTAAATGACAAAGCTAGTGGGCCCAATAGATATACGGTGTGCATTTAATCATATAAAAGTAGATCGATGGCAAGTAGGGATCAACTAGTCAATAGATCTTGAAAATGAATAAAAGGATAATAGATGTCAAGATCATGAAAGTTAAGATAAAATACAATGGTGAATATAAACTTGATGATGTCAATGGGTCCCAAAGATCTAATAGAGCATAGTTGATCATGCATCAAAGATCAATGGTGAGCATCAAGTCAAAAGGTCAACAGATCTTGAGAGTAAATGTGTGGGTGACAAGTGTCTTAATCATGTTAAACTCACATAAAATATATGGCTTGAATTCACTCATATAGAATAAGATCGATGATGTGAGAGGGGTCAAAGAGTCCATAAGATCCTAAGGAATGAATGTAAATCTAACAGTTGGCACAATATAAGAAGCCCAGATCAAGATCAATGACCAATAATGAAGGTTAAAGGTATCATAATTTCAAATCCTAGATCAATATTGATAGTCAATATCAAAGGTTAAAGTTATGATACTTTGATTGGAGTTTAAAACATGATCCAAGTAGAACCAAAGTGGATTTTTTAGAATCAAACATTGCCATTAGAGCTCAATGGAGGTAGAATAGGTCTTTTAGACCTAATATAGACAAAAGGGGTAGAAACTTATTGTCGAAGTAAGGTTGAACACCTAGCGAGATTCATTTCATCAAAATTAAGACTATAGGAAAACCAATAATTAGGATTAGTTTTCATCTATAGTAGACCTATGTTTAGTTTTCAAAATAAAGGTAGATATTTATGATTATGAGAAAATGTCTCATCCTTCTACATGGTCTCATTTTTGAAAAATAGGTACCTACAACCATTAAAAGCAAATATGATCATGGCTCTATTAGGTGCATGAATATGAATATTTTGTTCGTACATTGAAGGGCATTAATTTAATTAGGATCTTGAGAAGGATTCACATAGTGGGGGTGGTTGCTTCTTGCAGTGGTCTTGACCTTCATGATCCATCTTTCCACACCAGATAGAGTCCCAGTGGCATTAATGTAGAAGAGCTTGAGGAAGATGTGATCTCAGTCATTATGACTCCTTCTCCACTCTCCCACACATCCTTCCCTATCTCTCTCATCCCATTTTTCTATAAATATAAGATTATGAGCCTTATAATCTATCCTTCTCTTAGATAAGACTATACTCTACCAAGATTGAGATTTTTAACATCTTGATATGAATAGAGGATTGTGTTGATAGTTCATTATGATTATCTAGTGTGTTCATGTCAGTTGATTTGTATATGAGGTAGAGTTTTCTCCCTTATCAAGTCATGATCTCACCTAATTGGTATTTTTTCATGTTATGTAGGTCATGCCTTATGTTTCATGTCATTTGGTTGATACTAGAATCTAAATACATTAAATAGTTAGTGCTTTGAATCAAGCCTTTCCACCACTTCCCTCAGGTTTTGATCACTTGGTGAACCTTTACATGAAATAATAATGCATAATAGACATTTGGATTTATAGATTCAATCTCTTACTTGTCTCATTAGTGTTTTTAGAAGTTAAAATAGAGTGGATAAATAATCAATTTAGGTGCATCACCAACATTAGATTAGATTTCCCTTTTAGTTATCCTTCTCTCCCTTTTCATCCCAGAAATTATTAGGTTTTAGTGTAAATGAGCTAAGTGATACATCTGAGGAGCTATCCTCATTAAAAATATTAGAGGTCTAACCCAAGATTAGGTAATCCATAGCCTAGGGTCATTCCCATGTTAGACTATGTTTGGGTAGAGGACCTAAACAATCCTCTACTCAGTTAGGATGCAACCTAAGCCTTCAATATTTCTTGCACACCCAATGGGACATAATTTTAGATATTAAATAAAATCTAAAACATAATCATATTTAGAAGTAATTTCAATTATTATTTGGTCCTTGTTTTAAGGTAAGGGGCATATTCTTGTTCATGGTTTTAGTTATCTTCATGTTTTATAGGTTATGACAGCCTATAGATAAGATTTCTATCTTTCCTTCATCATTATTTTCAAGATGATCCATATACATCTCGTTATGATCCTCATAATATTTCCCCATACAATCCCTATCATGAGCCATCCTTCTATGAGTCTCATCTACCCCTTCTATCGCCTGGTTACCCTCCTGATTAGTCATGGCATCAACATGACATTCTTGAAAATCCTACTCATACCCCAAGCCATTATATATATATATATATATATATAGCCTTAAAAAATCTCTATTAGACTAAGAGAGGAATATTATAAACAATGTTATGTTGAAGGGGTATAGGAAAGAAATTTGAAAACATGTCATTAGAGGGTTTAGGACTTTATTACATTAGGTAAAAGAGGAGTGGATGTATTTCATTAAAATACATTATTTTATAAATAGTAGTGACATGCTTGACATAGATGGACTCATCTCCAAGATTAAGGAGAAGCTGGTAGCCTATGAAGAACATCAAACACGTCATCACCCATCTTGTCTTCCCTCATTCACTCCATGTTAAACTCATGATTATATTCCCATCACCACTCATAAGCCCTCACCAAATGAGTTTTAATATCATCATAGTTATTCCCAACTCCTCTCAACCTTCCCCTCATGGAAATCTGTCCAAGGGAGAGTCCAGGAGGAAAGGCAAGTTTTTGTTGAAAGAGCTAGCCATCATGATTAATCAAGGTATGACTTTGAAGCCTCCCTTGCTGATAAAATTAAAGATATAGATAAACACTTATAATATACATTGGTAGCTACAAAGGCAACATCACCTCAACTACACATACATCCTTTCATGCCTCAAGCCACAATGCACACTACATAGGAAAACCATGAGCCTAAGTTTCCATCATGGAGTCAAGTCATGTAATCAATAAAACCAAAAGTTAATCAATCCCCACCCCTCCTTCCTCAATAATATAAGTCCTTTACCTCATAGACATCCTTCTAAAGTGATATGTAGAAGGAAAAAATGGTGATTGTTGATGACAAGTAGCTAAAATCAAGGAAGGAGGAGGAGAACCAAAACTAAAAGGTTAAATAAGAACCTCTAGCTTTTCCATATTAGAGGTCCATCTAAATATTTTCTTAAAATAAGAGGGAGACTTTAATTAAAAAGGTTAAAGAGTAGGTTTCAACTACTGAAGAGCCTCAAGAACGCTATGAGGAAAATGAAGTTTTGGTGGAATAAGGTGCTCCTTCCATTTCCCAACTCAACTTGCTTTCCCTACAAAAGTTTCTTCAAGAGTCAACAATTCCCAAGGTTTCAATTTGAAAGAAGGTTCCCTCCATTCTCAGACCCATCCATGAACAATCCATCATATCTCATACTCCATCTCCAACTCATCAGCCCCCCATCACATCTTATCCTTCACCTAAAACCCATGAGCCTATCCATCAACCTTCCACCCCACCCTTTCTTGAGAAGGATCCCATTTTGAGAAAAGTAAGTGAGGAGGAAATAACTTAAGCCATAGTTGATCAAAAAGATTTCATGAGTCATTATAAGGAAAAAATCACCATAGGGACTCCCCTTAGTGAACACAAGAATAACTCAACCTTCTTGAATGAAGAGAGACATATTGAAGATTATTTACATATGTGCATGAGTTAGAGTGTACTATCAAGGATGAAGGAGAGAAATTTCAATTCATTCCTTAAAAGGTTGTAGTTATAGAGGAATCTCTTGAAACCAAGGTGAAATTTTTTATTCTTGGAGGTGACTCAATACCTCAGCCTAATTTTGAACCACTCTTAGATGATTGGAAAAATCAAATGAAGATCTTCCAAGAAGATTTTTTTCAAGTTGAAGGTCAAGTGCTTGAGAAGGCAGAGAAAGAGTTTTCCATGGAAGATAATGACAAGGATTGGGTGGAATATGCAAAGCTCCTTAAAGATCTTGATGAATTTGTAGCTGATAGTAAGGAGAACAAGGTTACTTAAGGTGCCAAAAAGACTCAAGGACAATGCTTAGATAATATGTCACTTGTAGAGATTATAGATGATAAGTAGTATGAGAAGGATCCTAAAGAATAAGCCTAGTTTATCTTTATTGGTGACTGATTTGTTATTGGTGCCTCACTCCAAGAGATTTTAAGAGAGTGGGTAGGCAAGAAGATCAAGCGTCATATTCAATAAACATCCTACTTTACAACTTGTACCATCTATTGGACTAAGTGAGTTTATGAATTTTCCTTTTTATCTAGGTGGATCATGTTTTGTCTTAGGTAGTTAGGTTGTTTGTACATAATTAGTTGTTGGCTTTCATCCAAGTGTTGTCTTAGCACATTAGTTTAGTGTTCCTTACTTTTTTTAGGTTAGTTTCCCTTATATTTTATGTTTCTATTCAATAAGTGCCTTAGGCACTTTATTTTTTTTGTTCTTTTTGGTCCTTTTTTGTTTCAAGAGGAGTTATCTAAGGGTTGGTAGCTAGTTTTAGCTTTAGATCAATATGTTGAACCAGAGTAGAAACTCCATGCACAATGGACTAGATAAGGCAACTAGTTTGGGTTCTCAAGCATAGTAGATATGCTTCCCTATGAGTCACCAAAAATGTTGGCCACTTTGGCCCACATACCAAGATTTTGCTTGGATATATTAGTTTTATAAGTCCTGACATGGTTTTATCAAGATGAGTATATTTTTTGATGAAGTGGATGATCAAAAAATGACTTACACAAGTCTAAAGAGATCAGGCCATCATACCTAGATCATCCTTTACAAATTTCATGTCTTTATGAGCTTGTTATCTCAATATATAAATCTTTAAAGTTAATTTATTAGAGTAAGATGTGTGTGGGGACATCAAGTTTAAGTTGTGTTAAATAGCCACTTAAATTCAAATGTTCCTAGATTGAATGAATAGATGATAAGTGTTAAGATCATAGGAGCTCAAGTCTATATCTAATGGTACATAGTGACTAACAAAGACAATGGACCCAAATAGATTTATGGTGCATATTTAATCATACAAAAGTAGATCAACATCAAGTGGGGATCAACTAGTCAACAGATCTTGGGCATGAATGAAAGGCTGATAGATGTCAAGATCATGGAAGCTAAGATCAAATCTAATGTCAAGTGGAAACTTGATGATGTTAGTGGGTCTTAAATATCTAATGGATCGCATTTGATCATGCACCAAAGATTAATGGTGAGCATCAAGTCAAAAGGTCAATAGATCTTAAGAGTAAATATGTGGGTGATAAGTGTCTTAAGTACCTTAAACTAGTAGAATATCTATGGCTCATGTTCATTTTTATAGAGGAATATTCATGGTGTATGAGGGGTCAAAGAGTCAATAGGATTTTGAGGAATGAATGCAGAGTTGATAGTTGGCACAATATGAGAAGCCCAGATCAAGATCAATGGCTAATAATGAAGGTCAAAGGTGTCATAATTTCAAATCCTATATCGATATTGATGGTTGATATCAAAGGTTAAAGTTATGACACTTTGACTAGAGGTTGAAACATTATTTTTTAGGATTAAATGTCACCATTAGAGTTCCATGGAGGTAGAATAGGTCTTTTAGACCTAATACAAATAAAAGGGGTGGTAACTTGTTAAAATAAGGTCAAATATCAGGTGAGCTTCATTTCATTGACATTAATACTATAGGAAAACTAATAATTAGGATTATTTTTCATCTATAGTAGACCTAGGTTCAGTTTCTAAAGTAAGGGTATATATTTATGATTATGGGAAAATGTCTCATCCTTCTATATGGTCTCATTTTTGACAAATAGGTACCTATAGCCACTAAAATTAGACATGATCATGGCTCTATTAGGTGTGTTAATATGAGAATTTTGTCCTTACAATAAAGGTAGTTAATGCAATTAGGATCTCAAGAAGGATTCATGTGGCAAAGATGGTTACTTCCTGTAGTGGTCTTGACCTTCATGATCCATCCTTCCACACCAAATAGAGTCCTAGTAGATTTAATGTAGAGGATCTCAAGGAATAAGTGATCTCAATCATTATGACCCCTTCTCCATTATCCCATGCATCCCTCCCTATCTCTCTCATCCCATTCTATTATAAATATAAGATTTTGAGCCTTAGAATTGATCCCTTTCTTGGGCATGACTAGACTCTACCAAGATTGAGCTTTGTAACCTCTTGATATGAATAGAGTATTGTGTTAAGATTTCATTATGATTATCTAGTATGTTCATGTCAGTTGATTTGCATAAATTGTAGATATTTCTCCCTTGTCAAGTCCTGATCTCACCTAGTTGGTAGTTTATCATGCTATCTAGTTCATGCCTAGTGTTTGATGTCATTTGATGGAAACTAACATGTAGATACGTTAACTGGTTAGTGCTTTAAATCAGGACTTTCTACCACTTGCCTCAATTTTTGATCCCTTAGTGAACCTCTACATGAAATAATAATGTATAACAAACATTTGGAGTTGTAGATTTAGTCTTTTGCTTGTCTCATTAGTTTTTTTAGAAGTTAAAATAGAGTAGATAAATAATCAAATTAGGTTCATCACCAACATTATCTTAGATTTCCCTTTCAGTTATCTTTCTCTCCCTTTTCATCCTAGAAAGTAGTAGGTTTTAGTGTAAATGAGCAAAGTGATACATCTAAGTAGCTAGCCTCATTAAAAATCCAAGATTAGGTAACCCATGGCATAGGGTCATTCGAATGTTGGACTAGGTTTGGGTAGAGGACTTGAAAAATCCTTTACTCATCTACGGTGCAACCTAAGCCTCCAATACTTCCTCTACCCATCCACCATTCATTCCAAGCCTAAACCATGTGAATACACCTTTATCCCTTGGTAACCATTGGAAGTCATAAGATCATAGAAAATTAGAACTATATGGGTCGTATAACTGATTGATAAAGCTAATGAACACCTATATTATTGAAGACAATAATCACCTATTAATAGTCCTTTGGACTATTATGATTGAAATGGAGATGACCAAATAAGTGAAGAGTCAAAAAAAAGATGGAAGAAAAATCCAAAGGCATTTATGAGGTATCTATTCTCATTAAACGCCATCATTGTGCAAGTGCTCCATAGGGTATTTAATCTATACAAAAGGATTAGTAAATCCTACAAGGTCTGAGTGTGTCAGGATAAGCTCAAGTTTCATCATGATTTTTAGTGGAATAATGAAGGAGTTTCAAATGGATATTGAATATTTTAAAATTTTAGATCATATTAATTCACCTCATACCCCTTCCTAGTCATCATCTCATCTAAGGGTTGAATATTCACATATAGCCATATAGCTTGGCTTAGCCAGTGATTTAGAGTGGAAGTTAGAGTTCAAAGTAGTTGATGGATAGATGAGTGTATGAAATAAAATTCAAGTGTGATCAGTAACATCAAGAGAATTAAGGTTCACACTAAGGAGGAGGAGGGAAAACATCAATGGTCATCATCCCTTAAAAAATCAAAATAACATCAGACACAGGATTTAAGGATGCACAGGCCTAATCTCATAAACCCTAAGCCTAAAAAGAATAAGATATGCAAGAAGGAGAGTGAGAGCCTTGACACCTTGATAAAAATATTGAGGTGAATGGATCTTTAATTGAATTCAAATAATAGATTCTCAAAATTAAAAGGACCAATATGATATAACCCTTATGTTGAGAACAATACCTATAGACTTCTTGTGAAACCTTCTTAGCCTTAAGCTTAAAGGGAAAGAGCAAGAGCATTGTTGAATGGATCTTGGATCAAAAAAAGCCTCTAAGCCTATTAGGGGTAAAATAAAATCCATGAGACACTAAGGAATTTTATAATGTAGTGGGGTGAATCCCAAACATAAGAAAATAGAGTTGGCCAAGTGCATAGTCAAGGACAAATCATCCACAGTCCTACTTAGAAGGTAATGCATTCTCAAGCATTTAGGAAAATAGGATGAGTGATTGAGGTTTCAAGTCTAATTTGAGGTATAAACTAGTTTATGGGTTTATACATTTATAAATATGAGGTGATAATCTTAGCATACCTAAGGAGATTCTACACACAGTCATGAAATGCAGTCAAATGCACCATAAATAGTTTTTTAGAAAGTTGAGGCTCTCAAGCCTTTAGATATATAGTCAAAATCTTAAAATTGGTATATATTACCATTAGTATTGTTTTAAGGTGTTAATTTTATCCTAAGGGTCTTATACTCAATGGATATATCCACTATTTTGTCTCAGAATAAACCCTAGTCTCCTAACAACCTATGATGAGGCTAGATGCACTATTTGAAATTTTTTAACCATGTCAGAGAATTTGGACTCCTTAAATGGTTATAAGGTGATGATATATACTAATTAAATGTTTCCCTACATTCATTTAAGTGATAAAACTCAAACTTCAAGTCAAAGTTCCCTTAAAGAATGACTAAAGAGAACATACCTCCATAGACCTATATTCATGGACTAAAACCTCTAGCAATCAAGATGATTGATTGAAAGATAAATATACATGAATAGGATTTAGTGTGAATGGAATAATAGGACATTATAAGTTTTATAAACCTCATAATAGGTATAAATCATTGAACCTAGACCTCAAGGTTTTCCTAGATCTGCTTGCATATAAACCCTAGGCTAAGTTGAGAGTGCATAGAGGAGAAGAGAAGAGTTTTGATGACTAAGAAAACTTGTATAAAGTTGAAATAAGGTGAGGAGGATATATTAGGATGGTTTTATTATCTCCAACCATATATAATACATCTGGACCTTCAAACATAGTTTAGGCCTATTTGGCCTAGAAACCAATCTTGAGACCTAGAAGGCCCACATCCCCATAGGGGCACACTCAAGAATTTTAAGAAAGTGGACATCATGAAAAGGTATGAGGGATGGTACAAGTCATATAAAAGTGTTTTAAATCTAGAGATAAATAGGGGAATGGTCATTTTGTTCCTTGGAGGTTAATTTGAGCTTACAATCCTATGCAACTAATTTGAGCCATCACTTTGGATGCTTATATATTTCACCAAAAAGAAACTTAAGACAAATTATCTTAGCATGATTTTAGGTCCCCTATGTTCTTAATATTCATGAATTATTGAGTTTATTTTAGGACCCCATTTTATGAACCATTGCTAAGACCATGAACAAGTCTAAACTACCTAAAAAGGAATACAAGATCAATTCTCTACATCCACATATTAGCCCACTCTTTTCATGGGAACTTGATATTGTTAGGAAATTTATATGGGTACACATACCTAAAATTTATGAAAGTATTTTTTTGTTTATGGGTTTTTACTTTATGAATCATTGCTAAGAGTATTGGACACCCAAAACTTCCCTAAAACCCTAAGTAGACCCAGTCTTAAAAATATTGATTTTCTTATATCTTACCACCCTAGAATGGCCTAAAAAACACATATAATATCAAGTTAACTCAGATATGACTCCATCCATGGCATTGACTTGTCTGGACATTATATGGAAGTGTCATAAATTCATGGTTTTACAAGATTTTGAGTGTAAAGGAGGGTATAAATATATTTGAGAAGCTTCTAGCTATTTAAGGGGGAGGTTTAACATTTTTTCACCTTCTCAAGATATTATATGTCAAAATATTCATCTATAAATGTCTTTACAACTCATCTTTAAACTATCAGTCTGTAGAAATCAAGGACAAGGAGACAGTCAACTATTATGACTAGATTGCAGATGTTCCTTAATCAAAAAGGGTCATGTGATGATGAAAAGAGTTGTTTTAGACCTAAAAATAATCTAAATATATGTTATTAAGATATCTTATATGTATTTAATGGCTTTTAAACACCAACACTTAAGCAATTAGGCCTAATTGGCCTATTTGGCTTATTTGGTCAATAAGAGCTCAATGTTGGCATAGAGAGGCTAATGAGGAGAACTAATGTAGGTTATAATTACCATGTAATTTATCATTTTAATCAGTAAATTTTACTATAAATGGTCATAATAGAGAGAGTGGGGGCATTTTCTCAACGTTATCAAATATACTTAAGAAGAAGATGGATTGTTGTATGTTTATGGTGACTTAACTGCAATCCTTTCATGTTATAATTGCCAAGGAGGAGTTATTTAACCTAATTATGGGCATAGAATGCCTTTAAATATGTTTAAAAATTTAGAAATAGTCTCCATTACCTCCACTTATATGCTAAAAGGATTCATTGAAGGAACCAATGCATGGGGAGTTCAAAGAGGGGCTACTTGTAACTAATGAAACTAATGTATGAGATGATTGTGGTTATTTATAACCCCTTCTCCAATTTTCCATGTCATTTTTCTTCTCCTCTCTTATAATTTTATATATATATATATATAGGATTTTAGGCCTTTCATTGTATCCCTTAGACTGGTATGAGTAAAATCTATCAGTGCTTATACTTGTATAACTACTTGGATTGATTAATGAACTTTGAAACTCTTTCATGATGTCATCTAGTGTATTCATACTTGTTTTGATATGCAAGTGTTATGGTTTTCCTTAAGTTTTAGGCCCTTTTTCTCCTAAATGTTAATAAGTTGTTTTATGTAGGTTATATGGAGTGTATAAGTGTGGGTGATGGGGTTTTGAAGTGTGACATAAATGGTAAGAGTCTCCTAGCAAGCCTGCTTATCATAACCTTTTCACTCTATTCACCTAGTATAACCTCCACATGAAACATTTGTGCATAACAACTCATGAGGATGATTTCTTAGTTTTTTTAGTCCATTAGTGTGTTAAGATTTTAAGTTGAGTGAGTAGATGAAATATCATTTAGGTGCATCACCAATCTTTAGTGTAGGTTTTCCTTTATAAAACTCCTTTACTCTTTCCATCCCAATAGGATTAGGCCTTAGAGAGAGAATACAAGTGATAAATTATGGGAGATATCCTCACAGAATCTATGGTTTTGTCCTAGACAATAGGCAACCCATAGCCTTTAGGTCAATCTCATGTTAGTCTAGGTTTGGGGTAGGTTTGAGTAGTCTTCCTCGAGAAGGGTGCAACCTGGGTAACTAACAGTTCTAGCATGCCTAGTGGGATGAGATTTCAAGTTCCTTAAATAATTATTTGATAACCTTGGAGGACATATTGAGGCTAAAGACATTCACTTACATCATTGCAGTCATATTGAGCAACTTTAAGCATCTTTGTAAAGGTTTGAAAATAGCATCATTATTTTAGAGGTAAGGAGGTTCTTGGTTGTATTAATTTTGTGATAAATATGTCATATGAGGAGTTATGGAATCCTATGAGGTAGGTTTTTATACTTCACCTCCATATCAGCCCTATCATAGCCCATTATCAGCCTTGTAATGGACCTCTTGACTACCAAGATTATCCACCTTATTATGAACCTTCTCCACCTCCTTAGAAACCCTTTTACCCTCATGATAAATCATTATACCAGCCTATTATTCCTTTTATCTATCTTGCACCAAGCAATGATCATCTGCATTTAGAGATTGAGAAGTTAAGGGAGGAGAGAGACAACTTACATTAATGTCTAAGGTAGTAGAAGGAGATTGGATAACAATCCTTTATTCATCATCCTACAACAAATAAATTTAATTATGTTAAATATCCCCTCCAATATCCTATGACTTCTCAATAACTTATAGTAACACCAACTTGGAAGCTTTTGTGGGCCAAAAACCTAAACTATGTGATGCCTTCCCTTGAAAGGGAGATCCAAGAGGAAAGGAAAGGTATGAAATATATTTCAAGAGTTATTTCATGTTCTCCAAGTACACCTTAGTTCCTCCATGCTTCATCCACTCATGAACATGAAACTATATCTTAATATGATAAGACAACTGAAGATTTCATGGATAAGAGTATGATCCCCAAACTTGACACTCTTGTTGACCAAATTTGACCCTGCAGGTCAAATTAGGACCTCTATAGGTAAAAAATTGTTTTTTAGGTATTTTAGTGGTCTAATATTATTTAAAAATGTATATTATAAGTCATTTAGTTTGATTTCATGTCATATTAGCCTTGGTCATTGGTCATTTTAGTCCTTATATCATTTTGAGTCATTTTGGGTTCAAAATGGGGTATTTAATGAGTTATACGAACTATTAGGGAATTTTTAAGGGGTAATAAGGGTTATTTCATGTGAAATGTGTCCTATTATGCCTTAATAAACTATTCATAACTAAAAGTGATCGGTTCTTTAGAAGAAAGAGCACTTTTTTTGGAAAAGAGAAGAGTTTGGCACTTGTACGACCCATGGAGGAAGGTGACGCATGGTATAATCTCATGTAACATCCCTTAGTATTAATAAAACTCATATAAGTTATTTTCATGCTTTTAAAGTTTCAAAAAAGGCCCAAAACCATTCTACTCCTTTCTTTCACTTTTAGACATGCAGAAGTGATCAATAGGTTCATGTTTGGTACAGTCAGTAAGATAACTTCTAAGTCAAACGCCTTTGGGATGTGAAAGTAAAATAAAATATATTAATTTTCATAAAACAAATCTGAATAATGGTGTACTGTGCTTTATGAACCATCCTCATGAAGTTAACTATGTTTTTTTGCTTACTAATCTATGCACCCTATAGGTTTTGCTCTTGTTTAAATGATTCTATACAATCTAGCCATTGGGATTGATTCCAAAGGATTTTTAATCCCTCCTATAATTATCTATATTTTTTTATCATTTAAATGTGTTTTTATATGCAAATCATCTTAAGTTTTAAGAGGAAGCACTTTTATGTGCAATAGGTAGGTTTCTACCATTTTTAAGACCTTCATGCTTTGATGGTAACTTTAGGGGGTTGTGTTGGTTTCATTTACATGTTTTCAATTATCTCATTATTCCCTTTACCTTACAATCTCATCTTCCAAATCATACTTCATGAGGGTGAAGTCACAACGATCATGCAACCATTTTACCATATATTGTCATACATAGTCAGTCATGGTAAATCACATGTATGGAGCCTATACGACATGTTCACAAAGGTGTGATGAAGGTTATAAATCTTGGTTTATCTTTGATCAACATTAATCAATGAATTGAACATTAAAATTTTAGTATAGGGTTGTAACAGTCATATAGAACACTTTAGTGTAGTCTACCATGAACAAACTCGCCTACATGTGCCTACAAGAGTTTTCAAACATTAAAACATTGTGTGAAAACTTTCCTAAATATTTTTATATCATAATATATATTTTTATCCTTTTGAAATAGCATGGATATGGTCATAAATTAAAGTTCATGATATCACTAATTATACCATTTCATCCTTATTGCCTGCATTATGGAATAACCACCTACATGTGGCTTAACATAGAGTCAGAGGTGTCATGAGGAGTGTTGGATCATGAGGTGAAACTCTTATTTAAGTAAAAACATGTTATTTAGATAATTTAACACCTATTTGAGGTGTATATTGGTAAATTGAAGTGTAAAATATGATCAAAGCACAAGATGACTGAGTTATGGGATTTAGTCCTAAAAATGTGAAAACATAGCACCTAGGCCTTTTGCCAAGATCATATAATAGGGATATAGAGACCCTTGATGCATCATAATATTTTTTTATTTAATATATATAAATTAAAATGACTTTAAAAAGTTTTAGGGATAGAGGGTCAATGAAAATTGGTTTTTGGAGGCTCAAAGTTGCGTATAAAGACATTAAGTTGCTTCAATATCATCTACAGGATCTGAGCCTTAAAGGGATATTTTCAACCTAATGTGAAATACAAAAAAATTATTCTATGATAAAATGGTTTTATATGGTTAAAATATCATTCATGACCTATAATAATCATTTACAAATGTTGATATCGATGGTTTGGGGTCCTAATCTACACTTATAGGCATGCCTAATTCCAAAATTATCCACCTACAACCAAGACCCATTTTCCATATCATTCATAAAAAAGAGTTTGAGAATTGAGATATAAATTTTGGTTGATTAAATTAATAACTATGGGGATAGAAACTATTATGAACAGTTGGTTAGTGAGGTTTTGAGCCTTATATGCACTTATAGGTATCTGTTGCCTAGAAAGTGAGGTATAGTGGAATGTGAAGCCCTACAAGTGCATAATATGAGCTTGAAAAAATGGTTTAAGGTATAAATATGTATTTTATTATTATATACATATATTATTATGATTTTTAACATATTAAGGATACCTTAAAACACTATACCTAGGCCCCAAATGTGCATGAACATCTACAAGAGTCACTTTTGAAGAGAAAACACATAATACACAATCAACTACCTATGACTGGTATTGAAGGTATTTCAACCCCAATGTGTGAGGTGGTTAATATAATACATTAATTTAATATTTTAAGGATTAAATAAATCTTATACATTGTATTTAAGGCCTAATCATGCAAAGTATACCTACAGGGATTCTTCCCAAATAGGAATACAGTCTGTAGGTTGAGACAGTCAAACTCAAAGGTATGACTTAAAGAGTGTTATCAATGGTTAAATATAATTATATGTCATTATATAATTAAAATTTACATAATATGGTTCAATAATATCATGTAAATATGGGAGGTGAAAGGCTCAAGAGAAAAATCGCATAGTCCACATCATAAACCCTACACACAACCTATTTTACATAGTCTGCCTTGGAGATTTAAGAAATTCAAGGGAAAAATTATGTTATAAAGGGATAAAATTTTGTGTATAACATATTTACCACTTATATAACCATATAAAACATCCAAATGTTTTGAATAAATAGGGGAATTACCCTCTATTTTATCTCAGATAGAGAGTACTTCCCCTTATGCATAAACCTATAGTTTTAGAAAAGGAGATGAGATGGAGTACTTGGAAGGTTTTATGGTGACTTGGTAAGTTTAAAAACATATGATAAAACATGAGGAACATTTTTTAAGAGTATGAAACCCAAAAATATGTTCTAGGTGGTTAAGTTTTCAAACAGGCATGTTAAGCATGGTGAGGCCTAGAATCCAAAGAAGACGTCAATTTCAATTCTAGCATTAGAAAAGAATTAAAATGTATTGGTACATGTTTTTAGGGTATTTATATACATTTAAAATATCTTGTAATTTAGATAAATCACAAATTGTCCATTTTTTAGCTCAAAACTAACTTAGACCTATAGGAAATGGAAGAACAAGCTCGATAGGCCAAGTTGACATGCTCACATCTCCATTGAGGCTATGAATGGGAATAAAATAAGTTTGGAGAAGTTTATATAGGTATTAAAATCTTATATATTGGTATTTTTTGGTATTTATTATGTCTAACCTTTGAACAATGCTTAAGAGGGTAAAACAGGCTTAAATCCTTATAGACCCTAGTTATTGACCCGATGTAGGAAATGAGGTTGGAAGGATAATTAAATGAGATAGTTTGACCATGAAATTTCTTGAAAATTATATATTAATCCTTAATTATCCTTCCCATCCTTTTTAGTTATATGAAACTATACAGATGGAGTAAAAAATAAGGTATTTTTTTCTATTTTGTGTGTTGTGTAGGTTCCATGAGGTTACAAGAGATGCCAATCACATGGAATGGGATATTAAGAGTTAATATAACTATCCATGTAAATTTAATTCCTTTTAATAACTCCTAAGTTCCTCAATAATAGCTCTCATCTCAGCCAGTCAAAATTAGCATAGTGACCAAGCTAGTGAGAAGGGTGGAAAACTTCAAGTGAGCTGATTTTAAGGTGTGTCTAATACCTCTAAGGCCATAGAGGTTATTTCCAAGTATCATCCACTCCATATGATGTATTTTCATGGAAAAATAATTCCTTTTTTGAATCCAATTGTGCAAGGTTTGTGAAAAATGAGTTTCTTAGAGTGTTGGTAATGATAGCTCATTTACAAATAATTCTAGATGACCAAGACTGTAACCAATGCATGGAGAGGCATGTATAAAAGAACTCCATATCATTAAAATCATCATACCTATTCATATTTATTTTTTATATGTTTAAATAGGGATAAATCATGAAGGTAGTTTTATGAGCTAGAAAAAGGAATTGTATGCCACTTTTCAAGAGTTTCATGCCTTGAATAACCACTTGTGCTTATTGACCTTACATGGTTCATTTCACATATTGTTATAATGCATATTTAATTAAGTTTATCATATTTACAAGTGTAATTGTGACCTTTTGTATTCTCTTTTCTCCTCTCTCTCTCTCAAGTTCTATAATAAGTAGCCATTTTGGCCTTTGTAACTTATGCTCCCCCTAAGTATGGTAAAGCCTTGCTCATTTGCATACCATTTGATCAACAATGTTACTTATTTTTACCTCTTCCATAATTATTCATAGTGTGTCTATTTTAATTATGGATATTTCTTAGTGAATACTATGGATTCCTTAGCATATTGTCTCATTCTCTCACCTATTTATAGCTTCTTGCAGGTCATATGAAGTGTTCTAGGAAGTGTCAAGGTTAAGTGAGTGAGCCTATTCACTAGTACCATTTAATTCCTCTTGTTTATCACTCCTATCCTAAACACTAATCCATAAACCCATAATAAAAAAATTATGTGAGAAGATTCAAATTTGAAAAGAGTATGTTTGGTTAGTCCTTTGTTCTCACGTGTAACATGCAGTTGGTTGATAATCATAAAATTATTTGGTGTATCACCTCCCTTAGAATAGTTTTATTTTAGTTTTATCTCTCCCTTTTCCCTAAAAATTTTTAGGTTTATTAGTTATCCAAAGTGGTACATCAAGGGAGAGAGCCCTATTTAGAGATTCACCTCATTCATAGGCTACCCACAAGCCTATAGGTGTTTCAATTGTGCGACTTAGATGAGGAGAGCTGAGACATCTCCTCAAAGGGTGAAAACCCAAGTAACATCAACTCCTATGTTCCTTATTTATAATAATATCTTGTCATCCATTAAGTAATATAATTAAGTGTATCTCCTAGCCACCCTCTCCTCTCTTGAAGAGGAACCGAGTATATTGAGACCAGAGCTTGAACATCCAAGCATGATAGATAATTTATAAAGGCTAACTAGTGAAGGGGTATTCCTTCAATAACTTGACCATGTTAAAAATGTAGAAGAGTTCCAAAATTAATTTAAATAGGACACCTAAAGTGTATATGAAGAGGAAATCATGATTAAACCCCTAGTACATCCTAGTGCATCAGATTTGGAACATGAAAATAAATTAGATAGTGTGGGCTAGCTTCAATGCCAAGATGTTGGAGCTAATGTAGGTGAGATACAAGCAAATATTTCTTGTATAGACAATTAATAATATATCCTTAATGAGGTTACTATTGATACTGAGGATAGAATTCAATTATATGATCCTTGGTAGCACTTATACCATGAGTTCTTGAATGAGATGGAACAACTCAGTATGGCATATTTAGATAGTGGAGTAGTAAAGGAGGCTGATGTTTCAAGTGAAGAAATAAATGAAACTCTAGAAGTACCAAGATAATAAAAAAAAAATCTTGAATGGGTTGAAGATCTATCTTTCTCCATTGAAGAGGAAGATGATCAAGCTGAAACAATTCAAGAACCTTTCCATGACTCTATCCAAGAGCTGGAAATGAGTGATCATCAACATGAGGTTTCACAAGCAAAAGGTAAGAGTATAACTGAACACTATATTTTATCCACTTATCATGATGATATGTATTTTTTGAAAGAATTGGAAAGCTTTTGATTGAATTTAGACATTATATCTCTACCCCATGAGGAACATGAGGAAGATCATGCAAAGAGCATTATGGCAGATGACTACCTTGAGTCTAATGGGTAGATTGAAGTGCAACTGACTGACGAAGAGATGAGACTAATTATTTTAGATAGATATGGGAAGAATATTATTGGGTTCTTGACTCACATAGTCAACCTATGTACCTAGGGATGGAATTAATAGGTCTAGTCACTCTTCTAAGAGACCATGAGAATGACAATGCTCTTAGTTGTTGGTGAAGATTATCATATGGTGATCAAAATATGTTTGACCCAAATCAACACATGTTAAACGCACATCATGTTATCATAGTAATAAAAGAATGTTTCCATTTTATCTTGAGGGAAGAAAGTCAAATTTTAGTTATTTATTTTAGTATTTTGTTGTCTTGATCAAATAAATGATTAACCCAAGTTGTAGAAAGTTGTTTTTTTGCTTTAGATTATTGATTTTTTGTCTTTAGGTGTTAGGTTTGTTTCCTTTTATTGTATTTTTGTGTCTTATTGTTTCTACAAGTCTAAAAAGTGTCAATGGTGTAAATTAGTTTGGCAGTCTAAGTGATCCTCAAGTCATATTACCTTCTTTGAGTCATCATATCATGAGGATTGACTGGGTTCTCTTGACCAGTAGGTTAGTCACCCATTAGAGTCACAAAAAATGTTGAAATTTTGGCCTCACAAGCCAAATTTCAACCCCTGATGTTAAAAACTACTGAGTAACAACCAATCTAGCTTGACCATAATGATATCTTGCAAGATCATACCTTTGTTGGTCTTATTTTAAGAGTCTTCATGCCCTAATCGGAAGTGTCATGATGTGCCATAGATTCATGCTTATTCCATTGTTTTATGAGTCCCTTTAAGTCTTTTAGGTGATGTTTTAGGTGTCATAGTGATCTCAGAATAAGAGAAATGACTATCAAAAGGTCTTGAAAATCTAAATGAGTGGTTTTAGCCTTGTTTAAGGAGTTTAAGGTGTCTTCAAAGTTTATTAAATATGTTTAAACATTTTTTGGTCCATAACATGAATATAAATAGTGTTTTTTAGTAATTTTTCCATCACATACTCATCTAAGCCATGCAACACCTCCATCACCCCTCCTAAACCATCAAATACCCTTAACTCCACTTCATATAAAAATATTTTTCCTTATAAAACCTTGAAAAGGGGAATATTTTTATGAATTGAATTAAAAATGGGTCTTACAAAGGTATTATTCATTCCACATTTCCACCCCTATGCATTTCATAGCACTAAAAGCCCATTTTGAGACCCACTCACACCCTTTCATTAGTCAAATGGGCCCCATGTGCCAAATTGAGACTCTTCCACTTCCCCCTACATATTTTATGTTTTAAAATGTCTGATAAATTATGTTCCCCCTCATTTTTCCCTAAAATGGTGGTTCCTAGCTTGAGACATGGATAAAATGGTAAAAAGATAGAATTTTGTGTATTTTTTATAATTGTACAGAATTATACAGACTATACCATATGGAGGGGGATCAGAGCCTAAATGTGGAGTCATGATGGGTGATTTAGTAGACTTTCAAGACAAATGGATGTTATACAAGCTCTTAATTAGTCCTTCACTTCATTTACCTCCCTTGCAAGCTCAGATAGGTCCTTAGGGTTATGCTTAGACCGTATAAAGGAGAGAAAATGGTGATCTAAGCTCTTCACCAAGGGAAGTACACTTAGTCAGATTCCATCCATGGGAATTTATTCTAGTATTAACCCCCTAATATTTATGAACATTCCTTAATAACTTAAAGAATTTGTACATCATCTTCATCTACACATACAAAATGGAACAGAGTAGTTTTCATGAGTTTTTAGCTTATCTGACTAAACTAATGAGTGATCTTGTTTTTTAAGTAATTGAAGGAGCCTTTCATGGAATTTAGGTGATTTAATCACACATGTGATCTCATGAGACCAAAAAACATCATAGCTAGTACAACTTGTAATTTACAAAAAGGTTTGATTACTAATCAGAGGTTGACATATCTCATTAATAGGAGTTGATAATGTTGAAAATATTGATCAAGTGATCCAATATTCGCCATGCCTACCTACTCAAGTTAAGTTACATAGCCTCATATCATCTCATATATAATTTTCTTCATAAAAGGAATTCATGTGCATCTCAAGTTTATTGTCTTATAAGACTGTGTGTTGCTTAATGAAATCTATAGAGCCCTCAAATGCAGTTTAAGAAGATGAAGTAAGGTTTTACAGTCATGATAGACCATCATCACACTCATTTTAATATACCTCTCAACCCCATGATAGCCTCATTAGGCTTAGAAACCACTTTTATTGCCTTCAAAGTTTACTCCATCAATTTAGCAAGGATTAAGGATTTAGCAAAGACTAAGGTTCCTCAAAGATTCTTACGTTTCCTTTTCTAACTATATATGTCCTTTTATGCCTTCAAAAGTGTCATGATTTAAAATTTATATGTATTAAGGTCTTTAAGGTTCATGTTATTTTGTCTTGAGTGGGCTTCCATCTACATTCCATGTCATTCCATACCTTTATCATTCCATATTATTTTCACTACCTTATCACTATATTCTAAGCCTGTTATCCATGTTCCACCCCCCATGTCACTCCACTATCACACTCCTCTACCCATACATCCTTCATCCCAAGATTTAACCATGTGAATACACATTTATCCCATGTAACCATTTAAATTCATAAGTTCATGGAAAATTATACCTATATGGGTCATATACCTAACTGAGAAAGTTAATGAACACCTATAGTGTTGAAGACAATAGTCACCTATTGATAGTCCTTTAGAATGTTATGATTGAAATGGAGATGAAAAAATAAGTTAAGAGTCAAAAATAATATTGAAGAAAACTCTAAAGTTAGCTATAAGACCATCAATCCATAGGTGTTTCATAGGGTATTTAGTCTGTACAATATGATTTGGAAATCCTACAAGGTCTGAGTGTGTCAAGATAAGCTCAAGTTTCATCATGATTATTAATGTAATAATGGAGTTTCAAATGGATATTGAAGATTTTTCAAATTATAGATATTAATAACACACCTCATACCCCTTCCTAGTCATCATCACATCCAAGGGTTGAATAGTCATCTACAGCCATATAACTTGGCTTAGGTAGTGATTTAGACTGGAACTTAGAGTTCAAAGTAGTTGATGGATAGATGATCATATGAAATCACTTTTAAGTGTGATTAGTAACATTAGGAGAAGTAAGGTTCACACTAAGGAGGGCAAACATTAGTGGTCATCACCGCTTAAAAAATTAAAAGAACATCAGACATATGATTTAAGGATGCACAAGCCTAATAGCATAAACCCTAAGCCTAAAGAGAATAAAATATGCAATAATGAGATTGAGAGACCTAACACCTTGATGATAATCTTGAGGTGAATAGATCTTGAATTCAATGCAAAGGATAGAGTCTCAAAACTCAAAGGACTAATATGATCTAACCTTTATGTTGAGAACAACACCTATAGACTTCTTGAGAAACCTTCCTAGCCTTAAGCTTAAAGGGAAAGAGTAAGAGCATTGTTGAATGGCTCTTGGATCCAACCAAGCCTCTACAACTATTAGGGATCAAAATTAGGTCCATGATACACTGATGAAGTTGATAGTGTAGTGGGGTGAAGCCCAAACATAAGAGAACATAGTTGGCCAAGTACACACTTAAGGACAAATCATCAAAAGTCCTACTTAGAAGGTAATGCATTCTCATGCCTATAGTAGAACACTCAAACTTTAAGTCAAAGTTCCCTTGAATATTGACTAAAGAAAACATACCTCTGATAGTTAAGATGATTGATTTAAAGATAAATATACATGAAGAGGAGGTAGTGTGAATGGCATAACATAACCTTGGAAGTGTTATAAACCTTAGGTAAGGAAGGATGCATTGAACTTGGACCTTAAATTTTTCCTAATTATGTCTGCATATAAACCCTAGGATAAGTTGAGAGTGCATAGAGGAGAAGAGAAAAATTTTGATGACTGAGGGAAGTTTTATAAGTTTTAAATAAGGTCAGGAAGAGATATTATGATGGTTTTATTAGCTCCAACCATCTACAGGCCATCTTGACCTTTAAACATAGTTTAGACCTATTTGGCCTAGAAACCAATCTTGATACCTAAAAGGCCCACATCCCCATAAGGGAAAACACAAGAATTCTTAAGAAATTGGACATCATGAAAAGGTATGAGGTATGGTATAGGTCATATACAAGTGTTTTCAAGAAATATAGAAATAGGGTAAGGGTCATCTAGTCCTTCGAGGTTAATTCAAGCTCACAGTCCTACATAGATAGTTCAATCCATCACTTTGGATGCTTATATATTTCACCATAAGGAAACTTAAGACAAATTCTCTTACCAATATTTGAGGACCCCTATGTGCTTAATATTCATGAATTATTATGTTTATTTTAGGGGCCTAGTTTTATGAACTATTGATAAGACCATGAGCATGTCTAAACTCTCTGTAAAGAAATACAAGCTCACTTCTCTACGTCCACATCTTATCCCACTCTTTTCATGAGAACTAAATATTTTTAGGAAAGTTAGAGTGGTGCATGTACCTAAAATATATGATAGGTGTTTTTGGTTTAGGTGTCTATACTCTATGAATCATTGTTAAGATTACTAGACACCCAAAACTTCCCTAAAACCCTAAGCAAACCTACTCTTATAAATATTGATGTTTTATTATTATATCACCCTATAATGGCCTGAAAAATAATTTTAATGTCAATTTAACTCAGATAGGACTCCATCTATGTCATTGAGTTGTGAAAACATTGTATGAAAGTGTCATAAATCTATACTTTTGTAGTATTTTAAGCATAAAGGAGGGTACATAACTATTTGAGAAGATTAAAACTATTTTATGGGGATTTTTAACACTTGTTTCACCTTATAAATCCATTATATGTCAAAATATCCACTTGGAAAGGTATTTTCAACTCATATCCAAACTATCAGTCTACAGAAAGCAAGAACAAGGAGCATAGTCAACTACTGTGACTAGATTGCATATGTTTTTTGATCAAAATGGGTCATGTGATGATGTAAGGAGTTATTTCAGACCTAAAACTCATCTAACTATATGTTCTCAATTTCTCTTATAGTTATTTAATGGTTTGCAAACACCAACACTTAAGTAATTAGGCCTAATTAGCATATTTGGCCTATTTGGTCAACAAAAGAGCTCAAAGTTGGCATAGAGAGGATAATGAGGAGAGCTAATGCAAGGTATAATTTCCATGTAACTAATGATTTTAATGGTGAAAATTCACTCTTAATGGTCATAAAGGAGATATGGGGGTAGTTTTTTGACTTTATCAAATGTACTTAAGAAGAAGATGGACTATTGTATGTTTGTGGTGACTTAACTACAATCCTTTCATGTTATAAATGAAAAAGATAAGATATTTTACCTAATGATTGGCATACCATTCCTTTAAATAGGTTTAAAAATTCAACCATATTCTCCATTACCTTCACTTCTATGTCAAAAAGAGTCACTAAAGGCACTAATGCATGGTGCATTGAAAGAGGGGTTTCTTATAACTAATGAAACTAATGTATGAGCTGACTATGGTCATTTTAAACCATTATCCAATTTTCTATGTCACTTTTCTTTTCCTCTAACTTATGATTTTATATATATACAAGATTTTAGGCCTTGCATTGTATCCGTCAAGCTAGTATGAGGAAACTCTGTCAGTGTTTGTACTTGTACACTTATTTTGAATAATCAATGAACTTTTCATCTCTTTCATGATGTCATCTAGTATATTCATACTTATTTTGATATTAAAATGTGATATTTTTCCTTACCTTATAGTTCCTTATTCACTTAAATGTTAAGAAGGTGTTTTATGTAGGTTATGTGGACTGTATAAGTATGGGTGATGGAATTTTGAAGTGTGACATAACTAGTAAGAGTCTCCTATCAGTCCTACTTTTCATAACCTTTTCACTCTATTCATCTAGTACAACCTCCACATGAAACATTTGTGCATAATAACTCATGAGGATGATTGCTTAGTTATTTTTAGTCCATTAGTGTGTTAATATTTCAATTTGAGTGAGTGGATAAAAGATCATTTAGGTGAATCACCACCCTTTAGTGTAGGTTTCCCTTTATGAAATTCCTTTACTCTTTTTATACCAATAGGATTATGCCTTAAATAAGGAATATAAGTGATAAATTAGGGGATCTAGCCCCATAAAATCTAGAGGTTTGGCTTAGACAATAGGCAACCCATAACCTTTTGGTCAATCCCATGTTAGTCTAGGTTTGGGGAGGGTATGAACAGTCTTCCTAAAGAAGGGTGCAACTTGGGTAGCTAACAAATTCAAAAATCATTGGAAAATAAAAATTCAATAAAATTAAAATGAATTCATGAGGAAGATCAAATCATATCCATGGTATTACAATGCAACTCATGAGAAATAGATTCCAAAGGACCAAGATAAGGTACTAAGATTTGTGGAAAGAGAAGAATATTTCAAAGGATTAACCCATGTAAAAATATTGAAAAAAAAATTAATGGTATATCATAGACAAATATGATAATAAGAGAAATATCTAGGCAAAATATTTCTTCAAGAATTGTGCATTAGTGGCCTCTTTGAAAATATAGCCTTTATTAGTTTAGAGGTGATAGGTGTTAAGACAAAGAATATCTTTCACTAAATAAGGGCCCCACCATTTTTGGTCATATTTTCCTTATTTTACATGGGTATAGTCTAATTTTAGGACTATATCACCAATATTGAAAGGGCATACTTTAACCTTTTTATTATGTTGCTTAGCAATATGAGCCTTATATTGGCGATTATGTTGTAAAGAATCTAAATGGTGTTCATCGAGAATATCAAGAACATGAAGGTGGGATTAATGTAAATCCTCATTGGTAATGATACCTTGAAGAGACATACATAAATATGGAAGCTCAACTTCTAATGGTAGGATAGACTCAGAACCATAGACTAGCAAGAACGGTTTTGCCCCTATGGTTGTATGAATGCTAGTATGATAGGCCCAAAGTGTGGCATATAAATGAAGATGCCAATCCATGTGATTTTCATGCATGTTGTTTTGGAGGATTTTAATGAGAATTTTATTAGTGGCCTTAGCTTCACCATTGCATTATGGATGATAAGGTGTGAAAAATTTATGGTATATTTTAAATTTAGCACATAACTACTTCACATCCTTGCTTTTGAAATTACTACTATTATTAGAAATGATGGTATGGGGAACTCCAAAATGGTTAATGATTTGGTTAAGGATAAAATTTGAAGTAATTCCCGTGATGTTGATGAGAGGCATGTCTTCTACCCATTTGGTAAAATATTTAGTAGTTATGTTTATAAAAACATGCCCATATTTTGACCTAGGTAGATTTCTAATGAGATCTAATACCCACTTTAAAATGGTCAAGGAGATTCCTTAGTTTGGAGATTGATTGGTGATGAATGGATCAGATCATCATGGATTTGGTAAGGAATACATTTTTAATCAAAATCAATAGCATCCTTTTTGAGAGTAGGCTAAAATTAGCCCATGCATATGCATTTATGTGTTATAGCATGCCCTCTATAGTGACCACCAAAACTTCCTCAATGTGCTTGTTTAAAGAGAGGAGTAACCTCTTATTTCATTACATAATAGAGTAGAGTACCTTTTCCATTGTGATAATAAAGGGTGTTATATCAAAAGACAAATTTAAAATCTTTTTTACAAATTCTAGTCTTTTTGTGAGAATCCATTTTTAGAGGATAAGTTTGATGTTCAATAAATTAGATAATGTCTTTATACCATGGGATTTGTCAAATGGTGACAACCTCAATATTAATAATAAGAAAATATTGTAATTGGATAGAATAGAAGGAATTTCTTATTGAATAAGAAATTTGGAATCACTAAGAACTTGATGCAGATGAAATAAGGATGCTAAATAAGAAGATATTCAGATGGAGTTGTGATCCCTTGGAATGGGATCGATGTTAAAATAGGTGAACTATTTGGTGAGGGTATTGGCAATCTGATTATAGTCAATAATATTTTTCATTTTTATATTGGTAATCATCATTAACCTAATAACAGATGAGTTAGAAGTCACCTAAAACATGCAAATATGGAATATCTAAGTCAAGCGTCACTCTCATGCCTAATATTAATGCTTCATATTATGCCATGTTATTAGTGACATCAAAATTAAACCAAAATTCCAAATGGATTATTTTACCATGAGGACTAGTTAGAATATAAACTTCCCCATATCTTTAGATACATTTAGTGCCATAAAAATGTAAGGTCTAGGTATCTTCATGCAAATTGATGGTGATATTAAAAAGTTATTAGATAACTAATTTGGATTTAGGAGTATCATAAATGACATAAGTATCTTCTTGATTACTTTATTCTAAATCAGTAGTGAAGTTATGAAAGTAATATTTAAGAGAGATAGCCTAATTTAGACCTTCAACATAGAGAGTGTTATCATTGGGGAGACTATTTTAAAGATGATTGGTAGTGGGTATGGGTGTCATTAAAATTTGGTTGGAAATGATGAAAAGGTCAAATTATATTAAGAGAACCATCCACTTGCCAATTTTATCTCTAGGTAAAAAGGCTTTGGAGAAAAAGTGATGAAGTAGGTCGAAATGAATTGTGACATAATTGTTTTGATAGAGCATGTAGTGACGAAGATTTTTAGCTACATAATATATAGTGAGGCAATCACATTATACTTTGGTATAAAAAAATTGCAATCGATAAGGCTTCGACTAATATATTAAATATCATATTCTCTTCCAGTATCATCTTGTTTGGAAAGCATTGCTACAACTAATACGGGTGTTGAATAAGTATACAAAATCAAAGGATGATCATTAGAAGGTGGACAAAGGGTAGGTGAGTAGAGAAATTATTCTTTCATGTTGTTAAATGCCTATTGACATGGATCAATCCATTCTAAAGTGTTACATTTATTAAGAATGGAATTAATAGAATAAATGTGATAACCTATTTTGGGGATGAATTATCAGATTACCCCAAGCTTACCGAGGTAAGTACAAATGTTTGTAATGGTGAGAGGAATAGGCATGTAGAATATATCATTAATTTTAGTAGGATTGACGTCAATACCATGAAGAGAGACTAATAACCTTATAAATTTACATATGTAATGCCAAATAAACATGTGTAGGGGTTGAGTCTAACTTTTTACTTTAATATCAATCAAAAATGATGGATAAAATAGAAAGACAATTTTATAAATTTTGGATTTTGGAATGAGATCATCTACATAAGTTTTCATAGTATTGTGTATAAGTTCATGGAAAATGTGGGTCATATCCTACTGATAGGTAGCTCAAACATTTTTAAGGTTGAAGGGAATCTTAACATATCAATAGGTGTCCCATTGTGTGGTGAATTTTAGCTTGTGTTGGTTTTTGGGGGAAATATGAATTTAACTATATCCCAAAAAACCATCCATTAGGGACAGCATTTCATATCCAATAGTGGAATATATGATGGCATCTATATAAGGTAATAAAATGTTGTCCTTGAGATAAGTGAGGTTGAGATTGTGGAAGATGATGCAAATGCAAATAACCATGGTAACATTTTTACAAATGGGAACAATGTTTGACACCCATTCAGAATATTTCATGGGTTACTAAACTTGACATCTAATAGTTTTATAATTTCATGGCATAAGGTGGAAACTTTGGGGATAAATTTCCATTATTTTTGTCGAACATATTTGGCATTAGGTATCAATTATGTTGTGTGCCAAAATATTAAGATCGATGTAAGGTATGTCCTCATATTACCAAGAGAATTTATCACAATATTTATCAAAGAATAGACTAAATTTATCATGCTTAATTGGCATGAGTTCTCAAGAAACTGTTATAGGTCAGGGACATGAGGGTGTGTCATATTATATTCTCTTGGTTTCCTTAATAAGCATGGAATCTCCATCTTAAAAATAATATGGTTCATTGGGAAGAAAAGAAATGGGATTGTTTTTTTATCGATGATAGAAATGAAGTTGTTAAATTGAGGGACCTTTTTCTTAAAATTCCCAAGTTTGTGGTGTTGCCAAGGGAGTTGAGGTTCTCAGGCATGGAGTAATTAAAGAATGGATTCATTACTAGGTAACATAGGTAGATGTCCATAATATTCCACATCTACTTCAAGATCAATGATTTTATTACCATGGCAATTGTATTCAGAATGTATCTGAGATACATTTATGGCATTGGCATAAAGAGTGATCTTGGGAGTAGGTGGAACTATGAAAGAAGGTTGATTATATTTGATTGGTTTGAAAAGAGGCAAATGTTTGGAATCATTTATGGGTAGAGGATCTGGTAGATAATTAGTGTGATAAGAGCTATATAAGGTTATGTAAATTTCAAAGTTATGAGAGGTAAGATTTTTCAACCATCTAAGTAGTATTGATAAGTGGAAAATTAACTGGAGGTACATGACCTTCAAGTTATAGCTCAATATCTATGGAAATAGTATGAACATTATAGTTAAAAACATGTATTTTAGCTAAGCTTTTTTGATAATTTTGAACATCCAAGCCTTTTGATTGAGATTGGGACATAATTTATTTATCATCATAGGTAGGAGAGATAATACATACTTGTGTCTCTAAAGGAACTTCTGAAGGTGAGATGCCTAGATCATGAAATTTATGTAGTGACATGATTATAGGATCTTAAACTAGCTTAGCCACTTAGTACTCATTATAATTGAAATCATCTTTAATATAAGATTCTTCATATGTATTACATGGAGGAAGGAAATTAGTGATATCATCGATAAGAAGGATGGTATGATCATGAGGTAACAAGGAATAAAGAAGCCACTTCAAAATGTAAGGAGGTAGCTTGGTAGTATTACATGTGTTTCATAAATTATTTTACTCATCATCATCAAAATCATCAAGAGTGACCTATAAGTTTAGATTCATATTGATGAATTCAAGTAAAATTACACTATAAATTTTTGGAATAGTGGTAATTAAATAATGAGATTTAGGATTGGGAAGTTGAATACTCCATGGTTTAGGATCAGCCTCATGTTGATATTATTTTCCATTATGAATAAATTTTGATGCATTGGATTTTAGAAGAGGCAATATCCCTCATTCGATGAGTCCATGGGTGTCCTAAGATTATATTATACGATAATGGTAAATTGAGAACCATAATTTTAATACATATAGTTTTGGGTCCAATAGTAAGAGGGATCTAAATAAAACCAAACAACTTTTGGTTAGTATTATTGAATCCACAACATGTTAAATGAGTTTTCTTGAGATGATATTTGTTATATCCAAGTTGTTGAATGATCCAAAGAGATGTCACATTAATTCTTGGCCCTTTGTCTACTAATAATTTGAAAATGAGTGTGGTATTAAGGGCTATTTTGATAAAGAGAGTTGGATCGTTGGTGCAAAATATAATTTCATCATTGATCATGTCTTCTTCAAGAAACTCTATGGAAGGTTTTGAAGAATGAAAAATACTTTCAATGGTATAAAATTTTGTTGGTTGAGGCTCGTGAAAAGGTCATTCCTCTTCTAAGGAAGATGGTTCTTCAATTTCTTGGAGTTTTTGCATTAGGAACTTACGATGATAGGGAGAAGTATGAACTAAATTCATGAGAGGTATGTTTAAAGGCATAGAGTTGAGTTCCTCTAAGAATTTCCAATGAGTTTTAAAAGAGGAAAAACCAACATGAGGCTTGGAAGGTAAAATATGTTTAAGAGGAAGAGAATTAGTTAGAATTTTGGATTGAGGAAGTGGTTCCTCATTATTTTTTGAAGGTAAGATAGTGGTAGTAGTATATTTGAGAATTTGTTCTTCTAAATATGGTTTCTTTGGTTTGGTGATGGGATTTTTGTGGGCTAGTTTGCATAGATAGTTGACCTTATCTACGTTCACGTATTGGGAATTGGTATAGTATTGATCATAATTAGTGTTAATCACATAAATATCATTGTTTGATTGTTGAGGGTTGGATGTATAGATAGTTTTTGGATTATTAGGGGAAGAAGATTTGGAAAATTGTTTCTTTTGAGAATCAATCACATAATCACGATAACAAATTTTAATCATGACATCATGATTGAATGAATCACCAAGCATAAAAGCAATAGAAAATTTTTGAAGCCCCCAACATGTTTCATGGGAATGACCTATATTGGTGTGAAGCAACAAAATTTATTAGGATCATACCATTTAGGGTGATTATTAGGATACATGAATGGTTTAAAATGTGCTAAAAGTTATTTCATTTGTTACATAGTTAACAGCATATGGGAAGATTGGGGATTTTCCACTTTGGCTACTCCTAATTTGGGTTGATGAGGATTATTGGATATTACATTGGTTGAATGTTGTAAAGATACCTTAATGGTTTTATAGTTAGGTTCAAATTATTTCATTAGGAAGTCTTGACACTTAGCTTGGTAAAGAGCATCATTTAAATTTTGGGGAGATAAAGTTAGAAACTTTTATTGGATTGAAGGTGTTAAGGACATTATAAAAAAGTTTATAAAAGTTGTCATCAGTCATATTTTGATTAGCCTTATGATAAAAATATTTACATTGTTTGATAAAATCATGATCTGATTTGGTAGGAGATTGCTTAGCATTGATGAAATGACTAAGATAATTTTTAGAAGATCATTATGTTGTAATTATCTAACTAAATGATTGATTAAATCCTCAAGCTTCCATATCTAGTGTTATGTAAGTTGGTTATACCATTCTAATACATCACTAGTGGAGGTTTTAACTATAATTTTAGTCATGGTGAAGGTATTAGTTTGGATCCACTCTTTATAAATATTACCGAATGTCTTTAAAAAAATATGCAGGGCCTTTAGTCCCATCATATTTAATAGTTGGATATATATTAACAATATCACTAGATACAATGAATGGGGATAAAGGTTCATTTTGAATGTGTTTAAACATCTTTTTGTGCATGATAGGTTGGGGAATAACATTTCCCACAACATATTTAAGAGGTGGAGGGATAAAATTTTGACTATTTTGGGGAAAAAGAATGAGAGTTCGATTACCCATGTTTATCAAATGATGTTGTAGTTGCATTATTTAAGAGGTTTTATATGTTTTCATTATGTTCATTTGTTGCATGATTTGTGTAATAATTTGAGTATTTACAATTGGTGGGTTGGTGTTGGTAGGAGGATTTCTCAAATCGGTATTAGGGTGAGGCTTTTTAGGTGGTATATTTCTTGTGGAGTTGTTTTTTTGGCTTGTATCAATTGCCCCCATAGTATGGTAAGATGTTTGAAGGTGGTAATTATCTTGATAAGTATGAAATGGATATGATCCACCAATCTCATCTATTGGATTGATTTAAACCATGTTGTAATTGAAAGATAAGGGAGGATAAAAGGTGTTCCAAGTGTGAGGATCCTCTTAGGTATTGAAGGTTAGAAGAAAATAACATCCCATATAGCATCTAAATGGATTTAGGTCATCCAAAAATATTTTGATAGGGGATTTCATGATGCTTGAAGAAAGAATCTAAGATCAGTAAGGATAAAAAATAAGGATAGGGTCAGCCACACATAGAATAATAATGACAAATAGGTATAGAGTTGACTGGGTCAACAGAGTCTATGAAAAAGGTCCACATAATAGGATGCAAAAGACATGTCAAACTACTTGAGTGTGTTTTGTAAAGGATAAAAATGAAATAGATTAGAAATACACATAGTTGTATAGTTTGATTGTGTACTATAGATGAAGAAATGGAATAGAATGAAAAATAGAACATAATCAAATAGATCAACTATGTACTACAAGATAAGAAATAAAATAGGTTGATAAGATACATAGTTAGATAAGTTGATTGTGTACTAAAGGGTAACAAGCTAAATAGTTTGTGAGACATTGTATTAATAAGGATGATAATGTTCTAAAAGTAGATAATTTTTTTCCAAGATAATAGTTAATAAAATAAAGTGAAGCTTACAATTAATTATATCAATGTGATTGATCCAATTAGAACACATAGCACAAACCTCACATTAACATTGGCTAATGCAAGTTTTAGAATACAAGATACAATTATCAAAGAGCAATCAACAACTTGAATGTAAATTATAACAAATTAGTCATTCTTGAATGTTGTTAATTTATAATAAAATTTGAAATTAATGTGATGGGGAGTTGGTTGTAAGAAGGAACTAAAAATCAATATTTTAGTAGTTTAGGTTGAAAAGGATTTATATAAGCAATGGTACTAGCTTGGTATTGGGGCCTACCCCTTCACTTCATAATCCAAAAATAGTAAGAGTTTTGTGTGATTTGCCAATATATACCATCAACCACATTTTTATATGTGGCCATAAAACTAAGTGGGTTTTCCCCTTGGTGATGAAATCCAAGTAGGTAAAGCTTGGGGAAAAAATGTGTAATGTTTTTTTGTGTAAATTTATTTGGAAGTGTGTGAAAAAAAAATATTATGATTAAATAGGTAACTTGAAAAAACACCTAATAAATCTATGTTTGTTATTATAAGCATGCAAGAAACTAAAATGAAAAGTTAACTAATTACTAATAAGATAGGTTATTTTATTTGATTATGAAGAGTTCATAGTCAGTTTAGGTGACACTGTATGTAAACAATGTAGAATAGAGTTGATAAGGTTGTTATTATTCTAAAAAATAAAAATCTGAAATAACATAGTTGAGTAGGTCAACTCTATCTTCTAGATAGAAGATATGGTATAAAAGTGTGCCAAGATAGTCAACTCAATTTATTATAGGGTTGTAGTTTTATAGACTACAAACTTGTGAAAATATAATTGGAAATGTAAAACTAAAATGATAGAAAAGGTAAGAATGAAACTTGGTAGTTTTGAAGATGCTTAATTTTTAAAATTTTATTTAATAAATCTCAAGTTCTGATTTAAATATTCTAGGAATAGAGTTGAATAGCTCGATAGATATTATAAAACTTGTGTGCTAAAAAACAATTTATGAATAAAGTCAACTAGCTTGACTATGTTTCTAAACCCGAATGCTTAAGAATAACTAAAAATAGATTTGAGTGGCTTGATTATGTATGCAATCATATAACTAAATAATATTATGTCAAGTTAATTGATCAAGTCACCTATATTTGGAGAAGACCTACACAGACAAAATAGAGACATTTTGGGGTGATTGTGTGTTAAACTTATGCACAGACTATTAGAACTATATCGATAGGTTAGATATAGTACCAAAAAAATAAAAAATATATATAATAAGATGATAAAATGGATGTGTGAAATAAAACCTGCAAGAGTTAGTTCACATTAGGTTCACTAGAATTTATACAAAGGAAAATGCAATAGACTTATTAATCAATCCTAGCATGGAGAAGATAAATCCAACTAACACTTTCATTTGTTGATACATTAAATATTTAGGGTCATGACCAAGATGGATGCTAGACCTAACCAAGGGATTTCTTACCATAATAACATCACTAGAGAGGATTCCAAAGCCTCTATTCAAGTAACACTATGCAATAACCCTAGCTAGGTCTTATGTTTTCATATTCACTAAGTAAATGACAAGTAAAGTAAATTTAATTTTGGTGTTCATAAAATCTTGTGGCATAAAGTGGGGGTAATGAACATAAAAATTAAACATGCATAGAATAATTCTAGTTAAGTTATGTATAGATATAACCCTAATGCATGGAGAGATAAATATATTCGAAAGTCATTACTTTTGCTAATTTTATCTACTAAAATAGAGGAGTAAAGTTAGTGACATTTACCTTGAAAATGAACCCATTAAGACTCAATCTCTCCATTAGCCAAAGGTACTTTTAAAGAGGTTTTTGTGGGTTGTAAAGATCAATAATAAAGGGGTAAGCATCCAAGACTTTTCCACAAGATAAGATTCTTTTCCAAGTATAAATCCTAAGCAATAACTCTTAAAGTAAAATGGTTGAAGATAAAATTGTAAAGAAGTACAAATGAATAATTAACTATGTTATCTCTCTTAGAAATGGTGAAATGAATGTGTATATATAGTTGAATCTAACCCTAAACCTTTTCAAAAGTTTCATTGACAGGGTTGGCCTAATTTAAATCTTTATTAATTTTTGATAAAAATAAGTTAGGTCTTGGTCTAGATCAACCAAGGCCAACCTAGACCCGTAACATTCAAATATCAATTAGAATACAGGGTCGACCCATGTCAACAATGTCAGGTAAATGTTAAAAAGGGTTTTAGGCTTAGGTAAGGGCTAAGTAAGGTGGTGAATTACTTGGAGGAGGGTGTAAGAGAGGTAATAAATATGTGTGAAGTGTATATGAGAATGTTTTATTGACTATAATTAGTGGTATAAGGGATAATAATCTTGAGAAGCACCAATAGTCTGCCCACCCCTTTCCTAATGCAGCCTTTTTAAGGCTACACTCAGATAAATTGAGACTCGATGGAATTTTATAAGAGAGATTAAGACTTGATGGTTTTTTATAAGAAATAAAACAACAATAATTGATAAATTTTGAAAATATTATGTGTACACAATGTGTAGAATCAATGAAATGGTAAATGGAAACACAATCATCATAGAGGCTACTAGGAGAACTTGTGTTGATATTTATGGAAACTTCCTTAGCAATCATATAATGATCAAAAATATATTCAATCTGATCTATAAGGAGTATGTAGCCAATGCCATAACATCTAATAATGTATGTTGATTATGAAGTTGATGCAAACTCAAGTGGATCTAATAGAAGTGTATATCCAATGTTGTGATATCCACTAATGTATATTGATTCAAAAGTAAATTCTAACTCAAGGGGATATTAACTCGATTTTGATACTAATGTTGATTCTAATTATGACACTAAATCTATTATTGGTTTTATAATGGAACCCGATTCCTATATTGGTTCTAAAATAAAACATTATCTTGAGGTTGATGCTAATAACAATGTTGGCTCCAAAGGGAAACTTTTTTCTAATGTAAAAGTGTCTACAAAAATGGTCCATTGAATTACATTGTCCACAAGTACATTGCTCACCTTTAATTTGGAAATGAAATATTTAGGGTGAAGAAATTTTATAAAATGGAGAAAATTTGGTAATGGATAGAAGATAGACTATTGGTTAATAATGTGTTCGTCGAAGATGGGCTCATTAAATAAGGGTTCATCAAAGATAGGTGGATTTTTATAGAGAGGCTCTTCAAATTAAGGATCATCAAAGATAGGAGGATGGTCAAATTATGACTCATAAAATATGGGTGTTTCAATGATAATTCTAAAAATGGGTGATTTTTCTTGATATTGACTTGAAAGTGAATGATTGTGACTATGATTAAGAAATGGATCTTGGCATATCCTTAACAAGTGAGTCTCAAAATTGGATACAATTGGATGTTAAGTATCCAATGGCTATTAGAGGGGAAATAATAGGACATGATTTGATTATTATATTTTTTATGGTTCCAAGACTAGATTAGGTACTAGATAAGTGGATAAAGTGTCAAAAGTAGAGGTGAGACGTGACAAGCTTTAGATAAAATTAAAGACTATCATATATTTATTAATACATGGGATTAGACTTGGTAGTTGACATGATTATTATGGCATAAAATCTAGATAGTCATTAGATAAAGGTGCCAAAATAGGTTCCCCTATACTAGTATGATTACTTCTACTTAGGATAGAATTTAGGTTTGCTAAATCAAAATTTGTGAGTAGTCAAACATCTATTTCTAATAGTCGTAAAAGGATATAATCCTTGTTGTCAAACATGTATCATTTTTTATTTGGTTTGAATGTCATAGAAATGAATATAAAGATAATATAATCTTGATCAAAGGATGCCCCCAAGCAAATATACATGAAAGATGAATTATTGGATTAGAATCGGCCCCAAGCAAGGAGGAATTGACCTAATTAAAATGGAATTGGTTGCAAGAAGGGTGGACTAAATTAGAAGTGATATCATTTAGATTATCCCCAAGAAGGGTGAACTCAATTAGATTTTATTTAATCTCATATTGGACTTTGATGTTGGATTGGATTCAAATGAGAGAAAGGATTGATGTCATGACTTCATCATTCCCAACTAATAGGTGCGAGAGATTGAATGTAAAGATAAGGTTATGAATTTGGATTATTTGAATTGGTGGACCTTGATCAAATTTAACCTGATTTTAGTGTGATTTTTCTAAGGTTCATATTAATTAGGTTTGGACTCAATTTGAAAAAGAGAAATGAATGTTTGACTTGACTTTGAAACATTAAATTTTGAATAATTGATTTTGAATAGAGTTTACCAAATTGGACCTAAATAGTTGAGATGATTTTAAATAGATTTGGAAATTTGGTTTGAAATTAGACTTTGAAATTTATTGGAATGGGTCAAAATTCACACAGATATCATAACAATACAATTTCATACCATAGATGTATGAAATGTGTTGGATGGTGGAGCCTAATCTTATTATAATGCCCAGTTCCTGACAGGGGGTGGGGGGGCAATGCCCCCCCCACTATGGTCTCTATGGGGGTTCAGGGGGAGTGGTGACCTGCTTGGAATTCCCCCTAGTGTGGGTTTTGGGGTAATGCCATCGAAGCAAAATTTAGTTAAAAATGCATTGTAAAATATTGTAATTTTGTGGTAAATATAGACCATTCACTATTAGGTTACAGATCTAATGCTATAAATTATGTTTGTGTATTTTTTTCCTATATGTATCTCTCTTTTTTATATGAGGACATTTTAATTATGGTAGCACATTGTGTGTGAATGAAGAATATATTGCAATGGTTGTATTATAATTTTTCCCTTCATTTATTGGACTAAATAATGACTATCTATTTTTGTGTGAATGTAGCCCATATTGGGTGAACCACATTAAATATGTGTATCTATTATGTTGTGATTTATGCATTTTAATTCTATCTTTATTTCATTAATATTTCTCTATGTTCTATATTCATAACAAAATGTATGCATTTAAAAATTTTGGACATAGAATAGATCAATTTTAACTTAGAACATGGACATAGTAACACCTCTTTGTGAAGATTTATGTATATTATGATAGTTTTAATACCACAATCAATCAATCAAACACTTAATATAATGGTCCTACTTTAGTGACTAAAGTGAGAATACTCCACATTAATCGAGTCTCTTGATATACTTACCTTGAGAGAGGATCAAAAGTTTAAGATTATATTGCATTTATTGGTGGTGTTTTAATCCTACCCTTATCTTAAAAGGTTTGAATTTAAAAAATATCTTCAGATGCAGTTAATTTTTCAACCCTACATCAATGAATGTTTTATGGCCAAAAAGTCTTAAATTAAAGCTTTTGTAGGCTTTCTAAATGGTCTAGATATACCTTACAATACATGGGCATAAAAATATTTGTAAATTGGATGTTGATATGTAATGAAACATTCACCAAAGGTTGTACTACATTGATAACCACTTTGGTTGTAAGGGTCTTAGTGAAGTGCTATCAAAACAATCAAGCTCCAAGGGACATTCCAGCTAAGATACAATTGGTGTAGCCTTAATTTGTATACCTTATTGGATAATGGGGTTATTATGAATGCTAGGTAATTATGTCCCAATCACCATGACCTAAGGACTCATGAGAAGGTAATGACACCCTAATTGTGTAGCTACAAAAAGGGAATGGTATTTCCATTTTGATTCACAAGATCCCACTAAGGGTAAGCAAAGAGCATAGTAGGATAATCTCTCAAGATAAAAAAATGATTGACTCCACATTTTGGATTTACCCTACTAAAGGGGAGAGCATATGTGTGAAGGGATCACACAAGTACACAAGCTAACAAATGAACAAAAACTTTGAAATAAGATTAACATAATTGAATGTGTTTTTAGATCGCCAAATTGAATATTGAATTATTTTTAATAAGCAATAAATAAAAATATTTGAAGTCATTTTAAATCACTAACTCAAGAAATGAATTCATTTTATATCACTAAAGTAAATGTGAACACATAACATATGTTTGAATGGATCACCACACCATTTTTAAAACTTGTACGAAAATAATGTAAGTAGTCTTACTTGGTGGGTCTTTGGCAAGTGAAGGAAGTTGATTTTCTATGTTTTTTAAAATCTCAGTTTTTGACACACATAGTCAAATTTGTCATTTATCAAGTTCAACTTGATATTTTTAGAAACCTACACAAAATAAAACATAACAGAGTGAAGGGAAAAACATAAACAAAAGGTGATTTCATTAATTATCAGGTTAATTTCACCAATGTTAAATAAATTTCACTGATAATAAATCAATTTCTCTATTTAACAAAAAAATGCCTTAGAATTATTTCATCGATTCCTTATAATTTTTCTAAAATGATGATGATTTAGATGACTGTAAAACCTACAAGAATTCATAACAGAGAAGAAACAAAGCACATAAAACAAATTCATTAATTACCAAGGTGATTTCACTAAAACATAAGTTTATTTCACTAAAATTGTGATGATTTTACTAATTAGTAAGTTGAATAGACTGTGTGATACTCGAGAGTGATTTCAGAAATTATGTGACAATTTTGTCAATTTTGTAATAATTTCACCATTTTTAGATATGAATTAGCCAATTACTATACTTGCATGAAAATATAGAATAGAATAAAGACAAATTCACCACTTACTATGAGGATTTAACTGATTAGCATAAGGCAATAACATTTTTGTCATTTTCATGAATCAAATTTGTCGATACGTAGAGATAGAACATAGCATGAAAGATGAACATAAAGGAGCCAAAATAACTAGATTTTTAGAAAAGGAAGATTGCTATATATGATCAAAAGAAGGGTATGGGTTACACACTCCCATTAGGTGTGCCATATGTATCATTAAAATCTATAATAAATTAATTTTTCTCATTTAATATGTTCAAATAATCAAATGAAGCATAAGAAACTAATGATCTACACCTAAGACCTCATGAGCATACAAAGATTAGCTAGTAGTGCTAAGATTAAACCAATATAATGAAAAACTTTATTCAAACCTCATCTTTGATTATGATTTGGCTCAAATGTATCTTTAAGCAATATTTATCAATGTTAATGTCCCAAATGTACCATTTCTCCTTTAAGATTTTGATAATTTGAGTTGATAATCATGACCTTTGATGAATAAGTTAGCATGATAAAATGGTAAGGTTTAACTATGAATTTTGAGCATGTTGAATTAGAAAATAAAGGGGTCTACTTATAATAAAATAAGATTAATGAGGACCCTTCATCTCAATACCAATATGAATAGTTTCAAATGAGTCCTCGACAATGCACATGGATCTTCACATGGATCACTAATGTGAGACCTTCATCTTTCTCAAAATAAAGAGTGGAGGATGGCTCTTGAAAATATATAAAAAGAATTAATATGATTGTTTCATCTTGTTTTCAAGATGAAGGGTGGAGGATTATCCTCATAATATCTTTGTGAGAGTTACTATGGGCCCTTCATCTTGTTTCCAAGATGAAGGGTGGAAAATCATTCCCAAGAAATCACATGGATAACCAATGTGGACCCTTCATCTTGTTACTAAGATAAAGGGTTTATAATACTCCTAGAATATCTCACAAAATTCATTATGGGCCCTTCATTTTGTCTCCAAGATGAGGGGTGGAGAATAATCTTGCATATTAATTCATTTCGTAAATTGCTTGGCTCATAAAAGAACATCCCATAGGATCTCAAGATTCTTTCTTGAATGAAGATGCCATTTTATAAGGAAAATTAACAATTAACAATTGAAAGGGAATTACAATTCCATTTACATAGAACTATAATTTGAAAAATGATTAATTAAATCAATAAAAGATTAATTTAATTAATACAATGTGTGGAATTTTATTATAATAATGATTTAGAGAATGGAAATTGACTGTATTAACTGATCATCAAAATGAAATTAGTGAATTGATTAGGGTAGAATAATTGAATAGAGAAAATGACCATAATGATAATTGAATAGATACAATATTGAGAATTATCCCACCTAGAGATGCCCCAAGGTGAATTTGAAAAGTTAGATGAACATATGATTTTAGACCAATTTATGTGTAGTTATGGGAAATCGTTCCAATTTGAAATTTTGACATGGAAGTGATAAAAATGGAGTGTCTACAATGACTGTAGGTGATAATTTTATAGATCACAACATAATTGCTAATTGTCAATTATAATCATCTTATATATCATTCAACAGTATCCAACGAACATGAAACATGATGAGAAGTTTTTTTAAGTATATAGGAACACCATTATATCATGCTTTTAAATTATGGATTGTATGGTTATATTATTTTAACTATATGAATGCCTCCTTATCCTCTTATGATTTCGGTTATTAAAAAAATATTGTAGTTATAAATATTATGTCTTTTATTAGATAATAGACACCTCCTCTCTCTATATAGGGGAAGAGTTGTAGGTTATTAGGAGTTCTAAAGTAAGATAATCATAGAAGCATATTGAGTAAACAATTTATTGTAATTATTTATACTTTCCTATAACAATAATTATATTTCTAAGACTTTGATTAGTACAAGTGAATTATTTGAGATAAGGCATTCATAATAAAGGAAGGGATCTAAAGCACAAGTCCAACCAAGTTGGGCTAACTTGTGAGGCTTTTTTGGGACAATCATATCCATTAAGTAGATATTTTCTATTCAATTTGTGTGTTTACATTTCCAAATGCATGTGTTTATATCTCTTGATTTTTATATATTTATTACATTTTAAGTAAATGTTTTTATTTATGGTTGATTGATTATCTACAGTTAAAATATAGGAAGCTTTCAAAATAGTCTTAGTTTCATTTATATATATTTTCCTTCATGAAAGAGTGATTACATTCTATCATTTGTAATAATGAAAAGTGTGATACCTATACATAACCATTAGTATCTTAACCTTCTAAAAATCCTAGTGTGCACATATAGTGCCAAGAATTTACAAAATTATATATAAACCAGGTTGAATATTTAATGAATGAGAATTCTCAACAAACTAGGTGACTACCCCTTTGGAGTACATTCTTCAAGTTGCACATAGTGATTAGATTGTGTCAAGTTTAATTAATGAATTGATTCTTCTAATTAGAGGGTATGGTGTAGTCAAAGGATATGGTGTAGTCTAAATCATAGGTTGTGATGTAGGTAGTTATCTTAATCCATCTACATATCCTCCCCCATCTCCTAATATACAAATCATTAATATCTTTACCCTACACCATGTGTAGAGAGAAAAATACTAGCATTAGCTATGTCAACCAGAAATAATATAACCCATAAGAAAATACTCCACCACATGTATGTTTTCTTGTACCCTGCATCATCACATTTAACCATAAGATCCCACTCCTTTACTTGTCAAGGACCCAAGTTAAAACATGTCAATTTCAACCTATTCACAACTCTAATAGTGTCCCTAGTTCTCCACATCCATGGGTAAGGTAATGGGGGCACATACTAGACCAATCCAAAATAATGAGTAGCACATTCATACTAAAAGCTCTCAACAATGCTAGGAAATTAATCTTGTAACCAATTACTAATTTTTATTAAAAAATGTCTTTATAATAGTTTGTCCACTTCTAAAATACTATGTATGGCTAACATTGGATCACATTTAGAGTCATTATATCCAATATAAATCTATACTCCTTGGTTCTGAATTCACTTCACCATGAAAAAAAACCCAATAAGATGTAATATATTAGAATAATCCAAATATCCATGTGGACTTCCAAAAGGAAGAACCATAGTATTATTCTCATAAGCCCATACATGAAATAATAGGGATATTCTAAGGCCACCAACATGAACCTCCAAAGTAAGTATTTATAATTCTTAATACAAGTGGGATAACATGTTATGTCCCCAAGAATAGCTAGTAATGGTTCTCTTCAATTGAATGGATAATATTAAACATGCAATTGGATATTGTAATGGATTATCCATATACTAATAAAAATGATGAAAACACACAACATATGAAATTTCACCCACAAAATTTGTGATTGCATAATATGATCCAACAACATATTACCACCTTGATATAATTCTTGTCATTAGTTCATCATATACCAATGGGCCTATTGCATATATGATGAACCCTTTGTCCCCAACACAATAACCCTTTATCCAAAAATATGAAATGATAGGATGCACCATGTATCCTCTAATGTGATGGCGATATCATCAATCAGAAACAAAAAATTATAGGTGTTGGGTTTCCATCCCTTAACTAACATTGTCATGAAGTGCATGTTACAAGGAACTTAACCCAATTAACCAACATGTGTCAAACCACCTCCTCTAATACCTATTAGTTTTAATAGTCTAAACCAAGATATAACAATCCCATCATGTGTCATCCACATCAGAACTCTTACACATGTAAATGACATTGTAAAATAATACACATGAATAAAATAATATTAGTTTTAGATCAAAATAAGTATTAAATATACACACAAATATTCATAATAATAATTAATAGGAAAAATATCAAAAATGAACCAAAAGGGTTATATTGTCAATCATCACAATAGGATAATAATAATATGGATCAGGTCAATATAGCTATAAACTTGATGATACCAACCCGAATAATTAGGATCAATGATTCTAAATTTTTAAATGCCAAAAAATATTTAAATACCTAAAAAAATATATAATTACACTACAAATCATACAATTTTATATAAAAAATGATTAATTTGATATACACCAATGCATTCACTATTTGTGCCTATAAAGCAGCCTGCACATGCTCAAATTGAAGTGATAATACATCTCATCAACTAGGCATGTTGGCAACTACAAGCTCAAATATCATAGTGAAACAATGAAAATGAAATTACAAAAATATTTTCAATCCTACTATTTATATTATTTGAATTTTTACAATATTATTTACTAAGCCTATTACACAACCAATTCAATTATTGATCAAAAAAATTTGTAAGTGATATATTGTGACTATTCATTAAGAAAGCATGTCTTGTCAATTTCATTAAGACACACATGATACACTATCTCGCATCATAACACTACTTGGTCACTAATGCCAACTTCAAAAAATGGTTAATTTTTGTACATTAAGATAAATTATGATATATCTATATAACTTTTTTTGCCTTTCAGAATCATATTATCAATTGAATGTGACTATATCCAATTCTCTCATCTATACTATATTTAGAATACATGGTTTGCATCTAGACAACATTGAAATCTAGTAATCAATGTTGTAACAATTATAATTGATCGTACTTGCCTAAACTTTCTATATATTATAATTTAATTGATTCAATAATCTTATCTCTCACATCAAAATGGGGCGTACATGGGGAATTCACAAGAATGCTACTTATATAAAATTGACATGATTCAAAAATTTGATTATATTGATGACATAGTTTAGCCATCAAAGTTTTTAAGATTTTAGAGATGAGTCAAATACATGACAAATGGATACATATTATGGGGGAATATGATATACATATGTATGCACCTTATAGTTTTTAGATGATACATATTATAGTTTTAAATATTTAAAATGATTAAACATATCAGATTGAGTTTATATATTGACACATCAATAAAATATTTGGGTGCATATGACATGCACATGCATTCACTTTACAGTTACATGTTACATCTACATACAATGACAAATTTACATTTACATACAGTTACAAGTTACATATAGTGACATATTTACTACCACATACAATTATAGTTTGTATATTTAAAATATGGATTCATAGCATGTCGTTTAAGTGGTAATGATTCAAGGGGCATGATACAAATTCATGCACACATTATACAATTTAAGATTCATGAGGCATGATACAAATTCATTCACACTTTATACTATTTCAAATTTAGGGGGTGTGATATAGGTTCATGCCATACTTTAAATACTACTTGATATTTGAGGCCATGTTAAGTGTAAGGATGTTATCCATTCTATTTTGTTCATGCTTATACTAACTAAGGAACAAAGTGAAAAATAAATATAAATCTCATTTTTAGTGGTTGATTCATTTAAGTAAATAGTGCATATTGGACGTTCACTGCCCTTCAATATTATATCTTGCAAATCCATTATGGATTCCAACCCATTTCTATTTTAGTGTTACAAATAAAAATAGTAAAATTTAAGGTTTATGCATCTATCAATGGGTTCTATTTGCCTTAATGTTCACTTTAAAATAGGGCTTAATCACCCTTAATTCACCATGGTTCAAAATAATAAACCATTTCTCCAATAACATGGTTACTTGAGTTAACATAGTTGAGGTTTGTTTCCCTCAATGCTTCTACTCATAACATTGACAACTGGAAAGCTTATTCATTTCCCTAGAAAGGAAATGAATAAACAATACAAGTTCCCTCCTTTTCTCCATGATGATTGGGTCTATTCTTGATACATTTCAATTTATCAATAGAAATCACATACTTTATGTGAAGCATCACATGACACACATAAATGTGTAGTTTATCCTTGAATAGTAGTTTAAATATTGCATTTATGATCACACCTTTTGTTTCATTTATATAGCAATCTATATAATAACATACATCTTATTTTTTTTAATAACATTATGGATCACTATGATGAATAACAAGTCCACGTCAAAATAATCTACACAAATTTACATTCTCTATTTCCATTTTATCTAGTATTTTCATTTCCACTAAAATGCTAGATTAAATGGAAGGGAAATGTAGACACCTAAATTTGGCACATTCCTTATATTATAACATCTTTTAGCCTTTTTGTTTATATTGATCTCTAGTTAAGAATTAAGTATTTAGTGGTGCATGTATTTTGTGTTTTCTCTTTATATTATTGATTTTATATAACTTTGTGGTCCCTTTTATCATACATGTTACTCAAGTCATGATTTATATAGATATACCTAACCCCATTTTATCATATCGAGATTACTCTTATCCCAACTCAGTTTTGAACATTACGTCCAAGATCGACTATTGATCTTGACCTATTTCAGTTGATCTTGAACCTTTATCTTTTAAATTATGTATTTATACATGTTTACTTTTATAACCTTTGTTTTTGTCCTTTTAATTTTATTTTGGATCTTTTTTAGCATGCCATTAGGCCTTTAATTAAAGTTTAGAAAGGTTCCTATTTATACATATTTTCTAGGAGACATTTAGGACAAGCATTCATATATTAAAAGAGATGTTCAAAATTGCATATTACTTATATAGAATCATTAGAGCTACATATGAAGTATTGAAGGTTAAAATTGCATTTTGCATGCTTATAGCCAAGGGTAAATAGGAGAAAGAAATTCTAAGTTTTCATTAACTGTTACACACATACACATTAGTGGAATAACTACATTCAATTTTGATCCCTATTTAGAGAAGTGGAAATCTAGTTCAGTGCTTGGTTGATTAATGGGTATCAGCTAAGGTCAATCCAACTCAATTCATTTTTCACTTCCACCTCCCCCCCCCAATATGATGTCTCAGGTGTTTGTAAATAAAACCAAGGTTTGATATTTTTATAACATGCATGGAGCATGCACTTGTTTTTAAATGACTAAAAAGGAATAAAAAGTCATTGTTGACATAGGTGAAGTGTCATTGAAGAAATCATAAATCTTGCACTTGTAGGGTTAAAATTGATTACCATAGATCTAGATTGAAAGTCGATCATGTTCGCTAATAGTTTATACCAACTAGAACAAATATAATAAATTTTATAAATGAGAATAATCTAGTAATTTTGACATATTATCAATGCAAATAGTAAGGGTATGCATCCCAATAAAGTTCAATAAATATGTTTAGTTTCTCTATCTCTTTGTATTTGTTTATTGGAATATTCAAATTTGTATTTTTGAACCATAGTTGCAAATCTATATTTTGTGTATATTCTACCTATCTATAGTTATATTTTTATTTTATTATTTTCTATATAATTTAAGGGTTATTATTTAAATAATCCAATTTTAAATAAAATAATAAAGTAAAAAATATATACTATAACTATTTAGGTGGAGTGTAAAAAAGATAAAAATGTATTTTTTGTGAAAAATATTTCATTAGTACCAAAAAACTTATTTTTTATAATGGGTAAAAAAAGATATTTTGATAGGTCCCTAACCCTATCACAAAGCAAGGCTAGACAAAAAGATTAACAACCAATAAGTCTAGACAAAAGACTCCTAGACTGAAACCGGTTAGAAAAATAAGACAAAGGACCAACTAAAAGTAAAACTATGACAAAACCTCCAAAAAACTGACCAGATCATATCTTAGGAATTTTCATATTATCCATGTCCAAGGAAGTATTCCACCCATATTTAAAAATATTGAGGTGGTCAACTAGGGCATTTAATTCTTGGCTCATCCATTCTGTGATAATTTTGTTGCTTCTAGTTCATTTACTTGTACCTTCCTTCTTAGAGCCCATCAACTCAACTTTCCTCTTAATCAAAGAATCCTAAAAAAGATCTAAATCCTTTATGTAATTCTCAACTAGTATTGAGTTCATATTTTTAACTTTGTCAATGTTGAGTTTGAAATGGCCTAGCTCAACTTATAGAATTTCCACTTTGCCTTTGGATATGGCAACCTCCTCCCTCAAACCATAAACCTTTCTCTTTAATTCAATGATCTCATTGCTAGGAGGGATAGTATCTACAACTGAGCTCATCTGGTCCTAACCCTTACCACCATTCTCTTTCTCTAAAATTTACATGTCTTAGTGATCCAGGCAACAATTTAGGCAACAATTCGGGTGACAGTTCCACCCCAATTGATGATGGAACTTCCGAGAGCCATAACTTTTGCACCGTAGCTCCAATTGACTCGCCATTTGAACTGTTGGAAAGCTAAGAATGAGGAGAACATCATGAAATGGCATAAATATTTTCTTGATGAAGTTTGACCCTTGAAAACCCAATGAAAGTGCCTCAAATTTCAATTTTAATAGTGTAATCTAAAAATAGTAAGTTTCCAAAAACAATAATTCCTCAAATTTTGTATTGTTTTAAATCTTGGGAGTCAAACCACTTAATCTCCCTTGATATTGGTGACCTTCCACATCCTCCCCATGCTTTAAAAATGTGTATAAATGAAGAGGTAACCTAAAATGTGAGGACAGACATCTCTTCCCAGAGATAAGCATATATTTGTATTGCGATCTTGAGTAACACTACATCTTGGGGAAAGAAACGGTCATCCACACTGACCACAGACCATTGGAATTCATCCAGATGCAAAGAAAACTCTAAAATGAGAGGCATCAAAAGTGGGAAACATATCTTCAGCAATTCCACCTTATAATCAAACACAAAAAGGGGAGCTTAAATATAGTTGTAGATTGTCTGAGCCACCCACCAATTGCTGCACTCACAACAGTTCTGGACTTGTGCAGACATGAGACTGCCACTTGGGGTGATCTGTATGAAGTAGATCCTACCTTTGCTGATACATATCAAGCACTTTAAAAAGGTAAAAATGTTTCTAATTTCTATTCACAAGATAATGTCCTCTATCATATGGGGCACATCTGTGTTCCAGTTGTAGAGCAACAAAAGATGATATGGGAAGCACAATTTAGTAGGATAACTGGACAATTTGGTATTGAAAAGACATTGGAAGTTCTTCAAAAACACTTCTATTGGCCCCATATGTGAAAGGATGTGGAAAGATATCTTAAATCTTGCACCCCATGTGCGATAGCCAAGCTAACAAATAAAAAGCAAGGATTGTACACGCCATTGCCAGAACCAACCAAGCCTTGGGAATCTATTTCAATGGATTTTCTCTCAGGTTTGCCCACTTCAAAACATGGAAAGGACTGTATTTTTTTGGTAGTTGATCATTTTTTAAAAATGGCTATCATGATTACTTGTAAGAAAAATATATCTGTAGAGGAAACTGCTCAACTATATTTTAGTCATGTATGGCTCCATTTTGGTCTCCCCAAGTCCATTGTCTTAGATTGAGATAGCAAGTTCCTGAGCATCTTCTGGTCCACTCTATGGAAGATGATGGATACTAAGCTGATGAAGTCCACAGCCTTCCATCCACAGACTGATGGTCAAATAGAGGTGGTAAACCACTTGATTTTTCACATGATTCAGATGTATCACTCCAAACATCCATGCACATGGGATGAGAGACTTCTTTTCATACAACATGGATAAAATTGGGTGATGCACAGCTCGACCAAGCACAGTCCATTCCAAGTATGTTTTGGGTTCCAACCCATGGCACCAATTGATATAGTTGTTCCATTTTCCACCATGGAATACACACCTCATGGAAGATCTGAGGCAACAAAAGCAACAAAGTTTATTGAACAAATACAACACATCTAGCAACAAGTTCATGACATCCTAGAGAAGATGAATCAGAAGTATAAGCAACGCTATGACAAACACAGGATTGCACACCATTTTCTATGGGTGATAAGGTTTAGTTGCAGCTTCAAAAGGAATGACTTGCAGGCCCACATAGAAAGATTTGGCCTCTAAAATATGGTCCCTACACCATCACCAAAAGAGTTGGAGAAAATGCTTTTGAGTTGAACCTACCAGCCTACCTCGGTCTGCATCCAATATTCAATGTGGAGCTCCTCAAACCATATCACCCACCTCTCTTGGACACTTCAGTTGTAGAAGAATAACTCAACATTGATGAGCTTGATCCATATATTTTTGCTCTATTGGAAGAGGATCAGATTGTGGATACCTGGATGAAGACAACAAGAGGACGCTCTATTCTGCTTTATCGAGTGGTCAAAAGGGGCCAGCTTAGCCATCAAGGTGAGTGGCTCATAGAGAATCAAATCAAGAAACAACTACCACACTTGATGGGGAACATTGATGCAATGGGTACCATTGTTTTTCAAGGAGGGAGGAATGATCTAGGCAACAATTTGGGTGACAGTTCCACCCTAATTGATGACAGAACTTCTGGGAGCCATAACTTTTGCACCGTAGCTCCAATTGACTCACCATTTGAACTGTTGGAAAGCTAAGAATGAGGAGAACGTCATGAAATGGCATTGAGATTTTCTCAATTAATGACCCCCGAAAACCCAATGAAAGTGCCTCAAATTTCAATTTTAATAGTGTAGTCTAAAAATAGTAAGTTTCTCAAAATAGTAATTCCTCGAATTCTATATTGTTTTAAATATTGGAAGTCAAACCACTTAATCTCCCTCATTATTGGTGACCTTCCACATCCTCCCCATGCTTTCAAAATATGTATAAATGAAGAGGTAACTTGAAATGTGAGGACAGACATCTCTTCCCAGAGATAAGCGTATATTTGTATTGGAATCTTGAGTAATACTACATCTCTTCTCATAGAATTCATTGTTATTGTGTTATTTCTATGCTATTTAGATATTTATCAACCAAAACTTTTGAGTTTTGGATCACTTAGTAACCCAACTAAGCATTCACTTTTGAAGAATCATATCTTATTACAAACTCTCTACTTTAGATTAAAACTCCTTCACTTTGAGGCTACGAGGAGGAGAGCAAGGAGATAGGGATATTTTCATAAGATACTCAATAGAGGGATTGATAAATATCCCTTGAGAATGATTTTTATTAGATTTTGTCACTCCCTTCTCAATTTACTTTACCTCTTATTATTGAATTGGTCTAGCTACCTATTCATCAATAAAGTCTATAACACCCTCATAAACCCCTTAAATCAAATTGATACCCTTATCCTTACTCATAAGGACTTGAGGAATCTAATGAACTCCACCCTTGCCTTTCTCCTTGACTATATGTTTAACTTACTAGTGTTTTGTGAAGTTTTTCTCAACCATGGAATAAATAATGTTTCTAACCACCTTATCTTTTGACCTCATTCTCTTTTAACTTATCTAGGGTCGTCATGTTTTTTACCCTCCTCTTGACCATCCTAAATGTCCAAACTAATATCATTGAAATAAATGGATGGAAGGGCACCTTGGAATAAATAAAAATTTACTCGTGATGTTGTAGATGTTCCCCCTTTCCACTTTGGATGTCCATAAACATTCTCTCAAATTAAATCATCAATAAAAATGGAATGCTCATGGTTATATCATGCATGAAGTGGTTTATAATGCTAAAGTGTTGGGATTATATCTTATAAAATTTACCTCCCAATGAAATGTATATCATAACCTACAAGCTAACATCTACCCAGGGCCAAGGCAAATAATTTATGGTAATACCATCATTATTAGGGGATTCTTCCAGTAACTCATTTTTCCCATAAAAAATATTAATTTTTAACTGCTTGTTTATCTTATCCATAAAAAAATTTGTGTCCTTCATAGCCATACTTGTGATCAATGAAATGTACTCAGACACTTCCATTTTGAATACTTTCAAGGAAATGACCCTACCTTTCAAAGCTTTGGAAAATTTTATTGAGTCAGGTCATGAAATATCACTCCTTCCATAAAGTTTGACATACCCCATTTTTGTAATTTATTCCATGATTTAAGGTTCTTCCTAATGGCTTCACAGGAAGTAAACTAATTTATATTTCTCCAGCCTACCATTCTAAATTGTAAGCTTATTTCCCATAAAATTTAATTGGACTTAAAGGAAGGGCATGTATTGGAAATGGTCTCCCAAGATAATTTAAGAAAAAACTTAGTGTATTTAAATTCCTTGGTCATCAATATTTTCAAACTATCTTCCTCCTACTAAAATTCATTATCTACGCATCAGTGGGAATGATCATATCAATTGTATTCAGTTTGGTTATGCTCATCTCATTCAGATTTAATTTAAAATTATTGGGCGTGATGATGAAATTACACTTAAAATTATGAATCAATTTATGATTGAACTTAAAGCTATCTTTCATGATTACCCCATCATTAAGCTTAATAAATGTGATGGCAACAATCATGAGGGTGATAGTGAAGCTAATAACCATTGGCATCCCATTTGATCATTTAATTGTTAATGGAATATTAATAGAATTTTGGAGATAATTAATATTTTCCAAGTTAGAAATCACTTTCATGGTACCCCCAATTTAAAAACCAATCTACAACAAATTTCCCTTCACTATAGGTGTGGGTGAAGGAAAGATTAACTAAGTGGGTTTTCAAGGCTTAAATATCACTACTAATATTTATAATAAACTGGCAAGGGTTGGAAGAATTTATTAAACCAAAAAATTCATTGTTATTCCAAGATTCTAGCATTTCTTTTGGTTCATCAAATGGACATATTTAAAAAAGGCATGATAAAAAATAGAATCTAAAGTTTAAAATTTTACTAAAAATAGGTGAAAATAAAATCATTTGAATGTTTTTTATTTTGATAATTTGAGATCTTTGGGTGACCATTTTTTATGTAGAAAGATACAATGGATAAAATAAAAAGAGAAAAATGTCATGAAGGAATAGTGGACCTATTATCATAATTAAAAAGGTAAGACATGAATTTAATGTTTAGGAAGGTTATATAAGCTATATCTAGTAAAATTGAATATTGGGTTAAATTCATGTAATGATTTTTTTACCATTAGGCATCAAATCAAATACAAAAGTCAAGTGGTCAACAAGTAGGGCCTATATAACCTTAAAACAAGATAACAAAATTTATTAAAGGCTAAAGATGAAATATTCATTGCAAAATATTTGATTATCCATACCATTATAGTTTAGCTAACATGAAATCACAATAGATCCAATATAACTAATAACTATAGGTTGATATAATGCAAAGGAGCTATTCAATACAATTGTGCATTGGGAAAGGAAACTAGATGATATAGTTATAGGTAAAAAAGATGAGATGACTGATATAGATAAATATTGATTGGATGGGATGATATAATAAAAAATACTGATTGAGGTACGAAAACATAGGATGCATGGCTGATACACTAAAAATAATAAGGGTTGATGCAATAAAAAAAGTAATATATGGCTAATATAGTTAAGAAAAATGGACAATATAGTAATAAAAATAATATATGGATGATATAATATATTAAAATGGATTATATATTAGGATTTAAACCACATGGATGATACACTTAAGAAACATGGCCAGTATAGTTAAACTTTATAAGTTTAAGTAAAATTTTAAAATATACTTATGGTTTTGTTGATTTTTGTCTAATCTAAGACTAATTGGATTTTTTTTTTTTGAAATTTTTACATTTAAAGACATCCAAAACTATGTATGATAGTATTTGAATATTGTCTACCTATTATGATAACTAGATTTTTAGAATAGGATAGTGTTGCTATTTTTTGTCCTAAAAATCTCATTATATCTTGAACACCCCCCCTTTGTTTTTTTTAAAGAAAACCTTTAATTCTCCAAAAATCCATTTTTTCCTTCTCCCATCTAGTGGAATTTGGGACTCTAGATGCAATTTTGACTAGTACAAATTACTTCACAAGTTTTGGGTCTCGTGAGGCACCAAACCCCAAAATCCATAAATCTAAAACACACCATGCATTTTGCATGTTCTTAAATGTGCAAAATGTATGGTAGGATCCACATCCCACTACATACCCATCTAGAAAAATCTAGAACTCAATATGAACATTTCATAACGTGCAAAGTGCATGACAAGTTATAGATCCCACCAACCAAGAAGTCTACCCATGGAGGGTAGACCTGATTCAAGCAAGTCCAACTTCTACTGATTCACCTAAGCCCATTACTATGGGAAGAAAAGTTTGAAGTGCACATTACACATTTTTTACAAACATGTAAAGTGCATGCTAAAATCCTCTCCCTGCTAAACCATTAACCTATCCATGAAGAATGGACCTACTCCAAGTAAGTCCAACCTCCACCAAACCTATCGACACTTTTCCATGAGAAGTGGAGATTGAAGTGTACATTTCACATTTTTCAAAATGTGCAAAGTGCACAATGAACCCCACCTCTTTCCAAGCCATTTCCATTTATAGAGAATGGACCTACTTCAATCAAGTCTAAACTCCACCACCAACGACCATTACTCACATTTAATGCAGGTTTTTCTATATAAAGTTAGGCTAGTTTGCTAAAAATTATAATTTGATCATCTTATTTAAATGCATTTTGGAGCTCCAATCTACCATCCTCACCATTTTCAAATCCACTAGAAAACATACACCTAACCATGTTAGCTATGCCTATCCACATCACTTGTGTCTACCAAATGGTACTCCTCTTATGTTTTATCCCTTTTGTCTCCATCTTTGAAGGATTTTTCCCTTGTAGAATTTTTCTTTCCATTTTAGGGTTTTCCTTTTAAGTTTGGTTTTTTTGTATTTGGAATATCATTTTCATGTAAGTTGTGTGTCTGGTGTAGCATTTAGTTCTTTATGGCCTAGATGGTACATCTAGGGCATACTAGGTTTTCAAGCTAAAATCTTTTTTAAATATCCCTTCATTTTTCATCTAAGGATTTCACATTCAAAATCAATCCCTTTTCATTCTTAAGGCATAATCCTTACATTTAAAACAAGAATATTCCTTCGAAGATTCCTTTCTTCCCAACGTCCCTGCAGACACTAGATGTGTTCTAAGCACACTTAACCTCCATAGATTCCCATTGCATCATGGATAGTGGGCATGCCTCAAACACCTCCCACTTCCACCAAGAACCCGACATCTTTGAAGCACCATAGACAGTGGAACTACCTCAAGCACGTCCCACCTCTGTTGGAGATTTTTAAGTCATATATACTATAGACATTGGATGTGCTCCGAATACCTCCAAGCTCCATTGGAAATAATTAGAGCTCCATAAACCTACAGTTTATACCAACTTACATGGTTGGTTACTCAGAGGATTTTTCTATCATCCCCATGCCTCCTAAAGTGATGAAGTTTAAATCTAAGGGTCCTAAATCAACTTCCTATCTAGAATCTAACCTCATAGAAATCAGTGATACAAATTTAGGTCATATTGACCTAGGAGACTTCTAGGCTAGAATAGGGGCAAAATTCAAAAATGACTAGATATAGAGTATTTATGACTCTGGACTTCCACAAGATGTAGCTTTTCCCCTAGCTATTCAAATTCCTAAATTGATCTTGATGATGGCCCAACATTATGACCCCAATAGGAGTCAAGTGTATAATGATAAGGGATAAAATATTTTGGACCTTGACTCCAACTACATAACTCCCTAAAAATCTCCTTAGTTCTATGAGGATAAAAAACATGGATTTCAAAAGATGATCAATAAATAATGGCTCAAAACCCATAATCACTCCACCAGATTACCTAAGACAATGTACATGTCTAATTTTATAGAGGAGGTAGGAGATGTTATAACATTGTTGCATAGAGTCACTGGTAGTCTTGATGCCCAGTGCTATGAAAAGTGGATAAACCAGTATATCTAGGCCATCTGAGAGAATAAGTGCTATATACATTGGGCACAGTTGATTAGTGATTCTCTCCATCAATAGTTGTCGAAGGTTCAAACCTCAAATAAATTTTACATGACCTCATATATTATTTATATTTTGTCTAAGGGGAGATTATTCCTAGGTCTCAATGTTGTTCTCAATGAAATAACAAGAGTGTACAACTACTACCCTGACCTCACCCTTTAGTTTAGTAAGCAACAATTCAAAAGAGTTAATGATGCTTTCATCTATAGCATCATCACCATGTTCAATTCAAAACTTAAGAGGGAGAGGTTCTCAAGGAAGGTAAAAGAGGAAATCACTAAATGGGGATCATTATTTATACAATTCCCCAAATATTCTTACATTAAGGCAGTAGGCTTTAGTGGTTGTCCCTTCACCCTCCCCTGATATGTAAGTGACAAATGGGCATTATTATAATTGGTGTGGCAACTAGAAGAAACCCATAATATCCTCTTGGATAGACATAAGGAAAGGATTCATTTCCATATTTCTATTGACCATTATATATGGCAAACTCTTCTGAAGGATAAAGGTGCAGAGCTGAAGATGAGCCAAGTAACATTGAGGACCCTAGAGTCCAGGCCATATTTTGACCCATATGGAAAAATCACTCATGCATTAGAGTTGGCATCATATGAACATGTGCCATATTATGAATATTATTGGGAGGATTGTGATGATGAAGAGATGGTTAGAATGAGGGACTACTCAAGAATATCCCTATAACAAATAAAGGATTATGATCTAGCACCAATCCCTGATGACTTGAAAGATGATGTTTCTAGATTGGATCTATTATACCTCACCAAGATCATTATGAAACCCCTATCACTATTTAGGTGGTCATTTCTTGAATCATTTTCTATATTTGATAGAATATCCCATGTCATCTATAGGACTATTAATTGGCTAAATATTAAAGGAGTGTAGATTACAAAAGAAAACATAGGAGTTAAAGAAAAGCTCCTAAAAATAAAATTAGAGGATGGTACACCATCAACAGAGGGACTTGAGGAGTAGAAAACATCATCTCTATAGGGTATTTTGAATAATGAGCCATCACATCTTCATTATGCATAAACAGAAACAAGGGTTAGCAACCATTTCAAAGCTAAAGACTGAATTTAGGAACTCCACAATTTAGGTCTACAAATACAAAATGGGAGGTGACCGTATTCAAATAGAACTAGTCTCTTGTTGTGAATTCAAGGATAATCCACTGGTTTGGCATTATTGTAAAGAAGGGGAATCAGCCCATATCTATAAAGGCTTAATGGATTTGATGAAAACTTGTCTGAGCAATTTGCGAGATCTTGGTTAAATAGGTGGGTCATGGTGGGTGGAATTAGTTTTGAAATATCCAAAAAGGTGATTTATATGGCCATGGGAATGACCATGCAGGGAATAAAACTTTAAAGGAAAACAAAAATTATGGATCTTGCTAGCCACAAACTATTTTTGGGTGAGGGAGAAGAACTCGTCCCGTATCAAGGAGGATTTGAGTGCACTAAAATTTTGGAGCCATGGGATGGAGTGTGTTTCATTCTCATGAAGTAATTCATGCTCAAAGGTTGATTTACCAAGTTCTATAATTAACACCTCCCTCTGTTAAATCACTTCAAGTGCAATGTTATTATTAGTTTCCCTTTGTACTTGATCTCCTCTTTGGAACACTTTGTCCTTAGGGTGAGAGCTAAAATGGCTAAGAAGCTAGATATGAACCCTATTCCCCTACACTAGGGACTAATTTTTTGCTTATACAACTTTCATCAAGCCTTAGAGCCATCCAAGACTATCAGAATTGATAGTGGAGACATTCCTTCCAACCTAGTGTCTAGCGATCTTATTGATGAGTCGTATTTTTCCCCTGCTCCTACCAAAACAAAAGATGTTTCTTTCTTCACCCCAGAAGAGACCCCTATTGACACCCCGAGCTCCTTTGTGAGCAATAAGGCTAAGAAGAGAAAGGTTGATGAAGATGAAGAGAATATTAAAGAGACCACAGAGGGGACCCACAAAAATCTGGGTAGGGCCATGGGGGGCCAAGGTGGTAAATCTTATAAGTCTTCCAAAATAAATAAGAAAGGATTCTCCTCTAGAGTTCAAAGGTTGAGGTAGATTGTTGGTAAACCCACCCTAAAGTCTAGACTGATTGATTACTCAGAAAGTGCTTCAGAGGAAGCAACCCAGGAGGAAGAGTCTAAGGAGCTGGAAATCTAGGAAATTTCTGAGGACACTGGAGGGAAGCAGGTGACTAGGGATTTTGAGGTTATTGAGGAGCATGGTGCTGACACTATGGAAACTGCTGACAATAAGGGGAAAATGTATTTTGAGGAAGCTAGTGAGGAAATAGAGAATGAGACAAATTGGAAAGCTAAAATTGTGGCCTTGAAGGATCGTATTTAGACGCTAGAGCAAAATTTCACCAAGGGACTCTGGAATACAATTTTCCTGAATATGTCTATGCTAAAAGAGGTGGGTAATACTAGGCATGCTGAAAACACAGAGAATAATGAGAAACTTAATGATCTTCTCAAATCAATGGTTATGTAAAGAGAGTCCTCTCTGACTCTGGTATTTCCATTTCTTATGTTTTGTTTTTATGTCTGTTGTTTCTCAGCTAGTGTCATCATCTCTCTGAAGGCATATTTTTTTTAATTGCCTTTTTGTCTTTTTTGCTCTGTAAAGGGTTTGGCCCCTAGTTTGCCACCTTACCTTATCAAAAATAGAGGGACTTGAGGAATCATCAGTGGGACTTGAGTAGAAAAAGAAGAGGAAAACAAAGACTAAGGCCAAAAAAGGAGAGTCAAGTAAAGGAGAGGTTGCCCATGAACCCATATATCTTTTAGCAAAAGAGACAACACCAACAACACAAGGATCTATTGCTTCAAATATTATAATATTTACTCCTATTTCCATTGTTCCCCCTTCTCCTACTCCTATAGTATAGGAAGTTTCAACACTTCCATTGGTAGACTCTTTTCCCCAAGCACCTTAGGTTTCCATTGCACCACAATTTTTATCTCCACCCCTTCCACTCATCCCCACTTTATCCACCACTCTACCCACCTCATTAAGCCAAGTACAAATAGCACAAACAAGTCTAGGGGGCACTTAGGGTTCCCCTATAGTGGGAATCCAAGTTTTTACTTCACTTCCATTTCCTCCCACTTCTCCATCCCCATTTGATCCACTCCTACTTTCTATTCCATTCACAATTATTTTTGTTTCATCACCATTAAAACCCAACACCACTCAGTAGTACATTGCCTCAAATTTAGTCATCTTGACTACCATCTTATAGGCCACTTCAACCTCTGGAGTGAGTATTGTTCCCTCTTCATCTCAACCCACTATTTTCACCTCAACAACCCTAGTTATCCCCACACACCTAATTGACACATTCAGTAACTTGGCTTCCACCCTTCTACTGGTTCCTAAATTCATGATTTATGCTTCTGTTGCTCCCACTTCCCCCATTTCCACTACTTCATCCATACCATTAGTTGATCTTGGATCAACTTAAAATCTTGGTGTAGTAATGGGTTTGTAAAACATTAATGATAATAAGCCTTCACAGACACATCCTAAGCTGTCAACAATGTCATCTTCCCAAGAGGCCTCTTTGGTCATAGTGTTAGTTATTACAGCTACATCAGCTATAGATTCTTTGGTGACTATGCTAGATACACATAAGGCTACCCCTAGTTGGTTATCCCAATTAGAGGGGAAAAAGAGGAAAACCATGATTTATCCTAGAACTTTAGACTTAGGTAAGATCGAAGTCAAGAAGAAATTAAAACCTACTCCCAGGACCCTTTCAAGAATATTCACTAATGACAAGGTAGAGAGATATGTTGAGGTTATAGTTATCCCACTAAATAAATCAAAGGAAGATCTTGTGGTGGCAGATTATCAGGTCTCTCATATATACCTTGGTAGGCAGACAAGAAAAGGGCTACAAAATAATGGTTTGAAGAACTGGTTATAAGGGGCAACAAGGCCTTCATAGTAATGATGGAACACTATAGTATCATCATAGAGAGAAAGGAAATTTTAAAATCACAAATTAGTAGCTATGAAGGAGAGGTCCAAACTTTGAACATGTATTATCCCAAGTTGATAGCCATAAAGTCAATTGATATGAATACCCTCAATGCTAAGAATATATTGAAAGAAAAACTCTATTGAGCATGAGGAATTACATGGGGCTGCCTAATTCTGAATAAGGATATTGACCGAGTCTATTGAGTGAGCCAAGGAGGCTCATGATAAAGCTATTGATGTGTTATATGAGATTGATGACATGATGAACTTAATGTCACGCCGACTAATGGATGATGCTAACAATCTCTTACAGGCAAAATAGGTCTAGAAACATTTTAAGGCAATATTTGAAAAGGAGTCAGTAAAATACATAGTCTTTGCCTTAAGTTTAATTCATAGGTTTATCAAATATGAAAAGGCAATTGATCAAATGAGAATCGAAATGCAGGTATAAGGACTTTTTGAAGAGAGTTATTTGATGTATAGGTAGAGTGTGCAGCTTCTAACATTTATTCTTATGGGCTAGATGAAGAGCAACTATAGGAAATATTCAAGGCTTTTGATGCATACTTAGAGAAGCTATAAGCAAAAAATGACAAGAAAGTTGAAGCTAGTCTGAAGACTAATTATTTTTATCTCCTTCAGATATTTGCAAATTTTTCTATCATGTGTATTTTCATTTTTAATACCATATAATGTTTACATTTTAATTAAAAAGTACAGCTATGTATTTTTTATAACTCTTTTAGAGAAAGAGAATAAATTTATTTTTCACTTTATACCTTTTAAATGTGGAAGTTGCAAATTGCACTTTCTATTTTAATTAATGTGAAATAAAAAAAAGCGCAGTCATAAAACACAAATTGCATGGTCCTTTTGGTAAAATTGATAAAGGCTTGAATGTTGAAAAGTCTCACTTTAATTTTGCACACTAAGGTTTGCATGGAAAAGAGATTTGAAATTTTATTTTCAATATTATCTTTTATTTTTTGAATACCAAGTTCTTTTGGGTTCCGCTTCTTGCATGAGGAGTTATTTTCAGCCATCATTGAAGGAGCCTTACATGAATATCTCCATCTATGCCAATATCACCTTCATATTTATGCCCAATTCATGCACACAGTACAAGCACTCCCATGAGTGTAAAGCACTAGAAACAGAGGAACTCACCCCCTTTGCATGAGGTGTTCCAGTTTGCATGATTTTTTTATTGAGTGTTAAGTTTTGAAAAATTACATGTCTTCTAAGACATATTTTGTATAAATATGGGTAGACCCCATGGCCCAATGTATCTTTTCGATATTAGTGATATTTTTATGCATTTTGAATGTATTTTCTACAATTTGTAGCCATTAGAGAGAAATAAAATTGAAGTTTTGCCTTTCTTGTCTTTGAAATCTTTGTGTTATGCAAGTTCTCTGATTCTTTATGGAAGTTTTATCTTTTATTTTAGTCTCAAGAGAATTCATTTGTGGTATTTTACCCTCTTGATAGTATTATTTGAAATAAAAATCATTTTTTCTTTGTTGAATAATAGCTAAAATATAACCTCTGATTTCCAAATTTGCATAAGTTTGTGCTTAAAATAAACTCAATCTATTTTCTACCTTCTTGTGCTTTCCAAGCAAGCATCTAGATCCACTATGTAAATTTGTTGTAATCACCATACTTTTGGTTTTTCTACAATTTCAATTTTTTTAAAACCCTTTTCCCATCAAAGCCCTAGTTTAGGATACGAGAGCACTAAAGAGAAAAATTCTTAAAAGGTTGATATTTCTACTAATTTGCATCATATTTTAGTGAAAGGAAGCTGACCTTCTCTAGAGATTAACCTCAATTTACCAAGGTCCCACAGCTTTGGAGGTTTTTCCATTATTTCATTAGGCACTTGCAAAACAACCTACAAAATCAAGATAGGTGCAATCCTATGTGATAATAAATAGATATGCTAGGTGCCATTTCATGTAGATAGGTTGGTGTTGCTCTTAAAATAATGGTTGAAGAATACTGACACCTTCATATGAGAGTTAGATGGGAATAAATTGGAGGTGGAGAGTACCTTAGAGGATATATAATTATAATGGACTTTATACTAGAATGAACTCACATAGTATGTGATGTACTAAAAGGAGTGACATGGTTAGATAGATATGACCAACATTCACTCATCGTGTATCTTTTTAATGTTTATATGTTTGATGTTTTTGATATATATAAGGTGATACTAGGATTGATGACTAGATGAGTTCTATGTCACAAATAAAATGGAGGAGTCTTTTTTACATTATCATGTATTATCTTATTTTAGAGTAGGGAACCATCTATAGCATGAGACTGAGCATATGGGTGTAGATAGTGCATGATTTATATGGTATTCTAATAAGGACTAAAAAAATGGGAATTGTCATACTATTTTAATTATATATCTATGATATATTTCTAATGAACCACTCTAAAATTCTTCCATACTAGATAGTAAATATGTTATTTTGAGTTAGATAGTTGGCACAAGTGACATCATGTAAATGTGTGACTAGGTATATTAGACTGGATATCATCCATAGAGATGAGATAACATGGATGAAAAATTAGGGTATAATGGATAGATGGCCATCATGGCCACCCATATTACAAGCCCAAGGACTAGCCAAGGTGACAAGGCATTACACATGGTGGGTAGAGCCACACTCTTGCACATGAGTTCCAGGTCACTTTGGTTAGGCCCACCAACAACAAAAATAACTTTAAAATCCAATAGAGTGACGAATGTTATAGAGATGAGGTGGGTGAGAGGACATGATCCACCAACAAAGGTTCTAGTGTAGAATATAGGATGTGCTCGTTAGTATCAAAGGATGAGGAAGAAAAGAAGGGTGGTAGTGAAATAAATAGTAGGAGAAGAGAGGTTAAAGAGTATTATACAATATATCCAATATTTGATAATTAAATATATTTTGGTTAATGATTTATCACATACAAAGTTTATTAAGGGGTTCAATAAAAAATGATCCCACTTTAGTCCTTTTATAGGAAAACCATCATATATCTTACTATAACCTCTAAAAAGACATAGAATTTTAGGTTAGTAATTACCTATCCTATCATCAGTAAGCTATTAATATTTTTAACTTAATTTAATGTTAAAAATAAAATAATAATAAAAAAATTAATTATCATTACTTTTATACCATTAAATTTCAATCCTCTTTCATTCAACATAAAACAATGTTTTGAAGTTTATATCCGAAAAAGAAGACAAATGTTCTTCCCAAATAATATTTTATTTTTGATAACTTGAATGTCACTTTGAAAACTAAATCAAATTTACAAAATCCTAACAACTCAATCTTATGAAAATGTGTGCCATTTTAAATTGTCAATATCATCAAGTTAAATAGATAAGGCAAAGATATCTATCACATCATCCACAAGTTTATAATTTTTTAAAATGATAACCAAATAACATTAGTTGAAATGTTCACCATTTAATAGGATAAAATATACCTTCTAACAGCTCTTCATTTATTAATAAAACAACATGTGCTCAATTTTGAGAAATAATGAATCCAAAATCAAAATAAACTTCAACAACCAAGATACACCAAATTCAAGATAAAATTACCATTTGAGATAATATCTGATGTTATTCTATTTACTCCTTAAACATTATCTTTATAGGAACATCAAGAAAAAATAAATCTCAAATATATTTTACTAACTGAAATTGTCTTAACATATTAAGTAATGAAATCTAAAAATATTTCTTACTAGATTATCTATTGGTTCTTCTTTATTTTTACAACACAAATGAATGAATTTTATAACCAAGGTATTTTAATCCCTACAGACCTTAACTAATCCCTAATTAAATATGGGTGTTTGGGTCTCTAATTAATAATAACTAAAAAATATTAAGATCCCCTATCAAAAATTAGCTATTAATGAATTAGCATATCCTTCAAGAGAACTCTTATATGTAAGATATGTCCACTAACCAACATCATCCAATTATATTTTACACCTTCATAAGGCCCATTTTTATCTTTAATAACCAATGTACAACATCTCCTATTAACACACACACATTCCACTTTGTAACTGGAGAAATGAAATAATATCAGACTCATTTCTAGTTGGTAACCTTAGATTTATCTATATTTAATCTTGCCTGCCATGTACTTGAAAGTTTCTAAATTTATCCATGCTCCACTTCCATCTTAAAAATTAATAATTAAAAATAAGGATAATATCTTTGGATTTTATTGCAAAGGACTCAAATGCCTTGACCATTCAACATTTTTTATTTTTACTTATTCCAATCCCTCTGAGCAATAATTTACATAGCTAAGAACCATTTCTATTTAAAATTTTGTGAATATAATTGAAGTACCTTTATTTTAGGATTTATCTATATTTTTATTAGATAGGGTAAAATAAACTAGTTTTACAAGGATCTAACAACCACCAAGTTTAAACAAAAATAATAGGACCTGAAGTCAAGTAACATAGCCATAACAGGATGCAAAACATAGAATGTCTTAAACTAAACATAAGAAAAACAACCAATAAACACAAATAGAGATTAAATAAATAGAGCTATAAAATAAATTAGACAAATACTAAAAGATCCTTTGAGATTACCTTGTCTTGTGGAGTGGCTAATTTTATCTCCTTAGTCTTGTCCTTTAGCAATTCTTACATCACTCAGCCACGTGTGTGTTTGCTCAAGCCTTCTACGGGAACCTTCTTGGTTTCTTATGTGGAGTCATGGGGATCCTTTTGTCTTTGAGGTTTGGATAAATGTCTTCAGTGGCTTTTGGTTCAGATTCATAAATAATGTCTTTGTGATCCCAATCCGAGCCATCTAAGTTGCAGACTTATTTTCCCTTATTACCATCTTCCTCCTTCCACAAAATGGCTATGGTTTTGGATTTTTTTCCCACAGAGGCTCGCATAATGTCTCCCAAATGTTTTTTTTTTTTTTTTTGGTTTGAGGGGGGGGGGATGTAATAGGTTTGGGTGTTGGTAGAAGGGGATGTGGGTGAGGGATAAGCAAGGGTTGGAGACCCATCCTCCTCTAGAAGCCCAAATTCCTCATCAAATGGGTCTTCTATTGGGATTTCAGGGATGGGTTTATCATATGCCATATAGGGTATATCCATGTTCAAATAGTAAGAAAATCAAACCTTGGTGAATAATATCATTGTTAGGACCTATCTTGTAAGTGAGGGTTATGCTTTCCAATTATCTTAGGATATAAAAAGGTAAACTAATTTTGTACCCACGGAAGTGATTTAACCATAGAAAATGATAGGAAAATATTAGGGTGAACTTAACTTCCAATTTCAAATACTTCATTATTTGAAGATAGATTTTAGGCCATCGACAAGGTAAATCCTACCTTAGGAATCCCTTCTTTTCTATCTTCAAAACTGAATCTGTGTGAAATAAATTCTACATTAATTCTAGTTTCTAATGTTTATCCTTAAAATATTTCACTCCTTCACAGCTCATCCTAACTATCTCACCAATTAGTTCTTCTATCACCATAGTTTTAATGCCTCACATCCTGACAGTCCTTTTATTCCATGCCAGCACAAAGTCCTTTGACAGCTCCTCATCATGCCCTGTGATTTTTTGCATGAATTCTATTAATACTCCCTTTCATAGTTTCTTCCACACCCATTTTTTCCCTAAAATTCCATCCAAGAGAGAGGTTCTAACCTATCTCTACCACCTCCCATTTCCTCTAGTTTTTGTTCTTCTAGTTTTGGGTAGAAGTACCAACCTTCCACTCCTCAAACTTTAGCTTCTGATAATAGTCTATTTTGGTGGTTCTGTCAATTTTTGTGATACAATTTTTTTTTAAATCATTATGCAAAAATGGATTAGATATTTTCACACTCAAACATGAAATTCCCACATGTAACTAGTTCTTAAAGCTATTATGATGTGGAATTTTAAATCATTTTTTATTATGTTTAATAAATGAGCTAAGAGGTTATAGGCTCCTTCCCATGCGACCAATGAGGGAGATTTAAATTCAAAGTTAAAAAGGGTATTTGAAGTAGAGTTTCCCTCTTAGAATATTTTCTTAATATAAACCTCACCAAAGGAAGCTATGAACTACTTAGCATCTTCTATGATGTACTTGATAGTATGGGAGGGAGTGGTTTTGTTTGGCAATGCATTAAGAATGTTGATTGAGTCCCCTTCAATAATTGGAATCAAGTTGGATGCCCCAAAGTGAAACCTTTGCTTTGACCACATGATTGGCTTGAATACCAAGGGGATCTGTATAAGTTGATACTATATACCCTTCATGATCCCTGATAACACCCCCTCCAACATTATCTAGATTACCTTTTGAGGCTTTGTCAAAGTTGATCTTTAACCATATAGGTAAAATATGTGACCACTTGGTATAGCATTTGATTACCAAATATTTTAGAATTTCTAAGACCTAATAAGGGTTCCAGTTGTTAAGGATGGAAAGCTTGATAGGATAACCCAGGACCTTGTTCTTTTGTGGGAATACATGCTAGTTCTTTAAAATAGTGGAGCACAAGTTTTAGAAGACATATTTGATGTTTCTCCCTTTGTTATAAAAAATGATGTCATTCATTTCCTTCTAAATAGCCCAAATCATATGAGGTAGAGCAAGATGCCATAGGAAATAAAGGGAGGGAAGGGCCCAGGGAGGTTTCCATTACGTAACTAGGTCTAGCAATGATTAGAGATGAACCCAAGAAATAAGAAACTTTTAAAGAAGTAAATCCAAAACTAAGGAATTAAAGGTTAATTCTAAGAAAAGTTTGTAAACTAATTCCTTGGAATATTTTCAAAGTGCACACCTTTTAGGATTAACCATTCCCTACTTAGTCAAATTATTAGTAGTGAGAATTTTATTCTGAGCCTCCAACCTAAAGAAGATATTAACCTTAGGAATGAGGTGTTTTATATAGAAGGTCCACCAATAATCCCAATACCAATTAAGGTTTAGGTGAACCATATAACCCAACTTCATTGAGAAAGACCCACTATCTTCAGTATTCTAAATCAAGAGATCTTCCTTTGGAGAAAAAGGGATGTGGAATAGTTAAAGTTCCATATTGAGATTGAGTAAATCATGATCATTAACAGAATACAAGTGAAGGAGATTCCAATGTGTGATACCATCTTCATAATACCATTAGTCTCTGACTTTAGATCCCAAAGAAGTTTTTTAACACTGGGCAGATATTGTTTTAGGGGTCTTGAGTCATAAGGGGGGTTTGGGAGATCTAGGGGTCATCCCCAAAGTCCACCATTTCCACATTACTAATCTACGACCTAAAACCTTTCTAAAAAATTCTTCTACCACTAGAGATGGTTTTTGAAAAAACCAATCCATCATTGGGGCCTTCCTCATAGAGGAAGTTGTCCTCATTTTTTCCTTCCAAATATTTGGCCTTAATAATATGGATCCATTGTTTATCTTCTTTTATAAATTTCCAACCTAATTTTTATAGGATAGATTTTTTCATGCTTATTAACTTATGAATTCCTAACCCTCTATTAGACTTGGGGAGATATGCCTTTTCCCTGTGGACCAATGGGAATCTGAATTTTATTTTAGATCCTCTCCAAATAAAGTTATGTTGTATCTATTCAATTTTATCAGCTATTTTACTTGGAAACTTAAAGAGATACATGAAATAAACTAGAATGATTTGGATGGTGTTTTTGAGTAGTTGTAGCTTGCCTACCTAGGTCAACATATGTCCTTTACATCCAACTAGTTTTTTTTATATTCTTTCCACTAGGGTGTTTCAAAATTCAACCTCCAATTTTCCAATAAAAATTGGTATCCCCAAGTGGGTAGAAGGAAGATTGCTTAACTAACTTCCACGTATAGAAGCCAACTTCTTCTAAATTTCCAAAAAAGTATTGATGAATAATATTGATAGTTGAGTATAATTTATTCATTGGTTTGAAACTTTTTCATAATCTAAAAGTATCCTTTTGATTGTTTTGTATTCAAAATCTAAGGCCTCTCCAAATAAGAAAGTATGATCAACAAATTGCTCATGACTAATAGGGTTGGTGCTTTTAGAAATCATAATGACACTGACGAGGACCTAGATCTTGTTAGTTTTAAAATTTATTCCCAGATTTTTAGTAAAGATGATGAAGATATAGGGAGATAGAGGATCCCCTTGTCTCGATCCTCTACAAGCCAAAAAGTAGCATTTGGGTACCCTATTAATCAGGACTGAATACTTGGGAGTAGATATACAACTAAGAATGAGATTATAAAAGGAAGTATTGAACATAAACCTTTCAATATTTTATCCAATAATATCTGAGAGACTTGATCTTATCCTTATTCATATATATTTTGATGAACATACCTTATTTATATGACTTTGATGTAGGGTGCATGGCCTCACAAATTGTGATTATTTCATATGTGATTTATCTCTCAGAAACAAAGGTGCCCTGATGTTCATCTATGATTTTTTCAAGGATGGTTTGGACTCTTCTGAATAAATTGAGTAAATATTCTAAGTGGTGGTGCATAAGCTTATGGATTTGAAATCTTTAAATTGATTAGCTCCTAGATTTCTAGGAATGAGAACCAAAAAGGTATTATTTATTTCTTTCAAGACATTGCTAGCTCTAAAATTTTCATAAACATCAACCTTCACTTCTTTGTGTATGATATCCAATAATGTTTGAAACAATAAAGGAGGTAAGCCATCAAGGTGGGATATTTATCGCTTTCCATAGAAAACATCACAACTTTGATTTCCTCAGTAGAAAGATGTTTTAGGAGGTTTGAATTCTTGGACTAAGAAATCATTCTAAGAATGTTTTATAGAATTTTTTATTCCATATTCATGTTAAGGGAGCCATTTTCCATAACCAAGTTCCTAAAGTAGTAGATAATCCTCTCATTAATGTCCTCCAGGTCCCCTACATTTCCTTCCATTCTCTAAAAGTAGTTCAAAGATCAAATTTCTATTTTTGTTTCTAAATGTCTAGTGATGGAAAAACTATGTATTTATGTCCCCTTCCTTGAGCCACAAGATTTTGTAATTTTATTTCCAGAAGTCTTCTTCTTTTACTTCAAGATCATGGTACCTATCAAGAAGGTTTTTTTTCATTGAGCTAGACTATTTATTCGACCCATGTAGAGAGAACTTCTCTTTGAACTTCTAAATTTCCTCCTCTATTTGCTTCTTTTGTGTGAAAATGTTTCCAAAGACCTCCTAGTTACATATTTTTAAATTTTCCTTTAGGTGATTTAATTTCTTGACCAATATGAACATATCCATTCCTAAAAAATGACTCTTGCCACCAAGCCTTTATGGAATAAAATATATTAGGGTGGTGTAGCCACATATTTTATAATGTAAGGGTATATTATTGTGTTTGGGAACCATTTATCCTTCAAAAATGATAGGGTTATGGTCTGATCTAATCCTGGGTAATCAATAAAAAAAGCTAGTATAAAGTAGATCCCAATTTAAATAAACCAAAAATCTATATAATCTTACCTAGATTAGATCTTCTCCAATTCTCCTATTTTTACAAGTAGAAGTGTTGACCTTGAGCTCCACATCCACCAAGACTACCTCTGAGATGAAATCATTTATCTCTTCTATGTTTGTAGAGAAGTCTATCAATCTACCTTTATTATCTAATGGGGATAAAGGGGAGTTAAAATCCACATCCACAAACCATTTCCATTTTAGACTGAGCTTATTAAACTTCACCAGATCCTCCTAGAGTTTCATTCAACTACTCTTGAATTAGGAGCATACATGTTTGACAAGATCCGTTCATCCTTGGTCACTTTGTTTCTAAATAAAATTGCCATATGATTGCGACTCTTGATAAATTCTTCTCCTACAAGTTCCTGTGGGTTTAATAGAATTTTAATCCCTCTGGAGGCTCCTTTTGAACTTACACTGATGTGATTGGACATTTTCCACATTTTATTAATAAAATTTTCAAACAATTCTTCTAACATTTTAGTTTATTGAAAAATTAGGACTAGAAGATCATTTCTTTTTATCATATTCTTAACTAACCTATATCTTTTAGGGTTATTTAAACCCCTTATATTCCAAGAGAGGAGTTTGATTTCTTTAATATAGTGAAATGGCTTTTAACGGTTCTTTGAATACACTTGGAAATTTCACTAGCTACTTCCTTTTTCTTGGATATCTAGATGGGAGTCCTACCTGTGTGTTTTGTTCCTTATCTAACATCATATTTATTTTTATCTTTCCTAGTTTTTTCTTGATTCCAAATTTCTTCTTCTAATTTTAAATCCTATGAGGGAGTATCCATCGAACACTAACCCATTTTTTTAGAGGGATAAACCAAATTCTTTAGGGGTATCTCACTACCTAAGGATCGAGGTGATTTGATCGTTCCATTTGTGAAAAAGGGGCTTCTTTGGAGGAGAGCCTCTATAAGGATGAACATCATTGGATTTACAAAAGGTGAGATGTTTCCAACTAAACTTGAATCCCCTAGATTCCTTATTAACAAGAGGTCATGCATGGTAAATGTATTTTGTCGAGAGGAAGAAGGACTTGGGTCCATGCTCATCTTGGAACTCTTTTCCACAGGGCTAGCCAAAATGTTTTTTATTTTGAGTAATGGAGAGGCCATTGTTTTTGGATTGGGGGGCTATTTTTTAGGAAAGGTAACTCTGCATATGGAAAGGGATGGACCAGGGGTTGATAGAATGTTCATAGGTTTAGGAATAGGATTTCTCACCAAGTAGGAATCAGCGACCTTTGTTCTTGGATCTGCCATGCCAACCCCTTCATTTGGGCCAATTTTTTAGTTAAAATAGGTTTGGTTTCTTGAGGAGGATGCAAAATATTTGGATAATCTTTCGACATGTGGCTAAGAGTGTTATACTTGTTACAGATTAAAGCCATGTTTTCATACTCAATATGTTGGGACCAAACTCCGTACTTATATTTTAGGCTTTATCTATGATATCAACCATATTTTATGATTTCCAATTCCCTTCTCCTTGAACTTTCCTTTGAAATATCCTGACCTGACATAAATATTTCTAAAATTTAAGAAGACTAAAAATAATTCAATCAAACTAAGATATATATTAGTGACAACCCACGATATTCGTATATTAACTATTATCAAGTCCTTTGAGCTCCCTTTTACTTACCTTAATTCTTATTATAGATAAAGAATTATTTTCTTGTACATTTCATAATCTTTTATCACCCAATCGATAGCTAAAACATTGAAAGTTTTAAGCACAAAGAGGGTCATGGGTTTAAATAGTGAAAATATCTTTTCCCCCTCTCTTTCGTTTGCTTCTAGTCACTAAATATAATTTATTATTGTGGTATTTAAATTCATGTTGGGTTCCTCTATTAAAACCATATCTACATTCCCTTTCGTTTTCTTTTCAAATTGAAATATTTGTTTCCAATTTTGATGTTAAGGTCTTTGGAGGGCTTGCTAAACATTTTGAACATTAATTAAATTTTAAATAATATCTCTAATGGAAATGGAAGATGGCATAGACTGTGGGGATGAAACTAATAGACTAGAAAAAAATTAGGGATTGAAATAAGTGGTGTGGACAAACCACACAAAAATGGGCTAATTGAGTCAATTATTTTATTTTAAAAAACTGGGGTTGAATCAATAGATTCTAAAGCATTATCTACATCAATGATTTATTGTGGTATACCTTGTGATACTAGAGTTTTTCTCAATAAATCACCTAGTGAAAACTTATATGTAACCAAGGCATAGACCTACTAAACTTGAGAGAGAACAAAGGGATTTGGTTTTACCTTTGAAACCACTCCATACTTGGATCTTTTTGCCATGTTCTCAGCCTCATTGGTTGAAATCACACGAGCTTCCTTCAATTTAAATTTCTCTATCCCCATCATTTATTCTTCATGATTGGTCTTATCAACCTCAACCAATTTAACTATGACATCTTGGTTATCATATACATCCATGAAAAAAATCATTCTCTAGGTGTGGATGATTCTTATACTTAAGGTTAGCTATGTGTCATATTGAATCCAGATAATTCTCTACTCTTTTAAGTGGATCCAAGGTAATTAATCAGCGTCCTTTAAACCATAGGGGGTCAGTTCACCCCCTCTTACCTTCCACATGATGAAATGATAAACAATATATTTGTCCATCATCATTGGTCATTTGGGTATCATGCCTTGATTTTCTTATTTTAGGAGTATGGCAATTCCTTTGGATAACTGGTGGGAAATTTGCATGACATCTAAATGGGATGGTACATGTATGGGTATTACATGAGGTGGTTTCAAATATACTTGAACTCTTATTACATTAATATATTGAAAATAATACCAATTTCCATGTTTTGAAATGATTTCACTCATAGGAATAAATATTTTAAGACATTTTGAGTCATGAATGGACTTGTGGATGACTAGGAGGAAATCATTGCATTTTTCGGATAATTAGGGCAATGGGGGTGCTTAAACAAAATGTTACAAGTGACCTAGATAAAACTATTCTCCAATGAAAACTAAGGATTAATAAATTAGGACTAAAATACAATGTTCAACAGAGACAATCAATCAAAAAGGAACCATATGAAAATACTTACCTTGTTTACATTCATTAAATGACTTGATGAGATTGAGCAATACTAACTCACCCCAATTGGTGGGTTTGCCTTATTTTAAAAAATTATGCACTAGGGATACCCATGCAACATCAACATGATTTGCTCAAGCTTTTCCAAATATTATATTGAGTAAAACCATGGCTTCATGAATAGGCACACTATAAAGAATCATAGAGAAGGATATATCCCACTTGTTCCTCTAATAATTGTGATTATCAATTAATTTATTTAGTACCTCATTAAATTTGTGTTTGATTTTCTAATTTACTTTCCATTATTTTGAAAAAATCCATTCAAGTTCAAGTTGTATCAACATTTCTATAATTTAATAAATAAAGATATATGTAACAATTTTCCCTTTTAGGGAATAAATTCTTCTATCCCTGAATTTCCAGTAGTGAAAATTATAGATTTTATGCCACTCTATGCATGTATGTGCTTCAAATATTCCACATCTATTATACTTCATCATTAAGATATACAATATATTTTTAGTTATTAAATAAGTATAATTCATTGTAATTGCTCGTCGTGCACACTTATGGTACAAAGATTGTATCTCTCAATTCTCTCCCTGAGATGGAGGTGATTTTTCTAGATGTCATTGTAAAATTAGAGATTTTACTCAACAATGCATTGTTAAAAAAAAATATGTTAACATCACTAATGGATTGATTTAGTAGTAACTCAAAATTTGAAACTTATATCTTCACTTTCAATGAGTGTCACCTTTCTAGTTATAAAATAGTTACATCATGGATCTTCTAACTTAATTACCTTTTCAATCAAACTATTCCATAGAGAGTTCTAATTCAAATTAACTCGTCATGGTTTCCATTATATCTTGGGGATCCTCTAACACCTCTCCATAAAGTTATTTAGCTTTCCCAATGAAGTTGTATTACCTAATGTTTCTAGTTATCATGTGAAAAAATGTGGAGTTTATGTTTTCCTGCCTGATCTAATTTTCCCTTGATTTCTATCTCCAAAATATTTATTATTTTTTGTGGATGTCATGTGTATACACTCAATATTTTAAAAAAACTTATCATTTACTGACAATTTTTTATCTTGAGGGAACTTGTGTTTCAATATCTTTCAGTGCATGCCTTCAAGGATGCATCAGGAAATGGGTGGGCCCATAATTGATTCACCATATTAGTGGTAAATGTTATCATACCTAAACCCACTGCAAATCCCACTCATCCAAATTCCTAAGAAAACAAACCCCAATCCTCCAAATACCTAATAAATCATCCTATAAAATAGCCACTAACTAATAAAAACCATTTTTCATACTAGGTCAGCAATGATCAACCTAATTGTGAAAGTTACGACACACGTTATGAAACTTGGTTAGCCTAGGTCGACCTAGCTCGAAGCTGAATGGTAAGTTTCAAAGGCTTGGTCATTGCGAGATGACCTTATTGTTTAAAATTCCTAAAGGGTTGGGACCTATCTATTAATATAAATACATCCTCTATTTCAATCTAGTAGAAAGGAACATTCATTTTCACATTATTATAGCTTACAATTCTATTACGTCTACATTTGAAGGAGCCATTGTTTAGGGTTTACCTTGGAGAATATATAGCTTGTCTTTTGGGAAGTCTTGGATGCAAATATGAGTATTTAAACCTATAATCATAATTTAAACTAGTATGATCCTTACAAATCCACAACAATATCTTTCAAAGGACCATTAGATAGGGGGGAGATTGAGACTTGACAGGTTCACTCAAAGGAAAGTATCTCTAACATTTTGTTAGTTCATTTGATAGATATTGCACAAATTAATAGATTTAAATGTATAACTCTTTTATTAGATTACCTATACACTTAAACTTAGTGTATCTATATGGTTTTTTGGGCTTGCCATCTTCCACCTTAGGTGATCTAAATAAGTGTGGAATTATTGTAAAAGTTAATTGGAATCAATTAAACACCCTTATGGTCATTTAATAATTAAATTCAAACCCTAAATTTCTGGTTGTGTAAGCTTCTTTATATTTTTAGAGGATATGACAGTTAAATCCTCATACATTTGAAACAATAGAAAAACAATCATCAATTATTATAGCATCCATGTGTAATTTTACCCTACCTCCACCATAATTTAAAGTTAAGAACAATTAAATAGAGACAAAAACAACAACTACAGGATACAACTCACTGCCAACAACCAAGTGTTCAAATAACCATACGACAAAAGTCATTGATGTGGAATCATAGTAAGCTTGCTTTAACAATATCAAGGAAAAAATAAATAAACCCTAATTTTGAAAGAATAATAATCATCATTGTGAATCATAAAAAAAATTAAACAAATAAATGTTCCAACAATTTATTGTTAAGCCCTTTAAGACAAATTTATCTAATGCTTGAAAAAATAAATCATGTGATTTTACTTACTTCTAGACCCCATCCTTGTTTGTTGGTGTTGCAATGGCCAAACAAATACTTCAATCATTTTTATCTAGTCTTGGCATTACAAACTTTTTTCACAATATATCTTCTTCTTCTATTCTATCACTAGCCTTCTCAAAAAAGACTTCATGTCTTTATATCCTAGTGACCACCATAACCCTAACATTAATAGCCATTCATCCTTATTCATTATGTTTGTGGTATTCTAAAACTGAATGATCATAATTATATTATCCTCAAAACATAAAAAAATCATACCTCTAATAGCATTCAAGCAAGGAATTAATGGTAAAAGTAATGAAACTAGGCATGCAAAGACACTTGAATAAAATTCATTTCTCCATTCCCTCTTTCTTTATATATTTTCTACATAGTTTGTTAGGGTTTCTTCTCCATTGAACTACATGTATCCCAAAACAATATACTATCAATGACTATGTTGTAAAAGTACTCGATATGATTTTAGAAGTCAAATATGATTAGGTTTTAAAACCTAATCATTAATTTTAAAATCAAAATCAAAATTTTCCCTATGTAAAAATAGACCTATGGTCCATGTTCTTAGGAAAAGCACTTGACTAACCCCATTTAAACCTTGCAATAAGACTTTAATAAACTTTATTATAACTGACATGTGGTCTAGGAAATGACCATGGTCACAATCATAAAAAAATTAATACCAAGCATTTTCAATAAATTGTCAAAGACAATGATAAGACAAAGTAATAATGACCAAAAGTGATAAACCACTACACTCGTTATGCCAACATGAGAAGTCTAATTCTATAATATGGACCAACTTTGGACTTAGAAAACTTATAAATGCTGAATTTATATTGTGTTTTCATTAATTTATAGGTATGTAGAATTTATAATGACACTAATTTCAATATTTACACAACATCCTCCACTTGTAATCCATCATCATAATCTCTTCAGATAAAATAAATAACAAGTAATTATAATCAAGATACGAAAATTAATTAACTGTAAAAAGTAAATCAATATCTTCACTAATCTTATAAAAATTGAATAATCGTTATCATAAGCCATTGTGATGTAATCAAAAAATTAGTTCAAAAATATATGAATATCAAATATAAAATTCAATCAAACAATATAATGTCAAAAATGTATCATGTATCAATGCTCAATAATTCTCTAAAACATAGAAGAGACAAGTGTTATGATAATATGCAACTAGAAAGAATGTCAAAAATGTATCATGTATCAATGCTCAATAATTCTGTAAAACATAGAAGAGACAAATGTTATGATAATATGCAACTAGAAAGAATGTGTCTCTGATATACCAGCATATTCAAGTATTCATACAATAATTAATGTGGAAATCCTTAATCCATATTTCCACTTTTACTTGAGCCAACAACTCAACATCCTTCAAAATTGGATCATTAACATTTGCAAGCACCACCAAGAGAAAAAATTATTGAAACCAAAAATATGCAAACCCGCCATGGCACACATTAGTTGTTCAAGAGCACCAAGACCTGACATTATATTTATGAGGCTAAGTGGTATAGTCGTTAACAACTTTAGGTCCAATTTCCAACTAATTGAAGACTTTGATGGGACATCAACACATGTGAAGAAAGGATGAATGATCCGATCCAAGTCGTGATGGTCTATAATTTCACTTTGGCAAACCCTATCTCCAACATATCAACACTTAGGTGCGTAACTTCTGTCGATTCTATACTTGATTGGTGTTTCTTGCATTGTCACCTCCATGTCACTTGGCACCTTCATGCCACATGGTTCCACTTAAAATCATGTTCCCATGGCTTGTGACATGTCATAAGATGAGTCAACACAGTGAACATTGGAAGGAAAATCAACACAAAGATGAACCTTTTGTAACCACATTTCTTGTGATTATATAAATATATAGATTCAGCCCCAAAGTCGATACACATGATGAGTAACTTTCAAATTAGACATGTCAACTAGGAAGTGTTTTGCCTAATTTTTTTATCACGAGAATTCTCATTCGCAGATTTGTATGCCCTTATACACATGGACTATACTTGTTCAATATTTTTGAATAGGGAATAGTATTATATTATCTCTATCTATTAAATATGTAATAGTTCGTTGTATTATTTTTTGCTGCATGTTCATACTATAACTCAATATTTGTCTAGATATATTATTAGGTTGTCTTCTACACCACCATCCTAGGCTTTGTAGTATGATCACTAATAGAAACATCTTTTGACATTAAGTAAAAATCAACAATTCATTGTTTTTGAAATCATAGGGAAACTTAATAATATTATTTCATATCAAAATAAATGGACTCTGACGTTCAACTCCCACTCTTTGTCATTTTTGTCATAGCACATGCACTCCCTTCCAATTTAACAATAACTCAAATTCATGGCGATCCTTGCATCCTAGATAACACTCCTACTACAAACTTTATGGCTTACCCCCTTCACCTTTGTCTCTGTGTTTCAATCATTACCTACCTTAACGCTATATAGATCTGTGTGACAAATTGAGCTTGGCCCTTTCATCTAAATCTAAGGATCTGCGATTATCTTTCAAAGGATCCCTTGAACACCATGTGTATGTCATTGGCCTACCTCGTTCCAATTATTTTTATGTGGATCTCTAAGTTTATCCTTGTCATTGAACTTGGGATGATTGATAAGGTCCTTCTTGAACCAAATTAGAACTAGATTGCAAATATGTCAAATTCAATTAGGAAATAAAAAGAATTATATTAAAAGAAAGCAGAATTGCATTACAATTATCACTGGCTTCGAAGGGGTGAATTCCTTTGATCAAGCTCAATTCAATGCAATTCGTGGAAGACTTCTCACTAGTCTAGACTCTTATTTATACTAATTTATCACTAACTAAATACTACTCTCCCTGTGAATATAGGATTATTACAATGGGCTTGAGAGATGTCTTACAAAGCATATGCGTCTATAAATTTTTATTAAGGAAAGAAATTGTGAAAATATGGTTATTAAAAAGGGTCCTAACATGCCCTCCACCTTAAAGTATTTTATGTCAAGTTGTAGGGGATGAAACTGTTGTTGGATTTAAAGAATAAGTTCCTAGGTGGCATCTTCTAGTTGCATCGTGTACAATTATACTATAACTTTACTGATGACCTAATTGTGGATCTTATGAGAATGCCTATTGAATGTAGTTTCAGGTGTTAAAAGGAAATATCCTTCTACAATAAGATCTAGAAGCACTATCTAGTTGGTGCATTTAGGCCAAGAACCTTCTTTAAGCAAGAAACATAAAAAATGGGGTATGTGCAATGAAGGTGGAAGTTCCAACTTGTAGGCGACGGGGTCAATGTGATGGAGAATTTTATAGGGCCCATAGGATTTAGGAGCTAGTTTTTGGCAACATTTTAGCTTAAAAAGGATTGATTATAAGGTTTCAGGTGAAGGAAAACCATATCACTAGGTTGAAAGGATCATTTAGAGTGGTGTTAGTCTACCTACTACTTCATGCAATTTTGTGCCAAGTGTAGATTATCCTTGAGGAGGCAAAGGATATTATTGCATGCACTGAGGGTAGTATAAAAAACATGCACCTAAGATTTTCCAGGTATATGTGAGAGAAAAGATGGCATATTTTTACCATAGATAGCTTCATATGGAGTCAGCTAGGTAGATATGTGGTAGGAGGTGTTGTACCACCATTCGACGAGAGGTAACCAATTTCGCCATTAATGTTGTTTCTCCATGACAAAACAAAGGAGATAGGTCTCCAAACATTTATTGACAATTTTAGTCTGGCCATCATTATGTGGAGATATCCTGAACTCATTTTGGGTATGTTTGTTTCATGAATGCAAATTTGGTGATAGCCAATGGGCAGATCCAACTTGGAGAAAATTTTGGAGCCATGGAGTTCATCTGGAGCTCATCTATTACCAAAATTGAAAATTTGTCCTTAATGGTGAGTTTGTTTAGTTCCCAAAAATTAATGCAGAGTTGCCAAGAGCTATTTTTTTAATGAACGAGCAAGACTAGGGAGGAATATGTGCTAGTGTTGGGTCAAATGACACCTGCTTGTAGGAGTTCCTAAATCATCTTTTTAATATCAAACTTTTGAAGAAAGGGGTAGCGGTATGGTTGAATGTTAGGGGGTGCACTGCATGGAAAATTTTGGATGCAATGGTCTTCAAGGTGGTGAGGTAGCAATCATGTTGATTTGTCAAAAGTTGTTGCATGCTTGACCAAAATATTTTGCAAGTCTAATGGTTGCCTATAATTAGTTGGGAAACCAGTGTGAAGAGAAAAGGGGGGAAAATATTTCATACGATCCCTTTTTCAGAATTTTCTCCATGCGACGAGAGCTAATGATACTAGTGGATCTAGGAATAAGGCCTTTAAGTGTATATTGATGTCCATCCTCATAGAACTGCATCCATAGATTAAAAAAATTTAAAATAATAGGTCCAAGAGGTCTTAGTCATTGTGCTCCCAAAACTTCAAATCCACCCAAGGGTAAAGCAAACATGTCAGTCCTAAGGTTATAGTCTCCCACTAAAATATGAATATTGCAACACTTGCCCTTGCAGAGCAATGTTCCACCATTGAGAATCATCACCTCAAAACTAGAACAAGGGTGCACAAAACAATCTGCCTACTTAGCCACTTGAGGGTCAATGAAATTATGAGTGTTGCTTGAATCAATAAGAATGGTAAGGGGTTGTTTCTTGAAAAACCCTTTTACATGCATTGTTTGTGGAGTGGTCACCCCTACCAAGGCATGCATGGAATTTTTTGGATGTGAATCTTAGGACCTTGAATCATCGGTTTCCTACTACGGCTCATCCAAATGGGAATCTATGGCATCCTCCAATTCTTTTGTATTAAGTGGGAATCAACATCGAGCAAATACATTTTTTTTTCAATGCATTTGTGGCCTCTAGCCCATTTGTCATCACAATTATAGCATAACCCCTTCTTGCAACATGCATGTCTATATACCTCGATGAGACATTTGATGGGCACTACCTAGAGAGGGAGGTTTGTGTTGGGGCCCCAGAAGGAAGATGACTTGGAGGGTGCTCAATTGGAATTGTGACATTGTGATGTGATTTTTTCTTCTATGAGTTTAACTTAGCCTAAGGCTTCCATCATGGTTTCAGGTTTGAGCATTTTAACGTTAGCTCAAATCACATCCTTGAGTTTATTGATGAAGCAATTTTTGAATAAATCATCAGATATTCCTTTAATCTAATTGGCTATTTTTCAAACATTATTTGATATTCCTAAACTATGTCAATTTGACAAAGTTTAGTCAAGGTATTTGTGAAATAATCGTAGACATTAGGCCTAAAACACACTAGCAAGAGTTTGGAAAAATCAACCTAATTTGGTTATGGATTTGACTTGCACTACCATTGGAACCACTGGAAAACTTCCTTATCTAAGTGGAATGAAACAATAGGTACCTTTTCTTCCACCACAATGGAATGCATGTTGAAATATTGTTCTGCACGATAAATCCAACTAGTGGATTCAGTATCATCAAATTTGAGAAAATCTAATTTAGAGCCACATAGTGGTGCTCTAGAGGAAGAACTACCATCAAATCGATGATCTCCATTAGTTTAGAGTGCTCAATTTTCAACATGGAGGCTGAGGATGCGATCATCCAGTTTAGACAATCGAGATTCAAATTTAGTCTGGAGTTCAGCAATGGTGTGCCATGGTGTGGGTTACTACATGAGTAACAACCATTTCTAGAGTCTAGAGGTGATAGAAAAGGTCGAGTGAAGTTATATGTTAAATTGATTGGCTTGACAAGACAATCACAATGGTGTAGTTTTCACATAGGTGAAAAAATATGTTAAAAATGCTTTCGGGTTGCAAGCAGAAATATTTTTTTGTATAGGAAGTTTTTTTCATAAAATTTGAAATAAACCTTAAATAGTTACAGTTACAATGCGATCTGTTGGCAGTATGGCCAAAACTAAATTAGATTTTGTAGTTTATAATAAACAATTACAATGTGATCAGTTTGCAATATGACCAAATCGAAATCAGAATTTGGAGTTTATAATAAAGAGTTATAATGTGATCGGTTGGTAGTATGGTCAAAACTGGATCAAAATTAGAGTTTATAATAAGCAATTAGAATGTGATCAGTTGGCAATATGGCCAAAACCGAATTAAAATTTGAATTTTATAATAAACAATTACAATGACAATGAAATCGATTGGTTGTATGGCCAAAACTGGATCAGAATTTGGAGCATAGACAAAAAACTTAGATCATTTTTTTTCAAATTACAAATGAAATTCCTTACTAGAGCTTGATGTTGATGATGCAGTACACAACTGACGACATAGATTCATGTTACAAATGTTAAATCAGGAACAAATGATGAATACATGACAGTTTGTGGAGTCTACACAAAAAAAAAATCAATGCACACGAATAAGTTTTAAAACTTGGCTCATAGCAATGACATATTGTTGCAAAAAAAACCTTCAAATCTCAACACATCCATCTTTTAAAACTCAGCTTGTAGCAATGGTTGGTTTTAAAACTCAGCCCCTAGCGATTGCATTCTAGGGCAAAAGCTTAATTCCACCACTCTATTGGCACTTTCTGATCACCAAGACCCTGTTAGGGCAAGGTGAGAGCATACAGTGAACAGAAGCAACTAACCCTAATTGACTAAAGTTACTATAAAAATTGGCCCTAGAAAGTGCTATGATACTCAATGATAGGGCCCTTCCTGAATCAAATTCGAACTAGACTGCAAATATGCAAAATTAAATTGGGAAATAAACAAAATTGTATTAAAAGAAAGCAAAATTGCATTAAAATTATCATTGGCCTCTTTGAGAGGGAAACCTCCGTTAAGCAAGCTCAATTCAATAAATTTGTAGATGACTTCTCACTAGTCTAAACACCTATTTATACCAATTTATCACTAACTAACTACTACTCCCTATGAATTTGGGATTATTACAGTGGGCTTGAGGGAGGTCTTACAAAGCATATGCATTCGTAGCCTTTTATTCAGGAAATAAATTACAAAAATATGGTTAGGATAAAGGGTCCTAACAATGAAATTGTTGATAAAGAAACTTATTTTTGAGAGTACGGATTTGTTTGTAGGTTTACTATTCTTTGGCTAAAATTGGTAGATATTCACAAGTGCATTTGCTCCACATGGAAACCCCTATTTTCTTTAGAAATCTTTATCAATGCTTGTGCAAAGGGTTTTCTTATTGTGGAATGTGTTGCAACTAAGGACAAAGACCTAATCCTCAAGTATGGTCCTTGATCCTGAAGGGGAGTTAGGCTCTATTTAAAGCCTTGATATTCATCTTTTGACCCCTTGGCGAATATCACTTCTTTTGTTCTTGTTTGGGTGAGACTCCCCTTCACCTTAGCCTTCACCTTTAGTCTTCTCTTACCTTTTCTTCTATTTGGAATGCCATTAATCTCTTTCATTTTTGTTCTCATGAAAAGATTCATATACATTTCACTACATTTGCCAAAATTAGTGTCGAGGTAGATTTTTCAAAAGGCCTACCAAATGAGATCTAGCTTCCACTTGAAGACATGTGGAAACAAAAACTAGACTATGGGTAGGGGTATTTAGATGTGGAACCTATTTATGTTATGGACATCTTGCCACTCACTGCCCAAAGAAGACTTCTGAAAAGAAAATGCCCTTGGGGGTGGGGGGTGAAAAGAAAAAGTTTAGAAAGTCTATTCATACTTGGTGGTGTGGAGTAGAGAATTCCCACACTTGGTGGTGCCAAACACTTCTTCAATGAAGGGTAGTGGTTGAAACTTCCCCCCTTGGGAAGGAGGAGGTTCTCTCTTCTCCATTTCTTTCTCAATAGGATTTGGTCTCGTTTGAAGAATAATTTATTCCTCTGCAGTTTCGTGACATCTTTTGCTCTTCACTAGGGGCATCTTTCAAGGCTTCCTACTAAGCCTCAAACTCTTACATCATTGTTTCATCCCCAAAAGCAAGATGATGAGGTTTCTTCTCTTCCACAAACTATTTTTTTGGGGTTTTAACTTGAAGTTCCTTCGATCTCCTTCCCCCTCCCTCAAGTGGAAATTAATGGGATCTTACCATGGTTGGTTGGTTCATTGGTTTGTTGGTTGGTGAGTGAGTGAGTGTGTGTGTGCGTTGTGTGTGCCTGTGTGCATGTCTACGCGTGTGTTTGCCTATGTGCATGCTTGCGTGCATGTATGTGTGTGTTTGCCTATGTGCATGCTTGCGTGCATGTGTGCCTGTGTGCATGGCATGCGTACGTGCGTGCTTATGTGCCTATGTGTCTGTATGCATGCGTATGTGTGTGTGCCTGTGTGTGTGTGTGTACATGCCTCCATGCGTGCATGGCTCCATGCATGTGTGTCTGTGCATGCCTACGTGCTTGTGTGCCTATGTGCGTGCTTGTGTGCCTCCTTACGTGTGCATGCGTGCATGTGTGTGGTTGCATGCATGTGTGTGTGTGCACGCGCTTGCCTATGTGCATATGTGCTTGCCTACATATGTGCATGCAAGTGTGCCTATGTGCATGTGTGCCTGCGTATGTGCATGCCTGCGTGCGTGTATGTGTGCCTGCGTATGTGTGTGCATGTGTGTGTGTGTGCTTGCGTGAATGCTTATGTGCATGTGTGTGTGTATGCCTGTGTGCCGTGCATGCATGCGTGCCGGTGTGTGTACCTACATGCATGCGTGTGTGCCTATGTGCCTACGTGTGTGCATGCCTAGGTGCCTGTGTGTATCTGTGCGTGTGTACGTGTGTGTTTGCGTGTCTGCATGAGTGACTGTGTGTGTGTGTGTGTGTGTGTGCCCTTACCCCTGCATGCATGTGTTGATGCTTGAAGAACAATTTATTCCTCTATAGTTTTGTAACACCTTTTGCTCTCCACCAGGGACATCTTTCAAGGCTTCCTACTAAGCCTCAAACTCTTGCATATTTGTTTCATCCCTGAAAGCAAGATGATGAGGTTTCTTCTCTTCCACGACCTAGTTTTTGGGGCTCTAACTTGAAGTTCCTTCGATCTCCTTCCCCCTCCCTTAGGTGGAAGTTAATGGGATCTTGCCATAACAGTTAGTTATTGCTTCTACTACTCTTTCAAATTTCTCAACTCCCTTGCAATCTTTGCCTCAGAGATACCCACAATGGAGTCCTCTGACCAAAGTTGGGACAGAGGTCAAGAAAATAAAAGTTTTGGGGAAGAAAATCTCTCCCCAATCGGATGATCCTCATATTAGGAAAGAGCTTGAGTCGATCTCCTTCTCATTATTATAAATTTCTTCTTCCTCCTGGCTCCTCTCTCGTCTTCCCTAACCCGTGATTCTTCTAAATTAGCTTTCTTATCCTTTCTCCTCTTCTTCTCTTTACTTCTACATACTCTTTTCCTCTTCCATCCTTCAACACAATGTAACAACTTTTATTTTCTCCAAAGGTTAGGGCTCAATAAAATCCCTTAAATTTTCGTTTGTCTGTCCGTTTGTTCTGTCTGTCTATCTATTTGTTTATCTCTTTGTCTATCTGTGTATTTGTCTATTTATCTATCTATCTATATATAATTTGCATGCTTTCACTAGAATGAGCTTTGGATTTAACTTTATCTTCTTGTTGGTTTATTTAAACTTTTTCATAATTATTTTGAACTTTATTTTTGTTTTCAAGAGACTAATCTATAATATTATGTTAGAAATATCATTATTGTGTGGTGTTTAATATATACAACCACAAACCAAATCAAAGGGCAATGTGAAAGAAAAGTGCATAATTTTCTATTCAAGTTGGAAAGAAAGGAGCAATCTTAAATAAGTTTAAGGAAATTATTGATCTTCAAGAGAATGTATATGTTAGTCTCAATTTTTTCATACTTTATAAGCCTTTTTCAATACAATGGGTTTTGAACTTAGTTTTTATTTTTTGATGGGTTTATTTTTTCTTGATCGTTTTCAACTGAATTTTTATCTTTTAATGGGTTTAATTTTTACTTTTTTCCGATCGTTTTGAGCTTAGTTTTTATCTTTTGGTGGATTTATTTTTTACTTTTTCCTTATTGTTTTGAACTTTGTTTTTATTTTCAAAAGAAATATCATTGGTATATAGCATGCCACATATATAAACATGAACAGTGAAAAGTGCAGCACTTTCTATTAAAGTCGGGAAAGATGGTGAAACAAATTTTATCAACCATTAATTTATTTCACCAAATGTATGCTTTCTTTTGAAAACCATAAGGCAAGTTTAGATATTTATTGCCTTTATGTTAATGCATTTGCAAGTAAAAGGACCATGCCATCCTCTTAAGGGAGTACCAAAGAAAAATAAAACAAGCACCCCGCTTCAACATGCTGATTGTAGGAAATTGTTGTTAATTATCTAAAATGAAATATATTATTGCTTTCAACTATTCATTTCAATTTTTAATTATTTTTTTATTATTTATCTTTTTCAAGAACTGTATTTTTTCTAAAAGTTATACAACAATTTAAAAAACCATATCCCTATAAATTAGTATTTCCTTGAAATATAAAGGAAAAGTCATCATTTTTTAAAAGCAAACCCATTCTGGTATTACTTAAAACCAATCATATCATTAAGAAAAGTAAAACTCTTAAACAAGATTAAGATACGTTTCTTTTATTTCATATGAATACAAAAGTATATGGTTTTAATTAGATGATTTTATGAAATATGTGCTCAGAAATCAATGATTACTCCTAGTCAACTTTTGTATTCCCTGCATTCACATTCTCATACAATATTAATTCATATTAGCTCGTATCCTTATGTTGCTCTTTCGCGTTTATTGTTTACTGGCATCTATATTTAAGTCAATATGTATTGAGCGCCACAATGTAAGAAACAAAAAAAATCATCTAAGTATAAAAATTCCAAGGCTCTTTGTAGTGAAAAGAAAGAATTTTTTATTTTAAAAAAAACATAATATCACATAATTTGTTTCCTTTTATTACAATGGATCTACTGAATCATAGATCTCAAGAAATGTTTAAAAATGCTCACGGCTATAAAAAAAAATGTGTTTCCCTTATCCGTGGAAATGGTACTTGGAACTCAATAAGTGCATACATGCTGGAATCTCAGAATAAATAAAATGTGGGCTATCCGGTAATTGGAAACAAAAAAATGGAATCCAATATAACTATCTGTTTCAAAAACTTTATTTACAGTTATGCCTATTTGTTTTCCTTTCGTTGAGAAGGATATCCTTTTTCAATATCTTGCTCTTGTGGATCATTACAATCAATGCTTATTTTGAATCCTAAAGTTTTGTTCCGACTTCTCTGGGAGTCCAGTGTAAAAGAATCAACCAGCTTACGTTTTGAATTGAATTCCAGCCGCAACATAAGTGAATTGGCCATCACCCCTAACGAGCTGAAGCCCATCAGGGCCCCTGCTATAGATGGAGTTAACATGGTCCCAGTCACAGGTAATAACACTCCAGCAGCCACCGGTATACCCACCTGCAGTGATTTAGATGTTCACATTGAAGAGTGCCATGGTGCCTAAAATAAGTTTGGAAGGGCCAAAGTACAGGTTTGGCTGTTGAAGTTCGAGTTCCAGATCTACTCCTAAATTTTTATATTATAAAAATTAACAAATAAAATTACCGGATTCAAATAATACACCGACATTTTTTCAAATATCCAAATTTCAAACTCATTAGAAACTAATAATTAAAGATAAACGCTGTATCAAGTTGTAAACTTACGATATTATACATAAATGCCCACCACAGATTCTGTTTTATTTTCCGCATTGTCATCTTGCTTAGCTCCAAAGCGTCAAGTATCTGTATAAATTCTCAGAAATCCTTGTTAAATAAATGTTGGCTCAACATCCTAATCATCGCACAAGCTAAGTGAAAAACAATGGAGTATACAAGACTTTATCAAAAGAATACAGAAACGTGCCATAAACCAGGGATATCACATTCAAAACTCGTTCCTTGTACCCTCCTAAAGATAGCATGCATAGGAGACATATATACACAAATACATTCATATACCAACCCCTCTGCTCTGAAATATATAGAAACTGATATTTCTCATTTCCCATCAATTTTCGTCCATTTCTACTGATCTTTTGTGACTTCCTTTTTTCTTAATAATTTGATGAAACACCAAAGTGTGTGTTGATTTTGTGTTATAAACTACAAATCCAAGCTTCATCGTTAGCAATAGTGTTGTCCTTAGTGAGTTTGTTTCAAGTGTTGTTCTGACCCTAACCCTTGACATCACGACAACACGAGCAGAGAGTTTTGGTTTTAGTGAAGTTGTTACATCCCTAACCCTTGATGTCATGACAACACATGATCAAACCATCAAGGATCTATATGAAACAGAACTTACTGAAACTGAAATCCAAGGCAAAAACAGGGAGTGAAAGCTCTTTCATGTGAAAGTACATATCTATAATTGATAAAAGGACAAACATATGACCAGATTTTGCGAAGTCTTGAATTTCAGACATTTCGTCATCAATTGACATGACACAATAAATGCATCTATATTATGCATTTATTCGAGGTCAACATGAACATTTCCTACATTCTGCATTAGAAAGTCCCTCTCTGCATCGAATTCTGTAGTTATACCATAGGGACTAATGATTTCAGCAACCTGATACGTGTTTCCAGTGCTTATTTCTCTCTCTTACACTCTCAATTTATGGAAAAAACTTCAATATGTCAGTGCTGATCCTCCAGATGATGGTTTCCATACCCTAGTCGTACCAATGACCTGTGACATCAGCTGTACAGATTGATGACATCAGCAACATAAAATGCTTTATTTTCTCTCTGATATCATCATATACTTCTGGCGTAAGGAATTGCTATATGGAATTGAGGTCCAAACTTAGATTAAATACTGGAAACACTTATTTAATGCTAATTTTGATCTCATATATTGTTTCTATCATAGTTACCAAGTTCGGAAATATGGATCCGTTCGGGAGGGCAAAAAAATCCGAAATCCGGAATTCTTGAAAATATTTGAAAAAATTGGATCTGGAATATATACATACATACATACATACATACATGTGTGTGTGTGAGAGTATGTGTGTGTGTGTGTGTGCGTGTGTAAGAGAGAGTGAGTGAGTGAGAGAGAGAGAGAGAGAGAGAGAGAGAGAGAGAGAGAGAGAGAGCATAGTTTTATAAATATGCAAACCTGACAAATACAATGAAAATTATTAATAAAATAATATAAAATGTTAATATAATATGATATTTATGGTTTCCGGGCATTTTTTTGTGTAGAAAACCTAAAAAAATAAAAAATATATATTTTTTGAAAAAAATAGGGCTGACCCGGACGAACTTATCTGGATCGGCCAAAAAATCCAGATCCGGCCGAATTTGTGCAGATTTGACCAGATTTGGTAACTATGATTTCTATGTTTGCTTCTATTGCTTAATGTAATTGATGCTATAGAAAAATTAGTACTACTATTGTTTATTTTCCTTTGGGATACTCTTTCAAGGTAACTAGGGCATTCATTTATTGTTTTGTCAAGGAAAGTCGATGGTGGCTTGCTGGCTGAAGTTTCAAATTAGTAAGTTAAACTACCCCAACGGAATAACAAGTGAAGAATGTAAAGGGGTTTCTATGTACAGATAATTTTGGTGTAGGTCATACTTTGCCTTAAACCTTTTGATTCGTTCGTTCACTTGTTTGTTTTTGAAAAATGCATTTTATATTACGAAAATGAACAAAAAGATTGCATCAATCGAGCAAAATTGGCACAAGGAAATCTCTCCCTCTAAAAGAAAGGACAGAAAACATTGGGCCTGCACTTCAGTGAGCAAAGAATCAACGTCTTTACAAAACGATTGTGACTTAGCTTTGACAATCAGAGCTAGCTCTTGCTTGAAGATTCTCAACTTCTCCATGGTGAGCAGAGATGAATCATCTCGTTTTTCACAAGAAGATTATAGATGCCAAATGGATTGTATGCCAAATACTTTTGGCAATGCAACTCATTATCCAAGAGTCTCCTGACAGAGTTTCCTGCCAAGACAAATAAGCGATAAAAAGGAATTGAAATTCAGCTTAAAGCCAAACCCAAAATGACTTGGCTGCAGAGCATCTCCAAAATATGCGCTCAATTCTCCTCTCTCCCACATAAGATGCAAGAAATTTTTTTGAGTCCCACCTAGACCAACCATGCTTTAACTTCCAGCCCTGGTGAGTCACAACCCACTCCAAAAATTATTGCTTGAAAGATCTCCTTGCATTCCAAATAGATTAGCAATGCCTTTGCCATCAAACTTCAGGATTCTTGACACACAACTGCTTATTCAACTGTGAGGAAAGAGTTGTGGTATGCCCAATTTGATTATACAAGGCTTTTGTGTCATAGGTATAAATGTTTTCCTATTGTTCCACTTCCAAGCTCTACAATAGGGACATGGCACTTGCAATTACAACTTTAAAAGACAATTTTCAAGAATCATTTTACAGAGCTCTTGATAGGTAGTTTTATAAGTTGTAGTTAGTGATTGATCACTATCTAGGTCACACAAGTATGCCACTGTTGGAGTAATTGATTTCTCATATCGTAATTGATTTCTCATATCTCCCTAGCAAAACAATTCTTTCCTTTCCAAATGTGTACCTACAAATGAGGGAAAGAGGCCAAGTTGTCCCTGTGAAGCTTGGAAGGTCCAAATAGGTCATGAAGCTAGGTACCAAATATCCACAATGGGCCATTAAAGTTAAAATGTAGAAAATTTTAGAGCACTTGCTAGGCTACCCAAACTCTTGTATGAGATGCATACTCATTAATCATAAACACTTTAGCACTACCAAGGACATCACACAATTGAGATGGTCCCTTAATTCATTACACATCATAGTTACTAAGGGACGGGTACAGGTCCAAGAACATGGAGACGGGGATGGGTATGCCAGTTTTCAGAAAAATAAGAGACGGGTACTCAGAGATGGCAAAAATATATATGTAAAATTTAGAGAAAGAAATATTATACAGTCTAATATAGCCTAAGGAAAACATTAATAACTTTTAAAAGTAAAGAAATTGGATGTTAAAAGAAGACAAATAATTATATTGATATTTTTCTTTCATATCTCATCATATATCTAGGATCAAGATAACAAAATATTTAAAAAAATAAAAACTCTGAAATGCAAGTCTCTGAGACGAGTACCAGTCTCTGAGATGCACCTCTGGTGATAAGAGACAAGTCTCCATACAACACTGTAATGAACATGCTTGGAAATAAGAAGTTGTTCCCTAAGAAGAACTTGTCAAGGGGTCTCACCCTCAGTTACTTTCCCTGGTCAAGGGGTCTCACCCCCAGTTACTTTCCCTTGTCAAGGCTATCCCTTGTGCTCTAATATTTGGAATTCCCAATCCTCCTTGATATCTTGGAAGAGTGTAGACATTCAACGCTACAATCAATGCTACTAAGGGGATCCCCTTCCTCCTTAACACCAAAAAAAAGATTCTCAGTGTTTTATAGCATTCTGTATGCTGATTGGGAGGGGAAGAGGCAAGAAGAATAGAACATGTGACCTGCTGCTAGGGGAAGATCAAGACCATTCCACATTTTCAACTTCTTACATTTTCCAATATCCATCGCCATTGATCAGCTATGGAAATTTGGATTCCTAAAGAAATGTGCAAATAACGGATGATCTTGTCAAATTCAAATGTAATACTTTCACATTGAATTTAAAACAAGAAGACTATCAATCTTGCTACCGAACACAAATAATCCATTTAAATAAAAGAAAAGAGACATACAACCACCTTATTGTGAAGTACACTTGAACCATCAACATCATGAAAATTGAACTATTAGTCTAAGAACATACTAGGATCTACTTAATCCTTTCACCAAAATATGAATTTTAGATGTTATGAATATCTGCAATTGGAAACAGTTCGTCTCTTTAACAAAGTTGGCATAACAATATATACACCTTTCAAGGATAAAAACAAAATACATAATCGTCCTCATACAGCACAAGACTATATAGATAGCAAGTATCAAATATAAATTATCAGCCATTTGATGATTTGAAACATATTCAAACGTTAAACCTTATGATATTTTGATACCATGAATCACAATAAACCGAAGATATATCCCTAGGAAGATTGACATAACAAAAATCATAGTAAATATTGTCCTAATATTGTGACACCCATAGATTACTTCAAAACCATATTCTTATAAAGAAATGTAACTTCAAATTAAGGTAGAAATATTAAATTTATAGATCTCTTTTATGGCCATTATACAAATCATAGAAAGGGATCAAGATGACATATGTGACACTTGGATGAGGATGGATCATGGCATCATGAAGAAACTAATTTAGACTCCAATTCTATAATTACAAGCTACCATATTTATCGGGCTCTATAATTAGAAAAGTCCTACAGTTAGCACATGTTATATTTAGCAAGTTCTGTAATTAGAAACTTGTCATAAATAGTTCCACAATTAGCTATCGTGGAATTCCACTTTCTCGAACTAGTGGTAAGACTTTGGCACGAGATCTAAATTTGGCATGCAGAGGAAGTATGATTGGCAAGAGAATATATGCCATACAGGAATGACAAGGAACCCTGGTTGCATGAAAACACACTGGAAATAGGGAACGGATACTAAAGGAAAGTGGATTGCATGCAGAATTAAATTTTAGTAGGGAGTTATTTTGGGAAAGGAAGAGACACATCTATACCCACTAAATTATACACAGAAATCCATAAAAGGAGGCAAAAGCCGAGACAAGATTCACCAAAGTTCCAGAGCCTTATGCAATGGGGTTTTGAACAAGCTTTGGGCTGTTTTTTATATAAATAAGGGATTTTGAAAAAATGGAGAGTAGCAGCCAGAGTAAAAAATAAAAAAATAATGCTCAAGAAGAGAAATAGTATTTCCACACTCCATGTCAAAATGTAGAGAAATGTTTCTGCAATAAATTGTGTATGCTTTTGGATTGATGTTTAGGGCCACATTCCGTGAACCATCATCAGATTAAGAATAAAATGAATGTTGATTGCAGGCTTAGGTCTATTTAAAAGATGTCAGAGGATAGAGTTTAAGTTATAAGAAAAGCCAAAACATATCAATAATTTAAGAATAAAAATAAAGTGAAAAGAAATTAGTTGATTGATTACTCTTCCAAAAGTTGTTTACCTAGTAATGATAAAAATAAAATTAATGAGAAGTGAAATAATAAAATAAATAAAAACTAAATTTACGATTAAAAGAATCAATTAATACATTATGACAATAAAATCAAAATCAAAATCAAGAATAGAATGTTTAAAAATTAAATAAACAGAGTATTGAGAAAGTCCGTAGAAAGAGATAGGTGATGACATAAAAGAGTTTGTAAGTTGCCAATGAGGTCGTGAAATGATAAAGTAGCAGGATAAGATAGTGTAAAAATAGTAAAAAACAACACTAACTAATCTAGCTAAGATGACTAACATAATGCTAGTGTGTAAGTCGAGAAATAAATAAAAAGAGAATCATGAGAAAATTATAAAAGGGTCTGTTGTTAGAACATTGACAATAAAAATGAAATAAAGACATGAATTGGAGTTAAATCTTACAAAACAAAACATTGAAGCATCAACCAATAAAATAAGGTTGTCTATCAAAGAGAAAATGAAAAGACAATTACCTAATGAAGAACTAAAAGTAAGGGAACACGAAATCGAAGATAAGAATAGATTGAGATCAAAACCAAGATTATTTAAATCCATAGTCTACTAAAAAAACATGGTAAGGAATGTCAAAGGAATTGAAATGAGTTACCCAGATACCCGACAACGAGGAAGCAAAAAAAAGGGGGCGAGAGGGGGTGGGCGGTGAAAAGGTAGTCGAACTTAACAAACCCGACCTCTAAAAAAACAACTAGAGAGAAAGACAAAAAGCCCAGAAGAAGCACTAAAAAGGGAGAACACTACAAGTCCTAGGGAAGGGAGGAAACACGAGGCGAGAGGGCTATCGACTGAGTTTTTTAGAAAGGTAGACTAACAGTTTCCAAGAATGGTTCAAACCTAGGCCTACATCTCTATTCAAATTGTTATCGTGTTTGCAAATTTAAACAACGTCTCTTAGACATCGTTTCATGAAGTGATCTTCTACAACGAAAACTAAGAAACCTTCTACAACTAAAACTTTGCAAAGTTTTAGTTGTAGAAGATCACTTCATGAAAGAATGTATAAGATGAAATGTTGAAATTTGCAAACACGAGAACAATTTGAATAGAGATGTAGGCCTAGGTTTGAACCATTCTTGGAAACAATTAATTTACTTTTCTTAAAAACTCAGTAGGTAGCCCTCTCACCTTGTGTTTCCTCCCTTCCCTAGGACTTGTAGTGTTCTCCTCTTTTAGTTTTTCTTTGGCCTTTTTGTCTCTACTCGTTTTTTAGAGGTCGGTTTTGTTAGGTTCGACTATCGTTCTAGCCCCCTCCCTCCCCGATTTTATGCTTCTTCCCCCTCGGGTATCTAGCTAACTCATTTCAATTCCTTTGACATTTCTTACCATGTTTTTTAGTAGACTATGGATTTAAATAATCTTGGTTCTGATCTCAATCTATTGTTATCTTCAATTTCATGTTCCCTTACTTTTAGTTCTTCATTACGTAATTGTCTTCTCATTTTTCTCTTACTTTGATAGACAACTTTGTTTTATTGGTTGATGCTTCAATGTTTTGTTTTATAGGATCTAATTCCAATTCGTTTCTTTAAATCACTTTAATTGTTAACATTCTAACACAAACTATTTTATAAATTTTCCATAATATGTTCTCTTTTTTTTTCCTTGACTTACACACTAGCGTTAAGATTAGTTAGTGTTGTTTTTTACTATTTTTACACTAGTTTATCCCATTACGTTATCATTTCACGACCTCATTGTCAACTTACAAACTCTTTTATGTCATCACCTATCTCTTCCTACCGACTTTCTCAATCCTTTGTTTATTTAATTTTTAATCATTTTATTCTTGATTTTAATTTTTATTTTATTGCCATAATGTCTTAATTTGATTCCTTTAATCGTAAGTTTATTTTTATTTTCGGTTTTATTTTATTATTTCATTTCTCATTAATTTTACTTTTATTATTACTAGGCAAGAATCTTTTACAAGAGTTTATTAATTAACTAATTTCTTTTCACTTTATTTTCTTCTTAAATTATTCATATGTTTTGGCTTTTCTTATACCTTTCTTAAACTCTATCCCCTGACATCTTTTAAATAGACCTAACCCTACAATCAACATTCATTTTATTCTCACCCTGATGATGGTCCATGGAGTGTGACCCGAAACGCCGATCCAAAAGCATACACGGTTTATCCCAGAAACATTTCTCTACAAATAATGCTTAAATTTGTGTTCATATAACATGTGATATATATCATCTAAAATTGCATCGTAGCATTGTTCGGTAGTTATGCTCATTACATTTTACATGTGCCCTGAAATTTAAGTGTAGTGTATAAGTGTTTGTCACTTAGTAAACTAGATGAGGTAATTTGTCTTTTTTTTTTTACCAAGAATGTGCTGAAGATTCTTCAATTATAATTTGTAACATATATATACATTCATCTCTATTTAATAAAGTTAGGGAAGCATTGATTGTGAATGCATGTTATTATTTTCTGTTTAGAAGTCTAACATCATTGTATCGAGTAGTTTTTATCTGATACCTGGATCAATTTGTGAATGGATGAGGACACACTTACATATCAATAGATTACTGACATATATCTCTGGTCATTAGATTCAAATTTGGCTTTGATTGGGTAATCATAGATGCATAAAGACTCTAATGCTCATAAATTTATAGTGTGAAGTAATGGAGTGGTAGGTAATTGGGTACCTTATTCCCTGAAGGAGCAAGTAAGGTGGGTGTTTCTAAGGTTTATGTGGTGTCAATGATCTGAGATTCTTGGATCATTGTTTGACTAAGAGAATGGCATCCAGAGACTTTATGAAGAAACCATTAGAGTGAACTTCTCCATTTGTGAGTTTGAATCCAGTTCAAGGTGGCTGGAGATGGAATCCCGACTACGTTTTGTACACAAGTATTCCATATAACAGTTGTCTATCTCATCAGTAGCTCAGTGCCAATTCTAGCAATGCAGCCTGCATTTTTACCCTTCATTAACAAAATTTCATTTGTTGATGTCCTATATGTTTTAGCTATTGTTACTAGATATCTTGCATAGACTGATAGGGGAGCATTACAATGCATAAAACAAATGAAAAATTTGTAAGAGGTCATTTTATAGAGGAAGGCAGGGAGGAAAGTAGAGCTGGGGCTTGTGAGGGCAAGAGATAGAGAAGCATCAAAGCTGTGAGCTCACTCAACCTCCTTACCTGTGTCAACTTATCACCCATAAGAATCATTGATGCAACATCACTGGCAGCTCCAACACCACCTCCCATCGCAATACCGACATCTGAACGAGCCAAGGCTGCAGCATCATTGATTCCATCTCCCACCATTGCTACATTTTTCTTCTCCTCACGGAGTTTAGATATAAAGTTTGCCTTCTCATCAGGTTTTACTCCAGCAATTACCTGAAATTGTGGAACATAAGAAACACGATTAGATATAAATGAATGATACATGACATAACTGAGGCTAGAATTCAAGAAATACTCGTTCCAGAAACATGATTATCTTTGATAGCAAACATGTTGCATTGATTTCCTTACTAAAATTTTGGTAGTTACTAGAAGTAACTTCCTGAAATTAGAGTGACACCACTTCAGCGTTTTTCATGATCAGGTCAGTTAAGCTATTATATTTTTAATATTCTATTTATTGCCACTTTGTCTTGGCAAGGGGTACTCTTGGAAGACAACTGGATGATCAGGAATAGCTTTAAGCAAGTCTTGGCTAGTGATTTCTTATCAAGGTCAAGGTTAAGGCAATGTAGGCCGCAGGATAGCCCCATTTTCAGTTTAAGGGAATTGAGGTTGTTCAAGTAGGATGTTGATATCCTTAATACAAAAGTTCTTATGGAAAAACTTGTGAGAAAGGAACTTATTACATCGGCATTTCAGATCACACTTCATAATCCATCAACAAGATGAAGATGTATTCGTATTACTGTCCTAAGCAATGAACCTCAGTACTTTCACAATGACTATGGTTCTTAGTCCCATCAGAAGGATCCACCAAAGCTTACTTCTTGACATTATTTAATTATGGACCATGAAAGTTTCAAATTTAAGTAGCTCTTATTGTCAAGGCCAGGCTTGCAAGTTTTCGTAAGAATGTGGGATATTTACTGCTTGGGGTGCAGACCCATATGTTATCTTTTCTCACCTTCTTGGGACAGAGTTTTCCTTGTAACCATGCCATTAAGTTGATGTAATCCTCTTGTTTTCAGATGTAATATAAGATGCAGTTATTCTTTAAAAAACTGGTGGACTTATAATTTAAGGCCATCCCCACAATTAAGGGGCATGTACAAGAAATTACAAAATCCTGCATTACAGATATCCTTTTTATTTTCAAGCTACAGATATTGTAAGTTGCGAATCACCTTGCTAGTGATATCTATCATTATACAGGATACATTTCTTAATACAGTTTTGGTAGATGCACACATTGGCATGTATTTCCTTTTGTAAACAACGTGTTGTTCCCAACATCTGTCTCTCATTTTTGGGACAACATAAGAACTATTTTGGTCCTGCAGGCCAAAATTATCTCTTCCCTTCTCAAAAAATTGTTCTGAGCATTCAAATTCTTCATTATTCAAGCTTTTTCAGTTAAGGGACTAGTAGGGTCAACAGCCTCAACAGGTGAGCTCTCTCTCAAAGGAACAAGTTCCCAACACTTAGGCAATTTCAAGACAGATTCAACGCCTCGGTTCAACAAAAAATATCCATCGGCAAGCTTCAAACAAAGGATCGAACCATTGAACCATTGAACCCCGCTTCCAAAAGGTTCAAAGGTTCAACGGGTTCAAAAGTTCAACAGCTTCGGAAGACTTAGAAGAAAAAAAGGCTTCGAAGAACAAAGGAATGAACCATTGAACCGTTGAACCTTGAACCAAAATGGTTCAACGGGTTCAATGGGTTCAACAGGTTCAATGGGTTCGAAGAGATCAAAAGACTTAGAAGAAAAGAAGGCTTCAAATGCAAGATTGAACCGTTGAACCATTGAACCAAAGTTGGTTCAATCAGTCGGTTCAAAGGACTGCACCAAAGCCGAAAAAACAAGTGCCCTTGCGGAGGGCAGTGAACTAAAGGCATGTGCCCTCGCGGAGGGCAAGGAACATTGGTTCAAAGATCAAAGAGAAGGTCAAAAGGGTAAGGTTTCCTTAAGATTTTTGTCCGCAGAAAGTACCAAGTAAAGAAACCAAAAGAATTCATTCGGAAAGATTTTCTACGGAAGAATTTCACAAAGACGGCGAATTCTTTCTGACAAAAAAGTCCGAAGGAATTCCTTTGGACTTTTGTCTGAATGAATTCGCCCGAAAGGAAAAGCCCGAAGAAAAGCGGACAAAGCAAAGGAAAGGTTTCCTTCGGACATTTTGTCCAAAGGAATTAACCCGAAGACTGCCCGAAGGACCCCGAAGGGCAGGTACCCTTGCGGGGGGCTTTCGGCACCAAAAAAATGGACCTTTCCCAAAGACCCGAAGGGACACCTTCCCTTCGGGGTGTTCCAAAGACAAAAAGCCAAAGAAATTTCAAGGCTTCAAAGAGACTTAGAAAAATAAAGGAAGCAATGGAACAAAGGATGAACCAATGAACCGATTGAACCTTGAACCAAAAGAGTTCAAAGTTCAATGGTTCATAGGTTCAACGGTTCAAAGAAAGCTCCAAGCAAAGGAAGGAAACAAATGATTCCAGAGACCAGTTCAAAGGGATGGTTCAATCAAAGAGCAAGGAAGCGATTGAACCAAGGAGTTGAAAAAGATCGCTTGAACCGTTGAACCATTAAACCAATGAACTTTCACAGGTTCAAAGGTTCATGGTTCAATATGGTTCAAACAACCAACAACCATTGACGTCCCCATGGACGTCAAATTTAAGGTAATGGAATATCCGTTAAATTTCAAATATAGCGTGAAACTTGAAGGATGAACCAAGCGCTCAATTGAAGAGGATAACCCGAGAGCTCCAATTGCAGCAGGAAGGAAGAGAAGGCTACAACAGATATTAAAATATCTATGAGTTACTTTCGGTAGGTGAAACAGTTCACCAAGTAGTCAACTGAGCGCACCAAATCAAGAACACGGCCTATTTTTCTTCCATGAAGTAAAGGCAAAAGTGGACAGTTGCGCAAATAAGAAGGAAAGGACCAAGCGGTCTATACTTTGAAGGAGACATATAAGATAAATTGGCACGCCACAGTTAAGGACAATGCACTGTTCCAAGCATGGCTCCTTGACAGAATTGAAATGCACTGTTCCAAGCATGGCCCCTTGACAGAATTGAAAATGCATTCAAGGCATTGACTGCAGCATGCGCCGTTTCATGGAACAAAGCGCCAAGCCTTTCTTGGTGCTATATATTGTAAACTCTTGCTTTATACAAAAGGAGATCTTTTCCATAATGGAAGCGAAACTCTGCCAAAATTGAACTTTCAGACTTTGTGCTGTTATAGCTTGTGTCATTTTAGAAGATTGTTCTTATGTCTGTTTTCTAAATGCGTTTTTGTCCATTTTATTGAAATAAGCAGAACTAGTGGAAGTAATCAGGAAAGTGTCCTGAAGCCAACTGTGGAGAGACTTTGTGCTGTCTACGATTGCCTTTAGTGTGTTTTTAGTTTCTTTCTGTGTGAAGAATCTTGGAACTGACTTTGTGCCCCCATTATCCTTTATTTTTCACTCTTTGGGCAGTTGAGGTGTAGACTTTGTGTTACACTTCATTCTGCTGGTTACTACGCCCTTGTTACCTATTGGTTACCACCAAAAAGAACTCCTGCACCCTGCTGCAAGACCACTTCTGAAAGAAGAGAAGTGCTTTCAGTATTATCACTAAGATTTTTCCTTTGTCTGTGAACATCATCTATGAAAAAAGAGAGATGGATGTAGTCCTACCCCTGAGTGTTATTTTCTGCTTATATATATATATATATATATATATATATATATATATATATATAGCTCCTCATATTTATAGGGAACCTCCCCTTGATGAGATGAGAGATTTGTCCACCTCTGATGTGGTAAACCTACACATTTGGCCGACCAATCTCCCTATGTTGTGGTTGAAGCGGCCTATTTTGCTCATCAGTTAGTTGGTGACAAAATATTCACCCAATAGTTCTTTGGCGACTCCGCTGGAGAAGAGCATGCAGTTTGTAGCCTCAAGCTTCAAGCTGAAGTAGGGCCAATTCTTTCCCATTTTTATTCTACAATCTGGCAACTCCACGCTATACTAGAAGCCAGAAAGTCCAAGGTGTTGTTGACCCTATTTTTAAGTTGGTGCAACAGGGCAATTTCGATTTGTTCTCTCCCCAACATCAAGTTCAACGATCCAAGAGTGTTCCTCTTACCTATACCAGGTCACCAACACAAGGCAGAGCTTCTTTTTCTGCTGTTAGTAGAGCTTTGCCTATACATACTCCACCCAAATTTGTTATCCCCCTTTTTCATAATCAAATCATGGCGGTTCAAGGCCCCTGGGGTAACTCTTTTGGCCCACTCAATTTGACCTTACCTCTACATGAGCTTCCACGCAGTTCAAGGAAGAATTTTTTCAAATTCTTTGGTGATGGGAAAGTTCATCCTGATGAACATATTGTTGCTTTCAGCATAACCTATAGTGTGATAGACGTGGAGTATGAGGACATAGCAATCAGGCTGTTTGTGAAGACATTGCAAGGTGCTGCTGCAGATTGGTTCTACCATCTACAGGTCCAGACTGTGATCGATTGGAACACTCTTAAAGCTAAATTTGAAACCAGGTTCAAGCCTTGAGAAGATGTGCATGCCTTGCTGGCCCAACTCACACAGATGAAGAAGGAACCTCATGAACCTATGAGGGACTTCATTGCCAAGTTTGACAAGTTGAGGAACCGGATTCCTACAATTGCTCAACCAACACCTAAGAACCTTAAATGCTTCTTCATCAACTCACAGCTACCTGAAGTGAATTTTCTGCTGAGACGGGCTGGCCACATAGACTTTGTTGTTGCTCAGGATTTAGCTACTAAGGTAGAAAATGACCTTATCTTGGCAGGAAGGATAAGAAAAGATCCTAACAGAGGCAAATCTTCTTCATCTTCTGAGAATTCATCTACAGGCACCACTAATCAAATGGTGCAAAAGTTGGCAAATGAACTGCTAGCCTTGAAAAGACAAATGGCCCATGGTATGTCTACTCCTCCTTATAGGGATATGCCAAGGAAGACATTTCAGAACCAGTCATATCAAGGCAATGCTGCCAGAAATCAAGGGCAACCAAATCGTCTGGCTCCCCCACAGGAGAAACTTGCCATTGAAGTAGCACCAACCAACTGAGCAGTTGGATATCCGGAAACAAAACATGATTTCTCTTTCCACCCCAAGTTTGATCAAGAAAATGACGTTGATCTCTTTGCAACAGACCAAGAAGAATCAGCGGGCGACTCCAACATTGGTTTCTTGAATTACCAGGATCAACCCAAAAGTGAAGGTAAAGCAGTTGAGGGATCATACGCTGTTGTCACCCGGTCCAAGAACCAATCAGCTCAACAAGCTGATAAAGAAAAAACAAAGCGACCTCAACCTGCAATTTCGATTGCCAGACGAGGAACCACTCTGCCTTTTCAAGCAAAGGACCCAGTGATCGCTAAAAAAGTAAGTACTTTAAGTATGCCTTCACCTTCAACTCCAATTTCGCAGATCAGTCCTCCCCCCTTAAAAACCAAAAAGATGAACTGCCTTTCTCCGTTCCTAATTCATTCCAGTCATTTGACATAGTCGACCATGTCAAGAAAACTAAAATTCAAATCTCTGAATTTGAATTCTTGCAATCCAACCCTGAGTAGTTGGATAAGTTGGTTCAATGTGTGAAGAATCAAAACGTCCCTGCAAGACAAGATGTTAGAAAGGTGACTCGTGATCCCCCAAGGAACACGTCCATCCCAAACAATCTTGTTATTACTCCTGCTGCTCCTGGGAAGATAGAACCATTTTGTCTCCTTGCTGATAAATGGACATCAGTGGAACAATTGCATCATAGACTCAGGTGCATCTGACAATGTCATGCCTGCCAAAATAGCTGAATCCCTTGGTCTCACACTGACCAAGACATTTGGGAGATGTTTTTCCATGGAGAACAAACAAGTGCCACTGCTGAGACAAATCAAGGACGCCCAATTTGCGTTTGCAGCATTCCCGAACAAGGGGATCAAGATGACAATCCTGGTGGCCGACGTCCCAGCCTCATACGGCATTCTTCTTGGGCGAGATTTCTGCAAGGATGTTGGTGGAGAATTGAGCATAGACCTGTTTGAGTCTGAGGAGAGGATCCCTATCAAAGGCATCATGCAGAGATTGCTAACTGAGAAAGAAGCAAAATATGTTGTCACCCAAATGTCAGTACTTGAAGCTCAAATTCTGTTTGAGTTTTCACGCAGAGATAATTATTTTCTGTCTACTGCAGACGTTCCTATTACAGCAGACGAAAATCCTGTAGGCGGCGATCCAAAAATTGATTCAAATAAGACATCAGAGGAATTGGTAGGGCACAGTACAGATGAAAAAGGATCTTCCATCTCTAATAAAGAAAAATTTGATAGAAGATCAGTTTCTGATGATGTTTGGATCCTGAAATTTGATGGCAGCAATTCTCCTATCGGTGTTGGAGCCGGGACTGTGTTGATATCTCTTTAAAGAGATATTTTTCCTTCATACAAGTTGCAGTTCAGCAACACCAACACTGTCGAGTATGAATCTTTGTTACTCGGGTTGAAGGCAGCTCAAAACAGAGGTGTTAAACTCCTTCATGCTAAAAGAGATGCTGAACTGATGGTTTGTCAGGTGAGGAACCTATGTCAAACCAAAAACAAAAGATTGCGCCATTACCGCAATCCGGTATGGGACTGTCTTGAAAGTTTTGATGCTTTCAATATATTTGCAGTACCCAGAGAGCTTCATGATCGTGCAAATTCATCAGCTATCCCTACAACCCTCTTGGTTCTTCACCAAGATTTCAAAGATAATAGATACACTATCAAACTGGTTTTTCGACCAAGTGTGCCTGATAATGCCAACCATTGGCAGGAGTTTGGTGCTGACCATCAAATCATGTGCTTCACTGGACCAGAAGAGCAACAAGCTATGGTAGTGGACCATACTGCTGCGCGCCAATGTTAGGAAAAGGAACTCTTCGCCAAGAAAGCAAGGATTTATGGTTTTCAGATTGGAGACCATGTCTTGCCATGGAGCAAGAAGAGAGAACCAAAAGGAGTGCACAAAAAATGCGATTCCTGGTGGAGAGTTCCATTCGCCCATCACCGATTCTAGGGAGAAAATGATTTCTTGCTAGTTTATTAGGACGAAACGCCATTTTTATTGTCTCACAGTGGGCAGCATCTGACGCACTTCAATCCTTGAAGTATCAAGTGACATCAGCTGTACATATGTATATTTGTAGTTTTTAGTTTTGTTTTGTGCTTTTCGTTTTCATTTTTGGCGCCTTTCTTTTTTGAGTAGCATGGCATACTTGAAGACACTGGAGATTCTGGTTTCTACTCCCCTCAGCTATTCCAAGTTTTTAACTAAAGGAAGTTCCCCAACTGAAGCCAGCTGTTGTTCCCAAAATCTGTCTCTCATTTTTGAGACAACATAAGAACTATTTTGGTCCTGCAGACCAAAATTATCTCTTCCCTTCTCAAAAAATTGTTCTGAGCATTCAAATTCTTCATTATTCAAGCTTTTTCAGTTAAGGGACTAGCAGGTTCAACAGGTTCAACGGCCTCAACGGGTGAGCTCTCTCTCAAAGGAACAAGTTCCCACCACTTAAGCAATTTCAAGATAGGTTCAACGCCTTGGTTCAACCAAAAATATCCATCGGCAAGCTTCAAACAAAGGATTGAACCATTGAACCATTGAAACCCGCTTCCGAAAGGTTCAATGGGTTCAAAAGTTCAACGGCGTCGGAAGACTTAAAAGAAAAGAAGGCTTCAAAGAACAAAGAAATGAACCATTGAACCGTTGAACCTTGAACCAAAATGGTTCAACGGGTTCAATGGGTTCGAAGAGATCAAAAGACTTAGAAGAAAAGAAGGCTTCAAACGCAAGATTGAACCGTTAAACCAAAGTTGGTTCAATCGGTCGGTTCAAAGAACTGCCCCAAAATTGAAAGAACAAGTGCCCTTGCGGAGGGCAGTGAACTAAAGGCAGGTGCCCTCTCGGAGGGCAGGGAACATTGGTTCAAAGATCAAAGAGAAGGCCGAAAGGGTAAGGTTTCCTTCGGATTTTTGTCCGAAGAAATTACCAAGTAAAGGAACCAAAAGAGTTCCTTCGAAAAGATTTTCCGCGGAAGAATTTCACAAAGACAAGGCGAATTCTTTCGGACAAAAAAGTCCGAAGGAATTCGCCCGAAAAAAAAAGCCCGAAGAAAAGCGGACGAAGTAAAGGAAAGGTTTCCTTCGGACAAAATGTCCGAAGGAATTAACCCGAAGACCACCCGAAGGACCCCGAAGGGCAGATACCCTTGAGGGGGGCTCTCGGCACCAAAAAAAATGGACCTTTCCAAAGACCCGAAGGGACGCCTTCCCTTCGGGGTGTTCCAAAGACAAAAAGCCGAAGGAATTTCAAGGCTTCAAAGAGACTTAGAAAAATAAAGGAAGCAATGGAACAAAGAATGAACCAATGAACTGATTGAACCTTGAACCAAAAGAGTTCAAAGTTCAATGGTTCACAGGTTCAACGATTCAAAGAAAGCTCCAAGCAAAGGAAGGAAACGGATGATTCCAGAGACCAGTTCAAAGGGATGGTTCAACCAAAGAGCAAGGAAGCGATTGAACCAAGGAGCTGAAAAAGATCGCTTGAACCGTTGAACCATTGAACCAATGAACTTTCACAGATTCAAAGGTTCATGGTTCAATATGGTTCAAACAACCGGCAACCATTGAAGTTCCCATGGACGTCAAATTTAAGGTAATGGAATATCCGTTAAATTTCAAATATAGCGTGAAACTTGAAGGATGAACCAAGGGCCCAATTGAAGAGGATAGCCCGAGAGCTCCAATTGCAACAGGAAGGAAGAGAAGGCTACAACAGATATTAAAATATCTATGAGTTACTTTCGGTAGGTGAAACAGTTCACCAAGTAGTCATCTGAGCGCACCAAATCAAGGATGCCCCTGTTTTTTTCCATGAAGGCAAAAGTGGACAGCTGCGCAAATAAGAAGGAAAGGACCAGGCGGTCTATACTTTGAAGGAGACATATAAGATAAATTGGCACGCCACAGTTAAGGCCGATGCACTATTCCAAGCATGGCCCCTTGACAGAATTGAAAATGCATTCAAGGCATTGACCGCAGCATGGGCCGTTTCATGGAACAAAACGCCAATCCTTTCTTGGTGCTATATATTGTAAACTCTTGTTTTATGCAAAAAGAGATCTTTCCATTATAGAAACGAAACTCTGCCAAAATTGAGAAGCGATTACTGAGACTTTGAGCTCAGATTGTTCATCATATTTCTTTGTTTGAATGAGAAAGCAAGTTACTTTCAGAGTTTGCGCTGTTATAGCTTGTGTCATTTTAGGAGATTGTTTTTATGTCCGTTTCCTGAATGTGTTCTTGTCCATTTTATTGAAATAAGCAGAACTAGTGAAAGTAATCAGGAAGGTGTCTGGAAGCCAACTGTGGAGAGACTTTATACTGTTTACAATTGCCTTTAGTGTGTTTTTAGTTTTTTTTCTGTGTGAAGGATATTGGGACGACTTTGTGCCCCCATTATTCTTCATATTTCACTCTTTGGGGCAGTTGAGGTGGAGACTTTGTATTGCACCTCATCCTGCTAGTTATTGCGCCCTTGTTACCTGTTGGTTACCCCCCAAAAAGAACTCCTGTGCCCTACTGCAAGACCACTTCTGAAAGAAGAGAAGTGCCTTCAATATTATCACCAGATTTTCTCCTTTGTCTGTGAACATCATCTCTGAAAAAAAAAGAGATGGATGGTGTAGTCTTACCCCTGAGTGTTATTTTTTGCTTATATATATAGTATATAGCTCCTAATATTTATAGGGAACCTCCCCTTGATGAGAGGAGAGATTTGTCCACCTCTGATGTAGTAAACCTGCACATTTGGCCGACCAATCTCCCTGTGCTGTGGTTGAAGAGACCTATTTTGCTCATTAGTTAGCTGGTTACAAAATATTCACCCAACACAACGTTCACTCACAGAAAGACCGGTGAATCCCTTCCTATAATGATATTCAAGATAATTACATTTTCATCAAGTAAATATTTTTCAGCAATGAATTTTAAGAGTTTTCACAAGTTGAACAATTATTTGCAAAAATAATCGCTAAATCTGTATAAGAAATAACCAATCTTCAAGTAGTTTACTCTCTCTGCAAGATTAACTAAAACTGCAGACATAAATGCCCAAGCAAGCAATCAAGCCAAACATAGAATTTTTTTTTTTTTAAATTTATACTAAATCAGATTTTTCAAAAGAAAAGTAAAACAACAAAGAAAATATGTTTTTCAAGTTTATAAGAAAAGCATCTTTATTCTGATCAGAATCAGATTAAAGAAGAATTGGTTGAAACAGTCATATACCAACATTATTTTGTGCTTCTCCTTACCTCCTTAAATTTGCCAACACAAGGTCAAAAATCCAGCACCAGTAACACCTCTAAAAGTCATATTTTTTTCTTAAAGATTGAAAAATGCAACAAAAAACAAAGACAATGGAACTTTATGTACTTGATAGCATAGACATTTGTACAGTAAATGTTGACAATTCTTCCATAGGCCAAAAAATTGTCAACCTTACTATTCGGAAGACGGTCTTATGGGTACCAGTTCGTCTTGTGAATCAGTTTTGGGTACTAAATAATGAAAAGGAAAAGGTTTTGAAAAGTTCAATCAAGCCTAAATGCATACCTACATCTACCCAAGGAGCCATCTACAGCAAGGTATCAGCCAAGGAAAGAGCTTACAAGCCTGTAGGTTCGCTTATGAATGAAGGCGAGTGTTTTCTTTCGGACACCTACGGAATACAGGTTTGTTTTTCAGACTTACAACGACTACTCCCAAGTGTTTTATTTCCAAAGTGTTGTCTTCTCAAAATTCTGTCGGGCTAAGAGATGGACAATTTCCTCGGACTTTTTGTCTGAGAGAAAAGATTTTTCAAAAGACTTGGGAGAAGTCCGAGAGAATTCCAAAGGGACAAATTTACAAAGTATTCAATTCCTTCGGACTTTTTGTCCGAAGGAATTAAGGAGACAAAAAACCTGGTTTCCCTACAAAAAGCCCGGGTGCCCTACAAAAAACTTGGGTGTCCTTCAATTCTTCTGAAAACCCAGTACCAGAGAGACACAAGCCCTTGCGGAGGGCACTTGGTCGGTGACAGGGCCTTTCCAACTTTCCCGAAGGGCACAAAAGGACACAAGCCCTTGAGGAGGGCACTTGGTCGGTGGCAAGACCTTTGCATTTTTATTGAAGGAGCTTCATGAAAACACAAAGGAGACTAATTCCTTCAGACTTTTTGTCCAAAGGAATTCCTTCGGACAAAAAGTCTGAAGAAATTAGGGACAAAGGAAAATCCGATGGAAAATACACAAATGCAAAAGAGAACAAAATTGGAGGAAGAATATCCTTCGGACAAAAAGTTCGAAGGAAGTCCTTTCGACTTTTTGTCTGAAAGATTAATTCAGAAAAATGCAAATAGATAAAGTCCGCAAAAATCCGAAGGAACACAAAAGCCCACAGGAAAGTGAGAAGACAGAAATCCGAAGGACACAAAAAGCCCACGGGAAAGTGAGAAAACATAAGTCCGAAGGAAATGCAACCAAGAATAAATTCGGGAAAATTGGCAAGGAAAAGGTCCGAGGAAATCAAGACAAAGCCAAGACAGAAATTAAAGCCAGGGGCAGACAATTTTTCAAGAAGAAATTCGCAGATAACAAAAAGTCCGAGAGAATATAGCCCGAGGAAATACAATCAAGGTAAGGCTAGGGAGATAAACAAAAAAGTCCGTGGGAAAAATTTGTCAAATGAAAATTCCGAAGAAAATCAAAGGGAATAAGCCAAGAAGGAAATCCAAAAGGTCCGCAGAAAAACAAATCTCCGCAGAAAATAAAAGTCAAGGTGAAGTCAACGAATAGCCAAGAAATAGAAAAACCACAAACAGGGAAGAGAAATGCATGCACAGGAAATAAGGAAACCAAGAACGAAAAGTCGACGAACAATTCAGTCTAAATATGTCTCACTCATGCAAGCAAGGGCTATTTTTGGCAGATTGATAAGTTTCAATTGACTATTTGTTTTGTTCATGGTTTGACTAGTCATTCTCATGCATCTGAAGGTCCAACTCAGCGTCAAGCCGAGTTTCTTAGTCTAAGTTTGGCACCGTTTTCAAGGAAAAATGATTGTTTTCTCGATCCGACAGCTCAAGAGGAGTCTATTTTTGACAATTGGCGTAATCTTCCATGCAAAGGAGAAGTTGACTTTCAACAGGCCCACCATCCATTTATCAAACGCCAAGGAGCTTCATGCAACGACAAAGGAAAAATATATTTTATGGGAGCGCAAAGTTGGTCTTGAGTTAATCGAAGTTGATCTTCCTCTTCTATTTTCCAATGTCAATCTCTTGGCTTTTGTAATTTTCTATATTAATGGCTTTTCAGCCTTAGATTTTTTCATCCCTCTCTTGGCAAGACCAAACTCTGCCATTGGTGAGTTGTGTAACCTCTTCAATCAATAGGACTGTACTTTCAGATTTCAAGTGCTGGCATAGTGTATATTCATTTAGTAATTAGCATGTGGTAGATTTCTCTCCCTTCCCAAATTCTGATTCGTACCTAGTTGCTTGCTTATCATATTATGCAGGTCATGTTCAGTGTTCTTTATGTCTTTTGTTGAAGTTGTAAGTGGATGTTAGGTGGCTGCAAAGTGTCTTGTATCAGACCTCTCTCCATCGTTTTCCCTCATGTTTTGGTCATTGGATCGAACCTTCTCATGAAATATTTATGCATAGTGATCAATTGCAATAAAAGGTCTTCTTTTTCCCTTGTTTGATTCAGTGTTTAGGGTTCCAAGTAGAGTGGATCAACGTTTTGGTGTATCACCATTATTAGGTAGGATTTCCTTTTCAAGTTTTTTTCTCCCTTTTCCATGGTAGATTCGCAGCACAGAGTAGAGATCCATTGATACATCTTATAGGAACCAACGTTCTCTGGAGGTTCTTCTCACCATTGAGGCACCCACCCTCATTAGAAGATCTCATTGTTTCAACTGGATAGAGGATTGGCCATTTCATGCACGTCTTCGATTCAGGGTGCAGCTCCAGGTTGACAACAATAAACAAGCATTGAGTAACAATTAATGAGGTCCCATTACACAAGATTTTCCACTTTTTACATCGTTTGAAAATGATGGTTGAAGAGAAAGTATGTTAGGTATGTTGTTTGTGGAACCAAATGGGGGAAATCTCTTCTTGCAAAAGGTTCAAAAGGAAGGAACATGGAAGAGATCATTCTAACAATAATGTTCAACAAGGTGTAGCTCGATTTTTAAAAATGTGCAAATCAATTGATCATATTTTAAGCAGGTATGATGACAACGCCCCTTGTATACGCTTTGTTGATGTCAACATGGACCTTTGTAAGAAATCCGCTTCACATACAATCAATAATGTGGACGATTATTATGGTGATATACACAAAAAATGGATGACAGTAGATGGCAATTGATGCAACATGCTATTTTGGCTCTAAACTATTTGGGATGGAGAAATTGAAAATAAGGTCATGAGTGGCATCTATGAATTCACCAAGGAATTGCATCTAGATGTATCCTTGAAAGGAAGTCAAAGAATAACTTGGTGCATAAAGGTTAGAAACAGAGATATTTAGAAGGAAGAACCAAGGATGATAGGAGTCATGGCGCTTTGAGGATCTTTGAGGATCATGGTCATGTTTCCTTCAAAAATTTGCACGATAACTGAGTCGGGGAGCAATGAAAGGATATAGAGTAGCTACAATGATGTTCACCCCAGGAAACGAAACCTGTTATTATCTAGAAATTAGGGAGACAAGTGATTATGGTCAAAGCAATTCGCAATTGACTACATGCTTTGTGGAAAAAACTCATCTAATTCTTTTAACCCACAGCTCATGTTTGTTCAATGTTTCGGAAGATCAAGATGAGATACATTGATCTCCACAAGCACCAATCATGACTAATGTTTTCATTGTATGAAGTGCTCTGAATAATTTAGAGATTTATGACGCAGAAAGTAAGGCAAAGGACTAAGTGTTGAAATCGTATTTCTTATTTTAGCTATTTTATTTAATTGTGTAAAACTTCAAATATTTATTGCCCGAATGCATCCTCAATTCAACCCATTCAACACCTGACCAGAAGAATTGCCCCCATTCATTATCACTATTTCATACCAACTCAACACCCATTCCCCAAATATGATACTGTTCATACCAATTCAATACTTGACCATACTTGTATTTCGCCGGTCGGATTGTAATTGCTGGATTTTCGACCACCCCTGCATTCTGCCTAATTGTAATTGCTGGATACTAAAATAGTATTTCAATTGAATTGTCATGTTTAAGATTTCTTTATTCATATAAGTGAATGGATTATCGTTGGTCAAATGCCTAAAGGCCCTCCTCTCCCTCCTTCATCGGAAGAGCCCACCAATATATCTTTTATTCAGTCATGAGTAGGGGTAATCATCGTTATGTTTTCAGCTCGAACTTCAACCATGTGCGTTCCAGCCGGTCCACTGTGTTGTGTTGCAAAATTGATTATGACCGACAATAACTTTGCAGATATTGCATGGGAGAAGAGATTCCTAGATATTTATTGGGTGGAGAATTAACCTCTCCTTGACTTCAACAATCACTTCACCATTCATTCTAGCAGCTTGAACCTTATAATAGTTGTCTGAACCATCCATCCATAGTTTTTGGTGTCATGAGCATTGCATTATCATTCACCCCTTGGCCTCCTCTGGAGTGGAAGGATTTAATCAAACCTTCGCATGTACGCTTTGATGGGAAATTATGTCTAATAGCTTTGGCAAGAGAGGATGCCCCTTATACATGTTGCACGATTCACATCATGTTATGAATATGATACGATAGACCACCCCATTCGAAAGGTGACACCCCATTCTTTTCATTCATGGTAGCTATGTCACAAAGTACATTGAACTTTATTGAAAAAGTTCAAACTTTGTCGAGCCTAAACTCGAACTTTATTCATTATTTTTACATGAGAATTTTTTGACGTGCTTTTGTATTATTTTATAAATATGTGTATATATATGCACACTAACTAAAAGCAGAGGACGGAAAGCTCTCTCCACTCTGTCCCTCTGACATATTTATGCATTTCTTTTAGAAAATAAAAATGATATAAAAATTATTTTGTTTGAACTTAAAGGCGTTTTTTTATTCAAACTTTATCCATTCACAAACTTGAACTGAACTTTAATCTCATTGAACATGAACTCAGACTCGACCCTTGTGACTTAGCATGGGAAGCATCCATCCACATAAATAACAATGAGAGAACTTCCCTCGTGCCAATGTAAGGGAATTTAGGCACTATCGAGGCTATCCCCAAATTTGTCAAGACCTCACTAAATTCGATTATTGACCAATTGACTAACTACTCAACCGGAGCAACACACAGTACATATAAAGGGTCAAGGGCATTTATGTATACCACCATATCCCCCTCGGTCAAGTAACACATGAAATGAGTAGGTTGAGCAATTAGCCATTGCTCACACCTTGAGTGTATGTGATATATTTTCAGACTAATATAATGTAAAGACAAATGCAATGATTAACATCATATTTATAAATTATATTTAAATTATTATACATTATCTGACTTCTTTTTCTTACATTCACAGCGTCATAAAATGCATGTGAATTACATACTCCTAGCCCACTATAAACGTAGGAAGTTGGGTACTCCATGGATAATAACAAATAACAGGTTGCTTAAGTGAAAAGAAAATAGTCGAAATGAATGAAAATTAGAGTATGCCAAAGGAAACAAATGAATTGAAATCATAGCAAGTTGAGCAGAGCCAATGTGCAATTTTGAAGGAAAACATCAAATAAACACTCCACCTCAACATCCTCAATTTCCGCTGCTAAAATTCATTTTAGAGGTCGACTGCGACTTTTTATCTTGTTAGTACTTTTAAGGGTTTTTTTTCCAAGTTAATTTTTTTGAACTTTTTAATCAGATATGGATATGGATGTCCTACATACCATATCTAGCTATATCCAAAACAACCCAATTATGGGTTCTTATCTAGATACGAATAAGTATGGTATCCAAGGCATATCTAAGCCATGTCGTATCAATATCACTATCTGGCACATAGATATGTGCGGTGGCTTATCCAACAACACTACCTATGATGTTTTGACACATTTCAAGTCTTCAAGCTTTTCTTTTATATTTGCTTTTAATTTGGAAATATGAATTAAGCCAACAATGATCTATCTCTAATTTTTAAAAACTCAATGACAAATATTATTAGTTTTATTTCGCTACATAACTTTTTTCAAATTTTATTGGTACCAAATTTGAACTGTAACTCAAATTAGATTAGTTAATAAATGATTGTGACGGTGAGAGTAAGTGCAAGGTCAACCTTCTCTGTAATGTTCCCCTTTTGATCATGGAGCCATTGAAGACCCTTAGCCTTGATTTGTTTCCCAAGGGTTAAAGGAAAATGAAAGAAGGAAAAAAAAACTTTGGGTTTCTTAAGAACATTTCTAAAAGTACTTTATTGTTATAAAGTTAACTTAAGTTGTGGTCTTTTAAGGGTCATGGGTGCCCGAGCCACTTAAGTGGATTATGAGTGTTCTTTTTATAATTTGAAAAAAGTATTCCCTCAAATTGGGATGCACCCCTTTGGGGGAGAGTATAAAGGCAAGTGAGGGATCGTGTGAAAAGGTTATGAATATTATGATATTTGAAATTTTGAGTCTAAGCATGAAAACGCTTAACCAAGGACTTGAAGACAAAACCCTTCAAGGCTAAGGAAGGTTTAGGGAAGAAAACCCCTACTCCTCATCTAGGGTGGCACTAGTTCAAGTGTTGTAATTGATCATCAAAGGTAGAAGTTACAATTTGGACCCTTCCTAGGGTGTGGTGATTTGCTTACAAAGTGTGGCAACTAGATCAAGGAGTGTGGCGACTTGGTTTGAGGTCATTTGGCAAGGGTTTGAGGCCATTTCCAAGGCAGTGAACAAATATATGTATTGAAGAACCCTTTCACTAGGGCTGTGCTATATTTGGAAGCTTGGAAGCCCTCTTCAAGGGTTTGGTGTGTTGACATGAGCAATTAATTATTTAATTGCAGTTGGACGACTTGATTGGGAGGCCCAATTGAGGATTTTTAGGTTATTTCAAGCCTAAATAATATTTTAAATTTTATTATAATTAATTGTGTATTTATCCATATTTTTAAGGATATTTTCTAGCATTTTCAAGTTGGAAAAAAGCATAAAAAATTAGTATTTAATTCACTATAATTTTTCTACATGTGGCACCAATAGGGCGGAATTGGTTGAATGATTTAATGTCCTAAATTCAATGGAATATTTGCTAAATTGTTACTAGGTTTTGGTAATATTTATTCCACCATTGCGAGGGTTTTGAATATCTAGGGTTTGTAGTAAAAATTAGAAAAATATTTGTTTTGGCTAGGGTATAGCAAAAATCCCAGATTTCAGTATTTTATCCTATTTTGGGATATTAAAATGGTATTAGAGCCAATATTTTGAGCAGCTGTGGGGTTTGAAGGATTTCATGTCAAACAATAACATGGGAGATATGGACAGTACAAGGTTTGAGAAATTCTCTCAAGCTCAGAAAAGAAGGGGCAGCCTTCCATTTAGATTGATTTAATGAAAATTTATGACTTACCCACCCCCTTTCAAGAAAGAGATGAACCTCGATGATTTTGTGTCATGGAAAAGAGGTAGGGGCGGTTCTCAGGTTGAACATGATGCCTTGGGGAAGATTGCTCTTCCCACATTCGATGGTTCTACAAACATTTTAGCTAGGGCATGGATTGATAAGTTAGATACATACCTTACACTTCATCCCATGGAGGTAGAAAAGGCCCTACTATTCATCACAACACATTTAAAAGGGGCTGCCCATGATTGGTGGCACCATGGGTTGACAACCCAAGGGCATCACCTCATAAACAACTATGAGGAATTCAACAGGACGCTCACTGGGAAGTTTGGTAGAGTTGATCCAGAGCTTTACTTCGGGGAGTTGGCACACTTGTAGCGAAGGGGGTTGCAAATAAAAGAAATCAATGACGAAAAAATCAAGCACTTTGGAGCAACTAAGTATTGAAAATTCTGAGTTGCCGAATTCAGAAATTTTTGGGCAACACGAAGTTGTCCAACAAGTTCATGAGCAACAAAGAGAGCAAAAAGGGAAAGACAAGAATGAAGAAGAATAAAAAAAATTAGAACTCTCCAAGGAAAAGAAAGAGCAAGCTTTACATGAAGGGTGTCAAGCATCCAAGGTTGAAGTTGTCCCAGTCCTAGATCTAGTGAATCCTCATGCAAACTTTACAAAGTTTAAGCCATCACATGTTGAAAGTAGTGTTATGAGTTCTCCCTTAGTGGTGAAGGAAGAAGGGGAAATCTTGGAGCATGAGCTAAAGGAAGAAGAAGAATCCATTTGACATGATGATGGAGAACATTTGATGGTCAAAGTCAAATTTTCAGGTACTATTGTTCATTTTCTGTAATATCCTCTTTTTGGACATTAGAATAATATTATTACTAAAATAAAAAGTATTTCTAAATACTTAAAATAAAATGATAAAAGTCTAAATTGCTTTTCACTTAAGTTGGAACTTTTTGAGGGTCACGAGCCTATTTAGCTCTTAAGTGATTTTAAAAGCAAATTGTCCTTATATCCACTAACTCTCCTTTCATAACAAAAAGGTGGATATATAAGGAGGTTGTGGATCTCATTTGAAGATTATATGAATTTGAATATTTGGAAAAGAGGTCAAGTATGTCAAGTTTAATTGTCTTCGGTATAGTTTATTGGAGAATGTTACCTTCCAAGAGCTATGATGCTCTATAAACGGTGTCTATTAACACCACCTATTTTTCAAAAAATGTGCTACACCTTTGAGGATTCATTTGAGGGTTTTTTTATCTAACATTTGCAGCTGTAGTGATTTGGCCTGAAGGGCTATAGCGAACTATTTAGAGGGTTTCGGAGGTCATCAAAGATTGGCAATTTGTCTCAAGATCAAAGATTGCTGGTTTTTCCTTGGGCGATTTACCTAAGGGCTAAGAAAACATCATTTTGGAAGGTTGTTGGTTAAAACCCTCTCCTAGGGTTTTAATAATCTTCTGCTATTTTTCCTAGCGGAGCAAATTACCTATGAGGTGAGATTGCATGTTTTTGGGCTGATTTATGCTTTGCAAATATTTAAAAATTATTTCTATATTTTTCTCAAGAGAGGCAAATTGGTTTGAAGGCTTGAGAGGCTTGTTGAGGGTTTATTTCAAAGGTTTGATATTCACAAAATTAGTTGCATAATTTTGGATGAAAAACTAGGGTTTTCAGAACTTCAAAAAATTATTTGAGGGACCTCCCGTAGGTGAAAAATTTTGAAATTATTTTTTATTGGATAGCTACTATTTTTGTGCTCGTTTTAAGCTATCATTTGCAATTAAATTCCAAGTATTTCAGAAGTTATGAATTTTTTAAGTTTTGGCTGTTTGAGGTAAAATAATTAATTATTGAGGGTAGATTTGAAAAGAGTAAGGATTGGTAATTGATTATTCAAGATTGCATAAATTTTTGAAGGGTTAAAGGGCTGTAATTTTCAATATTTATTTCAGATCTGTTTGATTTTGTGGAGAATCCTCTATTTTTTGCTTAAGTCCCAATTTAGGGACATTACAGTGGTATCAGAGCCATATCTTGGCTAAACAGTGGGGTGAAAATAAGAACAAGGGATAGGGCATAGAAGCCATGGAGGGAAAAATGCTTCACAATGCAGGTAAAAAGCTAGGGAACTTATGCCAACTGATGGAAGATGTGATCAACACCTTGGAAGAAATAGAAAAGATGTATCTAAGGTAAGTCGATCATAATATGAACTCATGAGATGATTACTTGGTTCAACATAAACTCTTGAAAGACACAGATGAGGAGGTAAAACTCTTGGTTACTAATTGCATTTGTGAGATCTTGAGACTATTTGCTCCCAAGGTTCCTTACAGTGACAAAATCATGAAAGAGTTATTTCAATGGATTGTGGAGAGTTTCTGAGGTCTTGAAGATAACATGGGAGACCCTTTGCTAGAAGGATCACATTGCTAGAGACTATGGCAGAAATCAGGTTATGTGTTTTAATGACAGATATAGAATGTGATGAACTGATTGTTGAAATTTTTCAACATTTTCTTGCAGTAGCTTGTAGGAATCCTACCCAAAATGTTGAAAACTATATGCAGAAAATCATTAGTTTGATACTCAAGGAAAGTGATGGTCTTTTCGAACCTCTATTGCCTATTTTATTGGCAGGGTTGTGGTTAAAAAGGAAAAAAATTCCAGTAGCACATATGATGTTTGGAAACATTGTGAAAGAGTGTAAAGAGGAGTTAAAGCCCTATTTGATAATGAAGCAGGTAGAGGAAAAGAATGGACAGCCCTTCATGAGACCTATAAAAGAGGCAATGAAACAAAAGGATCAGAATTTGATGGACAACTCATAAGGTTGCAAGTTGATGATAGAAAAGAGGAAGTGCAAGGTAAGGATCTTTTATTTGTGAAAGATGTTTATTTATTTTCAAATGATTGTATGCACGACAATGAAGCCGCAAAGGGTGAAAGCAAGGAGCTTGAACCAAAGAAGGATAAAGTTGAAGCAAATAAGGCAACGCTTATTGTTGACAAAGGAGTCAAGTTTGAAATTTTTGCACCAACCTTCAAATATATGTTGAATGGTTTTCAGAACAGCTATACAAAGAATCATGTGATTAAAAGTAATATCAGAAATTTAGAAGATACAAGGATTGGAGATGTCTCCACTAATTCCACTTCACTAAAGGAGAACAAATTTCTCAGCACTCCAAGGAAGCATGCAAAAAACGCTGACAAAATGGAGGTTATGGTTTGCAATATGAGGCATGAGGACTCCTTGATCCAAGTTCACAATTATTGGCACCAAGAGGTATGGGATCCGGGAATTTTTTTGTATTTTACAGAGGTTCTCAATTCTGATTTTATTTTCTCTATGACTGGTTCCATGAGACTAATAAAAAAAAATTAATTGTTTGGGGATATGAGGATCATACCAAGGGGGAAGATAAAGTGAAGGACATGGAAATACATCATGTAAGTTGTAAGCATCAAAATTCAATGGATGCATTCGATATGCTACATGTAATGATTGTGATTAAAGGGAAAAGGCAAGTAATCCAGGGCAGTTCAGTCCTTATACAGCTCCCTTCTATGATGTTTTAAAGGAATTTACCAAGAAAACAACTTGTGATCCAAAACTTAGAAGTTCTAGTTGACGAATATTTCAATAACATAGAAATAACACAATAACAATGGATTCTTTGAGAAGAGACGTCGTATTACTTAACCACAATACAAATATAGGCTTATCTCTGAAAAGAGATGTTTTGTTGAATCAAAAAATTGCAGATACAAAACATACGCTTATCTCTGAGAAGAGGTGTCTGCTTTCCCTTTTCGGGTTACAATACATTTATACATATTTTTGAAAACATCGGGAGATTGAGTGGCTCGAGGAATTAACGGTGACCTTTTAAGAATGAGTGGCTCGAGAGAAATAACAGAATTAAAACAATACAGCGCTCGAGGACATACTGGCTCGAGGAAATAACTGTCATTGACAATGTGACTTCCAAGAATGAAAACAATACAAGATTCGAGGAATTTTCTGCCACCCGAGTGGTCGCCCAAAGTGTTGCCCGGATCATTCCTCCCTCCTTGAAAAGCAATGGTCCCCATTGCGTCACCGTTCCCCATTAGGTGTGGGAGTTGTGTCTTGATTTGATTCCCGATGCACACTTGGAGGGGACTGTGGTTTATGGAACTGTGCGGGGCCCGATTGTTCACCATTTCTGTTTGACCGTCAGTTTGTGGATGGAAGGCTGTGAACTTCTTCAGCGCGGTATCTATTTGATTCTGTTGTTGTGTTGTCAGGGCTGTAACATTGGCCCTTTTGGATCCCTGTGGCTTGACCACCATGAAAACAAATTTCTTGGCACTAAGCAGAGAGCCAGATGTGGAAGGTGGTACTTCTGGTACCCTGTAGCGCCGTGTTCCAAAAGTGAGAGTGATCCGTCTAGTTTTTGATTCGTATATACCATGTCGATCATACATGAATGGCTAACCAAAGAGTACATCACAAACATCTAGATTGACCACATCACATAAGACCTCATCTTGGAAAGGTTGTATTGCATATGAGAGAAGACATTGGTGGGTGACACGGAGGTCTCTCCCTGGGCTCAAACCATCCAATACTGTATGGTTTTGGGTGAGGCTTCATGGACAGATTTAGGCTTTTCACAACATTAATAGAGATTAAATTCTTTTGACTTCCGCTATCAAGAATGAAATGCAGAGGCTTACCTTTCACCCATAACTTAGAGTGAAACAACATTTCCTTGTCATCTAGCATCTCGTCATGTGTCTGTGATGAAGCTACAATGGCTTCAGGATCAACATCTATAATTTCTTCTTCAACCTCTTCGACTGCAGGGTCTGTATGAGGTAGAGCAGTAGATGTTGAGGATGGTGACTCAAAAAGCAGTGATTTGATAGCTCGACATTCTTCTTTGGAGTGAGTTCCAGATTTGTGATAACCACACCACTTCCCAGTCTTTCCTTCCTTTTGCTTCCAATTTTGGCCTCGTGTTTTACCTTCTTTATCACTTTTCCATTTTGAAGACTGATTCTTTATATCCATTCTTCCATGCTTCTGCTCAATCTTTACTGCAAACTTGTATGCCTCACCGATGGTTTCCAAATTGAAGAGTTCCATTTCCCCCTAGATGTACCATTGTAGTCCACCACGATATTTGAGAGTTTTATGTTTCTCACTTTCTTGAATGCCCAGTCTTGCAGACAAAGAATGAAAAGTGTCTGTGTAATCTTGCACAGATTGGTCCTTGCCTTGGCAAAGTTGTTGCCACTGTACAGATCATTATATGCGTCGATGGGATAGTATTCTTCTTTTACTGCTTTCGTAAAATCATCCCAGGTGGGTTCCACCCCAAGGCCAATGATATCCGTACTGAACCTCTTTTTGTACACTTCCCACTAGTTTTTCACGGGCAATGATGATTTCAAAAGAGCAAAAGTGATCTTTTCTCCATCGGTGAACTTATTTACAGAGAAGTAGGACGACAGTTATTCCAACCAATTTTTCACTGCATCAGCATTGATTTTGCCTTCAAATGTGGGAATATCAAAATTTACCTGAACCTTGAAGGGTGTTGGGGCACTGAAAGGAAGCTCCCTCGATGAGGAGCCCGGATGTGTAGCCACGGAGCCAGAATTTTTCATCGGAAGTGTTTGAAGAATTTGAGCAAATTGTTGGAGCATCTACGGTTGTTGCCGCTGGAGGGCTTCATTCACCATTTCCTTGAAAGGATCGGATATCTCGGTGTCGTCTGCCATTTGAGGTTGTTTGGGGTGCACAGGTGGAGTGTTTGGAAGCTCTGTCGCTTCCCACCCAAGTTTCCTGTATCCTGACCTCATCCTCGGGAACATACACTCTCAAGACAAACCGCTCTGATACCACTGATCCAAAACTCAAAATTCCTGGTTGACGAATATTTCAATAGCACAGAAATAACACAATAACAATGGATTCTCTGAGAAGAGACGTCGTATTACTTAACAACCGCAATACAAATATAGGCTTATCTCTGAAAAGAGATGTTTTGTTGAATCAAAAAATTGCAGATACAAAACATACGCTTATCTCTGAGAAGAGATGTTTGCTTTCCCTTTTCGGGTTACAATGCATTTATACATATTTTTGAAAACATCGGGAGATTGAATGGCTCAAGGAATTAATGGTGACCTTTTAAGAATGAGTGGCTTGAGAGAAATAACAGAATTAAAACAGTACAGCGCTCGAGGACATAATGGCTCGAGGAAATAACTATCACCGACAATGTGACTTCCAAGAATGAAAACAATACAAGATTCGAGGAATTTTCTGCCACCCGAGTGGTCGCCCAAAGTGTTGCCCGGATCAACTTGGCTTATCATGGGACTAGTAATGGGGGACAAGTACCATGACCAAGGAGTCATTATAGGGGCTGTTGGTAATAGTCTAACTGTTGTTTCTAACATTTCCAGTTTGTTTCCAGTACGATTTCTTGTTCACATATTGTGCCTAGGTCCTTGGGAGGTAAGCTTCACACACTCCAACAAAACGAAAATGGTTCAAAGATGTATAAGTGAATTTCCAGCCACAATAAGGGAAACAAGGAAGGGGAAAGGACGTTGCTACAGCTATAAAAAGAGCAGCATGAACATATCTTCCAAATTCTGAATGAGGGAGAGTTGTAAGGGTAACTTTGAGAATATGGATATAAGATTGAGACCCCTCTTGGATAGGGCAAAGACCCAAAGTATGAACAATAGAGAGAAAGGTGAGTTTTTGAAGAAAATTTTGTCTCATACTCGCTCAATAAGTTCTGAATTTGTGTGTTCGAATTCGCTGCCCATTACCATCATACAATACAATGTTGTCGACATACTACAGCGAACGAAAGGGTCTGAAAATTCAAGTATAGGGTCTGATTTTTTACACAGAAAATTCTGAGGTAACGATGCAAACTCGGCAGTTTCTTAAGGTTACAAATTCTAAATTTTCTGACTTATTACAGTCCTTAATAAGTTCTGGAAATGCTTGTGATTGGGCACACTTATTGCATGATAACGAATGGGAAGGTATGAGGAAGGCACAACACTGCCTTTTGTGTTAAATAGAACTTTTGTTTGATTGATATGGTATTCCTCATATGCATAAAGGGCTTGATATAGAAAGGTCAACAAAAGGCTACTTGGCACACATGATGAGACAAGTCCAAGGGAGGTTGCATCTACATGTTACTCTTTTCCAAGTTATGCCTCCAAAGACATTCGTTGTTAATCTTCTTTCTCTAACTTGGAAGGGTCTTCCATGGCATGTAGGAGCCACTCAAGGGTTGTTGGAGAGTAGCCACCATAATGTGCAAACCAAGAATGGAGTGCAAAGGGAAATTTTCATATGGATCACCAAGGTATTACTTTCCAATTACATTTCTTTTGACTCTCAGTCAAATGGCACACCTTCTAGGGGCAAGTTGGTATCTATGGAAGATGTGTGGGTGAAGAACTTTCCCAAATTCAACTTGGTAATGAATAAGTTGACCAATTGGAGCAATGGCAATGTTGTTCATCACCACTACAACCCATCCCACAGCAGTTACAGTTTCGTTTATGAAATATCTTCTGCATTGCTAAAGAGTTCATTGATTATGTCTTCAAATGGGAGGTCTATAGCCCTTGGTGGTTATATTTTGGGAGATTTGGGACATATTATGTAGAATAATAGCAGCTGTTATGAGTTTTCTACAGTAGGATACACATGGGACAGCCTTTTGATTGGGCAGGAGTTAAACCTAAGGGCTGATATGGATTTTGCTAGAGGCTGCCATAGCACTTTCCACACTTATGAGCAGCCTTTGAAATACAAGAACAGCAGTTTGAAGAGACCATTTGAAGGTTTTTTTTCCTTGGGAAGAAATCTCAAGTGGACGTTGCATCATAAGGTATGTTGGGACACCTTTCTGAATATTGCAATTGCTTGAGGATAAGCAATTTGGGACGGAGGACTGTAATATCCCCTTTTTGAATATTAGAATAATATTATTATTAAAATAAAAAGTAATTCTAAATACTTAAAATAAAGTGATAATAGTCTAAATTGCTTTTCACTTAAGCTGGGACCTTTTTAAGGGTCACAAGCCTATTTAGCTCTTAAGTGATTTTAAAAGCAAATTGTCCTTATAATCCACTAACTCTCCCTTCATGACAAAAAGGTGGATATATAAGGAGGTTGTGGATTTCATTTGAGGATTATGTGAATTTGGATATTTAGAAAAGAAGTCAAGTATGTCAAGCTTGATTGTCTTCGGCATAGTTTCTTGGAGAATGTTACCCTCCAAGAGCTATGATGCTCTATAAACGATGTCTATTAACACCACCTATCTTTCGAAAAATGTGCTATGCCTTTGAGGATTCATTTGAGGGTTTTTTATCTAACATTTGCAATTGTAGCGATTTGGTTTGAAGCGCTATAACGAACTATTTAGAGGGTTTCAGAGGTCATCAAAGATTGGCGATTCATCTCAAGATCAAAGATTGTTGGTTTTTCCTTGGGCGATTTACCTTAGGGCTGAGAAAACATCATTTTGGGAGGTTGTTGTTGGTTAAAACACTCTCCTAAGGTTTTAATAATTTTTTGTTATTTTTCTTAGTGGAGCAAATTCCCTATGAGGTGAGATTGCATGTTTTTGGACTGATTTATGCTTTGAAAATATTTAAAAATTATTTATATATTTTTCTCAAGAGAGGCGAATTGGTTTGAAGGCTTGAGAGGCTTGTTGAGGGTTTATTTCAAAGGTTTGATATTCACAGAATTATTTGCATAATTTTGGGTGAAAAACTAGGGTTTTCAGAACTTCAAAAAATCATTTGGGGGACCTCCCGTGGGTGAAAAATTCTGAAATTATTTTTATTGGATAGCTGTTATTTTTGTGCTCGTTTTGAGCTATCATTTGCATTTAAATTCTAAGTATTTCAAAAGTTATGAATTTTCTAAGTTTCAGCTGTTTGAGGTAAAATAATAAATTATTGAACGCTGATTTGAAAAAAGTAAGGGTTGGTAATTGATTATTCAAGATTGCAAAAAATTTTGAAGGGTTAAAGGGCTGTAATTTTCAGTATTTATTTTAGATTTGTTTGAGTTTGTGGAAAATCCTCTATTTTTGGCTTAGGTCCCAATTTGAGGACATTACATTTTCAACTTGCATGAATTTTCAGACCAGTATATAAAAGTATGCTATTTAATTATCTTCATAAAAAGGAATTGTTGTATCATTGCCATGTTATGTCCTTAGCATATTTTGATCAACATAAGGATCATGTTAACAATGAATATAAGATGAAGGACACTAAATGGAAGACGGAATTTTCCCAAGGAAATTTAAGGATTCAGAAATGCAAATTCTTGATATGGATGTGGGATCCAAGTGAGACTTACAAACTCAGTGTTGTCATAAAAATTCAGAGTTTTTTGGCACCCATACAAATGGATTGGCATGGCCTTTTGATCATGGGAAGGAGCAATTCCCAGTGGGTAATGGTTGGGAAGAGTTTCTCAACCTTGTAGTATTTTCATTCCCTACAATACTCCAACTTCATATTTTTGCACGAAGATTTCAAACTTGCAACTGCTATTCTGTTTCCAGGTTACCAACATTGGCAAAATCAAATTTTGAATTGTCATGTCCAGCCTTGGATAACTGCAAGTTTGATCATTTAAAATCTACACATCATTGGGGAAGACGGGAGAATGGTTCCAACCGAAAGAAATGAATACTTCAGCCAAACTTATTCAGATTTGGGTGGAAAATCAGAATATTTGTGGCTGTCATAATATGTTTCCAGCTTGCATACAAATTGATTGATGTCCTTTCATGAAAGGAATAGCTTACAATATGATCAATAAAGACCAGCTCGCAAAGGTGGAAACTCAGCCCACTCTAAGCATGGCAAATGCCCTAAATCTTGCAAATTTTTTGTTGGGGCAGCAGTACATGGAAAGTTATGTTCATCCAAGTTTAAAGAGGTATGCTTTGAAGAAGACAATTTTGAATTAAGAGATAGGAGATGATGAAGAGGCCACAAACCCTCTCCATCTTGTGAGGAAGGATGGGAAAGAGATAATTTTGCATGGCTTAAGTGATAAGGCACCCCCGGAAGTGAGCTCAAGGGTGATGGAAGGGACCTTCCATGAGAGACCATTGGTATGGGTAACAAGGAAAGCAAGGAAGGCTGCATTTTCTGAGTTGAGACAGCCATCTCTACTTGTAGAACTTCATTGCACACTTGGTTCGGTAAGGGGCTCAAATGTTTTAAGGTGTTCTTCAAAAGGGGTCAATAAAGTGGCCAAAATTGAGTATGGGCAGCCACTAAGGTATGTGAAAGACCATTTGATTTCATGTTTTATGAACTTTGCAAATTTTGAAAATAAAAGTTCAAGACAAGTTCATGAAAGGATTGAACTTCAGCTTGTGGATGGAAGAAGGTCTGAAACTTCCATAAGAAATAGACCTAGATTATAATCAGAAAATTCTAAGTTTTCAATACAAAATTAGAATATTTCATGCTCACAAAATTCTGGAAAAGTTGGTTCACTTCAGCCCCTAGTGAATTAGGTGGATGAGGAGGAAGATGGGCCCTTTGCATACAAAATAATGTGGAGATTGGAAACTTGGGATCAACCCTTCCAAGGCAAGGAACTTTGGCTCTTCGCAAATATGGTGAGTGCTCTGCATTGTGTAAATTTTGTTTTAAGACAGTAAGGGTTATGCTTGGATATGCACATCAGTTTGAAGAAGCATGCTAGGAAGGAGAGTACTCAAAGCTTGGATATGCAAACCAGTTTGAAGAAGCATGTTAGGAAGAAGAGTATTCAAATTTCAGAATGGAGTGGTTTGGAAACCACAACAACTTCCCATCTCAAGGGAATGGAAGGAAGAAAAAGAAGGCAAGAGACATGTGAGGTGGAATCATGGCAAGGCTGGTCACTCTATTTGGAAGGTATCGTTTTCAAGTTATTTGAAATTGATTGTTGCATAGAGGAGGGTAAACCGTATCTTTGGGTCATGGAGAGGACTTTAGAGTCCATTGAAAGTCGTGAGGGGTATGTGGAGACCCTACAAAAGAATACCCTTTCTTAGGTGCACATGTGGAGGAGAAGGGGCATGAGGGACAGCCATGGTACTCTCTTCTACAATGCTGTCCATGTCAGTTCCAACTCACTTGTTGTCAGCTTGAGGGGCCCCAGTTGCATGGGAAAGGCTGATTGCAAGGTGACACCCCAAAGAGGTGAATTTTGGTTGACCGAGTTCCTCTTGAGGGGTCACAAGAAGTCTGATTTATGTAGACACAACCAATCAATCACAAGGGCAGTGATTGATTTCACTATCCCTTTTGCATATGTGAGCGCTTGTTTATTGTCAAAAGGCAAGTTGAGGGATTCAAACAATATAAAGGAGTTTCCAGCTCTTCTAGAAGGTAAAATTCTGAGCCTAAGGGCAGATTTGGAGTGTGTAAACAGCATGGGCAGCCCTCGTATGCCCTCCAAGGCATCCATGTACATGTTTCCAGTCACTCCACCAATGGAGAACATTGTCAAGGATGCAAACAAGAAAGGTAAGTGGAGAACTCCTGATTTTATTGATGCGTTTGTCTTGTGCAAGTGTTGATATGTGGGCAACCAAGGCCCAAAATGATAGGAACTACATTGCTGGAGCAAACTTTTCCAGCCTCTATAATGTTGTCAATTCAAAGGATTCTACTTTTCTCATCATCTTTTTGGAATGCCCAGGGTACAAGGCCTCAATGGGAAGGGAAAGAAGGAATATGTGATGCTGTTGTACCATTTCCAACTTGGGTGGGCAGCAAAATTTCTTCAGGTTCAGCAGAAAAAGGCTTCAATATGAGGCTTTATTTCCATGGGAGGAGACAAGAGACATGATTGATGTGAAGCCAATAGTTGGGGTAGCCCCCTGGTTGTTGATATTGCTTGAGGACAAGCAATTTTACGCAGGGAGGATTGTAATGTCCCCCTTTTGATCTTGCAGCCATTGAAGACCCTTGGCTTTGATTTGTTTCCCAAGGGCTAGAGAAAAAAGAAAGAAGAAAGGAAACACTTTGGGTTTCTTGAGAACATTTGTAAAAGTACTTTATTGTTATAAAATTCACTTAAGTAGTGGTCTTTTAAGGGTCATGGGTGCCCAAGCCACTTAAGTGGATTATAAGGAGTGTTCTTTTTATAATTTGAAAAAGGTCTTCCCTCAAATTGGGTCGCACTCCTTTGGGGGAGAGTATAAAGGCAACTAAGGAATTGTGTGAAAAGGTTATGCATATTATGATATTTTAATTTTTGAGTCTAAACACGAAAATGCTTGACCAAGGACTTGAAGATGAAACGCTTCAAGGCCAAGGAAGGTTTAGGGACGAAAATCCCTATTCCTTGTCTAGGGCAGCACTAGTTCAAGTGCTGTAATTAATCATCAAAGGCAGAATTTACAGTTTGGACCCTTCCTAAGGTGTGGCAATTTGCTTGCAAAGTGTGATGACTAGGTCAAGAAGTGTGGTGACTTGATTTGAGGTCACTTGGCAAGGGTTTGAGGCCATTTCCAAGGCAGCGAAAATGTTTGTGTTGAAAACCCCTTTCACTAGGGCTGCACTACATTTGGAAGCTTGGAAATCTTCTTCTAGGGTTCGGTGTGTTGACAGAAACAATTAATTATTTAATTGTTGCTGGGTGAGTTGATTGGGAAGCTCAATTGAGGGTTTGTTAGGATATTTCAAGCCTAAATAATATTCTAAATTTTCCTATAATTAATTATGTATTTATCCCTATGTTTAAGGATATTTTCCAGCATTTAAAAATTCAGTATTTAATTCGCTGTAATTTTTCTACATGTGTCGCCAATAGGGTTGAATTGGTTGAATGATTTAATGCCCTAAATTTAATGGAATATTTGCTAAATTGTTGCTAGGGCTTGGTAACATTTATTCCATTTTTGGGAGGACTTTGAGTAACTAGGGTTTGCAGTGAAAATCAAAAAAACATTTGTTTTGGCTAGGGTTTGACAAAAATTCCAGATTTCAGTGTTTTATCCTATTTTGGGGTATTACATTCTCACAGAGCTATTAAAGAGGTAATGATTTGTCTTCCTTCATCATGGATCTCAATTCCTCATGACCAAAGATGCCATTGCCTCTGTTGTTGTCACACCTTAGCACACCACTTTTCTCTTTGTCATTGTCCTAGGTTTAGAAGTATGTGACTTGATTACCAAGTGCTTCTCCCTCACTTGGTTATTAAATTCAACTCAAAAGTTTCTTCCTATCCATAATACAAAGACATCCAATCTAAACCTCAAATTAAAAAATTACAACCACCTAAACTTTGTACAAGGATCAATAAGATATAAATTGACTTTACACTTCAAATTGCATGTTTTCTTGATTTGATAATTAAAAAAAATGATGTTATTAGGCTTCATGAATTCCTCTATTTTAAGAAAGATTCCACTCATTGTGTTTTGAGAAATAATAAGGATAACAAGGCGTAGTTGTCTAAGCATCAAAAAATATGCAAATGCATATGGCTCAAGATACACAATTGTTATCAATACTTCATTTGTGTCTTTAGAATTAATTTTCAGATATTTCCTTGCAAAAGCATCACTCACCTTGTCCTTGTCAATACCAACCATTGCAGCCACATATTTTGCAGTAATATGCTTGTCTCCAGAAAGCATGTGAGTAGAAATTCCCAGTTGAGCAAGAGATTCAACAACAGTGGATGCATCTTCTCTCACTTTGTCCACCATATATATGGCACCAATCAAACAATCATCCACTCCTACGTACACCGAAGTCTGATCATTTGACCCTTCCAAAGATGGAGAAGCCCCATGTTTTACTCCTTGCCTATAAACCATGACCATTCCTTAGCAAAATAATAATAATAATTAAAGGTAAAAAAATTATATTAACACTAACAGACCATTCAAAACAATGCATCAACAAAAATTATAAAACATCATTCATGGCATTTCCTACGGAACTTTAGAATATGGTCATCATTGTGAACTGAAATTGCTGCATCTGATCTGCATTAAGTCCATCAACAAATATTTCAAGCCAAGGATTGTAAAATTTCAGTAGGAAGTGCATTTAACAATAAGAAAATGGAAAAAGTCAAATGTAGGACATAAATATCATCCTGAGTAAGATGAGAAAATTTTTAAGTTCTTATGAAACTTGAGACACAGTTTTCCAGAGGACATTGTTTTATCTAAGTTTCTAAAGAACAAGAGGTATTCAAGACATTTCTAGACAAGAAAAGTCCATTAATAGATCACTACGTGGAAACTAGAGCAAAATAACAATGAACTAGGAATATTTTTAAATGCTTCAGACCCAGCCTTCTTAATCACTCTACAGAAGATAAGAAATTACAGTTGACAACTAGTTCACAATATAAATTGTATGCGGCTGGCTTTTAGTGGCTGGAGAGAGTTATTTTGCATTTGCATTATAGATTGTTGATAGATATATTTCCACAGGAGGAAGGTAGACAGAAGTTATAGTTAATGACAACTTAGAACAAATCTTCTGAGTACTTCTTGTAAGACAACATATCATTCCCCAGGCTGAGCAACAGAAGAGCATAGATGCAGCAAGCAGAGGTGGTACTTGAAGATGGCACCGCTAGTGGTGGCATCACTATAGCAGTGGGGAAACATTAATTGAAGTAACATTTTTAGGCTGCCACCAACAGCAAAGTAGGGCAACGCTACCCCCAGCAGCAGAAGTTGTAGGAAAGAAGAGGCAGACAACATATGTTTTTAAGAAGGAAGGTTGTTGATAGAATTTTTTGAGTATTTCCTACGTATTTCATTTACTCTCTGCGATTTCTTTGAAACATAAGTTGAACTTGCATTAAACGAGTAATTGTCCAGTTTTGACAACCGAGATGAGTGACCCTCTACCTTAATTAGTTTTGAGTGCCAAATACAAATAACTGAATATTTTCCAATTGTTCCCCATTTTTTGTTACTATGATTGATTCAGCCTCCTTAACTGATATATTGTGGGCTTGCATAAATAACCTTGACCTAAAGGGCTTGGTTGACCACTAGACCAAAGGGATTGGGCAAGTGCTCTCTTCCACAAACTGTAATGTCCCAAAATTGGGACAATAATGAAAAAGGAGGGTTTTTCAACAAACCTTTAACAACCCAAACAAAAACTAAATTCTGAAATTTAAAACCAAGCAACCCTAGGGCTGTATATGCATCACCAAACTGAAAATCTCACACTTCCAAATGTTCAAAAATAAATATAAAAATACCTTATGATATTTAGCCCACAATGCCTCATACTGATTGACGAAAGGAAACTGAATTGATGTATTTTTCACTCCAAACTCTCAACGCCCCCAAGCTGATTTTAATGTTCCCTTCCTGTCACCAAATCCACTTCGAAAAACTCTCTACAACTAAAGATAATTGTAGACAAATTCTAGCATGCATATTATGTAAAAATTGGCCAAAGTTAGGGCCTAAAACATGATCAATTTTTCCTCAACCAAGTTGCCACAGATAGAAATAAATAATATGTAATAACTTCAGAAAATCAGACTTGTATTTATGCCAAAAATCACTAGAAATAGGTTATAAAATTCACCAAAATTAGCAATAAGTAATGACCTATTGTTTAGCGACAAACAAGGCACCCTAAAATCTTGCACACCCCTCTGAAGTGAATCACCCCACTCAAAAAATACGGGCAAAATTTTCAGAATAAAGCCCTTGCTTTTCCCTTCGAAAATTCCTTCAAACCTTTGTCTAATTGCCACAAAAATCAGAAATAATATAACTTGTACCTTGTCAATTGGAGTCTAAAAACCCTCCGAAGATACCCAAATTATTTCCCAACTGATTCGCCCTACCTCAAAAAAATATAGAAAATAAATCAGATTATTTTACTCACCAAAAATCCTCAAAATGGCCTAAAAAAGGCTCTTAGGGCAAGTTGTCCAAGCTAGAAAATTACTATAAAATATTTGCAATATTTTATACTCCGCAAACACTCTAAATCAGCCCCAAAATCCTCGAAATCAGCCGTCCAGTCAAGTCACCATAGCTGAAAAATTAAATAGAATGTTGTGCAACCTTATTTGACTTCAACGAGCCCCTCCAAATGGCTTGCCCAACTCTCTAGGCAAGTCGCCACACCTTGGAATGATCTTTAGTGCCACGAACAAGCTCCCAAGGTAATTTGCCACTCTCCAAGACCTATAAAATCATCAAAACCAGCTTTCGATAGGATTTGCAATATTTTCTCAATATCAGTAGTGTTTAAAAACACCTTTGTAGATTCACTCGCTGCAATTTTGAAGCTCACAACCCTTGAATAGAGCTGCCCAAGTAGAAGGAATGGAAGTTTTCGACCCCAAACCCTTGACACTTCTTGAAGATTTTCATCCTCAAGATGTGGTAATCAAGCTTGACATACTTGATCAAAGTTTCCAATTCAATATTCAACATAAACATTAACAAGATTCTTTCTTTGCTTTTATAACCAACCTTCAAGGGTGGCGCCCAAGTTGGAGGGTTGTACATTTTCAAAACATAAGCACTTTTTTTTTTTTTTTAAACTCCACTTTTTGAGTGTTTAAGCTCCCATGACCCCAACTTAAGTGAACATCAGATCAAAAGCACATTTTTGCAAACTCAACTAAAAATTAGAACACTTAGTATTTTTTACCTTTTTGCTTATAGATTAGCCCCCCTCCATGTTCCCTTTTCTTTCCTTCCCTTAGTTTTGTGGGAACAACCAAGCTAAGGACTCCAAAAACAAGCTATGCCAAAAAGGGGGACATTACAGTCCTCCCCACCCAAAATTGTTTGTCCTCAAGCAATTGCTAAAGCCATGGGACTGTCCCCACATCCTTCATAATGTCCCTTCTCACTAAAATGACTTCCCATTGTAAGGAACCTTCACAGTGAACTTCCCATTTGCCAAACACATACCTTGTTGGCTGCCCCCATAGGTTCAAGATGTCATAGTCATCTCCCAAGAATTCCTCATAACTCGAAAGGACTAAGACATGCCATGCTTGATTGCTTTTGATATAGTATCTCAAGGTGAATAACGTGCCTCCATAAAAAGTATTCACAATTCTGTAATTAATCACTAAGGCCTCTTCATACAACATACCTTGAATGATAAAAGTACATAGGCACAACCTTTCTTGAGTGTGTCTTCTACCATTCCCTTTATGCATAGGAAAGATGTAAATTTAATCAAACGAAAGCCTATGCCAACTCTCAACATGGAATTGTACCTTACAAATTTGATTAAACCAAAAGTATACTTTCTCGTACACATTTCCAGAATACACCCCTGACTGGAATTTACCAATAAAATCAGATTTTTGTCTTCCTATATACTGCTGTACTTGACCCTCAAAATCAGATTGTACTATGTGATTATTTTCAAAATGCATCTTGGCAACAAATTTCTCCAATGTGGGCTGTAATATGACATAAAAATGCCAATTTTTCCCTCTTTCATGTGGCTGAACTTGGTTTTTTAATTCAGGAAATTTAAAACAATAAAATTCAAACTTCTTACCATTTTTTTCCACTATTTCCTTTGGCTGCCATGTGCAAGATAAATTGTTTTTTATGCCCCCAAGGTTCCATAGGTGATCCCGGCTATGCTTATCCTTCTTTTGCAAGTAAAAGGACCTTCCTTTCTTGTCATTTGGAACCTTTGAACAGCTGCTAATCACTTTCATCCTTTCAAAATTCAGGGGGTGTCCTCTTTTCCTTAAATCATTGCTACTTCCCCTTTAGCAAGGAGTAGGGTGCTGCGCCAAGCATGTTTTGGGTTGCCCTTGGCAATCCGTTCTCTCCCCATCCCCTTTAATAGAAATATGACAACAATGGGAATTTGCAATGCTTACCAAATGCTTTCTAGAAAGCTCCAAATTTGGATGAAAGGGTTGCGTTTTATGTCTAGGGACAGCCTTCTTTTCCACTCTCCTCATGCTCATGATACATCCTCCCAACATTTTATTGGTCTTAGAGGAAGGGATCTCTCTATCACTCAAACCATGCAAAACAACCTCCTTGCCTGCTATCTTGAATTTAAGTTCCATGGTTTGGTAGTTTTGTGTATATTCACCAAGTGAGTGCAACAATTGAATACCAAGGACCATATTGGTCTCCCCTATGCCCACCACATAAAAATCATCCTCAACCACATGTTTTTCCAAAGTGAGGCTAAGCTTTGGAATCTTGGTTGTAGAAGGGATGTTGAATCCATTCGTTACTGTGACTCTAAAACCATTGAACTCCATTGATTGTAATCCGCATGATGTTACCAACCTCTATCAATGAAATTGTAAGTTGCCCCACTATCAATAAGTATGGTAATAGGTGTACCCTTCAACGATCCCTCAACTCTGAAGAGATAATACTTAGGAGCCCTTAAAAGAGATGCCAAGTTGCCACTCAGCTCTTCTCCCTCTATCTCCAAAGTGTTCCCCTCATAGTTGGTTGTCCCAACTTCCACCTCATTTTCCTCTTCAAAAAGCACCTCGATGTAGTGAACTTGTCCCTTGCCACGACAATTGTGGCCCTTCTCCCAAGGGTCCTTGCATGTGAAGCAAAGACCTTTCCTTTTTAGTTCATTCCTCACATCAAAGCTACTACGTAGTAGCTCCTTCTACTGCCCCAAACCCAGTTGGTTTGGTCTAATCAAAGGACCCACATGATTGGGCTTAGGTGGTCCTGCAAAGCTACTCTTGGGCTGCCCCAAACTGCCACCTCTTTGCTGCCCATTAGGTGGGAAAAAAGTACTCTTTGGCTGTCAAAAAGGTGAAAATCTGCCCCTTGGAGTAGAAGACTCCAAATCGTAGGCCTTCTGAATGGCCTCTCTCAGTGAAGGTGGATCAAAAGCTTTGACCAATCCCTTCTACTCCAAATCGTAGGCCTTCTGAATGGCCTCTCTCAGTGAAGGTGGATCAAAAGCTTTGACCAATCCCCTTAGGGAGTCAACTAAGCCCTATGTGAATAGTACCACCAATCTTCTATATGAAATATCAGTCACCATGACTGAAAGTCTTTGAAACTCTGTGATGTAATCATCTACCGAGGCCCTCTGCCTCAATTGAGCTAAATTACGGAAATGAAGCTCAGGATTTGCTCTATCGAACCTCTCAATCAACCTCTTGTTGAACTCCTTATAGGAGTGTATGTGTTGATGACCCTGTGTGATCAAGTTGTGATACCGCCAATCGTGGGTTGCTCCTTATAAATGCAAAGCAGTGAACTAAATGGCCTCTCCCTCTGCCATAAGTTGAATTGAAAAGAAGGCATCCACCTTCTGAGTCCATGCCCTAGTTGAGCTCCTCTGTGACCCATCAAATGTGGGGAGAAATAATTTCCCCAATGCATGTTGGAGATCTCCCAGGCTGCTGCTCTGCCTTTGGCCAATCATGGGCCCACTCTGTCTCTATTTCTAAGCTGAAAACTCGAAAAAAGTAGTAGCCTCCCTAACTATTGTGGACAAGGTGACATACTCATCCATATCTCTCTCTAACTTCTCACATGGGCTGAGTAACCCCTCCCTTGTTGGTGCGGGCTCCTCCCTCTAAACAAATGTAGGTTGTGTGGGCCTATGTGTGGATGCCTCATTCCCCGAAGGGGGTGTGTGTGCATCTAGCCTGCTCCCTGAGACACTGCTATCCCCATTGAGTGGCTTCAAGCCACCCATCTCACTGAGGGAACAAAGAAACCCCTTCATCACTGTTGTCATCTTCCCCTGAGTTAGAGAAAACTTCTCAAACCTTTCCTCAGCCAACTTGTCTCTCCTCTCACCTTCTGTCTCCTAGTGCGCCATGTCACCCATAGCTCGATCCTACTCAAGTGAACCAACTGGTGGACGCCCTGCTTCCCTCCTGCTACTCCTCAAGTAATACTTAACCTCTTTGTTGCCACTCATATATAAAAACCCTTCACCCCACAAAAGAGCCAAGATATGGTTCTAATACCATTGTAATGTCCCCAAATTCAACAAACCCTTAACAACCCAAACAAAAACTGAATTCTGAAATTTAAAACCAGCAAACCCTAGGGATGTATATGCATCACCAAACTGAAAATCTCACACTTTCAAATGTTCAAAAATAAATATAAAAATACCTTCTGAGATTTAGCCCACAATGGCTCACATTGATTGAAGAAAGGACGCTAAATTGGTGTATTTTCCACTCCAAACTCTCAACGCCCCAAAGCTGATTTTCATGTCATCTTCTTGTCACCAAATCCACTCTGAAAAATTCTCTACAACTGAAGATAAATTGTAGACAAATTCCAACATGCATATTATGTAAAAAATAGCTAAAGTTAGGGCCTGAAACATGATCAATTTTCCCTCAACCAAGTCGCCACAAATAGGAATAAATAACATGTAATAACTTCAGAAAATTAGACTTGTATTCATGCCAAAACCTACTGGAAATAGGTTATAAAATTTACCAAAATTAGCAATAATTAATGACCTATTGTTTAGGGCCAAACAAGGCACCCTAAACTCTTGCACATTCCTCTGAAGTGAATCGCCCCACTTAGAAAATAAGGGCAGAATTTTCAGAATTAAACCTTGCTTTTCCTTTCCAAAATTCCTTCAAACCCTTATGTCTAATTGCCACAAAAATCAGAAATAATATAACTTGTACCTTGTCAATTGGAGTCTAAAAACCCTCCGAAGATGCCCAAATTCTTCTCCAACTGATTCGCCCCACCTCAAAAAAATATAGGAAATAAATCAGATTAGTTTACTCACCATAAAACTTCAAAATGACCTCCGAAAGGCTCCTAGGGCATGTCGTCTGAGCTGAAAATTAGTATAAAATATTTGCAATATTTTATACTCCGCAAACACTCCAAATCAGCCCCAAAATCCTCAAAATCAGCCCTCCAATCAAATCGCCATAGCTGAAAAATTAAATAAAATGTTATGCAACCTTATTTGACTTCAACTCACCCCTCCAAATGGCTCACCCAACTCTCTAGGCAAGTCGTCACACCCTGGAATGATCTTCAATGCCACGAACAAGCCCCCAAGGTAATTTTCCACTCTCCAAGACCTATAAAATCACCAAAACCAAATTCCGATAGGGTTTGCAATATTTTCTCAATATAGGTGGTGTCCAAAAATACCTTTGTAAATCTACTTACACGTAAACATGCAATTTTGAAGCTCACTTTTAGTGCCTGAATAGAGCTGCCCAAATAAAAGGAATGGAGTTTTTCATCCCTAAACCCTTGACACTTCTTGAAGGTTTTCATCCTCAAGATGTGGTAATCAAGCTTGACATACTTGATCAAGGTTTCCAATTCAATATTCAGCATAAACATTCACAGGATTCCTTATTTACTTTTATAGCCAACCTCCAAGGGTGGCACCCAAGTTGGAGGGTTGTACCTTTGCAAAACATAAGCACTTCCTCTTTTTTAAACTCCCCTTTTTGAGGGTTTAGGCTCCTATGACCCCAACTTAAATGAACATAAGATCAAAAGTACCTTTTTGCAAACTCAATTGAAAATTAGAACACTTAAGTATACATTTTTGCTCATAGATTAGTCTCCCTCCATGTTCCCTTTTCTTTCCTTCCCTTAGCTTTGTGGGAACAACCAAGCTAAGGACTCCAAAAGCAAGCTATGCCAAAAGGGGGGACATTACACAAACCCTTCATCCCATTCCAGCCCCTCTCCCCTGTCTCTTCCCCCACGCCCCCACCTCAAAAAGAAAAAAAAAGGAAAATGAAAAAAAAAAAACTCGTGTTTTTATATGGCATGAACGAAAACTAGGAATAAAGAAACAAACACTACAATACAATCATTTCTCGGTTCTATGATTCACTAATGAAACTTCTTGTCATTAAGATACTTGCATTATTTCTTCATAAAAGTAATGCATAAATAGATGCCCTGCTTTATGGTTGCCGGATAGCATCCACAACACAACTATTCAAGCTATAGTTATAATAAGGGGTGCTATGCCAAGAAAACAAAACATGTGCTGACAAACTAAACTTGAACTTATGTTCCATAGGGATGCACCCTCGCCCTTGGGTCCTATATCCTCTATCCTCTATCCCCGTCCCAATTCTATTTTCCTATTCAATTATCATTCTAAGTATTTTTGGAGTAGTACTAGAAGTCCCCTTAATGTGTTCCCATGTTTCCTTTCCCTCCAAAAGGGGACACAATAGAACATAGTTTAAACCAAAAAACATGTCTAGAATCCTTTATATTATCTAGATTATAAGTTGTATGATAGTATAGGTATTGGAAACTATACATCTTTTAATGGCAACAAATTCTAAATGGATATGGAAAAAATGAAGGACAATAATAGTGTCCTTGTATGGATGTCAAGCAAGCTTATGGTTTCTTGATGATTGATCCCCATTTAAACAATAGAAGCGAATCAGATAAAGCATGGTAAATGGCCAACAACTTGATCATGATCTTCACGTTCAAAAATATATTTTTTTTTGGAGGCCTCATTCGTATTCTTGGTATAAAAGATTATAATCAGAGGAGGAAAAATGTTTACTCTGGTGGCCAAAATTTAATTTTTCAAGATTAAAATGTGTAAAGAACAAAAAATTCTTTCTACTTCAGATGATCACTTAATCAGACTCATTTATATTAGGAAGAGGTGACTGTATTGTTTACATAGTAATTGATATGATGTGCATGGTAAGTTGACGTAATTGTTTAGAAAGAAGAAATAAATAAATAAATTGTATTGATGTTCACAAATTAGCAAAGTAGGTCAATTAGACTCAAGAGCAGATTCAGTTACAATAGAGAACTACTTTAGGGTGAAAGGACTCTGGGCCATGAAAATAAATTAAACACTAAGTGTTAAAGCAAAGAAAACAGAGAAAGAGAAGGTAAACCAAAAGTGGTTAAACCATAAGATCTAAGTCCTAGTAAAAATAGCCATGTGAGGAAGGGACCCCTCTCTAAAGCACAACCCTGATAGAACTCTTATGTCAGCAATAGAGGCTCCATTGGCACTAGACTTTGAGCAGCACCTGCAACCATCAACCTTCCTATTAACCGTATTCACATCTCATCATTATTTTCTATCATTTTGTTTCATTTTTTTTGGTGATCTCGATCATATTCTTCTTCTTTAGTTAGACTAGCCTATTCACCAACCCCTCCTCTAAAAAAACCGGTTATCTTGTGTCCATGCTCCCTTGACATTGTCGGCCCCAGAGTCCACACCATGCTCCTGTAGGAAATTGGTTGGAATATCTGTCTATACGTTGCCACTTGCTGCCACATCTACAAAATTAGTCCTTCCATCTCCTTTGTAGACATCCTAGTCAGCACCCTAATTAGTTTAGGCATTTGATATTGATGTAAGTTGTGGCCTGATATATTCTAGTAGGTCAGCCATGAAGACTAAATAATGCTATGCTTAGAAAAAAGAAATGTAATACGTAGTTGTTGGACAAAGTCTAAAGTATGTTAGTGCATGACCATTATTGATTTTTTCGTTAGTATAGGTTTTTGGGTAGGTGGTGATGGTTGCCTTAACTACAACCACTGGTTTTTTCATTGTATTTATGGTCGTGGCCTAGACTTGGAGAGAGAGCTCTCATGTGTGCAATCACTTGGCCTTATCTATTGATGTGTTTTGTTGTTGATAAAAGGCATTCAATGTTGTTCTCTAATGTATTTACATTGCTATTTATACAACTTATTGTCTTGTATCATTGTATATTTTTAGACTAGGAAACCCACATTTCTAGCATTGTTGCCTAAGCGACCCCAAGATGGTGAGGTGACCTACAAGGGACTTGAATGACAAAGAGTTGGCGGGAAGCTAAATGAAGGTATGGGTAGAGAGGTTGTTAACAACACATACAATCAAGAAAGAGAAGACCACCATGCAAAGGAATTCTTGTGGAATATCATGGTCAAACAATACAAGACAAGAATTTGTATACCTACACGTGATGCCAACTAGTGTCGAAGACAGTTTCAGCTTCAATGAACCTACAGAGAGATTGATTGCCAACCTTCCTAAAATTTTGGCACATAATCATTTAATTTAGGAAGACCTATGTGAATAATAAAAATGACAATACGATAGACAACAAATCCTTCAGCGTTATCACAACAAATTCCAACAAGTGAAACAACAAAGAAGTGAGGAGTGTCATTATTAGGGTGGCTTACAACAACAAAGCAACGATGACAACCACCATGGTGGTGAACAATCAAGAAGTGATTATAATGATCTATGCCTAGGATTCCAAGATGGGTATGATTGAGGAAGCTCCAGGGAGAAATGATACTAGTAAGGAGATCCACACGACTAGCAGAAAGAAGATTACTAAATGTGAATCCTAGGCATAGCTAGGTGGTCTCCACCTCCATAGGTTTCCCTAGAAGAGAGTTGCCTCTCAAGAAGAGAAGTGCAATGCCAAGTGCAAAGGCATCACAACAAGAAGTGCCAAGTTTAAAATTTCCTAGCGCACACTGCCCTAAACTCATGGAGTTGGCCAGAAACATGCCCCTTCTAGCAGAAATGTGCCCTTTGATGACCAAGTGACATAGGCAACAAAGTCCACAGAGATTGAGCCCCCTCTATAAGAGGAAAGTCCTCAGACGGAGGAGTGGTTTGACCCCTTTTCGAACCAAGAAAGCTATACCTTTAGAGATAAGATTAGAGGCACTGAACGACTACTGCTAAGAAATGAAGTGAAGAAGAAGAGACGCTACCATCGCCCATCACATTTGGTACCTAAAGATTGGCTGTATTCTAGTTTATGGATGACCAAGGAACCAAAGGTGGTGACAGTTGTACAACTTGTGAAGGTGACTATGAAGAGGGGATCGAAGTGGACCTCAAGGCTCAAGTGAGAGGATTGCTCAAGATTGGGTGATTGAGGAACAACATGTGGCTAATAGTGTCAAAGAAAAGAATCCACCACAACAAGAGTTCCTATATTATTAGAGTGTAGACATAACCAGTGAATTTAACAGACACAAAATGGAGTTCAGTTGGGCTCATAATATCAACAAGATCAAGAGATCCAAATACGGAACTGATAAAAAATAAGAAGAATAGGGCCGGGAAGTCCTACTCACCATCACCGACAAAAGCTGCCAAATTTTATAGTGAAGGCAAAAAGGATATGATTAGGTCAAGATAATCAGGAATATTAACCTGTCTTTCTAGACACCCTAAGGAGTGTCAACGTAGATTGGTACATGGAGCAAATAGAGGTGTCTGACACCCATTTTATGACATGGGGCAAACTCAAGAAAGAATTTGAGTTCAATTTGCTACGAGATGATGACAAGAACATCACAGAGATCTATAAAAAGTGCCAAATAAAGACAAAGACAACCCACATGTACACGACAATTCAAGGAGCTATTGGGAAAGTTTTAATCCAAATATGCAGATAGGCCTAAAAAAAGCAATGGTTTATAGGACTCCTAAAAGTGCACTGTAAGATGATACTATAAACTTTGATGACGCATCCTAAGGCTTATGACAGACTAATAACTATAGAGAGTGAATTAAAGATATCTACCATGTATAAAGCCTATAGTTACTCAAAGGATGATAATAAAGACAAGCATGCATGAGTTTAGGCAATAAGCATATGATGAACGCAAGACACCAAAAAGCAGGCTTAAGAAGTCAAGTATACAAATTTTCAAACATATGGCCACAGTAATGCTAATTGTAAAAAGACAACTTATTGCAACAGTTTCCAAGTGGCAAGGCACATGGTCAAGGAGTACCTGTTCAACACGAAGAACAAGACAACACAATTCCTACTAACCCAAGGAGAGTCCTCCAATGACTTGAAAACATATTTATCATACTCGAAAAAATTGGTACATTCAGAAGGGGAAAAATGTTCAAAGTTTGGAGTTTTTAGAAAAGTTTGGTTCAGTTTGAATTTTTTTAAATATAAAAAATGTCAAGTTTAACTCTTTTATATTTATCCAAAATAAAAATTATTTTTTAAACCCTATAAATTATAACATATAAAATAACTAAAACTACTAAAAATGAACATTAAATAAAAAAGTGTTATGCTTGGTGTGTTTAATTCTTATGTTTATATATGTAGTTCAATTTAAAAGTAAATTTATACTAAGTTTAAATTTCATAAGTTTAAAATCATCAATTTTTAAGCTCCTATTCACTATATTTATTTATATTATTAAGTAATTATTTTTCTCGATTATATCCTTAAGCTTAATATTTAAAACAATTACCCAAAAGCATCAACGACGTGCTTAAGTTTTATATTAAAACAATAACCTAAAAGTGTCAATGAAATTTTCAAGATTTACATTAAGGCTTGACCATATCCAATAAAACGTTCTACAATTTAACAAACAAAAGGAGTTTATGCAAATAGTTTAGTGACAGGGGCACACCATGGGTCATGCAAATCAAAGGATGAAGCTATGTTGTAATGGGTGACCAGACAATGCATAATAATTGCAGATCTATAGTGAAACCATCTCCTATAAGATTTCAAAAAACAAACAAAGATGCCCTTGAATCCTCATAAACAATGCATACAACAGAGAATGAAGATAAATTGCCACTAAAAATAGCTTTGGCAGGTTTGATGAGGTGAAATATCCCGAGCCAAATTTTTTTGATTTTTTAATTAACAGATTTCAACATTACAAGCAAGTACCCGTTAAGGTTAGAAGATAAACCCAAACGTACTAAAACAACTCTAACCAGAATGGCGCCGATGATGGCGAGCATTGGTCAGAGGATCTGCTATTCTAAAAGCCGGAAAAGGAACTCGATGTCAAGTATGTGCTACCCAATCCAATACGGAGTGAAGGGCGACCATATGACGGAGTGATTACAATAAAATTGCTTGAAAGGGAAATGCTGAAAGGGAACTCAACGTCAAGTATGTGCTACCCAATCCAATGCGGAGTGAGGGGCGACCATATGACGGAGTGATTACAAATAACAGTGTTTGAAAGAAAATGTTGAAAGCTGGAAATACTCAACACCCAGAATGTGCTTGCTAACCCAGAGTGGGAGAGTAGCTACCATAGGGCGGAGATTTATCTATTACAAACAATTACTGAACGAGAAGCTGAACATTACAAACTATGATGAGCAAGAATAACTATACTGTCAGTACTACTGCCAGTTTACAATATGAATGATAAGATCTTGCTTTGAATGTGGATCAACATATAAATCAAGCTGCAATAATATGCATTGAACTTCCTTCACTGAATAATAAGGATTAGATCTGAAAGTACAAGCAGACCAACCTCAAATTCTGATTTATGACAGTCCAGATTTCCATGTGCACGAACAGCAGCTCTATACTTCACAATTTCACTCACAACTTGTTCAAAACTTCATCAATTCTCATGAAATGAATTGCACAATGACTCTAGTATGATGGCAACCAAATCAGAACACTGAAACTCACTCAAAAGATACTATTTATTTGATGCACGCAACCCAATGCAGATCTGAAACAGTACGGCCCAACAACCTATGAATTTACTCATATGCTCATAACTCTCTCATTTCTCACCCTAATGATCTCAAATCTGATGCAATAGACCCTCAAAATGATGGCGCCTAACTTAGTAATAAGAAATGGCATCTAAAGATGGTTATTAATTATTGACACGAATCCCAATGCACTCTAAAAAGTACAGCCTTCAAGGAATGACGGATTTGCATTATAAAATCATAAGCTTTGTATTAAAATCTGCAAATATTCATGAAGGGGCGCCCTTACCAATAAGATGCAATGACACAATACCCAGAACAATCTTTTTGGTATTTTTGGATTTACAAATTAAAATTCGAATCTGCGGTAGCTAAAATGTAAGATCTGGAAACCTCTAATATGCAAAATCAGAATACTAATTAGACACAATGCAGATTACAATGCACAAAACCCAATGAACTCACAAAACTAAACTAAATCACCACTAGTTGTTGTCTCTCAAATAAGAAGCGATGCCCGAGCTAGGAGGCCTTCATTCCTCGAAGCGATCCCAAAGCCAATCTGGCAGCAAAACATTCCTGTCGACAAAGATAATGAAATGAGAGCACTCCTCATTTTATACTTTTCCAACTGGGAGTCTCTAAAATCCTCTTGTATATGGGATAAAACATGAGAGGGAAAATAATATAATCCTCTTTAATTCTTTTTTTTTTTAAACCTCAACATTAAGTCGTTGAGCCTAGGCACCAAGGTCCAAAATTAAATAATAATGTTTAATTTACGGACTTTAAAACAGAGGCCAAGATGATGTCGGAAACCAATGATCTATAGCTCGTTGGAAAGGTCTTGACAAGACGAATCCAACCCCACTCTCAAAATCTCGTTCCGGTGCCAATCCCAAACTTACTAAAAATAGTAAATTCCTGAAAGTGCTCTGTGTGCCAAGTAAAACATATCAACGTGAAGCTTTCAAAAAACCTAGAAGGAATCCGCAATCCAAGTTCAACATTTCCAAGTGCAAACTCCGCAAAAAGACGAAAACGTCCTCCAAGAAGTTTGGAAACCCTTTTTGAGCTTCTGCTTAACCTACGAGTTCCCAAAAACAGGCTAAATCCAAAAGAAGAGCGTAAGGCCAAATTGGGGACATTACATGAGGATTTTTTGTGGCTTCCACAACAAACTAATCTAGAGCTTTTATATGTTCACTTCTATTGCATTAGGGTTTTTATTTTATTTTAGAATTAAAAAAACTAGTCTGAACCAAATCAAACAAGTTCATTGAGGGGAGAAATTTTGGTTTGAATTGAACCTAGACAAGGTTCCACCAAACTTGGTAGCTATGCTTCAAAGGCATTGCTAGTAGCAGGTACATGAAAAACTGAAACAACAAAAAGTAAAACAATAACAATGGTGGTGATAGAATAATTGAAGATAACTTGAGTGGCAGACCCATAGTATAAAGTAGGAAGTGCAATGAGTTAGGTCACTTTGCTAGGAATTTCCAGACCAACCAAAGCGACGAAAGCAAGTTATGTAGGTGGTGTGGCCTAGGCAACCATGATGACTTGAGTTTCCCAAAGACAAGGGTGACCACCAACATGGTGGAAGTAAAGAGAGTAATAGCCATGATTAGCTTATAGGGCAAGAAGGCGCAATCTATGATCCTTAGAGAGAGAAGCAATGGATGATTGAGGCAGGTTATGAAGTTTAGAAAACACTGGAAGAGATAGATAAGTAAAGAAGGTTGGACCCCATCTTGTTGAAGTAGAACAATGCACCACAAGCCTTGACGAGTATGGTGCAAGCCTTGACAAGTCGCCAACACTCTAACCAAGAGATAGTTGAACAAGTGTTGTTGGCACAAGTATCAATAAGTATGAAAAATATCTTTAAAAATATTCTAGACTTTAGGGGCATCATCAGCACAATGGTACTCATGATAGAGGTAGAGAAGGCTACTATCATTAATATGGACATTCTTGGGTCAAACTTGATGAATGTGATAGTGAACAAAGGATCAAGTGTAATGTATTGCCCGAGAAGACGTGGAAAAGGTTGGGCAGACCAACTTTATGGCCACCCATTTTATAACTCCTCAACACGGACCCAACAACACAAGCAAGACCTATAGGGGTGTTGGCTACCCAGAAGGTGGTGATTGCCACAAATATTTGTCCTGGAATTCATAGTAATATGGTTGACTAAGGACTCATATAACAATCTTTTTGGAGAAGAGTGGTTGTGTATGGCCCAAGTGGACCAAAACTAGAAGAAAGACTGTCCATCAAAAAGTGCAAAAAAAGGTACACAGTTGACCTCAAGAGCCATATGTTGTTAGCGAAGAACGAACATAGTAAGAATCAATAGAGTTAGGCAAAGACCTAGATACAAAAACCTTGAAACATACTGATGAGGGAGTTCTTGAAACTCCAAGAGTGGTCAAAATATAAAAGGAATTCAAGCAATGGATTATTGTACTAGTAGATGGAGCACCATGATATGTTCAATCAACACTACCACTATATTGAAATGGAAGAGATTGATCCGAAGACAGACAAAGAGGTGAGAGATTCAATAATGCAGACGACTCCCAACACAAGTTATTCATAGCCACATACATTTCCTTCACAATTCCCAAATTTTGAGGTTGGAGAAGCATAGTTGAACATGTAACCTACATACCAGTTTGACAAACTAGAGAAAAAAAGTACAAGGGACTAGTGACTAGTGACTATAGAGGTCAACATGGGGCAAATGAACATGTGGCCAGCATGGGGAATGACTAGGACCTAGCATTAAAGATCTTCATGGAGTATAAATATGTGTTTGTTTGGACATACAAAGACTTCAAATGGATTATGCCAAAGAACTATGTGCTCAATACCTTTGGTTCTTAATGCGTAGCATGTTCGATGGAGGCCATAATGGATGAACCCAAAGTATGCAAAAAAGGTCCAAGTGGAAATTGTGATGTCACCCAAAACATGCATCTTCAAGGTCAACAACAACGAATGAGTGTTTCCCATAGTCATCACCTTGAAGAAATGAGGGCATATCCGAATTTGTAGACTTTTGGAGCTTGAATGTGGTGACTATCTAAGACTAGTTCCTTATTTTGTTCTCTGATTCTATTTTGTAGGAAGTCGTTGGGCATAAGATGTATTCCCTCCTTGACAACATTTCTAGCTACAACTAGATGAGCATTGTTGAGGAGGACAAATTGAAGAACACATTCCTGGTAGAGAGCAATATATATGCATACGCAATGCTTGATATGAGCACATTTATTACAATGAGAGAAACAAAGAGATATAACCACAACTATGTGTATATGTTGTACCTTCTATTGTATTGGGTATTCATAGACTACCATGATATACAAAAAGCCTTCTAGACAAATGAAAGCTTCTAAGAGAAGAAAGAGAAAGGGAAGCTTTTAGCGGAAGACACATGGGCAATAAGATTCTAGAAAAAGGAACCTTCTAGCAGAAGACATGTGGGCAATAAGATTCTAGAAAAAGGAAGATAGAGATACATGCAAATAGCATGAATATAGTCTGTGTGATTAGTATAGCTCATGTGACTATGTTTCATCATTTCCTCCCTTCTTAGAGGAACAATTGTTCAAATGCTGATTGGGACAACCACTTAGCTTTTGTTGGCAAGACTCATTTGCGACCAACCAAGTAAGTGGGTTGTGGATCCACACCTAGAACTGCATGTAGGAACATCAAGAAAAGTATCTTCATCCAAAGGAGGATGAAATTTTGGAGTTGTATCCTTAGGATGGGAAATAGGAACTTCGTCCTCCAAATGCGGTGTCTCATACAGTTGGTTCACATTCACCACATTGAGAAGGAAGATTCAACCTAAAAGCATTTTCCCCAATTTGTTGCAACATAGTACAAGGCCCATACTAAGTAGGTTTGATATTAAGAAGCTACTAAGATTTAATTATTTACTTATCTGAGTAGAGCCAATGATTTTTAAACTTGTAAAGAATTTACTTCTACAAACCCATGGATGAAGCCATGTAGTTCATTAATTGGTTATACTATGGGAGAGGAGACAATACTTGAGCATATACCAATTGTGAGGTTAAATAAGAACAAAATACCCAATGTTTGAAGCTTGAACAAACTTAAATGAAAATTACTTGTACAATTTACATATTGTTGTTCAACTTGTAGCCAACAATAGTGTAAAGTAATTGTTGTCAACCTGGAGCTGCACCCTGATTCGAAGACGTGCGCGAAACGGCCAGTCTTCTATCCGGCTGAAACAATGGGATCTTCTCACGAGAGTGGGTGCCTCAATGGTGAGACGAACCTCCAGAGAAGGCTGGTTCCTGTATGATATATCAATGAAGATTCCTACTCTACGCTGCTGACTACCGTGGAAAAAGGGAGAAGAGAAACTTAAAGGGGAAATCCTACCTAAAGGGGCGATACACCAGAATTTTGATCCTACTCAACTTGGAACCTTGAACACTGAACGAACAAGAGAGAAGGAAGACCTTAGACTTCAATTAATCACTTATGCATAAGTATTTCATGTAGAGGTTCGATCCAATAACTAAAACCTGAGGGAAAACGATGGAGAGAGGTATGATAAAAGACACTTTGCTGCCACCTAACATCCACTTACAATTTCAGCAAAAGATAATAAAGAACACTTTAACATGACCTGCACAAGGACAATATAGCAACTAGGTATGAAACAGAATTTGGGAAGGGAGAGAATTCTACCACTTATGCAAATTGCTGAAGAAATATACACTATGCCACGCTTGAAATCTGAAAATACAGTCCTTATTGATCGAAGAAGTTACACAACTCACCAATGGCAGAGTCTGGTCTAACCAGGAGAGATTGGATTATTTTAAATCAAGGCTGAAAGCCATTATATAGAAAATTACAAGAGCCCAAAGATTGGCGCTGAAAATTTGAAGAGAAGGATTCACTTTGGTTAACTCCAGGCTTTACTTGGCCTTTCAATAAAGTATATTTTCCTTTTTGTCCTTGCATGAAGCTTCTTTGTTTGATGAAGTGAACTTATCTTTGTTATGAACCGCCCGCCTCTCTTTGCATGGAAATCCACGCAAATGTCAATTTTAGAACTTCGTGAGCTTCTTGATGCCGAGTTGTAGCGTTTAAAAGCTGAGTTAAACAAAGAGATCATGCTGAGTCACATGGAAAGCTCCTAGTGAATGTGGCGTTTAACAATTAGTCAACTCTAAATCTGGAATAGTCAACTGACATTTGAATTTGGAACTTCAATTGCAGCTGAGTTGGACCCTTAGATGCGTGAGATGATCTAGCAACAAGCGGGACTTTAATAACCAGTCAACTGAAGCTTTGGACGGCGTTCGAAGATAGCTCCTTCTTGCATGTATTCTGTCATATTCTGGTTTGCCTGTTCGTGTCTACTTCTGGCGGGATTCTATATTCAGATGTATTTGTCTATATTTTTACTCGTTTAGCCTTTTCTTTCGGAATTCTGGCATTACCTCTGTTCCAACGGTTACTTCCCTCGATCAAAATTTGAACGTTTGCGGGACGTCACCGGAAGTTTCCTTATTTCCTTCGGAACCTCTTCTCTGTTTATCTTTGGAAATCTGTCTCGCCTCTTTCCCGCGGACAAAATGTCCGCAAGAATTATCTCAGTTTCTGGCCTTCGGAATTCCTACTTCGGGTTTTATCGTCGGGTTTATTTTCTGAATTTCTTTGGACTATTTGTCCAAAGGAATTCCTTCGGACAAAAGTCTGAAGGTCTCTTTTTCCTATCTTTGCCTTTGCTTTGCAACTTTTCCAAATTTCTTCGGCATTTCTTTTGTCGGCTTTTCTATGGGCCTTTGTCTAAAATTTCTTCGGACTTTTTGTCCGAAGGAATTCCTTCAGACAAAAGTCCAAAAGAATTCATTTTATTTGTTCTTTCTCCTCTTTTGGTCCTTCCTTGTGTCTTCCGAATTCCTTCGGACTTTTTTGTCCGAAGGAATTCCTTCGGACAAAAAGTCCGAAGGATATCTTCCCTTACCTTTCCCTCCGAATGTGCCCTTCGGCCTTTGAAAAGTTCCCTTCGGGAAATTTGCCATGGTCCCTTCTGCCGACCAAGTGCCCTCCGCAAGGGCATTTAGCTCTCCCTCTGTGCCTTTTGGAAAAATTGTAGGGCACCCAAGCATTTTGCTAAGGCTCTGAATTTGGTCCTGTGCCTTCCTGAAGGGTAGATGCCCTTTGGGAATGTTGAAAACGATCCTTCCGAAGGGTACTTCCTTGGCTTTGCTTGTTTGAATAGACTTTTGGTTTCTCCAAAGTATTCCTTCGGACAAAAGTCCGAAGGAATTACTTCCTTTTGCTTATAGGCTTCCCTTTTATTTCATGAACCATTCCTTCGGACAAAACGTCTGAAGGAATTCATCATTTTTGTATCAAAGGCCCTTACCAAAAACAATGTACCCTTCTTCCCTTGGCTAGAGACGAGAACTTTCCAAATGGCAAGAGAAAATCTGACTTGTGGAAGATTTGTCAATAGTAACCAATCACATCGTGACACATAATATTTACAACTTTTAGATGCCCAATGCACATGTTTAGGACCAATTTGTTTTAGTGCATTTCAAATTTGTTATTTTAAATCAATTCAAAATGTGACTTTCCCTCTATTTAAACACACAAAACCAAAAATTTATATTAAGCACATGTTGAGTCAACTGTGAGATAAATTTAAAGTGTTGATGTGGAACCATTTAGGTGCCATGCGGATGCCACGTTAAGTGTTCATGTATTGGCTCTTCTCCCCTAAAATGCAACATATAAGACCCAGTTTTAGATGTAGATGCAACTAATAGCTGTTCTTTGCATTCAATTGAATGAACCTAAATGTGTGAATACCCATATATCTACTATACATCCATTAGAATCTGATTTACAATCTTTACTTCAATTTATAATATTTATGCTTAAAGTGTTGCTTAATTACCACAAGACTCCATACAATCCATGTAAGTTCACCAAAACAAACAAGAAATGAAATGAGCACAATTGCACAAACACAGAAGTATACTCGCAACAAAATGTTTACCTTGGAAACAACTATGTGGGGAAAACCAACATGGAATTTGGTGCCTTGTGGGCTTGGTATTGATCTCAATTCCAAGTACAAAGTGGATAGAGTGACACAAGTCAACTCCACCATAGAATCAAATCTTGCCTTCTATGTCCTAGAGTGCTCCCAACAAAATTATAGAGAACACTCACTATGAAATGCCTCTATGTTCCAAGATGAACTGATTTGCAGAATTTGAATACCTCAATATGAAGATACAATGTGGTGGATGACGGAAAGACAAAGGATGACCTTCCCTATTCCATATGTTGGTCTGAATGGCCATGTATAACCATCTATACTTGGGACGAACAAGCACAACTCTTCACATTCCAGATTTGTCAGTAGTCAATTCAGTCAATTTGATATAACAACTCAATACATTGTTTCCCATCATGAAGTTTTTTAAGCTTTCCCTGGAATCCCTGTTGTCTACATTTGTCTATGGGATCCCTGTTTTTAGTATCTTCTCATGGAATCTTAATATTCTTAAGCCATGTACATTTAATTACATCAATTACATTGAATTCACATTTTCCTTGAAGGACTTAAGATGATTATATGATTGAGGACTGATACATCAGAATTGTTTTGGATAGTAGGTCCCTTGTGAAGAGGTTTTTGGCCCTCTTTTCTTCCTTGAAGGGATGTTCTTCCTTCCTACTCAAAGAAAAGTGAATGGTTGATACTGCTCAAAGAACCAATTTTTTAATTGTCCCAACACCAAAGTGTTGTCCATACCTTACTTTCCCTCATTTCTCATGGCAGTTCCGTGATCTTTGCATCATTGCTTCTCTTATACCAAAAACAACGCTTTGCAAGCTTTTTGACAATGTTGCAGACTTGCACGTTTCTCCCTCACAATGGAAAGAGTGGTGGATTGCTCCCCCCTTGTTGCTTCTTCTCTCCTCCATGTAAATTAAGCCAAGAGTGCTTTCACGACTTCAATGCTTATGTTGAAACATACACAGCTTAAAAAAATACATGATTGTGCTCTATACTGTAACAAGCCTTTATACATGTTACAACCCATGATTATGCCAATCAACATACTAAAAAGGCTGTCATATGGATGCAATCTACAATCCTTTACAACACCATCAACATGCTACAAAGGTTGTCCTGTGAATGCACATTCAGTCACCTACAACTACTCATGCTATGGATATATAGACATACTACAATCAATTGCCCATACAATAGCTGCCATGATTGATTGCCCCCTACTACAAAACATGCTATAGTGGAGTGTTTATGATACAATTATGTTGTTCGTGCCAAATGATATGCTTCCACGATTTTCACTCCAAATCAACATCCGAAATGAATGCTACGTCACATATGCATACTACAATAATGTACAACCAACATGTTTCCACTATTGTGATGCTTGTTTGTCATGCTTAATTACTTTTCAATATGTTAGAAGTGTTAACCAACCTCTTGATTGACGTGCTTATCCTCTTGAAATACCTCTCTTCCACCTTGTTATGCACAGCAAGTGATGAGGTCATCGCAAATCATGAAGATAAAAATAAGAATGTAGAATGGCTGAAATTGTTGCAACATTTTTCCTATGACTACACGTACTTATGCACCCAATTGATCACGTTGCTGCTCCATGCTAGAACTTCCTCGTGTATTCTTGTTGTTCTCAAGGTGCCCATGCTTGCCACAAATTGCTAAATTACAGTTCCTTTCTGATCTTACAGGTATGGGGAGTGATTTGTTGGGCAGCTAATTCATCCTGATTCCCAATAACCTTTCCATCCTTAAGAGTTTGGATTGGTGGAAACAACTCATATGTTGTATCTATCAATTTCCAAGATCACAAGTACACAGTGTGTTTTTATGTTCCTGCATGAATGACATGCCCTCCTACTTGCTTAACCAAATGGGGGTAGTTCCTTGCCTCAATCAACATATGGAACCATAAATACATTTTAGAAGTGCTTTGTGTTAAGCACACAACACACTGAGAAGGAGAGGGGAGGTGAATCAGTGTGTGATAAAACTTTATTTTCTTAACATTATTGTTCACAATGAGAACATTCAAACAAGAACATTTAATTAGGCAACACAAGATTTATGAGGAAAACTCTCTCTCGAGAAAAACCACAATGAGGAACTGCTTGGATCTACCGTCCAAATCCAACCATAAATAATAATTCTTTTACAAAATTTGTAGTCACCAACCTACTTGTAGACACCAATCCCCACTGCTAAGCACCAACTTAGCAAGAGACACCAATCCCTTCTTTCTGAGGCACCAACCTCTACTGAAACAATTTGTCACCTTACTATTGTTGCTTCATCAATGAATGATGGCAAATTCAATATCTTCTTTGTAGACACCTAAAATTGGCCACAATTGGCTTCCGACCAAACTTCAAACCGATCCCTACCAACCATTGCAAATTAAGTGTAATGTCCCCATTTCCACATCATTTATGAGCAGGTATTGAAGACCTTTAGTCTACTTCCCCATAGACTAAAGGATTCCATTTGGAATTTTATTTTATTAATTAATTATAATTCCCTGAATGGAGATTTTAACCATTTGCTCATATAAGACAAATTTTAGTTGATTAATAGAATATTTTATAAAAGTGATTTTTACCATTAAGGTATTTAATAGAAATAATTATTGGATTATTGTTTAAAAGTAATTTTAATTACTATTTATTATTTAGGCAATTAATTTAATATTATTTTTGGTAAAAAAGAAATGTCGGCTTGTAAGCGATCAAGGCAAAGAGGAGATATTCTAAAAAGTCGGCAAGGAGAGTTAAAAAGAAGTATTTGGCTTTCCTAAAGTGGTTCACTCCCTTTGAAGAGTACAAGTACATAATGGAGTTCTCCTTTAAGAGATATGCTGAAAATTGATATTGATTCTTCATGTTTGAAGAAAATAGTGGGATGTATACCCAATAAGTGTTCGCAAGTTTTTAGAGTTGATTATCCAACAAAACGTTGTTTTTTGACAGCACCTTTGCAAAGGTGGATTTGATAATTGCCTTAGAGTGGAGCGACTTGCTTGGTGACTTGTTTGTGTGGATTTGATGGACAATTTGAGGTCCAATTGACCTAGTTTCATTGTTGAAATTTATTGATGAATATTGTTGAAATGTGGTGGACTTTTTATGTGATTTGGCAAGGTTTTCAAGGTCTTTTCAAGTGGATAAATAAATAATAAAAATTTGATTTATTTATTTATATTATTAGGCAGATTTTATGAGAATTTGACTTCATAAATGATGGATTTGTGGCTAATATTTATTGTGAGAATTTTCCCAAGTGTGGTGACTTGATTGGAATTGAGAGTTTGATGTTTGAAGGGGTCTAAAACCCTAGTTGAAGGGTAAATATTAATTTTGATTTTTATATGCAGTTTTGACCTAAGACTAGGTTTGGAGTGGTATTTGATCATTTTGAAGGCCCAAAAAGGGCATTGAATTTGTGTGGCTATTTTTAGTAATTTATTCATGATTTATGGCAAGGGTTTGAGTGAGAATTGGTAAATATTCAACTGTTGTTAAATGCATAGAATCAAATATTTTTCAATGAGGTCAAATATGATTTTCATCTACATCCAAGGGGTAAAAAGATACAAAATTTCTATTTTCAATTCATAGCTTATTTTGGATCATTTTGAGGTGATATTTGCTCAAGGTAATTACCTATCTATTTATTACACATTGACGTCTAGGGTTTGGAAGCAAATTGCATGTTTTTTAGGCATCTCTTTGAGCTAGGATTTGTTGATTTTGTTAATTTCAAAATTCAAAATTTTGTGGATTTTAGGTGAAACCCTTATTTGGTCCTTTGGCCCAAAAAGGAGACATTACAGCGGTATTATAGCACCGATCTTGTTCACCTATGAACTTTGGTTGCAAGCAGATAAAAAGATTCGGTGTTTTCAGAGAAGAGGAAAAAGCCATAAAAGAAATGGAGAAAGAAAGGCTCTACAATGCAGGTACAAGGCTAGGGAACCTATGCCAACCGGTGAAGGATATAATCAGTGCCTTGGAAGAAGTATTAAAGAGGTTATCCAAAGTAAATCAATCACATTATGAGTCCATGATATGGGTGGTACAGCCCTCAAGGACTTACTTGGTTCAACATGAATTCTTGAGAGATACAAATGAGGAGGTAAGGCTCTTGGTTACTAGTTGTATTAATGAGGTTTTAAGACCAATTGTTCTCGAAGTTCCCCATAGCGATAAAATCATGAGGGAAGTATTTTCGTTGATTGTGGAGAGCTTCCAAGGTCTCAAAGAGTATAAAGGACACTCCTTGGCTAGAAGGGTCAACATCCTAAAAACTATGGCTTCAACCAGGACATGTATTTTAATGTTAGATATGGAGTGTGATGAACTTATTGTTAAGATGTTTCAACATTTCCTTGCAATTGCTTGTAAGAATCCTACCAAAAATGTTGTAGCTTCTATGCATAGAATCTTGACCTTGACACTCAATGAGAGTGATGATCTTTCCAAGCCATTATTATCTATCTTGTTGACAGGTTTGAGGCTAGAAAAGAAAAAAATGCCAATTGCACATATGTTGTTTGAGAATGTTGCAATTAATTGTGAGGGAAAATTGAGGCCTTATTTGATAGTGGAGCATGTAGAGGAAGAGAGGACCGAACTACATGGAGAGTTGGAGGAAAAGAACGAAGGGATATCCCTTTATGAGGACTCCTATGAGGGAGCCAATGAAACAAAAAAATCAGAATTTGATGCCCAGTCCATAGGGTGCAAGTGGATGATAAAAAAGGAGGAAATCAAGGAGCATGAATTGAAAAAAGTGCAAGATAAGGATCATACCAAGGAAAGAGACAAAGTGGAGAGCATGTTAGAAGGCATGCAAACAATCAATAAAATTGGTAAGCATCACAATTTATTTATTAAATGTTATATGCTACATGAAATAGTTGTGACTAGAGGAAAAACATAAGGTGCAAATCTTGCAAGGTACGTATCATTGTTTTGGAGGGAAGAACAATCAATTCATGGCTATTATAGTACTTATATGGCCACCTATATTGTGTTTTATGTGGACTTACCAAAGGAACAACTTGGCTAATCATGAAGGTGGTGATAGGTGACAAGTGTTATGACCCATGGGTCATTGCAAGGGCTGTTGGTAATTCATTGACTGTTGTTTTTCATATTTTCAGTTTGTTTTCTCCAAAGTTTCTTGTTGCCATAATAAATATTGACCTTAGGAAGGTGTGCCTCTCACACCTCAACACCATGGAAGGGGTTTACACTTATATGAGTGGATTTCCAGCCACTATAAGGGGAAGGTTGAGGAAGTTAAAGACTTGCTACAGCCATGACAAGATCAACGTGAACACACTTCTTAGATTTCGAATGAAAGGAAATTGCAAGGACGGATCAAGGCCACAAGCAGTGATACACTTCATGATCCTAGAGCTTGATGAGGAAATCAAAAAGATGTTATTAAACACCAATGATTTTCCTAATTTGTTTGTTCCATGTGTAGGTTTATTTGGGAGATCCCTTGTAAAGGTGGCAAGCAAGGAAGTCATTTAGCATGGCTTAAATGATGAAGAGGGTCCCACATCTTCATCTAACATTATGTTTGGTACTTGTGGTGTGAGCATAAGGAGTTAGGAGGAAGAGGTGGAGCAAGAACCACCATAAGGCTTCATGACCAGCACTATGAGATATCCGTGTTCCCTTTGGTAAGCATGTCAAAATCTGAATTTTGTTATTTATGTCTATTACCATATGAGAGGGAAATATATATGAGGGGGCAGCCCCCTACATGCTTTGGAAGGCACCCCATGCCAAGGATAAGGGAGAAAGGTAAGTGTGCATATGATGATTTTTATTTGTCTCAAAGATCAGACTTCTATATGCAAACGCAGCAGGCTTATGAAAGGAAGAACATGAGAATTTTGAGCATAAACCAGCACTTAGTGAGAAGAATGAAGGTATGTATATATTCTGATTTTTATTGCTCAGAAAAATCAGACTTGCAAAAGCGAACTCAACCATGCATTAGATGGGAAAATTCTGAGTTTTGTGATATATTTCAGCCCCTAGCACGTTTTGAAAATGCTCATAGTTAGGAACTCTTCATACACGATAAAAGATGGGAGAGCATAAGAAAGGTACAGCACCGTCTCATGGTTGAAGGGAAGGTTTTGTTTGACTTAGAATGTGTTTTTTATATGCACAAAGATATCGATAAAGGAAAATCAATGAGAGGATACATGGCACACATAAAAAGTTCATGCAAGGAGGATTGCATCTACTTGACACTCCTGTCCAAGGTTTGATTCAAAAGAAGTTCATTGTTGTTTCTTTTCTCCAAATTTGGGTGAATTTTTGGGGCATTTGTAAGGTTGGAAAGTCTAATTACAGCCCTTTAATCATTAAGTTCAGATTTCAGTATGAAGAAAAGCATGCACATATCAATTTCAGATTTAGTCAACATGAAAAATCCGGGATATACATGCATGAACAGCTATTTTTGATGAGTGTTTGGGAGCTATTGAGAAGCTTTTGGAGTGTCTCGTGCATGCATGGGATGATTGACAAGGGGCAGCCTTTTGGAAGATACGTGGGTTGCACAAAGATGCTCGTATAGGGTGAGTGGTATGTCTTTGAGGTCTCAAATCATGATAGGCACCTTGTTTGTTTCTTTTTGCGTAGTTGGATAGTGATGACCTGTCATTTGGGAGGTCTTTGCCCATGGGGCAGCAAGGTAATCATATTCTCTCATGTTTCTTGTTGCAACTTTGGGTCACATAACACCCCCTTTGAAGGTATAAGGGAAAAGAGTTTGCTTATCTTCCACTTGGTAATGAAAGGGATGGTTGATTGGGAACATATGGAGCCTTTGGAAGGCTATGAGGGCACTTTTAGCACTTGGCGGCAGCCCACAAAGCACAAATACAGCAGTATGAAATGGCCTCAACCCTCTAGGCAAATCGCCACACCAAGAAATGGCCTTCAACACCACGTGTAAGATCCAAAATCAAGTTGACACTTTACAAGACCTGCAAATTTGCAAAAAAAACATCTTTTGATAGGGTTTGCAATATTCCTCAATATAGGTGGTGTCCAAAAACACTTTGTAGATCCACTTACATGTAAACATGCAATTTTGAAGGTCAACTACAGCCCTTGAAAAAAGCCGCCCAAGTAGTAGGAATGGAGGTTTTAGTCCTCAAACCTGTCACTTCTTGAAGGTTTTCATCCTCAAGATGTGGTAATCAAGCTTGACATACTTGATTAAAGATTCCAATTCAATATTCAACATGACCTCTCCAAAAGACTCCTCAATTGCTTTTATATTCACCCTCAAGGGTGGGGCCCAAGTTGGAGGGATGTACCTTTTTAAACATAAGCACTCAATTTTTTTAAAACTTCTTTTTTGAGGGTTTAAGCTCTCATGACCCCAACTTAAGTGAACATAAGATTAAAACTACCTTTTTGCAAACTTAACTGGAAATTAAAACACTTAAGTGTTGTTTACCTTTTTGCTCATAAATTAGCCCCCCCTCACTGTTCCCTTCTCTTCCTTCCCTTAGCCTTGTGGAAACAACCAATCTAAGGTCCAAAAGCATGCTACACCAAAAAGGGGGTCATTACATTCCTCCCCACCCAAAATTGTTTGTCCTCAAGCAATTGCAAAAGCCATGGGTCTGTCCCCACATTCTTCATAATGCATCTTCCCACTAAAATGACTTTCCACTTAAAAGAATCTTCAACTTGAACTCCCCAATTGCTAAACATGTATCTTGTCGGCTGCCCCCATGGGTTCAAGATGTCACAATCATCTCCTAAGAATTCCTCATCACCCAAAAGAATAAGGCATGTCATGCTTGCTTGCTTGTGATAGTCTTTCAAGGTGATTAATGTACCTCCACAAAAGGTTCCCAAAATTCGGAAATAAATCACTATGATCTCATCATACAACATACCTAGAGTGATAATGGTACATAGATACAACCTCTCTTGAGTGTGACTTCTATCACTTCCTTTATGCATAGGAAAGATGTAAATTTGATCAAACGAATGCCCCCACCAACTCCCAACATAGAGTTGTACCTCCCAAGCTTGATTAAACCAAAAGCATACTTCCTTATGCACATTCCCAGAATACACCCTCGACTAGAACTTACCAACAAAGTCAGACTTTTGGCCTCCCATATACTGTTGTACCTGTTCTTCAAAATCAGATTTTTCTATGTGACAATTTTCAGAATGTACCTTGGTGCAAAGTTTCCCCAATATGAGCTGTAATGTGCCGTAAAAATGCCAATTTTTCTCTTTCATGTGGCTGAACTTGTTTTGTTAACTCAAAAAATTTGAAAAAACAAAAATCCAGATTGCTTACCATTTTTCCCAACTCTTTCCTCTGGCTGCCATGTGCGAAATAAATTGTTTTTTATGACTCCAAGGGCCCATAGGTGAGCCCAGCTATGTTTATCCTCTTTTGTAAGTAGGAGCACCTTCCTTTCTTGTTATTTGGACCTTGTGAACAGCTGCAAGTCACTATCATCCCTCCAAAATTCAAGGGGTGTCCTCTCTTCCTTAAAACACCACTGCTTCCCCTCTTGCAAGAAGGAATAGGGTGTTGCCCAAAGCATATTTTGGGTTGTCCTTGGGAATCCATTCTCTTCTCATCCCTCTTAATATAAGTATGATAAAAATTAGAATTTGCAATACTTACCAAATGCATTATAGAGGGTTCCAATTTGGAATGAAGTGGCTGCATTTTATTTCTAGGGGCAGCCTTCTTTTCCACCTTCCTCATGCTCATTAGACATCCTCCCAACATATTATTTGCCTTAGAACAAAGGGCCTCTCCATCACTCAAACTATGCAAAACAATCTCCTGCTATCTTGAATTTAAGCTCCATGGTTTCGTAGTTTTGTGTGTACTCACTAAGTGAGTGCAACCATTGAATACCAAGGACCATATTGGTCTACCCTATGCCCACCACATAAAAATCATCCTCAACCACATATTTTTCCAACGTGAGACTAAGCTTTGGAATCTTTGTTGTACAAAGGATGGTGAATCCATCCGCTACTATGACTCTGAATCCCTTGAACTCCACGAATTGTAGTCCAGATGATATTACCAATCCTCTATCAATGAAATTGTGAGTTGCCCCACTATCAATAAGTATGGTAATAGGTGTACCCTTCAATGATCCCTTAACTCTAAAGGGATAATACCTAGGAGCCTCTAAAAGTGATGCCAAGTTGCCACTCAACTCCTCATCTTCCTTTATCTCCAAAGTGTTCTCATAGTTGGTTGTCCCAACTTCCTCCTCATTTTCCTCTTCAAAAAGCACCTCAATGTAATGAACCGATCCCTTGCCACGACAATTGTGGCCCTTCTCCCAAGCGTCCTTGCATGTGAAGCGAAGACCTTTCCGTTTTAGCTCATTTCTCACATCAAAGCTAATATGTGGTATCTCCTACTACCCCAATCTTGGATGGTTTGGTCTAGTCAAGGGACCCACATGATTGGCCTTAGGTGGCCCTGTAAAGTTACTCTTGGGCTGCCCCAAACTGCCACCTCTCTGTTGCCCTGTAGGTAGGAAAAAAGTACTCTTTGGCTATCCTAAAGGCATAAATATACCACCTGGAGTAGAAAACTCCAAATCGTAGGCCTTCTGAATTGCCTATCTCATTGACGGTGGATCAAAAGCCTTGACCAACCCCCTTAGGAAGTTAACCAAACCCTTTATGAATAACACCGCCAATCTCCTATCCAAAATATTAGTCACCATTATTGAAAGTCTCTGAAACTCTATGACATAATCATCTACCGAGGCCCTTTACCTCAATTGAGCTAAATCACGAAAATGAAGCTCTGGACCTGCTCTATCAAACCTCTCAATCAACCCCATGCTAAACTCCTCACAAGAGTGTATGTCTTGATGCCCCTGCATGATCAAACTGTGATACCACCAATCGTGGGCTACTCCCTCTAAATGCAAAGTGGCAAGCTGAATGGCCTCTCCCTTTGCCATATGTCGAAGTGAAAAGAAGGTATCCGCCTTCTGAATCCATGCCCTCTGTGAGCTCCTTTGTGACCCATCAAATGTGGAGAGAGATAACTTCCCCACACATGTTGGAGTTCTCCCTAGCTGCCCCTCTGCCTCTGACCAATCCTAGGCCCACTTTGTCCCCGTTTCCAAGTTGAAAAATCGAAAAATATCATAGTCTCCCTAATTGTTGCAGACAAGGTGACATACTAATCCATCTCTCTCTAACTCCTCACGTGGGCTATATAGCCCATCCGTCGTTGGTGTGGGTTCCTCCCTCTGAACAAATGTACGTTGTGTGGGCCTGCATGTGGATACCCCATTCCTCGAAGGGAGTGTATATGCATCTGGCCTGCTCCCTAAGGCACCACTATCTCCATTGAGTGGCTTCTAGCCACCTATCTCACTGAGGGAATGAAGAAACCCCTTCATCACTGTTGTCATCCTCTCCTGAGTTTGAGAATACTTCTCAAACCTCTCCTTGACCAACCTGTCTCTCCTCTCACCTTTTGTCTCCTAGTGTCCCATGTCACCCATGGCTTGATCTTGCTCAATCAAACCAATTGGCGGAAGCCCTGATTCCCTCTTGCTACTCTTTAAGTAAAACTTAACCTCTTTGTTGCCACTCATATATCAAACCTTTCATGTAATTTCCCCAAATGGGACAATTAAGACAAATTGAGGTTTTCCAACAAACCCTTATGCACAACTAAAAATAATATGAATGTTGCCCTCAAAACCAACAAATCCTAGCAGCAATAGATGTCCCAATTTCCAAGAAATAACACTCCACAATAACTCCAATAATTATTGAATATACAAATACAACAAAATACCTCTTTTGTGGCAATATGGAATAGAGATGTGGTTGAAAATTCCTTGCAATAATTATGATTTTTAAGATCTTGTTACAGCTGCATTTTCCCTTCGAATCAACCTTGAGTCCCTTGCATGAACTCACAAAACATATACCAAAAAATCCTTGCAATTTATTAGGACTTTCAAAGAGCAAATTAGAGCTGCCAATAACCAATTTGGCCCTTCCAAACAAGTCATCACACTCAGAAAAAATAGGACAAACAAATCTGAAATTCAAACCCTTATTTTATCCCTTCAACAAGGTCTCCAAGTTCACCAAATCAAATCGCCCCACTTGAAAAAATATTAAAACAATTTTCAGAATATAAATTGCCTCATATTCAACACACAATAATTTATTATTTGTTTTAATCAGTTGAAACTTCAAAAATTCATATTTTCCAGAATATTTGGAATTTCAATGCAAATGTTAGCTCAAAATGATCACAAAAATAATAGCTTTCAAACAAAATTTGAATTTGAATTTTCCCTCCATCGGAAGTTCCTCAAAACTAGTTTCAAAGTTACAAAAACCCTAGTTACAGCCCTAGATTCTTCCAAAATCAACAAAAACTTCTTCAAACCAAGTTCGACCACCTCTTTGCCCTATGAATCATGAATTTCCAGCTCGCCAAAGGGTTTGAAATAATCCTTGATAAAAGCGACGTCCAAACACACCTTTGTAGATTCACTTGCATACAACTATGCAAAATTAAGGCCCAATTCCTACATTTAGATAGAGTTGCCCTAGTAGAAGAATGAAGATTTTCATCACCAAACTCCTTGGTGCACATGAAGGTTTTCATCCTCAAGTCACTTGTTCAAACTTGACATATTTGCACAAGATTTTCAATATTCAAATTGCATAACCTTTTCAAAAAAGTCTTTCTTTTCCTTTTATATCCCTCCTCCAAATGTGACGTCCAAAAGAGAGAGGGAGAGTTTACCTTTTCCTTTTTAAAAAAGATATATTACAAGCTTCCTTATAAAATTCACTTTTTGGCCTTAAGTGTCCATGACCCTTAAAAGGTACCATCTTAAGTGAAAAACAAATTAGACTATTATTAATTTATTTTAAGTATTTAAGAATACTTTTTATTTTAGTATTAATATTATTTTAATTTCAAAATAGGGGCATTATAGTCCTCTCCACCCAAAATTTTTTGTCCTCAAGCAATTGCAATATCCATGAAGGTGTCCAATGTACCTTATTAGGCAATATCTAATTGTAACTTCTTCCCATGGAAAAGAAGCTCTAGACGAAACTTGTACTTTGTTGTACCTATGTTTTGGAGGCTGCCCCCAAGTGTTGAAAGTGTTATGACATCCACTATTAAGCCCCCAATAAAATCCTAGGCTCTTTCCTTTCTCATGCCAATGGTTGCCCTAAACACATGTTGCCCCACACAACTCAAAACATATGTCAATATGTTTCAATTTCTGCCCCAAACTCTTCAAAACGGTTCTCTCAAGACTTGGAATCTTCCACGGTGAAGCCACAAACACTTGTCCCTTCATCTCGAAAAAAATCACCTTACCAAAAAGAATGTACATGCTGATATGTGGGTTGTTTTTTGTGATGTACAGCCATGCCATTAATTCCACAAGTCACCCAATTCATTACCACATTGACCTCCCATGTGTCCTCTATGTCCATATTCTTCACGGATGCCAATATGAACTCCAACAACGTAAAAAGAAAGCTAGAACTGCCAAAAGGAATTTTTTTGGAAAGTGATACCTTAGTGCCCCAAATGGAAAGATCCAGTTGATCTTCGTCCCTTGTGTGCATACTAAGGTGGCCACCCTTCAACAACTCTTTGGTAGCCTCTACATGTCGTGGCAAATCTTTCCCAACTTGCAAAAAATTGACCAAATCAAAAGCTTGGAATAACATACCTTGGAAATAATTTTTTCCACTTTGCAATCCCCTTTGGGGGGCCCTCATCATGTGCATGGTGTATCCCATCCATGGCTGTCCCTTCTTATTGCTCATGACCAAGCATGAAGTCAAGTAGTAGTCAAACAAATGCTCAAAACTCACCAAGACATAGAGATGTTCCATGCTCTCAAATTTCACCTTTTTCTCATGCAAACCGTGCCTTCCAATAATGACATTTTCAAAATTTATGAGCAGCTGACAGTATGAAACAAAAACAGTCATTGCCCATATGAAGGGGCTGTCAAAATATCACAAAAACTGGATTTTCTGATTGAAAAAAATCAGAACTAAATAGTTCAACATTTCCCTTTGGTATGGGCAATACAATGCCCCAAAATCAATCTTTTTGCTCATGATAGTTGGCTGTAGCAAAATGCTCAACTCAGAATTTTTTCTGACAAAATTTTCAGACCTCTTATCAAAATTTTCAGACCTCTTTGTTGACTGTATTATGCAACCAATTTTCCCCTTGGCGTGGGTTAATGGCCATGAATGTTGCAAATAAATTTCAGACTCTTCTAGAAAGTGAGAAGACAAAAAATCCTTCTGGATTATACCTTGTAACCGGTTGCTCATAACTTGGGTCTTTCCCTGATCTATGAGGGGTCTCATGCCCTCCATGCACTCAACTTCACCCTTTGCCTTGCTCTTGGTCATGGAAAGTGATGTCATTAATGAACCTATACATGAAGCAAACATGTTAGAAAAACCATTAGTGTTTAGCAACACTTTTAAAATTATGTCACCATGCTTCATGAGCATGATATGGGCCTCCTTTTCATGTTTTAGCTTAATTTTATCCTAGTTGTAGTATGTCTTTTTCTCCCCCCAATTTCTCCTTCTAGTGATTGGAAATCCACTACTACACACTTGAATCATTCCCATAGTGTTGAGATGTGAGGAGCACAATTTTCTAGGAACCATGCACACTATGTCAACAAAATTTCCCAATGGAAACAAACTGAAAATGCAAAAGACAGCAGTCATTATGATCATGGGACCATGACAACCCTTGCCTACTCCTTTCTTTATGTTAGCCCTATACATGCTAGCAACACTATGTTGATAGAGCTCACCTAGATCCCATATCCATGAAGGGTATTGGTCATGTTCTTTCCTTGAACTTACTTGGAAGACTTCTTCTTCTCCTTGGTTGTTCCTTACCTTCATGTCAATGATAACACAAGCTTTGCAACCAAGGTAATGAAAGAACAAATCATGAAGAGAAAACATTGAATGCTTACCAAGTTGACAACTCAATTGTTTCCCCATCAAGGAATCTGATTCTCCTTTCTTTATATGCAAGGTGCATCCTTCTTCTTTCCTCCTTGGCATCACTCCCTCAATGGACTTCTTTACTATGTCTTTTCTTATTAGGACATGTGCTTCATTAACAAGACATAACAAGTGTTTCCTCCAAACTTCCTCTTGCAATTTGAATTTAGATAAAGAAAATGATGCATGAAAAGGAACAATACAAAAACCTTCTTTCTTGGCATAACTTTCTATTAAGATGTTCTTGTTCATGCTTCCTTTTTTAACCTTTTGTTGGCCAATCAAAAGTATATTCACCCATGGTGAGTTTCAATCCCAAGGTGCTGGAAATACATGGAATGGAGGAGTTATCCCCCACGGTTACCTTAAATCCCTCATTTTCTTTAGTGGGCAGCTTATGTCTTGCAACAATTTTAACATTTATAAAATTATGAGTGGCCCCATTGTCCATTGACACAATTACCTTTTTGACACTAATGGTTCCTTTCATATGCAAAACATGGCCTCTATTGGCACTTAATCGGGTAGCAATCATCCCTTTCTTTGTCACGTGTTGGCTGTCCATTCCTCCTTGATGTATTTGCCCTTCAATTTCAGCTTGATCTATCTTCACATACCCATTTCTTTTCTCCCAATTTTCAGATTGTTCCTCTTTAGGTGGCTGCCCTTTTATGCCCTCTTTACATGCCGTTAACCCTTCTAAATTTTTTGCCTTCAAACCCAATTGATTGCTTATCTCCTTAGGTCCACTATTGACTAATTTTTTATTTTCAATCAACAAGGACTCTTCATTTGGTGGCTGCCCTTCAAATTCAACCTCACTTACCATTAATTTTATTGAATTTTCCGAGTTAGTTTCCCGTTGTTCACACCTCATAAAGGGGCTATGTTTGACTGATTTTCTATTATTAGCAAACTTGTGGAGTGGCTTCCCCTTGTACAATTAGAAATTGGGCTCTGTTATTTGTTTTAAGGGCTGCCTTTCATCCAATTGGAGTTCCTTGTTATGTGCCCTCGTTGATTCAGGAGTGGACGGCTTCCTCTTCTTTTCAAACTTATCAACTTTATTTTCCAACAATTCTTTGTGTCCCAATGGTGTTATGCCCTTGTGTCACCCTTCATGATGCCACCATTCATGGGCAACCCCATCCAAATGTTGGATAACAAAAATTAATGCCTCTTTCCTACCTCTAGGCCTCAAGTCAAGATACTCAATCATCTTATTAACCCATGCTCTTATTGGAATACCTGGATCACCATCAAAAGTTGAAAGAACCATCTTCCCCAAATCATCCTATGTAGCTATGTGCTCATGGTGCCTTTTGTTATATCTCAAACTTAACCAATACCTGAAGCTCCTTCCTTTTCTGTATTGTGGTGCAAGTGTCAAGTATTCATCATAATCTTCCATCAAATCCCAAAGAACCAAAGGCTCGTCCTCCATATAGTCAAGATATGGTTATGATACCACTGTAATGTCCCCAAATGGGACAATTAGGACAAATTGGGATTTTCCAACAAACCCTTATGCACAACTGAAAATAATATGAATGTTGCCCTCAAAACCAACAAACCCTAGTAGCAATAGATGTCCCAAGTTTCAAGAAATAAAACTCCACAATAACTCCAATAATTAATGAATATGCAAATACAATAAAATACCTCTTTTTGTGGCAATATGGAATGGAGATGTGGCTGAAAATTCATAGCAATAATTTTGATTTTTAAGATCTTATTATAGTTGTGTTTTCTCTTCCAATCAGCCTTGAATCCCTTTTGCACGAACTCACGAAAAATATACCAAAAAATCCCCAAAATTTATTAGGGCTTTCAAAGAACAAATTAGGGCTGCCAATAGCCAATTTAGCGCCTCCAAACAAGTTGCCACACTTAGAAAAAATAGGAGAAACGAATCTGAAATTCAAACCTTTGTTTTATCCCTTCAACAAGGTCTCCAAGTTCCCCATTTATTAATTGTCTTAATCATCTGAAACTTCAAAAATTCATATCTTCCGGAATATTTAGAATTTCAATGCAAATGTTAGCTCAAAATGATCACAAAATAATAGCTTTCAAACAAAATTAGAATCAGAATTTTTCTTCCATGGGAAGTCCCTCAAAAGTAGTTTCGAAATTACAAAAACCCTAGTTACAACCCTAGATTCTTCCAAAATCAACAAAAAAATTCTTCAAACCAAGTTCGCCCACCTCTTTCACCTACAAATCATGAATTTTCAGCTCTCTGAAGGGTTTGAAATAATCCTTGATGAAGGTGACGTCCAAAAACACCTTTGTAGATCCACTTGCATATAACTATGCAAAATCAAAGCACAATTACAGCCCCTAAATAGAGTTGTCATAGTATAAGAATGGAGGTTTTCATCACCAAACTCCTTGGTACATTTGAATAGAGTTGCCCTAGCATAAGAATGGAGGTTTTCGTCCTCAAATCACTTGTTCAAGCTTGATATACTTGGACAAGATTTTCAATATCCAAATTGCATAACCTTTTCAAAAGAGTCTTTCTTTCCTTGTTATATCCCTCCTCCAAATGTGGCGTCCAAAAGAGAGGAGAGATTACCTTTTCCTTTTTTTAAAAGATATATTACAAGCTTCCTTATAAAATTCACTTTTTGGCCTTAAATGCCCATGACACTCAAATGGTCTCATCTTAAGTGAAAAGCAACTTAGACTATTATTACTTTATTTTAAGTATTTAAGAATACTTTTTGTTTTAGTAATAATATTATTTTAATTCCAAAATAAGGACATTACACTTCACTCCACAGAATAGGCAAGATATGGCTCTAATACCACTGTAATGTCCCCAAATTGGGGCAATGATGCAAAAGAGGGTTTTCCAACAAACCCTTAAATAAATTCCAAACAAAATTTGAATTCTAAAAATTAAAAACAGTCAACCTAGGGCTGTATATGCATCACCAAACTGAAAATCTCACACTTTCAATCACTCAACAATAATTAGAAAATTACTTTATGAGATTTAGCCAACTATGGTTCACAACAAATGAAGACAAGGAGCTGAATTGATGTATTTTTCCACTCCAAACCCTCAATGCGACCAAGCTGATTTCAATGTCCTTTTCTTGTCACCAAATCCAACTCAGAAAACCCTCTACAATTGCAGATAAATTCCAGCATATGAATCATATAAAGATTGGTCAATGTTAGGAATAAAACATGATTAAACCTTTCCAAACCAAGTCACCACAATTAGGATAAATTGCATGAAATAATTCAAAAAATTAGACTTGTTTCATACCAAACCAACTGTAATTAAGTTATAAAATTCACCAATTTTAGCAATAAATAATACTTTAATGTTTAGGGCCAAATAAGGCACCTTAAACCCTTGCACACCTCCTCCAAGTGAATTGCTGAGCTCAGAAATTAAGGGCAAAATTTCAAAATTAAAAACCTTGCATTAACCTTACAAAAACCCTTCAAACCCTTATGATTTATTGCCAAATAAATTAGAAATAAAATAAGTGTACCTTTATAAAACGAAGTCTAAAAACCCTCCAAAGATGTCCAAATCCTCCTCAAACTAATTCACCCTACCTCAAAAAATTATATAAAATAATTTAGATTATTCAAACAATGACCCTCCAATGACCCACAAAAGGCTCTTAGGGCAAGTCGCCCAAGCTGAAAAAATAATGTAAAATATTATGCAATATTTTATGTTTCACGAACACTCCAAATCAACTCTAAAATTCTCAAGATCAACCCTCAATCTAAGTCGCCAAAGCTGAAAAATCAAGTATATTATGCAATATTTTTAAGCTTCAATGAACCCATCCAATTAGTTTATTCAACCCTCTAGGCAAGTCGTCACACCAAGGAATGGCCTTCAACACCACATGCAAGCTCCAAAAGCAAGTTGCCACTCTCCAAGACCTTTAAATTCACAAAAAATCAGCTTTTGATAAGGTTTGCAATATTTCTCCATATAGGTGGTGTCCAAAAACACCTTTGTAGATCCACTTATATATAAACATGCAATTTTGAAGCTCAACTACAAGTCTTGAATATAGTTGCCCAAGTAGTAGGAATGGAGGTTTTCGTCCCCAAACCTTTGTCACTTCTTGAAAGTTTTCATCCTAAAGATGTGGTAATCAAGCTTCACATACTTGATCAAATATTCCAATTCAATATTCAGCATGACCTCTCCAAAAGACTCTTCAATTTCTTTTATAGTCACCCTCAAAGGTGGCGCTCAAGTTGGAGGGATGTACCTTTTAAAACATAAGCACTCAATCTTTTTAAAACTTTCTTTTTGAGGGTTTAGGCTCTCATGACCCCAACTTAAGTGAACATAAGATTAAAAGTACCTTTTTGCAAACTCAATTGAAAATTAGAACACTTAGGTACTTTTTACCTTTTTGTTCATAAATTAGCCCCCCTCAATACTCCCTTCTCTTTCCTTCCCTTAGCCTCGTGGGAACAACCAAGCTGAGGTCCAAAAACAAGCTACGCCAAAAAGGGGCACAATACACTTGCACAAATAACCCCTCCCCACACTTTTTACACACATCGTCCTCACTTGTAAGAATATTATTAACATTTGACACACACATAAAAATTGTGTAACTCTTTTTTTCTCCTAGCTCTATTTATTGAGTTTTCCTCTCTCATTCTTGATCATTCTACTCTAGCTATCTTGAGATGTCTCTTTTGGCTTGAGGCCATTCTTCTATCTCATTTTTTTGGCTTCTTTTTGATATTGTATTTGGAGATCAATGCTTTTCAAACCTTCTAATAAATGTGAGGTTTTTCTCCATTTGACGGTTACCCTACTTGACAAATCTTGTCTCTCTCATTTGTGGTTTGCTCGTTATTGAATTACTCGTGTTTATTTATGCACTCTTTTTCTTTGTGCTTTTAATAATAAATTTATCATTTTTAGAATAAATCCTCATATGGTATCAAAGCTTATTAGTTTCTAACCATGATTTTTGAGTATTTGTACAAGTTTGAAGGTGAAAAATAAATTTTTGTCTGACATTTTGCTGTCATTCTCCATTTAAGACATCTATTTACAACTTTTTTTTTTTTATGTTATGCTTTGCTAAGAAGAGTTTGTCTCTTTCTTTGCTTTTGGCATAACTTTTATCATTTTGAGCATCTTTGCCTTCTAACCTATTTTTTTTGCAAGTTGTTAAAAAGGAATATTTAAAAGCAATCTTTTTGGTTTCTCATCTTCCTTGCTTTCCAAATTAATTTATTTGTTGTTTCAAACTTGTTTCAATTTTGCAATCTCAATTTTTTTTAGCCTTTTTCTACTTCATTTTATTTTGGTAAATAGTTCTGTAGCACTCGTTTGAGAGAAAACCCATCACATTAAAATAGCTATATCTCTTGATTGACAAATCATTATTTTCTTAAATTTAGTAGGTTCCTTCATTTTCAAACTAAGATCATGCTGTCAAAATTTTGAGAAAATCCAAATCCCCCATCGAGAGAAATCGTCAAAACCTAACTCGGGTTTTTCAAAAAAACGTGATCAAATTTCTCTTAACCTGTTCTTTGTGTTAGCGCTTGTTATTGAGCGAATTTCTGCCTTGAACTCTTGAATTCATTGTGTCCACCTACCTGCTTATGCGTGGTAGTATTTCACTTAAGCTTATCACCTCTTTTTCTTTCCTTCTTTCCCTGTGCCGTACCTTCAATGTGGCTTTTTGCATGATTAATATCATTCTTTTACTACAAATTATTCTTCGTTTTCTGATTTATCATTGCACTGAAGTCTCTCAGATTGGCATGATTATTTTTATTCAATCTTGGATCTTTGGTGGCGTTTCATCTTAACACTTGGTGTTTTATCTTTGAGTCATATTTTTTGAGAAGGGCATGATAATTTCTGACCTATATATGACAGTAATGCGTGGCAACTTTGACAAAGCACCTTCCTTGCTTTATGCCTCCTTTCATTCTTGTCTTTAAATTCAAGTTAATTCATCCATGCAAGGTGAAAGTGGCAGTCTTTAAATATAACACAGTTTTTTCCTAAAATGGGCTTAAAAATGTTTTTTTTTTTTTTTAAAATCACTTAAAGTTTTTCAAAACCACAAACAAGTGGGCATGGCAATGCTTAAAACCCGCTCTTTAAAAAATCATTTTTTTAAAAGCAAGATTTGGAAACTTCGTGGGTTTTCCTTTCTTCGAATTTAAACTCTGAAATTTTTTTAATGTGTCTCTTAGTATCTTGGCATGTGGCACAATTTAAAACTTGTTTGTTTTCTTTCAAGTGCTTTATCAAAAAAGTTTGTTTTAATTAAACTAAACCTGTTTATAGTGTGGGTAGGAGTATTTGAAGCCTTTTATAATACTATACATACATACGTGTGTGTGTGTGTGTGTGTGTGTGTGTGTGTTAGTTTAACATTAAAATGACTAATTAAAGTGTTTTTAAAGCAATTTGGTATTTTGGTGTGGACTTACATTTACAAGTTAATTTAAACAAAAAGATACCTTGCTCGTGCATTAAATTATATATTTTCTTTTTTAAAATCAATCCATGCAAGTTTTTTTTATCACATCAGTGTGAGCATATTTGTTGTTTGATCTCATTTGCTTCACAATGGCCTTTAAATTAGTGTTATTTCTCACATTTATGTACTTTAAGGAAAATTTTGTTTTTCAAAATGATGAAATTTGTCTTCTTAAATGTCAGTGGCAATGTCAAACAACGACTCTTAATAAGCTTCAAAACTCTTTTCATGATCAAATGGAGACTGTGCAAACTTCCTTTGATGCACTCAATGCAAAAATTGTGTCTTTCGACCTTAATAACACTTCTCATGTTGTGATTCAATGTGCTTCTATTAACACTTCCACTCCTTTGCAACAAACTTTTTCTAACCACAGTATACGCATTATGCACTCTATGGAGTATTCTAGCAATGGCCTTGATAAACACGAAAACAGAATTGTTGAGATTATTTTGCTTCAAACTAACGAAACTCGTGCAAGGCTCGGCTCTAATGCTTCTCAAGATAAATAGAAGTTTTATTGTCCTCCGCATTGAAGGACTTTGCACAATAGTGCTCCTAATTATCATGTGATTTTTCTTTATTATAATACTTGTCATGCTCATTCTTTGATTCAAAACGATAAAACTTGTAAGCATTGTGGTAAACATGGCCATCCTATCTCTAAATGTTGGAAATTGCACTCATGAAAATCTTGTGGTAAATCAACTTATGACATTTTACACTGTTGGAAAACCACTAAAACACCTACTTCTAAAGTTAAAACTATTTGGATACCTAAAGATAATGTATCTTCTAAAGACTTTGATATGTCTTCTTGCGATAATTTTCCAATTGCTTCACATAGAATATCTTTTGCAAGTGACACATATTCTTTTTCTCCTTTTTGATAAACTCAACTTTTTATGCATTCCTTCCTTTTATGTTGCAAACAAAATATGCTTTGCTTGGAGTTTATTTTTTGACTAACTTCTTTTCATGCAAAATTCCACACTTTGTGATAGAAATTGTATTTTGCTCCATTTTTCTTGTGTATGTCTACTTTTATTCCATTATTTGTCTATAGATCGTATTTTTATGGCATATTGTTTACTTAAATTGAACATTAGTGTTAGCTTGTTTGTTTTGCAAATTTTAGTGAATCATTTCTCCTTCTCGTTGGTTTTTGTTCCATTGAAGATTGACTATCTTCTAGCACATTCTTGATATATTTTGCATTGTTATTTTGATTAGTTGGCCATACTATGATTGGACTATAGATACTAATATTTGATATTGGTGCACTAGTCGAGGTGACTTGGTACCCAACACTTGATGTTTCTAACCTTATTTAGAGACATTACCTTGTCAATGCATGATTATGTTTACATTATCAATGTCTTTTGACTCTTTCGGGTGCGAGCTCGTTGACAACACTATATTGCATCCCACAACTTTCAAGTTTGTTGTAGCTATATTGCTATTGTTTATTTAAATTTCGTATTTTAATTATTTGATGACAATATATGCATCACTTCATTTGATGCTTTGAACTGAGGATTGACAATATGATTATTCTAATATTTGATAATATAGACTTAGTAACTTGTTAGTTTGCTTTAATTTTACATTAGCATTTGATGTTTATTATTATCCTTTTAAAGAGAGTAATGCTTTGTCTAGTGTTGTGGCATCACATGCAAAATACATGCATCCATGATATTCATGTGAGGTCTTGCGGTACACAAGCCATAGGGGACGATTTAGCATAAGTGGTTGTTCCGACATGTGCACTGACATAAAAAGTAAAATAGGGGATTCATAATGTAAGAGATCATGTCCTTGAGTTTTCTCTATCGATAAAGAACTCAAGCATGTAATGTCCCCAAATTGGGACAAAACCTGAAATCTGATTTTTATCACAAAACCCTAACCAAAAATAATATTTTTCTCTAATTTTCCAAGCAAACCCTAGATAACCAAAAATCTCACAATTGTTGTACAAAATAATTTCAACCCCTAGCAGCAATTTTTTGAATTTTATAACGAATATTAGGGCATCGATTCAACTCAAAAACACATTATTTATGATCAAATATTTATCAGGAATTACAAAATATTGCAGCTGTCATAAATACCTCTTTTCCAGAATTTTGGAGTGATAAATAATCAGAAAAGTAGTGAAATAATTGTGCAATATTCCAAACTGATTTCTAGGCTAAATTAGCCCTAGAAATTGATGAATCCAATTCCCAAAGGGGGTTGCCCAACTGTAGGGAATTTATTAAATGTTATTCACCCCAAAGCAGCCCTAGAAAAGGGGTCTTCAACCATCCAAACATGTGGCTGCCCTCAAAACATCTTCAAACCCTCGTTTTTAGTCCCCCAATCAAGTTGCCAAGTGTCCAAACCCTAGTCGCCACACTAAGATGCAAGTCGCCACCTTCAAGAGGGAATTAATTCTAAATTCTCCTGAATATTCTGCCCTGTAATGTCCCCAAATTGGGACCAAAGACCAAAATAGAGATTTTTCCACAAAAACAAATCTAAAATAAACACCGAAAATTAGTCTTTTAAACCCTTCAAAAATTCTGCAATTCTGAACAATCAATTACCAACTTTTACTCTTTTCAAATCTGTCCTTAATAATTTATTATTTTACCTCAAACAGTTGAAACTTAGAAAATTCATAACTTCTGAAATATTTGGAATTTTAATATAAATGAGGACTCAAAATGATCACAAAAATAACAGCTATCAAACAAAAATAGTTTCAAAATTTTCCATCCATGGGAAGTTCCCCAAATGATATCTCGAAGTTCTGAAAAACCTAGTCTTTCACCCAAAATTCAGCAAATAGTTATATTAATATTTTCATCACCCAAATAGAGTCCCAATCCCTCCAAAGGTCCTCAAAACCCTTCCAAACAAATCGCCCAAACTAGGAAAATGATAGAAATAAATTTGAATCTCAAACCCTCCAACAAGGTCACCAATGACCCTCAAACCAATTCGCCCCACTAGGAATTTTATGCAAATGATTACTGAATATTTTTTAGGCATAGATTAGCCCAAAAATCATACAAACTCCTACACCAAATCGCCCAACAAGAAAAAATATATAAAATACCTGTAACCCTAGGAGCAAGTTTCATCCACCATAGACCCTCCGAAGAAGGTTCCCAAGCCCCCAAGCAAGTCGCCCAAGGGAGAAACCAACAACTATCACCCCACAACCAATTCGCCAAGCATCTAAATCACTTCACCAATCCACAAGACAAGTCGCCAATCTCTCCAAGTGGTCATCCACCTTCTAGACCTACAAATATGCGTAAAGAAGCTTTCCAAGGTGTTCACACAATTTTCGAAAGGTTGTATTGCAAAACATCGTTATAGAGCAACTAGTAGAACTTGAAAGGTAACATTCTTTAAGCATCTACCTTCAACAACCAAGCTTGACATACTTGATTTATCAAATCCAAATATCCAAATTCACATAATCCTCAAATAAGATCCACAACCTCCTTATATATCCACCTTTTAGTTATGAAGGGAGAGTTAGTGGAATATAAGAACAATTTGCTTTTAAAATAACTTAAGAGCTATATAAGCTCGTGACCCTCAAAAAGTGAAATATTCCGAGCCAATTTTTTCGATTTTTACAAATTGCAAATTACAATCAATGCACCCGTTAAGGTTAGAGGATAAACCAAAACGTGCAGAAAGCAACTCTAACCAGAATGTACACCAGTATCCCGATGTGGGCCAGGTGTGAGCATTAGTCAGAAGATCTGAAACAAAGTGCTTATGCAGGAAGTAACTCTAACCAAGGATGGCGTCGATGATGGCGAGCATATGGTTAGAGGATCTTCTACTTCTAAATGCTGAAAGGGAACTCAACGTCAAGTATGTGCTACCCAATCCAATGCGGAGTGAGGGGCGACCATATGACGGAGTGATGTTGAAAGGGAACTCAACGTCAAGTATGTGCTACCCAATCCAATGCGGAGTGAGGGGCGACCATCTAACGGAGTGATTACAAATAACAATGTTTGAAAGAAAATGCTGAAAGCTGGAAATACTCAACACCCAGAATGTGCTTGCTAACCCAGAGTGGGAGAGTAGCTACCATAGGGTGGAGATTTATCTATTACAAACAATTACTGAACGAGAAGCTGAACATTACAAACTATGATGAGCAAGAATAACTATACTGTCAGTACTACTGCCAGTTTGCAATATGAATGATAAGATCTTGATTTGAATGTGGATCAACATATAAATCAAGCTGCAATAATATGTATTGAACTTCCTTCACTGAATAACAAGGATTAGATCTGAAAGTACAACAAGCAGACCAACTTCAAATTTTCATTTATGACAGTCCAAATTTCCGTGTGCACGAACAGCAGCCCTGTATTTCACAATTTTACTCACAACTTGCTCAAAACTTCATCAATTCTCATGAAACGAATTGCACAATGACTCTAGTATGATGGCGACCAAATCAGAACACTGAAACTCCCTCAAAAGATACTATTTATTTGATGCACGCAGCCCAATGTAGATCTGAAACAGTACGGACCAGCAACCTATGAATTTACTCATATGCTCATAATTCTCTCATTTCTCACCCTAATGATCTCAAATCTGATGCAATAGACCCTCAAAATGATGGCGCCTAACTTAGTAATAAAAAATGGCATCTAAAGATGGTTATTAATTATTGACACGAATCCCAATGCACTCTAAAAAGTACAGCCTTCAAGGAATGACGGATTTGCATTATAAAATCATAAGCTTCGTATTAAAATCTGCAAATATTCATGAAGGGGCGCCCTTACCAATAAGATGCAATGACACAATACCCAGAACAATCTTTTTGGTATTTTTGGATTTACAAATTAAAATTTGAATCTGCGGTAGCTAAAATGTAAGATCTGGAAACCTCTAATATGCAAAATCAGAATACTAATTAGACACAATGCAGATTACAATGCACAAAACCCAATGAACTCACAAAACTAAACTAAATCACCACTAGTTGTTGTCTCTCAAACAAGAAGCGATGCCCGAGCTAGGAGGCCTTCATTCCTCGAAGCGATCCCAAAGCCAATCTGGCAGCAAAACATTCCTGTAAACAAAGATAATGAAATGAGAGCACTCTTCCTCCTTTTATACTTTTCCAACTGGGAGTCTCTAAAATCCTCTTGTATATGGGATAAAACATGAGAGGGAAAATAATATAATCCTCTTTAATTCTTTTTTTCAACCTCACATTAAGTCGTTGAGCCTAGGCACCAAGGTCCAAAATTAAATAATAATGTTTAATTTACAGAGTTTAAAACGGAGACCAAGATGATGTCGAAAACCAATGATCTATAGCTCGTTGGAAAGGTCTTGACAAGACGAATCCAACCCCACTCAAAATCTCGTTCCGGTGCCAATCCCGAACTTACTAAAAATAGAAAGTCTCTGAAAGTGCTCTGTGTGCCAAGTAAAACATATCACCGCGAAGCTTTCAGAAAACCCAAAAGAAATCTGCAATCCAAGTTCAACATTTCCAAGTGCAAGCTCCGCAAAAAGATGAAAACGTCCTCCAAGAAGTTTGGAAACCCTGATTCGAGCTTCTGCTTAACCTACGAGTTCCCAAAAATAAGCTAAATCCAAAAGAAGAGCATAAGGCTAAATTGGGGACATTACAAAAAGTCCCATCTTAAGTGAAAAGCAAATTAGACTATTATTACTTTATTTTAAGTATTTAGAAATACTTTTTATTTTAGTAATAATAATATTCTAATGTCCAAAAAGGGCACATTACATATGCCCAAATGCAACCCCTGAATGGTGATGTCCCGAATTAGAATTAGAGGGTTTTGTCCCTAATCTTTTAGAACCTTGAAAGTTTTCGTCTCCAAAGCCTTGAGTTAAGCTTTTCGTGCATAGACTCCAAAATCAATATCCAAAATAACAAAATACTCGCAAATGTTCACACTTCTCCTTAAATACCCCTCTCCCCAAGTGGGGCGCTCCACTTGGAGGGAAAATAGAATATATTATAAGGTAATTCTTCTTTTATTTTCACTTAAGAGTTATGTGAGCCCCATAGACCAAAATTGGGCCCTCCTCAATGCAAAATTAAAACGTTTAAGTGAAAAGTACATTTTTACTGTTTGAGGAAGGGATTAATGCTTCCCTTTTTAGTCCCCTAAAGGAAACACCAAGAAACAAGGCTAGGGATCTTTTCCTGTGTTATATCCAAAAGGGAGACATGACACTCCTCCCTGCCCAAAATTGTTTGTCCTTAAGCAATTGCAACATCCAGGGAGCTGTCCCAACCATTGGCCTCACATAGAATCCACCTTTAGCCTCTTCCCATGGAAAGAAGGCCTTATATTGAAGCCTTTTACTGTTGTACATGTAGAAAGATGGTTTCCCACATATGTTGGAAGCGTCATAACAGCAGTACATCCTCTCCCTTTCCTCAAAATTAAGGCCTTGCATCCCATGGGCTCCTGAAAGATGATTGGAAAGGGATAATTCTCTGAATTTGTGGCAACATGGAGGCTGGAAATGTTTGCTACAGCAAGGTAGTTGTTGGAATTTTGGGGCATGGCTGTCCTCATGGCATTACCTGCACAAGAAACAAACATGTTAATCAAATCAAGGCCCTCCATTTCTCTTTTTCCCTCCTCTTTTCAAGCTATATAAGGATGCAGCTCCACTTTCCTTCCTTGCTTGCACCCTTGACTAAGCTCTCCTCCCATTTAGTAGTTGGAAACACATTTATGATTGTCCAGGAGGTCATAGAGGGGCTGCCTATGTTATACATGGTGGAACTGAGCATGGGATAGCTGTTAATACACTCAAAACTTGCCCCCAAACTCAAAATTTCACAAAATTCAAGGCCCAAAAACTCTCACAAAATGATTGAAACCCACTCATCACTTCCCATTAACAAGCAACCATTCATTTTTGCAAAAGGAGAGATATAGACAGCCATGTTTCTTGTGATTAGTGGGTTGTCCTCACACATAACAACCTTCTTATTACCCTTAATTATGAAACTACTTAATAATAACTCACCTTTTTAAGTTTCCTTTTGCAAACAACCTTCAAAATATATTTGGGGTCCCTCAAGCTCATACCAAATGAGCTGGAACTGTTATGAACAGAATGGTGGAAGAGCGTACCATAGCTGCCCTTCATGGCCATTTTCATCTGTATGTGCACCTTAGAGTGGGTGCCCTTTGTATGGTACCCAAATGCCCCTTAGAACTTCCAATCAGCCTTAAGGCTCTCCCAACAAGACAAATATATGGTTCACCATTTTTTATGAAACAAGCAAATTTGAACAAATTTGGAACCACACCTTTCATGTGGACACCTTCATGGAGTTGGCAACCTTGCCATGATGTCCCAAGAAGTGTCCATTGTTTACCCTCATGCTGCTCCTTCCAAACATGCTTCCAAAGTGGCCTATGTGTGCATAAAAATCGTAGGGCTCCTTCCTTTTTGGAGCCGTCCCTAGCTTGCCCTTCCATCCCCCTGAGATGGAGAGTATTTGTGGCCTCCATACAACCTTCTATTTCTGAATTCTGGATTTTCTTTTCCACAGCATACTCCAAGCTCAAAATGGGTTGAGTCTCCTTCAAATTTTCAGAATTACCAGCATGATGTAGTTGTTGTCCTAACTCAGAATTTGCAAAATCAAGGGTACTTACCATGCTACAATTGGGCTGAGTTTCCCTCCTTGAAAGTGGCTGCCCCACCAAGAAATTTTCAGAATTACTTATGCATGAGGTAGGCTGAGTTTCCTTTAGGCTACCTCCTACATAAGTAAAGGAAACACAAACTCTAGATAACCAAAAACCTCACAATTGTTGTAATAAATAATTCCAAACCCTAACAACAATTTTCTGAATTTTATAATGAATAGTAGGGCATCGATTCAACCCAAAAATACATTATTTATGATCATTTATCAGAAATTACAGAATATTGCAGCTGTCATAAATCCCACTTTTCAATAATTTTGGAGCAATAAATGATTGGAAATATAGTAATAAAATAGTGGAATAATTGTGAAATATTCCAATCTGATTTCTAGGTTGAATTAGCCCTAGAAATTGATGAATCCAATCCCCAAAGGGGGTCACCCAACTATAGGAAATTAAATAAATGTTATTCTCCCCAAAGCAGCCCTAGAAAAGGGGTCTTCAACCATCCAAACCTGTTGCTTCCCTCAAAACAGCTTCAAACCCTAGCCGTTAGTCCCCCAATCAAGTTGCCAAGTGTCCAAACCCTAGTCGCCACACTAAGATGCAAGTCGCCACCCTCAAAAGGGAATTAATTCTAAATTCCCCTGAATATTCTACTCAAATGCAGCCCCTAAATGGTGCTGACCCGAATTAGAATTAGAGGGTTTCGTCCCTAATCCTTCAAAGCCTTGAAGGTTTTCGTCTCCAAAACCTTGACTTAAGCTTTTTGTGCTTAGACTCCAAAATCAATATCCAAAATAACATAATACTCACAAATGATTCACACTTCTTAAATACCCCTCCCCAAGTGAGGCGCTCCAATTGGAGAGAAAATATAATATATCATAAGGTAATTCTTCTTTTAATTTCACTTACGGCCTATGTGAGCCCCATAGACCAAAATTGGGCCCTCCTCACCGCAAATTAGAATGCTTAAGTGCAAATTACCTTTTTACCATTTGAGGAGGGGATTAGTGCTTCCCTTTTTAGTCCCCTTTTCCCTTGGCCTAAAGAAAACACCAAGAAACAAGGGCAAGGGTCTTTTCCTGTTCTATGTTCAAAAGGGAGACATGACAAAACATATCTTTGAAGTCAAAAATCAACCGTTTCTATGCATCACCTAGTTGATTATTTGCCAAAGTTATGACATGGCATTGCCATGTGGAAGTATTAGTGGTGGCTTGCCATACATGGTGGAAAATGAAGTGTCATTGTTTGTTGACATGGAATGGAATCTTTATCTTAGTCTTTGAGGTGAAAAAAACATTAAAAAGCTCAAGACTTATCACATGCCTAAGGTGAGATGAATATAATATTTATATTAATTAGATCTTTGAGATTTACAAGGATGAATATATATATATTTGAATTTTAAAAAATTAGGGAATGCAGTTTTCCCTGTTTGGATATAATCTCTTTCTGCTTTACATACATGAATGGACGTAAGGTCTTAAATCTTATGAAAGTTAAAATGGAAGAACTTTCATGGCTTGGAAGGAGAGGTTTCCCTTGACGCATATGGAACCATCTTTCCTGTTTGATGAAAGGAGACCAAGGTGCAGCCATTGCAGACATGTAAGAGCCTTGAAGGGGCAAAGTGCAGCTCACACACGTGGTGGCAGTCGTTAGGATTAAAGCATGGGGAAAATAAAGGTTTATCCTCATTCAAATAGGAACCTTCATTCATTCCTGCATTTTGGAGAAGAGAAAAAGGAAAAAAAGAGAAAAACGACACTTGAAGAAGAGCAGATTTTTAAAGTCGTAGAAGCATTTAAAAGTTTTTCATTTGACCTAACCCTTAACCACATCATCACATAGCTATGGCATGAAAATTGGAGTACAAAATATATTTTTCCATATGAAGCTTCATGTCTTCAAACACAGCCTAACCCTTTACTGCACCATTGAGCTTCATGTCTTCAAACACGACCGAACCCTTAAACACAGATTTCTGAAGTCATAGGAGCATTTAAAAGTTGTTCATTTGACCTGAACCTTAACCACACTATCGTATAGCTATGGCATGAAGATTGGAATACAAAATATATTTTTCCATATTGAGCTTCATGTCTCCAAACACAACCTTCTCACCACAACACCATGTCTCCTTGATATTCCTTTCTTGAAATCTCATCTGCCTTGCCAAGTCAATTTGATGAAGGTATATATGCTACTATGATTTATGTCGATAACAATTTTCACCCTTTGAATGCATCCTTGAATTTGCAATTTTGATGCTTCTTTGATTGGGACCAAAACATTTTGACCTTTCTCACGACATTCTTTATCCAAGGATAATGTTTCTTCTCTAAGAAATTTCCTTTTCCATTAAACCAAGAAAACCAGCTTAATTTTTTCCCCAAGTCAATTCAAGTTTACCCTCAGGGATTTGCTTCCAAGGTACCAATACTTGATGACCGTGCAAATCCCTACCTTGAGAACATTTTTTTTTTAATTTGGGATATCATTCTCTAATACCAATATCATCTTTCTTTCGATCAGGTAGAATCACCATGAATCACTTTTAAATTAAAAGCTAGGGTTTTATGCAAAAAGAGAACATACATTCAATGGGTCTCATTTCCTAAATGACAATTTGAATATGGAAACCTCTAAGAAAGTAGATCTAGACTTTCTGCAAGTTCCAAAAATCAAGATACAATTTGCTTATCCCAAATGAGATTTATGATGGTTTTCCCTTTCCGCTAAAGGTTTTAGAGTTGCTCTAGAAGGGCAACCTCTTCAAGTGATACCTACAAATGGGAAAATGGCATGGTCTATGCGAAGCAAGCTTTAAAACCTCCGCTTGAGAGAGGCTACAATAAATCAAAAAAATTGTAAGTGCTTTACCAAGCACCCCTGTTTGTTGTTTTGGTGTGGATTTACATTTACAAGTCAATTGATCTGAGTTCAAATCCCAAAAAAAGGGTAAAATGGCATGTTCTATGCCAAGCAAAATTAAAAACCTCCACTTGAGAGAGGCTAAAATAAATCAAAAGAGTTGTAAGTGCCTTACCAAACACCTCGGTTTAGAGTTTTGGTGTGGATTTACATTTACGAGTCAATTGATCCGAGTACATTGATATTTCCCAGAATTTTTATTATGACCAATTTTTAGATAAATGGTGCAAAATTATCTTCGGAATGCCTCTAGCCTCATCTGAAATTGACACCTGATTCGAGAGAAAATCATATCAAAAGTCGACTCTGGTTTCAACAGAGAAACGGCAGTTCTGAAAGGCCTACTTCTGGAAATCATATCCACTACTGCTCTGAATGACCACTATGACCACATCTAGACAATGCCACAAAATTCTCAGGATGGTGCAAGGCATGTTCCCAACTGGCACTCTATCAATGAGATATTAAAATTTAAAATAGGGTCATATTCTCAGAAACAAATAAATGTTGACCTGCAGAAAACTCCTGTTACTTGTCCAAATCGTTTAAAATTTTGAATGCATTTTATTTAATACTGCTATTTCACATGATTTCTGCAGACCAAATATTAATAGTTATAATTGGTAGAATGCAAACTTACAAAGTTATTGTGATAGGCCATCATGATGTTCAGAAATACAAGATAAAATCTTCAATCACCACAAACACGATCCAAAATCATTCTAGGAACATGCATGTTTCAAAGGGAGAAAATCCACTCGTGATCCTTTGGCAAAGTATGTAAAGAAAATTATATTGGTATTTAGTCTCTTTTTATGAGTTTGATAGGATCATCATTTTCAATTTTATAGATCCTAAATTTTGTCAGATGTACCTCCAAAGCCACTCTAATGTGCCAACTGAAACCCTTTTTTCTTCTACAACTGCTGTTGCACCAGATCCAGGCTCTTGCTCAAATGTTCCATCCTTTACCTGTAGAAAAATGCATTGCATGGAATACTTTAAAAGCTAGCATTTCTAGCTGGAGATAATGACCAAATGATATTCTATCCAGTAATAGATGTTTTAATAATTTTTATCTTGATAATGTCATGAATTTTCATCTTGCATGACACTTGGAATGAACTTCAGGTAAGGCTTCTCTTTATTTCACCAATGCAGGTGAGGAGTCTTGCTTGTATCAAAGCAACTCAAAAGAATGAAAAGAATGAACCTACAAGTCTGAACCATTCACTTCCAAAGCATTCATTAACAGATTTGATACATCCAAAACCACTAATCTAATTAATCATTTCAACAAAAGATATGTGGAATAAGGAAAAAGGAGAAAAGCCATTCTATTATATTAGGAGTTGAATAAAAGCCATTCTAACCAGTGTTCAGCCCAAAGCCCTCAGCAAAATAGGGCTTAAACCATCAAATAATACTAATCTCTAAATTACTACCATACCAACATGCATATAAGTAAAATATATAATACTATTTTGAAAGTCTTTAGAAGTAATATCAATGAGATGTCTAGACTCTAAACAGATGCATAAAATGGACTCATCGTTTCCCCCATCTCAAAGGATTACAAAAACCCTTCATAATAATGTTGTGCTGCACTCAACGTGTGAATCTACATCCACTTTTTTCTCACTTTTTCTTATCCAGTGCCTCCAAGTACTGCCTCCGGAAATCCAAAGTAATTCCGTAACTGCTACTACATCCCTATTTAGAAACTCACATTCACCATTAAAGTCCTCTGAATTTGTGGTCCTCAGGCATCTCTGAAGCAGTGTTTCTAGTCTTGGAAGCAAGATCAGGAAAGGGGGTGCAAAAGACAAATGGTTGGTATCTATGGCCAATTTATTCTACCTAGCAAAGGCATAGAATTTTTTATTTTGTCGCCCAACACCTGAACTGGCAGGTTTTAAACCTTTTTAACTGTTGTCAAGTCATTTTAACCCTCAACTCTGCATTAGATAATTTAAGAGGTTATATGCACTTCAGATAAAGAGAAGGTAATCTTTGTTTCCAGATATCCATCTTTGTCTTGGCTACAGGCTATTTAAGGAAAGCCCCGCCTTACAAGACAAGTGTCTCAATTCTATGAAACTTATTTCTTGCAGCACAGACGCATCATTATCAACTTCGCTATGGTAGCTGCAATGAAGGTGCTTATATCGTGGAACACATGTTCAGCTAGAATTTTTTTAAAAAATCTCATTATCAAAACAAACGCTTTATCATTGGAAGTTGAAACCATAGTATGATCATATTATTTTCACCATTACGTATTCATGTTACTGGTTAGCTGACTGCATATATTTTCAATAAAATAAAAGAGATGCCACTAATAATGTAACAGACTTGTTCAACTAAATTGGAGATACGGTCTTCCAGTCCTCTGAAAGTAGAACAAATTATAAGATCATGTTCCTTTACATGTGAAGTTTACATTTCACTTCAAGGAGTGGATTTCGGACAAGCTCATAAGATCATCTTCTGTGAAGGAAATGCATTTCTATTTCATGAAGGAAATTTGTGTACTTCCAGTAAAGGCGATAATCACAAAGTTAAATGCTACACCCTACAAAGTCTTTAATAAATTTATACATCCAAAGTCTGAATCAGAAGATTATTCTCTAGTAGCAATACCTCAAGACTGTACTGATCCTCACCTGCACTTCAGGAATGTTATGCTTTCACAAATAAACTTTCCCAACTTAACCCACATACATGTTATCATACTCTTTGACTAGGTAGCAGATTGCAATCTTTTTCTTCTGAAAGATATTATTTATGAAAAATGTTGATCTGTATCGATTGCAACCAGCCTAGACTTCTAGAGCAAGAATATCAACACATTTCACAGCAATCCTCAAAGGACATGTTTTTTAATCTCAGAGAAAAAATTATTTTACTTCGCCCTATGCTATCCCATACTCGGCAAAGAATTAAAATTCTTTTATACATGAAGGTGACTCGAAAACATATACAGTATCTATGCAGAACCAAAATATTACCAATGCAGTTTTACAATCAGCAGATCTTGCAGCTTGCACAATAGCTTTGGCAATTGGGTGCAGAGTATTTGCCTCAACTGCAGCTGCTAGTCTGAGTATCTCCAATTCTGACCAGTTTGGAAGCTTAGAGTTTCTACATCATGATATTAGTCACTGCTTTAGAATTGGTTTCAAAATATTCAAACATAAAGTTCAGAAACAACGCCCATTAGACAAGATGCATAATACACTTCATAGAAATATATTACATATTCAAATATTGCACATTTAGTACATGTATAACAGAAGACTCTATTATATGTAAGAAGACATACCTTGCAATTGCCTCATGAATTGAAAAGACATTCTCACTTTCTCCATTTGTAATTGCAACTACCTTTGTCACAACTGGCTTACCAGCAGTCAAAGTCCCTGTTTTGTCGAAAACCACTGTATCAACTGATGAGAATTTCTCAAGAATATCTCCACCACGTATGAGGAGGCCTTGCATTGCACCTAAAGAAGTTCCTACCTGGAAAGGGAGGGGAAATGATGTTGTAAAACTTGGTAAGCTAAAGGGGAATGACAAATTTAGAAGAAAACTCATCCTCATTAGAAGAACAAATTTTCACCAAGCTGCCAATTTACCAGCACAGCAGTAGGTGTTGCAAGGCCAAGAGCACAAGGGCAAGCGATAACCTGCAAAGAAACAAATTGAATCAATCAGCTTCATGGCTACATGTTGGCTGCGGCACACAACCAAATTTCCATGTAGAAACCACCTATATTTGATGATGTAAACCACAAGTACACAATCACATATCTAAATATGACATTCCTATGATTACAGAATAAATTATTCTAAACGAAATGATGTTTATTTCCACTGAAAATGCCATAAAATATGATCAATAGGATTTATCTTGAAATGGAGTTCTACTTTGGAAAAGATCACCTTGCAACGATAAGACAGGACTTACCTGGATTGGGACCACCTGGGCAGGAATTTGCACCATTCATACAGATTTCCCCACTATAAAATTGTGACTAAATCCATTTACAATCCAAGTCCAATATTTCGTAACATTTATGATACCCCATACAAAGAACACCTTAAATTAGGAAAATTATTCGAGACTCCCTTTTCACATAATATCTCTTTAGGGAACTGATCCTTGTATACAATGGAAACTACAATCTGTACAACATTCTTATATTTTTGTCAATTTTACCCATGCAAACCCTTTGTGCCTCCATTTTACATATACAAGAATATCCATGCCTTAAATATGCATTTCCAATGGGCATACGACTGCATAAATATGCAAAAGAATGATGTTGAAGACCCAATATAAAAAAATTAGGCAAGCGTATAATCTATGCCAAACCTACAGCCAATATAGTCATAAAATAACTATCCAACAAATGGAGTGCCATGTCAACGATACAAAGGCCTTACATTACCATTTAAGGGGAAATATCAAATGACTAGCATATGTCATTATACTCTGATGACGAAAGCAAACCTTATCCTTTTCCACAATGCATGACCTGAGCTTCATCCTAAACTGGGTCCCCTATGACGTATGCAAATGAAAAAGTGCAAAAAAAAAGATTCAAGCTCCGCCATAGAAATGATGCACTTGTAATACTTTTTTTGTCAAGGGTAATTGGGAACATCAATGGGCCTAAACCAGTTTTGGGATGAATGGGGCCCAATCCTAGACATGTTACTACTGGCGCATGGGTCCTCCAAGTAATGGATCGTCTCATTGCGGTGCAGTGATTTGAACGTGGGTTACTCTTTTTACAAATGCACATTTTTTGCCATTACACCATAACCCTTTCAACATCGACGCATTTGTTATACTTGGGAGGGGATACATAACCCAATTTTGTTTTCTTTAAGTTTAAATACAAATACTATAAAAATGTCATGATAATATGTGTAGAACTGTTGGCCAATTTTTGCCTACATACAAAGCTTTTTGCCTAAACCAGTCATCTGACCAGAGTTCCTGATTGACCAAATGATCAAATGACTTGAGCAAAGTTATGGATGGAATGAGTGGTCCAAAGATCTCATATTGCTCACAAAGCTTTTGAAACACTTTAAGCTTGCTTAAAGTGCAATCTGATTGATCTTTGAGGGACAAGTCTACAGAGCAAAGAAAAGGATCCGAGCAGGCTTCATGGTGTCCAAGCAACTCAAAGTCATGGGCAAGTTTGCACAAGCCTCAGAAGAAATCATTGGAGCCTTAGAGATTCATGCAACAGTTCAAACACAAGTTTTGAAGAGCCTATAGGCTTAAAAGCTTATTTGACACTTGAGAAATTATTTTCAGGTATTTGGCTAAGTGTTAATATTTCGGGTATTCGGGCTAAGTATTGGAGACCATGACAACAAAAGTTCCGAAGACTTATTTCAGTTTGGGAAAGTGTCTGCAACAATTTTCCTGAAGACAAATCTTTCGGGAAAATTGCCCGCAACAAAAGTTCTGAAGACTTATTTCAGTCGGGGAAAGTGTTCGCAACAAAAAGCTAAGTATAAATTCTTTCGGAAAAATTGTCCGCAACGATTTCCCTGAAGACCTATTTCTTTCGAGAAAATTGTCCGTGGTATAGGCCCGATGCAAAAAGCCCGAAGGAAAAAAATCTCGATGCAAAAAGCCCGAAGGAAAAAAATCTCGATGCAAAAAGCCCGAAGGAAAAAGCTACGACAGAATTGTTTATTGTAGAGAAATTGTTCCAAGACAAAAGCCCGAAGACATTTGCATCAGACAGATTGTTTCAGACAAAGTTGATCCAGCAAAGCAAGATAGGTGCGCAAACGTCAAAGTAAGGCCACAACAAATAACCGTTGGGGTTTAAATATCTCCGAGATGGGCACGCAGATGTCAAGGACAGTCGCACAGACATCAAATATGTTTATGCAGACATCAAGTTTAAGCCACAGGAAATGATCATTTGAGTTCAAATATTGCAAAGGATTCCCAGGTTGAACGCACAAGTGAAAAGTGGCGTGATCTTACGAGCAAAATCTAGATCCAATGGTGCATGGACGAGCTCGGATCAGTGGGCCCAGACAGACTTATGGCTCACGATCGATCGTACAAAAGCAGATCAAGGATGCGAGATGAGTGACAAGTCAACAGGACCCTGAGGACGAACGCGGAGTTGCCAAGTGTGATGGCCATGGTAAGTTGCCAAATAGATCAATGACACATGTTTAATCGTGCATAGCAAATAATCGACGAGTGAGTGTCAAAAAAGTCAAGAAGCCAATGAGGCTCAAACCGAGCACAAGGCTGCCAAGTGTCTTAATGTGGTAAGCCAGAGTCATAAGTTGATTGCCAATGAGCAAAAGCAAGCCCAAGGGGCTTCCAGTGAAGGTCGAAGAAGCAATTTTCAACCAGGCGACAAAAAAGCATAAGAACCGAGCTCGAATAGGATCCAGAATAAAACAAAGTGGACATTTGCAAGATCGACATCGCCACTAGAGCTCTGTGGAGATAAAACAGGGCTTTTAGACCTAGTACAGACCAAGAGGACGGCAGCTTGTCGAATCAAGATCAAACACCTAGCAGGCTTCATTTGTCGATATTAAAACTATAGGAAAACCAATATTTAGATTGGTTTTCATCTATAGTGGACCAGGGTTCAAATCTCAAAACAAGGGCAGATATTTGCAATTATGAAGGGGCAACTCGTCCTTCGACATAGCCATTATCTCGACGAACCACCACTCAAAGCACGCATGGCATGGCTCTATCAGACTCAAGATATGAGGATTTTGTCCTCATAATGAAGACAAGTGGAGGGTGGCAAAGAAGATCAAAGCAAAGAGCTCTGGTGGTTAGTTGGCGCATTGAATTCTTTTACAAAGCCTCTAGGGGCTTTCCTTCACGGCAGGATCATGACTCATCATGAAAAACTGAATTCTTGTCTTCTAGTGGATCTCTCAGCCAATGAGAATAACTTGAAAATACCGGAGCTAATAAAGGCTAACTAGTTGATGATGGACTAGTCCTGATTGAACCAAAATTATGGTGGAGCATGCATTGAAAGGCGACAACTTGTTGACCGAGGCATCTCCCTCTTCTCTCTCTCCCTTCTGTATATCCGATTCTTTTCTCCATGGTAAGGGTTCTCAGATTTTTAGAATTTTCATCTTTCTGGGAGACAAGGGGACTCTCTGTGATATTGCAAAATATGCTCATCTTGATTAGGTTAAACCCTTTCAAGCATTTGTAAGAACTACCTCTTGATGCAATAAAGACTTTATTTACCTATCTCTTGCCTTGGATCTATGTCGAGCGAGTCGTGCACTATGGTATTGCATGAAGGAGAATCTTCCTCGTTCATGGTCCTCCTTTATGACCTCTTTTAGGGTGTTTTCAAGTTGTTTGCAGGTCTAGATTCATGTTCTTTCGCTATTGATAAATGTTGAGTGTGAATTTGTAGAATTTCTCGTTGTTTTTGTCCATTGTTTCTTGAACCTAGTCTATGAAATACTTATGCACTAAGCTAGATTTGAGGTTGTGTGAGCTAGTATTGTCTACTGCAAATCTAGTGTGGGTTCAAGATTACGGGAGTTTCTCATTTTTATTTGGTGCATCACCTTGTTAGCTTTCTTAGGAGCCCTTTTCCCTTTTCTAACTCTTTTTCCTGTGACAGATTTAGATTAAGTGATCCATCAAGAAGAAGCTAGCCTTCTCCGAAGGTTCAACCCCACCATAGGTGACCCATAGCCTGGGGTTGTTCCCATTGTGTAGCTTAGTTGGAGAAAACTTGAAGAACCTTCTCCAAGGGTGCGAACTAATTTGTTACAACAAAAACATCTTACAGTAATTCATGCTTTAAGAGTAATGCTTTTAGCAGGTTTCACAGCAACAATGTCTCTTGGAACAGGAATAATGTGGAAACGTTTTTTGGGACTGACCTACTAGACTGTTAGGGAAAACCAACACCAAATACCACTGAGATTGTATAAAATTCTAAAGTAGAAAAGCAACAAAGAATGATAAGAAAAGAGGTAATTCACCTTCCTAATAGCCCACAATCATGTGCAAGTTCAACTCTTACATTCTTTTATTTACGTGAAATTTCAAAACAGCCACCAATACCCTTGGCTATTTGTTGAAATAGGCTGGAGTGGGGGAAAATAAAATTTTCTTAAGTGGTTCCTTTAACATGTTGAATCTTTGCCCGTCAAGGCACAGGACCAAGTGTTTTCCTTTCTTCATTGATAGGGAGACATTTTCCTTGAACCTCCTTGCTCGATTGATTCAAAATTCTTGCTTATTTTTGTAATATAAAATGCATTTTTCCAAAAGAAATTCTAATAGCATAGTAACAGGGTACAAAAAGTTTGGTAGGTCAAAGAAGGTGAAAGGTTCACCTAATTTCTGAATTTCTTAAAGGTTTAAAAAGTTTTGAAGCTATATAGAATGCAAATTATGCATAATCACATAAAAGGAATATTGAATTGATATAAAAGAACTATTTTAATACCCATGTTGATAGCATTTCACAATTTGATAAATATATAGAGAATGGCACTCGCTCTCAAGTCTCATAGTGTTCTAAACTAACAATTTAAACATTTCCAAAATAAAAGCTTTCCACATGACGTAGCTCATGATCATTAGTATAGTGTCAAACATCTTGATCCAGATCATCTACACTACCACTACAATATTCACTATGTTCATCATGGTTTTCAAAGCAAGCAGGCTGGAAATAGAGTGTACATGATAAAAATGGGAGTTCATCCCATGATCAATGTGTTGACTATTAAGTTACTAGATATTGTACATAATCATTATAGTCATCATAAGACAAACACCCAAAATACATGCAATATATAAATCTAATGAAAAGTTAAGAAAGACAATGCACAAATTTATTCCATGTAGCATTACTCCCTGTTTAGATAAATAGCTTTGGCCTAAATTCACCAGTATTACAATAACAACTCTCTTGCACAATGTGTCTCATCCACTTGCCCTCTATGCTCATAGATAAGAAAGCAGGCTACAGTTAGGGATAAAGTTTTGGAGAGTATTTACTTGTAGAACAAAAATTCTTAGAGATAAGACTTACCTATTATTAGCAGAAGTCAATTAAGTAGATACTTAATTGAGAAAATTCTCTGATAATAGGTTATAGTGTGCACCAATTAGTGCTTATCCACGAAATTTATTACAAGTGAATCTGAAACCATACAAAAGTGTATGTGTTATTAAATACACTAACATCCCCCCTTAAGACATACTTAGGTAAAAGGAAGAATGAAGGAATCACTGAACTATCGCCTCTTAAAGACACCTTCCTTCACTCCCAAAATTTTCCTGAGCTAAATAAATCAGGGCTCAAACAAAGACTTTGTGAAGACGTCTACAACCAGATCATGTGTCAGTTGTCGGATATGATACATATGAATCTCAATGTGCTTTGTGTGTTGATGCTCCACTAGGTTGCGAGAAATGTGGATAACACTGATTATTGCACCAAAGTGTTATGGGTTGGGTATGTGGAAATCCGAACTCTAAAAGCATGCGCCGATTCGAAACTGATTCACGACGGGCAGTGACAACTTCACCATACTCAACTTCCATAGTAGACAAAGCAATAGTAGTTTGTTTCTTACAAAACCAAGTCATAGGACCTGCCCCAAGATGATAGATGTATCATGCAATCAACTTGTGATCATCTAGATCTTCCCAATCACTATTTGTGTAACGTACAACCAAGGTTTTGCCACTAGAAGTGTACCCAACAAATGAGGCTTTTCCTCTTGACACAGCCTCAATCCCATAAGTAGAAGTACCATGAAGATACCATAGCATGCACTTTGCAGCTTGCCAATGTCTATCATGGGGATCCCGATGGTAGCGTGACCCCAGGTTCATAGCAAAAGCAAGATCAAGATGAGTATGAGTCAAGGATACAAGGCTTCTCACTAATTGACTATCATCAAACAAAGGAGAAGAACACTTAGGGGAAAGCTTAACTCCAAATTGAAAAGGAATCAATGTGGACTTGCAGTCTTCCATGTTGAAGCGACGGAGTATGTTTTGAGCATACATGGATTGATTAATAAAACTTCTTTTCTCAAACTGTGAAATCTAAAGAACAAGAAAAAAATGTAACAAGCCCAAATCAGCCATCTCAAATTACTTCGTTAATTGTGCTTTCACATCATGAATTTGCTTGATGGAACTCCCTGTAATGATTACATCGTCGACAGAGAGGACCAAAATAGGGAGTTTCCCATCTACTTTCTTGGTGTCGACAGTGGAGTCAGAAGACTATAACCCCAAAGAGATGAGAAACATGTCGATCTTTTCATACCAAGTTGGACCCTGTTTCAAGTTGTACAAGGACTTTTTCAATTTGCACACATAGCTGGAGTTCTCGCTCCTGACGGACCCTAAAGGTTGGGACATGTATATTTCTTCTTGTAAGTCTCCATGCAAGAAGGCTCTTTTGACGTCCACTCAATGAACTTCCCACCCCTGTGTTACAGCAAGGAGAGTGCTAAGCTGATGGAATTCATCTTGGGAACTGGAGCAAAGGTTTCGTGGTAATCAACCCCTTCACCCTGTGAAAAACATTTTTTCGAAAGCCTGTCTTTGAAACTGTCAATGGACCCATTTGTTGCATACTTAGTGCAATACATCCACTTTCACCTCACTATTTTTCTTCCTTTCAAAAGTGGGACCAAGTCCCAATTTTTATTCTTCTTCAAAGAAAGAAGTTTGTCTCCCATAGTAGCCTACCATTCATAATGTTTACAAACCTCATGATAAGTCTTTGGATCTTGACTCACTACGAACTATGTGAAGTGTGCAACACCAAACTGATGTTTTGACCTAGTCCTATGTGGATCTTTAGGATCCTCAACCCATGCATCGACCTCCTTGCGAGTTGTGCAAACCCATTTTGGTTGAAATTGTGCAGCTACATTATGGACATGTACAACTGGCAATGGATCAACATGTTATGTTGGCAGTCACGGAGTGGGTTGTCCCCCCTATGGCTCATTATCTGAACTGTAGTGACCCTCAAAATGGAAGTCATCTAAATTGCCTTGTTCTTCATAAGAAACATCGAAAGTTGTGTCCATCTCGAAAGAAGCTAATGCAAGAGGAGAAGATGTCGGCTCACAAGCTTGGAATTGTTCATCAAACAACACATCCTGTTGGTAAAGCACTTTGGTGGTGCCCGAAACAAAATGACGATATGCCTTCACATCTTCACAATAGCAGACAAAATACAAGGATGACCCTTCCTTTCCATTGCTTTGCACTTATCATCTGGGATATGTCTCAATGCATTACATTCAAAAATATTTAAGTCAAAAACATCGGGCTTGACACTAGACCATTTTTATTTAGGAGTCATATCGTTCACTATTGAGTGGGGGGTGCATTTTAAATGTAATTTGCACACTAGATTGCCTCTATCCAAAATTGAGGAGGTAAGTCTCTGGAATGGACCATGCAATTGGCCATTTCCTTAAGTCTGCAATTTTTGCATTTAGTTACACCATTCTATTGAGGGGTGTAGGGCATAGTATGCTAAGTTGAATAATTGTCTATTCACAGAAACTGCTCATCTGATTATTGATAAACTCTCCTCCATTGTTTGTTTTCAAACGCTAAATTTTCCTCTTACAGGTTTTCAACAAGGGCTTTAAAAAATTTGAAGTGCTCAAAGACTTCGCTTTGGTTTTTCAAATAGTAAACACATATTTTGCAAGAGTAATCATCAATGAACATAAACACATGTTTATGTTTTTGAAAAGAATCATGAGGGAACAACATGAGATCACTGTGAACCAACTACGATCTGTCACTTGCCCTCCAAGATTTGCCTTTGAGAAATGAAACCCTATGTGGTTTTCCAAGTGCACAACCTGGACAAACTCCATCTTTGAAAAATAAACTATCGGCAAACCAAGAACCATGCTGTGTTTACTGAGGTCCTACAATGAGCGATAGTTTAGGTGACCAAAACGCTCATGCCAAAGTTTACTGAAGTCATTTGCATGCGCAATCATGACTTGTAGAGGTTGAGAAAAAAAAAAACTTGTTGAATTTGTCAACAACTAGACAACTAGAGTTGCCCACAAAAAATTCAGTTGTACAACTTCGTCAAGATTGTGAAACAATGAGCCATCACACACCATGTGGTGAGAGGCGCCTAAATCTTAAATCCATCCAAACACAAGTGATATATTTGTTGTTGCAAAAAGTGTTGATCGTATCTTGGAGGGAGGGAGCTGCATCTTTTTCATCTTTAAGTCCAAGTATATCATTTTCTTGAAACACTAATGTTCAGCATGGCCTCGTTTACCACAAAAGTCACAACACTCTTTGGCAAGGTTTATATTCCATTCCCCTTTGCCTTTGTCCTACTCCTAACAAGTGGAAGAATTTTGCCAAGTCGAGTGATTACCATTAGGCTTAGGATTTACTTTCCCTTTTCCTTTAGTAATGCCCTTGCCTTTGTCAGAGTTGGGTTGTGATATCACATCAATGTCATTGACAACTAATGTTTGTTACTTAGTACCTCCAAGTCAAATGTCACCAATGAAAATCATTTTTTCCTGATCTCTCTAAAGTTGCTCACATAACTTATCAAAAGTTTGTGCCACATATGCAATGCCCAGATAATCTTGTTGTTTATAGTGATTTGAAATGAAGTCTGAGTAGGAACAACGCAATTTTAACCAAACGCTCATAATGAGTAGGTCATCAATCTTGGTTGCACTGTCTCCATAGACAAAAGTCTTAAGCGCTTGACTTGAGTGATGAAACCCTCAATCCGGGAAGGGTTGACTAGACTAAGAGCGCCAAGCTTTTTTTCCAATTGACATGCCCGCAGCTTTCTATGCTTTCCAAAAAGATCCTCCAAGATAGTTCAAACATCTCATGGTTCCATAATGCCCAAAAGATGAAACTTCAATTCAGAAGACACTGATTGATCTAGGATACCTTTCGCTTCATCACGACAATTTTGTTATTTCATCCATTTGATCACATCAAGAGGAGCATATTTTTCACCCATTGTCATGCGGTAAAGACCCTTAATCAAAAGCACGTCTACAATGTGCCCTTTCCAGTTGAAGCAGTTGGAACTGGTGAGGATTACCTTTTTTCTGCAATTTCTAACAAATAAACTATGGTATAAAAAACCCAAATTATTTTTTAAGGGTGTATGGAGTGATATGTCAAAATGATTAGCTCGATGAGAGGATCACAATGGAACAATCACCCAAAAGGCGAAAGAAAAAATTTTGAAAAAAAATCTCCAGAGATGCACGTTACAATGATTGGCTCGACATGAGGATCACAATGGTTCAATCGCCCTATGGGGGAAAATGCAATTTTTTTTGAAATTTTTAAACACCTTTTTTCGTAATCTATGTGGAACATTGTTCTGGGTCATTATTGGGAGGTTGTTCAGTTAGAACTGTTAAACTCCACAAAAGCTAAAAGATATCTGAGAATAACCATTTTTTTGCCAAATAAGCCCTTTGCACTGCTCTTTCACAGTATTGTCTTGCAACTAAACCCCAAATAGGAATATTGAAGTTGTGCACAGGTCTGCCAATTTTAACCAAGATTGTTTTAGAATTACTAGGTTGGTGTGTTTGATTTGTTGGCTCTCTGATATACAAATCCTAGGCATAGATAATGAACAGTCCCAATGGGTTGTAACTACAAAGGGTTCCACCATACCCATAGCTGCATTATCTCGTCTCTAAGGTATATAGAGAGTAACTTCTCGAGGCTAACCATTTACCAATATCCCACATTATCAAATGGCCGATGGCTTCCAATTGACAAAAAACAAAAATATCCTAGGCACTTCCAATATACCATGAGGTAAATAGAAGCTAATGTCCGTATACAATGTTCTTTGAGGCCTGGATATTGGGGGAATTACCCACCTAACCGATAACAATAAGTTGGCTTAGCCAATAATGACAACTTTATATGAGTTATAAAACTACTAGAACTCAATTTTTAACCAAGGGATTTCGATGGAAAAAATAACTTCAACCCTTAGTACCCCACTTTGTTCACCAATTTCTGATCAACCAAGATCCCCTAAGGGTGAGGTGAGAGCATAAGATTGGGTATTTGTAGTAGGCCACTAAGATCCTGACTTGAAACTCAATATGCAAAAGAAGAAAACTGCAAATTTAAAAACTGAATAAAACATATATGCAAATAAAAAAGTTAAAACCATAGATCTGATCTTTAAACCTATTGTGGACATGAAAACAAATGATTTGTATGCTCTTTAGAACCGCACTACAAGAAGTGAAGTTTTATAGCTTTGATATTATATTAAATTACTAGATATTGTCTCAAATTGTTGAAGCTACCATAAGACAAAACACCCACAATACATGCAATATATAAATCTAACAAAAGCTTAAAGAAAGAAAATACATAGATTTATTCCAAGTAGCATTACTACCTCTTTAGATTAATAGATATAGCCTATATTCGCCAGTATAACAATAGTACATCTCTTCCACAATGTGCCTCCCCCACTAGTCGTCTATGCTCTTATATAAATATGAAAGGAGGTTAGGGTTAAGGATAGGGTTTGGGAAAGTAGCTACTTATAGAACAAGTCTACTTAGAGATAAGATTTACATATTAGTAGCAGAAGTCAATTAAGTAAATACTTAATTGATAATCTTATTTGATATTGGGTTATGGATAAGTGTGCACCAATCAGTGCTTATCCACGAATTATATTACAAATGAATATTACAAGTGCATCTTAAACAATTAAAAAATGTATGCATTATTAAATACACGAACATTGACATGACATTGGAAGATTCGGTCCAATCAGTCCGGCCTTCTTATAAAATTTGAGGTTTGGAAATTATCTTGTAGATTTAATCAAACCTTGTTACCATGCTCAAAAGTAAAACCAATGGAAATACCAAAAGGAAGTAAAAATGAACTCCAACATCTAAAACAAAGAGAATACAAGCTAGAAGCACAACATGAAAAAATTCTAAAAATGTCAGTAAAGACAATGTTGTGTACCATAAACCTTACAGGTAAAAATTTGATAGGAATACACTATAGACTGTCATATCAGTATTGTCATGGTTATCAATGTCTTATTAATTGTTTTAGTAGTTGATGTTGTTATGTGGTTATTGATTGTATTGATGGAATAGGTAGTTTGAAATGCCTCTTGTTAGTATGTTTAGTTGTTGATAGATGTGTTTAATCAAAAGCTATGTTACTAGTTCGTGGGTTTTTCCCTACATGTGAGGGTCTGGTTTGCACCAGGTTCTGGTGCGGGTTCAAAACACGCGCCCCAACGCCCAAGGTTCATCCTTGGGCACCCGGGTTTGATCAGGGTCTTTCGCCAGAAGAACCCGAGCAAACCTAGGTGCCAAGGACAAACCCTGGGTGTTGGGGAGCAGAATTTGCAGGTAAAACAGTCAAAAACGGGCAATGATGGGATTTTTTTTATTTTTTATTATTATTTCACAATAACCAATGACTTAAAATAATCAGGCCTAGGTTCAGGGCACTGCCGTTCACCCACACTCTCGTGAGTGGTAGTGTGTTTAAAAATCCATACCAAAGTGAAAAATTGCACTAAAACTCAAATACATAACTCACCTTGAGAAGTTCATAAATGTAGTATCACATATCATAATCAGTTAACATTTTATACATGTCTTTGAAATCTGTGTTGTTTACATATTCAAAAATCAGATTGGGTGTTTTTTATTGATGGTCCCGAACTATATCATGCAGTTTCACAATATTTGGACCTCCACAGAAATTCTGCAATATTTTGGTGTATGTGTGCACGTGCATGTGTGCATGTTTTATTGATGGTCCCAAACTATATCATGCAGTTTCACAATATTTGGACCTCCTCAGAAATTCTGCAATATTTTGGTGTATGTGTGCATGTGCATGTGCGCATGTGCGTGCATGCATGTGCACACATACACCAAAATATTGCAGAATTTCTGAGGAGGTCCAAATATTGTGAAACTGCATGATATAGTTGCATGCATGTGTGTGTGTTTATTAAAATTTAATTGTATAATATTTCTAAAATTTCTATAACATTTATTTTTTAATTGTGGTTAATGACAATGTCACTAGTTTCCTATGTATTAGTCTAGAGTTTCTATATTTTTAAATCTTGTATATATTTGTTGTACGGACAAACCCAAAATCAACCCAAGAAAGAAATAAAAAAATTGCCATACCAACAAACCCTGTTCTTCGAACATAAACTAGAACCAAAAACGAATCGGTAACTTAGATCGAAAACCATTAGGTTTTCTTGTCATAGAAGTAGAATGATGTGTGTCAAGCTAGGGGCACCATGTATCAAGCTCACCCTATACTAAACAACTTGAATTCAACACTACCTAGGAAATAAAACTATGATTACTCATATTCTTCAATGATACATTGTGCCATGTATCTACTATCCTACAATTCCTTTGGTAGTGTAGTTTGTTTAACAAACATTCTAGCGCCATTGCTTTTGCAAAGTCAGGTTAGGCTAACATCAAGTAGAAGCCAATGTCAATTGAAAATAAGCACTAACAACAAGACACTACATTATCTTATAGCATCCAAGTGTTGAATGCAAATGAAGTACAACGGAAAAAAATATTACAACAGGACAAAGAGAAGCCAACATGGTACGAGAAGTAATTAATGCCATCCATACCAATAAAGGCGAGAAAAGAAGACAACATGGTCAGAGATGGGACCAACAAATAAAATGGTCTATTTGATTGGTCGAACAAAACATAAGACAGGCTGCAATAGGTAGTCATTTATAAACACCAATCAAGAGAAATATGGAGCAAAAGCATTAGCCGGAGCATAACTAGAAGCCAAAGCTAGGGTCGGAGCCAAAACCAAGAAAGGGTTTGGCCAAAACCATTGGAGCTTACACCACTCACAAGTAAGGAGTGTATAAAAACTGCCTTTGCCCCTTCTAGAGGAAGCGCAGACCTTGCCGGACATGCTCGGTTTGAGGGTGCTACAAAATAACCAAGTGAAGTGTCTAAGGCAACCAGAACGACAAGTTGGAAGGAGTAGCACAAAAAGGAGACCTAATGGCAAGCAAGAGAATATGGATCATTGCTGAAGGAAAAGTCGAATGTTGGGACATGTCTGATAGCACTTACAGAGCATAGGAACGTCATGCACAAACTTTCCTAAGGAGAAGGATCGTATGCGAAGAGCCACCTTAGAAGCACCTAGTGTCCAAATCCAAGGGCACCACATCAACTCCAAGAAAACTATATGCATTTAATCAAGGATACCTACACATATATAGTATGCAATTTTACAATGAATTCATTATGATCTGCTAATGTCATTCATTTGATACCATCTATTGCTTGATAAGCTAATCAGGCTGTGTATGTAGCCTTGAGTGTATTTGGAATCAGATATATGACAGGCTAGTGGAAAGGCAAACCATATTAAAAGAACCCAATCTACATGACAGCAGTATCAAGGAAACTTGTATCGATGACGTACAGGTTACAATCGAGGGAAGAATGAGGTATGTGATATGTAATTTTCAGTATTAAATTATATTTGCTTCTTTTACATAATCATTGATTTGACAAGGAAATTTCAAATGCACAATTAATTCTTTCTAAAATTGTTTTACTGAATCTCATAAAATTAGATGTATATGACTAATTTAGTCAATGTTACGATAGCAGATATATAGGAACTTCAAAATGGGTCAAAGTTTTGTATTTCATAAATCCCTAGCTTCATATTGAAGTTGATTCAGAATCCTGATTTAGATTTTATATGAAGCATTAAATTTGCAACTCAGTGCACATTGCAGTAATGAGGAAAAGGGTGATGTGTATAGGTTAAATGTATCTTGTGATTTCTGTCTATTGTTAATGCTGGTGATGATTAGTGGGTAATACCCTCAAACTGAAATACATTCATTGACCAATAACAACTTCAAAATCCGATAACTTGGTTGTTCATGAAGTTTTGCAATGGCATATAAATTGCAATTGACTAGTTGCACAGACGAAGTTACTACCTTACTCTGTTTTACTTTACACAGATAAATATATAAATGAATATATATTAGCAAGTCGTCTAGATGCTAAGGATTGGTGACGCCATTGCAAAGTATATGGCAAATGAATGAAAACATGAGGTAGATAAAATGTTTTAAACAATAATAATAATTAAATAAATAAAATGGAAATGGGAAGATAATGTATATAATCATGCTAAAAAGTAAACCATTAACAAACAAATGTATAGGGAGAGGAGGAAAGCAAATAAACAAAAGGCATGAAGGAGAAGAAAACAAAAAAAAGGAGGGCAGCGTAAGGAGGGAAAGAAGTGTAGCAGGGGTGAGTGCATTTGGGAGAAAGGGAGGCAATGGGTGTATGTGCAGAAATGGAGATGAAGGAAATCAAAGGCCATAACTAAGTCTAAGATACCTACCTCCATTTTGCTTCTAAAATCTCATGTCTTTGCTCAGACAATTGATCTTGTTTCTGTTAAAAAAATAATAATAATAATTTTATTCTACTTGAAACTCATCCATGCTTATGTTCTTATCCTAATTTATATTCTTTAAGAATTGATTTTATAGCACTAATGAATCTAGTGAACGCAATAATGGTTGGCTTCTCTGTAAAAGACAGTTCATCTGATATTCTTCACTATTCTTTGATATGTTTTGTCAAACAGTTTTTAGGCCTTGGATCCTTTAAGCACAGTTAATATTTGAATGCCCAGAGAGGGCACAAACAAATTATTTGCATTTTTGTCAAAGGGTTCATTTGTGAAATAACATCATGATTCCACATTGTCATACTGCCCAGCTTCGCAATTATAGCTAGGGTGGCTAGTAGACCTCCCATTTTCGGTTTCATTGATGTCTTAACCCTGTTTCAAATCTCCCATTTGAAAAATGGCTAAAACAATAATGCCAATAGATGTACATTTTGGGTTTAAAAAGTCTGGCCATTACATTTGTTTAAACTCCCTCAAGGCCTTCTCTAACAAAATCATTTTTAGTATATACCCTACAGCTTTGTCATTCCGTTAGATGGCGTCTGGTTTATAATTGAACAAAAGTTATTACTTTGTATGCCCTGGGAACCCTTGCATTTTATGAGAACATTTTTAAGAAATTTGTCAAAAGTGAAGAACAACTATCAGAAGCTTCCATGTGACGCTAACTGTAAGGATGCTGGAAAAGAAATTTGAAGTCAATTGTTAAATCTTCCCCGTCGACCTAAACTAGATAGCCGTCAACAAATTTTGGATTGACATGCATGGGTAATTTCAAATTCCAGGCCTGCCCACACACCTTAGAAATGCCCTCTCAAGAGCATGGGTAATATGGATGAATTTAGAGTTTAATATACAAAGTTAAAACTTGAATGCCAAGAAAATAGAATGGATCAATTGATTCTGTCAAACATATGTCATAATAGTTCCATTCTAATAATCTGAATCCTAATAAGCTGCTGGGAGTGTATTTTAGAAAATCACCTCTTCAAACCTTGATTTCACATAGCTGAATATATATAAATATATAGCTATATATACATATTTGGGAAGAATGGTTTGAATTATTTTCACCGATGTTTGGTGGAGGAAGGAAACATTGGCCTTGGGATAGGATTTAGTAGTAGGCAGTTTAGCTTTAATAAGCTACAGTTGAGTTGCGCTACCCTAGGATGAATATAAATGTTGTATTGGAGAGAGGTTAAGTACCCTTAATGGGGCATTCAAGCCATCATGGTCGCATTAGCAACAATTTAGAAAAATAAGTCAATGCAAGTGTTTAGAATAATCCATAAATTGCAAATGTGTTAGCTAGAATATTCCATAAATTGCGAAGGGTTAGATAGAATAAACCTTAAATTGCAAATAAAATTTAATTTAAATCTATATATTAATTTCCACTAAAAGGCCAAGATTGGTCCATGGGACTACAAAACATACAATGTAAAAAAGATAGGGGGAGTGCGGTAGCACACCCAAATGAATACAAAAGAGAAACTAAATCTAAAATGAGGAAATGGAAGGCACAGCCCAAACAAAATAAGATACCATAAAGAAGATCAAAAAGGAGGGCCCTGTGTAGTGAGCTGAACTCTGTTGCTCTGGGAAGTAACAAAATGATGCATCTACTCTAGGAACTATTTCCCTTCGAATAAAAATAATAATGAAGCACTGGATTAGCTAAGGAATAAAAATAGACTGATGCATCTAAACTTGGAACTTCTGCCCTTCAAATAAATTATTAGATAAAATTTAAGGTATTTTCAATTTTGGGAATAAAATCCATAGCTAGTGTAAGCTATCATATGTCATATAAATGTTAGAATTAATTTAAACAAAGTTCCAGAAGTCGATTGAAAATTATAATACAAAACACCGGCTTGATATAAATGGTTAAGATCTTGTGACAACAATCATCTAAATGAGAAGGTTCATTTGGATAAGTCTTATAGAAAAACTTGTCTTGAACGACAAGAAGGTTCATGTGGCTTGTGCATTAAGGTGTGTTGTTTGACTGAACTATTCAAGACTATTGCATATGACTAGTGATAAATTTTGTGTATGTGACAGGTACAAAAGCTAAGTATGTCTTTTGTATGATGAGTGCTAAATGGAAGTAACGCATCCCAAAGCTCATATGTGTATCATGCTTCAATGAAAATGATGAAAATTATTCCAAAATGGATATTCATTTGAGTCTATAGGAAATAGAATTACATACTCATGTTAATGTCGGAATTCGTCGTTGACCATGGATATCAATAGAAACCTTCAAGAAATTTGTGAATCTTAACAAATCTAAAAAGAAAGTCAATGTCTTAGCATCGACCAACTTGGGATGTAAATTTCTTACATGTAATGAAGTTGAAAAACCTAAAGCTAGGACACTAATGGATATCCTTATCGCATGTTTATCTCCATTGTAATGGAAATAGTTGAAATGGTACTACATGATTGACATTGCCAAAGTTAAGATATTTAAATATAAGGAAGGATTAAATGTTTATGTAGAAGAATTTAAATTACGCCTTCATATCATAAATATAATCCTTCATGGAGTGAATTGAATTAGCATTAGATCATGATAGGAAGAGTCTCCTGTGCAAAAAGAGTTGATGTGTGTACCCTAGAGACGTGATGGGATTTATATGTAAAACTTGTAATAGTGCATTCACATTACCTACAAGCCCTACTTGGTTGAGATTTGTTATGAAGAAAAGTTGTGCTAAAATGTTTAGAGTGTCTCATTGATAAGTGGAATAATTCACGGTAGAATGTTTAGAACGATTCACAATCAATTTATCCATGTGATAAGGGGATTCATTTCCATCTTATTCTTTGAAAGGGATTCACCTTGGATGATAAGATGGTCAATTGAGTTAATACGCCTAGTTGTTACACTTGACCTTGCACATGTGTGAGGGCCAATTAGTTGGTATGGGAGTCTACTACGTAGGGTAAATAACAAAAAACTTACAATGTGATTTTGAAAACGACTATGCCCTTTTGTTAAATGGATTTTAAACACTAACTCTATGGATGAACTACATCTAGCCCTGATTTTTATTATGCAGGTGCACATAAGCCGATATGTAGGCAGCTCGCGGAGTGGGCGTGGGCATTAGTGACTAAAAATTAGGGCTTCTTTCAGGAAGTGCAAATTGTACATTTCAATCTTTCTAATCCATGTAGAATGTAAGCCAAAATGGTATGAATGCCTCTGCCAAATAGAATAAGTTGACCTTGAGACTAATTAAAATGTGCCAAACTTATTGTGTAGTGAAAGTGATTTAGAATTGTAATATGTTCTCTCCATTACTATCACAGCGGAGTTTTGAGGAATACCTTAAGTGCAATCAAAAGAGTTGTCTGTAACATGTATGCCTTCTGCTTCAAATGAAGTTGCTATTCTTTATTAAAGTATAAAGAAGAAGACAAATTTTGGGATCGTGCTTCTAGTGTAACTATGTGTATTGTGTTCATATGTAAGTGTTGTATGGGTTGTGTTACATGAGGTATAATGGAGCCGAATGATGAAGGGGTCTTAGACTTATAGTCATGCTAAGAAGATGAGACAGACTCCCTAAGCAGTCTGATCCATTGGCAGATGGAAGACTATGAAGTTTACCAGCCTGATTGCAATAGCGTCGAAATTATGGAGATAGAAGAAGGTGAAGGCTTTCAACAAGACAACTCGAAGCAGATGTCATTGATACAAAGTCCTTCTGAACTGTCAACATCACAATCAGCTTACCCACTTGAGTTCAAAAAATACAACGTCAAGGGTGCAAAGTTCAATGATAAGTTGGTCCACCAGCTTGAACATCTGGCCACTATGAAGTCCAATAAGTGTGAACATGAGGGCTAAGAATAAAATTATAATAGAAGGTGAATGAAGGCCTTGTTTTGAAGCACAGTTGGATGCAAAGATGCCAGCCATGAATGAAATAAGCATAATTACCATGATCGTATGAATAGGTTAACATTCGATTCAAACCAAATCTTGCTGGGTGGTTGAACAAGTTCGGTAAGTTTGAATTTTTTTGGATAAAAACATAAATAAAAGGTTTAAAATATTAAAAATGTAAACAAAAACCAAAAAAATAAAAGGCTCACCACTAATAAACCCTAAAAAGTAAAAAAATAAAAGTTGAAAATAAAAAAGGCCCAAAGGAAAAAGCGAACACAGCAGCACACTACATAGCCAAAGGAAAAAAGAAAAAGTTGAAAACAGTAAAGAGCCGATAAGCACTGACAAACATATTCCAGTTGTGCAGAATGTAAATGTTGAACATTGTACAAAATGCGAAAGTTGTCCATAATGGTAAATAAACTGAATTCGATGCTTCATGACTGTGTTTAAGGGTTCGTGATTGTTTTCATCATTTTGAGCCGTCGTTCGAGCTGCAACAAACCTAAATACTCAAATCGTTGTTTGAGTTGCAATCATGCAAGTGCATCATTATGCATTGGCAGCCATTTGAGCTAGGGCTGGGAGCACAAGATGGAATAATATATCGTGTAAGTTTTTTTATTTGTAATATGTATTAATATTTTATTACTAACAAAAAAAAATTACATCTTAAACTAGTTAAGTTACTAAATAGATAAATTAACTAGTTTAAGATTTTATTTTATTTTGTTTGACTTTGCATTTAGTTAAATTACAATAGTTTGTAATTGTATTTAGTTTATTTTAATTTTTAACATAGTTCAAAATTTATATTATTTTATTTTTTCTAAGTTATAACCTTATGGTGTTCCACTTTAAATCTATTTTATTAATTTATAAATTGTTATTGCTAAACAAATGACAATTTAACTTTTAAATTTTAAATTTTAGTATATAAAAAGTTTTAAAAATGGTAACATTTGCAGGTCTAGAGGCCGAGGCTTTTTAGGAAGCCATTAAATTTCATGTCTGAAATCAAAACAGTTCCAAAATATGCATGATTGAGCAATGGACAATGACACTAGGGGAACAATTGGACAACAAAGGGCAACATTGTGTTCATCCCAGTAGCAAATAGAAAAGTTTCAAACCATCATGACTCCTGCAATCACCTACTCAACACTAGCATGTCTAGCCGTCCATTAGAAATGAAATACATTGTTTAAGGAGATTATAAAAAAAATTGAAATGCACCTTGTGCAATGGTCATTTCTCAAAGGAAGTGTAACTAGAGTTTGGAACCATTACCTTGGAGAATTCCTAGATGTGAAATGTTGTAGGGTAGCAAATGAAAATTCAAATGAACCAAAATATGTAGATGTCATAAATCAAATGCAAGCTAAATTTGATGTGAGTCGTGTTGGATCATTGGCTTCAAAAACAAAAAAGAATAAAACCCAACTCTCTATCTCGCAAATGGGCTCCTTCAATAGTTCCAATTTCTCTCCATCACCATTTGCCCAAGGAAGTGGAAGTGGAAATGGAAGTGGAGTTAAAGAGTCACAAGGTTCATTGAAGTCCGTGTGTAGGCCACAACAAAAACATGATGTAGACAAGTTGGCAACTAAATTGTTTTATGCAAAGGCCATCCCTTTCAATGTTATTTGTTCTCCACATTTCAAAACCTTCATAGATGTGTCTATTGAATTTGGAAAGAGTTACAAAATGCTTGTTATGAAAGAGTAAGAACTAGTCTTTTTGAAGAGGATGTAACAATGATCACCATTTGCCCAAGGAAGTGGAAGTGCAAATGGTAGTGGAGTTGAAATTTCACAAGGTCCATTGAAATCCATGTGGAGGCCACAACAAAAACATGATGTAGACAGGTTGGCAACTAAATTGTTTTATGCAAAGGCCATTCTTTTCAATGTTATTTGTTCTCCACATTTCAAAACCTTCATAGATGTGTCTATTGAATTTGGGAAGAGTTACAAAATGCTTGTTATGAAAGAGTAAGAACTAGTCTTCTTGAAGAGGATGTAACAATGATCACCATTTGCCAAAGGAAGTGGAAGTAGAAATGGTAGTGGAGTTGAAATTTCACAAGGTCCATTGAAATCCATGTGGAGGCCACAACAAAAACATGATGTAGACAAGTTGGCAACTAAATTGTTTTATGCAAAGGCCATTCTTTTCAATGTTATTTGTTCTCCACATTTCAAAACCTTCCTAGATGTGTCTATTGAATTTGGGAAGAGTTACAAAATGCTTCTTATGAAAGAGTAAGAACTAGTCTTCTTGAAGAGGATGTGACAATGATATCAAGTGAACAAAATGAAATGAAGAAAACTTGGCAAAGAACAAGTTGCACAATAGTTGAAGAAAACTTGGAAAAGAAGTTGCACAATAGCAAGTGATGGATGGTTTGATTCAAGGCAAAGGCCTCTCTTAAGTATTCTGGAAATATCCCCTAAAGGTGATACAAGTAACGAGTAAAAAACTTCTCTTTTCATTTCCAAATGCATCGAATCACCCATTTTGGAGATAGGAGAAAAGAATGTTGCTCAATTTATTACAAATAATGCAACAAATTGTAAATGAAAGGTGATATATTTATGGATAGATTTCCTCATCTCAAATTGGACACAATGTGCAGCACGTGTTGGGTCTTTTGCTTGAAGATATATCAAAATTCGAGTAGTTTAGTAATGTTTTGACTGAAGAAAAGCAAATTTCAAATTTTATCCTCAATCATCGCTTAACATTGAGCTTGTATTGTTCCTTTGCAAAGCATAAGCTTCTCTCCCCTGTTGAAACAAGATTTTCTACCAACTTCATTATTTTGCAAAGGGAGGTAGACAGGAGAAAAGCATTGAGGAAAGTGGTGGTTACTAATAAATGAGCAGAATCAAAATTTTCCAAAGAAATCCATTCAAAAGATATTGAATGAATTATCTTAGGGGGACACAATAAACAATTTGGTTCTTGATGAAGAGGAGAAGGAAGTAACAAGAAAGCAGTTTATTGTTGTCAAGAACCAATTGAAAATGTTAGGCATCAAATAAGTAAAGGCAAGCAAGATGATGTGGGAACCATCTAAAAGGTGGCAAACTTATAAGATTTCTACACTAGAGTTGCAAAAGCTTGTTTTGCAAATCTTCAGTCAATGTTCCAGTGCTTCTACATGTGAAAGAAATTGGAGTACTCATGATTTAATCCACACCAACAAGAGGAATCAACTAGGAACTCAAAAACTCTCTGATCTTGTGTTTGTCCTTAGAAATTTATCACTGCTTGCTTACTTGCTTGCAAATGAAGATGACAACTCTCGCCTTGGAAAACCATGCTTTGGAGATTAAGAAAATGTTGATGTTGTTGATAAACGTACTAGTGTAGGATTAGATGAAGATGTTGGTAATACTTTTGATATAGAAGTAGATTTTGATGTTGTTAATGTTTCATTCCCATTTTTACTTAATGCTCTAAACTTTAAAGTTGAAATTTAAACAATGGATAATTCTCATCGCTGTCTTATATGTATGACGTTTGACAATCTATTGGATTTTGTTGTGCATTTGTATTTTATGGTATGCTTATGTCCCATGTGTATGTTTATATATTTTTATGTAAGTGGTTTTTCCTTTACAAATATGAATAATAATTTTTAATATATTTTTTTAATTTCTAAATTTTCTGAACCAAATAGAAACTTTTGCAAAATCCTGAACTTCTGAACTTTTTCTTGCTTGCAAACAATCCGAACTTTTTGAACATGGTATCTATGGAAATAGGAGTTATGGCACATTGGCTGACCAAGGCCATGTTGAGGCAAAGAAAGTATTGTCATGCCCATTTCTTATGGTGCATGAATTTTAAATCGAGGGCACTGGTGTTAAAAAGATAGAGGAAGCATGAGCATGATAAATGGTTAAGGCACAACAATTTGACGTTCAAGATGTTTTTATTAAACAGTAATGGTCAATTGAAAGTCAACCTTGAAAATTTCAAATTACTTTGGCTATGGCCATTTAAAATAAACAAGATAATGAATAATTGGGCCAAGCGAAAAGCGAATTTAGACAGTAGACAATGTAAAGATGTAGTGAATGGATCCAAATTAAAAATATATTGGATGATAGCAAAAAATATTAATATAATTAATATTAAGCGTCTGTGTGGTAGATGCAATATCAAGACCCACTAAGCAAAAAAATAAAGGTACGGCTAGGGTTAGTGATGTACCTCATGTTGGAAAAATAATAAATAATGACAATAGATTAATTGATTGTTTTACCGTACACTCAAAACCATTTGTATGCCAGATACAAGCCCAAACCTACCTTACACCCCTACCATACACCCAAAAGGATTTCAATCTATTTTTTTCATTGTAAATCGATGGTGCCAATGTCAACCCATACACCCCAAGCATCTTGTACAACTAGGCATGTCAACATAGAGGAAGTATTGAATCAACTATCATATGCCCCCTGTGTAATTTGTTGAGCCATATGGCTAATTCCCTACTTGTGTTGCATCATTTGGTTGTCATACAACCTTTGTCTAACTATCATATACCCTCTTTTCTACAAGGCTTACACCCTCCTTGTTGACCGTACAATAGTCTTCTAAAGCCACCTCTGTTGCCATATGCTTATGGTTGTCAAGTACCATACGCCCCCATCACCTCACGCAACCGTACGACCCTCCTGATGTGTTATACGTCTCCTTTGCTGAAACGTATGCCCCTAGATATGCTGTTGTATATGCCCTTGGATATGCATCGTACACCTTCTAAATCCATTTACAATGATCATACAATCAACTATAGCAATTGTACAACCAACTACAGTGAGGGCTACAATAAATGTCTAGTCTAGTACTGTGACTGCTAAAGAAAACAAATAAACAAAAACATAGTTATTGGATTCGTGGGTTTTAACAGCAATCTTCAAGCAATCGTTTTTGTGTGGACAAATTCAGACTTTGGCACTTGTTCAAATATTCAAAATTTTCTTCTTAGCTCCATTTGTTTCCCTCTTCAATCTTATTTTTCTTGTGTTGTATATGGGTTGTGTCCAAATGTACTCTAACTTCTTTTAGAAAGGGGATAATGTAGACCATCATATAAGTATTGTAATGGTTACTAAAGTCTTATTAATTATGTATTTTACTAGCCGATGTTGTTATGTGGTTAGTGATCGTATTGTTGGTGTTAGGTAGTTTGTGTGACTCTTGTTAATATATTTGGTTTTTAAAGGTTGTGTTTAACTAATGACCGTTGGGTCTTCCTTTTTCTTTTTTTAAACAAACAACACAGTTATATGATGGAAAAGTCAAAAAGTACAATTCTGTTGTGCCAAGCTTGGAAGTTAATAGTCCAACGCTGGGCATTACACACAAAATAAAGCAAATGACCCTTCATCGTTGCAAGTTTAGGTTGAAAATTTTTGCTAAGTCACTTTGCCACTTAAATGGCCACCACATCAAGGGTAAACCATAACAAATAATATTTTGATTATCTAGAGCCCAATTTACAAATCCATCAGCTTCAGTATTGTTTTCTCTGAGAACATGTAGGAACTGCACCTCCTCAAACTGAGATTGTAGCCTCCTATTTTTTTTCATTTCTCTAGCAATTTGCCGATTTTTTCTAGGACAATCCTCTGGTTATGATAATAAGCCAATGATAATCTTAGAATCTGATTCAATTTGAAGCTTCTGCCATCCTAGTTTCACAACCTCTTGCATACCTTTGTAGATAGCCTTTATTTCCACTAAATTATTGGTCATAATGCCCAGTTTTTGTGCAAAAAGAAAAGCAATTGTTCCATCAAACAATCTTCCAATACCTCATATACTAGCCTGGCCCATGTTACCTCTGGAGCTCCATCCGTGTTCATTTTTCCAAACCCATTTGGTGGTGCTGTCCAAATTTTGTCCATGTGTATTTTCTTTTTTGATCTAACAACAAACCTTGGTGAAGTATTAGGTTGTAAGGATAAATGATAACATAAATGTTCCCAATCTAGCATTAGAGTCTTGAGGTAACCCAATCTTATACCTAATAGTTTGAACCATATTGATTTTAATTTTTTCCCAGACATAATTGGTGTCCCTATGATGCTGTCGGAAAATTCTGTGATTCCTTTCTTTCCAAACATTCCACAACAGCAAAGTAACTACAACCCAAAACACCGATTTAAGACGTTAACCCTTGGTAAATGTTGTTCTCAATCTCTAATTAGTTGTTCTAATGTCTGAATATTTCTCCATTGAAGATTCAACAACTGGGATAAGAGCTTCCATAAATAAACCACCCATGAGCAATGAAGGAATAAATGAGAAATGGTTTCCTCATTTTTTGAGCATAGGGCACAACAAAAGGGACCATAAAAACCCCGCTTCCTCAGGTTTTCCCCAATTAGAACTTTTCTTTTCAAAACCAACCAGACAAAAAAACTCGCCTTGGGCCAAACTACCGGTTACCAAAGGTTTTTAAAAATATCCTTAAGCGGGTGAGCATTAGTTGTTTTAAGGGAATCATATCCTGTAGAAACTGTATACTCTCCTGTAGCATGTCTCCCCCATGCCAATCCATCCGGTTTTGAGTTAATTGAAAGAGGACTACCTATGAAATGAAACCGTGATTACCCTCATATTCTTCTATGTTTCATTGTGGTATGTATTTACTATGTTGTAATTGATGTTCCTTTGGTAGTGTAGTTTGTATAACAAACAAGCCAATCATCAAATAAGACTGAATTGATTGATACCATGGCTAGAGCCAAAAGTTGGTCCTATTATATATCTGAATGTCAAAAAGTTGAAGGACCGACCTCATCAACCACCATGAAGGAGCCAATAAAAGATCTGATAACATCCATAGTAGAATGGCAAAGACTAAGTGGGCTTGGTTGGGCAACACTGAGATGATGCAAAGAAAGTCTCCTAACATCCACAACCAATCATCCTCCAAAACTAGAGAGGAAGTTAATGATGTACACGTATTAAGATATCCTAGAATGTGGAGTAGTTGGCTTTGTATGACAAAGAACGACTGACCCACCACGTCTAGTGCAAGAAAAGGGCGAAGGTACCTTATGTAATGTCCCTTCCAAGGGATATTAGTTAAACAAAAAAATTATTCAACCATTCCAATGATTAAATATTAATTTTTGGAATTTTTCTTCAAACCCTAGCAATCTGAAAATTACAAAATAATGTTGCAAATGACTTGAAATCATCTCCAAAAATAATATTCCAGTTCTCCAAAAATAGCAAAAATTATATGAAAACTATAGGCCAAATAACCAGCTAAAAGCCTGATTTTTGGTCAAATAAATAGCTGAAAAATTCAGATAAAATAGCAAAAAAATACATGTGGTTGTTCCACACCCTCCAAAGGCCTTAAAATGACCCCAAAGTGGGTCGTCCAACCTCCAAACTCAAACTTCCCTTGGGTGAAGTTCGCAGCCCTCAAAAAGTGGTTCACTACCCTAGGACAGCCCCTATATGCATGCGTCGAGCTCCTCTACTAGTTCGCTCCTCCTGCAAATGATCTTTGGTGTTAAAAACACCCTTATCTTGTCACTTTTCTGCTCAATACAATTTTGTGATGAGTTGTTTTAGGTCTGAATCCAAGGGTTTCCATCTTTGATTCAGCTCTCTTAAAGGGTTTCCATCCTCCAAGTGCAATACCTTGCTTTTCATGCTTAGACTCCAGAAAATTTGTTATCAAAATTAAACATGAATGAATCAATTAACCCTTTCTTTGCTTTATGTAGTCCTCCCAAGTGTAGTGCCCGAAATTGGGAAGGGAGAGTAACTTTAAGGATCTTAATAGATCCTTTCTTATGATCTTTTCCTTTTTCTCTTTTTTCCTTTTATTTTTATAAAGTCACTTAAGTCATCCAAAACCCTTAAAGGTCCCCCTTTTAAGTGAATTTGAAAACATAAAGTACTTTTATACATATTCACTTAAAAAAACATTTCAATCCTTACTTCCCTTTATATTTATCCCTTAGCCCCAGAAAGGGTTTTAAGGCTAATGGGTCTTCCATCATGTCCTCATCAAAAGGACATGACACCTTAGTAGCAAATCGAGAGGGGTATGTGGTCTCATCCATCTATAACCATCCATGTGAACAAATGAAGCATCCAAAGGACACATAACACCTCCAATAGCTGAAATAGGTTGGAATGGTTTATTGGCGACAAAGTCCCCTACAAATCCTGGCATCTAAAGGCAACCACTTATTAGAGATAAAAAGACAAACACCTATGATCGGGTTATGGAAAATGGCACCAACCCTCCCAAGTCTCTATACAAGCGATAATACCTCACTCGAATCTCATAGTAGATAGGACACCTAAAAATAAATTGCTCCTCCATCTTCACCTCCTAGATGAGCAAATGTGACAAATCCTATAGCCTTGGGGACTATGGTGGTCAATCTTGATCCATAACTAGTGAGATAATACTCCCAATCAACCAAAGAGGAATCCTAACCCCATGTGTCCAAAGATGTTGATATAGTCAAGTCAAATGAAGATGCCATCAACCATGTGCGAGAAATGTTTGACATAGAAGGCCATCTTAGGATGAAATATTACAAAGAAGTGATCCAAGTGACTTGAATATAATGTGGATATATGTCCTCCCAATCAATTAATAATCACCCACTTTTTAGGAAGGAGATGAAGAGAGGCATGCAAAGACTATTTGAAGGGAGAGAATGTATCTATGGAAAATCCAATAAATTGTACAAGCAAAGTAGTGTATGAGTACTAATACTCCCATTGTCCAAAGGGATTTGATAGAGCAACTCTCTCTGAAGAATGGAAGGTCAAGTATATGTATCTCTCTCGATGCAGGGGAAGATCACCCACAGGCCTAAGTCGACGGGGATGGGCAGCGATCCTGAAGATGCTCTCAAGGCGAAGAGATTGGGAACACACTCATATTGGACAATGCATTGAGGGGCTGACCATTTCTCTTAACTATTGTTTCCCTCTCACTCTAAAATTATCCTGCATTTAACTACTTATAGAAATTTATGTGAGAGGTTGTAGTTTAAAGCTTGGAAAATGTGTGCCCAATCATGATTGTCATGTAATTATTTAGATCTGATTTATTTCCTATACAAACAGTGCTCAAACGTTTTTTTCAAGCAAGTAATCTTGGGTGAAAATAGTTCCTCATGTAGTGTGGAACATATGTGATCTTCCAAGGCATCAAAGGCAGCTAAGGAACTCCTCATATTAGAGTTCAAAAAGCAGTCCTTACAGGAAAATCAATAGTAAGAGTAGTGGAAGGTGATGTGCCTTGGAAGGTATTGCTCCACCATAGGATTCAAACTGTCTATAATATTAAGGTAATTAAGGGGCCCCTTCCAACTTTGTGATGCTACTAGTAACACTAAGGCCTTTACGATTTCAGAGTCAGCACCTCTTAAACAAATTTGGGCTGCTTGGAAAATGGTTACCAACTTTCTTCACATGCACTATGAGGGATATCAATATGTGATGCTCAGGATCTAGTTTTGCACCCTGTATTGGGTATTACATTCCCCTTAAGGCCAGCTTGGAAAGAAAAGAACTGTTATGATGGAAAATATTTGAAACTATGCCCTCAAGCAATGTCTGGCTTGCCACTATTTAAATTGACAACAAAATTTAACGAAGTGAGCAAATCAGCTCAAGAGCTCCACAAAATGTTCCCCGATAGTTGTATTTTCAAACACTTTAAAGATCAAGAAGTGGTATAACAACAAGGATTTCTATAACTATGTGACTAAAGACATGTAATCAAGTGAAACTCATTGCTACTATTGCCCCATGGTTGAACAAGCAGTGGAGGTCACTGACCTTAAAGCACTATGGAAAAACAATTGGTAGTCTATTTGGAAGTCAAGGTCATTTTCTACACAAAGTTTGAGGTGGCTAGTGCTTCATCAAGGCTTGATAATCAAAATGAGGCTTCATAAGGTTTGCAAATCAAATCCTCCTTGTATGTTATTTGGAAAGAAGAGTCAGTTGGTCATGTCTCCGGTGGAGGAACCTATGTCAACATCTTTTGGACATGGCTACAGTTGATATCTAAAAAAAAAATTCATTGACACTATTGGCGAGGCCCTCTTCTAGGGCATGCTTGTACAGATAGGGATAGATTAAAGATTATTAGTTATATGTGTGGGATATTATATATTTTTTTTAAAAAAATGTTTTTCTTTGAAATTCCGTTTTATGTCAACTATATAATTTTTTTATTTTTAAATAATAATATATTGAATTGAATATAAAATGATTACAAAGTTTCCATATTTCGAATATTACAATCAACCACAAGGGTTTTCGTCTTTGGGTTGAGGTGACAAGGGTTTTCATCCTTGCACCTATTCACACACTAAGGGTTTTCGCCCTTAATGGTAAGCATAAAGCTTCAAGCTTATACGAGATATAATGTTAATACATGAATAATTGAATGATTCCCCTCTTCCATCTAGATATAAATATCTTCATAACCTCTCACCAAAGGATGCGTCTCTTCTAAAGGTGGTGTCACTTCCTTAAATGAAGGCTGCTGATAACAAATGAATTAATTAATCAATGCCTAAAGATTAATGTGTTGTTTTATAATGTTGCAATCTCCTTGTAGGTGGTTTAGCGCTCATTTTGCATTGCAGACCTACTAATTATGACTAGCGATCTCTTTATGACCAACGATCTCTTCTTTGAGTGCTGTGTTGATGTCTTGGGAAGCTGCAATTTGGTGTTGGCAGTGATTTGGGGATATTACAGTCTTCCCCTCCCAAAATTGCTTGTCCTCAAGCAATTGGAAGTTAGGATATTAGAATTGAGGCTCCTTCCCACGTGGCATCTTCAAGAAGTAAATTTTGCCAATGAATTAAATATTTGGTGATACTTCTATTCCTTAGCTTCTTCTCACGCACGTCAAGGATGGATTCAGGTATTAAGATCAACTTACCTTCCTCTTCCAATGGTGGTAGCTCGATGGAAGGAACAATATGTTGGTCGAGTGCCCCTTTAAGGCATGAAACATGGAAAACATTGTGTATTCGACTACTTCTAGGTAACTCCAACTCGTAAGCAACCTCCCCGATCTTTCGTATGACTTTATATGGTCCATAGAAATGTGATTTGAGTTTCTCGGCTCCACTTTGCTTGATAGAGTTTTGCTTGTAGGGTTGTAAATGCAAATACACCAAGTCACCAACTTCAAAACTCCTTTCTGTTCAATGCCGATCTACATATAGCTTTCATTGATTTTGTGCTTGTTGAAGATTGTCCTTGAGCGTTCTAAGGATATCTTGACTTTGTTGAATTAAGTCTTAGCCCTTGGAACTCTGCTATCTAGAATGACTAAGTCCACAAAAAATTGAGCATCATACCCGTACAAAGCTTTAAAAGGTGACATTCCAATTGACATGTGATAGGAAGTATTATAGCAAAATTCTCCCAAGTGTAACCATTTGATCCACGCATGTTGTTGCTCCAAAATATAATTCTTTAAATATCCTTCAATCCATTTATTGACATCTTCGGTTTGACCATCTGTTTGTGGATGATAGCTTGTGTTTGGGGTCAACTCGGTACCTGCTAAGTGAAATAGTTCTTGCCAAAATGAACTCATAAATCGGCAATCTCTATCGCTAACAATGGTTTTTGGTAATCCATGTAGTTTGAATATCTCTCTAAATAATATCCCAACTACCAAAGGTGCATCATACTTGACAGGAAGTGAAAAAAAATGAGCATACTTCATTAAACGATCAACAACCACATAGAGGCAAATCTTCCCTTGAACCATTGGCAATCCGGTAATAAAATCCATCGAAATACTTTACCATTTGCGAGTAGGGATGGTTAAAGGTTGCAATAAACCTGCTGGAAATTCATGCTCGATTTTATTTTGTTGGCAAGTAGAGCATTCTTGAATATACTTAAGAACTTCACTCTTAAGCCCTTTCCAAAAGAATAACTCTCTTGTTTATATGTTTTGAGATAACCCAAATGGCCTACCAAAGGACTGTCATGAATAGCTTTTAACATTTTCTGTTTAATTTTTGTTTCGGGTACCAAGCAAATTCTATTTTTATACAAAATTAGACGTTCTACTACTTTATATCGTTCATCCCCATTTTGTCCTTCTAGAATTGCATTAGCGAATTCATTTTTAACATATTCGGCTCTTATAAGGACTTTCCAATCAGCTGCAATGGTAGATACAGAGCACAAGGAGGTTTTCTTGATAATGCATCTGCCACAACATTATTCTTCCCTTTTACATATTCAATATCGAAATCAAAAGCTTGGACCTTGCTTACCCATTTTTGTTGTCTATCATTAAAATCTTTGACTCAAGAAAAAATTCAGGCTATTATGATCCGTCCTTACTATGAATTTCCCACATACCAAGTATTGACGAAACTTGACCAATGCGTGCATAATTGCCAACATTTCCTTATCATATGTAGAATATTTATGCTTGTGTTCTTTCAATTTCCATTTTTCGAATGCAATAGGATGACCTTGCTGCATTAGGACAACTCTGATTCCTTCTCCCGAAGCATCGCATTCCAGCACAAAGGGTAATGAAAAATTGGGTACCATCAATACCGGACATGAACTCATTTCTCTCTTAAGTTCTTCAAATGTTGATTGAACAATTTCAGACCATTGAAAGGCTCCCTTCTTTGTTACATTAGTCAAAGGGGTAGTTATCCTGGAAAACCCTTTAACAAATCTTCGAGAATAAGTACATAATCCCAAGAATCCTCTTAACTGAGTTGTGTTAGTAGGAGGAGGCCAATCTAATATTGCTTGAATTTTATCTTGATCAACATGCACTCCTTGTCTATTGATGATATGTCCCAAGTATAAAATTTCCATCATTCCAAACTCGCACTTAGACATTTTGGCGAAAAGAGATTGTTGCTCTAAAATTCCCAGCACTAAGTCTAAATATCTCAAGTGTTCCTCCCATGATGTACTATATATCAATATATCATCGAAGAAAACTAACACAAATTTCCTCAAATGTTGACCAAATATATGATTTATGCATGATTGAAAGGTGGATGGAGCGTTGGTCAATCTGAAAGGCATGACTAAGAACTCAAAATGCCCATAATGACATATAAATGTTGTTTTTTGAACATCGATGTCTCGCATCAGTATTTGATGGTATCCCGATTTTAAATCAATTTTGGAGAAATAAATAGCTCCATGTACCTCATCAATTAATTCGTCAATTTGTGGTATTGGATATCTATTTTTTATTGTCTTTTTATTCAATTGTCAATAGTCTATGCACATTCTCAATGTGCCATCTTTCTTCTTAACTAAAACCACGGATGAGGCAAAAGGACTCGAACTTGGTATAATATGATCCATCTCCAATAATTCTTTAATGGCTTTTTCAATCTCTTCTTTATAAATTATGGGATGGTGGTAAGGTGTGGTTATTATAGGTTGGGTACCATTTTCTAATTCAATGATATGTTGAAACCCCCTATCGAGTGGCAATCCATGTGGGATATTCTCAAAAACTTTAGCATGTTTGTTAAGTATGGGCTGAATATCGATATGATGTTTTTGTGGCTCTGATTTTGTAGAGCTTACAAAAAATTGTGTGGCCCATGAAACTTTGTCTTTCCTGAATGTTCTTTCCATCCTCTTGGCAGTAATCACTTGGGGAGCCCCATTAGCCATACCTTGAAGGAAGACTTCATTCCCATCTACTTTAAATTTTAATTCCATGGTTTGATAGTTTTGAGTAAATTCCCCCAAGGAATGTAACCATTGCACACCTAGTACCAAGTATGTTTTGCCAATGCCCACCACATAGAAATCGTCATTAATTTGATGCCTTCCCAAAGTGAGACGGAGTAGTGGGATTCTCCAAGTGCATGGTATGGTAAAACTATCTGCAAAGGTTACCTTAAAACCTTGAAATTATTCTATTTTTAAGCCCTTTTTTGTCACCAATCCTTCATCGATGAAATTGTGAGTGGCCCCACTGTCTATTAGTACGGTGATTTTCTGGGCTTGAAGACTTCCTCTTACTCTAAAGGGATGGTACCTCGAGGCTCCTGATAATGTCACAAGAGTACTTCCCCATGTTTTTTCGCCTTCTTCTGGTTCAGGGATGGTTTCTTCAACTTTTGTTTCTTCTTCCTCGGGTTCCCCATCTAAAACAACTTCAATGTAATGGACTTGTCCTTTTCCCAAACAACGGTGACCTAGTCCCCAAGGATCTTTACACGTAAAGCATAAATTTTTCCTCTTTAGATCATTTCATGTTTCTAATTCTTTTCCCATCTTAGGTGGGTTGTTTGGTTGGAATCCTCTTGGTGGAAGTGGTTTTCTTTGTTGGCTATAGGGTATTATCCCTTGCTGCCCTGACGACGTGGTTCGTGGTTGTCCATTATTGGTTATCTTTGGCTGCACAAATGGCACAATTTTATTCCTCCATGTTGATGTTTCCAAATCTAATGTCTTTTTAATCATTTCTTGGAGGGTGGGAGGATTAAAGCTTTGATAAAACCTTTGAGTGGTTCGATCAATCCTTCCATGAACAATACTATAAGCCTCCTTTCCGTAATATCTGAAACCACCACAGAGTCTTTGGAATTCTGCTACATATTCCTCCACATTACTATTTTGTTTTAGTAATGCTAATTCTCTAAAATGGATTTCAGAGTCGATTATATCAAATCTTTCAATCAACCCTTTAGTAAATTCGTCATAAGATTTGATAGATCGTGCCCTTGCGTAATCCACCCATGATACCACCATTCATGAGCAATACTTTTGAGATGAAGGGCTGCGAATTTGATCGCTTCTTCCATCATGGGTCAGAGAGATAAATAGGTATCTAATTTTTCGACCCATGCTCGAGCCATGCATTTGTTAGAGCTGTCAAAAGTTGCCAGGGTTAATTTACCCAAAGCATGTTGAAGATCTTTTTGATGATTTTGGGGTTTACGCTCCGTTCTACTACTGTTACGATTTCTTTTCATGTCCATGAATTTTGTGAGTGAAATTTCACTTCGTAAATCATCCGAAAGGACTCGATATTCTTCAAAATCTGCTATAAGGTCATCTCCAAATGACATTTGGGATTCCTCTTCTATACTTGATTCCCTTCATGCAATGAATTTTGGTTGAAAGGGTCTATTCGAAGAACTCGTGGTTGTTTTGTGAAATATTTGATTATGACTAGTGTTAGAATGACCATTTCCATCATTTTGATATCTATGATTCATCATAGATTGCATTACGAGAGCTAATTGATTTATGGTGTTAGCCAGTTGTTCCTGGCCTTGGATAAGTCTATCGATCTGTTCATCGTTTCCGTTCCTTTCTTCCATATTGTTTTCCATTTCCTTGGTTGATTTACTTTCTTCGCTTTATTTCTTCTTTCGTAATATAAAATATTGTTATTTTGCATATGAATTCCGTTCCACAGAATGGCAAGATGAGAGCTCTGATACCACTATAATATCCCGAACCTGGATATTATATTAAAAAAAAAAAAGTTTTTCTTTGAAATTCCATTTTATGTCAAATATATATATATATATATATATATATATATATATATATATATATATATATATATATATATATATATATTTTAAATAATAATATATTGAATTGAATATTAAATGATTACAAAGTTTCCATATTTCGAATATTACAATCAGCCACAAGGGTTTTCGTCCTTGGGTTGAAGTGACAAGGGTTTTCGTCCTTGCACCTGTTCACACACTAAGGGTTTTCGTCCTTAATGGTAAGTATAAAGCTTCAAGCTTATACCAGAGATAATATTTATACATGAATGATTGAATGATTCCCCTCTTCCATCAATGGCTGGATATAAATATCTTCATTACCTCTCACCAAAGGATGTGTCTCTTCTAAAGGTGGTGTCACTTCCTTAAATGAAGGCTGCTGATAACAAATGAATTAATTAATGCCTGAAGATTAATGTGCTGTCTTATAATGCTGTGAACTCCTTGTAGGTGGTTTAGCGCTCATTTTGCATTGCAGACCTGCTGATTATGACCAGTGATCTCTTCTTTGAGTGCTGTGTTGATGTCTTGGGAAGCTGCAATTTGCTGTTGGCAGTGATTTGGGGATATTACAATATGGCATACAATACAATTAACTGCCATTGGTGAAGGAAAAATGTAAGGCAATGTAACCTGCTCAGCTTAGGAGAGTTAAGGCTTTTTAAATAGGATTTATCCATGCTTGTAAAAGCTGAGCTTGCTTTATTTTGTAAAGATGTTGATTCTCTGCCTTTTGAAGCGCAAGATTAAATGTTAACTTTTATAGGGCAATATTTTCCTTGTAATCCTCAGCTGGTGTAGTTATCATATTTACTGATTTAATATCAGATGCATCCCAAAAAAAATCGACAATGGTTTTAAAATCTCCTTTGTTTAAATGCATAAGTTCAGAAGCATAGAAATGATCTCTCACTTAATATGTGTTTGATATAAAGTTCTTGAGAGAGAGCCTTTCACATGCCTTTTCAAACCTCTATAGAGTAAATGATGGGGGGGATTCCCAAAAAAATCATCTCATGCTCTTTCATTTTTTTATTGACATTTCGATGAACAGAAGAAGTGTGGTGTGCACTAGTTTATCCTTATTAGACATTTTTTCACTTATTAAGAAAAAGGTGGGCACCCTATATTATGCAATATTTCTTTGACTTTCTAGGACAAGGGGGACGCAAGTCTGGAGAGAAGCATTTTGGGGTCGGCAAAAAGTTTGTCATAGTTTACAGACAGCAAGGGACGACTGGTGGTTGGCCACTGAAAATATATATATACTTTTATAAATAATATATGAAAATTAAAATACAAGAAGTTACCAAAAATTAAATAACTCCAACAAAATGAAAATGCATAATAAAACTAAATGAAAGAATTTGATTTTTTTAATTAAATAACATTCATAATTCAACATTGAATGAAATTGTCACATTAATAATTACTGTTTACAAAAGGCTGAAAAATCAAAAATTCAAATTCAAATACCAATATTATAATTTAAAATAAACCAATGACCATAGTTCAACTACTCCACAAATTGCCAAGTACTCGCATTATTTTTTAACAGGTGAGTTTTCGTTGTTTAAACTCGTGAGTGTACCTGGGCGAGTTTTGGCAAGTTTCAGGGCAGAACTCGCAGCAGATACTCACAAGTACTCGGCAAGTTTGACCCTGTAACTCGTACGCAGTTTGGGACTGTGGATGTGGTTTGGACACTACATTTGCTTCTACTTAAACCCATGCACCCACACATTTTCATCACACAACATTTAAGCATCCTTTCAGAGAATTGGAGGGAGTTTTTAGTGGATTTGTAGAGCAGATTTCAGGAATTTCAATTTCAAGGTTAGTTATTTTATTAATAAGCATGTAAATTCTTTCTAAACTATAAATATTAGGTTTTTAAACATGATTTACAAATTTGCATGCATTCCAATCAATTCCCATAATTTTTATTCGTGATATACGCTAGTTTTAAGAAATTTAAGTATTTTTTTAAGTTGCCAAGTTTTTGCCAAGTGAGAAAAAATTTGGTCTGCCGAGTCCGAGTATGTGAACCATGCCAATGACCATCCATCATCAACTACATGTCTAAAATTACAAACTGAAACACTGAAACTCAAACTGCCAAAATGAAAATGCTTGGCTGCATTGAGCCATAAAATCAATAATCGAAGTCATCTCCAGATGTAAATCCTATGAATTGCTACTCATTGTTGGAATTTCTGAACTCATCTAGCTCCTGAAGTAGGATCCCAAACAATTATGGTTGCACACCCTGATCCTCATCAACCTTTCTCAGCTCCTTGGGCTATACATCCCATTATGTTTCTGCACTCTCCTTGAACTCATTTGTCTTGCAATCAATGACACACAAGACACTATGTATCAAAAGAAAAAGCTTGCCCACTCTCCAAGAGGTAAGCCTACCCCTCTTAACAAGGTTGATAAATCATATGTAAACCAATTCGTGTTACCAACAGAGGAACTATAAACCTATGAAAGGAGGTGGATAGCAAGTGCTCATAGCGATCGCTGACCCCCATACAATACTAACTTTTCCTATGCCATATTAAGTCCATCCTAGCCAAATTAGTGTAGCCTTTGAGTTCAACAAATTTGGTCCATTGATTTTTTATTATTGCAGGATCCTCCACACTGCACATTTCCTTGAGGGCCTTCACCTCCTCATAATCAATAGGAACAACTCTACTAGATCTCTCCACAAACCATTTGGAATTTCCTACGTATGTAGCCATGTGTAAAGGGGTGTTTAGCATCTCCCACCTCTATTGAATGATGGGCTGAATATGGTTGTGATAGCATGGCAAGGTGTGGTCTCTATCACGAATCATGCCCTTCATCTGACCAAGCACACTATTGACGCACTCATAGATCTCTCCATAGTTTGGAATCTCTGCCTCCCTATATATGATGGTGGTAAAAACAAGGGATATAATGTATCCACATATAACCAAAAAAAACCTCTAACCAACACATCCTTCACCATCTTCCCTTGCTTTGTCTTGGACTTCACCAACCTAGTCCAATATTGTGTCATAATCATTAGCTGCAAAGGTTCCTAAAACTCAAGCATCCTCTCCAATAAAATGAAATGGGATGCAAATTTGTTCTCAAATAGTTTGAGGAATTTCTTGTTTGAAAAGGATTGAAATAGTGCCAATGAATTCTGATGGTTGCATATGAACATCTGCATCTCTTTGGGATTTGCCATGGCCTCTTTGACCCACTCAATTTTCCCAGTGTCCTTAAGTGCATTGCTCATTGCATGCACACAACATTGAGTCCAATAAATGTGTTTCTAAGTAGCCTCAACTAGCTTCATTGCTACCATCCACACAATGTTAGTTTGTAATCACTTGCACTACATTGACAGAGCAAACCTTCTCAACAACATCCCTCCAAATTTAGAAATGAAATTCAACATCTTTACACTTTCTAGGACAATCAATAACCTTAAGGAAATAAGGTCTTTTTTACATATGACTATAACATTGATATGTGGGTAGTAGTTAATGTCCGTCCACCCATCGATAATGACAGACCACACATGTGTCACCCATGTAACCTATTTATCTCCAACATCATGGTCTCATGGCTTCCCCCAGTTGAGGGTATGCTCACAATTGATGATTGAGACTGATTGTCGTATTACACATGGGGACCAGATTTTTCATCTTTTCCCCCTCTAGGAGGTGGAGATTGAGGAGCACTTCATTTTTAGATGCCCTGTTTATTATGAGATCCAAAGGAGATACCATTGTCTTTATAGAGACTCATGCAACTCCCTATCTGATTTATTTTTGTACCCGGATCAACGGTGCTTGGCCCTTTTTCTTTGAGAGGTTTTCACCCTTTGAAGCAAGCCCCTACAAATATCCCCTAAAGTCGCCAGGCTGATCACTTCAATCTTTTAGTCCCTCACAATGGTTGGTGGCATTAAGCACCCTTTGGATACTAATGCTTCACACACTGAGAGGGGCAGATCAGTGAGGTACTCTAGCATACTAGCTCTCGGCAATGGAGATTTGCTCCTACTCAGCATCATGCACCTGCTCCTACTTAGCATCATGCACCTGCTCCTACTCAGCATCATGGATCTGCTCCTTCGCATCATAGATTTGCTTCTTCGTGACCGCCTCCCGGGTTGCGGAGGTAAGCACACATTATGAGCTTCTTTGTTGTCACGGGAGCTTCTTCGGCCTTGGATGTTAGGAGGGATTCTAGGGGAGTGCTTTGCTTTCTCTTAGGATTACCCAACCTAGCCCCCTTACCCCTGGACCTTCCCTGAGGAGCATTCCCAGATCCTATATTGGCCCTTTCATAGTGATAGACAATGACACAGATGAATCCTCTATCCTAGGTAGGATCAGAGATGTTTGATGAGACTACCATCCAGCCTTTTCAAATTTCAACTTTCACTAACGTATGCTCTTTAGGGGTTATTACTCCCCCCACATGGCTTGGGGGATATACTGCATTGGGTTTACCCCACATTTACTTCCATTGCTTTTGTTTTTTTTATGTAGTTAGTTATTGTTCATAGGGTCCTTTTGCCCTCACACTTTCTATTGTAATTGGGTGTATTCTCGGGTCCCATTGACCTACTTTTGGTCATTTGTGTTCATTAAATTAGTTAATTTCTTTCTTTTCTTTCTTACTAATACATTTTTAGGATAGCGATTCTCAAGTTAGTTTCACCAAAGGGCACATAAGATGAACCTTCTTTGCATGCCTTGGAAAATGTCTCCTCGTAATAAGGAGATTGAACAATATGAAATGGAATACCATTGGCAAAGAAGATGTTACCAATGTCGTCATCTACATCCTTTCGACCCTGACATTATGTATATTTGTAATCGATTTTAAAGCTAAATCTGCGAATTTTCTTTTCTACTCCGGTTCCACCAAACTCGCATCAAAAGTCAAAAGTGCAAGGGTTGTAGGAGTTGTAGTACTAGAAACATGGCAAGAATTCCTAGAGGAAGGTGCATTTGCAAATGGTGTAGAAATCTCCCCATTAAACAACCTAATCACTTTGTCCCTCCTCAAATGTAATTTTAGTACAGCAGCCATCCCTTTTACCAAGGTTATGTCGAAAGTGTGCATTAACCATAGTAATGTTGCCCTTCCAATCAAGGTTGCAAATATTGCATTTTCAATGCAAACTTGCCCCGAATTACGTCGCTTGTTTGTGTCGAGATTCATTGCAAACTGCTGCAATGGATTTTTATGTTGAATGGCCCCTTTGCATATTTGACCAACATAGTTGATGGGCAATCAAACACCAAAGCACTCTCAATTGAACTTTCAATCTGAGTGCCCTCAACTCTTTCCCCTTCCTCACTTCCACTATCGAAATTTCCAAAGCAAAATTGTGTATCTTCCAACTCCAATTTCAGGATGCCAATGCGAAATTGCATATCATCCAAACATTAGTGTCACCAACAGTACTGTATGGTTGTAAGATTTGGGGACCTAAATTCCATAGTACCAGTAGGGATCGGGTTGATGGAGTTCTTATTTCCATGCTATCCAAAAACTTGCGAGCAAAAGAGTCAGCTCCCCATGCAATTATTTTGGCTGAATTTGGCATCCAGCCACTTCATATTTCAGTTGTTTTCCACATAGTGATGTTGCTTCACACATTAAGATGTATGGCAGATACAACAATTGGGCATAACAAATATCAATTCAAGGCTCTTCCGTCATCTATGACATTATGTGAACAAGGGATCAAGAACACTTGGTATGCTCAATGTACATCTTTCCTACAGAAAATTGGTATTGATATCAATCATTTGCGTCCTAATACATTTTCCATTAATGCTCCCCACACGTTGAAAAGAGATATTCATAGAGGCATCAAGGATGAGATCAACTAATCCTATATAAAATCAACTCAGACAAAACCATTGGAACCATTGTCAACAAAAATGGATCACTACTTGGAGAACTATCTTCAAATAGAAGATGGACATATTATTACTCCCAAAAGAGATTTCCTTTGGGCCAATTGTGGGTACACTCTCATCAACTTTGCATGGAGTACTTTATTCCACGACATCAGCACATGTAAACTTCGCAATAAGGAACCAATCAAAAGAGAATTTTGTGTTTAGTTGTCCATATGAGATCTGCGGCAGGTTTTACTACCTCTTTAGAGGAAATCAAGGCTCTATATGAGATCTTATTCATTATGAGGATCAAATATGTGTTGCTCTATTCATCATAGAGATGAACCAACACAGAGTTGGTCTCCTTAAGAGTTGTCAGCACATTGCTTTGTTTCATGGTTTGACCTCAAACTCCTTTCTTCAACCTCGATTTCAAAGGCGCAAACGGACCCACTATTCTACTCTGCAGTCATGAATTGTCAAGAGAAAGATCTCAACAACTTAACTTTTGTGTTTTATTTTTTGTTTCCTTTTTCTCTTGAAAGCTCTTATTTGAAATGCACTTTCCTTTCCATCCTATTAACCTATTGTGGTTACTAATGGACAATAATATATATATATATATATATATATATATATATATATATAATTCTTCCATTCTGTCATTTTCATCACTCATGAAACTCATCTTGCCTTGGAGAATGAAATCAAAACAAAAACAAATCCTAAAACAATTTATAAAATGTACATTGAACTAGTTGTCTAATATAAATGGGAAAAAACACCGATTTACGGCACATTTCAATTGTCAAAAAGACAAAATAAAAATAAATTGATGTGATAAATATGATTTTTTAACACATTGAACAACTGAACCAGAAAAATTCATTTCATTGGTCCAATGTGTTTAAAAAATTGGATCATCATTATTTGTTAATTTAAATTTATAAAAAAAATCATGCATTTACCATGGCATTAACCAATGACCGAAAAAAAAAAATGGAAAGGCATACCTAAAAAATGTGGTGAGCTTTTGGTTACAAATCCCTCTCTTTCTCTTCCTCATCCTCTATTTGCCTCTTCTTTCTTCCTCTCTTTTCCTCTTCTTATTTCTTCCTCTCTTTTCATATTCCTCTCTTTTCGTATTCCTCTCTTTTCTCCTTTAATTTTATTTTTTGCAAAATGGAGTGAGCTTAGGGTTTGGCTGGGTTGGATTAACCAAGGCCCTCCTTCTATGTTTAGGTTGTGTGTTTTTTAATTTTTGTGGCTTTTCGAACGTTTTTTTAAATGAGCTGACCATTCTGAGACCTCCAGACAAAGTCCCCGAGATTGTCTAGGAATCGCATGACATCCCTAACACAATAAAATTAGGGAGACATTTCCCAAGAACATCCAGAATCTTATAGATGTCCCAATGTTTTCACAAGTTGGAGGGCTGGAAAGGGGATGTTTCGTCCTTGTCCCTAAGTCATGTCTCCTTCGTGTCATTACTAAGGCACCTTAGTGGGCTCGATCTCAATACAATTTGAGCTCTCTTTTCTAAGTAAAGATTTTGATATATGATTTTAAATGTCATACATGCTAAATATGGATTCAAGGGAGTTATGTTTCAATGTCTGAGGATATATCAGTTTTCCAATATGATGTTTGGTTTCCATATGGTGTGTCCTAGAATGAAGGCTCTTTCTATAGGAAATATTGGATCTTATACATTACATGCCCATGGTGCTTAGTAAACTTGCAAACATGATAGTATATTTTTACAGTTTCTATCTTTATTTGTCTTAAATGTGAGAAGTTGGTCTTTGAAGATTGATGTGTGTGCATGTGTGCAAACATACACAGTGATAACCCAATGAGTATCCCTGGAAAGTCACATTCAATGTGTGGGAGTTATCAAGAATGTGGAGCTTCAATACAGAAATTATAGTCTGAAGGATGCTTTCTAAGCAACCAATTGGAGGGCCTGATATAGTACTCAGTGTAAAATGGCTTATTTCCATAGGCCCATACACCATTAAATCACACTGAAAGTTACATCTCCTACAAACAAAATGGAAAAGAGTAAACGACCAAAGGAGTCGAACCTAAGGCACCAATGATGAATTCAATCCACACGGCACATTTTATATTTCTAGTGAGATACTCCAAAATTCAAATCTTGTTCAAAAAACAAAGATGTGTATGAAGAACGAAGAGTCTACTCCAAAGTCAAATCTTGTTAAAAAACAAAGGACCCATATAAAGTAAATGAGCCTAAACAAGCTAATAAGGTGAAACTACCAACAACACAAAAAGAAGGAAAATCGATAGACAAGCTTGAAGCCATCTTACACAACCAAGCAAAGTGGTTGAAGAACCAAGAAGTCCAACATTGAGTTGATCGAACAGGGAGTAATAGAAAAAGAATTGACATGGAAATAAGTCACCCAGAACTTTCCGAATCTATGATGGCTTTCAGGACAAAGCCTCTCAGGAGGAGGGGTGCATTGTGCCCCTATGCACAACATCAAATTGTTAGTCAGCTTGGTGACCCAAATATCCATTTAATATTTTATTAGATGAGTTAGGATTAGTATCTAGAACTCAGGCATTACTAACCTAACATCATCATCCATCATATACCATTTATAATTCTTATTACTCATTATTCTAATCTAATGGCAATGTGCTCAAGCATTTCTATTGGGAAGCATTGTGCTTCCACCAACAAATTCCTCTTGGTGTCTATTTATTCTGCCAGTTATTGCCCTTTATTGCATTTGTATGCTTGGAAGCCCAACATAGAGATCAAAATACAGCATGGCATCACATATGCAACCCCTCACACATTTAAGGAGTTCACCTGTAATCATCGTGGCACATCCCGATGATGGAGAATAGGGATTCCACAATATCCCTTGACGTATGCATAGTGAGATGTGAGGTAATGTACTCTTCTCATTTGCAATATTGATAGGAAAAAAATAGTTTACATGTTAGAAACAAAATAGTTTAATGTGTATTATGCTCTCTATTTTTGTGCAGTATTCTGATCTTCACTGTTTTACAGTTCAGTTCTACCAGTTTACTTATACTGTAATGCTATTTATGGTTTGCATCCGCTTTGACCTAAGTTCCAGCAGTTTAGAATACTCCTGGAATTCGGATCAATGGTATCAAAGAAATATCAGACATTGCATATAATTGACATGCGAAAGGCGTGCAAGAAAGCAAAGAAGAAAATCCAAGATACAGATCTATATTCAATAACTTAGGTGAAGCATCAATTTGTCCTCGAAGAGAACCAGAACCTAACGGAAAAAGAACCAACGGTTGCCAATTTTGCTTTGTACAAAGGACAAAACCCTCAGCCTTGTTATGAAGCAAATGGTAGAGATAAATTTAAGTATCCTCAAGTTGGAAACTATGTGTTCAAACAATTATATATATACCGGAGGAAAGATGCCACCAAGCTATGAAGCAACTTCAACAAGAATTAGCCAAAATGGAGACAGCTTGTGAAGAGATTCATCGGGATTTGGCCATTCTGCAGGACAAATGTGAAGAGATGCAAAAGAAGTATGGGCATCTTCAATCAGTTAATGTGACAGCAGAACGAAATGTGGTAGTCTCTCCTAATTTTCCAAAATATGAACATTCATCAAAACCATTCGGAAATTTTGAACAACGGTCCAAAGGAATTTGTTTCAATCTCTTTAAGGAAATAGATTACAATGGCCATGCATTGGAAAAACAAATCCAAGCAATCAAATCTCCTCTTGAGGAAGAAATGAGACCCATCAACTCCTCAATATCAGTATAAGCAACCTATCTACACACATAGAGAGCATCCATCTCATTCTATCATTTGCAATATTTTGGTGCAAGAGGTCCTGAATCTAGACAATGTTGGAATCTTCATCCTTGTGAATTAAGTGGCAAGTGCAATCACAACAAATCTACGAGTTGGCTTCCATGTATTCCTTTTCACAAATCTTCTAAGTCGCTATAAATTAATTGTGGTTGGCACAACTTGAGTGGGCCTAATGGTGAAGGCTTGTGTACTTCATAGAGGAGGCACGGTTGCAAATCCAAGAGTGGCTATGGTACGTACGCCCAATATGAACAACATATAAGGTAAATGGAAAAACAAGCACCTCATAGGCTTGTCTCATACACCAAATTGGTGTCTTGCTTGCCAATGACCTAAAACCCTACACTTACCTTTACCATTATTAAGAACAATGTACATCAATCAAAGATCAAGTTTTACACTTGGCTCCAGAAATTACAGCAAATGAGACTACCGCTTCTTGAGGAGAGATTGATCCACTTAGCAATTGCAAACTTCAAAGTGAATTTCCAAGGCAACCGTCTTTATGGAACCAACCACTTAGCTCCTATGTTGCCAAGAAACGGAAACAAAAATGGGTATAAAACACAGAAACACAGATTTTCGAAAACCCTTGGCTTGGAAACATCATGGAAATGTTTGTATGATATACTATAAAATATATATATATATATATATATATATATATATATATATATATATATATATATATATATTTATATATATATATAAAAACAATACATAATACTCATGTTTAGTCCATAAAAGATGAAACACTAAAAGAATTATAAATATAGTATTCATACAAACTTCAACGACAAAATGTACATTCAAATCTAGAATAAATCATCTAGATTATCCTCAAAATCATGAATGCCACTCCTACTAGCTCCACTCGTCCTTGTAGCAATGGCTGCCTCCAAACTCCTCTTTGCAATGACTACCTCAAAACTCCTCCTTGTTGCAATGGCTGCCTCCTAAATTCCTCCTTGCAATTATACAAAACAACAACGATGAGAGTTTGTGTCTTGTCTTTGCATTGAGTGTGTTTATATAGGTTTTAGATATTTTATTCTAAAAGATTGGGGTTTTTTTAATGTTTTAGTTGTTCCCCTCCTCCCGGACTTGGTCAACTGTTTTTCCACCAGCAACGTCCTAGAAACACCCGGGTGCATGGCAGAAATGTCCAGAAAGTTTCCAGACATTTCCAGCATGTGCCCAGGTGTTTCCAATACATTTCTGAAGAGTTTCCAGCGAGTTTCTGTACCGGAAACATTTCCAACGCTGAAACATGGGGATATGTGGCGTTTCTCTGCAATGTAGATTAGCTCCCATTTTTTAATCGAGTCGTATAAGAAAATCTGAGCTATAATGAAGGAAATATGGCCTCATTGATATTTCCTGAAACTACTCGTTTGTAACCCCTACAACGGGAAGGGTCACACATGGAAGAACAAGTTCATCTTCCATGATGGTTACTTCATCCTGTACAACTTCTACACAACTATACACATATATCCTATTGCAGAGTAGAGCAAAGAGGGGTTTATCGATAGTTAATTTTCCCTACATCATATTCCAAAGTCATATCTCCCCTCCCCCCATGTAGAGATATGAAAATACACCACGAAATCACATGAGCAACCTACTCACACATTCAAGCAGTTCACCCAAACCCTTGAGGCACATCCCAACAATGGAGTATAGGTACTCCACCACATCCCTCGGCGCATGCAAAGTGATCTATGACATTAATGTACCCTTCTCACGCACAAAGTTAATATAATAAATATAGTTTCCATATGCATATTTGGCTCTCTAATATTGTCCAATATTTTGTTCTCCATTCATTTACAGTTTAGTTCTGCATCTTTATTTATACAGCAATTGATATTTATGGTTTCCTTCCACTTAAAACATGTCTAAGTTCCAACAACTTAATTTGTTCTCTACCGGATATTCCCGAAATTCAGATCAACAAGTTGACATTTCTTTAAGCCTCAACAACAAATTATGTTTCTTGGACAGTATAATTGAGCTATTTTCCATTCAATTATAATGTCTTTCAACCCATTGTGCATGTTCCTTCCAAACTGGCTTCCCATGATTCCTTCATCACGTTTCTATTATTCAAATTTGACTTCAAATTTCTAATATTCTTAGCATTCACTCTCATTGATTGAGAGTGAAAGCACTATCAGATTTATGAGTTATGTGCACCGAGTAAGTTCTACAAACTTTTATTATGGCTTACCAACATTACCTTAAAATAAATTTTTAAAGACCATTTGAATGTGATTGATATTTTATTTTGAGCTGTTGTTATTTCTTAATCTTATAAGTTTCTTAATTGAAAGAAAAAAAATGCATTACAACAAAATGCAAAGCGAATTAGAAAGGTAAGGCATATAAATGACAAAATGTTGATGTCATTGAAAAATGATAAGCAGAAACTGCACCATAAAAGATGAGTACTAGTAGATGCCTCACCAGGACATTGCAAGATAATTGTAATGCCAACAGAACTGCACTACCGTGTGGTACAACAGATGGAAAAAGTTTTGTCCCAAACATATTCCAAAATGCAAATGTAGCTGCTGAGAGGACCATCACACCATAACTGAAGCGACCTGCGACCTGGTGAGCATGAACAATGCAAATTTAGCTAGAGTGAATTTGACCACATACAAGAATGTCCATCGCCTTATTTAGCTAGAGTGAATTTAACCACATGCAAAATAATTCAGGAACTATATTTTCAAAACAAGCTCTTATATTTGAACTCCCACACCAGCTTTTGTCAATTTTCCCCACAAAAATCTATATCTGTCCACCACTTCCTATTCAAATATTTATTTCCTTACTCAGCAATGTTGATTTGATCTAATGATTAAAACTAAAAACAGAATATCTCTTTCAAGAAACCAATGCTAGACAAGATGACAATCAAGCACAACCTCAACATGGTAAATTGTCTAAGATGGATATTAAAATCTAAAGAATGCATATCGAAATCCATGGATGTTCAATTACGATCAATGGTGCTGAAAACTGCTTCCCCTAGCCCCACACAATCACAAAAAAATGGATAATTATAGAACTAGTGTGTATGCATGCCTTCACAATCAACTAGCAGAGTGTTTTATTTCCAGTATAAAGAATTATCCATGCTCATCTATTGGGAAATCTATATGATCTGGTCAGTATCATCTATTTCACATTATCCGCTTTAAATAGATGAATTACTTGTTCATTCCTCCACAATTTCACTATATAGCTATGGGAAAAATATAATTGTAAAGCTAAATGGAGATACATGCACGTTCATAGTATGAATGCATACACATAGACAGGATAGAATACATACATTTAAAAAGAATGGAATGGAATAATAAAGTTCCATCTAGTGGATCCGACTCCACACTACAAGACTTCACAACTTAATAGACAAGCATATGCACATATATACACCAAAAGGTAAAACTTGTAGAGGCAGCATTCCATATATAATTAATATTGCCACTTAATACTACAGTTACACCTCCTCATGAATATTGAACAAGGCTCCACCCACTCCACACTACAAGACTTCACAACTTAATAGACAAGCATATGCACATATATATACCAAAAGGTAAAACTTGTAGAGGAAGCATTCCATATATAATTAATATTGCCACTTACTACAGTTACAACTCCTTGTGAATATTGAACAAGGCTCTACATTGGCATACGCAAAGTAATGATACATGAGATTGGGACTAGGAGTATTAAATAGTAGTCATGAAATCTTTGAGGTTAAGGCAAGCACATCAAATTTTGCACATCCATTTGTCGTATGGTTCCACCCCCATTGTTGACACATAAGGATTAACATTATTTGTCTAGTTGGAAAAAGGTCTAAAAAATATCTTCTCAGATAACGCCAAAATATTTTTGATCAAATCTTTTTAAATATTGTATTTTTCCAAAGATGAAATAAAATATTGAGAGGAAGCTCTGCTAGGGTTTGATGCTTATTGAACTTGGTGCAGTAGAGCCATAGATAGCTATAGAACAAGTGTGTATGCATGCCTTTGCAATCAAGAAGCAAAGTGTGAACGGAATAAATAAATCTCCATCTAGCGGATCCTACTCCGCACTAAAAGCCTTCACAACTCAACAAACAGGCATATGCACATACATATACCAAAAGGTAGAATTTGTAGAGGAAACCTTCCATATAGAATCAATATTGCCACTTAATACTACAGTTACACCTCCTCACAAAAATTGAGCAAGACTCCAAGTTGGCACATGCAAAGTAATGATATATGTGATTGGGGTGCTAAATAATAGTCATGAAACCTTTTGAGGTTGATGCAAGTACATAAAATTTTGCACGCCCACTTGTCCCCCATTGTTAACACAAGGATTAACATTATTTATCTAGTTGGCAAAAGTCTCAGAAATATCTCCTTAAAAAGGTCCAAAATATTTTTTTATCAAAACATTATAAAATATTGTATTTCCAAAGATGAAAAAAATATTGAGGGGAAAATCTGCTAGGTTTGATGGCACAGTAGAGCCACAAATTGGCAGGTTTTCTCAGTAGCAGGGGTGGTTATGGAAGTCGAATAGAGAGTTTCTCAAATTTATATTGGAAGAGTGAGCATCAAGCACCCCTAGGACAGAACTTCCAGCATGCAGTTACGCAAGGGAGCTCATAAAGTTAACAGGAGAAGACTATGGAAACAATAGGAGCAATGGGGAAGAAAAATATCTCTCAAGGGCAGAACATGGGACCAGTTGCGGATAACACAATTTTGGAGCTAGACATGGACAAGCCATAAGGTAATGTCCATCGACTCCTCTCTCGAGTCTTGATATGTAGATTGCATACAATTGTCTCTAGAGGATTTCTATGGGTAGGCAAGAAAAAAATGAAAACATGTAGGGAATACATTATTAAACCATACCCAATAGGGTATTTTATAGTGGTTTGTGCGAACAAATATAATTGGGAGAAGATTTTCCAAGGACAGTATTTCTTCAAAAATGCGAGTCTCTTCATGAAATATTAGCATAAAGGATTCAAAGCCATGGAGGGGATTCCATCAAAAGCTCCAGTCTTGCTGTGGTTATATCCTCACACACCCAAACCGTGGTAAGACTGTCTTCCAAACACTAGGGGATTTCATGAGGCACTTCATTTGTGTATCAAAGGCAACCATTAGGAGAAGAATCTCAAACTATGCACGGATATATGGGGAGTCAGTGTTGGATCCTCCTCTTTGAAAAATCATGACACTAATATCAGCCAGACTGCAGTGGAGTCAACCAATTGATTTCGAGTGCAGACCCTTCAGATCCAAAGCAAGTCAAGACTTTGGACTCTTGGTGTGGGAGATAAGGCCTTGGGCCCAAATGGTCTACATGTATTCTTTAGTAAAATGTTTTGGAGGTGCTTGGTTGTACTTAAGGAGAATGAGGGCCCACAAAAAATTATCATTGTATTAACCTTATCAAGGGGGTCATTTTGAACAATGTCGCTTTTGCCCAATCTTTGACTCAAAGAGCTCTTTTTTTTTAAATAAGAAACAAAGAGGAGGCCAATTTTTTAGGAGAATTCATGACTCAAGGGCCACCCAATTGACCTTCATCCTGAGTTAAAGGATCTTCAAAGTGCAGCCTACCAAATCTAGGGAAAGAGATTTAAGGACTACTTGTAGACCGTCATATTAGTATTGTCATTGTTATCAGTGTCTTTTAATTACATGTTTTTGGTAGCCGACATTGTTATGTTGTTAATGATTGTATTATTGCCTTCAGATGGTTTTGTAGTGAGCGAAAGCAAACCAAGAGAATATCAAGACACGAGATAAAAATCGACAGTTCCAGAACAGGGAAAACAATAGACGACTCAAAATAGACAGTGACTGACGCCAAAGTCAAAATGAGTAAATCCTCGATTAAAGACAGGACCAGGCAAACGGTGAGCTCGAAAAGGTCTACATGGGCCTCGAGACTGATCGATTCAACCGATCAATCTTCGATTGGGGAAGCTACGCATTTATGAGATAAACTAAGCAGTCATCAAATGAAGAAAAGAGATTTGACCATTGCAAGGTGACGCATAAACTGAGGCACGAGAAACGTGCAAGTATAAGGCATCTTTAATGAGAACCGGTTCAGTGCAACTGGGTGTGAACGCAAGGAGAAGATGAAAAACCCTAAAAGATAGTTGAATATACACGACTTCAAGAGAATTTTTTTTAGTGTGTTGTTGTCACTACTACTATTGCGTTTTCCAGAGAGGAAAAGAGCTGTCAAGAAAAAGATATATGAAGACAGAGTAAAACACAAAGAAGAAGAAAAGAGGATGAAGTGTGGTTGAACAAAGCATAACCAGATGTATGCAGATACAGAGTGTAAAGGTATATGCAGACAGACACTGGGCAAGCAGGAAGAGAAAGAACACACAGAGATTGAGCAGTGAGTGAGTAGTTACAGATGAAACTTGTAACAAAGACGCTGAACTGGATTCATTTGTGAATCCTTCTTGTATACTGGAGTTGTAGCTCCATAGTTCTGATCGGTTGGTGCCATTAGACAAACTGAGTTGGTGCTCAGAGTAGGGGATTAGAGTCTACTTAGGGTTGGTGCCCTTTAATCTTGTAACCAATAAGGTTAAATTGAGTTGGTGCTCAGCTAGGGGATTGGTGTCTCCTAAGGATTGGTGTCCTTGAATGTAACCAGTGAGGTTTGCCAGTAAGGCAATTTGTGTGAGGTTGGATTAGAATAGTAGTTTCTAGTAGTTGTTTCTCACCATGGTTTTTCCCTTTGGGTTTCCACGTAAAAAATTTGGTGTCATGAGTTTTCGTATGAGTGTGTGTGATTTCTACATCTTTTCTTTACTTGCATATGAATTTGTATTTCCTTTAAAAGTTTGGAATAACCAGTTTTAGAGCATCTACTAATTCACCCCCCCCCCTCTCAATAGACAGTTGTGTTCAACAATGAAGTGTGGACCTTTCCAACAAGATTGGGTTGGAGGGTGTTTTAGAAGAATCAAGTGAAAAGTCCACAAAATCTAGTGAGGATTCAACTGAGTTTGCTCCTTATGAGGGAATTCTTTATTCTGAGACATGACTTCTTCACAGAAGAAGAATGAGCTGCATACAATACAAACATCCATGGAATTGAGGATACGTTCATTGAAGATCCAAAGCCGAATATGCCAAGACAACGCAAACAACGAGTTGAAGGAAGTAACACAGAAAAGGGAAGATGGTAGTGAGCAAAGTAGTGTACGGATCATTGTCAAAGGAAGGGTCAAGCACATACATTCCTGAGGAAGAGAATTGTATTTGAAGAGCCACCTTAGAAGCAACCTGTAGCCATAGCCATGGTTGCCCCATCAACTCCATTTCCTAGAAAAGTAGAAGCTTTTGGAGTTCATTGGTGATGAATCGGAGGATCCAATGAGTATGGCATTACAGTGCACGCATTATAATATGGACTACCAATGGGCATACAGATGAGCGTCTTTGGTTTCCATGCTTCCCAACCATGCTTTGAGGAATGGTTATTGATTGGTTCACATATGCACCAAACACTAATAAGATAGTATGGGAGAGAATCAATAAAGAATTCGAGAAAGAATTCAAGCTACTAAGAAACAATCAACTGTCTCTAAAATATATAATACCCAATATGGTAAGCATTAACATACGAGCCAACAATAGGAGGCTCAAAAAATTGCTAGGAAAACTTGAAAAAGAATCAATCAATGCCTTGAAGAAGCAATAGTTTATCAAAGGATTGGTGCCCTCATTGTGAAGGAAGACGAATGTGATGCCATCTTTGTCTTACGAAGACACATATAACTAAAAGATGGATATTGAAAGTGAATGAAAGAAAGAAATTATATTAAAATCCATAAATGATCAAAAGTAGGTCAATGGGACTCGGGGATATATCAATTACCAATAGAAAGTTCTAGGAAGAGAGAATCCTCAAGTGAAGAAGATGACTCTGACTCTAGTGATGGTGAACAAGGATCAGTTCAAGTTCTTAAGAGGGACTAGCTCCGAATGATGAAAGAGCTAAAGGGAAACACTAAGACTGAGGGCAAGGATCTTTGCTCAAAGGCTAAAATGGAAGAGCTAAAGGGAGACATTAAGAATGACTACAAAGTTATAAAGTCACACGAAGGTGAAATGCTCAAAGAAAATGTTCGATGAGATTTGTCAAATTACAAAGCATTCAATCAAGGATTGTCCCTACAATTTGTAGAACAAGAGCGCCCAAGTACTTTCGACACAAGGAGAGCAATCAACCACACCCACCACACCACCAAAGAAGTAACAACCTCAGAAAATAGTGGTAGCAAGAGCCAAATTATGCACGACATTCAACAAAGGTCGAGCTTGCAATATCGGAAGTGTAACAAGTGGAGCCATTTCCACGAGATTGCCCTGCATATCAAAATAACATTAGATATATGGTGTCGACCCAATGAACATAATTACGGAAAATGTCAAAAGCAAGCGAATGTCAACATAATTAACATAGTCGAGGATGAGAAGGTTATAGCAATACCCAGAGCAAAGGCAAAGAAGGATAATTATCCCAACCCGCGTATGGAGAAGGAAAGACTAGCCAAAGCAAGGGCATAAGTCAAGAGGGCCATGGTTGAAGAATGGCGATACTCACATGAACATACAAGTACAATGACCAACACGTTCGAGTCACACAAATAAATTGCAAGACAATTCTTGAAAACTATTGTACATGTCAAGCTAGCGAATTTACTACAACGCATCCCAAATCTCAAGAATGTTGTAATTGCTATTGTACAAGACATTGTCAAAGACATTGAGCATACAATTGTGCATATAGTGTTAAATGGTGGAGTGTCTGGTGATGGAGAGCGGAATAAGTAAATAATAAACCTGTAACTGAGCCCCCATTGTCAAGTGATCAAGTGATTGATCCAATGCTCCTAACAATGAATCTAGCTCAATAGTTACCAATCATGCACATGGACATCCTAGGGAGGAATTTGACACACACTATTGTCGACGGCGGTTCTGGCACGAATGTTCCTCCAAAGAACACTTGGAAAAGTCTTGGGAAGCCATTTATTTGGCCTCCAACATTCTGATTGGCAGGAGCAGATCAACATGACATTAAAGTACTAGTGTACTAATGTGACAAGGTATTTATTGGAACCCAACCCTTTTTGATGAATTTACATACATCTAATTAAAAAATAGGGCCTATGATGCACTATTGGGTCAGGGCCAGTTGATAGTGTTGGGGCTCAAATCTGCACCCTCGATTTAAATGAAGAAGAGAACAGGATTGGGTTCTTTGACAATACTTTTTCAATTACTCTCCTCTCAAACCGGGTTCAGACTTCAACCAACATGAAAGAGTGGGTTTACTCTCCTCACTCATGGCTTTGCAACACCAAGGGGAACCCCTATGAATGTGTCAGATGCTTATGTGCTAAATAACTTATGAATGCACCAAATTTGGAAAATTGGACAAAACCCAGTGTGTCTATATGCCTTATTTATTTGTCACTAACATTCTAGACACTTGTCCATGTAATAATTCCCAGATCAGAACTTAACAGATGAATAAAGATCTCACAGTTTGCACTTCTTTTTACTCTACCCAAGACATCTCACAGATTGGCTTATGTTAATAAACAACGATTTAGAATTGCAAATGTCTCTTGAAGCTCAAAGAGAATTCATCTTCAAAATTACTCTCATTTACTCATATATATAACAACAATGAACACAATACAAACAATGGGACCACAATAGGAATTGAATAAACTCACAATTGACACAACTGAACCCACATTACAAAGAAAGGACATATTCTCTCGCACCTTCAGCCATACCATCTTTAGGGGTGTTCCCTACATATTATTCTCAAAACCCTACAAAGTATAACACATCAATACACATTCAGAATAACCAGGTCTGAACATTAATAGAGTCCTACACATTAATAGAGTCTGAACATTAACCGTATTTTTACAATACGATCACCATCAGCACTCTCAATGCCCATTAATTGAATAAATTCAAATCTAAACATGTGAATGAAAGATTTATAAATTCAAAACATCACTTGGGCAACACACATGGTTCCTCATACACCCATCACTTTGCCAATATGCATTGCATCAATTTTGAAGAACAAATTACAAATTTATCCAAGAGAGAAATTTCTTGAAACAAAAGAGCATTCAATGTTCATGCAAGATATTTCTCACCAAAAATCAGAACTCTCGTGACAGAAATAAAAGAGGATTAAAATGTTTGATCTAACGGCTTTGACCAATGCTTTACCTATTGGACCAACATATGACAGATTTACTCCCAACAAAAATGTAAGAAGTCCATGAAAGACATCAATGGAAGAGCTACACGTTCCTATACACACATTATGGCTGAAAATAAACATGACATACACTAAATTCTCCACTTTCATATTAGCTTCAAAATTATAGAGGAATCTCTCATACAATGACAATCAAAGAAATATCATTAGATTACTAAAATAGATCCAAAACCCATAGCAGCGTTTTTACAACTTTGTTGCGAGCTCTCATACACGTTAAGCTTGAGCTCCATGACACAATTCATAATCCTATGTAATCTGTAATAAATTTCTGCCAACCTCTAATCAGCTGCTCTCATGGCTGAATATTTCTCCATTGAAGAATCAACAAGTGGGATAATAGCTTCCATAAGTGGACCACCCATGAGCAATGGAGAAATAAATGAGATAGGGTTTCTTCATCCTCCCAACATAGGATAAAACAAAAGGGACCATAAAAACCACGTCTCATCAAATTATCCCCAATTAGAACTCTTCTTTTTAAAACCAGCCACACAAAAAAACTCACCTTGGGCCATAATGTCGGCTGCCAAAGCTTACTAAATATATCCTTAAGCGGATGAACTTGTATTTAGGTAATCATAGCCTGCAGAAACCATATAATCTCCTATAGCATTTCTTCCCCATGCCAATTCATCCAGCTTTGAGGATATTGAAAGAGGATGTGCCAAAATAAGAGTATTAATCTAAGATAGTTGTTCCACTTCCATTTGAACAGGTTATTCAAGAGTGGATCTCCAACACTTTCTTATTTCCCAAGAATGATTAGTGTCCTTACAATAATGATCCACCTTAATCCATGCCTTTTCATGCATCGCTTTCATTACAAGTTGTAACTCTAGGTACTGAGTAATGATTGGTAGGTGCCCATCCCATGCATTAGTCCATAAATTAGCATTTCTACCATCCTTAACAATCCATAACAAGTACTTTTCCCCTAACTTGAAAACAACAAGTATAGGAGACCCCTTAAGGGGAAGGGATAACTAAACTGGGGATCGTTTTATGAATTTTTGGCTCTGATATTTACAGCCCATAGATCAGTTGGATTCTTTATCTATCTCCAATATAGTTTAGCTGCTAAAGCTTTGTGATGTTTAGAAGAAGAATGAAATCCCAATCCTCCATCCTTTTTAGATAGACAAAGTTTTTCCCACTTAACTTAAGACCACTTTCTCTTTTGCTACAGGCCACTACATAAGAACTTTTGGCGGAGAGAATCCAAGTGCTTCATAATCTTCCCTGGAGGATTCAAAATAAAGGATACATAGATTGGCATGGCTTGAAGAACTGCTTTAACCAATACCATTCTTCCTCCTTTAGAAAACCATTTGCTTGTCCATTTCTGCAGTTTCAGTTCAGCTTTACTTGTAATCCACTGCCAATCTCTGATTTGTTTGGGTGCAATAGGCATGCCCAACTATTTAAGAGACAGAGATCCCCGTTTGAAGCGAAGAATTAAGAATCTAATCTTCTTGTCTACTAGAACAATGAAAGAATGTTATACTAAATATATCATGATCTATGTTGTTTGGATACGGGTACGGGTACGGGAACGGGTACGATTCGAGTACGCGGGTACATCATTTTTCAAAAACCTTGATTTGGATACGTCGTGGGTACGTCTCTATATATATATTTTTAAAATATATATATATTTAAAAGAAATTTAAAATAAAAAATATTAAAAATAAAATTTAAATACTACCTAAAGATATAGTAAACTGTAAATTTAAAATAAAATATAAATTATAATATTAAAAATGTAAAAACTAAATAGTATTCAGTTTAAATTTTTAATATTATATTTTATTTTATTTTTAATAGTTATATTATATTAAATGAAAAATTTAAAATTAATTAATTTGATCCTGCTTCGTTTCCACTTATTTCCCAACTCGAGCATCCGGAATTGTTTGCGGGCAAGGGGGGGAACAATATCTTTCCCGTCTTTTCACTTGCTTTCCCGCAAGGGCATTCGAAGAACACCCTCCCCCCATAGTAGTTATAAGTTAAAATCCATGCCACGATTCTCGTAAGGATCCCATTATATTGATCAAGCTCATTTTTTCAAGTGCAAATCGCACTGAAAAGGCAACTCCGACAGCGATCCGAATGTCCACTCCTTGAACCATACACAAAGGTGTAAAACCGAACTAGCAAGGGGCGGCTAGATTCGATAGTTTCGGAGAACTCCAAGAACAATCAGAAAAAGCCAAAATACATTTAATCAAGTCTGTTATTGGGTGGGTGAGCTAGGATCCGGGCGTCGATAACCCTAACAATGGCCTGAGGCCAAAGCTCAGATTGAATCGAAAACACCCAATCATAAGCCCGCCACTATTCGCAGAGTTATAAGAGAGAGATCCGAACCAACCGACTGCAATATGGAAATTCGAGGCAAAAATGGGGACGTTTCCGGCACGCCGGCGAGCGCCTCCGGGCATCCCCGGGACGTCCCCGTACCAGAGGCGCCTCCGAACAAGAGGCGTCGGGCCGGGGGGCGTACCCCTGCAACACAGATCATGATTAATCACCTGACCCGTTGCCTTAGAAAATATCTTAAGAAATTTCTACAGCGATTGAGCTTCCAAGCAAGTGGCTTTCCCTAGAAGCGTCAAGTCATCCACAAATTGTAAATGAGTAAGAGGATGAACACCTTTAGCCAGTTTTATTCCATTGATCTTATGGTGTCTACAAGGTCTAGATATCAATCTTCCTAGACATTCTGCCAAAATAATGAATAAAAAAGGGGATAAAGGATCTCCTTGGCATATTCCTCTTGAAGGCAAGAAAAGTTGTGAAGGAGTTCCATTAACCAAAACAGAAAAAATACTGAAGATAAACATGCTCTTAGCCAATCAATCCATTCTCTTGAGAAACCAAACTGACCCAAAACTTGGCATAGAAAATCCCAGTCAACTTGATCATAAGCTTTGGATAAATCAAGCCTGATAAACATCGAAGGAGATTTTTGAACATCCATAGAACGTAACGCTTCTGGGCCGGAGCAATTTCATCATGAATTTGACATCATGGAATGAATCCTCCCTGTTCAAGAGATATAATCTTACCAAGAAGAGGTTTCAACCTTTCTGCCATGACTTTAGTGATTATTTTGTAAAGAACATTACATAGAGCTATAGGTTTGAAACCTTAAACATCGTCAATTTCACCAGCTTTAGGAATAAGAGCTATAAAGGTCTTATTGATTTTCTTCAACAAAGTTTTTTTTGTCCTTGCCTCTTCCACTACCTTGAGAAGATCCTCCTTGATGATGTCCCAAAATGTTTGATAGAATTCGATGGGGAAACCATCCGGTCCCAAAGTTTTGCCTTTTTTCAATCCAAACACTACTTGCTGCAATTCATTTTCCATGACTGGATTAGTAAGTTTCTCACTATCTTGATCCGTGATAAGGCGTGGTACAATCTGTAGCACTGTTTGTTGCTCTGATCTATCTAGCTATTGAGCAGTGAAAAACTGTTGGAAAAATTGTTCTGCAATTTGTTGCATGCCTTTCAAGGAATACTCTTTTGTCCCATCATCCTTAGCAGGGGAACCTATGTGATTATGAGCTCGTCTAGTCAGCAATGATTTACGAAAGAAGGCAGAATTTTTATCACCTTCATTTAACTGTTGTACCCTAGATTTTTGCCACCTCATAATTTCTTCTTTTATCTCCCACTCATGGAGGTTGCTTTTCAAATGAAGCTCCTTTCGCAAAATATCATCATTACATCCAAAAATTCTTAGAAGAGTATTCAGCTCTTCTAGCTTCTCTAGTATTTGTTTCATTTTTTCCCTAATGTCTCCAAACTCCGTCCAATTCCATTTTTTAATTTAACTTTCAGGTATTGTAATCGTTTAGCAAAGGAAAACATTTGTGTCCCATGCTTGGGCTTTCCTTCCAACCACCACTATTTTATCAGTTGACCAATAGTTTCATGCCAAAGCCACATCAATTGAAATCTGAAAGGTGCATGAGACGGGGCAGATTTTCCGATCTCCAAACATAGTGGCCAATGGTCAGCGCCAGGATTGTTTAGAATGCAAGCTTTAGGAATATATTCCCTCCGCCACCAATCTTCAGATATTAAAAATCTGTCCAATCATTCCACGATACAGTCTGATCCTTGTCTTCTATTAGACGTCATTATCCCATTATCAGTCAAAACATCTACCAACTATAAAAACTGTAATAATCTAGCCATATTGGCTGAGTTGGCATCCAGTTGTGAGATTCCTCCCTGTTTTTTCTGTAAGTTAAGAATGGTATTGAAATCTCCTCCAAGGATAATTGGGACATTGGGATAAGAGTATATCAAAGCCTCTATATACTACCATTGAGCCATCTTTTCTTCCAGTATAGTGGGAGCGTAGATATTTATAAGTAAAAATTGATGGGCATCCACCATAGAGTACACATGCATCAATAAAACACCTCTATTACTACAAGAACTTAGCATAGTAATCAGATTCGGGTCCCAAATACTCGAAACTCCTTCGGATGCTCCTCGAGAACCAAGAGATAGACTCTAGGCCTTGGGCCATATTCTTTCCGCTATGACCATCGTAAGCTCAACCAAGGCTTTAGTTTCTTGAAGAAATACCATAAGAGGATAATGAGTTTGAGTCATTTTTATTTCCATTATTTTAGAAGGGCTGCCTTTCAGCCCTCTTATCTTCCATGTAATCACCTTCATTGTGAGGGTTGATTGAATAATTGGGACAAGTCTCTTACTATCCCTGCTTGACTTAATTTATGTCCTTTCTGAAGATGGTTATGATTTGACCTGCAACCACCCATATTGTTGGTGTCCATTTTCAATTTTTATTTTTTCCCTGAGCCATTCCTATGGGCTGATCTGATTGCTGATCCTCTATATGATTAGCCATTAATAACAATGGTTGTTCCTTTTTTTTCATCCCCAAAAGCCTACTGATTCTGATTTTCAAATTGTTCTTGAAACTCTATTTTTCAATGATAGATTTTCATTGCAGCCTTAGTTTCCTCCTGCTTTTGTGGTGCTTGATACACTGTAAGTTGATTAGGTGATTCCTCCATCTGTATCTTTGGAATCTGAGATTCCATTAGATCCCCGTTTTCTTTATCCTCATTATCCAGCTGAAGGCTAGCAAATCTATTAGTATTCCTGACATTTTGATTCACCTTAACATTTTTCCTTGTCGTTTTCTTTTTCTTTGGTGTGACATAATCATCCTGATGTTGTTGTTCCGTTGGAGCCTCTGTAATTTTAATCAAGCAATCTTTAAGTAAATGACCATATTCATGACAAATACAGCATCTAAACGGTATATTCTCATAATCCAACACTGGTCCCAATGAACATCCTCGACTGCTAGAGAATTTTTTGTTGGCAATGGTTTATTAAGGTCTAGCAAGACACAGATGCGGACATAGATCATTTGCTCAAGCTATAATGTTGAATCAGTTGTCATCATGAAAGTATCTAGTGTGTTACCGATTGCAATGAAAACATTCTTATTCCAATATTCCGCAGGGAGTCTAAACAAGCAAACCCAGACCGGGGCAACAGAAAGAAGTTCATCTGCCTTGAACCTAGGATGCAAGGGTTTCATAAAAAGTCCCACTCAACCAAAATACCATGGCCCACCCTAAAAAATATATTCTCTATCATCTACTGATGCAAAAAAAATCAGAAAATGCCCATTACGGTAAACAAAAATCAAGAACTCATCTTTGGTGTTCTAGAATTTCCTCGTCTATTCTTTCAAAGCTGCCAAGGTAGGACGAAAACCCAGAAATCGAATAATCACTCAGATCATCAATCTTTTGTAATGTCCACTTTTTGGATAATTTAATGAATTCCGGTATTTACTATGATTCCTTTTCTATACTGGATATCAAACAAAAACTAAAACATCTCGCATGCAATATTGATACTGAAAACCCAATTGAAACTTCATTGATTCCCTTGTTGTATTGAGATGAAACTGTTGACAATTCTTCCATAGGGCAGATTGTCTCTTGCCGCTCAAAAAATTCACATCTCCATCCAAGGGAAGAAAGAAATCATTAAGAAGGTTGTTTTTCTTTGGTAAGGGGCCTTTGCTGCAACAGGGAGATTCCGAAGGGATGGTTCATCAAAAGGCTTTTACTTCGGAAAAGAGCCTTCGAAAAAGTGCTAAGAAGAAAAGTCCGCAAGGCAAAAGACAAAGGAAGTAATTCCTTCAGACCTTTTGTCGAAAGGAATACTTCGGAGAAATTATAAAGAGAACACCCGCAGGCCAAATAGGGAGAATCCAAAAGTCCACCCAAATAAGCAAAGAAAAGCCAAGGTACCCTTCGAAAGGGTCATTTGCAACAATCTCGAACGGCACCTACCCTTCCGGAAGGTATAGAGAACGAATTCGGGACCTTTGCGAAAAGTCCGAGTGCCCTACAATTTTTCCGAAAATGGCACAACAAAGAGCCACTAGCCCTTGCGAAGGACACTTGGTCGGCGAGAGGACCGTGGTGACTTTTCTGAAGGGCACATTTCGAAGAGCAAAAGCAAAGGAAGATATCCTTCGGACTTTTTGTCTAAAGGAATTCTTTCGGACAAAAAGTCCGAAGGAATTCGGGAGAAACAGAAAGAGGCCCATGGAAAAGCCGACGACAAAAAATCCGAAGGCTTCGGAAAAGTTGGAAGGCAAAGGCAGGGAATGAATTCCTTTGGATTTTTGTCCGAAGGAATTCCTTCGGACAAAAAGTCCGAAGAAATTCGGAAGATAAGAAAGTCTGCAGAAAAACAAGTGAAGGCAAAGCAAAAGAGACCTTCGGACTTTTGTCCTAAGGAATTCCTTCAGACAAAAAGTCCAAATAAATTCAGAGAAAGGGCTGCGGAAAAAACCCGAAGAAATGCAAAGGTTGTAAAGCTGAGAGAAAGAAAACCCAACGATGAAAAGGAGCCCAAGAAAAGGTCCGAAGAAATTCCTTCGGACTTTTTGTCCGAAGGAATACTTCGTAGAATAAGGCCAGAATTCCAAAAGAAAAGGCCAAATGGAAGAAAATATAGATTAATACATCCAAATATAGAATCCCGCCAGAAATAGACAAGAACAGGCAGACCAGAATAGGGTAAAATACATGCAAGCAAGGGCTATCTTCGAACGTCGTCCAAAGCTTCAGTTGATTGGTTATTAAACTCCTGCTCGTCTCCGGATCAACTCATACATCCGAGGGTCCAACTTAGCGTCAACCGGAGTTCTGAATTCGAATGACGAGTTGACTCTTTCAGATTTAGAGTTGACTAATTGTTAAACGCCGCATCCACTAGGAGCTTTCCATCCGAGGGAGAATGATCTCTTCGACCAACTCAGCTTGCCAAACAGTCAACTCAGCGAATCCCTTCGTCCAACTCAGCTTATCAAACGGCCAACTCAGCCTTTCCAATGTTCCAATTCGGCATCAAGCAGCTCACGTAGAGTTCTAAAATTAACATTGGCATGGATTTCCATGCAAAGAGAGGTGGGCGGTTCATAACAAAGACAAGTTCACTTCCTCAAGCGCAAGAAGCTTCATGCAAAGACAAAAGAAAACATATTTTATTGAAAGGCCATGTAAGCCTTGAGTTAACCGAAGTGAATCCTTCTCTTCAAATTTTGAACGCCAATCTTTGGCCTCTTGTAATTTTCTATAAAATGGCTTTCAGCTTTAATTAAAAAAGAATCCAATCTCTCTCTTGGTTAGACCAGACTCTGCCATTGGTGAGTTGTGTAACCTCTTCGATCAATGGAAGGACTGTACTTTCAGATTTCAAGCGTTGGCATAGTGTATATTTCATTCAGCAAATTGCATAAGTGGTAGATTTCTCTCCCTTCCCAAATTCTGGTTCATACTTAGTTGCTAGATTATCCTTATGCAGGTCATGTTAAAGTGTTCTTTATGTCTTTTGCTAAAGCTGTAAGTGGATGTTAGGTGGCTACAAAGTCTCTTGTATCGGACCTCTCTCCATCGTTTTCCCTCAAGTTTTGGTCACTGGATCAAACCTCTTCATGAAATATTTATGCATAAGTGGTTGATTGAAATCTAAGGTCTTCCTTTTCCCTTGTTCGTTCAATGTTCAAGGTTCCAAGTTGAGAGGATCAAGCTTTTGGTGTATCACCCCCTTTTTAGTAGGATTTCCCCTTTAAGTTTCCTTCTCCCTTTTCCACGGTAGTCCGCAGCATAGAGTAGAGATCTTCATTGATACATCATACAGGAACCAGCCTTCTTTGGAGGTTCTTCTCACCGTTGAGGCATCCACCCTCGTGAGAAGATCCCATTGTTTCAGCCGGATAGAGGAATGACCATTTCGTGCACGTCTTCGAATCAGGGCGCAGCTCCAGGTTGACAATAGAAACCATACAAATATTGGTAATGAAGAAACAAGATAATAAATGGCACATGCAATACTGGAATTGAAACCCACTTAAGCCTTTATTTAATTGACTGAATACATATAATTCTGATGAGATTGTAAACTGGATAACAGTTGTAAACGACAAACCCTTGTTACAGCTCATAAGGAGAACACAACTTACAGCAGTAACGGGGCTGCAAGTAGCATGGCAAGAGCAAACTCAGCAATTATGAGACTCAGCAATAAGTGCTCGTATACAGCAGTAATTCACAACAGCCTTCCACCATAGAATGGACACCTATCGCTGAATCAAACCCTCACTATTGATATAAACCCTCAAATGCATTAAACAGTAGATCTAGCATGTAGATGATCAATTCCAACCAATGTGCTTGTTGATTTGTGCATGGACAGCAGTATCAAACCCTAGAGCGACTATAGATCTCTAGTATGCTTGAAAACCCTCCAACAAAGATGATACGGCAGCAAATATGGGCAGCGGCAATGACATACAATGGCAATGGCACTAAGAGGAATGGTGGCGGTGTATGGTGGTGATGTATGACAGCAACAAACCCTGAATAAAGTCTGATTTTTATAGTAACAACAGAAAATAATGATTATCCTCAATTTGGCACTCCAAACTATGAATATTGATGATGAACAGTAGCAACATATGATGATAAATTCTGAAAATCAGCAATAACAATGATTTGCTTGCAAGTAAAATTCAATCCAATCCTCTACAAGCTGAAATCTTCAATAATTTATCGTAGTGACATTGTAGCGATACAATAGCAAGCTGAAAATGACTTCAATTCTTTGAGCACAAATGTGATCCCTAGGTGGAATCACCTCTTATGGACAAGAGGGTTTTCGTCCTCCAATCCAACCTTGGAAACCAAGAGGGTTTTCGTCCTCCAAGATCTCTGAACAGCCGAGGGTTTTTGTCCTCAAATGGAATGATTGAACACAAAGTTCAAACTCAAAGATGAATAATGAATAATGAATCCAAATGAGAGAGAACTCTCAATATAAAGACTCAATTGTCACTTTTAAGGTTAGGGTTACACTTTTAGATTTTACTCTTTTCTTTTATTTTCACCTTTTCACTTTTCTCACCCTTTTATTTTATTTTAAATAATAATAAAGTGATAATAAGCTGTCACTTTATAATAAAATAAAAAATAAGTCATTTAGACAACTTAAAATATTAACTTTAATATCTTTATACTCTATTTGAAAAGGGATCATGACAGTCTGCCCTTCCCAAAGATTGCTCATCCTCAAGCAATTGCAATCTCAACTACTTTGACTCTTTGCAACTAACCATCTCTGTAATACTTGGACCCCAATTCATTTTTAGGGATTTACAATTCTAAATCTGATTTTCTACGTCCCACTTAACAATATTATTCTTAGGACAGTAACCAAACTTATTTGTGTTAGTACTGCAGTACGAAATATATGGCTTTCTTGTTCAGCAACAGAAATTCTGCCCTGTAACTCTACAATTTATGCTTTGACATATCCATAATATTGTAAAGTTATTTCATGTTCATCTTGCAATATCAACCTTGCATTTTCAGAACTTGCTAAAGAGAATTGCAAATTATTTGTTTCTTCTTCTAGGTCTAATTCTCTCTCTTCAGTAGCGTGTAATTGTATTTCTCTTTCCAATTTTGCCACTGAAATATCCCCAACCAGGGGAAATTGTACCAAACTTGTAAAATTCTGATTTTTAACTCGTGGGCATTTTGTCAAACAGTGGTATGCAATCTATGATGAAGGAATTCTGATTTCAATCACTTAAACAGCCACAATTATATTATTGATCAAGGGCATATTTACTAATATATGTCATGCATAAAACAAGTCATTGACATTTTTACAAACACTTTGTATGCATCCATTGTCTTGTTGAATATATTCATCATTAAACCATGCCAGAATGATATATATATTTGCTGTCTCAGAAAATTAGAAGTATAGGAATGAAAAATACTAGTTTCTGACCTCCAAGACAAAATCAAACGCACTTAGCAATGAAGGCTAATCTGACGTAGAAGGATGAACAGCTGCTTGAGTGGCAGATATAGCTCGGGAACAGCGCCTTATAGATCTGAAATGCCCCTTTTCCTATGTTGTGCTCCCTTCCAATACTCACGTATCCCTCCAAGATACCCGTACACCCACTAATGACGTGGCAGCGAGCAGTATATGGGTTTGGGAAACCCAATGATCTGAATCCAAAGCTCCCACGCTGCCTCCAAATCAACATGCCAATCCTCCAGCTATGGCATCAACCTTCAGGGCCCCTCTATGACAAATAACCTATGATACCTTCTCAATTTGTACAGTCGGTACCAAATTAATTGCCAGTATGCTGAAAATGATCTTCGGTACTGGTGAATGCAACTACTAGGTTTTGAGGATAAACCCTCTCACTGAAATAACCCTTCCAGCTAGGGTACAAAGTCTCCTCTACACCGAAACCAAGAATACCAAGCGATTTCACTCCTTGAGCAATAGAAATGAACACACAAGCTCACCAAACCTTTAGAGAATAATAGCCATGAACATAATGATCCTCCTATTCCCCTTTTATAACACCTCCAAACCCTAAAATTTTCACCTTAACCAACGCCCCCTTTAAAAAAATAATAACTAATAACTACTCATTAAGGGTCCAACACCCATAGGGGAGGGGGGGAACGGGGGCAATAGCATTTTTCCTAATCATAAGTTATGACTTAAAGCACCTCAACGTGAAAATATAACATAAAGTGCATTAATGGCATCCTCAACGTAAAAATATAAATTTAAATGCACCAAAGGGTCCAAATATTCCCTTTATTACTCCCATGCCCCAATTCCCAAGGGAATAAATAAGGAAAAAGGGTGGAGTAGGCCAACTAGGTCTCCGAACATTGGGAAAGGGACATTACAGCCACTCTTTCTTCTACAACTATAAATTCTCCAATAGATTTCCAGCGTTCATTTGATAATGTTGTATTCCTCTCGTCTATTTGATCTAGTAATTGCTGTAACCTACCTATCTCAACTTGAGCTTTTTTAAGATTTTCAGTTTCTTCTTGTATTTTAGTCCTTAGATCATTCCCATCTGCTTGAAATAAGCAAACCTGCTTTTCCAAATCACGTATTTGAGTATGATATGCTGTGATTTGATACTCAGCTTTTTCTTTCTCACTTCGGGAGAAATGTAGCTGCCCATTTAAGTGTTGAACATATCCCAATGTGTTTTTGAACTCCCCCTTTAAGTCCAAGTTTTCTCTTTCAAGTTGAGAAAGCCTTTTCTAGAAATCATGCAAATTTGTGTCCAAATTGTTTCTCTGCTTGTTCTGTTGCTTGCTCTCAGCTATTAGCATAAGCATCTCTTCCTGCAAATCCTGGAACAAGAATTCCAACTTCTTTATGTCACCTTTCACAATTGCAAACAAATTTTCAACCTCTAGCTTATCATATTTTTTGCATTGTATTGTTACTATAAAATCAATAACTGAATTTAAATATGAGGAAGCATCTGCTGGAAATCGACACAATGTATCTTCAATATGTGAACATGATACATCAAGAATTATGGCAGCAACATTGCGACCAACCTTTCCAAGGACAGCTACACAACCACCAGTCATGTACTCGCAGCAATGATCATCAGTCCCTTCAACAACAGCTTCAGCAAGAGAGTTCCTAACAGGGAAACATTCACCAGGTTCCCCTCTGACAAAGAGCTGACCTCCTGTTGCACCATATAAGCAAGTATTCACCATGATAGTTGAATCTTCTTGCACAAAACCTATGGTTTCACTTGGAACTATAACAAGTTCTCCACCAGCCATGCCCTTGCCAACATAGTCATTGGCTTCTCCCACAAGTCGAGTGTTCATGCCAGGTGTCAAAAAGCATCCAAATGATTGCCCTGCACTACCAACAAATGTTATATCAAGTTGTCCTGCAAAACTTGTATCCCCATACTTTTTGGCAATGACACCCACAATGCGGCTACAGACCGCACGATCTACATTATATATACGAACAGTTTTATTTATTAATCCTTCTTCTCTCGCAACAGAAACCTGAGGATCTACTAGCAAAATTTCATCTAAATTATGTCCATTTGTATGAAAATCCTGTTGTCTTATCTTTGTGCTACTCCATTTTGGTAGCCCAACGCTAGAAAGGATGTAACTAAGATCAAGTTACTGAGTCTTCATGAGAGATAGATGTCTTGGCCTTAGCAAATTTGTTTTCAAGATCATTCTCACAACATTTGGGCATGGAGTCATCATCAATGTCTTCCAAACATATGGCAGCAGGTGTAAAATATGCTAATTTAAATCTTCTTGACCTATGTTCGAAATTTTGTCTTGAAGCGCCAAAACTCAACCGTAAACAGCTCGGAAATTCTGCATCAATTCGTCCCAAAATTTTAACCGCTGTGCAGCCATCTGAATGAACTTTCCAACAGTTCAAATGGATCACAAAACAAAGCCCTGGAGTAAAAGTTATGGATGAAAAACCATCTCTATCTCCTCAACATTTCACACATACAAAGGACAATTAAAAACATAAATAAATATTAATCTTTATGCACCATATGAATTTAGCATATTCAGATATACATTTCATACTTCTAATTTTACCTCTGAATACCTGACAAACAATGGGGATTGAGCCTTGCCAAATCAACGACCATCACCGTTTCAGGATTGTTTTACAAATAGTTGCATTTGATCGCCTAATCACCGATAGATGGCCCAAATTTAATCATATTAGATCAACCACCAGCATTGATTTGGGATTGATTTCAAACTTGTGCCTTTGACCTCCAAATTGGTGTTGCACTGCCATGTGGCACCATTTTGTTGTTTCAGAGTTAATTTTCAAATTTTCAACTAGACCTCCAATTCAGTGATGGACCTCCATGTGCAGATTATTCAAAATGATAACAGCCCCACACACGCTCACCTCCACATGACCAAACATATTCTTCTCATTCCTTTACATTACATGCGGTTTTGCATATAAACACTTGAAGCTTTCTAACACAAGGCGCGTGGGATATATGCTTGTGAGTTTATTAAAGTTTTCAACTTCTTTGCCCTCACCACATGCTTAAAATTATAACACCTTCAACATAACATGCCCATATTCAAACACTTAAGAGTGCAAGTGCCAACACATATAAAGAGCAAACAAACTCGGCCACCATCAATGTGGGATATATGCCTTAGCTATTTTATTCAGTGCAACACTAAGCCATCTGATTGTAACCTTTCCTTGCTTTTTGGCTTGATATCCACTTTACAAAACAAAGCATGGACCCTTCCACGTATACTGCTTTGCGAAAAAAATAAACTCATTTTTTAGTATAATGATAGCAACTAGCCCCTCGATATTTATTTGATGACATTTTATAAAATTGATGCACAGGCATTTCCACTCATTTTGTTTTAATAAAAACTTGTCCTTTCTAGAATTTTACCCCAATGTCCAAGGGCTTCACTCCATGGGCTTGGCCCCCACTTTAAAATTTCATCATATTCAGAGGTTAGACGCACAGCGGAGGCAAATGTATAGATTTAAACTACTCTAATCATGAACGTCCTAATATTGCATCATAATTCTTCACTACACTCTCCATTCTTATAACCACAAATACTGCATTGATTCTTTTTCCCATTATGGTTATCTCTTGATCCAAAAGGATCCCCAATGGAGCAAAGCTAATTCTAATTTTAAATATGTGCTTTTATCAATGGTGGTTTCCCTAATATTTTCCATAGCTTTTCTAGTAAGATATTTATGCCAGATCCACCATTAATCAAACTTTTTGGAAGAATCATGTAATATTCCGAACTAGAATATTATATGGAAATTTGATTTCCTTGGAAAATCTTGCTTAAAATAAATAAATATAGAATTTGTACTTTAGAATAACTTATTTAAATCAAATGAGTTTTCAGTATATAATTTTAGAACTCGAATTTTACAATAAGCGTCTCAAGGGTTTACATCCTTGAGATTGGGATTACAAGGGTTTTCATCCTTGTATCCAGTCTTACTTTTGAGGGGTTTTGTCCTCAATTGTAATCGCAAGCATTAAGCTTATACAGGTTATATGTTTAATACATAAATGATTTTTGATGATTTCCTTCCTTTCCCATAATCCTTTATTTATACCTTCACCCTTACATTGAAAATGTGCGCCTTCCGCAAAGGTAGCGTCCTTCCATAATAACTTAACTAAATAATTAATAATTTAACTATTGTCCCTTCATAAAGTGTTGTGTTGTTGGCCCTTCATAAATTGCAGCAATTTATTTAGTTAATGTTGTGTTGTTATTCCTTGCAGCAATTCCTTTTTAAATAGCAGTAGTTCCGTGTGGGAATGTTACAAACCTCCCATCCTCAAATTGCTTGTCCTCAAGCAATTGTAGATTTGGATGTTCAAGGATTGATGCTCCTTCCCATGTGGCATCTTCAAGTGGTAAATTTTTCCAACAAATCAAATACTCTTTGATACTTCTATTCCTTAACCTTTTTTCACAAGCCTCAAGAATAGCTTCAGGTATTAAAATCAGCTTACCTTCATCGTCTAATGGTAGTAGCTCTATAGAAGGATTAATATGTTGGCCAAGTGCCCTTTTTAGGCTTGAAACATGGAAAACATTATGTATCCGACTACAACCTAGTAATTCTAACCCATAAGCAACCTCTCCCACCTTCCTCATGATTTTATATGGTCAGTAGAAACATGGTTTGAGTTTCTCGGCTCCACTTTGCTTGATGGAGGTCTACCTATATGGCTGTAAACACAAATATACCATGTCCCCTACTTCAAAGTTTTGTTCTGTTCTATGCTAATATGCATATAGCTTTTGTTGATTTTGTGTTTGTTGAAGATTATCCTTGAGAGTCCTAAGAATATCTTGAGTTTGTTGGATTAAGCCCTTGGCTCCTGGAACTCTACTATCTGGAATGACCAAATCCATGAAAGATTGCACATTGTACCCATACAAAGCTTTGAAGGGTGTCATTCCAATTGACATGTGATAGGAGGTATTATAGCAGAATTCTCCCAAGTGCAACCATTTGATCCATGCATTTTGTTGTCCTGATATATAATTCCTAAAATATGTTTCAATCCATTTATTGACGGCTTTTGTTTGACCATCTGTTTGAGGATGATAACTTGTACTTGGAGTCAGTTCAGTGCCTGCTAGGTGAAAGAGTTCTTGCCAAAATGAACTCATAACCCTTCTATCTCTGTCACTAACAATGTTCTTTGGCAGCCCATGTAATTTAAAGATTTTTCTAAAAAAAATTCCAGCTACCAAGGATTTATCATACTTAGTGGGAAGAGGAAAGAAATGAGCATACTTCGTCAAACGGTCAACAACTACATAGAGACAACTCTTCCCTTGAACCATGGGCAATCCAATAATAAAATCCATTGAAATACCTTCCCATTTTTTAATAGGATGGGCAGGGATTGCAACAAGCCAGCTGGAAATTTGTGTTCTATTTTGCTCCGTTGGCAAGTAGGACACTCCTGAATGTACTTAAGCATTTCTCTTACCTGTTTATATGTCTTAAGATAACCTGGGTGGCCTGCCAAAGGGCTGTTATGAATAGCTTTTAACATTTTATGCTTAACTTTTGATTCTGGTACCGAAAAGATTCTATTTTTATACATGATGAGACCACCTACTACCTTATATCGTTCATCCACAGTTTTTCCCTCTAAGATCGCATTAGCGAACTCATTTTTAACATATTCAGCTATTATAAAAACCTTCCAATCAACTACAATTGTAGATATGGAGCACAAAGATGGTTTTCTTGATAATGCATCCGCCACAACATTATTCTTTCCTTTCACATATTCGATGTCCAAATCAAAGGCTTGGACCTTGCTCACCCATTTGTGTTGTCTATCATTTATATCCTTCTGACTTAGGAAAAATTTCAGACTATTATGATCCGTTCTCACCACGAATTTCCCACATACCAAATATTGACAGAACTTGGCCAACACATGCATGATTGCCAACATTTCTTTATTGTATATAGAGTACTTGTGCTCATGATCTTTTAGTTTCCGACTTTCAAACGCAATTGGATGACCTTGCTGCATTGAGATAGCACCAATTCTTTCACCTGATGCGTCGCATTGCAGCACAAAGGGTAATGAGAAATTTGGTACTGCCAACACAGGGCATGAACTCATTTCTTTTTTAAGATCATCAAATGTTAGATTTAAAAATTTCAGTCCAATGAAAAGCTCCATTTTAGGTTAAATTAGTCAAAGGAGCATTGATCCGAGAGAACCCTTTAACAAACCTTCGATACTAAGTGCATAACCCCAAAAATCCTCTTAATTGAGTCATGTTAGGAGGGAGCCAATCTAATAGAGCTCAAATTTTATCTTGATCAATGTGCACTCTTTGTCTATTGATGACATGCCCCAAGTATAAAATTTTCGTCATTCTGAGAAATTTGGTACTGCCAACACAGGGCATGAACTCATTTCTTTTTTAAGATCATCAAATGTTAGATTTAAAAATTTCAGTCCAATGAAAAGCTCCATTTTAGGTTAAATTAGTCAAAGGAGCAGTGATCCGAGAGAACCCTTTAACAAACCTTCGATACTAAGTGCATAACTGCAAAAATCCTCTTAATTGAGTCATGTTAGGAGGGAGCCAATCTAATAGAGCTCAAATTTTATCTTGATCAATGTGCACTCCTTGTCTATTGATGACATTTTAGCAAAAACAGATTGTTGCTCCAATATTTCCAGTACTATGTCTAAATGTTTCAAGTGTTCCATGACGTACTATATATCAATATATCATCGAAGAAAACCAACACAAAGTTTATCAAATGTTTACCGAATATATGATTCATACAAGACTGAAAGGTGGCTGGGACATTGGTTAATCCAAAAGGCATAACCAAAAACTCAAAATGCCCATAATGACATCTAAATGTTGTTTTTTCAAAATCTTCGTCTCGCATTTGTATTTGATGGTATCCTGATTTTAAATCGATTTTGGAAAAGAAACTAGCTCCATGAAGCTCATCAATTAATTCATCAATTCTTGGTATCAAATATCTATTCTTAATAGTTTTTTTATTCAATTGACAGTAGAGTATGCACATTCTCAATGTGCCATCTTTCTTCTTGACTAGGACCACAAACAAAGCGAAAGGACTTGAACTTGGCCTAATATGCCCCATCTCCAACAATCCTTTGATACCTTTTTCAATCTCATCTTTATAGATTTTAGGGTGGCAATATGGTGTAATTATTATTGGCTTGGTACAAGTTTCTAACTCAATAATATGTTGAAACCCTCTATCTGGTGGCAACCCATGTGGGATATTCTCAAAAACCTTAGCATGTTTAGAAATTATGGGCTGAATATCTTCATGAGGTTTTTGTGGTTCCGATTTTGTAGAACTCACAAAACATTGTGTTGCCCATGAAGCTTGGCCTTTCCTAAAAGCCCTTTCCATCCTATTGGTTGTAACCACTTGGGGGGCTCCATTAGCCATACCCTGGAGAACTATTTCCTTCCCATCTATTTTAAATTTTAATTCCATGGTTTGATAGTATTGGGTAAATTCCCCCAAGGAATATAGCCATTGTACACCTAGTAACAAATCTGTTTCGTCAATGCCCACTACATAGAAATCATCGTTTATTTGATGTCTCCCCAATGTGAGATGGAGTAGTGGAATTCTTCGAGTGCATGGAATGGTATGTCATGTCCCCTTTTTCACACTAGTCATTTTTGCGGACCCATAGCCTATTTTCATTTCCCGTAGGCTATATGAGGGTTATAAAAGGGAAATAAATTTATAGTTATTTAATTAAGTTGTCCAAAAGGTACTTTAAGTCATAATGTTGAAAAAGGACACTTAATTAGTAATTATTAAATGGAGGCCAAAAATAAATTAATAAAGTGGCTTTATAAAGTAACTTTATTAACTTAATTTAAGTGAAATATTTCAGCCAATCAGAAATAAAATGCAATTTGAGTTGAGGATGAAAAGGTAAAATAATAAAATATTAGAAAAGTGAATTTTTTGGAGTATCAATTATCATTCAACAACTTTGGCAACCAAGGAAAAGAGAGCTCTAGAGCTTTTACCTTCAATTCGAGGACAAAAACCCTTCCGACCCATTGGGCAATTCCATCCAGGGATTACAACACACCAGACAGATTCAAAAAATTCCAAGTAACTCATCAAATTTCAACTGGGCACCATTCCCAAGGTGGGTGTTAGGGTTTGAAAATCAAAAATTCAGAAAAAGAAAAAAAATAGAAATTAATAAATCCATACAAGTCATACAAATCAAGAATTCAGGAAAAAAAGTACGGATCCGTACTGTTGGTCCCCAAAAATGTCACTCATTTTTGGAACATATGAGCTATCTTGGTTCTGCAAGACCAAAATTTCTCTCTTCCCTTCTCAAAATTTGTTCTGAGCTTTCAAATACCTTTTTTTTTTCAAGCTTTCCAGAAATCTACGGACTCTGCAGGCTTGAATCTACGGACTTTGCAGGAAGGAAATCTACGGACTCTGTAAGAAGAAAATCTACGGACTCTACAGGCCAAGTTCTGCAGGCTTCACAGGTTGATTTCTACGAACTCTGCAGATATGTTTCTACAGACTCAACATGCTTGAAATTAGCAGGTTCAACAGGTTCAAAAGCTTCTGCAGGCGGGTTCAGTCAAAAGAACAAGCTTCTAACACTTAGTCATTTCCAGGATTGGTTCAGCGCCTTGGTTCAATCAAAAGAGTTCGATCGGCAAATGATAAAGGACAAAGGCTTGAACCATTGAACTTTGAACCACTTTGGTTTAAAGGTTCAATAGGTTCAACGACCAAGTGGGTTCAACGTGCTTGGTGCAAAAAATCAAAAGGACTTAGCCAAATAACGAAGAATGAGCCGATTGAACCATTGAACCGTTGAACCAAAGTTGGTTCAATCGGTTGGTTCAATCAGCAGGTTCAAGGGGCTGCCCCAAAGCGAAAAAGGCAAGTGCCCTTGCGGAGGGCAGGCAGCATTGGTTCAAAGGTCAAAGAAAAGACAGAATTCCTTTGGATTTGTTCAAAGGCCCCAAAAAGAACAATTCTTTCAGACTTTTTGTCCGATGGAAATGGTAAAGTAAAAGAAGCTGAAAGAATTCTTTTGAGAAGACTTTTCTCGGAAAAACGTTAAGACAAAATTCCTTCGGACTTTTTGTCCGAATGAATTCTTTCGGGCTTTTTGTCCGACGGAAAAAGCCCGAGAGCCAAAAGCCCGCCGAAGAAGCAAGAACCCACCGCGAAAGTTGAAGCCTAAAGTCCACCCAAAAGATTTCGAAGGGTAGATACCCTTGCGGGGGACACTTGACGTCAAAAAGGGACCTTTTCCAAGGACCCGAAGGGACACCTTCCCTTCGGGACGTTCAAAAGGCTAAACAAAGACGCAGAAAGGAATCTTCAAAGACTTAGACACAAAGAGTTTCAAAGAATGAACCGATTGAACCATTGAACCGTTGAACAAAATGGTTCAACGTGTTCGCAGGTTCAAGGGTTCAACCAAGCGCGATGAAGATCAAAGAGCTTAGGAAGAGCAAATGACGAGCAGAACCAATGAACCGATTAAACCTTAAACCAAAATAGTTCAAAGTTCAATGGTTCACAGGTTCAAGCAGTTCAAAGACAGCCTCAAGCAAAGAAAGAAGCAACATGGATGATTCCAAAGGCAAGTTCAATGAAAGCGATGGTTCAACCAGAGAGCAAAGAAGCGCTTAAGCAGGGAAGCGATGGACCAAAAGAGACAGAGTGAACCGACGAAGCTTTGAACCAATGAACTTTCAAATGGTTCACAATGTCAAAGTTCAACACGGTTCAAGCAGCTAGCAATCATTGACGGCCCCTCAGACGTCAAATTTAAATTGAGGGAAAATCCGTGGAAATTCAAATAGAGCGCAGAACTTAAAGGAAGAACCAAGCGATTAAATGAAAAGAGAACCCGATAGCTCAAATCGAAGCTGGAAAAGACAAAAGCAGAAAGAGGGAAAAGCCAGAAATGTCTTCGAAAGAGTTATTTCCAGTAGGTGGAACAGTGGATCGAGTAGACTCTGAGCGCACCAAACCAAGGACGCGGCTTGTTTTCTTCCATGAAGTAAAGACAAATATGCAAAGGACCAGACGGCCCATACCAAGGAAGAGACATATTAGATGAAGGGACACGCCATAGTTATGGCAGCGCACTGTTCTCAGCATGGTCTCTCCAGACAGGACTGAAGGCGCATTGAAGACGTTGACTGTAACATGGGCCGTCCCATGGGAAAAAGTGCCAATCCTTGCATAGTTGATATAAGATTGTAATATCTCTCATTTGTGAAGGGAGACTTTCATTTTTACAAGAGTGAAACTCTACCCATTTTGAAAGAAGACTGAGACTTCGAGCTCAGGTTGTAATTTCATTTTCATTTTTATCTGAATGAGAAAGCAGGGTTTTCACAGACTTTGTGTTGTTCTGACTTGTGTCATTTTAGAAGATCATTCTTACGTCTGTCTTCTGAAGGTGTCCTTATTCATTTAATTTGGTAAGCTGAATTAGTGAAGGTAATAGGGAAGTGTCCTGAAACCAACTGTGAGAAGACTTTGTGCTTTCACAATTGCTTTCAATCTGTGTTTTTCTTTTCTTTTTGTGTTAAGGATTCTGGGGCAACTTTGTGCCCCCATTATCCTTGTGATATACTCTTTGGGCAGTTGAGGTGGAAATTTTGCGTTCTGCTTCATCTTGTTGTTACTACGCCCTCTGGTTAACTGGTTTCTTATCTTACTACCTGAAAGAAAATCCTGTTGTTTCCTGCAAGAACACTTCTGAAAGAAGAGAAGTGCCTTCAGTGTTTACACCAGGATTTTCTCCTTTGTCTGTGTGCATCATCTCTGAAAGAAGAGAGATGGATGATGTATTCTACCCCTGTGTCTTACTTTCTACTTATTTATATTGTATATAACTCTTACGTATCTATAGGGAACCTCCCCTTGATGAGAGGAGCGATTTGTCTCCGGTTGATGTAGTAAAGTTGCACACCTGGCTGACCAATCTTCTTGCTGTGGTTGATCAGAGTTATTTTGTTGATCGGTACGCTGATTGACAAAATATTCACCCAACACGTACGACGTCCGTACAGCAGCGTATTTCCTGTCAAAATATTTTTAGAATCAGCACAACGTTTCCAAAATTAGTGACTATCTTTTTTGCCTCGTTTTCCATGCTATTGATTTGATGGGTGTTTATTGCACTTTCAGATTTCATGTAATTTGTCCCTAGGGTTTTATCAAAAAATTCAATAAAAATCAATTCTTGCATTTCTCATTTCTGGGTATTTTTCGTTTTAGTAGATTTGCTTGGCTAGGGTTTGTTTCCCATTTTCATATTTGGAAAAACACAGAAAAATCAGAATAGCAAAATAAAAAAATGAAATCAGATTCAAGGGTATTTTCGGAAGGGGATATTTCAATGGCATCTGAGCACAAATCTTACCAGCTTGTGGGTGTGAATCAGATTCAGAATTGATACATGCAAGGTACTGCGAAAGGTTTACAGTTTTACCAATGCAGGACTCAAACCCCAAGAAAAGAATTAGCAATGGGTGAGCGCAAGGAGATGAGGCCACCCCCCACAAATGAGGTGAGCTACATACTGGAGTTGATGAGCCGTAATCAGAGAGATATGGAACACACTATTCAGCGTACTTTCAAAGAGTCTATGTCAAATTTGGTTCGTGCTATACAGGGTTTGAACAATAACAGGACAAATCAGGGTGAGGCATCATCTTCAGGGAATGATAGGGTTAACATCAACCCACCACCCAAGACATTCAGGGCGAAATTCTTACAGAGAGAGGATTTACAACCCGCTGAGGTTGAATTCCAGGAACACCCACTAGGTAATGAGGTGGCAGCTTATCATGAGGAGTATATGGAGCTCAACCCAGATGTACGTGATGCATTGACTTTCATGGAGATCTGTGATCTTCAAATGCGAAACAACCCAAGGAGAGCTAAGAGGCCACAGCAGGACCAGCCAAGGAGGAACATACAACACAGGTTGGGGAAAATCACCTTACCTACATATGATGGCTCCAATAAGTGCACAGTGAGATCTTGGCTTCAAAAACTTGACACCTATTTATCTTTGAACCCCATGTATGAAGAGGAGGCACTTAAATTTGTCACACTCCACCTTGAAGGAGTGGCACATGAGTGGTGGTACCATGGGATGATTACCCAAAGACACAGCTCTATTACCACCTTAGAAGAATTCAGCTAAAGACTCACGGAAAGATTTGATAAAAAAGACCCCGAGATCCATTTTAGAGAGTTGGCTCAATTAAAACAGGAGGATTCCGTGGAAAATTATATATCAAAATTTCAGCGCTTATCAGTGATGGTACCGGATGTCACAGAAAAAAGATTGATTGTTTTGTTTGTGGAGGGCTTGGCTGATCTGTTGAAAGGCTTGGTAAAGGCCTTTGATCCTTTGTCTTTGCAAGAGGCTATCAAAAGAGCCTTGAATCTAGAAAGTACAGCACCTAAGGGTAAGTTTCAGCCTTTAGGACAGCAAAGGCAAACACCTTATGGGCAGCAAAAAACAATACCTTACGGGCAGCCAAGGGTAGCATCTTATGGGCAGCCCAAAACAGTACCTTATGGGCAGCAAAGGAAGCAATTACAGCCAAGTGGTGGTCAACAAAAAGAGCCTCAAAAGGCAAACAAAGAGGTAGAAACTAGAAATGAGTTGAGACGGAAAAAGCTTTGCTTCACATGCAGGGATCCATGGGAGCCAGGACATAGATGCCTTGGCAAAGGGCAAATACACTACATTGAGGTAGTTTCAGATGATGAGACCGAACTCGATGGACAAGAAGAGATTGTTGAAGAAATGAATCCCGAAGTTGAAAGTAATGAACCGGAAAAAGCTACAGGTAGTGCATTAGCCACACTTTCAAGTGCACCCTGATATCATCCTTTTCGTGTTCGTGGAGTGCTCAATGGTCATAGGGTCACCATTTTGATTGATAGTGGGGCAACCGACAATTTTATAGACAAAGGGCTGAAAACAGAAGAGTTTGAGGGGTTCAGTGTAGCAGTGGCAGATGGATTCACTATCCCTTGCGCCAAGAGGGTAACAGGTTTAGACATCACCTTGGGCAAATACAAGGTTCGTGATGATTTTTACGTGGTTGGCATAGGAGAGACCAACCTAGTGTTAGGAGTTCAGTGGCTACACTCCCTTGGTGAGTTCACCCAGAATTACCAAACTATGGAGTTGAGGTTCACATTAGATGGGGAGGAGATCGTGTTTTGTGGTATGGCGAATGGAGCCCCGATAGTTGTCATGGCTAAGAGGATGGAGATATTTTCTCGCAAAGGTCAAATTGCAAGGGCAGCCCATTGTTTTGTGAGTACTACAAAGTCATCCAATGATAAGAGATCTTATCGTGTGGATATGCAGTCTATTAGGGACAAGCATGGCCGAGTCTTTGAGGATATACCAGCAAGGTTGCCACTAGATAGAGGGTTTCAACATGTGATAGAGTTGGAACCAGGTTCCAAACTGGTGATGATTACACCCTACCGCCATCCTAGAGTGTATAAAGAAGAAATTAAGAAAGCAATCAAAGAGCTTTTGGATATGGGGCACATTAGGCCTAGTTCTAGTCCTTTTGTTGCTTCTTCAGTTGTACTTGTGAAGAAGGATGGAACCATGAGGATGTGCATTGATTACAAGGTATTGAATAAAAAAATTATTAAGAACAAGTACCCTGTTTCCAAGATCGATGAGCTACATGGAGCGGTGTATTTTTCGAAGATAGATTTGAGGTATGGGTATCATCAGATCGTCGTTAGAGGATGTTCCAAAAACAGCGTTTAGATGTCATTTTGGGCATTTTGAGTTCCTAGTCATGCCATTTGGCTTGACAAATGCCCCAACTACTTTTCAATCTTGTATGAACCATATTTTCAGTGAGTACCTTCGAAAATTTGTGCTTGTATTCTTTGACGACATCTTGGTTTATAGTAAGACATGGGAGGAACATTTGAGGCATCTTGATGCAATTCTGGATATCTTGGAGCAGCAGACTCTCTTTGCAAAAAAGTCTAAATGTGATTTTGGCATGAATGAGATTTTGTATCTTGGGCACATCATTAGTAAGCAAGGAGTACAAGTGGATCCTCTAAAGATCCAAGCAATCATGGATTGGCCCGCACCTACTACCTTGACTCAATTGAGAGGCTTCCTTGAACTTTGTAGCTATTACAGGGGGCTTGTCAAAGGGATTTCTCAGTTGGCTGCCCCTTTGACAAATTTGACAAAGGAGCTTTTAGTTGGCCAGAATCAGCACATAGAGCTTTTGATAAGCTCAACGAGGTAATGAGTTCTTGCCCAGTTTTCGCTGTTCCGGATTTTTTAATTCCATTTGTGCTTGAGTATGATGCATCAGGAGAGGGAATTGGAGCAGTACTCATGCAAAACATGCATCCTATAGCATTTGAGAGTAGGAAACTCAAGGATACGGAGAAGGGATTCTCCATTTATGATAAAGAAATGTTGGCCATTATGTATGCCTTCGCCAAATTCAGACAATACTTGGTGTATGGAGAATTGTGATGAAAACTGATCATAACAATTTGAAGTTTTTTCTCACTCAATGGGATTTGAATGATAGACAACAGAATGGGTAAGCAAACTCCAAGCATATGATTTTGACATAGAATACATAAAAAGAAAAAACAATATAGCTACAGACACCTTGTCTAGGAAGCCCACTTTAGGTTCTATGCCAGAAATTACAGCAAATTGAAAAATTGCAATTATTGCTGAGAATACAAAGAATTCTTTTACGATTGATATATTTGAGGGAAAATTACAGGATGATAGGTATAGGATAGTTGAGGACCTCATTTTCTAAAAAAAAGAATTTTCCTTGTACCTGAATCAAAGTTGAAACAAAAGATTTTGAGGTCACTTCATCATACATCAATGACTGGTCATCCAGGGTATTACAAGACCTACAAATTGATCAGGGAGAGATTTTATTGGAAAGGACTTAAGGGAGAAGTCCTTCAATACATTAGGGAGTGCATGACTTGTCAACAGAATAAAACATAACAGGTATTTCCAGCTGGTCTATTGCAACACTTGCCTATACCAAGTCAGAAATGGGAAAGTATATCTATGAACTTCATCACCGGGTTACCCAAGGTACAAGGTAAGAGCTGTATTTTTGTGGTGGTTGATCGCTTGACCAAATATGCACACTTTTTTGCTATTGCAGCTGAATTTAAAGCACCACAAGTGGCTGATTTGTTCTTCAAGGAAGTGTTTAGACTACATGGGCTACCTAATAGAACAGGTATTTCCAGAATAAAACAAAACAGGTATTTCCAGCTGGTCTATTGCAACGCTTGCCTATACCAAGTCAGAAATGGGAAAGTATATCTATGAACTTCATCACCGGGTTACCCAAGGTACAAGGTAAGAGCTGTATTTTTGTGGTGGTTGATCGCTTGACCAAATATGCACACTTTTTTGCTATTGCAGCTGAATTTAAAGCACCACAAGTGGCTGATTTGTTCTTCAAGGAAGTGTTTAGACTACATGGGCTACCTAAGAATATTGTTAGTGACAAGGACAACAGATTTCTCAATTTGTTTTGGCAGGGGTTGTTTCGTTTGACAGAAACTGAGTTAACTCCCAACACTAGTTACCACCCTCAAACAGATGGGCAAACGAAAATTGTAAACAAATGGATTGAGGGATATTTGAGGAATTATGTGGCAAGGCAACAATCGGCATGGATTAAATGGTTGTACATGGGTGAGTATTGCTACAACACCACACAGCATATGTCTACTGGTATGACTCCTTTCAAAGCCTTGTATGGTTATGATGCTCTTTCATTTGTAGATTTAGTCTTTTCTGATAGCAAAGTGTCGGAGACTAAGGATTTGGTAACAAGGAGTCAAGAAATAATGCAAACACTCAAGGAGAACCTACAATATATACAAAATCAGCAAAAGCTATATGCGGGCCAACATTGTACAGAGAGATCTTTTGAGGTTGGGGACATGGTTTTGTGGAGATTGCAACCATTTAGACAATCTTCTCTCAAGAAGAGTGGAGTTGAGAAGCTCAAACCACGCTTCTATGGGCCTTACAGGATCACACGCAGGATTGGAGGGGTTGCTTATGAGTTGGAGTTACCTGAACAAAGCAGGATTCATAATGTTCATGTATCATGCCTCAAAAGGGCATTAGGGAAGCATATTACTCATTCGATTGAGTTACCTCCAATGGATCATGAGGGTAAGTTGATCTTGGAGGTTGAGAAACGTGACTTTAACAGAATATCCGATACGTTGGAAAGATCTTCCAATAGAAGATGCTACATGTGAAGGAGCTGAAATTTTAGAGCATCCGAATTTACAATTGCTTATGGGCAAGCAATTTCGGGAAGGGTGGACTGTCATGTCCCCTTTTTCATACTAGTCATTTATGAGGACCCATAGCCTATTTTCATTTCCCGTAGGCTATTTAGGGGTTATAAAAGGGAAATCAATTAATAATAATTTATTTAAGTTGTCCAAAAGGTACTTTAAGTCATAATGTTGAAAAATGACAATTAGTTATTATTAAATGGCGGCCAAAAGTAAATTAATAAAATGGACTTTATTAACTTTATTAAGTGACTTAATTTAAGTGAAATATTTCAACCAATAAGAAATAAGATGCAATTAGGGTTGAGGATGAAAAGGTAAAATAATAAAAGATTGGAAAAGTGAATTTTTTGGAGTATTGATTATCATTCAACAACTTTGGCAACCAAGGAAAAAAGAGCTCTGGAGCTTTTACCTTCAATCCGAAGACGAAAAGCCTACGGATAACCGGATCAAAAGGACGAAAACCCTTCCAACCCATTGGACAATTCCATCCAGGGATTGCAACGCAACAGATGGATTCAAAAAATTCCAAGTAACTCATCATATTTCAGCTGGGCACCATTCCCAAGATGGGTGCTAGGATTTGAAAATCAAAAATTCAGAAAAAGAAAACAACAGGTATTAATAAATCCATACAACAGGTCATACAGAACAAGAATTCAAGAGAAAAAAAGTACAGTTCCATACGAATCCGTACAACGTTCATACAGCAACGTATTTCCTGTCAAAAGATTTTTAGAATCAGCACAACGTTTTCAGAATCAGCGACTACCCTTTTTTTCTCATTTTCCATGCTATTGATTTCACGGGTATTTATTGCACTTTCAGATTTCATGTAATTTGTCCCTAGGGTTTTATTAGAAAATTCAATAAAAATCAGTTCTTGCATTTTTCATTTCTGGGTATTTTCTGTTTTAGCAGATTTGCTTGACTAGGGTTTGTTTCCCATTTCCATATTTTGAAAAACACAAAAAAATCATAATAGCAAAATAATAAAAAAACTCAAATTCAAGGGTATTTCCCTAAGGGGATATTTCGTGGTAAAACCATCAGCAACTGTGACCTTAAAACCTTGAAATTCTTTTGTTTTTAAACCCATTTTTGTTACCAACCCTTCTTCAATGAAGTTGTGGTTGGCCCCACTATCTATTAATACAGTGATTTTATGTCCTTGTAGACTCCCTCTTACTCTAAAGGGATGGTATCTCGGAGCTCCTGATAAAGTTGCAAAAGTACCCTCCAATGTCTTTTCCCCTTCGTCTAATTCATGTATTGTTTCTTCAGCTATGACCTCTTCTTCGTCGGGTTCACCATCTGAAACAACTTTGATGTAATGGACTTGCCCCTTTCCCAAACAACGGTGATCTAGTACCCAAGGATCCTTACAAGTGAAGCATAAGTTTTTCCTCCTTAGCTCATTTCTTGTTTATGTTTCTTTACCAGTTTTAGGTGGGACTCTTGGTTGGAATCCCCCTGATTGGAGTGGTTTTCTTTGTTGGTTATAGAGTGTTGTCCCTTGTTGTCCTGAAGGCGTGGTTTGTGGTTGTCCATTATTGGTTATTCTTGGTTGTATAAATGGCACAATGTTATTCCTTGGTGTTGATGTCTCTAAATCTAGTGTTTTTTTAATTGTTTCTTGGAGATAGGGAGGATTAAAGGCTTTGACTAAACCCTTGAGTGGCTCAATCAATCCTTCCATTGACAATACTATGAGCCTCCTTTCAGTAATGTCTGGAACCATCACGACGAGCCTCTGAAATTCTGCCATATAGTCTTCCACATTGCTACTTTGTTTTAATAATGTCAATTCTCGAAAATGAATTTCGGGGTCAATTCTATCGAATCTTTCTATCAACCACTTTGTAAATTTGTCATATGATTTAATAAGGTCATGCCCCTGCGTAATCCATCCATGGTACCACCATTCATGAGTTATTCCTTCGAGATGGAGGGTTGCAAATTTTATTGCTTCTTCCATCATAGGTCGGAGAGATAAGTATGTATCTAATTTTTGGATTCACGCTCGAGCTGTGCATTTGTTAGAGCCGTCAAAAGTTGACAAAGTTAATTTACCCAATGCATGCTGAAGATCTTTTTGATTATTTTGGGGTCTACGTTTCGTTCTAGTGCCATTACGATTTCTTTTCATTTCCATGAACTTTGTGAGTGATATTTCCCTTCATAAATAATCTGAAAGGGCTCGATATTCTTCAAAATCAGCTGTAAGGTCCTCTCCAAATGAAGTTTGGGTTTCTTCTTCCATACTTGATTCTACTCTTGAAATAAATTTGCACTGAAAATGTCTGTTTGAAGAACTCACAATTGTTTTGTGTAAGATTTGATCATGGCTAGTATTAGAACGACCATTTTCCTCATTTTGATATCTACGAGTTGTCAAAGATTGCAATGTGAGGGCTAATTGCATCATTGTATTAGCCAGTTGTTCCTAAACCTTGGACAAGCCTATCAATCCGTTCATCATCTCCATTCCTTTCTTCCATATTTGTCCTTTCTTCTTGCCTTTCTATTTCTTCTCTTTGCTGACTAGAACCCTTATTTTTATTTCTCAAATAATAGTGGATTTCTTTATCTTCACCTTATATGAAGTTTACGTACCACAGGTTTGCAGGATGAAGAGCTCTAATACCATTGTAATATTCCGATCCAGAATATTATATGGAAATTTGATTTCCTTGAAAATTCCGTTTAAAATAAATAAATATAGAATTTGTACTTTAGAATAATTTATTTAAATCAAATGAAGTTTCAGTACATAATTTCAGAACTCGAATTTTACAATAAGCGTCTCAAGGGTTTACGTCCTTGAGATTGGGATTACAAGGGTTTTCGTCCTTGTATCCAATCTTACTTTTGAGGGGTTTTGTCCTCAATTGTAATCGTAAGCATTAAGCTTATACAGGTTAAATGTTTAATACATAAATGATTTTTGATGATTTCCTTCCTTTCCCATAATGCTTTATTTATACCTTCACCCTTACATTGAAGAGGTGTGACTTCTGCAAAGGTAGTGTACTTCCATAATAACTTAACTAAATAATAATTAATATATTAACTAACTAATTAATAACTTAACTAACTGTTGTCCCTTCATAAAGTGTTGTGCTGCTGGCCCTTCATAAATTGCAGCGATTTCTTTAGTTAATGTTGCACTGCTATTACTTGCAGCGATTCCCTTTTAAATAGCAGTAGTTCAATGTGGGAATGTTACAAATCATGTCTTTAATTACTATAATTACTATGGTTATTTTTGGGACATCATATTTCTCTAACAATAGTACATATCACTCCTCCATTGATTGCTAAACCTGATTTGGCTATAGTGTTGTTTGAGCTTGAACTAATTGTGGTAGAAAATCCATAATAATTGCACTAGAACCATGACTATGGTCCCATTCATCAATGATACCAACTGTCGTATTGGGTTATATTCTACTTTTTCCTCAGATTTTTCTTTGTAACAAGTGTGTGCTTGTTCAAGTAGTGTTTTGGGTTATTTTCTTGATTGTTTATATCTTGGACTGCTTGTAAAGCATCCCGCATTTGCTGTTTTTTGTCGTGCCAATCAATCTCGCTTTTCTTTGTTGCCCTTGTGATAGCTCATAAATATTTTTTCTCTTCCCGCTGTTTCTACCATATTGACTCTTTGAGTTTTGAACAATCATCATATCACGGTCGCTAAGGACCACATTTTGTGCATAGTTTTGATGCTTGCTCTGTAACATTGGGCATTCCTTGTCAAAAATGACTCAATCAGTTGCATTTCCAACACTGTATAACGAGTCTACCCATCTTATCCCTCATTATTGGAGTTCTTGGGGCCTTTCTTCCACTACTGCTATTACTAGATGATCTTTGATTCCTATTATTTATATACCCTACACTAGATGGTGTTTTTTGTACCATCAGGCAATGTTTATTATTTTTATAGTTTTTGAGATTAACCGGGCAGTCACTGATGTCATGAGTGCTCGCTTTACAGATTCCACAATACTGGACCTGACATTCTTCCTTTGTATCAACTCCAGTTTTGGATTTTAGACACCAGATTCATACTTTCCCTATTTGCACTTTCTTAACATCTTTCTTATTCAGTAATTTTAATATCTCCTCTAATTTAGGCTCACTTCCACCATTATCTTCACTGCTCTTTTGTAAAAAGTTTTGTTGTTCAACATCTAACATATTTTGATATGTGTCTTGATATTTCGATGTTGGCACTACTCATAGAATTTCCCTAAATAACCCAGTTACGAAATATTGTTGTTTCAAGTCATTTCCAATAGGATTTTCTAACATTTGTATGAGGTTTAACATTCTTCTGTTGTAATTCTTAATTTATTTATCCCTTCCCTGCTTAATAATGGCTAATTGATTCAGAATTTTGGCATCCATATGCTAATTTTTTATATTTTTTGTAAATGCCAATTTTACTTTCCGCCAAGTGTTATTTTCATCATCTTTCAAGTTTCAACCAATCAAATCACATAATCCTGAAACATTCTTAGAAAATATTCCAGTCTCGCCTCATCCTTTGTAATACCGTTACCTTTTGAATAAGACTCCCAATTTAGTCAAAATGTGTAATTGGGTCTTGGATAGTTTCACTACCAAACCTAGCTGGTTTGGAAATCAAAGAGGGTTTTGACACCATTCATTGTTTTTTTAACAGTTTGTTTCCGAATTATGTGGCTTTTCACTTTTGTACACAATTCACTCATCCAAGTGAATAATGTCTCATTACAGCAGGTATACTTAATCAGGTCCAAATCCTTCCTGGCACCTGATATCACTTCCTCCCCAATATCTGGTTCAGCTTGCGATACTTCTAATTGTCTAATCTGTGCCGATAATGAGTCAATTTCTGTTTCTGAAACGGGAATTTGAATGATATCTATATCATTTGACGGATTCTTTCTCCACAAGTTTTCAGATCTCCCTGCGTCCCTTACTTTCCACTTGGTTTTTTTCTTATTCATTGGTGTGTTATCGCTTCCTTGATACTCATAGCTGCTGTTCATAAACAGTGACATAAAACTTTCCTCATTCTGCTATGTCAGGTTCACCAATCATAATATGCATTTTAAGTTTAGCCTAGAGTGTTTTTCACAGCTTATTTGGAAATTACAATAAGCAATATAACAGCAGAAACAGATCACAGAATATAACAGCAATGCACAACTAGTTTTGCATGCAAATAACAGCTATGAATTGCAATAGAACGACATTCTTTCAATATCAACAGAAATGAACCTAACTACAAGTTTAAGGTGACCATCAAATGATCTATAAACTCCTAAAAACAATTCGTGCTAAAATTTACAGAATCACAAAGTGTTGGTCTATTTTGAATTTGCTTAAATTTGCTTCCAAATTACAGTTTGAATTACTCAAAAAAACATAGAATTGATGTAATGTGCTGTTGGAAATGTAAACCAGAACTTTAGAACTGAAACATGAATGCAAGAAACATGAAAAATAAACATAAATCCATGGAGACATGGACAAAATATTTTTGGTTTTGAAAAATCCAAGGTGGGGAAAATCAAGTTGGAAGTGGCAATTTCCCAACTTCCTATCTTCTTATAGCCAAAGACAGAATTATAAAAAGATCAATAGAACAAGTACAACAAGCATTTTCTATCTTGCTTGCTCAAATCTCCTTATGTTTGTTTCTTTCATCCTTCTTACAACCAACTAAACACCAACTCTGATCACTGATGCCTTCTTTGAATTCATGACTCCTTTTATCATGCTCATGAATGTCCGTTCGTGCACCAAAGGATCTCCAATCGACTTACGAACTGAAGAGATAACATCCCTTAATGTTATCGTACCCGCACCATTACCGCAAGCAAAACCAGCAGTTTTGAAACCGCCTAAGCCATTTTGTAACCACCACTCTGCATGCACCAACAATTACGTAATTGACGCCTACATAAAGCATCAATTTTGTCACTGTGCATAGAATACTTCAATTGAAGCCATGTTGTTGGCTGAAAGAGGGTTTGTTCTGGTTGACTAATGGAATTGTGTCATGTCCCTCTTTTGATGGGGACATGGTAGAAGACCCTTAGCCTTAAACCCTTCCAGGGGGCTAAGGGACAAATATAAAGGGAAGTGAGGATTGAAATGTTTTGAGTGAATATAGGTAAAAGTACTTTTTTTGAAAACTACGTTATGTTTTCGAATTCACTTAAAAGGGGACCTTTAAGGGTCTTGAGGGTTTAAGTGGTTTTAAAAAGAAAAAAAGAAAACCATCATAAGAGAAGGGTCTATTAAGGTCCTTAAGTTACTCTCCCTTCCCAATTTTGAGTGCTTCACTTGGGAGGACTACATAAGGCAAAGGAAGGATCATTTGCACCATTCATGACTAATTTTGATAACTATTTTCTTGGAGTCTAAGCACGAAAAGCAAGGGTTTGCACTTGGAGGACAGAAACCCTTCAAGAGAGTTGAATCAAGGACGGAAATCCTTGAATTCAGACCTGGAACAACTCACCATAAAGTTGTATTGAGCAGAAATTAGCAACAACAAGGGTGTTTTCAACACCAAGGATCATTTGCAGGAGCGAACCATTGGAAGAGCTAGATGAATGCATAAGGGGCTGTCCTAGGGCAGCGAAGGACTTTTTTGAGGGCTGCATATTCCACAAGGGTAGTGACTAGGGTTTGAGGGTGAGCAACCCACTTTGGGGTCATCTCAAGGCCATTGGACGGTGTGGATCAACCATACATATTTTCGGATATTTTATCCTAAATTTCCAGCCATATATTTAACCAAAAAATCAGGTTTTTAGTTGGTTATTTGGCTAATAGTATTGATATAATTTCTGCTATTTTTTGAGACCTGAAATATTATTTTTTGGAGATATTTTCAAGGCATATGCAACAGAATTTTGTTATTGCAGATTGTTAGGGTTTGAGGAAAAATCTGAAAATTAATCTTTTATTGTTGGAGTAGTTGAATAATTTCTTGTTTAACTAATACTTCCAAAAAGGGACATTACAAATTGATTGTTTTCCTAATCCTTATGGATCATACCTCCCTTCTAAGAGAATTTTGGTCCCAAAAACACTGGTGGGGGGAGAGAGATGCGGGAACAATTCTCCAACTCTCTCCTCCAGTTATCATCTTTATTGCCTTGGCGTCTTTCCCTTGAGGCCAACTTGCCAAGATTCTTGTGGTCCCCTACGAGTTTCTATAACTTTCCCTGCAACAATACATCCTCCTCCAACTTTGTATGTGCGTCCACAACCAAGTATATTATAGAGTGTAGTAATTGTCCTTCTTCCTCATCTAACATGGATGGTTCATACAAATATGAATTCTCACAATTCACCAATGATGCAAGAACCCCAAATAGGATCTTAAGCAAAAATAAATGAATTTCTTTATGAACTCAAGCCAATCTGAAAAATAACTGAATGCTGCCCAGATACTCAGCAAACCCTAGCCCCAAAGATCTCTTCAAACCCTTACACAAATGCTTCAATAAATAACAAATGAAAGCTATACTTGTGTACCCTTTTTGTAGCATGAATTAATGATGTAGCTGCTGGAAATGAGTGTAAAATTCTGCTAAGGTGCTGGTACAGCAGTCTTTAACCTTTGCAATCAGCGTTAAACCCTTGGATTTTTCTCTTCAAAATTAGGTCAAAAATCCTAAATAATATCCACGCTTCCCAAGAACAAATCCAGCTCAACAAAATCACTCAAAACCTTCACACAAGTCATCCCACTTCAAGAAAAATTAGGAAAAATATTCTGAATTTCACTCTTTTCAAATCTGCCCTTAATAAATTTATTAATTTTCTCAAAACAGGCTGAAACTTAGAAAATTCATAACTTCTGAAATACTCGGAATTTTAATGCAAATGAGAGCTCAAAATAACCACAAAATTAGCAGCTATCAAACAAAAATAATTTCAGAAGTTTCCACCCATAGGGGGTCCCTCAAAAGTAGTCCCAAAGTTCTGAAAACCCTAGTTTTTCACCCGAAAATTATATCGATAATTTTATAAATATCAAACCCTCAAAAAAAACCCTTAACAAGACTTCCCAAGCCTTCAATCCAATTCACCCTACTTGGGAAAAATACATAAAAATACCAAAACCCTAGGAGAGGGTTTTATCCACCATGGACCTCCAAAGAAGGTTCCCAAAGCTCTCAAGCAAATCGCCCAAGGGAGAAACCATCAACTATCACTCCACAAGCAAATCGCCAAGCATCTAAATCACTTTGCCAATCCACAAGACAAAACGTCAATCTCTTCAAGTCGTTCGTTCCTCTTCTAAACCTGCAAATTTCATTAGATAAATCCTCAAGTAAATCCTCAAAGACGTAGTACAATCTCTGAAAGATAGGTATGTTGATAGACACCGTTTATAGAGCATCATAGCTCTTGGAGGGTAACATTCTCCAAGAATCTATGCCGAAAACAATCAAGCTTGACATACTTGACCTCTTTTCCAAATATCCAAATTCACATGATATTCAAATGAGTCATTTCCTCTTATATCTTTCTTTCCAAGCGTAGCGCCCAATTTGGAGGGAAGAGTTAATTTAAAAATATTGAAAGGAACTTATAATTTCACTTTAGGCCTTAAGTGCCCATGGCCCTTAAAAGGCCCCAACTTAAGTGGAATTTATAACATGAAGTACTTTTTCTATTAATTGCTTTTATTTTTAAGTATTTAAAAATACTTTTCATTTTAGCAATAATATTATTTAACTCTTCAAAAATAGAGGACATTACAAGTGAATACACATTCATGAATGAGGGGGGATCAAGCATGAAATCATTCTCTCCAATGTGCTCAAAGATGGCAAATAGCCCATACCTTAGAGTTTTGAGCTTCCTAGTTTGTCCTTGAAGTCTTTCCACATCATCACTACTCAGATCTCCAGGCCTGCTATCTCTCGGCATCATGGCTTTGCTCCGCCCTGTTGGCATGGATCTGCCCCTCTCTGATGACATGGATCTACTACTTCACAACTACCCCACAAACCACAAGGGCAAATTGATATTACAAGTCTTTTCTACCAGGGGAGTTACACCAGCGTTGAATGTTAGGGAGATTCTAAAGGAAGTGTCTTGCTTCCTCCTAGGATCCCCCAACCTGGCTCCTCTGACCCTATATACTCATCGAACAACATTATCAGATCTCTCACAGTGATTGATAACATTTGAAGAGATTTGCCTTCAATCTTCATTAGCACATGCTTTTGGGGTTTTTGTTTCGCCCCTCATTGTTACTTGTATTGGTCTTTTTTCCACTTACGTTAGTGGCACGTTGTTCTATCTTGTCATTTGTACTTCATTTCTGCGGTTCGCCTCTAGGATTCTCACTTCCTAGAACTTTCTATTACTATTAGTTGTATCCTTCAATCCCATTCACCTACTTTTGGTCATCTTTGGACATTAATATAATTTCTTTTTTTCTCTCTTTACTTGCTTAAGTACATCCATACCTTATCACCCACCTTGAGTGCATGCTCCTTTCGATGTTGGCCATGTCTAGCCTTGTAAGCGGCTTGAAACTTCTCCAATTGTTCTTTCACTTGAGATGGATTTGCCTAATCCTCTCAATGAACTTTTCTGCTCCTGTCACCTTTGAATCTTGTTTCTCCAAATTTTCTTGTTGTTCCATTGCAACATCAAGTGGATTAGTTGGAAAGCAGCTCAAACATGCTTCAAAATGTGATTTGCTAGTGGTTGTATGTATTGCCCTATAGTATGAGCGTTGGATATATGTCAAAGACTTGTCCCAAGTCCTTGAATACTTCTTGTTATACCGTCTTATAAATTGTACCAAGTTCTATTTACAACTTCCATTTGTCCATCGGCTTGTGGATGAAAATTTGAGCTTTGTTGGAGCTTGGTATCCATCTCGCTCCACATCATGGTCCAAAACTTCTCCAAAAATCTGAAATCTCTATCAAAACCAATAAACTTGGGAAACCCATAATGCAGCCAAACATTAGCAAAGAATAGTTTTGCAACTTCGTGCCCTTTTACTGTTTTTTTACGTCCAGTTAAAACACACATTTTACTGAAAAAAACAACATATAGATAGTCATGGCCATGCTTGGACATTGATAATCCTCTTACAAAAACCATAGAAATGCTTTCCCATGGTCTAGTGGGTATAGGTAGTGGCATGTACAATACTTTTTTCCTAACCTTAGACTTGTTTGTACAACACAACTTACATCCTCTAGTGAATTTTGATATTTATCTTTTCATATTGGGCCAATAAACATACCTTTGCAAATGAGCCATGGTCTTATCAACACCAAAGTTTCATGAGACCTTGTAAGTATGTGCTTCCCTCATCAATAAAAGTATTTACTCCTTTGGCACACACAACTCATCCCACTTGTAGAGTAGCCTATTCTTGAGGTAGCACCCATCTCTATCTTCAGTATCAACTTTCTTGACCTATAATTGTTGTAATTGTTGACGTAGTGGATTGCACCCTTGATAGGAGGCTGAGCTCCTGCCTTCCACACACAACAATGGAAACTCCCCTCTTGTCTGTGGGCCTGGCAAAAATGGGGAGAGAGTTTCTAGATAAGGACTAGCTCCCTTTGATGTATCTTTTAGGTCCTAGATTTCCTACTGCTAACAAATAAATGGAAAAAGGGTGAGGGGGGTTGAAAAGGGAGAAGGATGCTCAAAACAGAACCTAAACCTAAACTAAAAGGTGATACACCAAAAAAGTTGATCTACTGAGCTCGAACATACACTTTTCACCAAAGACAAGCTAACATACACTTCATTTGATATGGGAAACTCTTCTGTATCAGTGAGTCGGGGGTCTGTGGAGATACAGGGAGGAAGAACTACCAGAGGTGTTCTGAGACACTCTATGGCACCCTGTTCACATGCGCCTATACTCTGCTGGAGACACTTCTGACAGACCTGCAAAAGAAGAAACTTCACAATGCACTAGACATGTTGGAATCGTTCTGTGAAAGCATAAAGAAAAATGACTTAACACAAAACGAAAACATAGACGTGCGTGAGTGCAAGTTCAAATGGAGGTAAAAAATTGCTAAGTCTTGATTCAAGGTAAAATCCGGCAGAGTTCTACCTTACAAGCCCGAGAGATTTTTGGGCAAAGCTTTGCCTTACAGGCTCAGAGATATCTCTTTTCTCAAATGAGAAGTTTACAATATATAGAGAGAGAAGTAAAGGTGCCCCTTTGCAAAAGACTTTTGGCACCCTTTGACAAGCTGGCCCATGTGCGTTGAGAGCATTGGGAAGAGGAAGCCGCTTGATAGATAATGCTGTGTCGACTCCTGCTTTGACTTTGGTGTTCAAACATTAATGTGAAAGCATGGGCTGCGCCTCTTTTCTGCAAACAGACTGCTTCCTTCAGATATTCACGCAATTTGTCTACTCATAAATGCAAAGTGAAGAAAACAGGGCGTGCCGCTTATTGTTTGCGCCGTTTGATGACCACTAGGCAAGCACTGTTCCAACTGTAGGAGTAAATCCTTGAGTCGACACCTCTCTTTGCCACCTGGACTGTTTGTCCGTTTCTGCACGTTGTCTCTTCTTGGTTTTGTCTTCTCTGTCTCCTTCGGCCCTCGGGGCTGTCTTCTTGGCAGGTCGCTGAGTTCACTTGCGGCCTATCGTTAAGCTTTTTCAAAATCAATGGCTATTTCACCGCTTTAAATTTGACGTCTGCGCACCCATCACTGGGCGTTTGAACTTCCAACGGCTTTCTCTTTGGTCGGGCTTTTGTTTGGGCCATTCTTCCCGCGGACAAAATGTCTGCAAGAATTGTCTCGCTCGCTTCCTTTCCTTCGGAGTTTTCTCTCGAGCTTTTCTCCCGCGGCTTTTCCCGAATTTCTTCGGACTTTTTGTTCGAAGGAATTCCTTCGGACAAAAGTCCAAAAGAAATCATTCTTTCCTTTGCCTTGTCTTTTCGCGAGACTTTCTTCCGAAGAATTTCTTCGGACAAAATGTCCGAAGAAATTCTCGTCCTCACTTTTTCGAAGGAATTCCAGCTTTTTTCGGCCTTCTCTTTGGTCTCTTCGAAAATGTTCCCTGCCCTCCGCAAGGGCACTTGAATGGTTCCTTTTATGCCTAAGTGTCAAGAACTTGTCTCTACCTGCAGAGTCCGTAGAAACACCTACAGAGTCCATAGAAATTTCTTGTAGAGTCCGTAGAAAAGCCTGCAGAGTTCGTAGAAAAGCCTGCAGAGTCCATAGAAACAAGACTTGTGCAAAATCAAAAAATGTACTGGCTCAGAACAACAAGGGAAAAAAGAGAGGACCGATTTTGTCCTATAGGACCAAAATGGTCAACAGTAATGTTTCCCCAAATTTTGTATCTTGTGCATATGCTTCCTCACAAGCCTCTTTTATGAAAGTCTCAAGTTGGGTGATTATTGCCAAAGCTAAAACTTGCTTTATTATTGGTGGCCTAGAAAACATATCTACCACAACATTTGTGACTTCCTTCTTATACTTGATAACCAAATGAAATTGTTGAAAAACACCCATCCATTTGTAGTGTCTTGCTTGTTACAATTTATTTTGTGCTTGAAAGTATTTAAGATGTTTGTGGTTAGTATGTGCAATAGTTTCTTTCCCCAAAGAGTAATGCTTCCATTTCTTAGTTTGCTTGAAATGTGTACATTTCATTATCATAAATAGGATACCATCTTACTACTGAATAAAATACCTTTGAATGATAACAATCTGGATTACCTCCTTGCAACAAAACTGCCCCAATAGCATATTCACTTGCATCCATTTCAACTTCTAATGGCTGTTGCAAATTATGAAAAGCAAGGATTGGTGCATGGTTGATCTTATAGTTCAATGAACCAAAAGCAATATCATGTTCCTTACCCCAATGAAAGTTCTTACAGCTTGCTACAACTGTATGTAGAGGTGTTGCAAGTATGAAGAAAGTTGAAATAAACTTCCTCATGTACAGTACTTCTCCCAAAAAGCTTTTGGTCTTGACAACACTCCTAGAAGCGCACCAATTAGTGATAGCCTCAATGTTTGATAATTCCACTCTCAATTCTCCTCCGATGTGATTGCTTTGCAAATAAACAAGTGATTGTTTTGCAAACACAAATTTCTTTATATTATACAACTATTGTCTTTCTTTCAACACTTGCAAGACTTGTTTCAAATGAATAAGATGTTCTTTCCATGTAGCATTGAAAACCAAAATATCATCTCGATACACTATGACAAAAGTATCTATCAAAGGCCTCAATACATCATTCATCAATCTCATATGTGTAGCAACTGCATTACATATGGAAGTATCAAACATTCATATAAACCTTGTTTGTCTTGGAAGTTGTCTTCCATACATCCTCCTTCATATGAACTTGATGATACCCAAATTTGAGATCTACTTTTGTAAAGTACTTAGCATTCTGAAGCTGGTCCAACATCATGGAAGTGGATATCAATTCTTTATGGTGATCTTGTTCAAGGCTCTATAATCTATGCATAATCTCCAAGATTTGTCTTTCTTTAGTGCCATCACGATGAGTGACCCACATGGTGAAGTACTTAAGTGTATGATCCCTTGCTCCAACAACTCTTTAAGTTGTTTCTTAACTTCATTACTCTCCAAAAATGATTAACTATACAAACCAATGTTAGGTAAAAGAGATTTGGTCAACAATTGAATCTCATGTTCTACTTCCCTTTTTGGACGCAAACTTCTAAAAGTTGTTGCATTCTTTTCAAAAAAAATTGCATGATCCCTTCCTCGAACAACTCTTGAAGTTGTTCCTTAACTTCATTACTCTCCCAAATAATTCACAATACAAACCAATGTTAGGTAATGGAGATTCGGGCAGCAAATGAATCTCATGGTCTACTTCCCTTTTTGGAAGTAAACTTTTAAGAATTTGGAACACTTCATGAAAAGAATGCAGCAACTCATCTAACCCTTTCAATCCTTTTTTAGCACAATTAATTTATCTCTAACCCATCCTCTTGTTTATCCTTCAAAAAAAGTAAACAAAACAAAGTAGTTGCTTGAATGAATCTTTTTGCTTGGTTGGCACTTACCAAGGCAAGCTTGGGCTTACTTTGATGTCCTTTGATGCTACAGCTGAACCCATCATTGACCCATCGGTATTTGTTAGCCCTCTGCATGAATATAGCATCTCTAAGATACAAGTAAGGACTACCAAACACCACATCAAATGCATCAAGAGGAATCACATTTTCTTCTATCTCATCAACATATTGTGGGTTAAAACTAAATTTGAATTTACATTTCTAAGTCACTTGAATATCTACACCTTTCTTCACCCAAACCTAAAGGATATGGATGAGGATAATTATATGTTTGTAAACCAAGCTTCTTAAAACTTTATCTAAAATCAAATTAGATTGAGAACCGGTATCAATAAGAACATTTACATCGGTTTTCTTGATTTGGAATAACTTGCTCATCTATTCTCTTTCTTGTTCCTTGTTTGTGTTGGTAGTGATGTAATCTAGCTTCTCATCAACATCAGAACTGTCCATTATCTCCACCTCTAATTGCTCTTTCAAAGTTGCCATAGACCTAGAGTCCTCCTTGGAACAATTCTTCGTATGCAATTCCAGATGTAACTTCCAACACTTAGCATCAAAATATCCATCTATAACACAATGGGTACAATGGTTCCTTGTATCCTTATAACTATGCAAAGTTGTGGCATTCCTCTTGCCTTTCCATTCACCCTTCTTGAAGGCTTTGTAAAATATTCATCTATAACAAAATGTGTACAAAGGTTCCTTGTATCCTTACAACTATGCAAAGTAGTGGCATTCCTCTTACCTCTCTATTTACCCTTCTTGAAGGTTTTGTAAGGTTGGTTTTGCTCTTTTCTAAAGCTAATTTGTGGACTGATTTTGCTTTAAGAGCTCTCTCTCTCTCAATGCCTCTTCTCTTCCTTGATGTAGTATGCTTGCACGCAAGCCTCATCAAGGTCCTTTGGCTTAATTGAGATGACCTACTCAGGTGTGGATGGAGAACTCCCAAGTACTTGGTCAAGTTATCTTCATCTTCCAAATCCCAGCCCATGAGCATGGCTTTTCTACAAAATTTTGCTTATAATACTGCCACTTAATTTTCTATCAGTTTTATGCCCAATAGGATAAAATTTTATACACTAATTCCTTGAATTTATCCCATCTGCGACTGCTTTCTTCTTCTTTTCATAAAATGCTAGATAACTTTCCCACCATATTAGAGCATGATCTTCCATCTTGAACTTCCATCTTGAAACGTCTAAAAGAAATGTTTTGAGCCTTAATATCTTTATGCACACTAAAATACACCTCTATTTGTTTCAACTATTTGTCTAACAATCCAACATCTACTTGTCCTTCAAAGGATTTAGTCTCTACCTTGGTCTCAACTTTGAAAGGTGTATGTTCAAATTTTACCTTTATATTTACCTTTCTTTTTTTGGAAGCAGTTTATGTTCATCCATAAGCTTTTCATCTTTTTTATCTTCATAGGGCTCTTTCTCTCTCGTGCCAAACTTCTTGTCTAGAGCACAAACCCCCATGTCATGGATTATGGGTTCCTAGTTGTGAGCTCTTGTTTTTTGGTGATAGTGTCTTGAGATTTAATTATGCTTTCCATGCATGATTCTAGTGCAGCAACTCTCTTGGCAAGATTTTATTTTCCTTCTTCAGCCATCTCTCGCCTATTGATTCCACCTTCTTGTAGAAATCTCAGGATTGCAACGTAGCAATTCTTCTTCTTTCGATCTTGTCACTATCATACAAATCAACTCAAAAGTTTCCTCTTACCTTTGCCATAATGGCTACAATGGGTCTTTGGATCCTTACAACTATGCAAAGTTGTGGCATTCCTCTTACCTTTCCACTTACCCTTCTTGAAGGCTTTCTAAGGCTGGTTTTGCTCTTTTCTTAAACTAATTTGTGGACTGATTTTGCTTTGAGGGCTCACCCTATCCTTTCTTTTTCTGTTCCTTGATGTAGTATGCATGCACGTACGCCTCATCAAGCTCTTTTGGCTTAGTTGAGATGACCCGTCTCCTTAGGCATGTATAGAGACCTCCCAAGTACTTGGTCAAGTTGTCTTCATGTTCCAAGTTCCAGCCCATGAGCATGGCTTGTCTTAAAAATTGTGGTATAGCCCTGCACACTTTGACCCGCTCCTTGCCATTAATATTGCCACTTAATTTTCTGATTGATTTTACGCACAATAATTCCTTGAATTCATCCCATCTACAACTGGCTTCTTCTTTTCAGAAGATGCTACATAACTTTTCCACCAAATTAGAGCATGACCTTCCATCTTGAGACATGCAAAATAAATGTTTTGAGCCTCAGTAACTTTATGCATAGTTCGCATACTCGTACTCAAAGAGTACTCACCCAGCCAAAAAAAAAAATTACTCGGCAATACTTGATAGCTTAAAATAATACTTATATTTCTTAAAAAAACATAAATTTTATACAAATTACGATTACAAAATGTATCAAATATGTTTGTAAAACATTGGGTAAGTGTTTTCTATTAGATTTGAAGACAAATAGAGTACAAAATTGCATAATTACATGAATACAACAGCAAATTAACACTTATAAATTTAAGATGATTATCATTGAAAAGCATCATCATAAATTGCATATGGATGCAAGTTACAAATTATAAGAATCTACAATTTCTTCTCTGTTCTAGTGAAAATCTTGGGAGACTGAGAGACTCTAATCCTCACACTCTATTGTGCCTCCTCGCTCTGCCTAAAACGTTGTGACTATGGCTCCACCCTAGTACCAAATGGCAATGACTCCTTTGCCTCATGTTCAATAACATCTACAAGGATGTCATTCAATCCAATCTCTCATACTTCTGTTAATATACAAGGAACTCCTTTAGTTGTTTCTTGAACACAAGGTGTCTATCATACGATTCATACCTACATCCCTTCATGCAGCCTTCATACCTCCTATGATGTCTCCCTGAGATCTTAAAACCTGAAATATGGCTAAGTCTGAAATCTTGAAACCTTGAAATCTGACTAAGTCTGAAATAGGATAGGATCCTCCAAAACCTAGAATTTGCATTATAACTCCTAGAGGTCCGAAACCACTCTCAAACATCCTAAAAGTGTGTGTGTGTATAAAAAACTAGATGTCCATACCCAAATGTAAACTTATACTTAAATGTTTATTTTATAGATATATTGTCACCTCAAATGATGTGTGATGAAAGTGTGGGTGCATGTGTGCTTAAAAAAAGACAAAAAAATGTGTTTTTTCCACATTTTTTCTGCATATTTACCACATTAGCGAGTTTTTTGGCAATACTCACCGCAAGTACTATCAAAATACTTGCAAAACTGGCAAAAAAAAACTCACAAATTTTTACTAAGTTTACTCGCCTAGGCGATTTTTTGGTGAGCACACGTAGTACTCGTCGAGTATCCATACTATGCTCCCTTCTTTATGCACACTAAAATACACCTACATTTGTTTCAACCATTTATCTAACAATCCAGCATCTCCTTGTCCTTTGAAGGGTTTAAAAATCTCTACCTTGGTCCCAACTTTGAAAGAAGCATGTTTAGATTTTACCTTAGCTTTAGCTTTGTCTTTTGGAGGTTGTTCAAGCTCATCCATCATCTCTTCTCGTTTCTCGTCTTCATTGGGTTCCTTCTCTTCGATGCCAAACCTCCTAGCTAGAACACGAACCACCGTGTCCATGGATTCTTAGTTCCTAGTTGTGAGCTCTTGTGGTTTGTGGATAGTGTCATGGGACTTCATCGTGCTTTCCATGCATGATTATAGTGCAACAACTGTCTTGGCAAAATTTTCTTTGCCTTTTTGAGCCATTTCTCTCACATGTTGATTCTATCTTCTTGTATAAATCTTAGGATTTCAGGGCAGCAATTCTTCTTCTTTCAATCTTGTCACTATCATACAAATCAACTCAAAACTTTCCACAATACCCCAAAGACTAATATGTTCTAATACCAAAATGATCTATAAACTCTTAAGAAAAATTCTTGCTATAATTTATAGAATCACATAGTGTTGTTCTACCTCAAATTTGCTTCATAATGATAGTTTGAATTACTCAAATGAACTTAGAATTGATGTAATGTGTTATTAGAAATGCAAACCAAAACTTTCGAACTGAAACACAAATGCAAGAATCATGAACACTAAGCATAGGACTATGGAGACACAAACACACAAGATTTTTGGTCTGGAAAACCCCAAGCTGGGGGGGAAACTAGTTGGAAGTGGCAATTGCCCGACTTTCTATTTTCTTATGGCCAAAGACAGATTACAAAGAGGTCAATAGAACAAGTACAACAATAATTTGCTATCCTACTCCCTCAACTTCCCTTTGTTCTTTTCTCCAATCTTTTCTACAACAAACTAAACAACTCTAATCATTGATGCCTTCTCTAAAGTTGTGTCTCCTCTTATCATGTTCAAGAATGTCCTTTTGTGCACTAAAGGATCCCCTGCCACTACTATAATGTACAATTACCATGGGAAAAACCGGCGGTTTCGAAACCACCCTGCTCCCTCAACTTCCCTTTGTTCTTTTCTCCAATCTTTACTACAACCAACTAAACACCAACTCTGGTCATTGATGCCTTATCTAAAGTTGTTTTTCCTCTTATCATCCTAAAGCATGTCCTTCTGTGCACTAAAGGATCCCCTGCCATTACTATACCTATACAATTACCATGGGAAAAACCAACGGTTTCGAAACCACCGCGACAGTTAGAGCAGTTTCATAACCACCACTTTGTTAGTACTAGCAATTACGTAACCACCCCTACATGAAGCAACGGTTTCATCACCATGCATAGAATACATCAATTGAAGCCCTACTACTGAGTAAAATTGGGTTTGTTCTAGTTGACTGATGGAATGAATTGTTTTCTTGATCCTCATGGATCATCAAAGGTCACACCTTTGATGATATACCTTTTCATAACCATAACAATACTTAATTACTATGTTATTGATACAGATACGGGTATGAGAATTGGATATGGGGATACAGGGATTTTTTTGGGGGGCTTTGGATACGTTTGGATACAGTCGTACAAAAATATATATAAAAAATTAAAAATATAAATATATAGCCATATAACCAAAATTTACCACATAATATGCATAGAGGAAACAAAATAAGTTAAAAAAAAACTTCCATATGACGTCCATAGCTGTATTTTGAAGTCCAAGAGTGAACAAATGTGCAATGTGTTAGGAGGTGAAGTGAATATCCAGACCTCCAACAACTGTAATGGTCTGAAGTCTTGTAATCCCCTTGGCAATATTATTTGCGGTACGACAAGCCATCCAGCATGAGGGGGGTTGCATGGGGGATATTTAAGCCCCCCTTGCCTAGGGGTTGGGGAACAGAGCCCCCGAAAAAAAATTTGCACAGCTTTTGATATAATGAGTGTGAATGTTGCTATTAGGGTTGGGAATCCACTTTAGTTTGTTTTTAATTGCATTTTGAATTCCATGTTTGACTTCTCATTGGGCGAAATTGAAAAAAAAATTTAAAAAAAAAACATTTTTGGCATCCAGGAGCGTGGGGATACGCCCAGGGAGCGTCCTTGGGCTACGGATACGCCCAAATACGTCACCCAGACGTATCCCGGCATATCCGCTGCCTAGGGACGCTCCTTGGGTGTATCCCCCAAGCTCCTATATCCGGGAGCGTTCCCCCCACGCTCCCTGGGCTTGGGAGGGCGTATCCGGTAACGTAGCTTAATTAAAACATCTTTAGATAAATTAAACATAATTGATTACTTGGTAAAACTAATCTACCCAAGTACCCACTACACTGACTAAATGGCATAATTGGCATGTACATAAGACTAAGCAACAATGCCATTTACAGAAGAGTCATGACCAGCAAGAAGGTGTGTAATATGACATGTGATAATCAATGTAATAGTCTTTTTCAAAAAGATTCAGGTATACTAAAATGGATGAATAAGCAGAATTTTCAAAATAAACATTATCATTTTAATTGACAGACATGGGCAAACTGTATGATTTTAAAAAGACTCGTTAATTTCTCTTATTTCAATTTTCAGCCTTTAGGAACTTTCCCCAAAAGCAAATCTTGCAACACTCTCTTGTGGCAAATATCTTATACAAATTAATCCGGGCAGGAATAGAAAACTTGATTAATTGAATTGCTTTAGCCTTCTTACCGTTCAATTGAAATAACGAAAACCACAAAAGAAGATAATTACAAGAACAGATTACCTTATCAGCCAAACGTTGTACTGGTGCCTGCCTATTTTGAGCATCTTCCACCATTTTAACAATATCCCCCATGACAGTCTCCCCACCTGGCCTTCTTACTTCAACCGTTAAAGTACCATTAAAGTTCACAGTTCCTGCAATTACTTCATCCTTTCACAACAAACAATTTGTTCACATTAAACTTACAAAATTACAGTCAATTTCTTTGCCCTACTCTGGAGAACCAGAAGTTGACAATGCAAAAATGAATAGTTAATTTCCACAGCTTAATCTCAATATTGGGATTCTCAAAATCATTTAATAATTTTTCCAGTTCTTTGTTGATAGATTTAATTATATACAGCCCAAATGGAAAAGTAAACCATTAGAAATGCATACCTCAGGCTGTTTGATAACTGGTAAAGGTTCTCCTGTGAGACTTGATTCATCTACAACACTCTTCCCCCCTCTTACGGTTCCATCTGCTGGCATGTGGTCCTGTATGATGCATCTATATAAGCATCGGGCCATGAAAGGTAAAATTTGCAGAGACAGCCCATAAAAGGAGTAAGCCTCTAAAACATTTAAGAATATTTCTAGATAGAGAACAATATATAAGATTTCTAACTCATTGTCTCACTCCTGGTAGCACCACAACATGGTCTCCCACAGAAAGGCTGCTACATGGAACTTCAACTGTTGGGAGGGCACCCTCTGTAGATGGCCCCACTAAAAGACGAGCTTTTGATGGAAGAAAATTCAAAAGTGCTGTCATATCACTGCTGGCCTTCAATTTTGCTCTCTCTTCCAGGTTTCTCCCCAAGAGCACAAAAGCTAGAAGCATAATAGGCTCCTCAAAAAAAGCCCTCCAACCCTGAAAAAAAATCAGTGTAAGTTATTCAATATTTGCACTTAGATTTTAGGAAAACGTATTTGTGCATTTAACTAGATGGAATGAATTTGTTTCTTTGCAAATTTCTAGTAAGGACAACTTCTAAGAACAGTTATACAAAGGAACCTAAGAAACAAGGAAATTTTGTTAAAAGAATTATTAAATAGAATTCATTGAAACCCAATACTCATATGTGTTATGCAACAAGGAATACCATGGAAAACTGCAGCTCATATATCTACATGACACGCATGCGTCTTTGCAGCATTGTGGCATCTATTGGTTTACGTTGTTCACTAACCATAAGAGTTTTTTATATTCTTTCAAATAAGTATATTTCACATTAACCCAGTAGTAACAAGTCGCAAACCTTTAATTCGGGATCTATGTAATGTCCCCTTTAGGGCCAAATTTAAGATATCTGATTTTTATTGCAAACCCTTACAACAGAAAATTAAAATGATGGAAATCACTGCTAAACCCTTAGAAAATACATAATTTTTATAGATAATTGCAGTTATAAAATAAACATTAAAAAAATAGTAATTTTATTCAATGCATCCCACTCAAACCCTAGGATGCTAAAACAATGAAATTCTGAAATTGAAACCCTCACAATCTGATTTTTCCTACCGCATAGTGGCTGTACAGCAGTAGCACTACAGCTATGATGAAGATCAGTGATCTCCCTAGAATCCTTTGCCAAAACTAGTCGCAACAATCCCAATGGCATTCTACAGCAAGCATGGCAACCTTTACTAGGGCACAACAGCCTTTCATACAACTGGAAACCCTGATTTGTCAATCTGCAAACCCTCAAACAATTTTGAAAGTTGATAGCTCCTTGCAGCCAGCTGAAATCTGAATATTACTTATTTTATCTGCACAATTGTGATCCCTAGATGGAATCACCTCAATGGGTAACAGGGTCTTCATCATCAAACCTAAATTCGAATGGTGAGGGTTTTTATCTTCGCAACTCATACCAACTATAAGGGTTTTCATCCTTATGTTGAAAACCGATGAATAGGAAAGTTCAATCAATTGAGAAAATATATTGATCATAAACATGAATGGATACAAAATGGATACAAAAAAGAGAGAACTCTCAATATAAAGACTCAATTGTCACTTTTAGGGCTAGGGTTATACTTTTAGATTTTACCCTTTTCTTTTATTTTCACTTTTCCCTTTTCCCCAAAATATAATTCTACGTGACTTGGGAACCCTTTAAAATAATCACTTGTACCCCATGCCTAGCGTCACTTTATAACATCACTTTAGGCCCCCTTTTAAAAATACTTTATTTAAACTTCAACTTTTAATAATAATAAAATATTAAGTTGTCCTTGTAATAAAGTAAGTCACTGAAACAGCTTAAAATATTATTGTTATTATTTCCATAGCTTATTCAAAAAATGAAACATGACAGTCTGCCCTTCCCAAAGATTGTTTGTCCTCAAGCAATTGCAAGCTCCACTGCTCTGACTTACCCCGACTAACCAACTCTGTAATACCTGAATCCCAATTCATCATTGGGAACTTGCAATTCCATGTTAATTCCTTGTGTCATGCAATATGTTCTTTTAACTACATAACTTCAAATTCCCTTGAAACCTTCTTCATACATCTATCTGAGAGAAAACAACATTATTGGCCAAGGATGAAGCATCAATATAGACATTTGTTTCATATTTGATCAAGAATAATTTGAATGTAATGATACGTGCATTTGCTTCTTTTACTAAATCCATGACATCTCATGACATCTTTATCAAATAAATGCTCTTGCAATCCATTGATAAATGTAAATTGCCCTAAATCTTGAATGTGATATATGCCTCTATCCAAAGGTGCTCTGAGTCATAAATTAAAGCATGAAATTCCACAAGTACCTTCACCGTTGTACCTCCTAAAATATGATGCAAATCAAACTGTGATTAGACTGGTAATAAGTTACAAGAATCACAATCCACCTAGAATTTCACTTGAATCAGAACTATGGTGGCTGACATGTTTGTTCCCTTCGGCTGAGACCTTCTACCCACATCATCCAGTGATAAAACCCCCTTAAAATGTGCAAACTAGCAGCTGTTCATGACTGATAACAACTTATGATCTGAACTGACATCATTTGAAGACTCAGTAAAATGTCTCCCATCCATGGATTTTAGCTTCTCACCTAAACCCATGATGTAGGAATCATTGCATACCTTGTGTCCACTCCAAATGCGAAATTCTGAATTATGAACGTTGAATTACTGAATGGTAAATCCATTTTGTAGTATCCCAATCTTTGTGGACTCTCTTTTATACAACCAAGGGTGGCCAACCTGTATGTAGCTTGGGCCTTAATAAAAGTGTTTACCTTCCTTTGTTGCATTAGAAATTGTTGAGATATCCTCAACACCTTCATCCAAACAATGGGTTGCCCACATTCAGTTAAGTTGTTGAATCCTCTTGGTACATGGGATGGTGAAGCCATCAGCTACAGACACATTAAAGCCTTTATCCTTTTTGTACCTGAAAAATCACCCAGATCCCATATGCAAAAACAATTTTGAACTTGAATCAAAGAATCTATATGCCCTATGTTACAAGTTGTAACCTTGACCCTATCACCATTTTAAGAATGCTTTCCATGATGACAAGAATCTTGTAATTGCATAGTATGAAGCAACAAATCTTAAATATGGCCATCCTTTTCATGTCTTTTCCAGTATAAATTCATAAATGCATATGAATTCTTCTTCCAAGTGTGTACAATGTTGTCATAAAAGATCTCATAAGGAGCTATGGCGTTCCCATCAATGTGAATATCATCTTCCCGAGATTCTCCTCTGTATATCTTGGAAAAGTGAACATGCTTGGAACTTGATTGCAAACGCGTGATGTGTTGATCTTCTATGTCCTCCCAGAGATAAGAGCCCCTTAAAATGTGCAAACTTGCAGCTATTCATGACTAATAACAACGGCTCATGATCTAAACTGACATCATTTGAAGCCTCATTAAAATGTTTCTCATCCATGGATTTTAGCTTCACCTAAACCCATGATGTAGGAATCATTGCATACCTTGTGTCCACTCCAAGTGCAGAATTCTAAATTTTGAACGCTAAATTACTGAATGGTGAAGCCATTTTGTAGTATCCCAATCTTTGTGGATTCTCTTTTACACAACCAAGGGTGGCCAACCTATATGTAGCTTGGGCCGTAATCAAAGTGTTTACCTTCCTTTGTTGCATTAGAAATTGTTGAGATATCCTCAACACCTTCATCCAAACAATGGGCTGGCCACGTTCGATAAAGTTGTTGAATGCTCTTGGTACATGGGATGGTGAAGCCATTAGCTACAAACACATTAAAGCCTTTATCCTTTATGTACCTCAAAAAATCGCCCGGATCCCATATGCAAAAACAATTTTGAACTTGAATCAAAGAATCCATATGCCCTATGCTGCAAGTTGTAACCTTGACCCTATCACCATTTTAAGAATGCTTTCCATGATGACAAGAATCGTGTAATTGCATAGTATGAAGCAACCAATCTGAAATATGACCATCCTTTTCATGTCTTTTCCAGTACAAATTCAAAAATGCATACGGATTCTTCTTCCAAGTGTGTACAATGTTGTAATGAAAGATCTCAGAAGGAGTTATGACGTTCCCATCAATGTGATTATCATCTTCCGAAGATTCTCCTCTGTGTATCATGGAAAGGTGAACATGCTTGGAACTTGATTCCAAACATGTGATGTGCTTATCTTCAATGTCCTTCCAGTGATAAGACCCCCTTAAAATGTGCAAACTTCATGCTATTCATAATTGATAACAACTCATGATCTGAATTGACATCATTTGAAGCCTCAATAAAATGTCTCCCATCCATGGATTTTAGATTCTCGTCTAAACCCATGATGTAGGAATCATTGCATACCTTGGGTCCACTCCAAGTGCGGAATTCTGAATACTGAATGCTGAATTAATGAATGGTGAAGCCATTTTGTTGTATCCCAATCTTTGTGGATTCTCTTTTACACAACCAAGGGTGGCCAACCTATAGGTAGCTTGGGCCATAATCAAAGTGTTTACCTTCCTTTGTTGCATTAGAAATTTTTGATATATCCTCAACACCTTCATCCAAACAATGGGCTGCCCATGTTTGGTTAAGTTGTTGAATCCTCTTTGTACATGGGATGGTGAGGCCATCAGTGACAAACACATTAAAGCTTTTATCCTTTTTTACCTCAAAAAATCACCCGCATCCCATATGCAAAAACAATTTTGAACTTGAATCAAAGAATCTATATGCCGTATGCTGCAAGTTGTAACCTTGACCCTATCACCATTTTAAGAATGTTTTCCATGATGACAAGAATCTTGTAATTGCATAGTATGAAGCAACAAACCTGAGATATGATCATCTTTTTCATGCCTTCTCCAAGTGTGTACAATATTTTTCATGATGACAAGAATCTTGTAATTGCATAGTATCAAGCAACAAATTTGAAATATGATCATCCTTTTCATGCCCTTTCCAGTATAAATTCAGATCTACATATGGATTCTTCTTCCAAGTGTGTACAATACTTTAAGAAATATCTCACAAGGAGCTATAACGTTCCCATCAATGTGATTATCATCTTCTAGAGATTCTCCTTTGTGTATCTTGGAAAGGTGAATATGCTTGGAACTTGATTCCAAATGTGTGATGTGCTGATCTTCTATGTCCTTCCGCGATCCTGAGAGCAAATGTCTAAACACGACAATACACTTATTCTGAAAAAAATATATATCAGCATGATGTTTACCTTTCTCATGTCTGGAAATATCTCTGGGATCCCATATTAGGATGCATAGGCAGCTTTTTGCCTTATATTCTTGACCTTTGACTACAACTGTCTGAAATGTTCCAAATTAGAGAATTTTTCTGAATTATGGTTTTTCTACAAACCCCTAGGTAAATAGTCAAATCAGATTTTTATTTCCAACAAAACCTAACTACCAAATACTCTCAAAATTAGCACAAAAATATGCTAAGCTAAGCAACAAATAGCTGGTCCAAACAAGCAATTTATCCTCCCAAAAATATAAATAAATCCTCAAACCCTAGACGCCTCCAAGCTGGAATATTTAATAGAAATTCGCAACTGATTTATCAAGTGAAACCCTCATAAAATTGCATAAATATTACTAAATTAATAGGTAGAATTTATTATGAAAATCTAAGTGTATTTGGAGCCACAAAGCCCTTCAAACCAATTTGCCAAAGCTAGAAAAAATATAGAAATTAATTTTAAAATATTCAAGGTAATAATGACCCTCAAAATAAGGTCAAAACCTTCCCAAACCAAGTCACCACACTGCAAAAATATTAGACTAAAATCAGAATATGGTTTTGGCTTGAAATAAGCCCCAAAACCCTACAAACCAGCTCCACGACCAAGTCGCCCTAACTGGAAACAGTCAATTCCAGCAAGAAATTCCACGCAACCCTCCAATGAGAGGTCTTCAACCTATTCAAACAGCTCCCAAGGCTCCTAACCCTAGTCGCCCCTCTCCAAATGCAATATTTTTGTCTTTTTCGAATATTATGCTCAAGTGCAACCTCAAGATGAAGTTGCCCTAGATGAGAAATGAGGGTTTGTGTCCCCACTCCTTTGCTTGAAGGTTTTCATCTTCAAAGCAATGTCTCAAACATTTTCGTGCTTAATGACCAATATTTTGAATATCAAACATAGCATGAAACAGTGAATTCCAGCAACAAATTCTACGTAACCCTCCAGTGAGGGGTCTTCAACCTATCCAAGCAGCTCCCAAGGCTCCCAACCCTAGTTGCCCCTCTCCAAATGCAATATTTTTGTCTTTTCTGAATATTATGCTCAAGTGCAACCTCAAGATAAAGCTGCCCTAGATGAGAAATGAGGTTTGTGTCCCCACTCCTTTGCTTGAAGGTTTTCATCTTCAAAGCAATGTCTCAAGCATTTTCGTGCTTAATAACCAATATTTTGAATATCAAAAATAACATGCCTCCAAATGAAACCTTCCTTTCTTTTTATACTTCCCCTACGGGGCATGCTCAAATGGGAGGGAAACACATTCAAATCATAAGGAAGATTGCTTTTAAAATGATTATGACTCTTAAAGGGCCCCAACTTAAGTGGTTCTTATAACATAAAGTACCTTTTACATATACTCATTCAAAATCACTTATTTCTTTCTCTTCTTTCTTTTCCCTTAGCCCCTAGGAAATGGTTAAGGCTAAGGGTCTTCAATGATGTCCTTAACAAAAGAAGGAAATGACACTATCAGATCAGGATGATGCAAACACAACCAGTTACACAAATATAACTCATTATATATGGAGAATATCATGCCAGTGTTGAGTGGTATATTAACAGTTGAATCAAGACCAGTATAAGAAGAGAAAATTGCCACTGCCCTATCTAGCATACCATGGACCTTGTATAGAAGACAGCCATTTGCCAACTTATCACCTCACCATGTCAAATATTATGACACATTCATTTGCAAATATGACAATTGTTCGGGCAATTGCACTCTTTATCCAAATATCAAATCTGAATCCAACCAAGATGGTATATGTATGAATCTACTTACCTTGTAATTGAACTGTTCCATTGTCACTTACCTTGAGAACGCTATTGGATGTGAGGTGACATCTTTGAACCTCGCATTTGACTTATGAGTCTTAAGGTCTCTTCATTATAGTTATTTTGAGAATATCCTGTAATCAATGATACTTCCTCTTTATAAGTAGATAACTTGAATGCTTCCTTTGGTTCCTCCAAAAGGTACACATGTATTTGTGGACCAATTATAAATCTGATTTTTAGATAGTCTTACTAATACAATTTTATCTGATCCTTTGGGATAAGGATGGAGTATAGGATCGATCAACCAAACTTGCAAAACAACAATTGATTGTTCAGGCATACCTTTTTGTGGTTCCTAGGCATGAACTATACCTTGTTTATGTTGAATGTTTTGCTATTCCAGTTGTTGATCTATGGCTTGTAACTGAGATATTTGATTCTTGTGCTCCAACCACTAAATCCCATAATATTTTCCTTATGCTCATTTGAGATCAATTCTAATTTTTTCTTATCCATTTGTATAAGATAATGAAATTATCAACAACAATGATATTGAAATCAGAAATTCTATCCTTTATAGATTTCAAAATATCACCTAGATTACATACCATTATGTAAAATGTATTTTGAGGTAAAGGATCTATCTTCGTTATTTTACCCTTCTTAGAACGATGGCAAAACTAAAATAGATTTGTGCTATCATTCCCATATCTTAAACTGAAATTATAAGAGTGCTTATCATCTTTGGCTGAAGTAGGAGCTTTAGAGAGATTATTCTGAAATTTTGAAATTTAGTCTTATATGGTAGTGGCTCATTCTTCAAAATATTGTTGGGTAGCTCATGGATTGGCACATTTATTTCCATCTTCTGCTCTTTGCATTCAACTAGTGATGTTTTATCCTCTTTGATTTGCTTTCTTTCAATTTTTTGCAACTCTAATTTTTCTTCATATAAATCATTGTTTGCATTAAGAGTTAATGCTTATGAAGTCTTGCCTATTTCTTCAATTGACTTTATGCATGTTATTTCAGCCTCGTGACATTGATTGATTGTGATCATATTCGTGTAACTTGAATATGTAGCATAAAAATTAATGAAGCCAAATTCCACCATTACAATTGGAGAATTATTTCCCTTAATTTTTTATAGGTGTTGTTTTGTTTGAGTGGCTATCAACTTAGTTTCTTTAGCTCTTTTTAGCCATTTATCACACCTTTTTGGGGTCCTCATTACATTCTTTGCGCTTGTTTGCAATATGGTTAGTTTCTTTTCAACCACATTCTTTGGTTCCTTTTCAAATAAGATCTCCTTACCTTTGACTTGCATACTTAATTCTTTTAACTCCTTTGTAAATTATTTAAGCTCAGATCTTGATTTTTCCATCTTTATATATATCCATGCCTTTAGATCCTTCTGATATTCTTGCATCGCTGGCAACATCTTAACATGGATTCTTGCACTGCGTTCATGATTCACACGCTGGCAAGATCACAGCTCTGATACAACTGTGATGTCCCCTTTAGGGCCAATTAAAGAAATCTGAATTTTATTGCAAACCCTTATAGCAGAAAATTAAAATGATGGAAATTACAAATAAACGCTTAGAAAATACAAAAATTTTATAGATAGTTGCAGCCATAAAATAAATATTGAAAAATAGTAATTTTATTTAATATATCCCATCAAACCCTAGGATGCTAAAACAATAAAATTCTTAAATTGAAACCCTCACAATCTGATTTTTCTTGCTGCATAGTGGTTGTACAATAGCAATGCTACAGTTGTGATGAAGATCCGTGATCTCCTTAGAATCCTTCGCCAAAACCAGTGCCAACAGTCCTAAGGGCTATGCAACAATCTACAACAGGTATGGTAGCCTTTACCAAGGCACAACAATCTTTCATACAACCGAGAACCCTGATTTGTTGATCTACAAAACCTCAAACAATTTTAAAAATTGATAGCTCCTTGCAGCCAACTAAAATCTAAATATTATTTGTTTTATCTGTATAATTGTGATCCTTGAATGTAATCACCTCAATGGATAAAAGGGTTTTCATCCTTAAACCTAAATCAAAATGGTGAGGGTTTTCATCCTCACAACTCGTACTAACTATAAGGGTTTTCATCTTTATGTTAAAAATCAATGAACTAGAAGGCTCAATCAATTGAAAAAATATATTGATCGTAAACTTGAATGAATACAAATGAAAGAGAACTCTTAATATATAGACTCAATTGTTACTTTTAAGATTAGGGTTACACATTTTCTTTTATTTTTCTTTTTCCTTTTTCTCACCTTTTTTTTCAAAATATAATTCAAAGTGACTTAGAAACCTTTTAAAATAATAAGTAATGTCCCCAAATTGGGACAATGATGAGAAAAAAAGGGTTCCCAACAAAACCCTTAAACACCCCAAACAACTAAATTCTGAAAATTTTAAATCAGCAAACCTTAGTTGATATATAGATGCTCAAAACACCTCAAATAAAAGCAAACTCTAGGTGTCAATGTTGCACAATTAATCCCAAACTACTGAAGCATATATCCACCGAATTTTCACCTTAAATCCACATAATATGTCATACATAAATCATGAATTTGTTGCTCTAATAAATACATGTTTATGTGTGAGAAATGGTGGATGTACCTTGGAAAAATACCTTTGCAATATTCTGATTTTTTCCTAAAAGTACAATTGCAATTTCTTTTGTTAATTCAGCCCTCAAACCCTTACAAAACTCACCAAAAATAATAATAAAATATAAAAATATTTCAGAATCAAATATTTCCAATGTTAGCCCTCCAAAGCTTTAAAAAACCCTTCAAGGCAAGTCACCCATGTGCAAAAATTTACTCTGTTAAATAAATCAGAATTCTCCCTTGAAATCACTCACAAAATGATGTCAGGGACCTTAAAAAATATGCCAAAAATAGACAAATAATTATAATATTATTTCTCCACTTTTTAAGGCCTAATAGCACCCTATAAACCTTAGAAAATGCTCCACAAATGAATCACCCCACTCATAAAATAATGGTAGAATTTGAAATGAAACCCTAGTCTTTCCCTTCCATTTCTTTCAAATCCTTATAATAATTGGCCACAAAAATCAAAAATTAAAGAACTTGTACCTTGCCAAACAGAGTCTAAAAACCCTCTGAGATGCTCAATTATTTTTCCCAACTGGTTCACCCTACCTCAAAAAAATAAGAATAAAATCAGAATATTTTACTCACACAAACTTCCTCCAAATAGCCTCCAAAGGTCTCTTAGGGCAAGTCGCCCAAACTGAAAAAATGGTATAAAATATTGACAGTATTTTATACACCGCAAAGCACTCCCAATCAACCTCAAACTCTCAAAATCCACTCTCCAATCAAGTCATCTTAGCTGAAAAATTCAATAAAATAATGGGCAACCCTCTTTGGCATCCAATGACCTCTCCAAGTGGTTCGCCTAGCTCTCTAGGCAAGTCGCCACCCCTTGGGAAGGTCTTTCACAACACGAACAAGCTTCCAAAATGATTCGCTCTCCAAACCTGTGAAATTACCAAAACCCTATTTTCGATAGAAGTTGCAATATTTCCTCAATGAAGGTGGTATCTAAAAACACTTTTGTAAATCTACTTGCATGAACACATGCAATTTGAAGCTCACTTACAACCCTTCAATAGAGTTGTCCAAGTAGAAGGAATAGGGGTTTCTGTCCCCAAACCTGACATTTCTTGAAGGTTTTCATCCTCAAGAGGTGAAAACCAAGCTTGACATGATTCAATTTTCCAAATCAATATTCAACATCCTCTTTTCAAAAGAGCCTCTCTTCCTTTTCATATTCTTCCTCTAATTGTGGCACCCAAAATAAAGAGAGTTACTTTTCCTTTTGATAAAAAAGATATATAACAAGCTTCCTTATAAAAGCACTTTTAGGATGGCCCTTAAAAAGGCCCCAAGAGTAGACAATAAAGTGTTTTATCAACATAACCTTGAAGCTTACTAATGTTCCCCTTCTTTTGCCTTCAAATCTTTAGCCCTAGGGAACGCTCAAGCTAAGGGTCTCATCCCAAGGACTAGCTCAAAAAGGGGGACATTACATAATATCACTTTGTACCCATGCTTAACGTCACTTTATAACATCACTTTATGTCCTCTTTTAAAAACACTCTATTGGACTTCAACTTTTAATAATAAAATAATTTGAACTTGTCCTTTTAATAAAGTAAGTCATTAGAACAACTTAAAATTTTTTTTTTGTTATTTCCTTAGCTTATTCGTAAAAAGCGACATGACAATCTACCACATTTTTTTACAAAAACAAGGTGAATGAAATTGGAAGCTAGCATAGTATAATAAGACAGCTAAGAAAACTTTTAAGAACACTTCTTCCAGAAAATTTATAGAAATTGTACCTTCCTTTAGTCACTCTTTAGTCCTTAATATAATCCTGCAGAATTTTTTCTTTAAAATGCAAGACGTGTTGATTAAATGGTAGTTATTCTTGCTGGTGTCTTATCCGAGACTCTTCCTCGTTTGCCATAGTTTTCTTCCCGACTGTAATTAATTACATAAAAATTATAGCCAGCAAAATGTGGAGAACATCGAAATAGATATCTTGTTATGAGTATATAATGAATTATTTGAAGTGATTAGAAATGGACATTTAACATGAACCATAAAGATTGTTGAAATCAGAAAGGATCATACACAAACATAGAAAAACTTTAAAAAGAAAATGTTCAGAAGTATTTAAAATGGTTTGCAATATGCAAATTGGCTGTCCACAGAATAGCAGATGGGAGTTGACCACCATGTCAAGGCATTACATTATTAAAAAAATTGACATTAGGATTAGGGAACGGGAAAAGCACATGAGCAAGCATAAGTTGAATGCGAGATGCTATAGATAACAAGAAAGGAATCTCATTGCATACTTATACATAGATTATCTTGCATATGCATAATAAGCATCCTGTTAGAAATTCCTATCCTTCCACACATCTAGAACAACAGTTTTTAAAAGTTGCTGCTCTCGACAGCATACAGCAAATGATTTCTATGAAGATGAACATAGGAATGACAGTCATGCTTGATGATTTTTTATATACATACATACATATATACATATACATACATATACATATACATATTTTTTCTTCTCTTATTCAAAGTGAATTACTTTTTGGTTCTTGCTTAGTACTACAGTTGAGCAGATAGGTACCAGCATGTGGAAGATCCTATTCCCAGTACTCATAATTCCGAAAGAAGATAACAGTCACTTAAAGATGGAAAATAATGGATAGCTGCCTCTTTGGACTTCAGTCACTTTGTCCACAAGGCCAAAATCTTTTGGAAAAGGAACACAAGTAGAGAATGGATTCGTGACTTGATTTGAGGAACTTATAGGAGCTATTGTTTTCATTTGATAGTTTCCACTCCAGTACTTGGGAAAAACTAGCACAACATACATACAAGGTTTTAACATTATATATCTTACACAAATGAATCCAGAAGAATATTATTGATTATTATATTGCAAAGAAACCAAGCTCGAAACAAAATTATATATTTTATCTACATGAATGCAGTTTTACTAGAGCCGACAAACATTAATGCTATCTAAATGACCAAGTTGCATGCTGTAATGGTCCCTTGGACCTGCGCAATTAGGGAAATTGTCATGATTGTCAGTGCAAAGTGGAAATTATGAAGCAAACAGACACTCCTCCATTCTTTCATACAATTAGTGAAGGTGGGGCAGAGAAAGGACAGTCCTCCCTTCTTACACCACCAAAATTGTGATTGCTAAGCAAAAAGCAAGATAAAAAGACCCTTTTTTAACACTCGAAAAATGAATTTTGGAGAGAGGGTGGTGATCCAAATTTGGATCCTAATGTATTAGTCACGTATACTAGATGTTTCCACTATGCTCAATTGTATGTAATTCATGCTTGTAAGACACTACTGTAAGATAGTTCACACTCAAAACATCAAATCAGACATATTACAATGACAAAGTTAGTGTGGAGGTGATTCGGACATCTTCATAGTGATTAAGTCAATAAGTTTCGGTTCTTGAAATGAAAGGAGTTTTCATACATAGTGTAACCGCTACTATTTGCAGGGGAGAGTTGCGCAACTACTAGTGTGTAAGTTGCAGTTTCGTAACCACCTGATGGTTACGAAATCGTTGGTCTACATACACCAATGGTTTTGCCACCATACAAAAAGCCCGAAGTTGAACGGTTGCAAAAGTTTCTTCTTCTCATGGTCGGTTTGTTTAAGCTTCTTAGCGAACTCCAAAGTTGAGAGAGCATAAATATAGATTTTGGGAAGACAAAAGACATCTGAAAACACAATGAGAGGTCTTGAAATTGATGTCGCATTCCAAGTTGCAAGTATAAGTCTTTTGTTTTTGTTGTCTCATCATTTCATGGTTGTAGATAGTTGGTTCAGTTGTGTTGGAGTACCAACAAATGTATAATAAGTACAGAGCAGCCTTGTGTACATGTTTTGCATAGAATGGTAGTGAGAGTTTTGTCCATGAAAGCCATGTTTGGCGATACCTTGTACATTTCTTAGATTACATAGTGGAAGGGGAGTGCAATTGCCTCACCCACTAAAGTTTTTCCCACATCGCGTTTTTTCAAGATAACGCTCGTGTTTATTGTGAGCTTTGGTCATTCGCATGCTTCTTGTTCATGTGCAATATGATGTACATTTCATTTTTAGCACTTGCTTATCTTTGTTTTAGCATGATAGTAATAGCCTAGAACAATCATCTTCCAATCATTGTTAAGCTAGGAGTAATTGGATCAGTGTTAATAAAGCTTAGAGTGCAATATCCACCTAGTTTACGGATCAAAATGGTATTAAAGTCAGGTTTAGTATCAATCATTTGTGTGGTTTCTTGTGTGACTACATTGCAAGTTTATGCCTATCATTAGAGCAAGTAGTGCTAGTGGTCAAAGTATCCTAGTTCTTATTGAAGCAAATATTTCCACAAGGAAGTGGAAACAAGAAATCAAAAGTATGGCCCATGCTAATGAAGATGAATCTCAAACAGGGGAAAAGCAATTTCGCAAGCTTGAGGGAGGAGTAGTTAGCATTTCTATAAGCAAATTTGGCTGGTTGGAGTTCATCCTGGTGATTCTCATGGAAAAACCTGAAATTTCTACGAAGGCATTGAAAGCAAACAATGAAGATGCTCACAAGACTCATGAGAAGAAGGTAGAGCAACCCCATACCAACCAAGCTCCACCTTCATTCAACGTTGAGTCAAAGATAGAAATTTAGTTGTATGATGAGGATGTGAATGCGGAGAGGCTAGACCATTGGCTAGCCCAACTTCAAGTATATTTCAGTTTGCATCAGATTAATGAAAATCAACAAATTTTTTTTGCAAGGTTAAAGTTAACCAATCATGTTTTAACATGGTGTGAGAGTTATGTTCATTCTTTGGTTATTAAGGTTGTTAGGAATCTTCCTCCTATTACTAAGTGGGATGATTTTAAGATGTTAATCAAGAAACAATTCTATCATATTTGTTATGACGAAGAGAGGTCCATGTATTAACAATATATTAGGCAAAACCAAATCCAAAGCGTGCAAGAGTACACAAGTGAGTGCCGCAAGAAGGTCGTCCAAATGGGCAAAGATATAGCATCATGACATCTTAATGATGTATGTGGGTGGACTCCATAGCCATTTAAGGAGACCGGTACTTTTAGTCAAGCCTACGGATGTAGATGAGGCTTGTTCCCAAGCTCGCTACTCAGAGAAAAAAAAAGGCTTTGTCCACCTCTCAAAACACTTCCAAGCAACAAGGGAGCTCTAAGCAAAAGGATAAATGGAAAGGTAAGCATAATGCTACTTTCGTCTCTAGGAAGGATACTAAAACACATGATGGGAAATGTGATGTTGAAAGTCATTTCGAGAATCAATGTTGGAAGCTCCATTTGGAAGTGCATCCGTTTAAAAAGAAGGCTATGCCCTCTCTCCAAGGTGAGAATATTAAATTCAGCTCAGATGTGGATGACACTTTGTGTTGTACCTCCGTCAATAAAGAAATATGTTTGGGTAGTAGTAATGCTCAAGAGAGTGAACTTTCTAAGCTTTTCCATATTAAAATTCAAATGAAGAAAACAAAAGTGGATGCTCTTTTTGATACTTGTTCACAAGCTAATTTGATAAGCAAGAATTTGGTAAGCAAATTGGGGTTTGAGATTTAAAATTGTCCAAGTCCATATTCTTTAAGTTGGGTGAAGAAAGGTGTCGACATCAAGGTGACCAAGCAATGCAAAGTTAAGTTTGGTATTGATCCAAATTTCATTGATGAAGTTACAGTGGATGTTATGCCTTTTGATGTGTGTGGTGTGGTGTTTGGCAGCCCTTACTTGTATATTTGAGATGCTATCTTCATGAGGAGTGCCAACCAATACCGTTTGGCGAAGGATGGTAGGAGCTACATCATTTCAGCCGACAAAGGTGATTCTAAAATCTCATTGGTAAGTGACTCTAAGGCTAAAAAGCTTAATAAAGCTAGTGGGAAGTTTGTTTTGCTTCTTTTGAGAGATATTCAAGATGGGTAAGTGTCTACGGATAAGACTTTTTGTAGCATGTTTACTAACAAGGATCATAAGTGTATGGGAGAGTTGATGCAACAGTTCAAAGAGGTTTTCCATGAACCTACGGGGTTACCACCAACTATGCCTATTGAACACGAAATTCACTTTCTACCCTGCAGTCCGTTTCCAAATCTAGGGTTATATAGGCAGTCCTTGTTGGATGCCAGTGAGGTAAAACAAAAATTACAATCTTTGATTAATCAAGATGTAATCCATCCTAGTACTTCTCCAAGTGATTCTCCTGGTGTTTTAGTACCTCAAAAGATGGTTCATGGAGAATGTGTGTTGATTATAGAGCATTTAACAAGATAATCATTATGAATAGGTACACTTCCATAGATTGATGATCTTGATCAACTTCAACATCTCAAGTATTTTACTAAGCTTGATTTAAAATACCAATATCACCAAGTGCAGATTAAGGAAGAGGACATTTGGAAGACAACATTCAAAACAAAGGAAAGGTTGTATGAATGGTTGGTTTTACCTTTTGGGCTATGCAATGCACCGACTACCTTCATGTAGTTGATGAATGAGGTAATGACTAATGAGGCATTTTATTGATTTCTTTGTCAATGTATATTTGGATGATATTCTTGTTTTTAACAAAACTTTTGATGAGCATATTGATCATCTTGAACAAGTTTTAATATTTCAAGGAGAACAAGTTAGTGTTGAATGAAAAGAAATGTGAGTTTGCTCAACAATCACTTGTCTTCTCGGGGCATCTGGTTTGAGATGGGAAATTAGGAATTGATCAAAAGAAAGTAGAGGCCATCATGAATTGGCCAAGGCCTTCCAATGTGATCAAAATAAGAAGCTTTGTAGGTGCAATTCAATATTTGAGGAAGTTTGTCAAAATCTTCTCTTTCATAGCTGCAACTTTGCATGCTATTACAGTAAGTAGTAAGACTTTTACTTGGGGTAAGAAGCAACAAAGTGTATTTGATATGTTCAAACATAAGATAAGCCATGCTCTGGTTTTAGCTTTGCCTAGCTTATAGCTGCCCTTTGAGGTTGAAATGGATGCCAGAGACTATGTTATTGGGGTTGTCTTGCTTCAAAGAGGTAAGCATATTACCATTCAAAGTTATTTCATGGTGCTACTATAAATTATTGTATATACAACAAAGAACTGCATGCTCGTGTAATCGGTCAAGAAATGGAAGCACCATCTCATGGGTGAGGAAACTATTGTCCACATGGGTGATCAACCTCTCCAATATTTGTAATCTCAAACGAAACTGAGGCAAACTAGACACTACAAGTGGATGGAATTTTTGCAATAATTTCATTTGGTTATCAAATATAAGCAAGGTGTGACTAACAAACTAGTTGATATGTTATCTAGAACTCCTTTGTTTTCAGCCATGGACACCATAACTCTTCTTGAGGCTTTTATGTATGAGTCTTATGTAGAAGGATATAAGAATGATGCAGATTTTGGGAAACTATTTCTTCAAGCAGAGAAGTCCCAAGGTGCAGATTTTGAGCCCAAGGAGGATTATTATCTTGAATATGGATTGCTCTACAAGTTGGGTAAGCTTTGTGTACCCAAGAAGAAAAGAGTTTACCTAATGAGAGAAGCACATACTTCAAAGGTCGCAAGACATTTTGGTGTTACAAAGAATGTTACACATTTGCAAAGGTACATTTATGGGCCTAATATGCAAATAAAATGTTGCCAAGTTCATAAGAGGATATGTATTATGTAGTACAAGCAAGCCCGGTAATATGAAATTGGGTTTGTATATGCCATCATCGATTCCTTCTAAGCCATGGGAAAGCATTTCCATGGATGTTGTAGGCGGGTTGCGTATCTCAAGGAAGGGGCATGACTATCTTTGTGGTTGTGGATCGGTTTAGTAAGATGTGCATACTTATTGTAAGAAAACCCTCAAAGGTAGTATGACGTGAGCTATTGATGCAAGAGCAGCCCTAGAAAGTAAACTTGATCCTACATGTTGGAAAGCAATTTTGGGAGTCCCTTTTGGTTGCCCCATGAAGCGACCATGTTGAAGAAAATTTTTGGGTTGCTTGTGGTCACTCGTGTGAGTGATCGTGTTGAAGAGAAACTTTGGTCTCCTTATGGTTATTTCGGAAAGTGGACACATTGAAGAGAACTTTTGGGTTGTTTAAGCTTACCTAGATAAGTGATCATATTGAAGAGAAATTTCGGGTTCCTTGTGACATGCCTAGGGGAGTGACCATATTGGAGAGCAATTTTGGAGGTTCCTTGTGGTCACCTGAGCAGGTGACCATGTTGAAGAAAATTTTTGGGTTCCTTGTGGGTCATCTGGACCAGTGACCATGTTGAAAGCCTAGGTGTAAAAAGATTGACATGTGTCCTAGTGATAGCCATGCCATGCATCATTCCTTGTTGACCTTTTTCTAGAGACATTTTAGGCACACTTCGGCAAGTTAGTGTCAAGCTTTACACGCATGTTGTGTGTCACATGTTGATGCTTGGACCATAGCATTGAGACTCAGAGTTGGATTAGACTCAGTAAGCAAATTTTAGATTCGGAATCGGACTCGAGAAAAAAACTAGGCACAAACTCACCATGACTCAATAAAATAAAAAATAGTAAATTTTAACATTAAATCATTGATAGAATTGACTCTTGTAAATAATTCATTTTTTCTCTACATAATGTATATGTAATTATTATGTCAAAATCTAAGATTATGTCACACCTTTTCTCTAATAGCGTGTTTGTGACATGTGTACATTGAATTCTCATTCTATATTTAAGAATTTTTTTCTAGTTAATTCACTTTCATTACATGTAATTTGAAGTTTGTATATCTAGTTTCTACTTTTCTGCTATAAAATTGGACAATTTTGTATAGCATAAAAAACATTATATACCAACATACGGAAAGCTTGTAGATTCAAGCTTGGAATTCTATAATAACATTGAAAAACCGATGTTATCTTTATTTGCTTCTAGACCCAAATAAACAAAAACTATATTTTGAAATAAAGCTTTTCTAAATTAGATTCTGTATCTAAATAAATACTTTTACTAATAGATCCAAATTTTTTTACTAATATAGCACAAATAAAAGTAAGAGGCATATTTCTATTTTTCGTCAAATTATTCTTAACCGAATGCACAGATAAATATTTTTTTTAAATAAAGAAAACACCAACTATAAGAGTACATGCCATCATTTAAAACGAAAACATGTAATAAAATCATATTGAATTATAAAATTAAAGTTACGCACAATTGTAAATTTTATAGCTTTCTTAATTGTGGACATCCATGTTTTTTTTAGTGGTAAAGTTATCCATATTCAATAAGAGGTATCTAAAATAGAACAGTTATATTACAAACACTTCAATCTAATACAAAAAATGCGAGTTGGCCAAGTCATGGCCGCAAAACTCACGGGCCCCTGCTTGGCTTGGAACTTTGTGAGTTTTGCAGACTTGCAATGTCTCAAAATTATGGTTTGGACATGTCAAAATATTAAATTGGACATGTAGATAAGTTTATCCATTTGCAGTTGTATAGCTCAACTTTCATCTCGATGTCCAAGATCTTGTAACATCTGGAAGGTGAACCGTTTCATCTTCCCCGCCAATTATTCTTTCCTCCAAGAACGAGAAAGAACCATTAAGATAGATATTCAGTTTGAATTAGAGATAATGTCTTCTGGAATTTGGAAGAGTGAAGATAACAAAGTGAGGGAAGCTTGCAAGGAAGTGAATGAGTGCAGCTTGCAAGATAGACTGCTAGAAAGTCCAGAAGTCAAGATAGGTGCAGTGTGTGGGTTTGTAGTTCCAGTTTGAGAGTAGAGTGTAGAATAGTGGTGTGTTTATGTACTTCTGCAATATACTTGATGTATCAATTTTTTCTGATAATTTGATGAAGAATTCATTCTTTTCATTTTGAATGTGTCCTTCTCTTCACTTCCATATTGTGTACATATACTCTAATCTGCAGAGTCGTTGATGGTTGTTCATTTGACCCTTGACCACGCTGCCATCATGAATTCTTTCATCTTCCCCATCAGTTGTTCTCCCTCCAGCAACAAACATTAACCTAGAAGTTAGATATTAAGAGTAGCAACAGAAAAGAGATAGTTGTTGAGGCAACTATTAGCAACAAGAAGAGTGTTGCTGTCGAAAACAGAGTGAAGCTTGCAAGTGAAGTAGTTGAAAGGTCCAGAAAGCTGGCCTAGCATATTTTTTTGTGCTTTGTAATTTTTGTTTCAAAATTAAACTGAATTTTGCATTTTCCTTATCTTTCTGCGTAATTGTATGAAATTCTGAGATATGAATGTAAGTTACATATTATATTATGTGTTCATGATTTACGCTTCCATTTTTATTGTTGTGCACACTCTAAAAAAAGTGCGCAGCTGATTGTTGTTTCGTTGGAACCTCAATCACACTATCATTTTCCACATGTAAGTGTTTGACGACAACCTTTTGGAGGTGGAGAGGTTTCCTTTTGGGGGTCTAGAAAAACTGCAAATTAATGATTTGAAGGCACCATTTTTCATTCTCTCAGTCTACATTCTTTGAGTACGCTTTATTCAAAATGTCAAAAAATTTACTTGGAACTTGGAACTTGGATTTGTGCTTTGTTTGTTCCAACTCAAAATACAAATCACACATGTTGTTTCTCCTTTTAGTCGCTTTGCATCAACATTGGAGTGGTTATGATCAGTCAAATTTGGTATATTGAGTCAACCCAAAATTCAACACATAGAAAGCCATGCTCCTTTTAGAAATGAAATTTTGGATATATAATCATGTGCTGGTAACCTTACAATTATGCAAAAATTAGTGAAAAATGATTAGTATGTTAGGAATATAGAATGAAAAAGGGAAATGGTCACAGCTAATGTTAGACATGTGACCAGCCTAACAATAAATATTATGGTTACTGATTAGGTGGCTAAACCACCATAACCATATGTGGTGCTACAAATATGCAACATGAGAAAGATATGAACGAGAGATTGTAGTGTGGTGTACACAGCAGCCCTCCTAGGGCTAGTCATAAGTGTAATTATTTGCTGCAGTATTTAATCTAATACCATCTTCTCTCCAATGTTTTCATTCATTTATGTGCAAGCACACCCTCAATTCCTAACAAATGGTTAGGGAATGCTTCAGAAGATGTTTTATATCCTCCTATCATGTTCCAGCAGAGTGAACAGGAGCATTATTTTACAAATTTAGCTGCTAGGTTACTAATGGATGTTATATATTGATTGTACAATGTAATTTATCAGACTCGAGGAGTCGCATGATAATGGACATCTCTTGTAAAAGTCCGTAAATACTAATTGTTAATACTTTTAATATATTATAGCTTATAAAAAGTATTCATTGTTGATGCTTCACCTTCGAAGTATTGCTGAACATTGATTCCATCTTTTGGTATGATGTTCGGAACATGGGACTGTATAGATATTTTGTTGTAGTTTTGATATATTTTGGGATTGTACGTTGCTTTAGAGAACAATATGCTAACATCATAGAGTACACTCATTGGTGAGGCAACATGTATAGGTTTTAGGATACAACTTTCACTATCAAGGAGGTTATGCACTATCTTCAAACATTTGCATGCTCTTCAACACTCCAACTACAAATGCATTACATCTTGAAACAACTACCAAGCCAATATGGAAAACATTATTCATAATTCGCATATAGCACGAGCATTTATCAATTCAAAAGGCATGACCAACAACTCATAATGAACATGCCCAGTATTAATAGCTGTCATTCATGTATCCTTTTCTATAATCCTAACGTGACGATACCACTTCTCAAATCTCTGGTAAAATCATTGTAACCCCTTTCAATCCATTCAAGCTCATCAATGAAAAGAAGAGAACACTTTCTTTTATGTTACCTTGAACTTTAAAGCCTAATAGTCCAAACACATCTGTAAGGTGCTGCCTTTCTTCTTTACAAGCGGCACAAGTTCCCAACGGTGAATTTAAAAGCTAAATGAAGCATATTTGAAATATCTCCTTTGTCTCCCCACTCTTTTCCCTATATAACTTAGTTGATAGGGTATGTGATAAGTGTGATTCCCTTTCAAAATTGATGTCCAAATTCAAGTCATATTGTTCCAAAACAGATACTAAAGAGAATCTAGTCGATTACACAATAGATGGGCCCCATCTAAACAATTGTAGGATAGTGAAAGATCCCAACAAGTTTAGTCCTAGCATAAAGACTTGCTGCCAGCATTGTTAGATTCGCAAATATTGGAGATTGAAATTTGAAACAGTGGAGCTCATCTAGATGAGTGCAGGGTCCACTTAGCTAGACTAGAGAAAAAATTAAGAAGGATGTCTTGTTTTGGGTTCTAGTGAGCCAACCCATAAACAAACCAGCCAGACACTCAACGCAGCCTAGCTCAAGGAAAGAAAAGAATTTGTATAAGGATGTGATCATTTAGTGAGGGTATAATCAGTTAGAACATAATAAAACCAACCATACACCTCAATCAACCTCCTTGGGAGGTGAGCAATTAAGAGTGTACAACAAGACAACACACAATCAAACCAACCGTACTCATCATGATCCAGGTGGCAGTTCAACACTAGAGCCTCTTCAACACGCACTGTTCCCAACCAAAGAATCAATTTTTCTTTAGTTCCCCTTGTAAGGTCAAGAGGCAGTGCCGTTGCAGCCTCTTGAGGGGCAGCATGCCCCCCAAAATTATTTGGGACAGTGAGGTCAACATCTTGTCTCAGCACCAAGTCAAGTTGGCACCAACTCGGTACCAATGACCTTAATATGGCACCAACCTTGAGTAACCACCAGAAAATTAATCGCTTCACCTTCTTTTGGCATCCATTCATTTCCTAGTCTATATAGTTTGTACATAAAATAGTGTTGCAAGATAGAAAGAGACAAATTTGCATAATTCCATATCTCTTTTCAGAGACAAGAATTCTATATAAATAGCATATGAAGAAGCGTTTGGTTGATTTCTTATTGCCAAGATTGTTCTTGCTGTGTGCATAATTGGTTCTATGTTCTCTTTCTGCATTCTGAAAGTTGTTAATAAATAGTAGCAAAAAATCACTTTTGTTTATAACAAATTAGATTATACTATTTAGTGTGTTGTTCTCTAGATTGTTCTTGGACTCTCTACATCGCATCAATTGACCTGGAATGTGAAAAATCAAGTTCGGTGTGTAAAGTCAGTCAGCACACAATCAAGCTAATTGTAACCTTGTTTCATCTTTAAAAGAGTAGAAACCATTTATGGTAGAGTACAATCAACCAATCCACAATTAAGCTGGCTATATGCCTCAAGAGAAGAAACATATGGAAGAAAAACGTTTTTTAGGGGTATGGCCAGCTAGCACACAATTATGCCAATAGAATGAACTAAATCCATGAGAACTAAGATGTACATCCCCACATTCGGCCAACCCACACTTATGCTAACCATCAAGAAGGGGTTGGGCAAAAAACAGGAGAAAGGTCAACTGTGAAGGGAAAAAAGTCCTACTGTATGACCAAGCCGACAGGCCAACCAAGTTTGTTCAAGCCCGCCATTTGATGAGGAAAAGTACAGCCATGCAAAATAAATAAGACTGTACAACAACCTCCTCTTAACCCTCCCCCCTCCCCGAAAAAAAAGCCCATCAAGTAAAAGACAATTAAGATAAAAGATAGAAAAGAGAACTTTGGAAACAAGAAAAGAATAATTAATTGAAAAAATAGATAGACGAAGTTGCAACATAAGTCTTATGTGTTCATATACAAGGTCATCCCACCAATACAATCCTAATCACTTAGGTAGTTGCAGCTAGAAAATTCCTTGTTCATGCCTACCACTACAAAAATTATTGACCAATGTATATATGTCGAGATCGATTCTCAAACCATAGATGGTAAGTAGACATTGGAAGTATTTTTATAAATGCATTGTATATTTCCTAATTGGGGTTGGCCCGTGTGTAATACCAGTATTAGTTTTTATATGGGGGACCTGCTTTGCATTAGCCATTACTTTATTATATTAGTTTCTACAGAGCTACTAAGGCTAATTTTGGTAGCTATGCACAACAACTGAAATTGTTTACCCAGTGCATATACGTTGAGATCAATACTTGAACCATAGAAGGTAAGTAGACATTGGAAGTATTTTTATAAATGCATTGTATGTTTTCTAATTGGGGTTGGCCCATGTGTCATACCAGTAATAGTTTTTATATGGGGGGGCCTGCTTTGCATTAGCCATTACTTTATTATATTGGTTGCTATAGAGCTGCTAATACTAATTCTGGTAGCTGTGCACAATAGCTGAAATTGATTACCCATTCTCTAACCCTAACCTACCTTGGGAACTGTTGTCAACTTGGAGCTGCGCCCTGATTCGAGGATGTGCGCAAAACTGCCAGTCCTCTATCCGGCTAAAACAATGGGATCTTCTCACGAGCGTGGGTGCCTCAATAGTGAGAAGAACCTCTAGAGAAAGCTGGTTCCTGTATGATGTATCAATGAAGATTCCTACTCTACGCTGCTGACTACCGTGGAAAAGGGAGAAATAAAACTTAAAGGGGAAATCCTACCTAAAAGGGGTGATACACCAAGATTTTGATCCACTCAATTTGGAACCTTGAACACTGAACGAACAAGGGAGAAGGAAGACCTTAGACTTCAAATTAATCACTTATGCATAAGTATTTCATGCAAAGGTTCGATCCAATAACTAAAACCTGAGGGAAAACGATGGAGAGAGGTCCGATACAAGACACTTTGCAGCCACCTAACATCCACTTACAATTTCAGCAAAAGACAATAAAGAACACTTTAACATGACCTACACAAAAATAATATAGCAACTAGGTACGAAACAGAATTTGGAAAAGGAGAGAACTCTACCACTTATGCAAATTGCTAAAGAAATACACACTATGCCAACGCTTGAAATTTGAAAGTACAGTCCTATTGATCGAAGAGGTTACACAACTCACCAATGGCAGAGTCTGGTCTAACCAAGAGAGATTGGGGGATTTTTAATCAAGGCTGAAATCCTTTATATAGAACATTACAAGAGGCCAAAGATTGGCGTAGAAACTTGAAGAGAAAGATTCACTTTGGTTAACTCAAGGCTTTACTTGGCCTTTCAATAAAATATATTTTCCTTTTTGTCCTTGCATGACGCTTCTTCGTTTGATGAAGCGAAGTTATCTTTGTCATGAACCGCCCACCTCTTTTTTGCATGAAAATCCATGCAGATGTCAATTTTAGAACTCCACGTGCGCTGCTTGATGCCGAGTTGTAGCGTTTGAAAGCTGAGTTAAACGTTATTTAAGTTGAGTTGGACGAAGAGATCATTCTCTTTCGCATGGAAAGCTTCTAGTGGACGTGGCGTTTAATCAATTAGTCAACTCTAAATCTGGATCAGTCAACTTGTTCGAATTTGGAACACCTGCTGAAGCTGAGTTAGACTTTCGGATGCATGAGCTGGCCGGAGATGAACAGGACTTTAATAATCAGTCAACTGAAGCTTTGACCGAAGTTGGAAAATAGCTCCGATGTTCGAAAATAGCTCCAATGTTTGCATGTATTTCATTCTATTCTGGTCTGTTGTTCGTATCTATTTCTGGCGGGATTCTATATTCGGATATATTTGTCTATATTTTTACCCATTTGGCCTTATCTTTCGGAATTCTGGCTTTATCTCTGTTCCAACGGTTACTTCCCGTGGTCAAAATTTTACAGCCTGCGGGACGTCACCCTTAGTTTTCTTATTTCGGACTTCTCCGTATATATTTCCTACTTCCTTCAGACTTTATTTCCCGCGTCTCTCTTCGGACTTCTGTCTCACCTTAGTCTTATTTTTTCACTTTTCTTCGGACTTTGCTTTGTGGCCTTCAGAATTTCCTCGGACTATTTGTCCGAAGGAATTCCTTCGGACAAAAAGTCTGAAGGATATCTCTTTTTCCTTCGCCCTTTAACTTTCCGAAGCCCTTTTGATTTCTTCCGTCGGCTCTTTGTCTTTGCTATTTTTTTGAATTTCCTCGGGATTTCTTCCGTCGGGTTTATTTTACGGGCCTTTGTCCGAATTTCTTCGGACTTATGTATTCTCTGAATTTCTTCGGACCTTTTGTCCGAAGGAATTCCTTCGGACAAAAGTCCGAAAAAAATCATTTTCTTGTTTTGCTTTGGCCTTTATTTCCAATTTTTTCTTTGTTTTCTCGGACTGTCTTTTTGCAAGCCTCCCGATTTTCTTCGGACTTTTTGTCCAAAGGAATTCCTTCGGACAAAAAGTCCGAAGGATTCCTTACCTTGACTTTTCTTCTGAAATGTGCCCTTCGGGATTCCAAACATGCCCTTTCGTTTTGTCCGAAGGATTCCTTACCTTGACTTTTCTTCCGAAATGTGCCCTTCGGGATTCCAAACATGCCCTTCCGCCAACCAAGTGCCCTTCGGCACCAACCAAGTGTCCTCCGCCAGTGCCCTTCGGAAAAATTGGAGGGCACCCGGGCTTTTTGCAAAAGTCTCCAAATTTGGTCTTCCTCTTACCCGAAGGGTAGGTGCCCTTCGGGAATATTGAAAGTGTCCCTTTCGAAGGGTACCCTGCCCTTCGGAACTTTTGAAAATGCCCCTTTTCCGAATTTACTCTTTGGCTTGCCTTTTGTGCGGGACTTCCTTTGTCTTTGTGGTCTCTGAATTTCTTCGGACTTTTGTCCGAAGGAATTCCTTCGAACAAAAAGTCCAAAGGATATCTTCGCCTTTGTCTTTCTTCCCCCTAAGTGCTTTCCTGCCCTCCGCAAGGGCTGCTTGGCTTTTGAAATTGCCATTCGAAAAAGTTGTAAAGGCCCTTTTGTCGCTTAAGTGTCGGGAACTTGTAAATTTCCTTTAGACAGTCCGTAGAAATTTTGCAGAGTCCGTAGAAATGGCCTGCAGAGTCCGTAGAAATGACCTATTTTGGTCAAGGAAAACCATGTATTCTTCTTTCCTTGGCTAGAGACGAGAACTTTCCAAGTGGCAAGAGAAAATCTGATTTGTGGAAGATTTGTCAACATTCTGGCGACTCAATTGGGAAGCCTGCCTGCTATGCTTGAGAACTCAGATCCTGTATAGACGTTATTCGAATTCCCAGATGGTGAATCTGATTTCTAATTGAAAATCTGCTCTGATCATGGTTGTAGTAACCTCCTTCAAAATAAGAAGGGAAACACACGAAAGCGGAAAACTAACTAAAAAGCAAATGTGCAAACAAGCACTTATTGAACAAAACTGAAGCAAACTAGTGTGTTTGAGCAACACTTGGAGGAAAGTAAAAGCAACTAAATAACCTAGCTAACCATGATGAAGCATGATCCGCCTCGATCAAATGGGAAATTCTTGAACTCACTCCTTCCGAGAGATGGTACAAGTTGCAAGGCAGGATGTTTATTAGTCATAACCTTTGATGAGACATTTGCCTTGTCGACCAACTGTACTAACATCTTCTCAAATGGGTCATCAACAGCAAACCAGTCACCAACAAAGACAAACTCACCAAGTATTTCCTGATTGTTTTCAGATTGCTTGTTTTCTACCACCTTGTCAAGTGATATCCCATTTATGCATGGTTCTTGAGTGACCACATCCTTCTTATTGACTGCTGCGAGTTCATCCAACTCTTCAAGGAGCTTTCAATATGCAACCCAATCTGTACTGGGATCTTGAATAGGTGATTCTTGATCAAATTTCTCATACACATGCTCTTTAATAGCCACTATATCCATACAAAGCTCTTCAATCTCTTGTAGAGATTCAAGGTACAGCTGCCAATCATCTTTTTGTTCGTCATTTTGATCTATTTGAACTAAATCCACTGTCACGCTATCTAGATCCTTCTCAATAGGAGATACCTGTAACTCATGTATGACTTCAATTTGTAACAGCACCTCTTGGAGTTCATCTACATCAAGATCAGTCTCCCCACTCTCAGCTATAACTGGATGCTCAATTACAACCTTAAGAGAAGTGTCAATAGGAAATTCTTCTTTAGACACTTCTGAAGCATCCTCTATACATTCTACAAGAACTTGTCCTGTAGCTGCAACCTCTTTCTCAATACTCCACAGAACAGGATCCTCTTGAGCAAGGGGGATGGTGGGAGGGTGATGAAATTCATTTGTTTGAGAGGTAATATGAAGCATGGGAGGTTGATCATGATCGGATTTTGGAATCTTGAGGGAAAAGGAAATCTCTAAGGAGTTTTGGAGAGGAGGGAAAGAGAAACTCTTAAAGACCTCTGTATTATGTTCCTTCCACTTGGCCATTACCTCATCAAAGTCTGAAACCTGCTTGTCTTCCTGGATAACCTGAGATTGAGGAATGATTGGTGAGGGAAGGGGACTATAAGAAGGTTTAGTCTCATAAATAGTCACTTGAATAGGCTCCTGAATAGGCTTTTGAATAGGCTTTTGACTCCAACTAGGAAGTTCCCTTGGCACATACTGGGGATGTTTAAGAACTTCATGAGAATAAGAAGCACCATAACCTTTTGTAGACAATTGGTTTAACTCGATTTTCTGTCTTTCCCAAGCCTCTATCTTTTCCAATACAAGAATACATAGTCCATTTATGTCTTCTGGATCATTGGACACATTTCAAAATAGACCATTTACTTCCTCATACTGAGAGTTAGAACAAACCTTCCTTGCATATGCCAGTATTCTGAGCTCTATTTAATTCATTTTTTCTTGAAGGCGATACTGCTCATATGCAACATCATAGTCATATGAAAAAGATGAAATCTGATCCTGAGACTGATATGGCTTACCAGGAAGGTAAGATTCATGCTCCTGATAAGGCTGATTGTGAGAAACTTGATAAGGATCCACATAGCTTTGATAGTACTCTTGATAAGGCTGATTAGACTCATAAAGAGGCTCATAGGTATCGTGACTAGGCTGGTATAATCCATCATTGGGCTAATAAGGAAACATAACATATGAATTCTCTCCATACATAGCCATCAAAATTCATTCACGATAATTCAATAAAAATAGACTTACATGGAAGCTGTCTTGAACTATTAGAAGCAACTGCTTGAGCTTGGAGTCACCGAATACTTCTTGAAGAACACTGTTGTAACTGCGATTTCATTAAAACCAAGAAAAATGTGTCCCACTGGGCATGCCAAAAACTGTTGTCAACCTGGAGCTGCGCCCTGATTCGAGGACGTGCGCGAAACTGCAAGTCCTCTATTCGGCTGAAACAATGGGATCTTCTCATGAGGGTGGGTGCCTCAATAGTGAGAAGAACCTCCACAGAAGGCTGGTCCCTGTATGATGTATCAATGAAGATTCCTACTCTACACTACTGACTACCGTGGAAAAGGGAGAAAGAAAACTTAAAGGGGAAATCCTACCTAAAAGGGGTGATACACCAAGATTTTGATCCACTCATTTTGGAACCTTGAACACTGAACGAACAAGGAAGAAGGAAGACCTTAGACTTCAAATTAATCACTTATGCATAAGTATTTCATGCAGAGGTTCGATCCAATAACTAAAACTTGAGGGAAAATGATGGAGAGAGGTCCGATACAAGACACTTTGCAGCCACCTAACATCCACTTACAATTTCAACAAAAGACAATAAAGAACACTTTAACATGACCTGCACAAGGATAATATAGCAACTAGGTATGAAACAGAATTTGGGAAGGGAAAGAACTCTACCACTTATGCAAATTGCTGAAGAAATATACACTATGCCAACACTTGAAATCTGAAAGTACAGTCCTATTGATCGAAGAGGTTACACAACTCACCAGTGGCAGATTCTGGACTAACCAATTGGAGGATTTTTAATCAAGGCTGAAATCCTTTATATAGAACATTACAAGAGGCCAAAGATTGGCGTAGAAACTTGAAGAGAAAGATTCACCTTGGTTAACTCAAGGCTTTACTTAGCCTTTCAATAAAATATATTTTCCTTTTTGTCCTTGCATGAAGCTTCTTCGTTTGATGAAGCGAAGTTATCTTTGTCATGAACCGCCCACCTCTTTTTTGCATGAAAATCCACGCAGATGTCAATTTTAGAACTCCACGTGCGCTGCTTGATGCCGAGTTGTAGCGTTTGAAAGCTGAGTTAAACGTTATTTAAGCTGAGTTGGACGAAGAGATCATTGTCTTTCGCATGGAAAGCTTCTAGTGGACGTGGCGTTTAATCAATTAGTCAACTCTAAATCTGGATCAGTCAACTTGTCGTTCGAATTTGGAACACTTGCTGAAGCTAAGTTAGACTTTCGGATGCATGCGCTGGCCGGAGATGAATAGGACTTTAATAATCAGTCAACTGAAGCTTTGACCGATGTTGGAAAATAGCTCCGATGTTCGAAAATAGCTCCAATGTTTGCATGCATTTCGTTCTATTCTGGTCTGCTGTTCGTATCTATTTCTGGCAGGATTCTATATTCGGATATATTTGTCTATATTTTTACCCTTTTGGCCTTATCTTTCAGAATTTTGGCTTTATCTCTGTTCCAACTGTTACTTCCCGCAGTCAAAATTTGATGGCCTGCGGAACGTCACCCTTAGTTTTCTTATTTCGGACTTCTCCGTATATATTTCCTGCTTCCTTCGGACTTTATTTCCCGCGTCTCTCTTCGGACTTTTGCCTCGCCTTAGTCTTATTTTTTTGCTTTTCTTCGGACTTTGCTTTGTGGCCTTCAGAATTTCCTCGGACTATTTGTCCGAAGGAATTCCTTCAGACAAAAAGTCTGAAGGATATCTCTTCTTCCTTCGCCCTTTAACTTTACGAAGCCCTTTTGATTTCTTCCGTCGGCTCTTTGTCTTTGCTATTTTTTTGAATTTCCTCGGGATTTCTTCCGTCAGGTTTATTTTACGGGCCTTTGTCCGAATTTCTTCGGACTTATGTATTCTCTGAATTTCTTCGGACTTTTTGTCCGAAAGAATTCATTTTCTTGTTTTGCTTTGGCCTTTATTTCCAATTTTTTCTTTGTTTTCTCGGACTTTGTCTTTTTGCAAGCCTCCCGAATTTCTTCAGACTTTTTGTTCGAAGGAATTCCTTCAGACAAAAAGTCCGAAGGAAATCCTACTTGAGTCCGTAGAAATCCTGCAGAGTCCGTAGAAATGGCCTGCAGAGTCCGTAGAAATGACCTATTTTGGTCAAGGAAAACCATGTATTCTTCTTTCCTTGGCTAGAGACAAGAACTTTCCAAGTGGCAAGAGAAAATCTGATTTGTGGAAGATTTGTCAACAGGAACCAAAAAGATGAAAAAGTATCCAATCCCCTAAGAGATTTTAAATTTTTCCCTTATCCACCATTGGCATTGACATTTTCTCATTCTTCTCTAGAACTCTTTGAGTCTTCACCATCTGATTTCGAGTCTACATCATTGTGTGACTGTTTAGAATGTTTTAGCAGAATATTTCAGAAGTTTCTAGTTGGTGTTGACAAGGTAAAAAATTTGCTTTTCAGCAGCAATATGCAGGGTTCTAAATTTCCATTCCAAGATTCCAACAAACACAAATGTTGATTCAGTCTACCTCTGCCATCCATAAATTTGTGACTGTGGAAGTTTTTACAAAGCAGAATTTTTTAATTTCATTAATCATTTTTTTTGCTTAAGGTAACTGGGACATCACCAAGCCCAGTCTGGATGGGAATTTAGGCACAGACCGCTTTAATGCAGGGTGCCCACAGATTTTGACCACTATATTGCGGCGCCCCATTAACAGGGTGTCCATCGGTTGATGGGCTATATCATCACAGAGAGGGACTTGAACCTGGGTCTCTCATTATCGAAAGCTCCCATTTGCCACTACACCAACACCTCATGGACAATTGCATTAATCATTTAGATTTCAGATATTTAACTTTATACAAAAACCTAAATCTGTAGATTTTGTGAAAAAATAGTCTAATCCTGAGTATGTAAATTTTGTGAAAAAACAGTGGGAATATGTGGTGGACCAATTGGAACAATGTCAGCCCAAAAAATTTGCAATTAATACTAATAAATATCAATATATGAGCCCCACTAATGGAAGAAACAAGTCAATGTCTCTCTCATTTGACCAGCACAGATCTTGAGGCAGGAAAAGATGATTAAATAGACACAAACGTAACACTAACATCAACGCAGCTACCAATGATATCAATGAGGTCTTAGGTCATTCATCAGTGCATTGATCAATTGTTTACTCCTTTTTCCTCATTTATTGTCGCAGTGACCAAAAATCACCGTTTATCCAAATTATTTGTTGCATCCAACAAGCAATCTGTTGTGTTGACCTGATTTTTTGCTGTAGTTTTCTGTGTTCACCAGATTCCCTTCTGTTTTGAATATACAATCTGCTTTTATAATTATAACTAAAAATTGAATGTATATTGACTACTTCTACTGTTGTTGACTATAGTACCTGCATCATGACTGTCATCACTGCTATGAGTTGCAAATGTACTGCTGTTCACTGATAATTGACTAGGTTAACTTAGAATTTATGCTGTACTTTGTTGAATTAAATCCCCAGATGAGAAGCCTATAAAACCCCTACTATTGGGGGTCTATAAGACATCACTTGGTTAATACTTATTGAGATTTAATCTGATTTATGGCATTTGTAAATCCTCCTCTTATTGAGAGACTATAAATTGCCATGTGTTTATCCTATTTGTAACATTTTTTGGTATTAATACTTAGAAGTTAGAACCTATTTAACCCATAAATTTTGCATCTTATTGAGAATTCTGCATTTGAAGCTCTATGATCTAAAATCACAAATTGAACTCCCAGAAATTAAAAGATTCCTAAGCATTCTAGATTTGTAATTAATAGATCTGGTTTATATTTGAACAGAGTTTACGTATGCCAAACAGAAAATACTTGGAAAAATATTCGGACAATTAGTACACAAATAATAATTCTCTTCATCTATCTTATTCAATCGGAGATACAACAAATATATAGTCTGAGTAGCTCCTTAAAACAAGGAGACTATCATTATCTTCAACAATCAACTATCCCCACAATATCTCCTCACACCGTATTCTTACTCACACCTAGAATAGCTAGGTGAGTTGTGACTACAACTCACTCACTATATAACCTATCACACTATATTATTAATGAGTTGTATGACAACTCATAATAATATTATAAATATATTAACCATAATGTGAGCACTAACTATGATTTCCTAACGGTAATGCCATAGGTAATACAGTCACCATGATCTATCAAAGGGGTAATTTATTATTTTATAGTAAGAAGGTGATAATGTCTTTTTTATGTTTCTCTACCAGAAGAGAGCCAAACGAGTTTGCAAATCAAATTGATTTTTTTTTTTTTATGATACTGATTCATGATGAAATGTAAACTGTTAGAGAAAAATGAGAATGTATACCAATGATGGAATCAAAGCTGCTATACTACTGATGATAAATGAAGATACTGCTCCAAGACTAACTAATGTGTTCATATTTGGGGCTCCTCTACACAAACTCTTCCAACCATCAACAAGAAGCTGGCGACCTGGACCAACTAGTGCAATCAAAGACAATGCCATGTGAAATGCTGTAGAATGAAACATATGCATCCAAGATGGTGCCATGGTTCCAAGGAAATGGGAGGCATGCCCAACAAGACAAGTGGCACAAAGAGCCCACGACATAGCAAGTCTATAACCTGTAAAAGTATATAAGATAGATCAGATTATTGGATACCAAAAACTGTCTGGCTATGAAAACTATATCAAAAGTCAATCCTCAAACGGCACACTAACTACTATAATAAAAGCATATATTAGAGAAAAACAATATTAAACCTACCACTATCCTTCAGATGAGCCAATCGTTCCTCTCTTTTCTTTTGGGAAGAGCTATTTCCTTTTTCAGCTGTAGCATCTACATGCATCAAAAAAAAAATAGTAAGAATGTGAACATATACAAGATTTTCTTTGTTTCACAAATCATGATTTAGTATCAACTTCCACGTACCAAAAGAGGTTAGAGAAGGTCAGAAAAGGGGACAAAGGGAAGAGGCTTCACTTGGTGGTCCTATGGCAATCCTGCCTTATATCGAAGGAATATCCAAAGAGATTTCCAGAAACCTGAAGTGCCAAAACCTAAGTAGCTGATTTGTTTTGCATACAGGTACAGAGAATTGGGTATGCCATTACGGAGATTTTTTTAAAAAAATAACAGGTAATTTTGCATTTAATATTTCTCCTATTGTGAACCCAATGGGTATATTATACTACACTAGAGTTATCTATATAAAGAGCTCTAGTTTGTCATTCCTACATATGAATTTTCCTGATGATGGATCACAAGGTGTGATACAAAATGTCGAATCAAAATCTTGCACACAATTTACCAAAAACCTTGTTTCTCATGTTATGGACTGTGAAAGCCATAGATCTTTATTTAGGTTATTATCATGTTATTATAGTTCATATGAAAGGAATTAACCTTTTGGTAGAGAATCAATAAACAAAACTATTTTGAAAAATAAAACAATACAAAGTATGTACAAAACTATATGGTAAAAGCATTCAGATTGTCATAATAGACACAAGATATTTCGAGAAAGGAATTATATTCACTATGAACATAATTTATAATATACTCTATCTCCAAAATACATGTGCAATGGAATATGTGGAGAATAAGAAAGAGTTCCCTTAACGAGCAACACAAGGTGTGTCAATTAGCAAAATTTGCACAACCACCAATGATAACTCAAAATTAAAATAAGCATGCATTAATTAGTAACTAATCATTCCCATGAATCATAGTGCCATAATCTCTTATTCATTTGTGTATGGTACAATGGCAAAATTTACTGATTATGTCCTCCCTCCCTACAGTTCCCTGCCCCAATAAGACTAGTTGACACTCATGCCAGCAATGCTAAAGAATTGGGTTGAAGGTCAGATGTGGCAGTTCGCTCAAAGGATGAAAATGGGGGCAATGTTATGAGCCTACTGACACTCTTAATTATGAAGGGTTACATCCTAGATACACAACCCCCTGAATGGTTACTTAGTGGCAAGTCATGTTCTCTTGCACATGACCCTCTATATTCATATATATAACCACAACCTATAACTATATTCATATATCTCAGATTCTAATATTACATTTTATATTTTCATTTGTAGATGTATTCTATATTTACAATGTACCTAGTAGAACCCTACATGTGGTATCATAGCTAACTATCCTATGAATTGTGGTTTGCAAGATGGTTGATGGCTTTCGCCCTTGCACCCTAGACTTGTGGTTCGTTTGATTTTTGGTTTGTGATCAAAAGAATTATTCTTGGCCTATGGCCTGAATTTCCTTTGGCTTACAGCCAAATTTGGCTTAATTTAAATAAATGCATATTTAGATGGCTTTCAAGAAAGAAAGAGTGGAGGAAATAAATTAGGGCTGAGATTAGGGATGTCTCATGTCTGCAACCGTGGCCTAACGTGACTCAAACTCAGAATCGTGGACTTGCTTCTACCGCCCACAACTCCTCTCCAGGTTTGCAATCATACTTTTTCCTTGAACTGCTCTTGGTTTTCAATCATCACTTGAAAGTGCTAGTTCGAATCAGGCCCAACACAACCGAGCAAGGCGAGCAATCAATCATTTTTTGTTCTATTAGAGTTTTCCATGTGATGTGCCAAGATCTCCATATTGATACCATTTTAATTTCTGGTTAAGGCTTCAAACCCCCTACTATTGACAATCATAGAGGGTTGATGTTGGATGAGTCCATAGCTGGCATGGGCAAATTAACTGAAGAGCAATACACAATTTGGTGAATAAAGGACTGAACAATAATGCATAGTGCATGGATGAAAAGAACAAATAGAACACTTGTTAAACTTCTTGTCTCTTTGATGGGCAATAACGTGATTCTAAAATTTTCTAATATTTCAGATAAAATTAACCGTGCAGATTTGTAGTTTGATTTATTGAAGGAATTGTTTTCTGGAGGTGGGCATACGATAATCACAACCAGCATAGCAAATTGTGTGGAAGCAGGAAAACTTATGATGGAAAATACCCCAATACATTTTGGTCACCTTGTACAGTCAATATCATGCTGAAGGACATGTAAAAATTTGGCGTTGTTAAACTGATTATGGACAAGGAAAGTCCATAACTAGGTACATCTACAACCATCCATGGTGCTTAACTTGAAGAGAAAGCATAGGACAAAAGAAAGCTTATCTGATTTGCAGTCACGTGACATGCCATGAACCTTGCAAGCTTTGTATGAACAGAAGGAAAATCTAAAAAGAATGTTTGTAGAAAAGAATGGATGAATTCCACCTATGCCAAGGAGGCAGATGGAATTAATTTTTTAAAGAATGTTTTTTGAATGAGTTATTTTGGAGGGCATTTGATGAGGTGATACGTGTTAAAGCCTTTGGTCAAGTTTTTTTTGTCTAATGGAAGGGGATAATCCCCCTATGGGCTACATTTTTTACACAATGGATAGGTGCCAAGATGACAATTAGAGTCATTTATCAGATGACAATTAGAGTCATTTATCAGGACAAGAAGATAGAATGTTGTCCTCTTATAGACGTCAGTGACAATACGAGATGGAAACAACTTCACAGGCCTTTACAAGTAGTAAGGTACTACTTGAACCCATCATTATTTATAAAGAACCCTCCAAATCTGATGAAGAGGTTTTATAAGGCATATAAACCTGTGTAGAGAGGATAGTTCTAGATGAGAAGATCAGAAATAAAGTCCAAAAGGAATTGCAATCGTATAAGAGGACAAAGGGCATCTTTGCTAATAGAATTCCAATCCAAGGGAGACCTAGGTAAATTAATAAAATCTATCCAAGTAAGCTTTCATATTTTATATATTTTGTCTTACAATGTATTGTTATTCTTAGTTTTTAGTAATGTGATTCATTGCATGCCATAAGAACCTTCTAGTTCTAGGTGCATGTGGGATTATTATAGCATTGGGACACTTGAATTATAAAATATTTCTTCCAACTTTTGAGTCAACCATGTCTTCTATAAACTGCATACCCGTCAGGTAAGCAACAATCAGTAACAGGCCTGGTAGGTAAACCCCAGTTTGGAGTTGCCTGTTAGAACCTACAGATGGCACTTGTGATGTTTCAAGGATAATAGGTTAGACATAAGCATTCAAAGCATAGATAACTTAATCCCCTAGGATCTATTTTTACTTAAAGATACAAACTAAGTTACCATTTCAGGTTTGGGTACAAGTATGCTGGTACAGTGGTTTTTTGCCTTGAGTACGGCCCTAAAAAAATATAAAATATTAAAAATATAAATCTCTTAGCCTAATAAACAATAATTAACCACAAAATGCATAGAATAAACAAAAAACTATTGATAAATTGATAATGATAAATGAATTACAAAAGTTATGATAAATATTAATTATTAAATCAAAACTAGAAATCATTGTCATATTGCTCTTCGTTGAGAGCATCATCATCATTATGTGGTTCATTAGAATTGCAAGTTGTAGTAGTGCCACTGGCACTCCCACTAGTTGCACTATGTGGGTATGAAAAAAATTCTTGCCCCTCTATCAAATCATGAAAGGTGGGCAATGGAAACATCTAAGGCAAGATGCTCTTGCTCTATATCCGAATGCTTCGTCTCCCCACTAGTTAGAATGCACATAGACCAACTCTTCCACCTCTTTTGTTGCCAACTTGTTGCAATTAATTGCGTGAATAAAGGTGTATGTACCCTAGTGTCACTCAACTGAAAACGAACTTGTAACTATTAGGGCAAAGTCAATGCAAAATTAAAATTTATGAACGAAAAAAGTAAAACTTAAAACAAAAACAAAGAGTTAAAAATCTTACCTATGACAAAAATTTGACTGCAAGAGAGTGCAAGTACATATGAGAGTCCTTGTACTTGCCTAATAGAGCGCCAAGGTTGTGACCTATAGAGGCTATAAAATTTCCAAACTCCCCCACAGCTATGTCTTCTACATCAAGATTGGGAAAACACCTAGTAATCACCATATTATACCTTTCACTAACTTCAACATCCCCAGATGGTGGTACCCTCCTAGGCAAAAAAAGGATCTTAGTGTTGTAGTATCTAGGAGCTAATTCAAAGTGAAGGAGATACAATGGGGTGGTCATTTTGTTCTACCAATCAATGAGATAGGCTTGCGCTTGTTTGAAGAAACAAGATCGCATGATCTTGCTCTTTTGCATTTATAATGGCATTTATATTCTCAATATTGAGACGAAACCATCGTAGATCTCTCCCAAACATGGTTTTTTTGTGTATGCATATTGGATCATACTCATGATGGGCTCAATGAAACTAAGTAGTCCACAAAAGCCACCACTCATCATCTAGGATCAACATCTTCACTTTTTGGGTCCTCTCAATGTTCAACTACCTCCATACAATCCAAAGGTTGTTGATAGCCGTGATGTAAAGTCCATTTGGCACCTTCACGAGTCAGCTCAAAACGATTGTGTGCGAGACAAATTGAGTCTCAACAACCTGATTGGAATTTATAACAAAAAATGTTAAAAAACTTTGAAAAATCTAAAATTTACATTCTTACAACATCATGTACTTTGTTTTTTTTTTAAATTACAATTTATAAATAAAGTAGCTAATATAAATTTTAAATTATAAATTAAAATTACTGAAGTGAAATTTAAAAAATAGTTTTGCTTACCTTCAACAACTCCAACTTTAAGAATGACCAGAAGATGGCATGTGACATGTGATGGGCCATGTCAAACATTTGGATCTCTTCGGCCTTAGAATACACCTATTTGACCCAAATTTTCAGCCCAACTTTTGCAACATTAGGCTGAGCAAATGAACAAGGAGTCCAAAATATACACCCATACCTCAGCTCAGCCAACATCCTTGTAGCTTTGCAATTTTTAACATTGTCTGTTATGACATGGACAACATTTTCAATCCCCACCACCTCAATGGATTCTATGATGTTGGCAATGAATTATTCATCCTTCACTTGTCCCTCACAATCAATGGCTTTCAAAAACATTGCCCCTTTAAGGCAAACTCCAACCACATTAATCAAGGGATAATTTCTAGCATCTTTCCATCAATCAGAAACGATGAACACACTTGTTTCAATCCATGAATCTTGAATGGGCTGCAATGAATCATCTACAAATTCTGTTTCTTTGGCCAATAGGTGGTGCAGACCTTCTCATAACCTAGGCCTCTACACCCTTTTGGGACTTCATTGATCCCTCTCCCCATATCCCACCAATACGGTGACCTAACAACATTAAAGCACAGCATATTGCCATAAAAACGTCGCTCAATGAGCTCATTGGCGATATCCCTAGACTCATTTCAGAATGCCTTATCCAATGGTCCTTTTATTATTTTGCGAGAAAGAGTATAATCCTCTTCATATGTGGATACAGTCACTTAAAAAGATGTATCGCTGCCACAACTACGATACGAGATGGGGCAGCAGATGGTTCCTCAATCGAAATCCTTTATTTGCCAAAGGATGAATTTATTTCAACACAACTGTATTTTCTTCTTGTTCTTTGATCTACTCCTGACTCTTTGTTGTTGACACTAGTGCATCCTTCTTCCATAGACAAGATTTGATATGCTGGCCAGGAATTGCACTCAAATGGGCTTTCACCCAACTATATCAGCTCGTGTATTTGACATTGCACCAATTTCAAACCCAAATATAACCCCAACCACTAGGAACCTGCTCTAGCTTCAAGACATATTTCAAAATTGGAAAGTATGCATCGGTTATGAAATGGGATTGGCCTACAAAACTAGTACTTGCTAACATTGTAATACCTCTAGCTGCAAGTTTAAAAACCGCTGAAATATTATCCTTAGGAAGAAAAAAATCCTTGAGGCCTAAACTGCTGGTACTTGTTAAAAAATGACTAAAAATAACAAAAATTAAAAAAGTAGGTTGTTAAGATGGGAAACAAAAATAAAAAATTGATTAAAACTTACCTTCAATCCAAAAATACTCCTTGTTTCAAGCTATCTCCTGGACAGAAGAATAGAAAAAAAATGAATTTCATACTTTTGTTGATAGAGTTTAACCCTTAAATGTGCAATGAGAGATAAGTGTGTTGTTTTGTGTTTTAATTTTGGTAAAATGGGAGGCCAGTCGCTTTTAAGTTTTCATTTCAGATTTTTGGAGGTTTTAGGTTCTTTTTGTTTTGAAGTCATTAGTCAAAGTCAAACTAGTGAAAAAAATTAAATAGAAAAAAACTATATGAGCTAGTGAATTTGACATTGCACCAATTGCAACCCCAAATATAACCCCAACCACCAAGGACCTGCTCTAGCATCAAGACATATTTCAAAATTGGAAAATACGGATCAGTTACGAAACGGGGTTGGCTCACAAAGCTAATACTTGCTACCATGGTAATACCTCTAGCTGCAAGTTTAAAAACCAATCAAATATTTCCTTTGGAAGCAAAAAATCCTATGGCCTAGACTACTGGTACTTGTTAAAAAATGACTAAAAATAGAAGAAAAAAAAAAGGTAGGTTGTTAAGATAGAAAACAAAAATAAAAAATCAATTAAAACTTGCCTTCAATCCAAGAATCCTCCTTGTTTCAAGCTCCACAATCTCCTTGGCAGCAGAATACAAAAAAATTGTATTTCAAACTTTTGTTGATAGAGTTTAAGCCCTAAATGTGCAATGAGAGGTAAGTGTGTTGTTTTGTGTTTTGTTTTTGGTAAAATGGGAGGCAAGTAACTTTTACTTTTACGTTTTCATTTCATATTTTTGGATGTTTTAGGGTTTTTTATTTTTAAGTCATTAGTCAAAGTCAGACTAGTGAGAAAATAAAATAGAGAAAGTAGGCTTTGTTGTCCCCAAAAATGAGTGACATTTTTGGGACAACCTATGAACTATTTTGGTTCATAGGACCAAAATCATCTCTCCCTTTTTCAAAAATTGTTCTGAGCATTCGGGTTCTTCATTTTTCAAAGCTTTTCCAGAAATCTACAGACTCAACATGCTTGAAATTAGCAGTTTCAGCAGGTTCAAAGGCTTTTGCAGGCGAGTTCAATCAAAAGAACAAGTTTCTAACACTTAGTCATTTCCAGGATTGGTTCAGCGCCTTGGTTCAATCAAAAATGTCCATCGGCAAGCTTCAAAGAACAAAGGCTTGAACCGTTGAACCGTTGAACCAAAAGTTGGTTCAATCGGTAGGTTCAAGGGGCTGCTCCAAAGCCAAAGGAACAAGTGCCCTTGCGGAGGGTAGTAAACAAAAGCGAACGAAAGTTGGAAATCCCTCGGGAAAATGGCTAAGTAAAAGAGGCCAAAAGAATTCTTTCGGAAAGATTTTTCTCGAAGCAAAATTCCTTCGGACTTTTTGTCCGAAGGAATTCTTTCAGGCTTTTTGTCCGAAGGAAAAGCCCAACGGAAAAAGCCCGAAAGCCAAAAGCCCACCAAAGAGGCAAGAACCCGCCAGGGAAGTTAAAGCCCGAAGGCCCCCTGAAAAATCCCGAAGGGTAGATACCCTTGCGGGGGACACTTGACGTCAGAAAAAGGACCTTTTCCAAGGACCCAAAGGGACACCTTCCCTTCGGGACGTTCCAAAAGCTGAACAAAGACACGGAAAGGAATCCTCAAAGACTTAGACACAAAGAGCTTCAAAGAATGAACCGATTGAACCATTGAACCGTTGAACCAAATGGTTCAATGAGTTCACAGGTTCAAAGGTTCAACCAAGTGCGATAAAGATCAAAGAGCTTAGGAAGAACAAGGAAGCGACGGGCAGAGGAAGAACCAATGAACCGATTGAACCTTGAGCCAAAAGAGTTCAAAGTTCAATGGTTCACAGGTTCAAGCAGTTCAAAGGCGGCCTCAAGCAAAGAAAGAAGCAACATGGATGATTCCAAAGGCAAGTTCAATGAAAGCGATGGTTCAACCAGAGAGCAAAGAAGCGCTTAAGCAGGGAAGCGATGGACCAAAAGAGACAGAGTGAACCAACGAAGCGATGAACCAATGAACTTTCAAATGGTTCACGGGTTCAAAGTTCAACACAATTCAAGTAGCTAGCGACCATTGACAGTCCCTCAGACGTCAAATTTAAAGTGAGGGAAAATCCATGGAAATTCAAATAGAGCGCGGAATTTAAAGAAAGAACCAAGCGACTGGCTGAAAAGGGAGTCCGAAGACTCAAATTGTTACAGGGGAGAGAGGAGCAAGACCAAAGAACCAAAAATATTTTCAAAAGAGTTATTTCCAGTAGGTGAAACAGTGGATCAAGTAGACTTAGACTTCTGAGCGCACCAAATCAAGGACGCCGGCCCATTTTTCTTCTATAAAGTAATGACGAATTGGACAGTTGCGCAGATATCAGGGAAAGGACCAGACAGTCCATTCTAAGAAGAGACATATTAGAAGAATAAACACGCCATAGTTATGGCAATACACTGTTCTCAGCATGGTCCCTCCAGACAAAACAGAAGGCGCATTAAAGACGTTGACTGCAGCATGGGCCGTCCCATGGGAAGGAACGCCAAGCCTTGCGTAGTTTGCTATAAGATTGTAATTTCTCTCATTAGTAAAGTAGACTTTTCATTTTTATAGAAGCGAAACTCTGCCCAATTGAAAGGAGAATACTGAGACTTTGAGCTCAGATTGTAATTTCATTTCATTTTATCTGAATGAGAAAGCAAATTGTTTGCAGACTTTGTGTTGTTTTGGCTTGTATCATTTTAGGAGATTATTCTTATGTCTATCTTCTAAATGTGTTCTCATCTATTTAATTTGGCAAGCAAAATTAGTGAAAGTAATAAGGAAGGTGTCCTAAAGGCCAATTGTGAGAAGATTTTGCGCTTTCACATTTGTTTTCAGTGTGTGTTTTTCTTTTCTTTCTGTGTTGAGGATTCTGAGACGACTTTGTGCCCCCATTATCCTTTGTGTTATACTCTTTGGGCAGTTGAGGTGGAAACTTTGTGTTTTGTTTCATCCTGCTGGTTACTGCGTCTATGTTACTAGTTTCTTGTCCTCCCTGAAAGAACTCATGCTGTTTCTTGCAAGAACACTTCTGAAAGAAGAGAAGTGCCTTCAGTGTTCTCACCAGGATTTTCTCCTTTGTTTGTGAGCATCATCTCTGAAAGAAGAGAGATGGATGGTATATCCTACCCCTGAGTGTTATTTTCAGCTTATATTTCTAGTATATAGCTCCTGCGTATTTATAGAGAACCTCCCCTTGATGAGAAGAGAGATTTGTCCACCTCTGATGCAATAAACCTGCACACTAGGCCGACCAATCTCCTTTGATGTGGATGATAAGACCTATTTTGCTCAATCAGACTGCTGACTGACAAAATATGCACCCAACAGGCTTTATGCCAGGATCGCCCCAAGTTCATCCCAACAACGTTTAAGTCCTTCTGTTGAATGACCCTGACATAGCTGGGCCAGCCACGACACAACCGAGACAAACCCAAGGCCAAACCATATACATCCATGACCAGTACCCTGATAAAATGAGTGGAAAAGCAAAAAAGCTCAAGTTCATCCCAACAACACCCAAGTCCTTATGCTAAAGGACCCTGACATAGCTATGCCAGTCGCTACATACCCAAGACGAACCCAGGACCGAACCATGTACATCCATGACTAGTACCCTAATAAAATGAGTGGAAGAACAAAAAGCTTAGATAGAGGTCGATCACAATAACACATTTTATTCAACGAGAACAATAAAATATATATCAACTCTCCTATAATCACTCTTCCTAAGAATAGGTTCGTTGTTCTAATAACTAACAAACCTAGATTCCTTCCTAGATAGCCTCACACAATCTCTACGTGATTTGGTTACCAAATCACTTACATCAATTTCTTAACAAACTAATATCTCACCCATGTGAGTACAAACAATATTATTTCCAACATTCCCCCTCTTAGTGCTCACATGGAGAAATATAAACCACACAAACACACATACATATTTAGCACACATAATCTTCCTCGATTGGATAGGAAAATTCTTCATTATTGGAATGAGAAGTGGATTCTTTCCAGTCGTTTTCTTCAATTGCCATGGCCTAGCCCTATAGCTTTCTGTCAAGAAGGTCTGGTGCTCTTTGCTTGCGATTCATAAGAATATGCCCTAGTTTTTTACAATAAAAACATGTGTATTTGTTTTTTCCATTTTTGGATTTAAACACACATTTAGAATTTATGCAAGTGCTTGGCTTTTTTTGTGGGACTATCACTTCTTCTGAAACATTGTTTTTATTCTTGTTTCCCTCATCAAGTAATGTCGATATAATGTTCTTGTTGGCCATTTTTGGCCCACATACCAAATTTTGCCCAAGTGTGAGAAGGTAGACTTTCAAGCAAAAGTGGCAAGTTAAGACAACTTCGGGTTTCTAGAGGAGCACTACTTAAAAAAACCTTATAAGTAATCAGCAGTCGAAACCCCGAAGCAAGTAAAAAAGTTTGGAAATCTCGTTTTGGTCTGGGCAGTGTATTTCGGGTTTCTGAGGATGCACTACTTAATTACTTCATAAGTTGTAAGCAGTCAGAAACCCCAAATAAGTAAGAGGACCTCAAAAGTCCAAAGTAAGTAAACTTGGAAAACCCGAATTACTCTGCATAGAGTAAATCGAGTTTCTCCAAGTACTTTACTTAAAAAGCTTGATAAGTAAAGGATATGGGAAAGTCCAAAGTTAGAGAGATCAAAAAACCCGAATTACTCTGCATAGAGTAAATCAGAATTTTTCGAGTGCTTGACTTAAGCTTGGTCCAACGACACAAGAGTCATGATCAGGCGAATGAAAGGCTACCACGTGGTGTACGCTAAAGCAGAATGGGCCAATCAGCAAAGGACAAGTGGCACAAAGACGACCAATGAGCAGCCGCGCTAGCTGCTAAGGAGGCACAACTTAAGCAACTGGGAGGCAATTCTTCTCTAGCTCATTAGCGTATCAACTAAGTGGGCCCCAGAGCATATTTTGGGGAGAATGGGGAATCTTTTATTTGTTTTGAATCTTTGCAGTTGTAACAACTTTGGGAGGCCATCATGGCCAAGGATGGGAATCTCGTGCTACTTGGGGGACAAGCCCCATCCTTATATTCTAAACTTCTTTTTCTTTGAACGGTCAACACTTTGTGTAAAGAACTCTGTTCAAACTATAATAGAATACTTTTATTTGTTTTAACTTGGTCTTCTGCTCATGGAATGTGGTCCATTGTTTCAAGTTTAGAGTTGATGCTTATGCAAGAGGAGTGATTTTATGCTTGTGTTACAGAGATGAATGCAGTTAGATTGTGTATTTGCTAGTCTAACCCCTTGTATGTTCTTTTCAATTTCCTTGTGAACAATTTATGTTTTATGTACTTTTAGTTATAAAGCATTTCAAAAGCTTTGTGTGTCATTACTACAAATCTTTGAGGGTTTACATTCTGTGAAGGACCTACACATAGGATATTCATGTTGGTGTCCCTTAGAAGCTTGCCCACTGAGTGGCTAAAAGTTTGTGCAATCGGTGACCCAGGCACACAATGGTATAACTATGACTTGGCATGCTTCTGTTCTCAAGCATTACAATTCTCTTGATTAGAAATATCTTTTTTTGCCATGCCTTGCTCTCCTTTTTTATGTTTATTTTGGAATCGAAACACTCTCCCCTGTTTTAGAAATTGGCAAAGTTAGGCTCAAGAGCAGTCAATAATCAAGTTCAGTCAGCTAATACGAATTTCGGGCATTTATCGGGTAGACTTTAAGCCTCTAGTAGAAGCACTCTGTGTTCTTTGAGTAGAATAGGTTAAACTACTCGATCCTTAGATTGAACCAACATTAATCCTAAAATTAATGAAGGGATATCTTTATTCCATGCATTGTCCCCCACTTTTCTCTCTGGGACACTCAACCTCATGAGTGCCTTCGGACGTAGGATTTTGGAGCGAACAACACGCTCTTTTGAGAGTGATATAAAAAGAGAATCCTGTTTCATAAGGCCTCAACGCATGCTACCAATAAATGCTCAATGTGAGGTAGTGGTTCTTTATTGAATTTGCAATTGTACTCCCCCTTTGAATTCCTTCATGCACCCATGAAAATTTGGCCAAGTCTTGAAGTAGCAAATTAAGGCAATGTGCTACACAAGGGCTCCAATAAATTTGTGGATACTTTTCCATAAGCATTTTTCCAACCCCTACACAATTTGTGGCATTATCAATGACAACCTAAACTACATTTTCTTCACCCACTCAAGAATTGCTTCATCATAGATTTTGAAAACATATTTTGAAGTCTTCTTGTGGTTCATGGTGTTGATCACTTTCGAGAAAGATATGCCTTGAAGGCAATACACCAAGATATTAACCAATGGCCTTTGACACATGTCAAACCTGCCATCACACAATATATTGCACCCTGTTACCGTCTAAGAAGCCTTGACCTCTGCCATGTTTCCAGTGATCCTCTTTTGACCTTTCCATAAGAGTGGTCCTAAGCTTTTCAGACCTAGGTGGAATGTATCATTTGTCAAATTAAAAGATTTTCTTGATTGCATTTGTAAAGAATGGAATCCTAGCCACGTTGAATGGAATGGCACTTGAATAAAATAAATTGGCCAATGCATCATCCACATCTTACTTCTGAATTGGGTTCCAAATGCTAAGAATTATTCCACTTCCACTAGTGTTTGATTGCAAAAATGAAGATGGCATGCTCGCAAAAAAACTTTTTTATGTGCTCTCGAAAAAAAATTCTTGAATTCTTTGTTTCTTTTGTGTAGCAGCGTGTTTTCTAACTAGTGATTGTTCCTCTTCTTTCTCTAATTTCACTCTGATTTTTGGGGTAACATTAGCACGTCTTAACACCCCCACCAAGGCCACCCGATCTACCAAGTAAGTGGTCCACCACCCTAGTTAAACTCCCAACAAACATTTTTCCACAAGTTACATTTTATTTCATGCCCTAATCCAATTTTTGACACATGCTTCCATGCCTCGGCTTTTGACCTTTGAGGAGCCATGGATTTTTCTGCAAATTAAAAAATTAAAATTAAAATAAAGCTTAAAAGTGAAACAACTTGGCCTCCATCCTTCATTTCCTCTAACCTCTTTCATCTCATTGCTTACCCAGTGAATTTTTCTTTGAGCCTCAATAGTTTCCACATTGGGTTTATTATAACTTCCATCCCACAATGCGAAACTTGGATATCAGTTTCCATAAAAAAATGCATCCATTACGATGATTGAATATGACATTGATGACATTGTTATTAAATTTGATGAGATATAATCAACATACAATGACAAATTTTGACAATGACTCATTATTATTTTGATGAACAAATGACCAATGATAAAAATCCAATTAAAGATTGTATTTGAAAAACTAAATGACACTTTTGAGTTTAATGTTGACGACATACAAAAAATGAAAACACACTCTTTAACCAACACACCAAAAGACTTAAATTTTATGAAAATGACGTGCTACATCAAGCCACATATTACTAGAAGCTATAAAGTTGAGGTAAAGAAAGGCACAAAACTAAGTTTGAATTATGGATTACGCTCAAAGAACAGCTAAGAAGAAGAAATCGGGGCAATAGATATGAACCCATGGAATACTTATATCATAAATAAAAACAAAATTAAAATAATTGAACTCCAAGATCGGTATCTTCGAATAGGGGGTGCGATGATAGGCGTCGAAGGGAAAGAAGCGATCGGGGGTTCCAGGATTGACAGGCCTGCGGCAACCTCCAGTGGCGACCGAGCCCATCCCGAAGCAGGGTCTCAAGGTAAAGAGTCCTTTTATGCCAGTGACCGTCCGAAGTTTGACAGGATTAATGGACGCTTGCCGCGAAGCCAGGATAGCCCTGTGCTGGTTCTTTCTCTAGAGGCTGTCAAGGAAGATGTAGACTATTTGACTTCACATGCTTTAATCTGTAAGTTCCTTGGGATCAAAATTTCCCTGTCGGCTTTGGAAGCCTGGATTCGCCGTTCATGGCAGGTGGAAGGGGATTTTGATATTATGCTGGCTGGAAATAGCTACTTCATGGTTAATTTTTCCTCTGTGGCTGATGGGAATCGCATATTTGAGGGAGATCCGTACTTTTATGATCGTATTGGTTTGTTTATCAAACCCTGGCATGCGGGGTTCAATTCTGCTGAAGATTTTCCATCTTGAGTTCCTGTTTGGGTTTGCTTGCCGAGACTCCCTCTGGAATTCTGGCGTGAGGATATTTTGTGGCAGATTGCGGCCATGCTCGAGACACCAACTGCAATAGCGCATCAATCACTGAAAAAAAAAGTTATTTTTTATGCCCGTATTTGTGTTGATATTGATTTAAATAACCCTTTGCCGAATTCGATAGAAATTTGCATGGGCTCTTCCTCCTGGATCCAGCAGCTAGATTATGAATCTATTCCCTTCCGCTGTCGAATTTGTCATGTATATGGGCACTTGCGGCGTCAATGTCCTCATGCTGCCAGAGGTAATGGTACACCTGATGAGCCATTGGGGCCAAGGATGGATTATGAAGGTAAAGGGAACGGCCGTCCTGTGCAGATGGGATCCAGAAATAATCAATTGGATAGTGCTGCAAAAGGGAAAGCTCACCTAAACTCTTTAAGCCCGGGGCAAGGGCCAGTTGGCTCTAACGCTCCTGATATGTAAGGCTTTATCCCAGTGCGCCGCCGAGCTAAGGGACGGGGTCAGAAACGACCGAATTTAGACCGCCAAGTGGACTTTGGTTTTAACCATTTTGAGGCTCTTGATAATATGGCCATTGAAGGAGTTCCTATAGCTGATCAGTGTGGAGACCCGGCTTTGGAGGAGAGGGGTCCTATTCTAAATGATGTTCAGGATATGATTGTTCAGCAGATTTCGAAGGCTTCTCTAGACCCAGATTCCGGTGCCCTGATGGCTCTTCCAGCCCCACAGGATAAGGACGTCCTTTGGGCAGATCTAGTTAAAGATGGAGGCGCAATCAGTAAAGAAAAGAGGTCTTCTTCTGCGCTGGGTCTAATGCAAAGACCTTTTAAGAAAGCTTCCCTTACCACCCCTTCCAGAGCTGGGCGCAAGAAGGATCAGGACAAAATTAAACTCACAGGTGATTTACTGGTAGAGTCGGGGGTTGTTAAAACCCTGGATGAACATTTCCCTCACTCTACTCAATGATTGTTCTGTCATGGAACGCGAGGGGATTGAATAGCACCCCCACGCAAAAAGCTACTCACCAATTGGTGAATGAACATTCTCCAAATATTTTGTGTATTCAAGAAATCAAGCTTGCTATGGACTCTTTACTTACTTGTGCTCCTAGTATTTGGTTCTTAGGCCAATGGCAATGTGTTGGCGCCTTAGGAAATTCTGGTGGTATCGCTATGGCTTGGGACCCAAGGAAAGTGACGCCACTCCATTGGATGGCTAGTCTCTCGGCCCTCTCGATGGTAGCTTCCTCCTTCGAGACCGGAGAGATGATTCTTGTTACTACGGTTTATGCTCCTACTGATAGTCCTAGCCAGGTCAAGCTTTGGGAACATATCCGCTTTGTCAGAAACTGCCACCCCTTTCTGCCTTGGATTGTTGGTGGGGACTTCAACTTGGTCCTTAGTCTGGAAGAGAAGAGAGGTGGATCAATGCATCTGGGTCCCTCTGAGCTTCTTCGTCAAAACATCGAGCTTTTACACCTCTCTGATGTTAAACCTCTCAACGGCCTTTTCACCTGGAATAACAGAAGAAGTGGTAATGCGGCTATCTCTTAGCGCCTGGACAGATTCCTAGTCTCATGTTTTTGGCTTTCTGGATCCATGTCTCTCTCTTCTGAAATTCTCGATTGGAGAGGTTCTGACCACTGGCCGATCAGGCTCTCTACTAGGTATATTGCGGCTCCTAAGAAGCCTCCTTTCAAGTTTCAGCTAATGTAGCTGCGCGACTCTTCTCTCCATGACCTGATGACCCACTGGTGGAGACAAGGAGGTCCCGATTATGGCACTGCAATGTATTCCTTTTCCAAAAAACTTCAATATGTCAAGAGAAAACTGAAGTACTGGAACAGGAATTGCTTTGGCAATTTACACTCTATGAAGAAGGGTGCGCAAGACCGGTTAGATGTGATCACCAGACAGATTCAGGATGATGGGTTGACAGAAGCTCTTCACGCTACTGAATCTCAGGGTGCTAAGGATCTAGCAGAGTGGGATCTCCGTGAGGAAATTTTTTGGAAACAGAAGGCAAGGATAGATTGGCTTCAGGAGGGGGACAAGAATACAACATTCTTTCACAATTCTGTGCAGGCTCGACGGAACAAGAACTTCATCTCTTCTCTTGATACCACGGATGGGACACATCTGACCTCTTCGCAAGCTATTTCCAGGGAAGCTATCCGGTTTTATTCGGCTCTCTTCTCGGGTGACCTTCCCACAACCGAGTTGACTGAAAATACAGTTTTATCTTGCATTCCTTCGGTTGTGACACCAGGTATGAATGACTCTCTAATGCGCCCAATTGGTATGACAGAATTGGAGGGGGTGGTCTTCAGCGTAAGAAAAGGCAAAGCCCCGGGCCCTGATGGCTTCCCGGCTGAATTCTTTCAGGAGTTCTGGGATATTATTAATCATGATTTGCTAGAGCTGGTTCAAGAGTCTTATTCCAGCAAAGAGATGCTCCGTGCTTTGAATGCCACTTTTCTTGTCCTTATTCCGAAGGACCAAGCTAACCGGCTTGATTGTTTTAGGCCCATTGCTCTCTGCAATGTGGTCTATAAAATCATCACTAAACTCCTTGCGGAGAGGCTTAAAGTTTGCCTTCCCGTGGTGATCTCGGAGGAACAAGGCGGTTTCGTTGCAGGCAGACAAATTTTGGATGGGGTGGCTATTGCGTCTGAAGCTATCCACTCTATGAGTGTGTCCCAGGAACGGGCCATGTTCATTAAGCTGGATATGGCGAAAGCCTATGATAGAGTCAATTGGGGTTTTTTGCAGAAAATTCTTCTAGCTTTTGGCTTCAACCAGGACTGGGTTCGATGGGTTATGAGTTGTGTCACTACCCCCTCCTCGGTCCTTATTAACAGGGAGCCCACAGAGTTGTTTGGCGCGTCTAGAGGCCTTCGCCAAGGAGACCCGCTCTCTCCTTATCTGTTTATCATTTTCGCTGAGGGACTTGGGCGACTTATCAAATCTCGTGTCTCTCAAAACTTGCTTCAGGGGTGGCAATGGGGGAATGGATTCCCTGCTTTGACCCACCTTCAGTTTGTTGATGACACTGCTCTGGCTGGGAGAGCCCGAATTCAGGAAGCTGGGGCCTTTCGGCTCGCCCTTGATACTTATCTGGCTGCTTCTGGGCAGAAGATTAATGAGCACAAGTCTTTTCTGTTTTTCTTCAACACTCCGGATTCGATCCAGAGGAGGATTGCTGCTATCCTGAGGTTTCAGATTCATTCTTTACCCCTGACTTACTTGGGGGTCCCTATTGTTCTGGGAAGACAGCCTAGGCTCTTTTGGCAGAATGTTCTTGACAAACTTAGACAAAAAGTGAATCACTGGTCCCATAGATGGCTCTCTACGGCTGGCAGGGTGATTCTTTTGCAATCTGTGATTCAAGCCCTTCCCATATATCGGAGCATGATTCAGGCTGCCCCAGTGTACTTTCTTAAGGAATTTGATGCCCTTGCCCATCAATTCCTTTGGAATGGTAATCTACAAGGTACCAGATGGAGCCTTATTCACTAGAACACTGTTTGTCGGCCGAAAAAGGAAGGAGGTTTAGGTCTGTGCTCTGCCATCTTGCCCAGCCAAGCTCTAGCAGCCAAACTCTAGTGGCCAAACTCTATTGGCGTTGGTGCTCTAGTCAATCTCACCTTTGGGCCCGGATTTTGGCTCACAAGTATTATCCTAGTGCTGACCCTTTTGAGATAGCTACGCTGCCTCTTGAGGGAAGAGGCTCTATGGTGTGGAATACCCTCAAGCGGGGAGCTCATCTTGTGAAACGCGGTCTTTTTTGGATCTGCAACAGTGGTACGAAGGCTCTCTTCTAGAGTGACTCCTGGGATGGCTCGCCCCCTATTTTATCCTCCCATCCTCATCTGCAGCCTCTTTGTGATTCTTTCCTTGCTGCAGGATGGAGCACGGTGGATCATTATAAGGAGGTTTTCAACCTGGGTATGGCAGTTGGATATCGCTGGAAGAATTCTTCTGATTGGCCGCCGGGGGGCTCGTTGGAGGATCGGCTGGAGCTATCTCAGATTTTGGCCTCTAGAGGTTGCAGCGCTTTACAGGAACATGATGTCTTGGCCTGGGGAGGAGCCCCCTCTGGACATTATTCTATGTCCTCTCGGTACCTTGCACTGACGAAGCAAATTTTTGGGGAAGTAGAGATCCTTTGGTGGAAAAAAGCTTGGAACTGTTTTTCTTGGCCTAAATGTAACTTTTTCCTCTAGGTTCTGGTTCACAACAGGGGTCTCACTTGGGACAACCTCTGTAAACGAGGATTCCAGGGGCCGTCCATATATTTCTTATGCTGTAGTAATGAAGAGACGGCTTCTCACCTTTTCTTTCAATGCCCCTTTGCAAGACAGATTTGGCACTTGTGGTGGAGTGTATGGAATTGCCCATGCTGGGACGCCTCCTCTCTCTCCGAATTCTGGAATCGACTAGGCCACCCTCCTGCTAAGGCCTCTTTTCTCAAGGTTGCTTGGTTCATTGGGCCATCCCTTATCCTGTGGCACATGTGGTTGGAGCGGAATAGAAGGATATTCCAAGGCGTGTCCCTTGAACTCAGACCCCTGTGGGGGAAAATTGGTAGCGCTGTGAATGAGACCCTTCAGGGGAAATGTGATGTCGCTGCTGCTCTGGACCCAGGGGACGCAGCTATTTACTCGCGGCTTCTCCTTGTTTCTCCCAGTGGTGCGACCTTTGGTCCATACAGCGGCACGGCGAAGCGCAATAGGCAGAACCCGCAGCGTGTGAATCGAACTGGGCATTGGACGCCCCCTGCAGCTGGCGTCCTCAAAGTGAACACCGACGGCTCTTCTCGAGGCAATCCTGGGGCAGCCGGTATTGGAGGCATTGGCCGAGACAATTCAGGGGATATTCAGTTTGCATTTTCGATCTACAAAGGCTTCCACACTAACAATCTCATGGAAGCTCAGGGTATTTTTATTGCTTTACAACAGTGCTGCCAACAGGGTTGGCACAGAATCATCTGTGAGACGAACTCGCAGGTGGTGGTCACTCTTTTTAACAAGCGGAATTTTGCTATTGTGGACTAGCAGTTGTCTTTGGTTGCTCAACAAATTCTGCAGCTTTGTAATTCCTTGGAGTCTGTGTCATTTAAGCATATCCCCCGTGAATGGAATGGGGTAGCGGATTGTCTGGCCAAATGGGCCTCCGAGCAAGGACCGTCTTGGAACATCAGTAATCATATGATGCTTCCCCCGAATCTTTCTCAGCGCCTGGCTCAACTCGTTGACCAGGATAAAGCTATGTAACTTTTCCTGTTTCTTTTTCCGCTTTCAATAAATTTTTACCCCTTTAGTTAAAAACAAATAATTATATATTAATATAAATAAAAATAAATGAAAAGCAAACTAAAAATATAAAAAGTAAATAAAAACAAATTAATATATATATATATTAAACATAAAATAAAAAATAAGTACTTTTTTTAAATTTTATTAAAATAAAAAAGTAAAACAAAATAAAAATAAATAAAACAAAGTAAACATTAAATTAAATTAAAATAATAATAATAATAATAATAATAATAATAATAATAAACAAATAAAAAAATTAAAAATAAATTTAAAAGATTACAAAAAATATATAAAAACAAAATTAAAATCGATAAAAATAAAATTAACTAAATAAAATTATAAAAAAATAATTATTTTTATAAAAGATTGTTAAAATAAAAATTAAAACAAATAAAAACAAAGTAAATATTAAATTGGAAAATTAAATTAAATAAAAAAACAAATAATAAAATAAAAAATAGATTAAATTAAGATTAAAAAGAGATAATAATAAAAAATAGTAAAACTAATATAAAAAATAAAATAAAAACTAAATGAAATAGTTTAAAATATTATTAAAATAGATATTTATTAAAAAATAAAAATAAATAAATAATAATAAAAACAAATAATAAAAATTAAAAGATTATAAATATATATATATATATATATATTTAAATAGATTTAAATAAAATATATTTTCTCAACAAAATTAAAAATAAAATAAAATAGATGTAAAATTTTATTAAAAAAATAAGTTTATTAGATATAAATTAAAATAAATGAAAAAATTAAATAAATAAAAACAAAATTAAAATTAAAACAATTAAAAACTAGTTGTTAAGTAAATAAAACAAAAAGTAAATCGTAAGATAAGATACAAAATAAAAAAATAAAAAATAAAAGAAACAAGAGTTTACCCAACCAAAAAAAATAAAAAAAAACGAAATAAGAAAATTAAAATAAAATAAGATTAAAGAAAAATCAGAAGAAAAAAAGTCGTCGATAATATTAAAACCTAAATAGAAAGTTCATTTGTTGGAAAAAAAAAAATGCATAAAGAAATAAAACCTTACCTGGTACCTGCCGCCGCTGCCAGATAGGTCGTGTTGCTATATTGGTTGACGGCTTTCCTCCCTCGTCCACGAGCAGGGCGCAGCTGGGTTAACAGGCATCCCCAAAACAGCATAGGATGTCCCTTATGCCTCCAGAGAGTATGAGACACATCCCCGTGGAACACCATCCCAAAGGTCATAACCGTCATGAGAAGCATAATTTGGAAGCAAATATTTATAAATGATGACATAAAATGCAGGCAGGAGCTCGCTCACCTTTTAGAGATATATTGTTATTCCAGTTCTTTTTTTAATCCCATTTTCAGGACCAGTATCAAATTTGAGACAATGTGGACCCACAAAGTGCTTACAAATTTTGATTTACAGGAGAATTAGTTCTCCTGCTTGTGTTTTAACACTCATAAAATGTTTACGTTCCTAAGATCTACTGCAAAAAACAGCATTATGAAAAGGCGGAAATATTTCAAGAAAAACATATGCATTCTGAATACATATGTAAGGAATCTGCAACATGCAGTAATTCTTGGTGAAAAAATAAACAAATTTTGATAGGCATCTCAAGTTACTTACAAAGCAAGATTATTTTCATTTAAATGTCAAAATATGAATTCAAAATCTCAGTTGAGTTAGAAAAGAAACGTTGCTGAAATATCGAGCAATGATGGTAAGTAGCCGCAAATGCTCTAAACAAAAATGTGTCATGTATGTATTATCCTTAAAAAAATGCAAGCTCAGGAGTTATTCTTTCCTTCACCTAGAAGGTATGCTTCAACAGAAATCACAGCTTTCAGCTTTCTGGAAGTGCAAATATACATACCTCTAACACTCGATGTGAATCCACAACTTGTCAAGTGGTTTGCAAGGTTCTCTCCAAAATTCTTTAGCCAGCTCTTTGTTGCTTGCACTTCTGGAACAGTCCAGACAACTGCTGTTTCTGTTGCAAGATTTACACTGGCAGAGGCCACTTCTGGCTGTTTCAAAATTTACAAAGAAAAAAGTGTAGCATTAGAAGATTTATCAAATGAGATAAAACATTACTACCACAAGAACCATCACATATACTCGACTCCTAATCATAAACTAGCTAATACTTCAACAAAAATAAACTTGTGTACAAATATACATATGATAGTGGCATCTTATCTATGTCTTAAAGTCAGTACTCAAATCTGTTAAAAGATTACACAAACATGATTATTCCACCTAGCACATTATAGCACAGTCCATATTTTAGAAGGTAGTATTGAACAAGAGAGCAGTACATGAGGTCCTGACTGGGATATGTGACTAACTGCCAGATTTTAATTAGGACAGATATTTGAACTGTTGTTCGGTATTTTGGCATGGATGCAGTGGGGTAAAATACCCTTCTGTTTTGGGCTTATAGAAACTAGACAAAGGTACAGGTCACCAAAACCTACTGAAAGTATAGAAAAGCAAAAGATCAAACATGAATGAACTAATCTAAAACACACAAACAACCTAATCCAGCCAATTTTGTATTTCAATGAAATAACTACTAAACTATTTTGGAAAGAGTTTGGAAATCTAGAGATTTACAACAAGCAGAGGTAGTTCTATCTAGAAACACAATTCTCATAACCTTAAAGTTAAACCCATTCTAAACAGAAACAACATGTGGTCATATCTATCAAGAAGGGTGCAGAATTACAAATTGTTCATTAATGGAGTTTTAGCAACATAGATCCAAATAACTTCTCCAAGTGCACAACATTACAGATGAATTTCAACAACTCTAATTTCCAAACAGCATAAGCCCAAAGTAAAAATCTGCTATTAAAAGTAAAACCACTTAGTAATTATATTCTGTAGCAAGAAAGCATATTCAAGACAACATGAGCCCAAATCAAATATACAAGCATGAGTATCAAATATAACATTCAAATCTGAAGATAACTACGAATTGTATTTCTATAAACTAAATACAATCCACTTCCTTAAGTCTCCCGTGGATCAAAACATATGCATAGATTTCTGCCCACCTTTTCCAACCCTTGATTCTAAATTTTTTAACATATAAACAAGTTCGCTTTGGAACACCATTTGTTTCAACTTCCTAAGCAGCTGAAAACATAAACAAGACATAGGGACAAGTGTTCTTGGCAAACCCAATTAAAGATCGGTTGTATCTAACACTTGGATTTTGCTTTTAGTTAGTCTTTGAACCTAGGGTCCTTTTACCCTAGCACTTTCTATTGTGATTGGATGTATTCTCGAGTCCCATTGACCTACTTTTGATCATTCATGGACTATGAATTGTATTCCTATAAACTAAATACGATCCGCTTCCTTAAGTCTCCTGTGGATCAAAACATAGGCACAGATTTCTGTCCACTTTTTCCAACCCTTGATTCTAAATTTTACAACATATAAACAAGTTCACTTTGAAACACCAGTTGTTTCAACTTCCTAAGTAACTGAAAAGATAAACAAGACTCGGCAAGTTTTCTTGGCAAAACTAATTAAAAATTGGTTTTGTATAACACTCAGATTTCCCTTTTAGTTAGTCTTTGATCCTAGTGTCCTTTTATCCTAGCACTTTCTATTGTAATTGGATGTATTCTCAAGTCCCACTGACCTACTTTTGGTCATTCGTGGACATTAATATAGTTTCTTTCTTTCTTTCTTTTACTAACGTCTTACAATTATCAACCACTTAAGTTACATGCTACAAATCAATCAAGATTGGTTTTCCAATCTTCTCTATGACTACCAGCCCCTTCTGGATTCCCAAGATAAGATAAGATAAATATATTAATGTCCGACAAATGACCACAAAAGTAGGTCAAAGGGACTGCAGAGTAAAAAAGTGTCAGAGCAAAGCACGAAGACCAAACAGTTTCCTAAGGAGAAAGCAAAGCTGAAAGAGAAACAATACAACAATGAGCGAGAGTAGCCAGAAAGGAAAGAGGCAAAGAACAACCCACAGCCAACGACCTCAACCAAACGGAGAGGTGGGAAAATACAAGATGGAAGAAGAACCAGGAGAAGCAATGAGAGAGGTCCATCAAGGAGTGGACCCAACTCTCCTAGCATCCAAGGCTGTCGAGAAGAAACTCAAAATAGATGGATAACCAGTGGAGGAGAAGGTGGAGTGTCTGGTCTGTGGAGGATAAACAGTTTAATTTACTTCTATCAGCACTCAAGCCCATTCTACCTTCTTTGCCAGTCCAATAGCATATTCATTTAAACATCTATTTGACAAGGCCTTCAAATCAATCACTTCTTGGCAGGAAGTTTTAACTGCAGAGATAACCACTTCAATGAATTTTTCCACAGATAGTGAATGGGAGTTTTAATCATCCATCAGCTCCCGTGAACTGTGTTATCAAAAATATACAAAACAGAAAATGGGATTTCTCAACAAAAGTCTTCAACAACACTTCAGCATTTCCCAGTTGATTCTGCAAAGCAAACATTTCATCCAAGTGATTGCCAGTAAAATCCCTTGCCATCCTTGATTCAAATCCAGAAAATGTAATAAGATCAGATGCATTGGAACATAAATGAATCGTTGTTGCCTAAACAAAGTTAATCATGCTTTTGACCTCTATCAACTTCCCACATTGAATATCAATTTGCATGTGTGCTTGTTCCACCTATTGCAAGTTCTCATACAATTGAAGGAAACTGACAAACAAAGAGTTCAACACATACAACTTCAAATGACACTTACTGTATAGGAACTTTGACAAATACTATATCCACAGACTACTTCAACTCCTTCACTATTTGTTCTAAATTATGGATTTCTTTCCTCTGCTCTGCCTTTTCATCCTGCACAGCCTTGTGTGTAGTCACTGAGTGTTTTGATAATAGAAACAGAGTCCTCCTTGGTGTGAGAAAGATCTCCAATACTTTGTTCTTTGGTTCTGGTGACTTCTTCCTCACCCCTCTTCCTCTTATGCTTTGTTACCCCCTTGATTTTTATGTCTTCATATGTCACGGTAACTCAAGTTCTTACATGACAATCATATAAATATTCTTCTTTTTTTGCCTTTCAACCTCAAGTTGTTCTCTCCAATCAGATGAACCACTAGGGACATCCAGTACACCATGACTAAATATGTAAGAAGAAATTTGAACCTTAGCAAAAGGAGTAGGCAAGACAGACCTACACATACCCAACACATCAAACAGAGTCCTCCTTAGTCTGAGAAAGATCTGATATAGTTTGTCCTTTCGTCATGGTGAATTCTTCCTCACTCCTCTTTCTCTTGTGCTTTGTTACCCCCTTGATTTTGCTGTCTTCATATTTCACGGTGACTCAAGTTCTTCAATGACAATATATCAATATTCTTCTTTTTCTGCCTTTCAACCTCAAGTTTTTCTCTCAAATCAGATGAGCCATCCAAACTAAGGGATGTCCCACTAGGAACATCCAGTACACCTTGACTAAATATGTAACAAGAAATTTGAATCTTAGCAAAATGAGTAGGCAAGAAATACCTACACATACCCAACACATCAAAGGCATCTGGGATTTGAGGAAGCAATAATGCTCCTGTCTTTTGTACCTCATCAGAGCTACCACTGCCTTTAGCGAAAACATCTCTGTTGTGACCAACAATAGCAATCCTCCTGTCTCAAACATTCTCCCGGAAGGAAGGCAATCGCGAGCAGGGTTTGAAGTCTCTCGTGTCTCAGAAAAAACACGAGTTGAGGATCCAGAAACGCGATTTGCAAAAGTTGTAGGTCGTGACCAGACCAGAAAGATCCAGAAACGTGAGCAGAGGAGCTGGAAACAGGTGCAGGAGAAACGACAAGCAAGAGAAACGCAAGCAGGAGAGGAAACGTGAGCAGAGAATCTGGAAACTGGAGCAGAAGTGGCAACGCGAGCAAGAGTGGCAACACGAGCAAGAGTGCTAGGGAAAAAGTGCGCAGATAGACAACACAGAAATCGCTAGGGCATGAATACGGCAAACCAAGAAGATTGTGAGTTAAGAAAATCGTGAGTTTTAATCATGAGTTAAGAAAATCGTGAGTTTTAATCATGAGTTAAGAAAATCGTGAGTTTTAACCACGATTTGGGGGATAACGTGGAGACCTCGATAAATCGCGGTTTGCAGCAATTGTAACTCGCGACCAGACCAGAGGGACTAATGACAAATTGAGGTGGGCACGTGCTTGGGTGGAATAGAAGACCAAACTAGTAGAAAGCCAATAACGATTTTCCAGAAACTGCAAACAAAGGTGACTTGCTGTTAGTGCGAACTATTTCTGACTGCCACGAGTGTTTTCCAATGTATAATTTACATCAGGAAATGACAGAAAGTGCAGAAAGAAAGGACACAGAAATTGCAATCAGAGATTTACCACTTCTGAGTGTAGACAAAAGAAAATCAGCCAGACTACAAGTTCAAAGTGCAAGTGCCACTCACAAGTTCATACAATGAACATAATGGAGCTCCCTCTAACGCAGGAGTTTAAAACTCCTTGCCATCACAAAGTGTTGACCCCAAAATTTAAGTGTGCTAGCATTTGCAGCCAAGTACCTGGAATTGAAGCCCTAGGTTTGGAACTTCGCAATATTTTGTTGTTGTTTCGGAGACAATTGTAGGAGAAAGATGGTATTATTGCTGATCTACAAGCTAGAATCACTAAACTTGAACAAACCCAAGCCACTCCAACAGATTCTCCATGCCTACAGCAGCTTACTGAAGTGGTTTCAAAGATTCAAAACAAACAATCTGAGATAATCTTTCAGCATGAACACCTTAAAAAAGAAACCATTGCCCAACAACAATCTATTCAAAAACAGATTGAGGAACAAAATTCATGGGTTCAAGTGGCTAAGGGAAAGAAAACACCTCCAATTGTGGAAATGGCTATCCAAGAAAAATTTGCAGAAGAAAAGGCACATCAAACCAAGGCACTCAACCTCCGTGTTTGTGGCCTCCCTAAATCAGCCGATCCCCTACAGACAGGGCATGCGTTCTTGCGTGAATCTTTGGATTTGAAAGATATCTCCCTTAACAAAGCTTGGAAACTGATGGACAACACCCTTGTTATCCAATTCCAAACTGTTGAAGAGCGCTTGCAAGCTCTTAAAGCAAAAAAGAAGCTCTTTTCCCTCCCACAAAAAATTTATGTAGATGCTAATCTCACACGAGCCCAGGTGGAAGAGCTTCAGAAAGCTCGTATTCAGGAAGTAGTTGCCAAGAAGGTGAACAAGTGGGTTGTTATCAGAGATTGTACATCGTGATTCTCCCCCATCGAGGTGGTCATGCCCTGGACCATCAACATGACGACGACCTCAGGTCTCGATGGGCGGTGATGACATCTCCATTGCTTCTTGGAATTGCAACGGCACTTTATGGTCTTCTCCAGGCCTAATGTTTGACGCTCTTAGGTCGTCAGACATTCTTTTTATTATAGAGACTCATGAGAGCCCAGTACAGCCTCTCCCAGACATTACAGGATACCGTTAAATTTCAGCTTGTCATCAGGAGACTAGGAGTTCTGGTGGGGTTAGAGGTTCTGGCAGGGTGGCTTGTTTATTTAGAGACTCACTCCATAGCAGAATTTCTGTGGAGATGTTTGATGAATTTGCTAGATTCATGTGGGTCCGGATTAATGGGGCTACCCCACTTTCCAAAGATATTTACATTGTCGTTTGTTACTTTCCTCCAGCGTCTTCATCATATGCCATTCATAGTGGCCCTGAGAGGGACCCTTTTATAGATTTGTATACCGGGATTTCTCAATTCTCAGTTGTTGGAGAAGTTATCCTTCTTGGCGACTTCAATGCCCATACTAGAGACTTTCAGATACCTCTCCACAATCGTTTCGTTGATTCATTATGCACACAGGAGGTTGATTCAAAGTCAATGGGGTTGCATAGGAGATTAGATGATGTTTTAGGTTCTTACACAGCATACGAAAGACACATCTTACAATTGGGGGAATCTCATGATTTGTTGATTCTTAATGGGTTGCCTTGCTTTCCAAATTCACACTTTTTCACATGTACACCTCATGGGGGAGGTAAGAGTGTGGTGGATTACGTCTTATCTACTCAGAACCTTTTTCCCCTTCATCTGTCACTTTTCCATTTTCCCCATTACCCTTGCGGACCATGCTCTTCTCTCCTCCATCCAGGTTGATTTCTCTCTTGTTACAACCCCCTCTTTCAGTATACCATGTCCATTTTCCAATTTGAGAATGGAAACCCTGACATTTCCCTTTCTCACATCCGTCAGCTTCTACCTCCAAAACCCCAATTCTTCTCACTTGGTTGTGTTAATTCCAAGTACACATCTTTCCTCCATTATTTGGGAAGTTGCTCTCAAATCTTTTCCTAACCACACCAGATCTACGTCTACTTCCCATCAATCTAAAAGATCTTGTCCCATGGATAAGTGGTATGATGATGACTGCAGGACTCTCCACTGTCAACTTCGGTACGCCTTCCTCCATTCCCACCCCTCTTACCCAGCCTTAAAATCATCCTATCGTTACTTTCTCCGACGCAAGAAATGCCTTTTTATTTCCCAAAGGAGACGGTTCTTACGGGCTTCCTACATTCACTCCCCCGAACTCTTTTGGCATACCATCCTCCCACGACATTCTCCCCTCCCCACTGAGCTTAATCCCACATCCATGATTTCCCATACCTCCACCTTTTATGATATTCCTTGCCAAATGCAAACCCATGTTACCTCTCCACCATCTCACTTTTTCACATACAAGAATGTTAGAGAGGCGGTGAAGGTAATGAATAGTAGCAAGGCAGCCGATGACGAAGGTTTCCAAGCCGAGTTCTTCAAACATGGGTTTAGTGCTTTTGGAAGCTATTTGGTTGATCTTTTCAACCATGTGGTTTGTTCAGGTTTTCCACCCTCTTGGTCACATCACATTATTCACTCGATACACAAATCAAGCTCCTATTCAGATCCCAATAATTACAGAACGATCATGGTTGGACACACATTCTCGAAATTGTATGCTACTGTATTACACGTGCAACTTTCGAGAGAGCTAGAGCAGAGACACCTCAGAGCCAGGGGACAAGCAGGGTTTAGACTAGCTCATCAGACCATTAATCATATTTTCAAACTCCGGGCCATTATTGAGGAAGGCACATCATCGCTCATCCAAAGTCTATTGTTGTTTTGTAGACTTTAGAAAAGTGTTTGATTTTGTTTCGAGAGAGGCACTTTTCCAGAGACTTAGGAATATTGGCATTTCTGAGACCCTCTTGGCAACCAATATGAGATTATACAAGAAAGTTCTTGGTCGTCTCCACACGATTCATGAGATTTCAGACTTTATTAAGAGTACCATTGGGGTCAAGTAGGGATGCCCTTCGTCCCCAACCTTATTTGGGATATACATTGATGATTTAGATACCTTTCTTCATGAACATATTAAGGCTAATGATGGGTGTCTTCTCCACTAGGTCCTAATTTCTATCCTCTTGTTTGCAGATGATGTGGTTCTCCTAGCCTCTTCTCTTGAGGGCTTACAGTGACAGTGGAATGCTTTGGCTCTCTTTTGCGATCTCCGACAACTAACCGCTAATTTGGGAAAAACCAAGGTCATGGTATTTAATGGCTTGAAGACCTCCCACCTCCATTTTTTTTTCAAAGAAAAGGAGGTTGAGATTACCACTTCCTATACTTATCTGGGAGTGCAATTTTCTGCTCCACATTTCAACTTGAGGTAGGCACTCCCGCGTAGAATAAACAAAGGTTATGGTTCTTTAGCTCTCCTTGAATGACAATGTTTTCGACATCACTCTCAAGATATCTCTTCCACGATGTCACTCATGGATACACTTATCAAACCCACAGTCCTCTATGGATCTGTAGTTTGGGGGCCCTCTCTACATAAGGGTGATTGGGATGTTGTTGAGAGGGTCCAGACACTTCTCCTTCGCCGCATGATCAAATGTAAATAGACAGTTCCCCAACACATTATCCTTGCAGAGTTTGGAACCCGACCCTTTCGATTGGGGACTATATTTGATCTGATCACTTTCATAAATCGCATACGGAGGTTTGTTGATTCTACGAGTGGACATGACAGATACCCATACTAGGCATACTATTCTTCAAAGAATCTTGCCCTCTCAGCTTCTTCGACCCATGGACGTTGTTGGTATGCAAGAATTTCTGATCTTTCAGAGTCTGTGGGAATCAAGATGGACCAACTTCCTCCATTTATGTACTCCTTGGATGCACCAGCTCATCTTCTACCCACTAGACAGGGGTTGAACCAGATTATTAGGGATGATATTTAGAAACAATTTATCCATACTACTCGGGTAAACCTTCCTCGGGGGTTACGCCCTAAGATGGCATTTTATGCAGAGCGCTTCTTGGAGCTGAGTGATGGGCTTATCATTCGTCCACAATATACATTCTACCACTGGAGGCACTCTCTTCGCATCCCATTAGGGCAGTTTCGAGTGGGGTCTTATAGGGTTAGGATTGAGACAGATCACCAGATAGATCGAGCAAATGGAATTTGTCAGCGATGCAGCATCCAGGAGACGGAGTCCGAGGAGCATTTCATCTTTCGTTGTCCCATTTATTATGAGATCAGACAGAGGTTTTACTGCTTATTTAGGACATAGACTCTTTCTAACTTCTTCAGATATGAGGACTAGAGATTTTGGCTTTATATATACATGAAGCTCTTAAGTTTCGTGATCATTTTACTCAGAGACCCACCAAACCAATCTCCGCTCCACGAATTACTTCCTTTTTCACAATGCTACCTACGAAGAGAGGCACTAAGCGACAGATTGACATCAACATAGCCCCACATTCTAGCCCCACATTCCAGATCAGTGAGGCCCAGAGACACTAATCATAGTTCCCCGAGCTTTCATCAACATATCCACTTCAGACCGGCATTAGGTGGCAGACTAGATCCACCAGAGCTTCACAGAGGACTTTTATTTCTAGGCAGAGGATTGGAGGACAGTCTAGGCATCGTACCTCACCTTCTTCGGGTCAGACTTCTATTCGGAGCTTCTTCTCGTCGGCCTTGGATGCTAGGAGAGTTGGATCTAACTCTTGATGGGTCCCACCTTGATTCTTCTTTCTTAGGGATCATCATCTTGCTCCCGATGCTTATAAATTCTTGGAGATTGCCCATTTCTTTTGCTCCCAACTTTGGACCCAAGCATGGTTGGGTCCTTTGGTGGTTTGGCTCTGAGCATGGTCACTCTTTACTGGTTTTAAACTATTTCTTTCAGCACTGTTTTTCTAGTTTTCGGAGACCTTTTTTAGTTTCATGCTTTTCCTTGGCACATTTATGTAATCTGTAGTCCCTTTGACCTACTTTGTGGTCATTAGTTGGACATTAATATATTTATCTTATCTTATCTTATCTCCTTGGTCGCTGCAACCATTGGTCTCTGCTCAAATATAACAATACCTTCATCTAGCACAATCAAAAGAGATTGCTCAGTGATGGTGTAAGATAATGGAGACTAGGAAAGAGAAATCACTAGGTTATTTGGGTGCCAAATTGGTGTATCCTCATCATCGGCCTGATATCCAGATGTATAGCTTTCTGGTCCATGTGTTATATCCTACGTTACCGGATTCGCCCCTAGCAGGCCCTGGGAGCGAGGGGATACGGCGGTCCGGTGCGGTACGCGGCCGATCCGTGGGGGATACGGCCAGGGTACGGCGTGCCACCTGCGGATATGGACGCATCCCTGGGAGCGCGGGGATACAGCGGTCCGGTACGGTATGCGGCCGATCCGCGGGGGATATGGCCAGGGTACGGCGTGCCCCCTGCGGATATGGATGCATCCGGCCGTATCCGCAGGGGGCACGCCGTACCCTGGCCGTATCCCCCACGGATCGGCCGCGTAAAATAATTTATTTTTTTTTTTTTTTCACTTTATTAAAAAAAACGAAAACCCTAAATGTTCCGCGCCCGCCTCCGCGCCTCCACGACTGCCTCCGCGCTCGCCTCCGCGCGACCTGCGCGACTTGCCGCCCTCGCGACTGCTTGCCTGCCTCCGCGCGACCTACGCGCTCCCCGCCGGCTGCCGCGCTCCCCTTGTGAATAAGCTCAAAGAAAAGAACAGGGCATAGTCTTAAGTTGATTGAACACTAGGTCATCTCATTGTAATCTTCACCAAACTGCAGAGAGCGGATTTTCTTTTGTCTCTGTCTTTATTTTTGTCCATACGGGTAAGTTGTAACATTTGCATTATTTACTTGTAATAATAAATATTAAATAAGACTAATTTAAGTTCGACAATTGAATATTATGGTATTTGGCATTGAATTATTACTATGTTTTGTGGTTATTTAACTTATTATGTTTCTTCTATGCATATTATGTGGTTAATTTTGTTTATATGGCTATATTTTTAATTTTTTATATATATTTTTGTACGGCCGTATCCAATCGTATCCAAACCACACAAAAAAAAATCGACGTATCCCCGTATCCGATACTCGTACCCGTATCCGTACCTGTATCCGTATCGGCAACTTAGGTTATATCCATTGCTATACTGTGACAAGATGGCAAGTATGAATCTCTACAAAAATCTTGAGTGACATGCTTAAGGAGTTTCACTATTTTCCCTGCCCTAAGCAATTTCTTGATAACTTCACTGGAATCAACTGCATCACAATATTATTCTTGATCTCAGTCATCCTCATGCACATATTTTAAAGTAGCTCTAGGCTTCAGGGTCTCCAAATATTTGCGAACTCTTTTAAGAGGGTCCCATCCCATGTAACTTGTTTCGTTGAATTCATATACATGGATTTCAATTCCTTTAGACTCAATAACAGAGAATTGATGAAATGTTTGACCACCCACGATTATAGGTAACTTAGGATATAGTCAAGAGTCCAGACTCATTTGCCTCAGCATTCTTCCAACACCAGTAGACAGTTAATAACAGACCTACATCGCAACTAACCAATCAGACACATACATTCAAGGCCCCGTCAACCCTAATTACAGTACCCAAAAAAAAAAAACCAACTCCCTAAAAATTTTAGGATACTCCTGCAAAGAATAAAAATTCTTGGGCACCCTATACCATGCACTGCAACATAAACTTTTAAGGATGAAAATGTTGCAAATCAGGTATAGAATATGTTGGGTGAATATTTTGTCGTCAACTAACTGATGACAAAATGGGTATATCAACCACAGTATAAGGAGATTTATGCCACAAAAAGTGTAGCCTTACCACATCTTAACGAGATAAATCTCTCCTCTCATCAAGGTGAGGTTCCCTATGAATCACTTATATGCTATATGTATATATAAGTAAACAAAAAATAATACTCAGAGTAGTATAACACCATCCATCTCTCTTTTTTCAGAGATGATGTCCAAGGAACAAGAGAGAGAAGTCCCGGTCAATGGCTGAAAGCATTCCTCTTCTTTCAGGAATGGTATCCAGCGCAAAGCAGAAAATCTCCAAAAGTAGTAACAAGGTTCACAAAAAAACTCACGAAAGCACAAAGTCTTCCGTTGCCTCCACTGATTCGAAACACACATAACAGTAGAGTGAAATAAAGCCCAAAGTCTTCGCCTAAAACTACAATGAATAAAAGGGTTACCAAGATAAAAGCAGCTCAAAGTCTTTCTTTTATCTTTAAGAAACGTCTTTAGATAATTTCAATACACACACTTTGCTTATTAAATCGAACAGATAAGAGATTCTCAGGAAAGAGAACATAAGAACTATTTCCTAAGTAACACAAATTACTCCAACACAAAGTCTGAAATAAACATGTTTCTCATTCATTCGATAAAATATGATTTACAAGTTGAGCACAAAGTCTCAAGAAGTGTCTCAATGTCGGCAGAATTTTTGCTCTCAATTATCCAAAGAGATCCTTTACAAAAGAGGTTCCCTCTATATATAGGGAGAAACCTTCAAAATTGGAAAAATATTAAAATATTGAAAACCTAGTCAAAGATGAGTCAGCGTTGACTTTGGGATATTTTCTGAATTTTTCACATATAATTACATATTACAAAAGTACACGTAAAAATGTCCCAAGTCAATTACAAAGTGCATTTTGAATAAAGCATGGAAGAACAGCTTCAATCTTTATTTTCAGTTTTCTTCATTGTCTTCGACTTCTTCAGAGAAACTTCAGTGATCTGAAAGAACTTTTGTTGAAAAGACGTCGATGAAGAAGGATCCTTTAGAAAAACTGCAATAAGAATCATAATTGTGCAATTAAGGAAAAAATTAGCAATATGAAAAAACTGCACATTTGATGATCACAATTAAGGAAATGCGCTTGAAAGGGATAAGGCGAGAGCAGGTCGAAAAGTGAAAGAAAAGAGGAGCTGGCGCGAAAAATAGGAAAAATGAAAAATTTTCAGAGTTAGGAAAAACGGGGGGAAGGTATGTAGGGGCGGCAAAAATTGCCGCCCTTGCATATTGGAGAAATTCTTGTGCATAGGTGGCAAAAATTGCCGCCTGTGCACGTCAGGGAGAAAGTATGTCGGCAGCAAAAATTGCCGCCGACGCATGTTGAAGAAGAACATGTAAGGGCGGCAAAAATCGCCGCCCTCGCACCTGGAGGAGAGGAAGAAACGGGGATGCATGGGCGGCAGAATTTGCCTCCCCTGCATGGAAGAGACCAAAAGATGCAAGGGCAGCAAAAACTGCCGCTCTTCCATGATGGATGCAAGGGCGGCGAAAAATGCTGCCTTTGCATGGAGGATGCAAAGCAAATGCAGTGGCGGCAAAAAATGTTGCCCTTGCATGGAAACCCCAGAAAACATTAACTCTGAAAAATGAAAACTTTGTCCTTTGGTCGCATCGAGATTGTAACGATTTTCACGTTTTTGGGAAAACGCAATTAATGGAATGTCACAAACTTTGAATGAGGCCAGTAAAGCAAACACGAGAACAACAAAAACTTGCCTCGAAAAACGAACTTAGAGAGAAAACACGAAACAGACAAGTTTCGTAGAGGTTGTTCCAAAAACGAGCGTAGCTGATTTTGGGAACAACAGAATAAAAATGCCTATTCTTGTATAAAACACATTGCAAACTACATGAATAGGATGTTTGTGCTAGGGTGTCCATTGTGGAAACAAGGAGTAAATGTCATGGAAAAACAAACAAGCTACAAAATAGGACGCCGTGAAAAAATTTCCACTTGATTTACATTCATGAAATTACTTTTACCATATTAAAGGAAATTAACTCAGCCCAATTAGGTGTATTTCCTTTTACTAGAAAATCTTGCAGCGGAGGGACCCCCAAAATATCCGTGCGCTCAATCTTGTCTTTTCCTTATAGTTATAGACGATTCAACAGAACCATGGCCTCCCTGATTTGAGCCACGAAGATATGAACAGGGTACAATAAATCCGCTTTATTATTCCACCCCTGAAAATTCTCTGACCAGTCTTTCAGTACCTCATACAACTTATACTCTGTGCACCATTCATTAACCCACTCGAGATTGTAATTAAACTCTGATTCTGGTAGCTTCAAAATCTGTTTGATTGCAAATCTGGTTAAATTTACTGCCATTCTAACACTGGATGCACAGAGCTTACCACCTGTTTATTCAAAATGCTGACACATATCCAATACAAGCTCAGGACACATAAATACCGCTGGCTTTGCAGCTGCTCTGTGCAAGATCACCGCTCAAATCTTCCATTCTTCTTCTGTCTGCTTGTCGAAGTCCTGCATACCTTCACTAGGCTGTTTCACATCCCGAAAGATCACGCTGGCATTTAAAGGCAAACATACTTGAAGACTAAGCCATTCAATCTTGTATCTTTTAAATATCTATAGCTCGAATGAAGAATAATCTGAAAAAGGTTTCCACATAAATCAGCTAAGCAAAAGGCTTAACATGCAATTTAGTTTCCACTTAGTTGAAAATGTTGACTATCATGTGGAAACTTCAGTTGATGGACTCATGTTTAAATGTGCATTTCAGCTAGAATCCATGAATAAATTTTCTTGGTTGTTATAATAATAAGAGATCAATTCAGGAAGAATGAAATATGAAAAATTCAGAAAGCAATGCGGAAAAAATAACAAGCAATTTATATCTATACAGTAATTTTTTCCTGCTCAAGGCCTCTCACAATAATAACCAAAAAGATGATATAAGTAGCATGAAATATGTAGCTTGCATGGCCACAATATGTATTGCATGTGACATAAAAGTTCAAACCATACAATCTGTTGTAATTGCAGTACTAATAACACCGGAATCCTTTTAAAGCGTGGCTCACAAGTAGCCCCCTAGGACATGCTTGTGTTATAATAAGACTGAAAATTGGAAAGTGAAAGTTATCCTACAACATTTTTCAACTTCTGCAAGACTTAAAACTGTAAAATGCAGCCAACATTGCATCCACATAATCCAATATACAGAAATATCCAGCACAAAATCTCCCTTCTATTGTTGAAGAAGGCTCCCGGTTAAAAAAACATCCAGACATGTTTCAACTTTCAACTGTGGCAGATTACCATTAGCCCATACAAACAAAAACCAAAATCTCTAATATCATCACGAATGTAAAAATAAAGCACAAAACTAGGCTTTCTCCAATTGACATGTCAATTAGAAAGTTGAAATTCAATAAAATTTTGTTTCACGTTTGTCATGTTTTCATTTTAATTTAGAATATAGAATGTGATTCACAACATATTTTTGAGCATCAAGAGTCCTAAGCACCTTTTCCAATTTATATGCTTTTAAAGTAATACAATATCCATACAAATTTTAACACAAAAGGAACAAGAACCTTCAGAAATTGATAATACATTTACCTGATTTTCTAATATGCGCTTGACCGATGCTGCACAACCACCACAAGACATTCCCTAATATTCAACATGAACATAAGAAGTGCAACCAGCAACATAATCAGTAGATAGAAATAGAAATATTCCAACTCTCACATTACCAACTAAAAAGTTTATTCAATTGGATGCAAGAATTTGGAGCAATGATATACGGTTCTTAACCCTTTTACACAAAAGGATGTATCAGGACCTGGTCCCTACTTAATATATCTTCCAATAGTTGCCAAGAACATTAAATTAAATTTGCATTTGTGCCTTCTAGAGGGTCATGCATATATATCGAGCATGGTAATGAACAGGAGGAAATAAACGTTAAAATCCAATGAGCATTTTAAACCCAAGCAATATAGTGCCCATACAAATATATAGTACACGGTCAAACAATTTGTTGCTTCCAACTTATTTTATTTTCCCCATCTATTTCTATGGCACAACATTGTCACTTTATTAAATTAGATAAAAGTATTTATTACCACATTACATATTCTAATATGCAAATTAATGTTTGGATAGGATGGTTGAGTCCTTGCAAGGAGGGTCCCATATGCCAAACCTGACATGCTGGCTATGTCGGGACCTAAAAATGTGCTGTTACCCGTTACCTTTTACAAACTGCTGATGCTATAAAAATGTGAAACTGTGAAACTGACAAATTGAAGTGAGCACTTAAACAATGTGCAAGACAATATATTTGCAAAAGGTACATTGAGTCCTTGATACAGTCATCCACCTTCAAAAAATGGATTAGTGTCCCTGCCCTAGTCCTAGCTATTGTCGATTACAACTGCTGCTCTAGCCAACCAACTTTGTCTCCCCTCTTCCCACTCCCAAAACAAATCGTCTACATCAACCCAGTGGTCAATTCCTCAAGATAGAGACCTATTCCACATAGAGCTTCTCATAGTTGCAGGAGCATGGCTTTCTACCCGCATGACCTATCTTTTTGGATAAGAGGCAAACTCAACTTGATCCTGCAAAATTTCTGAAAATCTCCTTCTAGCATTCTCAGGATATAACAGAGTCTTTATAGCCTGCAGTGTATTTTAATGCTGGAGGATAACAGCATTAAGGCTGTCTGCACTGCTCTTGACAGCCTCAATCCTTTCCTGCTGCTTAGAAACCACATGAAGGAGTCTAACCTGACCCGTTTCAAGATAAGGATTGTGAACACCTTGAACAGCAATTTGTTTGCTATGGCTTTTCATAGCATGGGTTATCTCATGGATAGCATCCAGAAGATTATGATCAGCATGAGTAGGGCCAATTTCTTTGAAATGCTGAGGTTGAGATTCCTGCAAGTTTTTATCCAAGCAAGTGGGCATGTTCATCTCGAGGGGTGAGGTTAGCATTCCAGGGTAGAAAGGATGGTCTTTGCAAGGTGTTGGAGAAGGATCAACATATGATGGGGGAGGCCTCATAAGAGCTTCTGGGGATACTGAATTGGCCATGTTAAATGTCAAAGTGGGAATGGGTGGGTGTCGAAGAGTCCCTACTCCTGGAATTGATTTGATACATTCCAGATGTAGAGAAAACCTTTTGCACATCCAGAGGCTTGGGGTGGAAAGGTGAAAGAATTTTAGAGCTATTCATAGCAAGACGGGTGGAGTCCATTTCATGAACGATATTTTCCTCTCTTTGTTCCTGAACATTTTAAGAAGCAAGAGAAAAGTGCAAATACCCTGGAGCATTGATGTCAATGGGAAGCTCATCATCATCAATCAGGATAGGCTTATTGGCATCAGCTTCAGTACCCTTCTCCATCTTCATGTTGTGAACTTGACTTTCTGGAGTAAGTATTTGTAGATTTAGATCTGAAAACTCTCTTTTGTAAACTTGGAGAGCAATCTTTTTACTTGCTTTTCTTTTTGTTCTCCTAAACCTCCTATGATAAAATAGAGATCAGGAAAAAAAAACTCTTCATCATCCAAATAGAGAACTGGGATCAGTCAGAAAACAGGGGGCTTAATTTGAGAATTTATTGGATGGTGACGAAACCGCCAGTATGCGGGGGGTGGTTGTGCATTTACTGGTCTGGTTAAAGCGGCGATTTCACCCAAGTGATTTGAACTGTCAGAATAACGGCAAGAATGATGGTGTCTCTTCAGTTCTAAGTCATTTGGGAATCCCTTTAGTGCATGAAAGAACACTCTTGGAGAATGATAAATAGGAGGCACAAATCCAATTGTAAGCATAAGTGTGTGAGAGACAGAACTGGTGTTCGATTGGCTGTAGAAGAAGGTAGAAAGATGCAGAGAGGAGTTGAGCGAGCAAACAATAGAGAGTTAATTGTATTTGTTTTAATTGATCTCTTTGTAAACTGTATTTGGCTATAAGATCAGAAAGTCGAGCTAGTGCAGCTTTCAGCTCTTTTTTCCCCACATTGGGATTTCCAAGTTAAAAGTCTTTATGTTCATTGTCATTCTTGTTTTCAATTTTTTGTTCATGGTTATTGTTGAAAGTTATATTTATGTTTCTAGCAACACACTACACTAGTTCTATGTTCGTAAAGCATTCAAAACTGTCAATTTGAAGTAGAATTTGTGTGGGACAGCATGTTGTGATTCTATAAATTTCATTCAGCAATGGTGCTTCAGACTTTATAGATCATTTTGGTATCAAAGCAGTGTTTTGTGAATAGTTTTGGTTGATTTGTCTGATAGTGACTGTTGTCAACCTGGAGTTGCACCCTGAATCGAAGACGTGCTGAAATGGCTAATCCTCTCTCCAGTTGAAACAATAGGATCTTCTCACGAGGGTGGGTGCCTCGATGGTGAGAACCTCCAAAGAAAGCTGGTTCCTATAAGATGTATCAATGGATCTCTACTCTGTGCTACAAATCTACCATGAAAAAGGGAGAAAGAAACTTGAAAGGGAAATCCTACCTAATGACAGTGATACACCAAAATGTTGATCCACTCTGCTTGAAACCTTGAACACTGAATCAAACAAAAGAAAAGGAAGACCTTTGATTTCAATTGATCACTATGCATAAATATTTCATGAGAAGGTTCGATCCAATGACAAAAACGTGAGGAAAAACGATGAAGAGAGGTCTGATACAAGACACTTTGCAGCCACCTAACATTCACTTACAACTTCAGCAAAAGACATAAAACACTAAACATGACCTACATAACATGATGAGCTAGAAACTAGGTACGAATCAGAATTTGGGAAGGGAGAGAAATCTACAACGTATGCAAATTGTTGAATGAATGTACACTATGCCAACACTTGAAATCTAAAAGTACAGTCCTATTGATTGAAGAGGTTACACAACTCACCAATGGCAGAGTCTGGTCTTACCAAGAGGGATAGATTTTACAAGGCTGAAAAGCCATTAATACAAAAATTCACAACAAGCCAAGAGATTGACGTTGAAAATAGAGAGGGAGTAAACTCACACCAACTCAGCGTTTACAAAAGTCTATTTTGTCTTGCATGAAAATTCCTTGCGTTGAAAAAAAGAAGAAGACAAGCTTTGGATGCATGACACGTACGAATAAATGTCTTGACTTGAAAACTAATCAAACTTCAAAACAAGAGTAGTCGAATTCACTCGAACTACTGGAATGTTTGAAACTCTTCTCTTTGCATGAAATCAATGCAAATGCCAAATTAAGAATTACGTTTGAACCGTCGGAACGTTTCGAGCAAACGAGACAAACGAGAGTGCCTGCATGGAATTTCTTGTTGTTTGAAACGTTCAACGCTTTACCTGTTCATCATGCAAGACAACTCTATTTTCAAAATTGAAGCATGCTTGCTTTCTTAAATGCGTTCACTTCGTTGGAGTCACTTCACGTTAGTCTGTTCATGATCTTTATTTATCCTGCCTTTGTCTTTATTCTGCGTTGGTTTTATTTACTATTCATGCTTATGTCCATGTTCAATTCTGTTTTAATCTTTGCTCATGCTTCTATTTCTGCATTTCGTCTTACTTCTTGTTCAGTTCTGGCTCAATCATGTTTGTGCTTACGTCTCTGTTCATGCTATTGATCATGCTCAGTTCATGCTATTGATCATGCTCAGTTCACTTCGTGATTTCTCTGGCTTTTCCCGTGTTCTGCTTTAATTCGGGAATCGGGCTTTATTTTAGCTTTCGTCCTTCGGACAACTCTATGTCTCTTCTCTTTCCCGGGCTTGGCATTTGCTTTTCTCCTTTTTGACCTTTGCTTACGCCCTTGTCTTTTCTATCGGGTTTTTTGAAACTGTCTCTTCTCTTTCCTGGGCTTGGCATTTCCTTTTCTCTTTTTTGACCTTTGCTTACGCCCTTGTCTTTTCTATCGGGTTTTTTGAAACTGTCCTTATTCCTTCGAACAAAAAGTCTGAAAGAATTTGTTTCCTTACAAATTTTCCCGAATTTATTCTTTTAGGCTTTTATGTCTTGCTTTATGATTTTTTTTAGATTTTTGGTGACTTCAAATTCCTGCGGATTTCTTGTTTGACAATTATTCCGAAGGATCCTTCTTTGCCTTTGTTCTTTTTATTTTCTTTGGGTTTTGATCCTCCCAAATTTCTTCGAACTTTTTGTCCAAAGGAATTCTTTCAGACAAAATGTCTGAAGCAATTCGTCTTCTTTGGCTATCTTTTCCCCGAAGGGCAAGTGCCCTTTGGGAACTTCGCTTTTGTCCTTTGCTTATGGGGATGTCCTCCACAAGGGATTTTTTGCCTTCCACTAATGCCTTTTGGAACTTTTGAAAGGGTCCTGCCATCGACCAAGAGCCCTTTGCAAGGGCAGGTGTCCTTCGAAAAAATGAATTTTGTCCTTCAGAATTTTGCCAAGGTCTTCTTAATGCTTAAGTGTCCCCCGCAAGGGCATATACCCTTCAAGGAAATTGTAAATGTCCCTACGTGACGCCCAGATGTCCTCTGCAAAGGCTATGTCTTCCAGGAGTGCCCTTCGGAAGAATTGAAAAGGTCCACTTCATCGACCAAGTGCCCTCCGCAAAGGCATGTCTGCTTTCAAAAGTGTCCTTCGAAAGAATTGTAGGGCACCCGAGCTTTTTGAAGGTCACCCGGGCTTTGTGAAGGGCACCCGGGCTTTTTGTAGGTCATCCAGGGTTTTTAGGGCACCCGAGCTTTTTGTAACTATCCTTATTCCTTCGAACTTTTGTCTTGACTTGAAAACCGATTTTCTCAACTGTGCTTTTCTCCTTTCTTTCGGACAAAAAGTCCAAAGAAAATAAGACTTGAACAACTACCACTTAGTCATTTTTTTGGACTTTTACACAGTCCTTTGTGAGCTCTTTCTCTCAGACAAAATGTCCGAATAAATAGTCCACCTCTTATATCCCCAAAAATTCCTTGGGAAGACAAAATAAATAAACTTAAAGCTTGTATATCTTGGCTGTGTTTTAACATTTGGTTGTAATCAAGCAAGCTCCTTGGAAACCTCTGCATGACTAAACTTCACCTAGTTGTAGATGGCCACTTGGGTGGCTGTAAATGCTCATTTAAGGACCCCAAAACTGATTTGCAAGACAAACTTGGCACCATAGCAAAGTTTTGAAGTGTAGGGGTGACAATTTGCCCTGTGGGGGGCAAAATTGTCAACATTTTTGGCGACTCTGCTGGGAAGCATGCCTGCTATGCTAGAGAACTTAGACCATATAGATGCTATTCGAGCTCCCAAATGGTGACCCTAATTTCTGACTGAAAATCTCCCCCTGACCTTGGCCGAAATAACTTTCTCCCTCAAAAAGGAAGGGAAAAACACGAAAGCAAGAAAACTAACTAAGAAGCAAATGTGCAAACAAGCACTAATTGAACAAAACTGAAGCAAACAACTGTGCTTGAACAACACTTGGAGGAAAGCAAAAAACAACTATGCTCATAGATCTTTGCTTTTCAATAGCAATGTTTCAGATGTATCCCATTGAGTGGGATTGGAAGCTCTTGGCCGTCCATCTTGGCAAGTTGGAAGGCGTTGTGGGATTTGCAACTGGAGATCGTGTATGGGCCACTCCAAAGGGAATCAAACTTCGTGTGCCTTCCTGGTTTGGCTTGATCCTCATCCCACTTGAGGACCAAATCTCCTTCATTGAAGCTTCGTGAGGAAGCTCCTTTGACAAATGTTCTTTTAACCTGTGCCTGATGACTTTCCATGGCTAGCATGGATTGATTTCTTGCCTCTTCCAACTCCATAAGCTCTACATCCCTGATTTTCATAGGCTCATTCTTCAACAACTCAAGTTGATGCATTAGTTCTAGAGTTGGAAACTCAAGAGAAATAGGTAACCTTGCTTCCTTACCATAGACTAGCTTGTATGGAGAGTTGGCTATTGACCTCTTGTAGGTGATCCTATCAGCCCATAGAGTTGACTTCAACTTGAGATGCCATGACCTCTAATTGTCTTCAATAGTCTTTCGTATGATCCTTCAGAGGTTCTTGTTTGTAGATTCAGCAAGGTCATTTCCTTGTGAATAATAGTTCGATGAAGTGCTGAAATAAACTCCGTGTTGGACAGCCCATTGGCTGATCCTAGATCCCACAAAAGCCATTGCATTGTCAGAAATAATGGTCGAAGAAACTCCAAACCTAGTAAGCAAACCTTCATAGAAATCAAGAACGTTACTTTCGTTTGCTTCTTTCAATGAAATTGCTTCCGTCCAACGTGTGAAGTAATTCGTAGCTATTAGAATCCACTTATGCCCTGAACTCGAAGAAAGATTAATGAGACCAATAAAGTCCAATCCCCACTGGACAAAACGCTGATCCACTGCAATTGGCTAAAAGGGCAGGGTTGCAAGTTTAACTTTTCCTACAAACATAGCACATTGTTTGCACTTCCTAACCCATGTATGGCAATCGTCAAATATAGTAGGCCAATAGTACCCACCTCTCATGATTTTAAATGTTGTAGTTCTTGCGAAAAAATGTCCTCCACCATGTCCATCATAGAATTCTTCAAGTAATCTTTGAGTTTGGCTTGGTTCCACACACCTTAGTAACATTCCATTAATATCTTTTTTGAACAAAACACCATCAACGAGCAAGAATGAAATTGATTGCAATCTGAAATACCTTCTTTTTGAAGCACTTAGGTGAGAAGGATAAAAACCATCTTGCAGATAGCTTACCATATCACGAAATCAGCTGGAAGGTGAGGTATGAACAGCAGCAATCTCTTCATCATTTGACACTAAAACAGCTTCATTAGTTTCTTGCAAGACCTGAGCTAGATGCTCACAAAGTCCTTTGCCTCTAACCAGCGTTGTAACCTTAATTTCCACGTCATATTCCATTACCTTGGTTATCCAACCAACTCTCTTCTCATTTATGTCTTTGTTCAGAAAAAATTCTTTGATGCTTGGATGAGCAACCATTAGATGTACTTTATTATTAGACAAGTGCCTAAATTTCTTCAAAGATCTTATAACTGAAAGGACATATTTTTCAACAAAAGAATACCTTGTGTCATACTCCTCCAAGCCTTCGTTGTAGAAAGTTATTGGCTGCTCCAAATCTTCATAATTTTGCTGCATAAAAATCCCTGAAATGGTGTCCATATTAGCATATGTATAGAGAATGAAATCTTTCGTAAAATCTGGATTTAAAAGCGTAGGAGCACTTGCTATGGCTTTCTTAACACCTTCAAACCCTTTTACTACCTCCTTGGACCAATTGAAGTTCTGATTCTTCTTTAGCATGGTTGTAAGTGGTTTAGCTACAGTAGCGAAATCTGAAATGTATCTCCTTATAAAATTGATTTTAGCAAAGAAACTTTGCAAAGCCTTTTTGCTCTTAGGCAAGGAGAGTGCAAGAATGGATTGAATCCTTTCAGAATCTATGTTTAAACCGTGTTTTGAAACAACATGTCCAAGAAGCTTACCTTCATGAATTGAAAATACACATTTTTGGGGATTTAGAGATATCTCAAATTGCCTACACCTTTCAAAAACTTGCTTGAGATGAACCATACGATCTTCTGCATCTTTTGAAAACACTGTTATATCATCCAAATAAACAAGCACAAACCTGTTAAGAAGGCCTTGGAAGACCATATCCATGGCTCTCTGAAAGGTTGCTCCAGTATTAGACAAACCAAATGGCATCTTTCTGTATGCAAATGTCTCCCATTTAGTCGTGAAGGTTGTTTTGAATTGGTCCTCTTCTTTGACCAAAATCTGATTGTAACCACTATATCCATCCAACAAGGAGAACCTCTCTGAACCTGCAACAAGCTATAAATTTTGTTTCATTGATGGCAATGGATAGTGGTCTTTAAGCGAAGCCCTATTTAAATCACAAAAATCAACACACAAGCGAATCTCGCCATTCTTTTCCCGTACTGGAACGAGGTTCGCCACCCAAGTTGAGTGCTTAATTGAAAATATAATCATTGATTCTATGAGCTTGTGAAGCTCAGCTCTCATCAAAGGCTCAAGCTTTGGATTGATTGGCCTTTGTCTTTGTCTCACTGATTTAGTTTCCTCTTCTAACTCAATGGTGTGTTGAGCCAAACTTGGATCAAAATCTTTAAGATCACTATATTACCATGCGAATATATTAGTAAAACTCGTGCATAAATCAATGAAAGCTTTCTTTTGTGGAGGAGTACATACCTTGCCCAATTTCAAAATTTTACCAGCTGCAATCTCTACATTGGCCTAATGCTCTTCCTTTGTTGACAAGGATGGTTTCTCTTTCTTTAGCTCATTTTTATTGAAAATATTTTCAAGAGTGACCAATCCTTTGGGTAACCTATTTGTTTTCAGTTGTGCAATCTGATCACCATACTGTTGTAAGTGTTTTGACTGATTTTTTAAATAAAACTCAGCCTCTTCCTGCAAAAATCTCACAATTTGATTGTCATTTTCAAACACCCGCCAATTCTCTTGGTTATCTGGAACAGAAGGCCTTACAACTACCTTTATATGTGACTGAAAAATGTCACTTTTTACATCCACTGGAATATCAAATTGTGCCCCAACAACAGCCAACCTATCAGCATGTTTATTCCTATCTCTTGGTATTGCTTGAATATTAAAACCCTAAAAATCTTCAAGTAAATCCCAAACTCTATGTCTATAAGATTTAAGCAACAAATTCTTACATATATTCAAACCTCTTACTTGGTGGACTACAAGTTCACTATCTCCAAACACTTGCAAACAATTTACTTTCATCTTCCTAGCCCACTGCAAACCGTGAACTAGTGCTTCATATTCAGCAACGTTGTTTGAACAGCGAAACTGAAATTTAATAGAGGAGAAATACCTTTGTTCTGTAAGAGAAATTAACATCATTCCAGCTCCGATTCCATGCTTATTTCTTGATCCATCAAAGTACAATTGCCACAAGCCTTCATTAGATTCGTCTTCTTTGACCATCGCTGGAATTGGTGCTTCGTTCTCATGAAGACAATACACACCAAGACCTTCCTCGTCAATCAGCTTGTAGGAATCATGCTCATGCAACGTAGAAACCCACTCATCAAGAAACAAATCTGGAACTCCATCTAAAAGCAAGTCCTTTTCTACATCACTAGTTTGTAATATTTCATCTAAGATGATACAATTTGCATTGACCACATTTGGCGTATAAGGCTCCATATAAAAACGTGCAATAGGTTCTAAATGAATTGTTACCTTTGTACCATACCTAGTTCTGAACAGCGAATAGATCCAATCAGCGAATAAATATCCCTCAATCTTTGAGGTGAAGTCCTTTGAAAGGCACATAGCGAAATAATGAGGCAAGTCCATCACTACAACATCATGTTGAATAGTAACGTTAAGACAGGGATGTAATATCAATTTCAAATCTTTTATAATGCCTACCGTTTTTGCTGGTGAACTATCCAACTGCAATACCCCTTTAGTATTCGACTCATAAACAAGACCGAGCTTGTTTGCAATCTATTTGGGCATTATTGTACTGCTAGCTCCACTTTCCACCATACAATTATGAATCAAAGTATCACCCACTATCAAATAAAGATAAAAAAGGGGAGTTTTCTTCGTTTTTACCTTAGTTTTGTCCACTTTTGATATCTTATTTCCTTGCTACACCTGTTGGTTAGTTGGTTGATCCGAATTTGTCAAGACAACACCGTCTTTCTCAACTGGTTTTGGAGACAATTCAAAAGCTAAAAGTTCTTGAATGAGTTTATCCTTTTGCCTTGGAATTGAAAGAGAATCCCACATGCTAATGCTGATGTTAGACTTCTTCATTTGATCTACAACACTGAACTGAGATGCACTAACCTTTGATTGCGTTTTCTGTGGTACTCGCTGCTCATGAATTAGAGGTATTTCTTGCACTTTACTAACCTCTATATTCTAATTTTTTTGCGTTGTGAGAGCAGCACACTGCTCTTTTGTACTTTGAGCAACAATACTAGGAGCACTTGAAGTATTTGCTACCGCTTGGGCTTCTTCAACAGCTCTTCTTTTAGTTCTCTGATAGGTTATAGCTGCAACTTGACCACTTTAATTGTTAGTTTTAAAATCATGAGTAAGAGTAGCATGATCATCGACCTGCCAATTTACATTAATAACATCAGGGTGCCCTTGAACTTGATGAATACTCATTGTGATGTCAAATCTGTATCTTGATATTGACCTCCTTGAAAAGAGAACTCTTCTTGTGTCATCTGTGGCATGGTGATGTTCTATGATACCAAGCCCTGATTTTGAGCATCATTGAGATTTGAGCGCTACCAACCTAAGTCCTGCACCAAATTATTTTGAGGTGGGGTTGGAACAATGGCTTTTGAAGTGAAAGGAGCATTCGGATCAAGAGCAGCATATGGCTTAGCTAAAGTTATGGCTCCTTGTGTTTGATAGGGTGGTCTATTTTCTCTGAAACCCTGATAAAGAGACCTTTGATCTTTGAAGGACTGATAGTTGTTATGATTTTGTTGTTGATAGGGCCTATTTGACTGAAATTGTTGTCTTTTGAGCTGTACCATTTCATTTCCAATAAATTGTAGCAAACTTTTCAACTCTCATGTCTCACTAGCTTGACCAATAGGGGCTGCAATAGGAACTTGATGTGCTGAAATAGGAGCTAAGGATGGAATTTGAGAAACCTGAGGGGCTGGTATAGAACTTATTTCTAGAAATATGGGCATTGGAGGTCTTGAAAAAAACTTACTTGCTTGTATCAAACTATTTTCTACCCATTATTGCAACTTCATAAGCATCTGGCAAAGTAGTACCACCCATTGACTATATCATCACACTAATGTCAAAATTAAGAGCTTTCAAAAAATACAGAAATGCATATTCAGGGGATGGCCTAATCAGAACCAGTATCTTGGTCCATGTCTTCTGGAATCTGAGATTAAAATCGAACATAAACTCATGAGGCTCTCTGTATGACAATTAATTGCTCAACTAAAGAAAAGTGATCCGATTTGTCTTCAAATTGCTTGACTAACGCTGCACCCAATTCATCCCAGGTGGAAACGGATCTAAGTGGGAAGGTTCTATATCACTGTAATGCTTTTTCTTTGAAAGAAGCAGCAAGCAATCTGATAGCAACATTATCCACAACAACATTATGAACTAAACAAAGATTAGCCACATCTTGGATATGCTCAATAGGGGTTGTTTGATTTTCACCTGAGAAGAATGGAATACTTTTGAAGGCAAATACAGGAATGTCGTCTAACTGTGCTAAATTTAGTGGACTTTCCCTATTGAATGGAGCAAATACTTGATTTCTAATGGCCATCTGGATGGTGGGGATTGCAGTGTTTAGAACGATAGGATGAGGGGGAGGTAAATATTCCCTTTGAGGATATGGATTAGCCCTCCTAGACCTTGCTCTTTTATAAGTTACAAATTCAAAAGGAATACCTTTACTTGTTGATTTTGTAGTAACATTTAGCATGAATGGATTCCCTGAATGATGCTATGAACTCTGCAACTGGATGTAGATGAATATCCTCTGCTACTGCGAAAACTCTATGCAAAAAACTTTTATGTGGTCCCATCAGACGTGCCAAAAACTATTGTCAACCCGGAGTTGCACCCTGAATCGAAGACGTGCTAAAATGACTAATCCTCTCTCCGATTGAAACAATGAGATCTTCTCACGAGGGTGGGTGCCTCGATGGTGAGAAGAACCTCCAGAGAATGCTGGTTCCTGTAAAATGTATCAATGGATCTCTACTTTGTGTTGCGAATCTACCATGGAAAAGGGAGAAAGAAACTTGAAAGGGAAATCCTACCTAATGACGATGATACACCAAAATGTTGATCCACTCTACTTGGAATCTTGAACACTGAATTAAACAAGGGAAAAGGAAGACCTTTGATTTCAATTGATCACTATGCATAAATATTTCATGAGAAGGTTCGATCCAATGACGAAAACATGAGGGAAAACGATGGAGAGAGGTCTGATAGAAGACACTTTGCAGTCACATAACATCCACTTATAGCTTTAGCAAAAGACATAAAACACTGAACATGACTTGCATAACATGATGAACTAGCAACTAGGTACGAATCAGAATTTGAGAAGAAAGAAAAATCTACCACATATGCAAATTGTTGAATGAATGTACACTATGCCAGCACTTGAAATCTGAAAGTACAATCTTTCTATTGATTGAAAAGGTTACACAACTCACCAATGACAAAGTCTAGTCTTACCAAGAGAGGGATGGAATTTAAAACGCTAAAAAGCCATTAATATAGAAATTTAGAACAAGCCAAGAGATTAGCGTTGAAAATAGAGAGAGAGTAAACTCCAACCAACTCAACGTTTACAAAAGTCTATTTTGTCTTGCATGAAAATTTCTTGCGTTAAAAAAAAAGAGGAAGAAGACAAGCTTTGGATGCATGACACCTACGAATAGATGTCTTGACTTGAAAACTAGTCAAACTTCAAAACAAGTGTAGTCAAATTCACTCAAACTGTTGGAACATTTGAAAGTCTCCCATTTGCATTAAATCAATGCAAATGCCAAATTAAGACTTACATTTGAACCGCCGGAACGTTTCAAGCAAACGAGACAAACGAGAGTGCGTGCATGGAATTTCTTGCTGTTTGAAACGTTCAACGTTTTGCCTATTCATCATGCAAGACAACTCTATTTTTAGAACTGAAGCGTGCTTGCTTTCTTAAACGCGTTCACTTCATTGGAGTCACTTCACGTTAGTCTGTGCATGATCTTCATTTATCCTGCCTTTGTCTTTATTCTGCATTGGTTTTATTTACTGTTCATGCTTATGTCCATGTTCAATTCTGCTTTAATCTTTGCTCATGCTTCTATTTCTGCGTTGTCTTACATCTTGTTCAGTTCTAGTTCAGTCCTATTTGTGCTTACGTCTCTGTTCATGCTATTGATCATGCTCAGTTCACTTTGTGTTTTCTCTGGCTTTTCCCGTGTTCTACTTTAATTCGGGAATCGGGCTTTATTTTAGCTTTCTTGGACTCTATGTCTCTTCTCTTTCCCAGGCTTGGCATTTTCTTTTCTCCTTTTTGGCCTTTGCTTACGCCCTTGTCTTTGCTATCGGGTTTTTTGAAACTGTCCTTATTCCTTCAGACTTTTTGTCCGAAGGAATTCCTTCGGACAAGAAGTCTGAAAGAATTTGTTTCCTTGCCAATTTTCTCGAATTTATTCTTTTAGGCTTTTATGTCTTGCCCTATGATTTTTTTCGGACTTTTGCTGACTTCAAATTCCCGTGGATTCCCTGTTTGACAATTATTCCGAAGGATTCTTCTTTGCCTTTGTTCTTTTTATTTTCTTCGGGTTTTTATCCTCCCGAATTTCTTCGGACTTTTTGTCCAAAGGAATTCCTTCAGACAAAACTCGTTTCCTTTGGCTATCTTTTCCCCGAAGGGCAAGTGCCCTTCCGGAACTTTGCTTTTGTCCTTTGCTTATGGAGGTGCCCTCCGCAAGGGCTTTTTTGCCTTCCAATAATGCCCTTTGGAACTTTTGAAAGGGTCCTACCACCGACCAAGTGCCCTCCACAAGGGTAGGTGTCCTTCAAAAAAATGAATTTTGTCCTTCGGAATTTTTCCAAGGTCTTCTTCGTGCTTGAAGTGTCCCCCGCAAGGGCACATACCCTTCAAGGAAATTGTAAATGTCCCTATGCGACGCCCAGATGTCCTCCACAAAGGCTATGTCTTCCAAGCGTGCCCTTCGGTATAATTGAAAGGGTCCACTTCACCGACCAAGTGCCCTCCGCAAAGGCATGTCTGCCTTCAAAAGTGTTCTTCGAAAGAATTGTAGGGCACCCGGGCTTTTTGAAGGTCACCCGGGCTTTTTGAAGGGCACCCGGGCTTTTTGTAGGTCACCCAGGCTTTTTGTAACTGTCCTTATTCCTTCGGACTTTTGCCTTGACTTGAAAACCGGTCTTCTCAACTATGTTTTTCTCCTTTCTTTCGGACAAAAAATTCAAAGAAAATAAGCCTTGAACAACTGCCACTTAGTCATTTTTTCGGACTTTTACACAGTCCTTTGAGAGCTCTCGGACAAAATGTCCGAAGAAATAGTCCACCTCTTATATCCCCAAAAATTCCTTGGGAAGACAAAATATATAAACTTAAAGCTTGTATATCTTGGCTGTATTTGCACATTTGGTTGTAATCAAGCAAGCTCCTTGGAAACCTCTGCATGACTAAACTTCCCCTGGCTATAGATGGCCACTTGGGTGGCTGTAAATGCTCATTTAAGGACCCCAAAACTGATTCGCAAGACAAACTTGGCACCATAGCAAAATTTTGAAGTGTAGGGGTGACAATTTTCCCTGTGGGGGCCAAAATTGTCAATAGTGACAAGGTCAAAAAAAGAAGAGTTGAAACCTTGCAATCCTAAGATTTTTAACAGCACATGGAATCAAAAGGTCAAAGGAATGGCAAAGAATTTGAAGATAAATCTTGCCAAGAGAGTTGTTGCCTTAGAAGAAAGCATGGAAAGTGTGATGAAGTCCCAACATACTATAACCAGGCAACAAGAGCTCATGGCTAGGAACCTAGAATCAATGGACATGGTGGTTCATGCTCTAGCCAAGAAGTTTGGCATAGGAAGAGAAGTGCCCAATGAAAGAGAGAGAAGAGTTCATGGGTGATGAGGAACAGCTTCCAAAAGACAAGGAAAACTAAAGTAAATAAGATAAATATATTAATGTCCAACAGATAACCACAAAATTAGGTCAAAGGGACAGCAGATTACAAAAGTGGGTCAGGAACAAGCGGGAAACCATAAAGGTCTCTGAAAACGAAAAGAACAAAACTGGTAGAAAATAGTACAAAACAAGGCAAAGAGCAAAAAGCGCTCAGAGCCAAAGAAAGAAAAAAGCAGAAATGAGCAACCCACGAAATCCCCTAAACATTAAGCAAGCGGGAATGAACTATGAGAAGGAAGAACCAGGAGGGGGTCCATCAATAGTTCAATCCAACTCTCCTAGCATCCAAGGCCGACAAGAAGCACCTGATAGGAGGATGACCCGAAGAAGAGGAGGTAAGATGTTTGGTCTATCCTCCATGTCGCTGCCTAGAGGGAAGAGTCCTTTGTGAAGCACTGGGGAATCTAGTCTGTCCCCTGATGCCAGGCCTAAAATGGTTATGCCGGTGAGATCTCAAAGAACTGTGGATAGTCTCTCTGAGTCGCACTGATCTGGAATGTGATGCTCTACTAGTGTCAATCTGTCGCTTAGTGCCTCTCCCCAAAGGTAGCACCATGAAGAAGATAGTGATCCGTTGGGTGGAATCTGATCTAGTAGGTCTCTGAATAGAATGATCATGAAGCTTAAGAGCTTCTTGTATATATAAAGCTAAACATCACTGGTCCTCATATATGAAGAATTCAGAAAGAGACTATGTCCTAAATAGGCAATGAAACCTCCCCCTGATCTCATAGTATATGGGGCAACGGAAGATGAAGTGTTCCTCGGTCTCAATCCCTTGAATGTTGCATAACTGACAGAACCTGTCGCCCCGATCTATTTGGTGATCTGTCTCAATTCTAAGTCTGTGAGATCCCACTCTAAAATGTTCTAATGGGATTCAAAGAGAGTGCATCCAATGGCGAAATGTATATTGTGGGCGGATGATAAGCCCATCTATCAGCTCCAAAAAGTTTTCTGCATAGAATGCAATCTTTGGGTGTAGTCCCCCAGGACGGTTTACCCAAGTGGTATGAATAAACTGCCTGGAAATATCATCCCTGATAATCTAGTTCAGCTCCTGTCTAGTGGATAGAAGATGAGTTGGTGCAACCAAAGAGTACCTAAATGGAGGAAGGCGGTCCATCCTAATTCCCACGAACTCTAATAGATCAGAACTACCAATTTACCAACAGTGAACACGGATCAAGGGAGCCGAGAGGGCAATAGTCTCTGAAGAACAGTAGGCTAAATACGGATATCTATCACGCCCATTCACTGAATCAGCAAAGCTCCAAATGCGATGTAAGAAAGAAATAAGATCAAATATAGTCTCTAAGCGAAAGGGTTGGGCTCCAAATCCTACAAGTATAATGTGTTGGGGAACTATTTGCTTACATCTGATAATGCAGTGAAGGAGAAGTGTCTGGACCCTCTCGACAACAACCCAATCACCCTCAAGCAAAGAAGGTCCCCAAACCACGGCTCCATAAAAAACAGTGGGTCTGATAAGTGTATCCATGAGGGACATCTTGGATGAGATGTCCTGAAAGTGATGTCGAAAACACTGTCACTCAAGGAGGGCTAAAGAACCATATCCTTTGTTTATCCTAGGCGGAATGGCCTGCCTCACGCTAAAATGTGGACCAAACAATTGCACTCCCAAATAAGTATAGGAGGTGGTGATCTCAACCTCCTTTCCCTTGAAGAAGAAATGGAGGTGGGAAGTCTTCAATCCGTTAAACACCATGACCTTGGTTTTCCCAAAGTTAATCGTCAACTGTCGAAGATCACAAAAGAGAGCCCGTTGCAAGCCCTCAGGGGATGAAGCTAGGAGAAAGAACCACATCATCCGCAAACAGAAGAATAGAAATCAGATTCTGGTGAAGAAGACATCCATCACTAACCTGAATATGCTCATGAAGAAAGGCCTCTAACTCATCAATGTATATGCCAAATAAAGTTGGGGACAAGGGGCAACCCTGTTTGACCCCAATCGTACTAATAAAATTTGAGATACCATGAACCGTACGAAGACGACCAAGGACATTCTCGTATAGTCGCATGATGGCTGCCAAGAAGGTCTCGGAAATGCCAATACTCCTAAGCCTCTAGAAAAGGGCCTCTCTCGGAACAAAATCAAATGCTTTCCTAAGTCTACAAAACAACAAGTAAACTTTGGATGAGCGATGACGTGCCTCCTCAATAATGGCCCGGAGAGTGGAGATATGATCAATGGTCTGATGGGCTGGTCTAAACCCTGCCAGACCCCTAGCTCTGAGATGCCTCTGCTCTAACTCTCTCGAAAGCTACATGTGTAGCACAGTTGCATACAATTTCGAGAATGTGTGTCCAACCATGATCGTAAGGCAAACAAATGGAGGACAAGTAGATGTGAGATTAGATCTTTTGAAGGACAAGAAGATGTTGAATTGCTAGACAAATGGTGGTATTTTTAAGTGTGCAGAATGTTAGTAAGGCACAAAAGATTTCTTTTGCACATCTCAAAATGGAATGACATATTTTAATATGGGGGTAAAATTATCTAGCATCTCCTAAAAAGAAGCAGCAATTCCAACTAGGCGAGATGAATTCAAGGAATTGTTGCATACGAAGTTTTATCCAATTAGGCATTATGATAAAACTGATCAGAAAATAAAGTGGCAATATTTCAGGCAAGGAAGTGGTCATAATGTGTAGGATTATACCACAGAATTCCGTAGATGAGATATGTTGATCGCTTGGACTTGGAAGACAAAGACAACTTGACCATGTACATGAGAGGTCTCCATACACACCTAAGGAGACGAGTCATCTCAATTAAGCCAAAGGACCTTGATGAGGCATGTGTGCAGGCACACTAAATTGAAGAAGAGAAGAGGCAAGGAGAGGGGGAATCCTCGAAGTAAAATCAGTTCAAAAAAGACCAAAATCAGCCATCCAAAACCTACAAAAAGGGTAAAGTGGAAAGGTAATAAAAATGCCACCACTTTACATGTTTGTAAGGATCCAAAGAACTTTCGTAGTCATTGTGTTGTAGATGTACATATTGACGCAAAGAGTTGTAAGTTGCATCTAGAATTGCACCTCAAGAATCGTTCCAAGGAGGACCCTAAAAAGCACACGGCATCTTTGAAAGAGCAAAAAAAAGTGGAGATAGAAGACAATACTGATGTTGATGAGAAGCTAGGTTGCACCACTATCAATCCGGCTAGCAAATAACAAGAGAGAAAATAAAAAGCAAGTTATTCCAAATCAAGATCCAAGCCAAGAAGACAAAGGTAAATGCACTTGTTGATATTGACTAACAGTCTAATTTGATTTTGGATGACGTTGTTAAGAAGCTTGGTTTGAAAAATTTTGATCATCCTCATCAGTATCCTTTGGGTTGGGTGAAAATGGTTGATTCGAGTGACTAAGAAATGTAGATTTCAATTTTGTATTAGCCCACACTGTGTTGATGAGATAGAAGCAGATGTGATTCCACTTGATGCATTTGATGTGGTGTTTGGAAGTCCATACTTCTATCTCAAGGATGCTATCTTCATGAGGAGGGCTAACATATATAGATGGGTCAAGGATGTGATCAGCTATATCATCAAGGCACATCAAAGGAAGCCCAAGATTGCCATGGTAAGTGCCAACCAAGCAAAAAGACTCATTCAAGCAAATAAGCAATTTTGTCTACTTCTTTTTAAATATAAGCAAGAGGACATGTTAGAAATTTATAAAATTGATTGTGCTAATAAATGATTGAAATATTTGGATAAATTGTTGCATTATTTTCAAGAATTTTGCCAAACTCCTAAAAGTTTGCCTCCAAAAAGGGAAGTAGAGCACGAGATTCAATTGTTGCATGAGTATCCTTTACCTAACATTGGTTTGTATAGGCAATCACTTTTAGAGAGTAATGAAGTGAAGAAACAACTTCAAAAGTTGTTAGAACAAGGGGTCATAACCCAAGTACTTCACCATGTGGGTCACCCACTGTAATGATACAAAAGGACGGCTCTTGGAGAATGTGCATAGACTATAAGAGCCTTGAACAAGATTACCATCAAAAATAGGTATATCCACTCCCACAAATTAAAGACGTGTTAGACCAACTTCAGCGTGCCAAATATTTTACAAAGTTAGATCTCAAATCCAAGTGCCATCAAGTTTGTGTGGGGGAGGATGTATGGAATACAACTTTCAAGACAAAATATGGTATGTGATCAACTGATACTTTCTTTTGGTTTATGTCATGCAACTACTACATTTATGAGGTTGATGATTGATGTATTGAGGCTTTCATAGATACACATGTTAAAGTCTATAGAGATGATGATTTGGTTATCAATGCTACGTTGAAAGAACATCTAACTCGTTTAAAGCAAGTCTTGCAAGTGTTAAAATATAGTTTTTATGCAATATGAAGAAATGTGAGTTTGTGAAACAATCACAAGTCTACTTGGGGCATGTGGCTGAAGAAGAATTGAGAGCAAACCCAACAAAGGTTGGGGCTATCAGTAATTGGCACACACCTACTAGTGCCACAAAGACCATAAGCTTTGTTGGAGTAGTCGAGTACATGAGGAAGTTCGTTCCAACTTTCTCTGCGATTGCAACAACACTTCATACTATTGCAACAAGTGGTAAGAGTTTTCATTGGGTAAGGAGCATGATAGTGCTTTTGATTCTTTGAAATATAAAATCAGCCATGCACCAATGCTTGCTCTTCCTAATTTGTAGCAACCATTCGAAGTGAAAACGGATGTGAATATGCTATAGGGGCAGTTTTGTTGCAAGAAGGTAACCCAGTATGTTACCATTCAGAATTATTCTTTTGCAATAAGACAGTATCCTATATATGATTAAAAAAATTCAAGCAATTAAGAAATGGAAACACTATTTGTTGGCTAAGGAAACTATTGTGCATACTGACCACAAACCAATTCAATATTTACAACCACAAAATAGGTTGCAGCAAGCAACACACTACAAAAGTATGGGTTTTAATTTTTCAACAATTTGATTTGGTGATCAAGTACAAGAAAGAAAGAACAATGTTCTGACAAATATGTTATCTAGGCCACCAATCACAAAGGAAGTTTCAGCTTTGGCAACAATTTCACAACTTGAATCTTTCACAAAAGAGATTTATGAGGAAACATATGCATAAGATGCAGATTTTGAGGAGACATTACAGCAGTTGAAGGTCAAGAGAGTTGATGAAAGCAAGGGAAAATGCTACCTCAAGGATAAACTATTCTACCAGTTGGATAAATTATGTATGCCAAAGGGAAAAAGACTTTCATTGATGAGGGAAGCACATACTTCCGAAGTTTCAGGTCATTTTGTTGTTGGCATAACAACGGCTCATTTGTAAAGGTATGTGTATTGGCCCAATATGCAAGAAGAACTAGCTAGATTCATTAGAAGATGTAAATTGTGTTGTACAAACAAGCCTAAGGCTAGGAAAGGATTGTAAATGCCTCTACTTGTCCCTACTAGACCATGCAAAGCATCTATATGGATTTTGTGGTAAGTTTACCAATGTCTAAGCATGGTCATGACTATATATATGAAGCAACTGAACTATTCTTTTTTAACGTTTGGGTGCATTTTGGGTTGCCTAAGTCCATTGTTTCTAGTAGAGGTTCCAAATTTTTTGGGAAGCTTTGGACTGCCTTATGGGGCAAGATGGATACCACACTCCAGAGAAGCACAACTTTCCATCCTCACACTGATGAACCAACAAAAATTGTAAATATGACTTCGGTACAGCTGACAAGGGGCTACAACAGCAAGCATCCAAGGACTTGGGGTGAGTCTTTGGCATATATCCAACACTCATAAAATAAAGCAATACATACAATCCACTAACAAGCCAGCTTTTGAAGCATGTCACTAACCCACTTTCTCAAGGTGAAAGAACAATTAGAAAGGTCTCAATCCAAGTACAAGGCTAGACATAATCAACACCGAAAAGAGCATACACTCAAAGTAGGGGATAAGGTATGATTGTATTTGAGCAAAAAGAGGCTTCAAAGACGAGTTAGGAACCTATAACCTCTAAGGCATGGGCCATTCACCATCTTGGAGCAAATTGGAGAGAATGCTTTCAAGCTTAATCTACCCCCATTCATGAGGATATACACAATAGTAGATTGGAAAAACTAGCACCCGCATAAACCATCCATGTTGGATGAGTAAGCGGAATGCCAAATGACAATTGCTACCTTCTTTAGAAGACTTCATCTTGGATGCAAAAGGCGAGTTGGAGAAGGATGTAGTGTTGCAATGAAAAGTCAAAGAGACTAGAAGAGGACCACAGGAATCTTGGCAGGTCACCATCAAGGGAAAGACACCAAGGCAAGCAAAACGGTACCTCAAGGAGAAAGTGGGAGATCCCTTCCCACATCTCATCCAATAAGTTTTTTCAAGGGTCCATATGAATCATGAAAAACAAGCCTTTTAATTATCCCAACCAGAGAACAATTGAGATCAGTTAGCAAACAAGGCTCAATTTGAGAATTTCTTGCATGTTTACGAACCCGCCGATATCTGCAAGGGAAATTGTGTAATTGCCTGTTCCCTTTAAGGCAATGTTCCACAGGGACGCGTCCCCCCCAAAATCCCCATGTTTCTAGGATGAGGACGTCCTCGGGACATGGGGACATCAAGGGGACGCCCCCTTTCAGTCCCTCCACCTCCGCCCAGAACTGTCGCCGTCCCCGGGATGTTTCCCTCTAAGAGAGGACTTTTCTGGGACGTCCCTTCAAAAAGGGGACATCTGGGGGTCTCTAGGATGTGACTTCCCCAGGACGTCCCTTCAAAAAGGGGACATCTGGGGGTCTCTAGGATGTGACTTCCCCAGGACGTCCCTTCAAAAAGGGACGTCTAGGGGTCTATGGGACGTCCAGGGGATGCCTAGACATCCCTCAACCCCCGAGGGAACTTCCAGCCATCCCCCACACTGGGGGACTCTAGGATGTCCCCGAGACGTCCAGGGGATGCCCAGACGTCGCTCAACCCCCCAAGAAACTTCCAGGCGTCCCCCACGCTGGAGGACATAAAACAAGCATTTTTTTTTATAATTTAAAAAATCTTTTGGTTTGTGAGCCCTCTACCCTAACCCTAATTGCAAATGGCTCACACCCCCACCCCCAAGGCCTCCCTGAAGTTTTTAAAAAGCCCCATCCCGCTCATTCCAAATCACACAAAAACTTCATTGAGTGAAGCAGAGAGCTGAAAGTAGAGGCCCCAAGCTAAGAGGGAGAAGTTTGCAAAAGTGAGAGAGCATTAGGAGAGGGAAAGTGAGATCAAGAACCGGTTTACTTATAGCTTCATCCACTCCGTTAAGAGGAACAGGCTTACCTCTAGGAGGGCAGAGAAGCTTGTGGTTGTACATAGCGCCTTGCGTCTCATTGACCGCAACACACTTACGTACAAGGAGAGTCCAGCAGCTAGATGGGATGTAGAGCATGTGGAGTCCAGCAATTCTAGTGATGAGGAGTTTGGCGAGAACTTTGGGGATGATTAGCCACTGGCTCATTAGTATTTAGTATTTAGTAATTCTTTTTTAACATTGTTGATATTTCATTGTAATCATGAATCATCATTATGAAAATTTGAAAATTTTGAATTTGATATTTTGATTTTCATTTTCAATGTTCAATGTTCATTGGTTCAAACTTGACTGTTAAAATTAAAAGTTAAAATTAAAATTAAAATTAACATTAAAAGTTAAAAGTAAAAGTTAAAACTTAAATTAAAATTAAAAGTTAACTGTTAAATTAAAAGTTAAATTAAAATTAACATTAAAAGTTAAAACTAATTTGCACCGCTCCCCTGCCGCCCCCCACCGTCCCCAAACTTAGGCCCCCCATCCCGGAAACCCATCCCCGTGTCCCCCCGTCAAGAAACTTTGTGGAACTATGCTTTAAGATCTCTACAAGGGCAATTTCGTAACCGTCGGTCTACTTAGAGCGGCAGTTTGCCCAAGTGAATTGAACAATCAAAATAATAGCAAAATGATAGTGTCTCTTCAGTTCTGAGTCATTTGGGAATCTTTTAGTGCATTAAAGGACACCCTTGGAGCATGCAAAATTTGAGACATAAATCCAATTGTAAGCATGAGTGTGTAAGAGATAGAGTAGGTGTTTAGTTGGTTGTAGAAGGAACAAAGGCAAGACAACAAACAAGAAAGTTTCTTGTAATTGTTCTAATTAATTTCTTTATAAAATGTCTTCGGCCATAAGAAGATTAATTCAAGCTATTGTCACTTCCAATTGGTTTTCCCCACACTAGGGTTTCCAAGTGAAAAGTCATGGTGTCCACTTATTTTCTTGCTTTTAGTTTTGTTGTTCAAGGTTCATCGTTTTTTTTTTTTTTTTAAACCAAAAAAAAATATCTATTAATAAATGATTATAAATGTACATATTTTGCTATGCTAAGCTTGGAAACTATTACTCCAAGCATGGGCATTAAACAACAAAGTGATCATTTCATGAACAAGACTCATTAAGTGTTAAGAATGATCCAGAGCTAGAATTTGACTAAATTTATCCTGTATTTTAGACGACCACCATTTGGGTGGAGGCTCATAACACAATAATATTATTGTTATCAAGAGCCCAATTAGCCAATGCATCTGCCACTTTATTTTGTTGGCAAGGGACGTGACTAAAGTGGCAATCTTCAAATTTACTTTTCATCCCTTGGATGCTTTCCACCACCTGTAAAATCTGCCAATTGCTAGCCTTTTCCTTTGTTGGGCTCATTAGAATGTTAATGATAATTAATGAATCTGATTCCACCTGTATCCTTGTCCAACCCGCTTTCAATGCTTCTTGAAGACCTTTAGCCACAGCCCCCACTTCAGCCAAATTATTAGTAGCAATTCCCAACTTTTCTGAAAAGAAGAAGATAACTGAACCCTCTAACGTTCTTCCTATCCCCCCTATGCTGGCATTTCCTGGATTCCCTCTGGATGCCCCATCTATATTCAGCTTACCCACCCTAGGAGGGGGCTTTGTCCATTTACCATTATCCCAATCCCCTTTCTCCTTGTTGAGCAATCCAACTAAACACTCCTAGGTCTTTCAATATGCAGTGTTCTAAGTAAGGTTAGCCATTTCGGATATGGCTCTTTGGGAATTTGTATTTTATATTTGATGGTTTCAGCTATATTTCTCGTAGTCTTTTCCCAAATAAAGAAAATATCCCTACTTTCTTGCTGGAAAACTCTTCTGTTCCTCTCTTTCCAAAGACTCCATAACAAAAGTGTAATCCCACTCCATAAAACCTGCACAAAAATTACCTTCTTTTTGATGTGATTACCCCATTCTTGAAACGGTTCTTAGTTGCTGCAAATTTTGTTAATATTTCCAGCAACACACTACACTAATTCTATGTTCTTAAAGCATTCAAAACTGTCAATTTGAAGTAAATATCAAGTAGGACAGCATGATGTGATTCTGCAAATTCAATTAAGCAATTGCACTGGAGAGTTTACAGATCATCCTATTTATAGGAGACGCTTTGATTCTAAACTGCCTTTTTACCCTTATATCTACAACAAGATCAGTATCCACTTGATGTTTCTTCCTGGTATCAGACTTGCATATCCTATACAATCTTTCACACACCGTGAACACAGAAAAGTTACTGCAAGAAAAAAAAAATGAAAAACTTGGATTAATTAGTAACCGTAAGAATTTTTGTGTTGAAAAACTTGGAATAATTAGTCACTGCAAGAATTTTTGTGTTGAAATCAAGGTTGGCAAGAGGAATACCCAGTTGTGAAGGGAAAATTATAGCAAAGCACTCAACTTGAAGCAGCTTGCGTCGAAAATACCCTTCAGACCTCAAACCAACTGCAAAAAACAAAAGAACATCTAGATCCTCATCTACCCTAATCGACTACATATAAATTTTAGACATTCTATGGGCAGCTAATCCTCCTTCATTCAATGCTCTGCACTCCTTCTACACTCGTGATTTTGTAATTCTGATCACTCTGAGTGGCAAAAAATGCAGCCTTTTGATTTGAAGATTCGCTCTATAAGAACAAAATTTAAAACCCACTTTGTTGTGTGTCAGAAGCAGCGGTTGCTAACATTTCATCAGGGCACCAATCAAGGAGGTCATAGGTGAATTCTTGCTTGATTGTTATGCCATCTATCATAGATGGTATAAGAACCATGAAGAGATCAACTTCCTCTGGGCTGCCTAAAATTTCACCAAAAGTTAGATCTGAGTGCGTAGATCATTCCACCGGTATGCATCGTAACTTTGTACGACCTTGGAAGACTTTCCAGAATCAAATTTGTTTGTTTGGCATTAAAAAATAACTAGCAGAAACATTTGACGCAGACATCGTTTTTACCTTTTGCAGCAAGTTTAAATTCTGCATCCGTACAATACTTTTCCAACCTGCTGGTTTTGTGCCACTTAACAAACAATTTGGGACAAGCTGAAATTTTAATATTCTGATCACTTTTTCCTCCTCCTGCTAGATGTAAAATCCTGGATTTTCTTGTTTTATCCCCCACTTTTCCTACAATTTCAGGCTAGGACTCAAGTCTCTTGTCTTATTTAGGGGGTCACTTTCTCAAATCTCAGGGTATTTGTCCCCTTTACCCCTTCATTGACTTCTTTAACAGTTAAAAAAAACCAAAAAAATGTCTTTTCAGTGATAGTTTTTTGTAATACACTATTTTTTTGTCAAGGATCTAGTTTACAATCCAAAAGTCCCCTCAAGATTGACCCAAAACCCTGGCTTGGTCCAACACCTTACATGCAAGCTACATGACTAGTGATAACAAAATAACTTTTGCTTCAAGCTTATGCAACAAATGCCAATCATGTTCCAACAATTGATAAAACCAAAGGGCACAACCATACAACATCTACACAAAAATTCCTCTTCCATCAAAACACCTTTAGTCCATTGGACTCAAAAACTCTTAAGGCATACACAAATCCACTAGCAACTTGGCTCCATCTACATGTCCGAAAGTCCAAGTCCTCTCATTCAACATTTAGATTCTGTCCGTCTTGGGACTCAATTGCTGTTCGTGGTCTGCATGAACTCCATAATCTGCCAAATTCCATTTTCTATTAAATCATATTGGAAGCTAAGTGGTTTTGATTCGTCCATAGAGAATGGGACAATTTTCTCAAACCAAAGACGAAAGCATGAGATTAACTTATTTAAGATCACAACTTTTTAAAAGTTCATTTTTTATGAAAAAGACAGATACCAATGTTTTTGAAAATAATTAAAATAAACTGCCAGCCTACAAAAAAAAACTAACTTAGAAAAACCAATATTTCATAAATTGAGTGAATTTTCGGCATTTTAAAAATATAATGCAATTTAAACATTTTGCCAATTTCGCCTGATTTTTCAATACTTTCCCACTAAATGCTTTTGGGAAGTTAACGATCTTTTTTAACAATCATTCACATGAAGCAATCTAACTTGTGCGTAATTGGCAGAAAAAAAGGAAAATAATCGTGAAAACCTACTAGAAGTTCATCGTGGTATTTCTATCAACCCACCTTGCCCTTTTTATCTCTTGTAAAGGAGTCCCGTCTAGTTTTGGGCTTCAAAGTTCCCAGACATCACGAGTGTTCAAGCCTTTGTTTTAGAATTCATGGGTACCTGGCAGAATCGCAAGTACCCGGCTGAAATTTTGTAACCAGAAAACTGGAGCACTTACTACAGTACGGGTCAATCCCCATTAACCACGGGTTTTGGCAAGTAACTAATTGTGATTACTCGCCAAAACCCACAGTTAAAGGGGATCGACCCAGCAAGCAAACAAATATAACGATTAAGGTTTAAAAAATACATCATTCTACTATTTTATGTCACAATTTTCTGCTTTGAACTTTCTGCTTGAAATTTTATTATTGTCATCTAATAACATGAAGAATCACAATGTACAGGTAGTCTGCATCATTTTGGTCGTGATTTGAGTTTGCAGCTTTGATGTTAGTGCCCATGGATTCTAAAACAGAGGTTCAACAGCCAAATTACGGCTTTATAAGTTACACTAACTGCAGGGGCTCCATAGCATCAATAGACAACATCAGTATGTTCATTTCTCCTACAATTGCCAAAGGGAAAACAGTTATGCATACAAGAAAGACTGATTTTTTTTTAAACAGGGCTTGCTAGATGAATAATATATTTTATTTCTTGATTGCTTATTTTCCATTGAAGCTCACTGCTAAGTTGCTAACAGCTAAGATTGGTTGCATTACACAGTTTGAAGTGATAATTGGAGAGGTAAGAAGAATGGCTGCATCCGGGTTTACCCCCATTTTCTTCCTGCTTCTTCCAGGCTTTCAGATGCTAGGGTTTCAAAATATTTTTCTGTTTTTTTAATAGGGTTTCAACTTTCAAGTTTTCAAATTCAAGAATGACATCTGGTTCAAGTAGTCGTGCCCATAAAACTAGGAAGTCCGATGACACTGCATGGAAGCATTGCAAAGACAATCGAAAGAACAACTCTGTTATATGCAATTATTGTAAGATTAAGATGATTGCAAGTGTCAATCGCCCCAAATACCGCATAGGATGAATTTCAAGTAATGATGTGCGTATGTGTGACAACGGGCCACTAGAAGCTCAAAGAGAGATGGTTGTTGTCCTAGCTGCTTATGAGGAGAAACAAAAAAGGAAAAAAAATGACTATTGAAGCACTTGTAGCCGTGATAAATAAGGTGCAACAAGAGTCGATTCTGATGAGTTAAGAGCCTATGGCTTTTCTATTGCCCCAAAGGTAGTTCAGAGGCAAGGCTCATCTACTAGAGACAATTCAAGTTCACTTGGAGGGGATTTTTGTTCCTCAAAATAATCTTGGGGCACAACTTTCACTCAAATGCATGGCTTGGAACCGGGAATTGTAGAATGAAGCAAGGTGGTTGTGGCAAACTTCTGGTATTACAACAACATTCCATTCAATGTGGCAAAAAGCCCATTACCAAGAGAATTTGTTAATTGTATTGACCATTATCGAGAAGGGTTCTTGAAGTCAATTGATGTCTCCCAACAAGTGAAAAATGCTAACACTTTGAGTGATATGTTGGGCAATGTGGTCATGGAAGTGGGTGTGGAGAATGTTATCCAAATTATGACTAACAATGCAACAACATATATAGTAGTAGAGAGACTTCTTGAGGAGAGGCATCCTTCACTTTTTTGGAGGCCTTACGCATCCTATTGCATCTCCTACTTAAGGACATATGAAAGATGACACAGGTAAAAAATGTGGGAGACTTCTTGAGGAGAGGCACCTTTCACTTTTTTCGAGCCCTTGTGCAGCCCATTGCATTGATTTCCTACTTCAAGACATGGGAAAGATGACATGGGTAAAAAATGTGGTTGAAGAGGCAAAAAATATCACAAAATACATCTACAATCATCCTTGGGTGCTAAGTTTGATGAGAGAGCACACAAATGAAAAGGATCTTGTGCGATCGAAAGACACACAATTTGCTACAAACTTCATCTCATTACAGAGCATTGCAACCTCAATAGCATCTCTTAAGCAAATGTTTGTGAGGACACAGTGGTTGGAGTCTCCCTTCAACAAGAAGTCCGAAGGAAAAAAGGTCATAAAAACCATTTTTTATAATGTTTTTGCGAAAACCACAAATGATATCATCAAAAGTAACTTTAAACTTAACTATTTTTTATTCATCACTTATTTTTTATAATTTTTTTGGTTCAAATTTCTCTTAATTTTAAAATTGAATGTTGTTTTGTTTTAGGTGTCAAAGCCTTTGGTTATAGTTCTATAGTTGGTGGATGAGAAAAAAAAATATGTATGAGGCCATGATCAAGGCCAAGAAGTCCACATAAATTATTATGGGCAAAATAAACATATATATATGAACCTATTTGGTGCCTAACTAGTCAAAGACTAAACAAGTAGCTTCACTGACATATATATGCAACGACCTACTACTTGAACACCAAGTTTTTCTTTTCCAATTCATTTAGGGCCGATGAGGAGGTCATGGATGACCTAAACACATGGATAGAGAAGATGATCCCTAACAAAGCCATTAGAAACATAATTGTTGATGCACTACGGATTTACAAGACTACAGATGGGAGGCTCTTTTCTTCACCTCTATGCATTCTAAAGAGAATGATCCATAAGCCAAGAAAAAACAAAATTAAAATTGTGTCATTTGATTGTAGTCTTGTTGTTTTTTTAATAAATGCAAGCCTAGTTGACTTACAAAGTTATAAATTTCCTATTTGCAAATTTGTGGTGGAAAGATCATGGTGCAAAAACACCAAGTCTTCAAATGTTTGTCATCTATATTTTGTGCCAGCCATGTGGCACTTCTACGTGTGAATGTAATTGGAGCATGTTTGAGGCCATTCACACAAAAAAACGCAATACAATCTTTGTCTTCATGTGAAACAAGTGGAGGGGCAAGACAGTCACAAGGCAATTGACTTGGATGATATTGACCCATATGCATACTAGATTGTTGACCCTGAGAATGGGTAGCAGCATGCCATGTTTACTGAGGAGGAGGTCGCAAATTTGGAGAGGGAAGCAAATGAAGCGATAGCAGCAAGGGAAGCAGAGGCATGGGTAAAGGTTGGTGTGGATCTGGATGATATGTTTGTAGATAATGTTCTAGAGGAGGAATCTTTACCTTCCACTCCCAGGGTGAAGCAAAGAAAGAGTTGGAGATAATTTTATGGTGCATTGATGACTAGTCTATGAGCATTGTACTCTTTTTTTTCTAAAACTGAGAATTGTACTCTTGTTTGGTTGAAAACTAATAGAAAATTTACTTATGTGTTCTCTACATTCATTTTATTTATTATGTGTTTTACATGTTATTTCAGTTTATTTTATGAATTTATATACTTTTTAAAGTAGTTATAAAGTTTCTAAATAATTGCCGAGTAATTCCCAAGCCCTGGGTAAGGATCAAAATTTTGGGCTGCCAGTGCCAAGTATGAGATTTTAAACTATGGTTCAGGCCATGATCCAAGTGGCAGCTTGAGTTGGGAGATTCTATGAACCATTGTCATTCAGTGTGCAGCCTAGCCTGAGGCAGCAGCTAATGTTTCTCTAGCTCCCTTTGTGGGGTACCCTTAACCCAAATTTTCTTAGAAAAAAGGACAGCTTGTATCACTACCACTGAAGTCTCATCTGGTGCCAGCACTTTTGCATCATCTGCTGCCAAAGTTCCAACTTGTAGCTCCTGTGCCAAATCAGCACCAACTACTTGTGTGTCTATGGCACCAACCGATCTGACACCAGTCAGCACTAACTGCCAGATATGAAGTGCTTATTCCTCCCTGGCATTAGGCATGGGTAAAAGGAGTTCCTATATGAAGAGAAATTCATACACATTCCTCTTATCTTCTTCGAAATTTGCCATGTACAGCTTTCAGTTTAATACAATTCTGATTTGAGTTATTATTGCTGATATTATTCTCTAAATGTGAATCAATTCATGTTATCATCACACTCTAATTGTTCTTAAGAAGTAAGAACATGGATTTCTTCTGCCATAACATACCGAATTTGTGCCAGCTTTACTGTGTTTTCTTCCAAATTTTTCTTGGGGTCTGAATTCCAGTCCGCCTTGGGACGAAAATGTTGTATGCAAAAACAATAGTAGGTGGAAATTATATAATTAGACTTAATAGATGTGGATTTCACATTAGAGCAAATTTAGAGAGAAGTAACTGAGTATACTGCATCGGTATCCCACCAAGTGCCTTAGTAAGCTGGAAATATGTGATATCCTCCATTCCTGTTTCCTAAAAAGATGTGTTTTTGCTTGAAATTTATGTCATGATTCCAAGGAAGGAATACCCAAGGTTTGGATTTCAATTACACAAATCATTCTCTCGGAGGCCCTAATGAAAAAGGAAAGTCTCACACACATCTCAGACATATAATTACTGCACTACGAAGTGCTGATACGCAAAACATCAATTTAAGTAAATTACACCATTTCACTGTACTTTTGCAAGTTGATAATCTGTTATATCCTCCATTTGTCGTCCACAAAGGGACTTCCTTGACACTCTATGGTTATTTCTGACCAAAATTTCCGAAACAAAAAATGAAGCTGTGCATTTAATATCATTTCAGATTTTAATGCATGCAGAAGCAGCGAAAATAACATCATTTGACAATTAAACTGGAAAATTTACCCCGACATCCAGAATTATGGCATGTGCGCCCTCGCCAGCGTCCGTGCCCGCTGACCTCACCTCCTTCGCTCCTCCTCCTCCGCCGCCGCCGCCGCCGCCTCCTCCTCTTCCTTCTCCTCCTCCTCCTCCACCGCCGCCGCTGCCGCCGCCGAAACTGGAAATGCAGGCCGTCTGAAAAGGAAAAGGATGCCTTCTTTCACAACGCTTCAACAGAGTTTCTGCACCCGCCACTGACATCCAACCCTCATATTTCTTCTTTATTACTTGCCCCCGCAGAGACAGAAGATTGTTGTAATGCATAGTTGGAAGAGAATTTTTGACGATACGGGCATGATAGTAACACGGTTTGATTGGTGTTCTACTCCTGTGAATTTGGCGGTGTAAACAGAGATGAACGTATTGTAATGTAACGCTGGATCTGCTAAGGCAGTCCATTGCAGGGTACCAGTAACAACCTCTTCCCATGTACCAAGTACTCCTCTAACGCTTCATTGCTTAATACATAAAACTCTCTCGACCATACCAATATAACGATAACAGATGCTCTCTCCCGCAATAATCCTACCAGTTGCACCACGGCTTCAAAATTTTCATCATTATATCTTAACGCCAATGAGAATAATATGAGTATTTGATAAGCGTTTAAAACCTGTTGCATTTGTTGAGTTCAATGAATGAATGAACGATGTGCTAAGTTGTACGGCATGTATATGCAGACATTTGAATAGATTTATTTTAATTATGAACACGGTAATTTCAGAGCAATCTGAATCCACATGTTTTATAGTTTATTAGTCTTAAGATTTTGATTATAATTACAGGGATTAATATATTTTATAAAGTTATGTTAATAGATCTTATAAAATCACAAAAATATTTAAAGTAATTATGTGGAGTGGTATTATTTTATTTAAAAATATGTAAACATAAAAATTAAAATCACAGGAATATTTAAAGTAATTATGTGGAGTGGTATCATTTTATTTAAAAACATATAAATATAAAAATTGTTGTTAATATAAGTTATAGAGAAAGATGGCAATGATAATAATGATAAAGGTATAAAATCTTTTAATTCAAATATGTGCACATAAAGTATAAAACAATTACTTGAAGTCTCTTATAGCAAGAGAATTGAATTCACTAACAATAAAGGAAAAATGTACTCCATCAATTAATATTCTCATAACATAATCATATGACCATCAAATTTACTTGTTTTAACAATATAACATAAAAAATAATTTAAAGATTAATTTTAATTTTTTTTTAAACTTCCATTTATATTGATTTCAGCTAGAATACTATTTTTAATACACTCTATTTATTAAATATGGCATGTATAATAGAAATTCATGTAAATATAAGATGACTCTAAACTCAATTAGATGAGAAATTGAAAAGACTTCTTCAATAAAACCATAAGTATTGCCAATTTTAGATTGTCCATTGGTTTTGGGTATAAATCTACACTAGTTTATATATACCCTCTACAAGTGCTTTGGTACTCTGATGTATATCAAATTAGGCACCACCCCGACTGTTATAGTTTTTTTTTGTGGACACTGTAACTATCATTCTGAAGAACATAAGTTACAATGAAAGAGATGTAAGTTTCCATTTTGGTAAGAGGGGTTTTGTTGTAAAGTGAAAGAGTATAAATCGATAGTTGCATCTCACTCGAAACCCATCACTGTTGACCATATCTCACATTTTGTGCACAAAGCATTAAGCAACAATAATATGATATTCATTATAATAATCTATCCAAAACATCTTTTTCCTAAAAAGTGCTCTATTAGAAATTTTTTTAATAACAATAAATAAGATTCTTACGAAGACAAGTTCAAATTATGACCAACTTTTCATCTAGGGGTTTGAGTATGACATTTTTATATGTTTTTATTCTTGATTTAATTGTTCTAGGTGTCAATATATTTGTAGCATGGAACATAAATTATAAGATAGAATCTATAACCTCAAAGTCTTGTCTCAATGTTAATGGTATTGCAACATTGATTAATATTGCACATCAAACATGAATCCATGCCACAATCAAATATGTTACCACCCTGCAAGATGCAAACCCTTTTATAATGAGTACAAGTCATAAATCTAATAGTTATCTTAAAACCTAGTTCAATGTACAATGTGGGCCCTCATATATATATTATATATTTTTGTATATATAATATATAATATAATTATATTACCATAAGATAAATAAATATATAGTAGTATAATATTTTTATATATGAAATGTTAATTATTAAAAACATATATATTATAGTATTTTGTGTGCATTAAATATTAATATATATATATATATATGAATATTATATTATATAATATATATTATAATATTTTATATCAAAACACTGACAATCTAATAATAACATATATTATAATGCAGGGTTTTTGTTGCATGTATGATTTTGTATGATTTAAGACACGAGTTCCATGCAATTGCGAAATGTCTAATGTGTTGGATACCTCAATAGATTCTTTAATACAAAAACAAAACACTCGTTGTTTTATTGCCCTAATTTTTCAGTGCAAATGATGAAGAAATATCAATTGTAGTTCAAAAAGAATGTGAATATATGCCCCAACAATATTATCACGGCCATTTGCATACACCATTTTCAAAGTAGAATCCATTTGTCCTTGACAGTCTACCCTATTAGACCATGGTATTCATTGGGCTTCCATGCAGAGCTATTGAAGCTTGCACTTACACTATTGCATGAGCATATAGGCATCAACTTATCTCAGCCCACCAACTTTGGTTGTAATATAATACTCCACTTCGTATAGGGTAGATCGATTTCACTCAAACAAAGTGCACCTGTAATATGGAAATACTTATTTGCCAAGTAGTCAACTCTAGGAAATACACATGTATAAGTATTAGACACTTGAGTAATTTATAACTATGTTTCCACATTTCTACTATGTAGTAATGAAAATAAAATACACCCGAACAGAAGGTGATGATCATGTTTTCAATATGAGAATATGGTTATTTACCTTTTGGTGTTTCCTTACTTGTCATATTAGATTAGCTCCAATTTCCTTTAATTGTTTTAGATTTTACTCAAGATATCTTGATTTCAATCTCTCACTCTAGTCATCTCACCATTGGCCTACTTGTCTTTGTAAAGACTCTATATGGTCTTATTAGTGCTTGTGGAAAATTGCATCTGCTAAGAAATGCAGACAATATAGAGAAAATGACAAGGAATTCAAATTGGAAAGTCAGGAAGTGGAAAGAGGACTGAAACAATTCAAAAAATTAAAAATGCATTGGGAAAAGGATAAGGAAGCCAAACTAGGAAACAATATTATAGGAGGATTTTTTGCCAGTTATAAAATTTGGGAGAGTACCACAAAAACTTGCTCTTAATCAATCTTATAACATTATTCTATAATTAATAGGCATGAAATGAACAACCGTGTAACTGAACAAAAAAATATCTTGATGTACAAATATCATAAAGGATCATTTCAGGGTAAGCATATATTGGTTTTGTTATTTGATTGAAAGACGATTTATATGTAGGTAGAATTACAAACCAACTGCTACATTTTGACTAGAAGGGTCAAATTTTGGCATGGGAAAAGTATACAAGGTTGGAAGGAAATCATGGAGGTGTGTAGACCCGAAATGAACTCCCGTTATAAAATATAGCTACATGATGGGTTAGCACAAGATTTAGCAAAGGCTATAGACTAAGATCAACAAGTCATGCAGTTCTAGGAGGAGGTGCAGCATCTAAGTTAGTGAATCGATCCATCAAAAATAGCTACATAGTCTTCATTAGCACAAATTTTTCCTCTGTTATAGCAAATTGTAAGGACATAACTATGGTCACAAGTTTATGTTAATTGTTGGAAAGAGTTTCTAGGAAAATACTGCCTAAATATATTCACACTTGCCTATAAGAGATTTCCAAAAAAGAGTCTGAATCGTTGTTGTGCAAGCACCTTGGCGTCTCATGTCTTCTCAAGCATCCATAATCGAGGTTAGGAATTATTCTGGAGGTTATATGTATCTTTGAACTTTTATATTAATAGTTGTATTGCATTTCCATATTAGTTTGCATTTAATAGCAAAGTGCACATAAATTGTTCGACAAAATGATTAAGTACCAGTGGGCTTGAAAAATTAAGTTGGTCTATAATTTATAGTGAAATATTGCAAGTATTTGAAAAAAATCCCAAGCCAACAGAAAATAGAAAATGGTGCAAGTTTGGGGGTTTCCATGTGGATTCAAGATATTTCAGTGGTATTAGAGTTGGTTTTCCTGCCAACCTATGAGTTGGATAACCTTATGCAAGATCGAGCATTCTCATATAGCCACATACAAGTACCCATCTATATTATTTGAGAAGAAATCAATCTATTTTGAACCTTGAGAATCAACCCGTGACTCAGGAAATGGTTGAAGGTAGAAGTAAAGAGGGAGCGATAGAAGATCTGGATGGTGAATTCATGAAAAAGGTACTCATTAATATGGTCAAATAGCAGGGACAATCAAGTTTGCATTTGATTCAGCTGACAAATCATTCAGGAGTACATAGTAATGGAGGTGGTGGAACCACAAATGGGGAGACGAGTCATAGTGCCCCTCACATGAATAACTCACCACACATTATCTATAGACCATTGATACCTATGTTCTTACAAGAGGTAATACCAAAGAGCCCAAAACATCCACTGGATCCAGATTAGGTGGCATTTTGGAAAGCATGCCAGCAGATGGATGCTAACTTCTAGGTGGCTATGTTTTTCCCAGAGTATTGCAGGTGGAAATCTAACACCATACCTCAACAAGATAGAGGTGGGCCTAGCCAAGATATGCAAAGATGTTTGAGAAAGCTTACTCTTTCAAACTTTGATGGTGGGTGAAAGTGCATAGTCAGGGCACGGGTCCAAAAGCTCGACACATACTTGGAGTCGAATTCCATGCAAGAGATAGAGGTGATTAAATTTGCTACCCTCCATGTAGATGAGGAACCACATGATTGGTGGAACCATGGGTTGGTAACCCAAGGGCATAGGTACATTGACACATATCGAGAATTCACATAGAGGTTGATAAACAGGTTCAACAAGAAGGATCCTAAGGCATTTTTGAGAACTAACACACCTGAGACAATTGGAACACTTAACACTTACATTATAGATTTCTAGAAGTTATCAATCACAATTTCTAATGTTTTTGAGAGAGGTATGACATTTGCATTTATTGACAGACTGATAGAGCCTTTACGGGTTGGGTAAAGGCATTTGGTCCACCCTCACTCAGGATGTTCTTCAGAGGGCATGAGACTTGGAGTTTTTTACTCCCAAGCCAAAGTTTCCATCAAAGTTCCCTACCAAACCTTTTCTTCAGAAGCAAGACAACGAATTTGAATTGACAAAGAACCCTTTCATAACGAATGAGGTTAGGGATGAGTTGAGGAGGAAAAATTTGTGTTTCACATGCAAATACCCATGGGAACTGGGACACAGTTGTAAGGGGAGAGGGAAAATGCACTATATTGTAGTATTTTTGGAAGAAGATAGTGAAGCTTCAAATAGTGATGTACCGGATGACCATAGTAAGCATAGTGAGCACAAGGAGTTGGAATCCACTCAGCCACAAAACCCTACATTAGGAGGCACTATTGCTACTTTGTCTGGCACTACCAGGTACAATGCATTCAAGGTTCAAGTTGTGTTATAGGGGCAATGAGTGTCAGTATTGATTGATATTAGGGCAAACCATAACTTCATTGATGAGGCACCAATTATATAGTGGGGATTATAGGTTGAGGACGTTGAGGGCTTTAATGTGGTTGTTGTAGATGGTTTCAATTTAGCATGTATCAAATGAGTTCCTCAGCTCGATATTATATTGGGTAATCATACAGTGATCGATGTTTTTTATGTGGTTGGTATGGGAAATACCAACATGGTTTTAGGTGTTCAGTGGTTACACTCACTTGGGGAGTTCACTCGAAACGTCCAAACTATGGATTTAAAATTTTGAGTGAATGGGAAGCAGGTGGTTCTATGAGGTATGTCTAATGGAGCTTTGAGGATGGTTATGACCAAGAAGATGGAGATGACTTTTAGGCATGGTGTTTTGTATTGGGTAGTTCTTTGTTTCATTTCAGTAAAAGATGCAGGTGGTGGTAAAAAGGATTATCACATTGACATACAATCCTTGTTGGATAAACATGGTGGGGTTTTTGGTGAGATGCCTCTAGGGAGACCACCTAATAGGGGGTTTGAGCATGTCATAGAGCTTGAGGAGGGAGCCAAACCAGTTATTACTACTCCTTATTGTCAACCCAGATGTTTTAAGGAAGATATAAAGAAACCTATAAAAAAATTAATTGAAATGGGACACATCAGACCTAACTCTAGCCCTTTTGTTTCCTCAGTGATTTTGGTTAAAAAGAAAGATGGGACTTTTAGGATTTGCATTGACCACAGGGCACTTAATAAGAAACTATCAAGAACTGATATCCCATCCCTAGGATCGATGAGTTACTTGATGAGTTGTATGGGGAAAAGTAATTCTCCAAAATTGATCTTTATTTAAGGTACCATTAGATTAGTGTACGAGAACAGGACGTACACAAGACAACTTTTAGGTACCATTATGGTCACTACAAGTTCTTAGTGATGTCATTCAAATTGAGTAATGACCTAGCTACATTTCAGTCCTATATGAATCATGTGTTCAACCTCAACTTGTGGAAATTTGTCTTAGTCTTCTTTGATGATATAATGGTATACATCAGAACATGGGAGGATCATCTTAAACATTTGGATGAAGTTTTATCTATCATGGGAGCACAATCGCTTTATGCTAAGGCTTCCAAATGTGAGTTTGGGATTAGAGAAGTCCTCTACTTAGGATATGTATTAAAAGTAGGAGGATTCAAAGTGGATCAAATAAAAATACAATAAATTATTAACTGGCCACCACTAAGGACTCTGACTCATTTGAGACGCTTCATAGGACTATGTTGTTATTATAGAAGGTTCATGAAAGGGTACTCTCAATTGACATCACCATTAACAAACTTGACTAGGAAAGGGTCATTTGCTTGGTCAGATTCTTCATAGTAGGTATTTGATCTCCTTAAGAAGGTGATGAGTACATGTCCCATGTTAGCATTACCAGACTTTTCATAGCCATTTATCCTCGAATGTGATGCTTCAGGAATGGGTGTTGGTGCAATACTTAAGTAGAATAGGCATCCCATTGCCTGTGAGAGTCGAAAGTTGAGCATAGTGGAGCATGGGTACTCTACTTATGAGAAGGAGATTCTTGTTATTTTACATGCCTTGGCCAAATTTTGACAATATTTAGTGGGTAAAAAGTTTGTGGTTCAGATGGATCAAAATAACTTGAGGTATTTCATGGAGCAAAAAGATCTCAATGATCACCAACAAAAATGGGTAAGCAAGATACAATATTATAATTTTGATATAGAGTATGTGAAGGGAAAGTAAAATGTGGTAGTTAATGCTTTATCCAGGCAACCTTCCCTTTGCTCCCTATCATAAATTTCAATCGATTGGAAGGCTCACATCTTAATTGAGTATTCCAATAACCAATTTGCTTGTGAGGTCATGGATGGATTGATACAGGATGATAGGTACGAGGTTGTTGATGATGTGATATACTACAAGGATAGGGTGTACCTTATGCTTGAATAAAAAATGATGAAGAAAATCTTGAGTGTCATACATGACACACCATTGGCAGGGCACCCAGGATACTTTAAGACCTATAGGTATATATAGTAGAGATTTGTGTGGAAGGGATTGAAGTATGATGTCCTTAACCATATTAAAGAGTGTGTGGTTTATTATTATAGCAAATTTGAGCATTCATTCCCTATAGGACTACTTCAACCATTACCCATTCTAAACTAGAAATGGGAAAGTATATTGATGGACTTCATTATAGTCTTACCCAAGGTTCAAGGTAAAAATTGCATCTATGTGGTGGTCGACAAATTGACCAAGTATGCTCACTTATTTGTGATACCATTTGAGTATAGTGCTCTAGAGGTAGAATCCCTATTCTTTGAGGAGGTTTTTAGGTTACATGGATTACCTCAAAACATAGTCAGTGATCAAGATAGCATATTTATGATTGTTTTTTGAAAGGAGTTATTCATGTTAGCTGACACAAAGTTAACACCTAGTACCAATTATCACCCATAGATTGATGGTTAAACTAAAATCATGAATAAATGGGTAGAAGGTTACTCATGAAGTTAGGTGATAGGACACCATAAGACATGGGTGAAGTGGTTGTACTTGGGCAAACACTGCTACAATACAACCTATCATATGAGCATTGGTATGACACCATTTTGAGCACTATATGGTATGATGTTCCCTCATTCATTAACTTGGTGATATCAGATAGTCAAACTCCCAAATCTCATGACTAGATTCAAGAAAATTAGGACCTCGTGAAAACTCTTAAGGGGAATATTAAACAAGCACAAAAATAACAAAAGATGTATGTAGATAGGCACAGGGTGGAGAGGTCCTTTGATATTGGAGATTTAGTGTTCCTTCACTTACAGACTTATAGGCAATCTTCTTTAAAGAAGAGTGGGGCAAAAAAATTAAAGCCACAGTTTTATGGGCCTTAATAGATTTTGAGGCATATTGGGAATGTTGCATATGAGTTGGAATTACTAGAGCATAGCAAGATCCATAATGTTTTACATGTGTCTTACCTCAAAAAGGCACTTGGATAGCATATTAAGCCATCTACTGATTTGCCACCATTGGACGAAGAGGGTAAGTTGACTCTAATTTTGGAATCGAATTGGGGTGTGGGAAAAGAAACTCAAGAACAGGGCTATCATAAAATATCTAGTGCGATGGAAGAGTTTGCTAGTAAAGGATGCCATGTGGGAAGGTGAGCAGATTTTGCAACATCTTAATTTACAGTTGCTTGAGGACAAGCAATCTTGGGAAGGGAGGACTGTAATGTCCCCTCCCCATGACTCAGAGGCCTGATTGGCCTAGTCCACCCCTTCCTTTATTATTCCCTTAGGAAATGGGGTGTGAGATTAATAAAGGGAATATCAAGACTCTTATGACATTTAATGTTATGTTTTAACATTGAGGTGTTTATTAAGGGTGTTATTTTCCCCTATAGACAATAGACCCTTTTAATAAGTATTTATTACTTATTATTCATATTTTTATTTTAGAAAAAGGGTGAATGTGTTTTTAGGGTGATTTGGTATATGAATGAAAACAAAGGCAAAATTAATTATTATTATACATTCGCTTTTGATTTGGAATAAATGGATCTATGTGTTAATGCTTTTGCTTAAAGAGTAAATTCTTTGGGATCCCTAGTTATAGTGCAATGACCACTTGCTCCCTAGCTGGATGAACTATTTTGGTGAGAGGAATCCATCCTCAAATCCATAATAGAAGCATTATCATATCAAAGTGTGTGGGAAGAAAAATGTTGATTAGAAAATTGCATTAGATTGAAAGACGATTTGTGTGCAGGCATAATTACAAACTAGCTACAATGTTTTGGTTGTAAGGGTCAAATTTTGGCATAGGGAAAGTCTATTAGCATGGAAAGAAATCATGAAGGTGTGTAGACCCAAAATGAACTCCCATTATACAATGTAGCTATAGGATGGGTTACCACAGGCTTCAGTAGAGGCCATAGACTGAGATCAACAAGTCATGGGGTTCTAGGAGGAGGTGCAACATCCAAGTTAATGAATTGATCCATCTAAAATAACTACAATAGTCTTCATTGGTGCCAATGTTTCCTCTATTCCAATAGATTGTAGATATAGAACTATAGTCATAGGTTTATGTTAATTTTTGGAAAGAGTTTCTAGGAACATACTGCCCAAATATATTCACATTTGCCTATAAGAGATTTCCAGAAAAGAGTTTGAATCATTATTATGCAAGCACCTTGGCATCTCATGTCTTATCAAGCATCCACAATTGAGGTTAGGAATTATTCTAGAGGTTATATGTATCTTCAAACTTTTTATTAATAGTTATATTGCAATTCCATATTAGTTTGCATTTAATAGCAAAGTGCACGCAAGTGGCCACAATATGGGTGGAGAAAATTGAGGACTATATAGATGTTTCCTCAAGAAATGATAAGATTGACACCAAGCTAATTGCAATGTTGTGTTGAATGGAGATGCTAGAGGGAGAGAAGTAAAAACTTTCTCTATCGTGTATAGAATGTGGGTGAGAAGGCAATCATCATAATGATTATCCTTGTATCATGTATGAGTTTTGTGAAATTTTCCAAAATTAAGATCATTTTATTGTGAACAATTATTTCGTGTAGTATTATGTATGAAAACCATAAGGTGTAAGATATAAGTTTTATAAATCAACCACTCATATGATAAAAAATATAAATCATTACAAGATCTCAAAGATGATATCATCAGGAATGTGTTTGCAATAACTCCATAACCATCACCACCATAGCTTAATCCCATATCACAAGATATAGATATGCCTCGATAGGAAAATTTGGCATCACCATGACCACAATATCAATAGAGTCAGACACCTCCTTCTCAATAAAACAAAACAATATGGGCACCATTATTGCATCAATATCAATCAAATTAGGTGCCTCCTTCACCATAATGATAATATGTGGGCTATAAAAACCAATCTCAAGGTTTGGGATCATCACGAAGGTAAGGTGGATATTAGAGGGGTTACTAAGGTCACATATAGGGAACTCAATAGCCATAATAACCTATAACTTTCTACTTATGATGGAAAATGAATCACATTATGTGCAATTGTCCTAGTAATCCTCAGTGAGAAACCTATTGTGCATATTACAAAATCTCTGACCAACATAATATTGAGGATTGCCTTGCACTTGAGAAATAAAGGAAATATAAAATACATCAAAATGCAAACATGATGAACACCCCACCCAATCAACTTATATCCATACATGTTACAAGGATGCAACTATAGGGATTAAAACTAAATATTTATAGCATCTCAGTCTTGTACATTTGAAAAATATCAATTAGGGCTCTACTCTTTAATTTTAGACCTCCTTGTTGGTAAAAGGCTCACATTCACCATCTCGTTGTGCCCAAATGTTTATCTCTTAGTCTAATTCATATAATTTTGATGACCTGGGTCTCTATACTACACAAAAAGCTTAAAACTTGATAAACATCCTTCACTATCTATTTCATATCCATACCTATTTTCTAGCATTTTGAAAACTACCAACCACAAAGGGATACTACCAGCCACAAAGGGAATGTTGACGCTATGGATTGCACCCTTGATAGGAGGCTGAGCTTCTGTCTTCCATGTGGCATAATGGAGACTCCCCTCTTGCTGTGGGTCTGGCAAAACTGAGGGGAGAATCTCTAGATAAGGGTTAGCTCCCTTTGATGCATCTCTGAAGGTTTTCTACTACTATTTCTAAAAATGGGGGGGTGAAAAGAGAGAATAAATAAATAGAACAGAAAACTACTCTAAGTGGTGATGCACCAGATGATGTTGATCTACTCAGTTGTTCACACTTCAAACCAGAAAGGGGCTGAACATACATTTTACCACAGGCATTGTAGAAAACACACTATCTGATAGCTACTCTTTTCTATCTCTGTGCTCCAGATGCAACACTTCATGTTAACCTACAGAACTGGTGCTTTGGCTACACTAGGTGTGTTGGTGTCAATTTGTGAGATCATCAAGCTAAAATAACTGAACACAAAATTGATACACAAACACAGTCAAAAGCATAACCAGTTAGATAGAGGTAAAACACTTTCTTATTGATTCAAGGTGAAATTTTGGCAGGGATGCACCATAAAAAAAATGAGAGATAGATCCATTTCTTAAATGAGAGTTTACAATATATAGAGAAATAGAAAGCAAGGGCACCTTTTTCGCAAGTGGCCCATGCTGCGTTCAATTCACTAGGAATAGGAAGTCTGGTGAAAGAAGCCATGTTGTGGCAGTCCAAGTCTTGACTTTGGCATTTAAATTATATTAAACATCATTGTGAAAGCTTGGGTCGCGCCTTTCTATTTGAAAACAAGACCAATTCTTAAAGAGGTTCACACAGTTGCCTGCTCATTAATGCTTAAATGAAGAAAAATAGGCCACGCCATTCACTATTTGCATTCCTTGATGACCATTTCGTAAGGACTGTTCCAACCACTAGAATAACTCCTCTGTCGACGTCTCTTTTACCACCTAGGTTGTTCTATCCTTGTCTGTGTTTGGCTCTTTAGGCTCCTTTCTCAGTGGGTCATTGAGTTTACTCTTGGTTTTTATCTTTTCTTGGCTCTTTCGGCCCTCGAGGTTATCATTGTCATTTTTTGGCTCTTTCCATTAATTTGAGCTCTCGTGCTCTCTTCTCGATGGGTCGTCAAGTTTCCACGCATGGGCCCGTCTTTAAACATTTGAGAATCAACAGCTATCTTATCACCGTAAAGTTGACATTCACGTGCCCATCACCATTTGAAAGCCAATGGCTATTCCATTATCCTGAATTTGACGTCTTCAGGGATGTCACTGGACATTTGAATTCCAAAGGCTAGTTTGCGATGTTGAATTTGATGTCTTTGGGCCTGTCACCCCTTTGGTAATTTCTTTGGCTTTTTGTAATTGAACCTTCTGTGGATTTCCTTCAGACAAAAGTCTGAAGGAATCCTTTGTCTTGTCTTTTATTTGGATTTCCTTCAGAAATAAAATCTGAAGGAATCCTTTGCCCTTCGCTCTTCTTGAATTCCTTTGGACAAAATGCTCGAAGGAATTCCTTCAGAGATTTTGCTTGAAAGAATTGTGCCTTTGGATTTTTCTTCAGATAAAAGTCCGAAGGACCCTTGCCATTTTGTCACGGATTTCTTTCCGAAGGATAATTTTCCATTTGGCTCCTTGCCTTGTGAATTTCTTCGGACAAAATGTTTGAAGGAATTCCTTCGGACATTTTGTCTGAAAGAACTCACATTGATCTTCCTTGGATTTCCTTCGGATTTATTCTTTGAACAAAAGTCTTAAGGAAATTCTTCCTTTTGCCTTATTCTTTTCTCCAAAGAAAACCTTACCCTTCAGCTCTCTTCTTTGGTCCCTCTGCAAGTGTTTCCTTCCCTCTGCAAGGGAATGTAGGCCCCAAGTTGCCTTTCAGACTCCTTCAGAAAGGCCCAATTGGTCATTTCCCTGCCCTCCGTAAGGGCACTTGACCTTTGAGGCCTATTGAAAGACTTATATCCCTTTGAAAATGAGCAATTTCCTTTGTCAAAAAGGCTTGTGAGATTGACTGCCCAAAGAGAAAAAGGTCTTATACCAAACCGAAACCTGCAGGTCTTTAGATATTTCAATGTTTTATAAGAACAGGACTTATTTCAAAGAAAAAAAGGCATTCGCAGATTAGTGGGTACATGACTTGACTGCTCAAAACATTAGGGAAAGAAGGAGACCGACTTTTGGCCTGTAGGACCAAAATGGTTCATAAGGACAATACCACCAATGGTCGTATCTAAATCTTTATCTAATGTCCAATTACCAAAATTCATCCAAATTGAAAATGATTTGAAACTTATGGGTTGACCTATTTGTCTAATTGAACCCTACCATGAGATATTTTCAAAAGGTGTTGTATAAATACAAGTCTAAGTCTTCTTGTTCCTCATCTAGCTAATACCAATAAAACACATATAAAATCTAAATCAATCAAGTACACAATCAATCTATCATGCCTTATTTGTCCATATTCACATATCAAGCATAGGAGTAGTCATATTACACGTCTGAATCTTTCAAAGAACAACCCATGAACCATATTTGTCAAATTACAAGCTATATCACTGCATGTATCATCATATAGTATATTGCACCCTTATGCACATACTCTCCCACACATAAGGGATAACTACATAATTTTGATCCCTCCTTGGATAATTGGCTCTATAGGCAACACCCATTGATAGAGGGGTCTTTGGGGTAGGTCAACATTGTGAACCCACTAACCCATTTTTTCATCAAATTCATTCCAAATGTGAACAAGGGTGAAGAACTAGGTTTTGATCAATCAACAAAAAATAACATGTGTCCTAGATCTGAATATACCATTAAAAAGATGATAGAAAACTCAAAATAATGAAGTTGGTCACATCTAGATCTAGTTGTTATTCTATATTAGACACTTGTGTCATAGTCAGACGCTAGTGTCAATTGTAGTGTCCATATCCGATGGTAGTATCCGTGGCTACATAAGTGAAATTTATAGAATCTTACAATTTATATAGAATATTGATATTGTATACTTTACACTTATTTCTACTCTAGATATTTCTATGCACAATAAATCAAGTATTATTGTTTATTATTTATTGCAATATCCTTCAATAGTTATTCTTTACTATTTTTAGCAATGTCAATTGTATAACTTCAGAATATTATTTATTTGAGTTGTCTATTGATTAGCCCATTTTAGATTAGTTTATCACCATTATAATTGAACTATTTCTATATTCTTAACCCTACCCCTCATATTTAAATTTTAGGGCTAAATATTGAGTGAACTTGACATGATGGTCACATACAAATTATACTTAAACAATAATAAAGACCTTCGATTTCCAATATTTCAAAATACAAGGATACAATGAGGCATGATTTGAAACATCATAAACATGAATGTTTAACTATTATTACAAATATTGATGGAGCTTATTGTTCACACTTAAGATTAATACAAACAATCGAGAAACATTTTGTATTGTTGCATGCTTATGACAGTTGGGCCATGATATACATGAGTTACAACATTTCCCACTTTCCCTAGACTCCCTTGGATACATTGTGCTACCAACAACAAGCAAACCAAAATTAGTTGATATACTAATACGGGTAATGAACCAGGGAGCAAATTTAATGTTACATCCCAATTCCTCACTAAGTAAACTATTTGATTATCTATGAATATTTATAGTTGACACATTTGATTTGGTTATTTTTTACTAAGGTTTAAGATATATGTTGTTATGGGATAGTAAGATATTGATTTGGTAACATAATTACATTGGAATGAGTTAGCGTTAGTGTAAATATTTATATTATGATCATGTTGATTTGTTATTTTAACTATATTTTATGATGTATGTATATCATGATGTTATAATCTAACTACCTACTTGTTGTGAGGTTGATGTAGTAGAAATCATCCCTCAGAACATGACAGAGGGAGAGCATCTCATTAGAGAGGGTGACGTAGATCGAGATATCGAAGGATGGTAGAGAAACTAGTTAGAACCCTATGCACACCATATTAGTTAGCACATATTAGAATGCATAATGAAATGATTAGCACAATGTTTTTATTTTTGCTTACATTAGATAGTTGTTGCTCATAATTTGCTAGCATAGTTTAAATGGTTATTTAGAAATTCGTCTTATGGCATGTGTGTATTAATGTTTTCAAGATTAACGTAATTAGATTAAATTTAGATTTATTGATTCATCTGTCATGGTTTTAGGAGATGATAATTAAATTAGTGAATTTATTAGTTTTTATAATTAATGTTAAAATGAATAAAAATTTAGAAATGTCCTATTGAGAGGAAAAAATGGAGAAAAAAAGAAAAAGAAAAAAAAATAAAAAATAAAAAATAAAGATAAAGGTTTAAATTTAAGAATAACTAAAAGAAATACATAAAATAATAACAAAAATAATAAAACAAAAAAGAAGAAAAATATTTAAAAGAAAAAGGGACTACACCTTTTTTTATCAGAGATTATGAAAAGAAGATGAGAAGGACATTAAAAAGGGAAGGAGACATTGGAATAGATTTTAGAGAGAAGCTAAACCAACAAGAACACAAGTATAATCTGCCAGGTAGGCAAAGTATTAAATTATCTCTATTATTCAAAATTTGTAATTAGTTATATAGGAGAGATCTGTGCACCATATATATATGTATATATACTCAATTATCATTATAGTGAACTAGTGAATGTATATACATTGACCTATGATAAATACATCCCTTATAGGCAGTGACTTAGGAAGACATACTCAATCATACACAAATCTAGAAGCCAAATTATTTAGTATGATTTATTGTTGATATTGAGGAAATATAGGTAGCGATGTGATTTGTTTGGAAATTATAATTAGTTACAGGTATTCTAATTAATATAAACATTTATATATCGCCCACATGCCATTAACATGATTTGATTTAGTACTTGTCAACACCTTTACATAGAAAATTATTTTGAGTGGGTCAACACCTTAAAATCCTGAGTGGAAAGAGATGTGTAGGAAAAATTATATGATGGGATTTAGCTTTTGGAACTTAATTAATAGTGTTATATATACAAGATAACCTGATAGGCTATGTATGAGTGTCTCATCAGCTGCATATATATGAATATACATATATTTAAAATGGTAGCTATATAATTATGTTTTTTTTATGTATCCTTATATGATTAGTTTAGTGATTGGTCTGTACCTATGTTTTATTATCATATACATGTCTAGTAGATTAGTGATTTGGTTATGCAATGATCAAAACTATCTTGCAGTGTCTTAAACTATCCAAATTCAGTGACCTGTGTGATTATTCTCGCTAGGTAGTAGGGCGATCTGAGCAGTGGAATAGTATAGTGTTTAGAAAATATAGTAGGGCCTATTTGTTAATTTGGTAAAACATAGTGAATTAAATGTTGATGCCTTATATACTTGGAATTATGTCCATCATCGACACTCAGAAATTTATAAGTTAAAAACTAGTCGACACCCTTTTTTTAGTGAGATTATATTGAATAGTATATGAACCATCGATGCTTTTTACTCTCGGATTTAGATAGTCTTACTAAGTCTTGGTATTGGTTGTAACGATATAAGCATGATCGTATGAGATAGAAAATGATCAATAAAATCCTTATCATACATTCGAATTATATCAATGGTTTGTTTAATGTCGTAGCACTAATATTCCATATTTTAAAATATAAAATATTTAATATAGTGGATAGGATTATGACCAATATTTAATACCAAGAATTCTTGCTAAATAGTTTTGATTTAGACATTTTATTTTATCAATATTTTGGTTATTGATTAGTATATTCATGTATACCTTAATGTGAACTCTTGTTTGTCCAATGTCATGGCATTTAGATTATAAACCATCATAATATTAAGTGGTCATCTGATTATAATATACATGTCAATGTTTTTGTCAAACCCAATTTATAGATAAAATGAGACTAAGATTAGTAAATCGCTCTAAATGGGCATAGAGCTTGTATCTTGTGATTGTTAGCTGGTGGTGTGGTAATACAAGTTCACATAATATCTCAAGTCTTATCGTGCAATCAACCGTACCATTTATATTTTTTATATTGGCATGTTTGTAGCTATAAACTTATTGATATCATAACATGGTTCAGGTAAAACATGTGAGACTTAAATAGGTAAATTTAGTCTTTCCATATATCATGATAAGCTCTATGATGTGGGATCACTTTTCATATATATAGCCTAAGAAATAAAAACATGTAGCATGGATATAACACTATAACAAGCTATGTATATATAATTTTTTCATGTTATGCTTGAAATAATAAAGGTATACTTATGCCAATAGTTTATACTTGAACGTAGGGGTGTGTTCTTCTAATTATAGTTCCTCGGGTGATTATAAACTATATTAAATAATTATGTATAATAGGGCTTTATGAATGCATGCATCCAAACCCCTAAGAGTATAACAAATGCTCGATTGGAGTATTCTATGTTTCTCAGACTTTCCTTGTTATGTCAAGTTGCTTGAATAGAAACTTGTATTTCCATGGATTTATGACTACTTTATTGGATTGATTGCAGTATTTAGTAGTTATGCTTAGGAACACTAGACTATGATAATACAGGTTATCATAAGGTGTAGTGTGTTTGAAAACTAATTATGGTAATTAGAATATGTAGTTAAATGTGTATTTTATCCAGGTGGTTTAAACTATAGTCATTATTTTTAGTATGAGATAGAAAATAATGTGAGATTCATTCATATGTTTGATGAAATAAATGCATGTTGTTAGATTATCCTATGCTTAACATGTGATGTGATATTATTACTAGTAGGATGTAAATTATATGAATCTTTTGGTTATATTATGTTAACCAATCTCATATTACTGATACTAAGTAAGTAGTGAGATAGACTTCATTGGCTTACTAGCATCACAATGCTGGATGAAGGCAATTTGATCAAGTGGGGTGTATGAATTTTGACTGATCTATAGATCATTATTATTTATTATTCTTGAAAATTTTATGCAAAGTAATGTTTAGTGAGACATTGTCATTTCATGAGTATGATTTACATGTTTCTGCGATATCTTGCAATAGAATGGGTTTTTTATGATACACTGCATGTTTAGTTTTTAAAAATCATATAGTACACGGGTACTAGCTTGTCTCTTTGGATTCCCATGTCATCACTATCTACTCATTTGTGAAGGGATATTCGTTTCCTAATGAGATTAGTGCATGGGATAATTGGTTTTTGGTTGGTGTAAAAAAGTGCTCAAATGATTATCTCCTTCCCCACAACAATATTACTTTTGAGATAACACTTGAGATTGCCACAAATACTAGAGTTCAGAAACTATGCTCTAAATAGCCATCCATCTTATATATGTATATTATATTGTATTATACTTATTATTGAAACATTATCATGAGAATTTATAATTACTTATTTATTATACATTGACAACAGTGGTTATAGGCATGTATTAGTTATGGCTGGTTTATTGTAATTACTTTCTATATTTATATTATGATGTGTTTCTTATGATGATAATGATCATAGATGTACGATGTGGTATACTTCAGTTACAGTTATCTCACTTAGAGTATTTTATATGATCATTGGTTAGATTGTTATGGTGTAATCTATTTATAGTATATATATTCAAATTTTATGAAAATTGCATATTTGTAGATAGATCCTAGTTGGGATGTTACATGTGGTATCAGAGCTACAGTTCAAACTCTATGACCTAATGAGTCCACTAATATTTTCATATCCTTCTATTGACAAAAAGAAGGATGGTGATTTATATTTTTTGAGAATAATAGAGTTTAATTTCTAATTTAGTTAAGGGTCTGGAATAATAAATCAGTAAATAATATTGTAATAATTATAGTACTGATTTGTATAATTTATTATGTCTTTTAAACATTTCTAAAAATATCAATAAATAATGAGCAATACAACTTAGCTTAAAATTGGACTGAGATGACTGAGATAGAGGTTGAAACTGATTGTGTAGGACTAAGATAGTGCCACAAATTAGAATTTGGCTTTTGTTCCATGAAAGGATAGAAGCACCAAAAATAAAACACTTCAAGGTTTGGTGTCATAGTCCACTCTTACCATTATTATCCAAACTAGTCACAAAGATCTGTATTTTTTGAGTTTTGTTCGTTGTCCCTATATGAGTCTTCCTTTAAAATCTTAAGTGTTGAATGTCAACAAAGCTCTTTGTAGACCTGATTCAATCTTGAAACCCTATAATTTAATTATGCTTGATAAAATTTGAGAAAGAGGATGGGTTAGTGTGTGTAAGATGCAATGAACGTGTATCCACATCCCTTTTTTGGGCACACTGTCTACATACCAATACTTTAAAGAGGGATCATGCCATATGTAGTTCTCCCACTTGATGTGCTTTATGTAATAGTGTGATGTGGATGTAAAAATGCTAAATTAAGAGTGTTTGAGGTGGCTAGAGATTGGTGTGAGGGTTTGAATATGTTTGTAGTTGTGTTGGGTGATTGTATGCAGAGAATAGGGATATTTGTCTTATTGGTTTGGTTGTGTTCTTGATTACTTTGTAAGATTTGTCACCTCCCCTTATAAATGACATTTGGATGGACTTTTATAGGGAATTATTTATCATGGGTTAGATGTGTTCATGCTAAGCCGACATGATGAAGGATAAGAATCATATGAAAATGGTCGTTTGAGATCAAAATGTGATTGGATAGGAGCGCTAAAAATGGGACACCCTAAGGTCCAACACTATAGTCCTGGTATGGTGCTCCTATCCTATAGGCTCAGGAGTTGGGGTGATATGGGCAACACTTCATATGATAATTTAGGTGACGGTTCTACCCCAATTGTTGGCAGAACTTCTGGGAGCCATAACTTTTGAATCATAGCTCCCGTTTGACTCCTCGTTCGAATTGTTGGAAAGATAAGAATGAGGGGAACGCAATGAGATGGCATCAAGATATGCTTGGTGGATTTTTGATCCTAAAAAACCCAATGGAAGTACCCAAATTTTTAATTTTAATAGTGTTGTCTAAAAATAATTTTTTTAAAAAAATAGTAATTTCTTGAATTTTGTGTTGTTGTAAATCATGAAAGTTGAACCACTTCATCTCCTTCAACATTGGTGGCCTTCCACATCCTCCTACTTTCAAAATATGTATAAATAAATATGTATCCTGAGAAGGGGATCAAACATCTCTTCTCAAAGATAAGCATATGTTTGTAATCTTGTGAGCAATAAAACATCTCTTCTCAAAGAAAGCATTATTATTGTGTTCTTGAAATATCTTTCAACCCAAAACCCTAAGTTTTGGATCATGGGGGGATAGAATTGGCCTAATAAATAGAGCCTAACTGATCTGAAATGATTGTTTAGAAGGCTACAAATGACTAAAAATAAGCAAAAAGGTACCTAGGAGGGTTATAAGAGCATGTAAAGAGGAGCTATGGCTAGGATGTCACAAACCATGCTCAAACTAACAATTTGGACATTTTATATGACTACATTTGCCCCACCTTTATTGTAGTGATGTAGTAAAGCAAAATACTAAGATAAAGGAAAAGTATAAAGCGTACTTGAATTTACCTGCAAGGGTGAAGTCCATAAAACTGTGTGATGTTGAGTGTGTGTAGAAAGAGAAAATCATGAAGTGTAAATCTGTAAGATAAAAACAAAGAGTAGATCAGTTCTTACTAGATATGCTATATCTAAAATAAGAATGTACAAAAGTTGGTAAAAGAGAGAGGAAGGGAAAGGAATGAATACACCTTATCGGGTATGCGAACCAATACCAAATTTGTGTTGTTGAGCAATGTTGAGTGGTGCTGAGTGATGTTAGGTATGTGTTGGACCAAGAGTAATATCGTGAATGGAGTTGAGTGTTCAATTCTCTAAGAGCGGCTCAAAAATATAAAGGTTGGCCTTTTGGCTCTATCGTTGCCCACTAAGTGAAGCTATGTGATCATGTGTATGTTAATTGATGTTTGGACTATGTGTCTAATCCCTTTGAATAGGTGGCTTAAGAATACAAAGGCTAGATAGTCCTTTGGCTTGATCATTGCTGATTAAGTGAAGCTATGAAATAATATCGATATAGATGTGCATTTTATGAGATGGCTCCTAAAACCCATGAATGCTTTGAAATCTAATAATGTGGTGTGGATAACCGAACATGTATTGGAAACTAGGCCAATCTTGGCCACTTCGAAAGGAGGAGATTAGGCTTGTATGAAAGCTACTTCAAAATTGGGAACTAGGATTATGTGGAAGCCACTTGGGAATGATTCTAACCACCTACAGATGGAATAAGGCATGTAACTACTGAGAATGCCTAGGTAATGTATTGAACTTAGAAAAAAAAGAAGTTAAATGTGTTACGCATATTACCCCCACTCACTGGTTTCCATAATATGGATTCTGATCTTGAAGTTATACCAACTATCCTATCTGAAATTGGAAGTGAAAGCCATCATGCCACGCATGATGCCCCCTATATTTAGATTCTTTGAGAAAAATTGTATTAAAACTATTAATTCTAAATTATACTATTATTGACATAATTGTAATTGAACTTACCTTTCTCCCTAGTTCTATAAAATCTAGGTTTTTTATGATTTAGACATGAGTACTAAAAACATGACACCCTACTATCTGACACTATTGTCCAGGGCTAACACTCTTGTCCTTTATTGATTCTGATCACTATTCTATAATCATCACTATTTTTTGGTTTGTTTGCCTAATTTGAGTTATGGTTGTTGTTTTGAGTATTTTAAAAAATGATTTTTTGATTAGTAGGAGGCTATAATATGTATGACAAAACCCCTATTTATTGCACCCTCTTTTGAGAGTAGAAATGAAGACCTTACAATGACTGTCCTCAAAAGAAAGAGCCTTGTAAGTGTGTTATGCTATGAAATACATGATATATCAATGATAATTGAAAAGATGTCTTAAGATATAACATAGTTTGTTTTGAAGATTATTAGATTAACAAGGATATGCCTAGATAGATATAAAAATGTAATAGCATGTGTAGTATACTAAATTGAAAATAGAAATGTTAGTTGTTAGTTATCACGGAGGGATGAAGCATGATGTCCATCATGACATCAAGGAAAGAAAGATAATGCATGATGTGGATGATGGCATTGCAAAAAATTGAGAATCAACAAGTCAAAAAAGCACACAAGGCAAGAACCTAGAAGCATACAAGAGTAGCCAAGGGGCCAAGTGAACAAGAGACATGGGCACATGTCACTCAAACTAAGAAAGCTAGCATACAAGGCATGTTCAAATGCCATATACACATATAATTGAAAACAAGCAAGGTTCCTGCGAGGGCCACAGGCACATATAAGAGTAAAAGTAAAGGACATTGGCAAATGTCTTAAGGCACACACAAGAATAGAAACAAAGGACATTGAAAAATGTTCTAAGGCACACATAAGAGATAAAACAAGAATTGAGAAATGAAATCACATCTAACTATGCAAAGCAAGAAAGGAAGGCATCTAAATGCTAGAAATACAATCGTATCTAACTAATCAAAGCAAGACGTGAAAGTATGCAAGACATGGAGTATAAGACTAGGTATATGCTAAGAAATACACAAGTGCTATATACTAATGAATGTCGATAGAGTAATCTATGTAATCTAGTATGTAATGTACATCAACATGATAATTAGAGTGTGTGGTGTAGGAATGACATAACTAGGATGGTGTCGTCATGTAGAAGATGCCCCTAGTGGGTAGATATATTGATGTATGTCTCATATGTAGAAATAGGATGCCCCGTTAATGGGTAGAGTGAAACATTCAAGGATATGGATGTCATTGCACACACTCAAAGAAGAAAGCATGGGAATGTAGATAAATCGATAAACAATATCATAAAATAACAAAATGTAATTCTAGCATGGTAGTAAAATTGTAAAGCATGGATAATGTATATAATTGAAATGTTTTTGGTGTTTTTGATTTATTTGAATGTTTTTGATATTTTGAAATATTTGAATGTTTTTGGATTTTTGATATATTTGAATGTTTTTGGATTTTTGATATGTTTTAAATTTTTTGGTATTTTGAGATTTTGTATTATTTTTAGATTTTGAGTGTTGAAATTAGCTAGGTACAGTCAATCAAAAGGAGACTATGTACAATTAATTGAAAAGAAGCTATATACAAGTAAGACTGAGAAGAAATGATAGTAACTAATGAGTCTCATAAGAGACTCCCTATCATGGTATTTTGTATCAAGGAGAAAGATCGTGTGTGATCATGAAGCATGATGGAAAGACTGAGAATGTGGCTCTAAAAGTTGTGTATGTTATAAATGCTCTGATATCTCTATAGTGGAAATTGACTGTGGGGTCCCCCTATAACTCTAAGAAGTGGATGCAATTGTAGGGTTCTTAGAGACCCATCTGGTAGTAGGAGAAACTCTCTGAACATGTGCTTTGTGTGTAGAGGCATGAGACTTCAATGATATTGCCTTGGGTGTGAACACTGTAGCTAAAAATTGTTTAGTGTCTTGAAATTGTGGCTTCTCTAAAAGAGGCCTCCATGGAAGTGTATGAACTCTTTATGCTGGCAAGGAAGGCCTCAACTGTGTTTGAATCTAAACTGGAGGAAGAACTGTAATTGGTGGAGGAGCTAAAGGTGGAGAAGCTAAAACTGGTGACTACAAAGTAGAAGATAACTCTAAAGTGGGGAGTGGTAACTCATATGGAACTCCACCAACTATAAAAACTTGATTAACATGAATGAATTTCATGCATTTGTGAACTGTAGAAGGTACTCTACAAAGTTTCTAAATTCATGGTCAACCAAATAGCATAATAGTAAATGGCGTGGGCACATATGTTGGACCAACCTATAGAGGAAGTACAATCTCACCCAATAAACTTTGTATGTGCCCATTGAATCCACTGATAACTATGTTTATCGAGGTGATATCCTGATTTGAATATCCCAAATGTTGTAGTGTACATGTTCACACTGGATTCATTATCTATGAAAACACTATGAATGGGATGGTGATTAATGTAAGATCTGATAAAGAGTGCATGGTAATCCAAATCATCCTTGAATATCTCCTATTCTGAGAAGGAGATGGAAGGTTTAGATCGAACTCTAGAATTATACACATTGATCATGTTGCTCAAAATATGTGACTCAACTAAAGGTGCCTGATATGTAGCTGGTGGAGCATATGCATGATATGCATGGTGAACACCTGATGTATCCCTTGTCTCCTATTTAAAATGCTATATGAAAGGATCTGAGAAAATTTTTAGAGCCTTGTCCTATGTTTGCTTTGCCTAAGGAGGCTCAACTAGAGCGCTAAGATCAATAAAGTTGCCATCAATCAAGTCATGTATCTTATGTTTCAAATTGATGCATCTATTCATTGTGTGGTCTGGTGCCCTGTGAAAATTGTAAAATGCATTTTGATCATATCTCTGTGGAAGAGGCTTTGTTAGATCAACTTCCCAAATAGGAGGAAGAGATATGATGTTACATTCCAATAGCTATTGTAAGACTCTGGCTAGAGATACTGGTAGACTAGTAAAAGTTCATTGAGGAGGTGCTGATAAAACTAATTGTTGAGGGAGTTTTTAAGCTACATTAACTGCAGGCTGATTTTGAATTTTGCTATCATGAACCTTTACTTTGTATGAGACTTTATCGTTAATCTTGTTTATTATTTTTGATATGCTTGTGTACTTGAGTTTTCCCATTGAAATTAGTTTGACTCCCCTTTCCTTTAGAGTATGACATAACTCAATGAAGGAAGAGAACCTTTTGAACATTATTAACTCATGCAAAGCTGACAGAAAACTCTATTTGAAGAGATCCTATAATTCTTGATCAACCATGGGGCTAGTCATTTTAGCCAATATAGTCTTATATCAAAGAACATAATCTGTAAGATGCACATTTGACCTTTATTTCTATTATGTAACTTGGGCATAAGAAACCTTGTCACCTGTGTTAATGCTAATATAAGCTAGGAACATGTCAGCTAAAAGATTGAATACATTGACTGACTGATTCAGTAGACTATAAAACTATTGTAGAGCATAATCTTTTAAATTCCATGGAAATAGCTTGGTTAGTAACTAATTATTTGGCACATTGTCCAAGCATGCTGTGTGAAAATATCTCAAGTGTGTGTCTGAATCACCCTTGCTATCATATAGAGTGAGCTTGGGTTAAATAAAACCTAGTGGCAAGGTGTAGAAGTAATATGACATGCTAATGGTGTATGAAGTAGAGCAAAAGAAGTGAAAGCCTGTGTAGGTCTAGAGGCACCTTGATCAAGATGTAGAACTTGGATTGAAGATATTTTATCCCTTTCACAAGGGTAGCCATGTCAAGAGACAAAGATGTACTAGATATAACTAGTGGTGCCTCATAGGAAGGTTGGGCTGCTATAGGGGGTTGTTGAGACATAGTTGCCCCTATAGTGTCATGTGCAACTGGTTATTCTGTGGTTTGAGAATTTTGACCATTATTGACTTTTTTTTATTCTTCTTGTAGTATTTTAAGCATGTCATCTTGCATATCAGGATGTTTATTTAAAATGTCTTGAAGTTCCCTCTTATCAGTTTCGTTAAAGCCAGTATATTGGGCGATTGTTAACGTAGCAAAACAAATTGAAAATTGATTAAAATTTTTGCAATAAGTTGTAATAAGAAAAATGCAATGGAAGGAAAGTGTTGAATAAAGTATATTAAAGTCCTAAAAATAATGAACTGGAATATGCATAAAAAGAATATGAATCTCATAAACATGTAAGGTGATACCTCAAAAGCAAGGGGACTTAGTATATGCAACTAGGGTTTTTGAAAAATGATTTTAAAAATTACGAAGATAAATTTTAAAAATTAAGTGCGAAATTTTGATTTATGTGTAAGGTGATACCTCAAAAGCAATAGGTCCTAGTCTAGTGCAACTAGGGTTTGAATGAAATTATTTTAAAAATTAATAAGGTAAATTTAAAAATTTAAATAGAATTCTGATTTTAAATATGTAGAAAAAAAATATATTGGAAAAATCAACAAGGAATTTCCCCTAGGGTTTATAGGGTTTTTATGTGCAAATGAAGTAAATCATGTTCACCAAATAATTTAACTTTTTTAGGAATAATGGACTTTTATTCCTAATTTATTTAAAGGTATGGAATAATAAATTAGTAAATAATATTGCAATAATTACAATACTGATTTGTATAATTTATTATCTTTTAAATCTTTTTAAAAATAACAATATAAAAAGAGAAATATAACTTAGCTTAAAATTGGATTGAGATGACTGAGATAGAGGCTAAAATTGGCTATGCAATATTAGGATAGTGTCACAAATTAGAATCTTTCATTTAGTGAAAGGATAGAAGTGCCAAAAATAGGACACTTTGGGGTTCGACGCTATAGCCTACTCCTACCGCTATTATCCAAATTGGTCACAAAGATCTAAGTTTTTTGGGTTTTGTTCATTATCCCTGTATGAGTCTGCCTATGAAATATTAAGTGTTGAATGTTGATAGAGCTCCTTGTAGAGCTGATTCAATATTCAAACTCTAGAATTTTATTATGCTTGATAGAATTTGAGAAAGAGGGGGGGTTAGTGTGTGTAATATGTAATGAACATGTATCCACATCCCTTGTGTGGGCACACTACCTACATACCAATACTCTAAAGAGGGATCAAGCAATCTGTAGTTCTCCCACTTGATGTGCTTTATGCAATAGTGTAATGTGGATGCAAAAATGCCAAATTGAGAGTGCTTGAGGTGGCTAGGGATTGGTGTGAGGGTTTGAATATGTTTGTAATTGTGTTGGGTGATTGTATGCAAATAATAGGGAAATTTGTCTTAGTGTTTTATTTGTATTCTTGTTTGATTTGTAAAATTTGTCACATCCCCTTGTAAATGACCTTTGGATGGAATTTTATATGGAACTATTGATTATGGTTTAGATGTATTCATACTAGGTTGACATGATGAAGGATAAGAATCGAATAAAAATGGTCATTTGGACTCAAAATATGATTGGATATGAGCACCAAAAATGGGACACCCTAAGGCCTGGTACTATAGTCTAGGTATGGAGCTCCTTTCCTACATGCTCAAGACCTAGGGGAATAGAATTGTCTTGGGAAATAGAGCCTAGCTGAGTTGAAATGATCATCTAGAAGGCTACGAATGATTGAGAACAAGAAAAAAGGTACTTAGGAGGGTTATAAGAGCATGCAAAGAGGATCTATGGCTAGGATGTCACAAACCACACTCAAACTACCAATTTGGATATTTTATATGACTATAGATGGTGAAAGCTAGAGTTTTCAGAGAGGGTCTATCGACTGCCAATGATAGTAACCCTCTATTTGATCATAGTCAATTTGCCACTGAGAAATCAACAAAGATGGATCAAATTCTTGCAATCATGAATGAAACCAGGGATTGAATTATAGCTCTAGACTAGGTGTTTCATGGATATGAAGAGGAAGAATACTAGGATGAACCTAAAGAGCATCTCACTGAGCAAGAAAAGCCTCAAGTAACAGTAGAGTGGCTAGAGACATGAATATGGTGAACCCACCTAAGTTTGATGGGACTATTTTTGGTGATAGAGCTAAAGTATGGATGATTGAGATGGAGAAGTATTTCTAAATTTAAAACTACTCTGAGGTCACTAAGGCAATTTGGGGAGCATACCAGTTGGTTGGCGAGACAACTACATGGTGGGCCAATAAGAGGTTGGAAATGAATCTTAACTCAACCACCACTACTTGGAATTAGTTTGTGGCTTTATTCAGGTCACAATGTCTCCCACAACTTTATTTTGATTAGAAGCTCATAGATTTCTAGAATCTAAAGTAGAGTAACTTGTCAGTGAATGAATACTAGGAGAAGTTTATCAAAATTCTGAAGTATGTACCTTAGTATTAGGGAGATGAGAGGTTCAAGATCAAAAAATTTATCATTGGATTGAAACCCTATATTGGTGGAGAGGTAGATGTTCATGGATCTTCCACCATGGACTGGGTCTTCAAGAAGGTGGTTAAACATGAATAAAAGTCGAAGTTTCTTTCATATGCCAAGGACAAGTTCCAAAAAAAGTTTGGACATTCTATGTCAACCTTCAAGAATAAGAATTAGAAACAAAGGAGTGGAGACTCTAAGAAGCAATTCAAAAACCAGAATGCCAATTTTAATAATGATTCAGGCAACAAAAAGCAGGGCAATGGATTCAAAGGTGATTTCTAGAGAAATCCATAGAATGATAGGAAATGACCACCTAGAGACTATTTCATTTGTGGAGATGATCGTTATGCTCATGATTTCCCTCAGGACAAATCAAAGGGCAAAGGTACTAATCCTTAGCATGTCAATTTTTAGCAACATATTCATGCAGAAGTCAATAATCAACAAGTTAAATTTTAGGCATTACCCATAGAGCTATCAAGTACTTTGTTTAACCATCCAATTTCTATTCTGATAGATACAAGAGCCACAAAATGTTTTATAGCTCATAATATGCTTAGTAAGTTAACTAGAAGAGTTAAATTAATGGAAAATGCATGGTCAATATAATATGGGAATGAGTCAAAAGTCATGGTTGACAAGTGTTTAGTTGAAGCATAGATTAAGTTGCCTGAATTCATAACAGTTGTGGATCTATATGTAGCACCACTAAGATCATATGATGTGATATTAGGAGTCAACTAGCTTGATAAACATATAGCTAGGGTTGACTATTACCTAAAGAAGGTTGAGTGTCTGGATTATTTTTGAAATCAGACACAAATTCTAGGTGAGAAAAAAGAGTTGAAGCTTTGACCGATTTTTGTAATGCAACTTAAGAGATCCCAAGGAAAAGGGTACCAAGCATTTATCATCAAGATAAATGAAATGGAGGAACCTAAGGAACCATATCTCAAATATTACCCATTTCTTATAGATTTTCATGACATGTTTCTAAAATTTTTATTTGAATTGCCTCCTAGATGTGAGCTCAATTTTTCTATTGACATCATACCTAGTTTGAAACCATAGTATAAGGCACCATACAAGATGACAACCACTAAGTTGGTTGAATTAAATGCTCAAATTTAGGAATTATTGGCAAAAGGGTTGATTATGCCAAGCGTATCACCATGGGGTGCAGCAGTTGTCTTTGTCAAGAAGGATGGTACGCTTCGACATTGCATTGATTACATAATGGTGAACAAGGTAACTATCAAAAATAGGTATCTGCTACCTCATATAGATGATCTTTTAGATCAAATATGAGGAGCAACAATCTTTTCTAAGATTGATCTTAGAGTGGGATACCATCAGTTGAGGATATCAGATGAGGATATTCAAAACTTGATATGGTCACTATGAGTTCACAGTGTTACCATTTAGGCTGACTAATGCTTTGACAACATTCATGAATCCCATGAATAGTGTGTTCAGAGATTACCTTGATCACTTTATTTTGGGTTTTCTAGATGACATTCTTATATACTCAAATAATGAAAAGGAGCACCTTCAACATCTAAAATTGGTTCTGCAATGGTTGTGGAAGCACAAAATGTATGGCAAGTTGTCCAAGTGCACATTTTTCTAGGATAGAGTCTAATATTTGGAACATATTATTTATATAGATAATATCTCAATAGATTTAGGAAAGATAAGAGCCATTATGAAATGGTCAGTACTGAAGAATGTGCACGAGGTAATAAGTTTCATGAGGTTAGCATGCGGTTGACACCAAAGAATTTGCATGAGGTAATAAGTTTCATCAGGTTAACAGGGTATTACAGGAAGTTCATTCTAAAATTCTCCAAGATAACTAATCCTATTACTTCTTTGTAATGGAAAAACCATAGTTTTGTTTGGTTAGAGAAGTACAAAGTAGCTTTTTAGGAATTAAAAATAAGGCTTATGTCAGCACTAGTGTTAAGATTTCCTGACCCCAATGGTCAATTTTCAATGATCACGAATGCATTAGGGGATGGACTAGGAGGAGTCCTTATGCATGATGGTGCAGTGGTGGCTTATGAGTCATGGAAGATAAAGCCTTATGAGGTGAACTATTCCCCTCATGAACTAGAACTTGTAATGATTATGCGTGCTTTGTAAGTGTGGTGATATTACTTATTGGGAAAACCATTTGAGCTAAAGATGGATAACTTGGGACTCAAGTACATCTTCACCCAACCTAATTTGAATTCTCATCAAAGATGTTGGCTTGAGTTCTTGTCTAATTATGATTTTGACATCAACTATATCAAAGTCAAAGAAAATAGAGTAGCTAATGCCTTAAGTTGTAGAAGGTATATAATAGCTATAGCTACCATTAACAATACTTTTAGGGATTAAGTGATTGAATTCTTGCCAGGAGATGAATTCTTTAATTAGGTCAAAAAAGCATTGTCTAAGAATGCTTAGAATCCTTGGTATTAAAGATTCAGATTAGAGAGTGATGGTCTTTTGCATTACAATGGAAGGATGTATGTGCCACATCAAAAGAATATGCAAAGCATAGTGCTAAAAGAACTGCACAATGCCCCATATTCAGGACATCTAGGATTAACCAAAATCATGGCAGTGTTTAGACCACTATTTTTTTGGAAGGGAATCAAGAAAGTTGTAAGTTAAGTAATAAAGAAGGGGGAGTAGCACAATAAGAAAGAATATTGAAAAAAAAGAAGAGGCACATTTACATACAGGATACACAGAGAAGAGGCATTAGAGGAGATCTTGGAGAGAAGTTAAACTAAGAAGAAGACAAGCACAGTTTGTTAGGTAGGCAAAGTATTAAAATTATGTCTATTATTTGGACTACGTAATTAGTTATATAGGAGAGATTTTTGCACCAATTATATATGTATATATGACCCGTTGCCAATGTAGCAAACTAGTGAATGTATACACATTGACTTATCATAAATATGTCCCTTATAAGTAGCGAGTTAGGAAGACATACTCAACCATACATAAATATGGAAACCATATTTTTTAGTATGATTCACTTTTGATATTAACGAAATATAGGTAGTGACGTGATTTGTTTGGAAATTATAATTAGTTATAAGTATTCTAATTAATATAAACAATTATATATCACCCATATATCATTAATATGATTGGATTTAGTACTTGTCAATGCCTTTGCATAAATAAATTATTTTGAGTAGGTTGATGCCTTAAAATCTTGAGTGAAAAGAGATGTGCAGTAAAAATTATATGATGGGAGTTAGGTTTTGGAATTTGATTAATAGTTTTAAATATACAAGAAAACGTGATATGACTATGTATGAGTGTCTCATTAGCTACATATATATGAATATACATATATTTAAAATGGTGGCTATATAATTATGTTATTTTTATGTATCCCCATATGATTAGTTTAGAAATTAGTCTGTACCTATGTCTTATTATCATATACATGTCTAGTATATTAGTGATTTGGTTATGCAATGATCAAAACTATCTTGCAGTGTTTTAAATTGTCTAAATCTAATGACCCGTGTGATTATTACAGCTAGGTAGTAGGGCGATCTGAGTAATGAAAAAATATAAAAATTAAAAAATATGTCAGGGTTTATTTGTTAATTTGGTAAAACACAGTGAATTAAATATTGACACCTTATATACTTAGAATTATGTCCATCATTCACAATCAAAAATTTAAAAGTTAGAAATTAGTTGTCGCCCTTTTTAAAATGAGATTGTATTGAACAGATATGAACCATCGATGCCTTTTACTCTCAGAGTTAAATAGTCTTACTAAATTTTGGTATTGGTTGTAATGATATAACCTTGATCGTATGACTTAAAAATGATTAATAAAATCCTTAGCATATATTCAAGTTATATCGATGGTCTGTTTATTACCATAGCACTAATATTCCATATTTTGAAATATATGACATTTAATATCGTGGATAGGACTATGACCAATATTCAATATCGAGAACTCTTGCTAAATAGATTTGATTTGGACATTTTATTTGATCAAGATTGTTTTGGTTATTGATTAGTATATTCATACATTCCTTACCATGAACTCTTGTTTTCCCAATGTCATGGCATTTAGATTATAAACTATCATAATAGTACATGGTTGTCTGATTATAATATAAATGCTAGTGTTTTTGTCAACCCAATTTATAAATAAAATGAGACTAAGATTTGTAGATCTCTCTAAATGGGCATAGAGCTTGTATCTTATGACTATTAGCCAGTGGAGTGGTAATAAAAGTTCATCATATATCTTAGGTCTTATTGTGTAATTAACCGTAACACTTAAATTTTTTATACTAGATGTATCTAGCTATAAACTTATGGATATCATAACATGTGAGACTTATATAGGTAAACATAGTCTTTCGTTATATAATGATAAGCTCTATGATGCAAGATCACTTTTCACATATATAACCTGATAAACAAAAACATGTAGTATGGATATAACATTATAATAAGCTACGCATATATAAATTCTTAATGTTATGCTTAAAATAATAAAGGTATACCTATGTCAATAGCTTATACTTGAACTCAGAGCTATGTTTTTCTAACTATAGTTCCTCAGGTGATTATAAACTATATTAAAGAATTATGTATAATAGGGCTTTGTGAATGTGTGCATTCAAACCCTTAAGAGTGTAACAAATGCTATATTGGAGTATTCTATGTTTTTGAGACTTTTCTTGTTATGCCAAGTTGCTTGAATAGAAACATATGGTTCCATGGATTTATGACTACTTTGTTGGATTGATTATGGTGTTTAGTAGTTATGCTTAGGATCACTGGACTATGATAATATGGGTTATCATAAGGTGTGGTATGTTTGGAAAATAATTATGGTAATTAGAATCTACAATTAAATGTTTATTTTACTCGAGTGGTATAAACTATAGTCATTATTTCTAGTATGGGATAGAGAATAATGTGAGATTCATTCATATGTTTGATAGAATAAATGTATGTTGTTAGATTATCCTATGCTTAGCATGTTATGTGATGTGATTACTAGTAAGATGTAAATTGTATGATTTTTTTGGTTATATTATGTTAACCAATCTCACATTGATGATATTGAATAAGCAGTGAGATGAACTTCACCGGCTTACTAACATCATAATGCCAGATGAAGGTAATCTAATCAAGTGGTGTATATAAGTTTTGACTGATCTATAAATCACTATTATTTATTATTCTTAAAACTTTGGATAAATTAATTTTTAGTGTGAAATTGTCATTTTATGAGAATGATTTTCATGTTTGTGTGATATCTTGTAATAGAATGAGTTTTCTATGATACACTGCAAATTTAGTTTTTGGAAATCATACAACTCATGGGTACTAGCTTGTCTCTCTAGATTTATGCATCATCGCTATTTACTCATCCTTGAAGGGCAGACCATTCCATGATGAGATTAGTGTAAGGGATCATTGGTCCATGATTAATGTGGATTTTTTTTTGATTGATGATCTCCCTCTCCACAACAATACTAATTTTGAGATGACACTTGAGATTGCCATAAATACTAGAGTTCAGAAACTATGCTTATTGTATTGTATTGTATTTATTATTAAAACATTATCATGAAAATATATAATTTATTATTTATTGCACATTGACATCAGTGGCTATAGGCATGTATCAGTCATGGCTGATTTATTGTAATTACTTTTTATATTTTTATTATGATGCATTTCTTATGATGATAATGATCAGAGATGTATGATGCGGTATACTTTATTTACAATTATCTCATTTATATTGTTTTATATGATCACTAGTTAGATTCTCATGGTGTAATCTATTTATAGTATATGTGTTTAAATTTTAAAAAATTCACGTATTTCTAGGTAGATCCCAATGGGGATGTTACATTTAACTTTCCTATTTAGACAATAATGGTTTGTAGACACAAAATCAATTACCAATAAAATAAATATGTGCCTTCTCTACCAGTTTGAGAATAAATAAGTTTACATTACACATGATATATTTGATGATAAACCCATCACAACAATTTCCAATAATAAATTATTGGAGAACATTGAAACATTGGCAATAAGCAAACATAATAGGTTTTGGCAGGTCAAGGACACACCTATTGATGCCTTAGTCAATGACCTCAAATATTTGTAAATCTAACCATAATTTAGTATCCCAAAAATACGTAAGAACTCAAATATTTTAAAAATACAAAAACATTCAATTATTTTATAAATATAAAAATATTCAACATTTCCATGTTTTATTAGTTCTTTGGCATTTATGTTATTCATTTTATGTTAGTAAATAGCATATCATTTCACTACTACATACACATATGTTTCACACATCTTTGAGTGTGATACATGCAACCTAGACACATGATCTATGTACTTTTAAAAGTTGGACCTCTCCTCTACCCACATCATATAGTATGTTGGGGACATTTATCTTCTTTGATCATGATTGATACATGTTATGTATCCTTTCATTTATTCACATTGTCACTTCCTTAAGTATATTACTTGCTATTGTCTTGCTTATAGAATATTTGAATATGTTACTTACTTATTAGCCCCTGTGCCATTGTATCTTGTTTGGAATTTTGAAAATGTCAGTCCATATTGATTGGACATTTAAATATATCATTACTTTCAATTGTGTGACATTTGAGCACATCCCTTGTATGAGGTATCCTTGGATCATCTTTTGAAATACATTTAGTGATCTTGTGTGTGTGCTTGATTACTTGTTGATATTGTATTATTACTTACTAGACATTGCCATGATCTATATCATGCACTTTAGTGATTTGATCACATACTATGAGCCTAATTGATATATCTACTTCAATATGTTATCCCTATATTTCAAATGATTAATACATAGATTATATAGTTACCTTATCCTTTTGGGGTAAGGTACATTCTATATTTTAGTACCCTCACCTCAAAAGGGGGGAATATCAATTGGGGCATGTCATAGAATCATGACCATATTTTTCTCAGTTTCTAGATTTCAATGGGGGCATGTCATAAAAACATGACCTCTGCATACACATAATATTTTCAAACTTTATCAATTGCTGATGCTTTCTATCTTGCAAGACCCTGTCAATTGTCAATCTCTTTTAGTTCATGCCTTAAGGGGTGCACTGTGAAAGGGGTGGGCAGAGCATTAGTGCTTTGCAAATTGTTGTCCCTTTAGTACCACTTGCTATCTATAGAACCATCTCGTAAAAACATTCCTCTAGGCTTTGACTCCTCTTTTGCACCCTCCTCTATAAAATTTTCACCTTCATTAGCCCTTCCCTGGCCCAAAATACTTTTTGACAGTTTATGGTACAATGTTAGACTCGTTGACCCTATACTCTAATTTACAAAACTCATTTGGAGTCTAGGTTGGCTCTTGGTTGACCTAGACCAAGACTTAATTTGCTTTTGTCAATAACGATACAGAGTTGATTGGATGGACCGTATCATCTAAACTTTTAGAAAAGACTAGGGTTAGATTCAACTATATAAACACATCCATTTCATCATTTTTTAGAGACAACAATAGTTAATTATTTATTTGTGCTTCTTTATAATTTGATTTTGTGCCATTATACTTGAGGAGTCTTATCTTAGGGTTTCTACTTGGAGAAGAAGCTTGTCTTGTGGAAAAGTCTTGGATGCTTTGGTCATTCTTAGTGATCCTTACAAACCACAACAACCTCTTACAAATCACCTTTGGGCAAGGGAGGGATTTAGTCTCGATGGGTTCATCTTCAAGGTAGGTATCTCTAACTTTGCTCATCTCTTTTAGTAGATATAAATAACATAAGTAATGGCTTTTAAATATATTGCTCTTTTCATGCATTAGGGTCTTACCTATACTTACCTTGAACATGATTCTCTTATGCATGTTTTATGTTTACTAATACCCATTTGTGCCACAAGCTTTGGTGAGCACAAGATTATAATTTATTTTTCTTTTATCATTCACTTACATTAATGTATATGAAAACATATGACCTAGTTAGGGTTATTACATAGTTTTGCTTAACTGGAGGCTTTGGAACCCTCCCTAGTCATATTCTTATGGTAAGAGATCCATTGGCTAGGTTTAGTGGATCCATCTTGGTCGTGACCTCAATATCTAATTTATCAACAATTGGAAGTTTAAGTAGGATTTATCTTCCTTGAGCTAGTATTAATTTATAGATCAATTGTATTTTACTTTGTAAACATTTTGGTGAACCCAACATAAATCTAACCCTTGCAAGTTTTATTTCATGCCATCATTTTTTTATTCATCTATATTTTTCTATATTTGTAGTACTATATTGCACCAATTGGTATAGTTCTTTGTGTGCATAAGTTTAACACACAATCACTTCAAAATAATTATGTTTTGTTTGTGTAGGTCTTCATTAGTTACAAGTTATTAGATCGAGCACTTTGACATAGTATTCTTATTTAGTTCTAGATTGGCATACACTAACAAATAGGTTGACTCTATCTACTATTTTGCAAATAAACACACAACATACAAGTCAATAAACACTATCGAGCAGGTTGAATTTGTTCATTATTCCTTCTTCAACAAATACAGTTTTGCAAAACTTGGTCGAACCAGTCGAACTAATTTGTAGAATTTGAAAGCAATGATTAAGCACTACAACATAAAAAGTTTCAAGTTAAATCATCTTCAAGCCTACCAAGGTTCCCTTCTCATCTCTCTCAGTCATTTTTGTTCTTCCCTCAAATCTTTTTCATAAGTTGGTAGTTTTAAAAACTGTAACCCTACAACTAACTAGGTCAACCTGGTTGACTTAGTTCTATAGCATATCTTATGTTTAAGAGACATAGTCGAACTATTCAATTTTGTTCTTAAAAATCTTGCTTCTATATAACAGTACTGACCTAGTCAACTCTGTTATGTATTGTTTGCATACGATATTGCTTGAATTAAATTTTTACTATTATCAGTCAAGGAATTAACATCTATTTGCTAGGATTAATTCACATTTCCTTTTTAATTTTTTGCATGTTGAGAGTAACTCACATAGTCTAATTACCCAGTTTTCAAATTATCACTTTAGTTACACTATTTTATTCTTTTGCACATATTACCAAACCGCTTTACATTTAAAAAGCATTAAAAAATTTTCTTCCTGAGGCCTATCTACTTGGATTTCATCACCAAGGGGGAACCCAACTTGGTTTTATGTCTAGGTATAAATATGTGGTTAATGGTTGAAAAAACACCTGACACCCTTATCACTATGAGATTATGAAGTGAGGGGGTAGGACCCAATACCAAGCAAGTACCATTGTCAATATATATCCTTTTCAATCCAAACGTCCTAAGACTAACCATAGATTGATTTCTAGTTCCCTATTTTAGCTAACTTTTCTATCACATTATAATCAAACTTTCTAATAGTTTAATAACACTTAGGGTGAACAATTAGTTAGCTTTTAATTTTTAGTTGATTGCTTGCTCTTTGATCATTATATGTTGTATTGCAAAACTTGTATTGGATAACATTGGTGTAAGGTTTGTGTTGTGTACCCCAATTAGATCAATCACATTGATCTAATTGTTTGTGTGTTTGATTTCATTTTTGATTCAAACTAGCTTGTAAAATTCTCTCCTATTTTAGCACACTATCATGTTGTTTGATACAGTTTATTACAGACTATTTTTCACCTTCATGTCTATAGTATACAATTAATTTGAATGACTATGTATTCCTATCTCTTTGTTCTATCCCTTATCCAATAGTACATAATTAACCCATACATCTATGTATTCTTTTTATCTTGTATCTTAGCAATACCCTATCGACCCAGTCAATTTGGTACCTATTGGCCACCTTTTTCTTTGTCTAGTTGACTCTTTTCTCTGCCTAGCCAACTTTGTCCCTGATTTTCTTTTTCCTTTCCTAAATTTTGTTTTCTTCATCAAGCATCATCAAATCCCCTATAATAATCTTCTTGGACAACTTGAATTCATTTAGAGACTATATGGGGTGTTCCTTTCTTCCTTTCTTTACCTAAAAAGACAATTCTCACTCTTGGAGTACTTCTCCCCTGCCCTCATCTTTCGATTGCAACATGGTTCAAATCAAATAACAAGATGAGATAGGTGGATCAGATCCTTTTCACACTTATCAAGATAATTTCCTTATTCAAGCATCTCATCACAATGTGGGGGCAATTGACATAAGTTTATCCAATAACCCCATGGGTAATCCACCACCCAATAACCCTTCCTCTAGTACCAATTTGGGGGGTCTTCCTACAAACACCAACCCACCAATTGACACCACTTAGATTCTTGCATAAATAGTGCAACAAATAAACATAATGCAAACCTCTAACACCTCCCAAATGATGCAACAACAACATCATTTGATTAATATGGATAATTAACCTCCTATTCTCCTCCCTCAAAATACTCAAAATTTTATTCCTACTCCTCTTATAGATTCCACAGGGAATGTCATCCCCCAACATATCATTAACAAAAAAATGCTTCAAAAAATTTAAAATTAGACTTTAGCCCCTTTAATTATTTATATTGATATTGGTAACATATATCCAACTATTAAGTATGATGTGACTAAAAACTCTGCATCTTTCCTTAAGGCATTCAATAATCTTTGTAAGGAATGGATCCAAACCAATACTCTTACCACAACTAAACTCTTAGTTAAAACCTTCACTAAGGATGTACTAGAATGGTACAACTAACTTCCCCAACATTTCATATGGAAAGGAGAGGATTTAGTCAATCTTTTAGTTAAAGAGTTTCAACATAATGATATTTTAAAAAATTACCTTAGCCATTTCATTAATACTAAGCAATATCACACTAAATCAACCCATGATTTTAAAGCAATGGAAATATTTGGCCCATAAGGCCAACCATAACATGATGATAATATGTTTAAAATCTTTATAATTACCTTAACTCCTTCTCTTCAGTATAAGGTTATAACTTTTTCTCCTCAAATGCTCAATGAAGTCCTTGACTAAGCCAAGCATCAAGACTTGTTAATGATATAATTTGAACCTAATACCAAATTAATTAAAGAGTTTTTGCAACATTCCACTAATGAAATAACTAACAATAATCCTCAAATCAAGCTAAGAGTTATCAAAGTTGACAATCCCCCATCTTGTCACACACCTTTAACTGTGCAAGAAGGAAATAATTTTTAGCACCCTCTAAGCCATTTACTTATCTGATAATCCTCCTAAATGGTATGACCCTAATCAATTATGTTGGTTCCATGTTGACTTTGGTGATTCCAATGAAACTTATAGAGGGCTTACCAAATTTGTAGTCTCCTATATGCTTGGTGATTCATTTAATCACTAAGCCATCATTCAACTCCAGCATCAAGATTACAACACCACTTCTCAAAAACAACAATCTCCCAAAGCTTCTATGTGCAATGAGAAATGTAATATATCTATAAATCAATCATAGCACAAAGAAGATAAATACTACTTATACTTCTAATTGTGGATACATTAGATAGTTGGGGTCATAACCAAGATGGATCCACTATACCTAGCCAAGGGATCTCTTACCACAATAATATCACTAGGGAGGGTTCCAAAGCCTCCAGTAAAGCAAAACTATGCAATAACCCTAACTAGGTCCTATATTTTTATATTCACTAAACTAATAACAAGTAAAACAATGTCTAATCTAGTGCTCACCAAAGATTGTGGCATAAATTAGGGGTAATAAACATTAAAAGTAAACATGCATAAGAGAATCCTAATTAAGCTATGTATATGTAAAACCCTAGTACATGGAGAGAGTAATATATTAAAAAGCCTTTACTTATGCTACTTCTATCTTTTAGAGAGAGGAACAAATTTAGAGACACTCTTGGCCAAAGGTGCTTGATAAGAGGTTGTTGTGGTTTGTAATGTTCACTAAAAAAAGCCAAATCATCCAAGACTTTTTCATAAGACAAGATTCTTGTTCAAGTAAAAACCCTAATTTAAGACTCCTCAAGTAGAATGGTAGAAGAAAAAATGGAAAAAAATCATAAATGAATAATTAAATCTTGTTGTCTCTCTAAGAATGGAAAAATGGATGTGTTTATATATATGTATCTAATCCTAATCCTTTTCAAAAGTTTAGGTTGACAAGGTCAACCCAGTCAACCTAGTATCATTATTGATTAAAAAAATTAGGTCACAGACTAGGTTGACCAAAGGCTGACCTAGAACCTAATAAGTTTTATCAATTAGAGTACAAGGTTGATGGGGCTGATAGTGTAATGTAGACCGTAAAAAAGGGTTTTAGGATAGGGACAGGCTAATGAAGGCAAAAAATGAATATAAAGGGTGAAAAATAGGAGGTTAAGCTTAGGGGGATGCTTTTGGGAGTTGGTTAGATTAATAACAAGTGGTATTAAGTGACACCAAACCTGTGAAGTACAAATGGTCTTCCCACCCCTTTTTAGTGTACCCCTTAAGGTGTGCACTCAGAGATTGAGACTCGACAGGTTCCTATAAGATAGTAAACATCAATAATTGATAAAGTTTGAAATTATTATATGTATACATATGCCCCACTTGAAGCTCATCATGTGTCACTTAGGTGCAATAGGGGATGGTGCTTCGATAAAATAATATATCAATACACAATGCGAAAGCTAAAAAAAATTATAGTATTTTAAAACAAATATAACTAAAAGTAAAATAACTAAAATGGAAATGACTAAAAGTAAAATAACTAAAAAATAAAAGTAATGTATACCTTGACTTACCCTTAGCACAAGATAGTTGTCTATTGTATTTGTAGTTTTAATTATGGAGGGCATAGAGCCTGTTTTTGACAAACCCAAGCATACAAAACTAAAGAGCAAAAAATAAACAAATGCATGAAAGCCAAGATAATTGGTGCTATGTGGATGGGATGTACTTGGAAAATTGGAAAGTTGGGGTGACTAGTGTTATGTTAGACCAGATGACCAAGTCAAAACTTAAATTAAATATGGTAACTGATAAATTCAAGGCTATTAAAGATAGAAAAACTCAAACAAGTAAACTTAAAGTAAGAGAGGCAAACTCACCAAGTCAAACTAAGGATACATGCCAAAAAGGATGGTAACCAAACATAAATGTGAAAGTAGTAATGATCCTTACTTAAACAAAGATGAGAAATAAAAAATATTGCAATAACATTGATGAGTGAGTAGTAAAAATCCTTACCCAATCATCAATGGAAAAAGTGCATAAAAAGAAAAATAACATTGGTGAGTAAGTAGTAACAAGCCAATCTCACTCAATAATGGAAAAAGTACATAAAAGTATAAATGGACTTAGGTGTCCGTAAAAAGGGTAGTACAATAATAATACATGGTAAAAGAAAGCAAAGCATGTTTAAAAATGTAGAGCCATGGTGGAAACAAAATGATCCTTATCACTCAAGCATGTTATTTTGGTTTAAGGGCAGATAAAACTGAAACAATGTAGTGTTAACATGTTTGTAACATGTGAAGAAGAGGGAATATAGATTAAGGAAAATAGATTTAGAATCACACCATCCTATCAAGGGGGAAAATGAAATGGGTGGAAGGGAAAATGAAGGAACAAGGGGGAAAATGAAATGGGTGGAAGGGATAATGAAGGAAAAACCAAGGTAGAGGAGCTTTTTATTGAAGGCAAGACACTCAAATTAGATTTGTCAAAACAAGAGAGCTTTTGACCTTAAGAACTTTGAAGAACTTCTCATAGCTACACAAGTCTTAGGTCAACAAATGAAGTATGTAGATCATCCCATGAAGGCTATATGCATGAAAAGTAAAAATGGACCTACCTTTCCATAACATGTTCCCCATTCCTTGGGATCCCTTACAGAGTCGTCAATCTACTGTGAAGATTGGGTACTTGAGTGAGAAAGTAGGTAGCACCATAGAGTTTGTTGAATTATCTTATTCCAATATATCGGCCTACCGTACCCCAATGGACCTCGACTCTATCATGAGGCCAACTATGGAGTTTGAACTTCAATTGGAGATATGAGATGTGCTTGTAATCACGTCCAATGGTGTGATTTTAAAATTTATATGTTCCATTTTAGTACATCATTACCTTTTATTTTAAATGATTTGGATTTTAACTTTCTTAATGACATTTTCTATTCCCCCTCCATATAGATTTGGAGAATTGAACATTGGTGCTAAAGATGACTTTCGGATTTAACTATTTTGGGAATATTGGAGTTTTATTTCTAATTTAGTTAAGGGTCTGAAACAATAAATTAGTAAATAATATTTTAATAATTATAGTACTGATTTGTATAATTTATTTGACTTTCATAGCTTTCTAAAAATAGTAATGAAAGATTAAAAATGCAACTTAGCTTAAAATTGGACTGAAATAGCTTAGACAAAGGTTGAAACTGACTATGCAGAACTAAGATAGTGTCATGAACTTGGATCTAGATTTTGTTCAATGAAAAGATAAGAGGACCAAAAATAGGACATTTTGAGGTATAATGCTAAGTTTATGTCCTACTGTTATTGTCCAAATTGGTCACAGAGATCTAAGTTTTCTAGGTTTTATTCACTGTCCCTATGTGAGCTTATCTGTGAAATTTTAGATCCTAAATGTTGATGAATCTCTTTATAGAGTAGATTTAATCTCAAACTCTAGACTTTCATCATGCTTGAATAAAACTTGAGAAAGAGGGGGGTTAGTGTGTGTAAGATGCACTGAACGTGTATCCACACCCCTTATGTGTGCACACTGCCCACATAACAGTACTCTGAAAAAAGATCAAGTCATGTGTAGTTCTCCCACTTGATGTGCTTTGTGCAATAGTATTATGCAGATGGAGAAATGCCAAATTAAGAGTGCTTGAGGTGGATAAAGACCGATGTGAGGGTTTGAATATGCTCATAGCTGTATTAGATCATTGTGTGTAGAGAATAGGGAAATTTGCCTTAGTGGTCTTGCTTGTATTCTTGTTTTATTTTGTAATATTTACCATCCCCTTATAAATTAACTTTGAACAGGATTTTATAGAGATCTATTGGTCATGGGTTAAATGTATTTGCGTTAGGCCAACATAATGAAGAATAGGAATCAAAAGGAAATGGTCATTTAAACTCAAAATGTGATTAGGTAAGAGCACCAAAAATGGGACACCCTAGGGTTCAGTGTTATAGTCTAACCCTATCACTCATGTCCTATAGGCTCAAGACTTGGGGGGTTGGAATTAGCATAGGAAATGCAGCTTGGCTGAGCTAAAATCAGTTCTAAGAAGTCTACGAATGACTAGTTATAAGCAAAAAAGTGTCTGAAAGGGTTATGATAACATGAAAGAGGGTCTTATGGATTGGATGTTATAAGCCACACTCAAACTACTAATTTGGGCATTTTATATGACTATATTTACCCCCTTTATTCTAGTGATGCAACAAAGCAAAATATTAGGATAAAGGCAAGTAAAAAGCGTACCTGGACTTACCTATAAGGGCGAATCCCATGAAGCTGTGTGATGCTGAGTGTGCATAGAGAGAACACATTATAAAATGTAAATCTGCAAGAAAAAACAAAGAGTAGATCAATTCTTACTAGACACATGATATCTAAAATAAGAATGTACAAAAGCTAGGTAAGATAGAGATTAAGAGAAAGGAATGAATACACCTCATCGGGTATGTGAACTAATACAAAACCTATTATGATGTTGAGTGGTGCTGAGTGATTCTAGATATGTGTTGTACCAAAAGTAATATTATGAATGGAACTAAGTGCTCAATTCCTTGAGAGTGGCTCAAGAATGCAAAGGCTGGCCCTTTGACTCCATCATCATCCACTAAGTGAAGTTATGTAATCATGCATGTGTTAATTGATGTTTGGACTATGTGTCTAATCCCTCTAAGTAGGTGGCTAAAGAATACAAAGGCTAGTTAGACCTTTGGCTCTATCATTGCCTACTAAGTGAAGCTATGAACTGATACAAGTATGAATGTGAGTCATATGAGATGGATCATAAAGATCATGAATGCTCTATAATCTGATAATGTGGTGTGGGTAACCGAATGTATACTAGAAACTAGGCCAATCTTGGCCACTCTAGAAGGAGGAGATTAGGCTTGTATGAAAGCCACTCTGAAACTGGAAACTAGGCTTATATGGAAGCCACTTGAGAATGTGGAGGTTAGTCTTCTATAAAAGCCACTCCAAAATGATGCCAACCACCTAAAGATGGAATAAGGCATGCAACTACTGAGAATACCTGAGTAATATATTGAACTCAGAAAGAAAAAAAGGTGTTGTGCACATAACCCCTAATCACTGGTGTCTATAACATGGATTTTGATCTCAAAGTTATACCAATTGCCCTATCTTAAATTGAAAGTGAGAGCCATCATGCCATGTATGATACCCCCTATATCTAAATTGTCTAATAAAAATTGTAGTTAAATTATTGAATCTAAACTGATCTATATTTGACAAAATTGTAGCTGAGCTTACCTTTTTACCTACTTTTATAAAATCTAAATTTTTTACTATTTAGATAGGAGCACCAAAAATATGACACCTTATTATCTGGCACTGTTGTCCATGTCCAACACTATTATCCTTTACTAAATCAGATGACTGTTCTATAATCATCACTATTTTTTTGGTCTATTCTACTTGGTTTAACCTCTGATTATTATTCTAAGTGTTTTGAAAACTAATTTTTTGACCAGTAGGAGCTCTGATCTCTATGACAAAACCCCTGTTTATTTCCCCCTCTTCTGAGGGTAAGAATGAAGACCTTATAATGACTACCCTTAGAAGGAAGAGCCCTACAAGTGTGTTATGCTACAAAATACATGATATAGTAATGATAATTGGAAATATGTCTCAAGATATAACATAATTTGTATTGGATATTGTTAGATCAACAGGGGTATGCCTAGATAAATACAAAAGTGTAATATCATGTGCAATGTATTGAATTGAAACTAGAAATGTTAGTTGTTAGTTGTCAGTGAGGGATGGAGCATGATGTCCATCATGTCATCCAATAAAGCAATTTAATGCATAATGTGGATCATGGCATTGTAAATAATTGATAAGCAATCAAGCAACAAGCATACAAGACAAGAAGCAATAAGCATACAATAGTGGCCAATGGGCCTAACAAACAAGGGACATGGGTACATGTCACTCAAATTGAAAAACAAACATACAAAGCAAGTTTAAATGTCACATAGACATATAATTACAAACAAAGGAGGTTGGCATGAGGGCCACATTCACATTGAAGAATACAGACAAATTACATTGGTGAATGTCCTAAGGCACACACAATAATAGAAGCAAAGGACATTGACAAATGTCTTAAGGCACATACAAGAGACAAAATAGGAACTAAGAAATGAAATCACATATAACTATGCAAAGCAAGAAAGGAAGGCATTAAATGTGTGAAATACAATCGAATCTAAGTAATCAAATCAAGAAGTGAAAGTATGTAAGACGTGGTACAAGACTAGGTAGTTGCTAAGAAATACACAAGTGATATATACTAGTGAATGTTGATAGAGTAATCTATGTAAGCTAGTAAGTAATGTACATCAAAATGATAAATAGAGTGTGTAATCTAGGAATGACATAACCTAGATGGTGTAATCATGTAGAAGATACCCCCAGTGGGTAAATATATTGATGTATATTTCTAATGTAAAAGTAGGGTGCCCCCTTAATGGGTAGAGTGAAACAATCAAGGATTTAGAAGTCACTGCAAACACTCAAAGAAGATCAAGTGAAGTATGATAATGTAGATAAATCAATAAACAATAACATAAAATAGTAAAATGTCTAGCATGGTATTATAAATGTAAAGCATGGATGATGCATACAATTGAAAAGTTTTTGAATGTTTTAATATTTTGGAATATTAAATGTTTTTGGTATTTTTAGTATATTTGAATGTTTTTGGTATTTTTGCTATAAGCTATGTGCAATCAATCATGAAGAGACTATGCATAAGAAATAATGAGAAACTATGTACAAGTAAGGCTGAGGAGAGACGATAATAACCAATAAGTCTCATAAGAGACTCCCTATCATGGTGTCTTATATCAAGGATAGGGATCATGCATGATCGTGAAGCACAATGGAAGGGTTGAGCTTATGGCTCTAAAAGTTGTGTATGCTATAAATGCTCTAAAACATCTATAGTGGAAACCAACTATGGGCTCCCCTTATAACTTTGAGAAGTAGATGCAACTATAGGGCTATTAAGGACCCATATGGTAGTAGGAGAAACTCTCTGAACATGTGCTCTATTTGTGGAGGTGTGAGACCTCAATGATACTACCCTGGGTATGAACACTATAGCTATAAGTTGTCTAGAATCTTAAAACTATGGTTGCTCAAAAAGACACCTTCGTGGAAGTGTATGAACTCTCTATGTTGGCAAGGAAGGCCTCGATTATGTTTGAATATAAACTAGAGGAAGAACTATAACTAGTGGAGATTCTGAAATGTAAAGTAGAATATCGATGTGAAGTGGGGAGTGGTAACTCATATGGAACTCCACCAACTATAACAACTTGAGTAGCATGAATGAATTTTATGTATCTGTAAACTGTAGAAGGTACTGTTCAAAGTTTCTAAATCCATGGTTGACCAAGTAACATATCAAAAAAATTTACACTAAGAGCAATAGTAAATGGTGTGGCCACATGTGTTAGACCAACCTAAAGAGGAAGCACAATCTCACCTAATGAATTCTGTATGTGCCTACTAAATCCACTGATAACTTTGTTCATTGGGGTCATATCTTGCTTTGAATATCCTAAATGTTGCAGTAATGTCATAGTGCACATGTTCACACTGGATCCATTGTCTATGAGAACACTATGAATGTGATGATAATTAATGTAAGCTTTGATAAAGAGTACATGGTAATGCGAATCATCCTTAACTATCTCCTACTCTGAGAAGGAGATGAAAGGTCTAGCTATAACTCTGGAATTATACACATCAATCATGTTTCTCAAAAGATGTGTCTTAACTAAAGGTGCCTAAAATGTAGTTTGTGGAGGATGTGCATGATATGTATGGTGGACACTTGATGTATCCTCTATCTCTTATTAAAATGCATTGGGAAAGGATTTGAGAATATTTTCAAAGCTTTGTCCTGTGTTTGGTTTGCTTGAGGAGGCTCAACTAGAGTGCCAAGATCAATAATCTTACCATCTATCAAGTCTTGTATGTCATGTTTTAAATTGATGCATTTATTTGTTGTGTGGCTTGGTACCCTATGAAAATGACAAATGCATTCTGATCATATCCTCATGGAATAGCCTTTGTTGGATCAACTTTTCAAATAGGAGGGAGAGATATGATATTACATTCTGATAATTGTTGTAAAACTCTAGCTGGAGATACTGATAGATTGATAAAAGTTTATCGAGGAGGTGCTAATAAAACCACTCACTGAGGAGGCTCTGAATTCGCATTAACTATTGGTTGATTTTGACTCTTGCTATCATTGACCTTTACTTTGTATGAGACTTTGTTGTTACTCTTGTTTATTGTTTCATATATACTTGTATACTTGAGTTTGCCCATTAAAATTAGTTTGAATTTCTTTTCCTTTAGTGTATGACATAACTCAGTGAAGAAAGAAAATATTTTGAACATTATTGATTCATACAAGCCTCGTAGAAGACTCTATTTGAATAGATCTTGTAACTCTTGATCAACCATGGGGCTAGTCATCTTAGCCAAGATGGTCTTATATGGAAGAACATAATATGTGAGATGCTCATTTTACCTTTGTTTTTGTTGTGCAACTTGGGCATAATAAACCTTATCACTAATGTTAATGCTGAAATCAACTAGGAATATGTCAGCTAAAGGATTGAATGTATTGACTAACTGATTTGGTAGACTATAGAACTATTGTAAAGCATAATCCTTTAGACTATGTGGAAATAACTTGGTTAGTAACTAGTCATTTGGAACATAGTCCAAGCATGCTGCATGAAAATCCCTCAAGTGTGTCTTTGGATCACCCTTGCCTTCATATAAAGTGAGCTTGGGTTGAACAAAATTGGGTGGCAAGGGTGTAGAAGCAATATGACATGCTAATAGTGTATGAAGTAGAGCAAAAGAATCCAAAGCCTGCACTAGTCTAGAAGTTACTTACTCAAGATGTAACCTTGGATTGAAGAGATTTTATCTCTTCCACAAGGGTAGCCACATCAAGAGATAAATATGTACTAGCTGTAACTGGTGGTGCATAGAGGAAGGTTGGGATACTATAAGGGGTTATTGAGACATAGTTGCCATTGTAGTGTCATTTACAACTAGTTGCTCTTGGTTTGAGAGGATTGAAAATTATTTGCTCTTTTTTTAGTATTTTAAGCATATCATTTTGCATGTCAGGGTGTTTAGTTAAGAGTTCTTGAAGTTCCCTTTTATTGGTTTCATCAAAACTGGTGTATTGGGCCATTGTTAAAGTAGAAAAACAAATTGATTAATTTTTTTGTAAAAATTTGTAATAAGCAAAGTGCTATGGAAGGAAAGTACTAAGTATAGGAAATGTAAAGTCCTAAAAACAATAAACTAGAGAATGCATAAAAAGGATACGAAGTTCACAAATATGTAAGGTAATACCTCAAAAGGAATGGGACCTAGTCTATGAAACTAGGGTTTTAAAAAATAATATATTTTTAAAAAAATTACTAAAGAATTTTATAAATTAATGTGAATTTTTGATTTAAATATGTAGGTAAAAAATTAAAAAAAAATTGGAAAAAATCTAATTTAAATGGGGCCTATTATATGTAACTAGGGTTTGGAAGAAAATGTTTTTTTAAAAAATTACTATGAAATTTTAAAAATTAAGGTGAAATTCTAATTTAAAGGACCTAGTAAATTCAACTAGGGTTTGGATTAAATTATTTTTAAAATTACTAAGTTAAATTTAAAAATTAAATGTGAATTTATGATTTAAAATATACATGAAAAATCAAAAAATTATTAAAAAAAATTAGGAAGCAATTTACCCTAGGGTTTCTAGGATTTTTGTGCACAAATAAAGTTGGGTTTATCAAATGATTTAACTCTTTTGGGAATATTTGAGTTTTATAACTAATTTATTTGAGGGTATGGAACAATCAATCAGTAAATAATGTTTCAATAATTATAGTACTAATTGGTATAATTTATTTGACTTTTTTAGTTTTCTGAAAATAGTATTTAAAGAGGAGAAATGCAACTTAGCTTAAAACTAGACTGAGATGGTTGAAACAAAGGCTAAAATTGACTATGTAGGACTGAGTCAATGTCATGAACTTAGATTGGGATTTTGTTTGGTGAAAGGATAAGAGCATTGAAAATAGAACACTTAGAGGTTTGATGCTAGACTTTAGGTCCTAGCGCTGTTATCCAAATTAAACACAGAGATCTGAGTTTTTTGGGTTTTGTCCGCTATCTTTGTGTTAGCCTGTCAGTGAAATTTTTAATTTTGAATGTCTATGGAGCTCTTTATAGAGTTAGTTTAATCTCAAACTCCAGACCTTCATTATGCTTGAATAAAAATTAAGAAAGAGGGGGCTTAATGTGTGTAAGACTCACTAAACATGTATCCACACCCCTTATGTGGGCACACTACCTACATATCAATACTCCAAAGAGGGATCAAGCCATATGTAGTTCTCCCACTTGATGTGCTTTATGTAATAGTGCTATGCGAATGCAAAAATGTCAAACTAAGAGTGATTGAGGTGACTAGGGTCTAGTGTGAGGGTTTGAATATGCTGGTAGCTGTATTGGATGACTGTATGTAGAGAATAAGGAAATTTTCCCTAGTGGTCTTGCTTGTATTATTGATTTCTTTCATAATGTTTTCCAACCCCTTCTAAATGAATTTTGAATGTGATTTTACAGAGATCTATTAGTCATGGGTTAAATATATTTGTGATAGGTTGACATAATGAGGAATATAAATCAAAAGAAAACAATCATTTGGGCTTGAAATGTGATTGGATAGGAGCACCAAAAATGGGACACCTTAGGGTCTGATGCTATAGTCCAACCCCAGTTCTCCTATCCTATAGGCGCAAGACTTGGGGGGATGGAATTAGTATGGGAAATGTAGCCTGATTGAGCTGGAATTAGGTCTCAAAAATCTATAGATGATCGATTATAAGCAAAAAGTGTCTAGAAGGGTTATGAGAGCATGGAAGAAGGTCCTATGGATTGGGTGTTACAAGACACACTCAAGCCACCAATTTGGGCATTTTATATGACTATACTTTCATTTCAACACTTTGGACCTAGTTGCTAAGAAAGATAACTTAGAGAGCATGGTGTCTAAGAGTCTAATAAATTCAAGTAAAACAAAAGTGTTATCCTGACTTTGACCTTGTTTTATCTAATGTGGAGTGAAAAGAAAGGAAATCAAGAGGAATGAGACATGAAATAATTTGAATTACTTCTAATCACAAAAACATGTGATAAAGGGTAAAAAAGGGATACAATGATAGTAGAGTGTGATTCTTTTTCATAAGAATGAGGGAAATGTAGGAAAACATGCTAACCCAAGTTGTTATGCAAATTTCATCTATCAAAAGAAGCAAAAGCTAAAGATGATAACAAGGATCAAAAGCTTATAACGATTGCAAAACACATTCTAGATAGGGAATGAAAAGATGGTGATTTTTATGAGGAAGGCCACATCCTATCCATAGTCTTACACTATAACTCATAAAATAGAAACCCACAAGGGTGTACAAAACATGTAAAAATTAAATGGGATAAAGACAATATTTTTTGAGGAAGGCTAGGTCTTATCCATGGTCTTACACTACAACTCATAAAAGAGAAACCCAAGGGGTGCCAAAAAGTGTAAAAAAAGTATGAAAATAAAGAGGAGAAAAATAAGTCATGAGGAATACCGGTCCTATCTACGGTTTTACAATGCAACTCATGAGGAAAAGAGAAACCAAAAGACCAAAAGGAATAACTAAGGTTTGTGAAAAAAGAAAACTGCTATAGAGGGTGAGACCCATGTAAGTATCCTAAAAAAATTGTTAGATAGATAACATATAGAAAGTATGAAAAGAAGGGAAGGATTTAGGCTAAATACTACTTGAGGAACTACACATTGGTGGGCTCTTTGAAAATATGGACTTCATTGGTTTGAAGTTAATAGGTACATGGACCAAAAATGTCTTTGACTAAATAAGGGCCTGACCATTTTTGGATGTATTTACCTTATTTTTCATGAGTGTAGTCTAATGTAAGGACAAGATCACCAACATGAAAATTGTGAATTTTAACTCATTTATTATGTTACTTAACAATATGGGCCCTGTATTGGTGATTATGTTGCAAAGCAAAAAGATGATGTTCATTAAGGAGATCAAGAGCATGAAGGTGAGATTCATGTAATTCTTCATCAGGTATGATACCATGAAGAGATATACAGAGATAGGGAAACTCAACTTTTAATGGGAGGACCGATTCATAACCATAGACTAGAGAAAATGGCATTGCCCTAGTGGTCATGCAAATGCTGGTGCGATAGACCCAAAGAGTAGGATAGAGATGAAGATGTCAATCCATGCAGGTGTCATAATTATCTTTTGGAGAATTTTATTTGTGGCTTCAGCTATGCCATTACATTGTGAATGGTAAGGTGTGAAGAATTTGTGATTCATTTTAAATTTAGCATATAGTTGTTTGACATATTTGTGTTTGAAGTTACCACCGTTGTCTAAAATGATAGTATGAGGGACACCAAAGTGGAAAATGATTTGATTAAGAATAAATTTGGAGATGGTGGTACTAGTGACATTGGAAAGGGGCATAAATTCAATCCATTTGGTAAAATAATATGTGTCTATGATTATAAAGACATGTCCATCTTGAGATTGAGGTAATTTGCTTATGAGATCTAATCCCCACATAGAAACTGGACAGGGAGATTTTATGGTTTGAATCTCACCTAGAAGTGCATGAATTATATCATCATGAAGTTGACAAGGGGTACACTTTTAAAAAAATTTATGGCATCATTTTCAAGAGTGGGCCAAAATTATTCGATACGTAAGCATTTACAGGTTGTAGCATGTCCGCTACAGTGGTTACCACAATTGCCCCCATGTGTTTGTTCAAGAAGAAGATGAATCTCTTCTTACATGACATAATGGAGCAAGGTACCCTAAACATTTTTATAATATAGGATTTTCTATCAAAATACATACTTAAAATTTTGTTTTTGAATGCAAGTCTTTTTGTGAGAATCGAGGTTTGGAGGATAAGTTTGGTGTTCAAGAAATTGAATAATATCTTTGTACCACGGGCTTTGGCAAATGGTAATGGTCTTAATGTGGTAGATAAGTGAATCATGTGGTTGAAGAGAATATGGGGATTTTCTTATTTGGATAAGAAAAATGGGATCAGTAAGAATTTGATGAGGATGAAAAGGAGATGCTGAAGAAGCAAGAGAATTGACAATAGAATTTTGATCTCGAGGGATAGGCTCGATGGTAAAGGAAGCAAAATCTTTGGCAAGGGTAGTTACAATTTGATGATAAGAAATGAGATTCTCACTTTTGCATTGATAATCACCATTCAATTGGCAGTAAATGAGTTGCAAGTCACCTAAAGCATGCATATATGTGATATCTATATCAAGGGCTGCTCTCATGCCTAGGATTAAAGCTTCGTACTCTGCCATGTTGTTAGTGATATCAAATGTGAGGCAAAATACCAACATGATAATTTTTCCAAGAGGGCTTGTAAGGATACATCCTGCCCTATATCTTTGAAGGAATTTAGTGTCATCAAAATAAAGGGTCCAAGTATTTTTGTGTAAATTTACATTAATTTTAGGAAGTTCTTTGATAACTAATTTTGGTTTAGTAGTGTCGGGTAAGATAGAGGACTCTTCTAGATTACTTGCTTCGAGGTTGGAAATGAAGTTATGGAAGTAATATTTAAGAGATATGGCTTGGTTAAGACCTTCAATATAGAGAATATTGTCATCAGGAAGACTATCTTGAAGGTGGTTGGTAGTTGAGATGGAAGCTATGACAAGTTGATCAATAAGGTTTTTTACTTTAACAACTTTTTGTGTAATAATTCAGAGATCAAATTCCATGAGAAGGACCATCCACTTGGCAATTCTATCTCTAGGAAGAAAGGCTTTGGAGAAAAAGTGACGAAGGAGATTAGAATAAATGATAATGTAAGTGGTTTGATAAAGTATATAATGTCATATTTTTTTAGTGACAAAATATATGGCAAGGCAATCACATTCAAATTTTGTATAACATTTCTCATAATTGATGGGGCCTAGACTAATATAGTAAATAACATATTCCCTTCTAGTATCATCTTGTTATCCAAGCATTGCCCTAACTGATATGGGTGTGGAAGAGGTATAGAAGATTAATGGTTGATTGTTTGAAGGTGGACAAAGAGTAGGTGGGTAAAGCAATGATTATTTCATATTATCAAATGCTTTTTGATAGGGATCCGTCCATTCTAAGGCATTACATTTCTTAAGAAGAGAATTAACAGAATATATATGGTAAACCATTTCAGAGATGAACTGTCTAATTACCCCAAGTTTATCGAGGTAAGTGAGAATATCTATAATAGATCGAGGGATGGGCATGTTTATGATAGCATTGATCTTGGCAAGGTTGACATCGATGCTGGGAAAAAAGCCAATAATTTTCTAGATGTGACATTAAAAACACATTTATAAGGATTTAGTCTAACTTTATATTTAAGGAGGTGATCAAAGATGACAACAAGATCAGAGAGATTGATCTTACATCTTTTGTATTTGGTAATGAGGTCATCCACATAGGTCTCTACCATATTGTGAATAATATCATGAAAGATGTGAGTCATTACTTGTTGATAGGTAGTTCTAGAATTTTTGAGGCCAAAGGGAATTTTAATGTAACAATAAGTGCCCCACTCTGTGGTGAAAGTTGTTTTATGTTGGTCTTTAGGGGCAATATAAATTTGGTTAGCCCAAGAAACCATCCATAAAAGACAACATTTCATAACCAATAGTAAAATCGATGATGGCATCGATATAAGGTAGAAGGAAATTATCATTAGGATAAACAAGATTAAGATTATGGAAATAAATGCAAATGCAAATGACCATGGTGACCTTTTTTTAAATAGGGACTATGTTGGGGACCCATTCAGAATAGTCCACGGGCTGGATAAAATTAGCATCAAGAAGCTTGATAATTTCTTTATTGCATAAAGTTGAAACTTCTAGTGGAAATTTTTATTGCTTTTATCACAAGGGTTTGGCATTGGGGTAAGTGATAATATTGTGCACCACAATTCTAGGGTCAATCCTAGGCATGTCCTCATAGGACCAAGAAAAATTATCATGATATTTATCGATGAATAAGCTAAAGTTATCATGTTCAGTTGGTGTGAGTTCATGAGAGACTATAATTGGTCGAGGGCATGATGGGATACCATATTCGATTTGAGTAGTTTCTTTGTTAAGCATAGCATTTCCATCTTGGAAATGATATGGTGCATTAGGTAAAGAGGAAATGTGATTTGCTTTAGGCTCAATGCTAGTGATGAAGTTATTAAAACAAGGGGCTTTCTTTTTTAAATTCCCATGTTTGTGATGTTACCAAGGTAGTTGAGGTTCTTGGGCATGAAGCAATTCAAGAATGGCTTCATCACTAGGTAGAGTGGGAAGAGGACCATAATACTTGACATCAACTTCAAGATCAAGAATTTTATTACCATAGTAATCATATTCAAAATGTATCTAATATACATTTGTGACCTTGGATCTAATGTAATCTTAGGAGCAAGGGGAATAGGAGAAGACGGTTGATCGAATGTGATTGGTTTGTTATTACTTTCATTGATGTGGGAAGAATTGGATGCAAGGATTGAATCTATAGGTGGTATAGAAGATGCAAGAAGTGCCGAAGGTTTAGAAGGTAGGATTTGTTCTATTGACCAAGGAATATAAAAAATCAAAGAATTAATGGGAGGTACATGACCTTCAAGAGAGAATTCAAAATCAATGGAAATGGTATAAACATCATGGTTGAAATCATGTATTTGGGTTAAAGTTTTCTAATAATGTTGAACATCTAAGTCTCAAGATTGAGCTTGGGCCATGATGTAGTTATCATCATAGGTTGGAGAAATTGTATATGCTTGAGATTCAGGAGGAATTTTAGAAGGGGAGATACCAAGATTACTAAATTTTCCTAGAGACATAATTAAAAGATCTTAGAATAATTTGGACACTCCATAATCATTGCATGTGAAAGCATCTTTTGGGTAAGAAGCATCTTGAGCATTACATGAAAGGGAAATCTATGATCTCATCAGTGAGATGGATAATGTGATTAAGAGGTAATAAATAAGGAGGAAGCCACTCTGAGATGTAAGGAGGTAACTTAGTAGTGTTGTAAGGATGTTGTAAGTCGTTAGGTTCATCATCATCTGAATCAACAAGAGTGAAATGTAAGTCTAGATTAATGTTGATGAATTCAGGTAAGGAAGCACTGTTGATTGTTCAAATGGTATGAATGTGATATTGAGATTTAGGATTGGGAAGTTGAATACTCCAAAGGTTGGGATCAACCTCATGTTCATACCTCTTAAAATTATGTAGAAACTTGATGCATTGGCTATCAAAAGAGGTGATAGCTTGCATTCTGTGAGTCTATGGGTATCCTAGGAGTATGCTATAAGATAAGGGAAAATCAAGGACCATAAGATTAGTTAGAATATTCTTAGTTTCTATTGTAAGGGGAATCCAAATACAACCAAGTGGATTTTGATTTGTTTTATCAAATCCATGACAAGTTAGGTGGGTTTGCTTGAGATGATCCTTATTATAGCCAAGTTATTGGATGAGCCACAAAGATGTCACATTAATACAAGACCCTTTGTCAACTAAAACTTTACGAATAAGGGTAGTATTAATGGATATTTTAATGAATAGGGGTGAATCATCAATGCGAAAAAGGATCTCATCATTAATGATGTCTTCTTTAATAAACTCAATGGAAGGTTTGGAAGAAGGACAAATAAATTCAATGGTATCCACATTGGTAGATTGAGGTTGAGGGAGATCCTTTGTCTATAGAAGATGTATATTCAATTGATTTTAGTTGTTGCATGAGGAACTTGTGATGGTAGGGGGAGGTGCAAACTAATTCTATAGGGGGAATCTTGCAAGGCATGAAGTTGAGTTCTTCTATAAACTTTCAATGGGATTTAGAAGAAGAACTAGTGCGAGGTTTAGAAGGTAAGGGAGATTCTGAAAGAATGAAAGTGGTTGGGGGTTTGAAAGGAGATGTTTCCTCATTAGCTTATGAAGCTAAATGAGTGGTTATAGTATCTTTGAGAAGTTGCTCTTCCAAAGAGGGCTTCTCAGGTTTGGTGATAGGATCTTTGTGAGCCGGTTTAAAATGATAGTTAACATTAGCTACATTAATATATTGAGTGTTGTTGTAATATTGGTCATAGTCGACATCAATGGCATAAAAACCCTTTGTAGTTTATTGAGAGGTAGATATGGGGAAAGAGTTTTGGTTATTAGAAGAGGAAGCTTTGGGAGCTTGTCATTTTTGAGAAGTGGTGTGGTATTCTTGACTACGAAGTTGGATCATGGCTTCGTGATTGAAGGAATCACCAAGCATATATGAGACATCAAATTTCGTAAGCCCTCTACAAGTTTCATGGGAATGACCAATGTCATCGTGGAACAAACAAAGTTGATTGGTGCCATACCATTTAGGAGAATTATTGGGATAAGTAAAGGGTTCAAAGGGCGCTAAGAATTATTTCATTTTATTGCACATTTAATGGTGTGTGAGAAGATGGGGGATTGTTGGCCTTAGAAGCTCATAGTTTGGTTTGAGGAGTATTTCTAGTGATGGCATTGGTATAAGTTTGAAAAGATCCCTTAAGGAAATTGGTAGTAGGTATAAATTGCTTCATCAAGAAGTCTTGATGTTTGGATTGATTAAGAGCTTCATTAATCATTTGAGGGGAAAAGTTTGAACCTTATATGGAAGAAAAGGAGTTAAAACAATTATAAAGAGTTTAAATAGATTATCATAAGTCATGTCATGGTCAGCTTTGTGGGCCAAAGATTTCCATAGTTTGATAAAATCATAGGCTAATTCAATGGGAGATTGTTTAGTATTGATGAAATGGCAAAGACAATTTTTGGGAAGGTCATTGTGTTGAAATTATTTAACTAGAGGATTGACTAAATCCTCTATTTTCTAGATGGAATGTTGGGGAAGTTAGTTGTACCATTCCAATACATCGTCAGTGAAGGTTTTAATGAGAAGTTTGGTGGTGGTGAAAGTATTAGTTTGGATCCACTCTTTATAAAGATTTCCAAATGCTTTAAGAAAGGATGAAAGGTATTTAGTCCCATCATACTTGATGGTTGGAGAGATGTTACCAATATCAATGGAAATGATGAAAAGAGTTAAAGGCTCATTTTGGATGTTTTGAAGCATCTTATTATTCATGATAAGTTTGGGAATAACATTTCTTGAGGCATTTGTAAGAGGTGGAGGAATAAAATTTTGGTTAGTTTGAAGAATTAGAACTAGAGGTTGATTAGCCATATTAATCAAATGACATTGTAATTGTATCATTTGGGAGGTGTTATATGTTTGTAGTATGTTCATTTATTGCATGACTTATGAAAGAAGTTGGGTTATATAAATTGGTGGGTTGGTGTTCATAGGAGGACTCCTAGAATTAGTATTAAGGGGAGGGTTATTGGGAGGTGGATTACTAGTGGGATTATTGGGTAGACTTGTGTCAATTTCTCCCACATTGTGTTGAAATGTTTGAAGATGAGAATTGTCTTGATAGGTACAAAAAGGATCAGATCCACCTACTTCCTCTTGAGGCATGATTTTAACCATGCTACAATCCATAGATGAAGGAGGGGAAGAAGTGCTCTGAGAGTGAGGGTTCTCTTGCGAGGTAAAGAAAGGGAGAAAAGAATACCCCATATAGTGTCTAAATGGATTCATGTTGTCCAAGAAGCTTTTGATAGGGGATTTCATGATGCTTGGTGAAAAGAATAGGACTTAAGCAAGAAGAGAGAGAGAGATTAGGGATAGAGAACTAAGTTGGCCAAACAAAGAATGAAGTCAACCAAACAAAGAACTAAATCAACTAGATAGAAGAGCAAGGTTAGTAATTAGGTACAAGGTCGAATGGGTCAGTAAAGTATTACTAGATAGAGGTTGAAAAGAGTAAATAATTGACTAGATCGAATGTGTACTTATGAACATAAGGTGGAACAGAAAGATAAGAGACATAGTCATTCTAGTCAATTATGTATTGTTGGTAGGAAGAAATATATAATTTTTAAGAAACTGTATTGACCATAATGATAGTGTGCTAAGATAGGGTAAATTTTTTGTAACATAAGTGAAGTAAGAATGAAAGCAAACACACAAATAATTGGAATAATGTGAGTGATCCAATTGGGGCACACAACACAAAACCTTGCACCAACGCTGACTAATGCAAGTTTTTACAATATAACATGCAATGATCAAAGAGCGAGTAATCAAATAAAAGATAAATGCTAACTAAGTGGTCATCCGTAGTGTCATGATATTATTATAAAGTATTGTTTGAAGTGTGATAGGGGAGTTGGTTGAAATAAGGAATGAGAAAAATAATATATGGATGGTTTCAGGACGTTTGGGCTAAAAGGGATCTATGTTGGCAATGATACTGGCTTGGTATTAGGGTTTATCCCCTCACTTCTCAATCCTACAATGATAAGGGTGTTGGGTGCTTTGCCAATAAATATCATTAACCACGTATTTATACTTGGCCATAAAACCAAGTTAGCTTCCCCTTTGGTGATGAAATTCAAGTAGGTATGTCTTGGAAAGACAAGTGTTTAAATGCGTTTTGAATGTTGTGTGATTTGGTAGTGTGTGCAAAAGAGTAAAATAGTGTAACTAAATGGTAATTTTAAAAACCACTTATTTAGACAACCAAAAAGGAAGTGTGAATTAATTACTAGCAAATAGTTGTTAATTCCTTGATGAGGAATAATATAGAGTTAGTTCAGGTTACATTATATGCAAATAGTACATAAAAGAATCAACTGGGTCACTATTATTCTAGATAAGTAAGGTATTTAAGAATAGAGTTAAATAGGTTGACTATACATCTCATACAAAAGACATACTACATAACTAAGTCTACCTAATCGACCTAGTTGGCTGTAGGGTTGTAGTTTTGAAGACTGCTAAGTTGGACAAAACAAAATTGAAGAAAGTACTAAAATGATAGAGAAGGGAAAGAGAGGAAACTTGGTGGGGTTGAAGATGGTTAAGATTGAAAATTTTATATTGAAGTTCTTTAATTACTATTTTTAAAATTATACAAACCAATTCAACTGGTTTGACCTAGTTTTGTAAAACCCTGTGTTGAAGAATAATAAGATGACGGAATCGACCTGTTTAACCTAGTTTGGTGACTTATATTATAGCAAAGAGAATAAGATGATGAAATCAACTTGTTCAACCCTATATGCTTATCTAAAATTGAAAAGGAGTACTATGTCAAGCTATTTGATCTAGTAACCTGTATTTGATGAAGACCTACATAGATAAAACATAGTCGCCTTGATGTGACTATGTGTTAAACTTGTACATAAAAAGTTTGAACTATACCAACTGGTTTGATATAGTACTATACATATATGCAAATATAATAAGATGATAAAAATGATAGTGTGAAAGAAAACCTACAAGTTTTAGATCCACATCGGGTTCACTAGAATGTATGCAATGGGAAATACAACAAATCTTTAAATTAATTATAGGTCAAAGAAGATAAATCCTACTTACACGTCTAATTGTGGATACATTAGATATTTGGGGTCATGACCAAGATGGATCTTTTAGACCTAGCCAAGGGATCTCTTACCACAATAATATCACTAAAGAGGGTTCCAAAGCCTCTAATCAAGTAAAACTACGTAATAACCCTAACTAGGGCCTATGTTTTCATATTCACTAAACTAATAATAAGTAAAGCAAAATATAATCTAGTGCGTACCAAATATTGTGGCACAAAGTGGGGGTAATAAAAATTAAAAGTAAACATGCAAAAAATAATCCTAATCAAGTTATGTATAGGTAAAACACTGATGCATGGAGAGAGTAATATATTAAAAAAACATTGCTTATCCTACTTCTATCTACTAAAGAGAGGAGCAAAGTTATAGATACTTACGTTGAATATTAACCCATCGATAACTAATGAAGGCTGAAACATCTAAGCCTTTTCCACAAGACAAGATTCTTCTCCAAGTATCAACCCCAAGTTAAGACTCATTAAGTAGAATGGTGGAAGAAAAGATTATAATTAAGAATAAATGAATAATTAACTCTTGCTATCTCTCTAATAATAGTGTAATAGATTAGTTTATATAGATGGATCTAACCTTAATCCTTTCTAAAATTTTAGGCCGACAGGGTCAACCTAGTATCATTATTGACAAAACTAAATTATGTCACATACTAGGTCGGCCAAGGGCTACCCTAGACCCTAATAAATTTTATCAATTAACATACAAGGTCGATGGAGATGATAGTGTAACGTAAAGTATCAAAAAGGGTTTTAGGTTAGGGAAGGGATAATGAAAGTAGAAAATGACTAGAGGAAAGTGAGAAATAGGAAGCCAAATTTAAGGGATGTTTTTGGGATCTGGCTGGATTAATAACAAGTGGTATTAAGTGATAATAATCTTGCGAAGCACAATGGTCTGCCCACCCCTTTCTTGGTGCACCCCTTAAGGCATGCACTTAGAGATATTGAGACTCGACGAGTTATTGCAAGATAAAAAACATTAGTAATTGATAAAGTTTGAAAATATTATGTGTGTACAACTTCTTCTTCTAATAACCAAAATATTTTTTCACATCTAACTCTCAACAAGCTAACAAAGATGTTTGTGCCATTGATGCTGACTATGACCAATATTAAAATAATTCTCAATATGTCAATGCTGATAAGGTCAATTATCACTGTAAATTATCTCACAAAGATCATGTTACCAAATCTAAGAAACCATCTTTATAAGAGCAACTCCTCAAAGATATTATAACCACTCACCTAGCTTTGAAAACTAATGAGGAGCCATCTCCTCCTTTTGAATGCTCAACCACTTTTATTCCTCAAAAATATAATTTACCTTCCAAACCCCAATTGGTTCTTCTTCTCAAACCCATTGGAACTTCTTAAAAGATCTTAACTCCATGCCTTGCAAGATTCCTCTTATGGAGTTAGTTCGTACCTCCCTTTATCATCGCAAGTTCCTCATGCAATAACTGCAAGAAATAGAAGAACCATCTTCCATATAATAAGAGCCAACTTCTCATGAGCTTCAACCAATCAAAGTGCATACCATTGAATCCATTTATCCTTATTCCATAGAAACCCTCCATAGAGCTCCTAAAAGATGACATGATTAATGATGAGATCCTCTTTTGAGGTAATGATCCACCCCTATTTATTAAAATTGGCATTAATACTACCCTCATTCATAATGTATTAGTTGACAAAGGGTCTGATATTAATGTGACATATTTGTGGCTCATCTAACAACTTGGATATAATAAAGATCATCTCAAGCAAACCTACCTAACATGTCATGGATTTGACAAGACCAATCAAAAGCCACTTGGTTGTATATGTCTCCCTCTTACAATTAGACCTAAGAATGTTCAAACTAAGCTTATGTTCCTTGATTTACCCTTATATTACAACATATTCCTAGGATGCCCATGGACTCATAGTATGAGGGTTATTGCCTCTTCTGGTAGTCAAAGTATCTAGTTCCTTCATAACGACAAATAGTATAAACATGAAGCCAATACTAACCCTTGGATTATTCAACTTTAAAATCCCAAATTTCAATATCTCATTCCCACCATCCCAATGATCAATAGTGATCCCTTACCCGAATTCATCAACATGAATCTAGATTTATATGTTACTCTTATTGATTCTGATGAGGATGAGCATAATGATCTACAAAATATCTACAACACTACCAAGCTACTTTGTTACATATCAGAGTGAATTCTTCCTTATTTATTGCATCAAGATTGCACCATTCCTCTCATAGATGACATCACTGATTTCCCCTCTCCATGCAATGTTCAAGAAGCCTCTTATATGAAAGATGACTTCACATGCAATGGTTATAGAGTGGCCAAATTATTCCAAGATCTTTTAATCATGTCTCCATGTAAATTTAGTGATTTAGGCATCTCCCCTTCTGAAATTCCTCCTGAATCTCAAGCATGTACAATTTATCCAACCTATGACAATAATTACATCATGGCCCAAGATCAATCACAAGACTTGGATGCTCAACATTACTAGAAAACTCTAGCCCAAATACATGCTTTTCATACCATTTTCACTACTTTTTAATTACCACCTGAAGGTCATGTACCTCCTGCTAATTCTCCACTTATTAATATTCCTTGGGTGGTAGAGTAAATCCTATATTCTAAACTTATAAAACTTTTTATATCACCCATACCTCCTATCAAACTAATTTTTTGATCTGATTCTATCCCTAACAATGATGCTAATAACAAACCAATTGAATCTGATCAATTTTCTTCCCCTACTTTACCTACTCCTGAGATTACATTAGACACCAAGGCCACACATGTACATCAAATACACTTTGAATATGATCACCATGGTGATAACATTATTGATATCAAAGTAGATGTTGAGTATTAAGGTCATTTTCCCACCTTACCTAGTGATGAATCCATTATTAAACTGCTTCATGCCTGAGAACGTCAACTCCTTCGACAACATCACAAACTTGGAAATTTCAAGAAAAAATCCCATTGTCTCAACAAATTCATTACAAGCATTGATCCTAAATATAAACCCATTTCCTCTCTACCTAACACACCATATAATTTCTTAGATGAAAATGCTATGCTTATCAAGGAAACTACCAAAAATGAATATGGTACCCCCATCATACCCTCAACCAATCATAATCTATCGAGAACTTAGACCAAATGAACATGAAAATTTCAGCTTATTCTTTGATAAATATTGTGAGACTTTTGCTTGGTCCTACGAGGACGTGCCTAGTATTAACCCTAGCATCATGGTGCAAAATATCATCACTTATCTTGATGCCAAACTCATTCAATAAAAATAATGAAAATTTTTACTTGAAATTTCTAAATTATGTAATAAACAAACCATTAAACTTCTTGACGCTAAATTTATCAAGCCTGTGGACTATTCAAAATGGGTTCAAACATTGTCCCCGTTCAAAATAAAGTCACCATGGTCATTTGAATTTGAATTGATATCTATAATCTTAATCTTGCTTGTCCCAAAGAAAACTTACTTTTACCCTCTATAGAATCCATCATCGATTCCAGTACTGGTTATGAAATGTTGTCCCTTATGGATGGTTTCTTCGGTTATAATCAAATTTACATTGCCCCCAAAGACCAACATAAGACATATTTCACCACAAAATAGGGCACCTATTATTACGTTAAAATGTCCTTCAACCTGGGTGATGACCCACATTTTCCATGATCTTATCCATAAGATTGTGGAAACCTAGATGTGGATGACCTCATTGCCAAGTCTAAAAGCTGCAAGACTAATCTTTCTAATCTTGCTATTATATTCAATCACCTCATTAAATATAAAATTATACTCAATCCCTACAAATGTATTTTTAGTGTCACATCTAAAAAACTGTTGGGTTTCTTATTCTCTCTTCTTGGCATTGATGTCGATCCTACCAAGATCCATGTGATTGCCAACATTCCCATCATTCCATTCTAGATATTTGTCCTTACCTTGGTAAAATTGGGGCAATAAGATGGCTTGTCCTCAAAATTGATTATCATATCTTTTTTTTTAATTCTCTTATAAAAAATTTAATGCCCTTGAATAGATGGATCTTTGTCAAAAAGTATTTGACAATATGAAAGAATACTTGCTTGACCCACCCACTCTTCATCCACCTTCTAATGATCATCTTTTAATATTATATACTTCTTCCACACCCATATCAGTTGAGGCAATGCTTTCCCAACAAGATGATATCGAAAGATAATATGCCATCTATTATATTAGCTAAGGCCTCATCGATTATGAGAAATGTTATACAAAAATAAAACATGATTACCTCACCATTTATTTTTCCATGGAAAATCTCTGACACTATATGCTTTATCAAAAAAATTATGTTATCATTCATTCTAATTTGCTCCATCACTTCTTATCCAAAGCCTTTCGTATAGGATTTAGAATTGGAAAGTGGATGGTCCTTCTCATGGAATTTGATCTCTGAATTATTACACAAAAAGATGTCAAAGGACAAATTAGTATTGATCAACTCGTAGTAGCTCCCATCCTAGCTACTGACCACCTTCAAGATAGTCTTCCCAATGCTAATATTCTCTATATTGAAGGTCTTAATCAAGCCATATCTCTTAAATATTACTTCCATAATTTCACTACTAATCTTGAATAATTCCTTATCTTCCCAGATACTACTAAACCAAAAGTAGTTATCGATGAACTTCCTGAAATCAATGTATATTTACACGAAGATACTTGGACCCTTCATTTTGATGGTACCAAGTGCCTTCAAGGAGTTGGAACATGTTGTATCCTCACTAGTCCTCTTGGTAAAATTATCCCTTTGGCATTTTCCCTTACATTCAGTGTCACTAATAACATGGCATAATACAAAGCCTTAATCTTAGGCATGAGAGTAGCCATTGATATAGACAATACATATTTGCATGCTTTAGGCGACTCCCAACTCATCTTCCCCCATGTTAATGGTGTTTATCAATACAAGAGTGAAAATATCATTACTTATCATCAAATAGCCACTACCCTTGCCAAATAATTCACTTCTTTTACCATCAAACTTATTCTTCAACATCAAAATTCTATTATTGATTCACTTGCTTCTTCATCATCTCTTTTTCATCCATACCAAGTTCTTATCGATTTCACCTTTCTTATCCAAATAAGAAAGTCCCAATCTTTTATTCAACCATGAGATTCACTTATCTACCGCATTAAGGATTTCACCATCTGTTCAAGCACATGGTACAAAGACATCATTCAATTTTTTGAACACCAAACCTATCCTCCAAACATTGATTCCCATGAAAAGACTCACATTCACAAACAAGATTTCAAATATGTTTTTTAAAATAACATCCTTTATTATCATAATGCTGAAGGTACCTTGTTCTACTATGTTATGAAAGAATAAGTTCCTCTTGTTAGGGTGTGGAGCCAAAAGCTTCAGCTAAGGCAAACAGGGAGGTTTTCGGAGCTTGACAGTTGCCAGCGTCGGCAGGCCAAACCCGACGTCGGTCAGGGGAAGCACAGAAGCAATCGGCATCAGCAGGAGATCAGTCGACATTGATCACCTCCAGTCAGGTAGGGACCGACGTCGATCGCATGTGGTGGTCAGAACTGCTGTTGACGAACAATCAGTTAAGTGAACACAGAGTTTGCATGATAAAGACTAGTTCGAGTCTTTGAGCCGCTTGTCTAAATTAGTGTATGCATGAGATCTATATAATAGACTCATGGGCTATATTATTAAGTGTTGAACTTGTAGAACCCAAGTGTGGAGCTTGGAGAGTTCTTCCCATGGTGGAATCAAGTAGGATTCCCCATGTATGTAAGATCAGGTTTGATATGCAGGGTGTTGCAGGATCATGGTGGAGATCTACATGTGGTAAGTAAGATTAGGTTGGTCTACAGGGATGTGTGTATGCGAGGGTTAGAACAGGATTGGCAGGGGAGTAAGATCAAGGTGACAACAATACATTAGGAGCAGGATCGTGGTGAGATCTACTTGGAGTACCGATTCGTACTCGATTGTACAGGTGTACAATGAGGTGAACAACAGCTTGTGTTAGCTGATTGTTGTGACTTATGAGAGAAGATTACTTAGGTGGGAAGATTACTTGGATCCCTTTAGGAGGAAGCCTCACAGAGGTGGAAGAAGAGTGTGATCTCTTTATTGTAATTTCCTTTGTAATGAGTTGAATACAATTGTGTGTTGCCTCTCATATTCTGTGTGTTCTTAAATCTGACAAGTTGTGTCAGAGCTTTAGGGAATTTAGGTCCTATCACCTCCTTTTATTGAACAAGCACAGGGGGCATTTAGGGTGGCTAATGTAGTGGACATGCTACAATCCACAAATGCTTACATATGGGATACTTTTGGCCCACTCTTGAAATGGATGCCATCAAATTCACTAAAAAGTGTAATCCTTACCAACTTCATGATGATCTGATCCATTCAACTTTAAATGAGATTCAAATCGTGGAGTCTCCTTAGCCATTATCCATGTGGGGATTGGATCTCATAGGCAAGCTACCTAGATCCCAAGATGGGCATGTCTTCATTATCACAACCATAGAGTATTTTACCAAATTGGTCGAGGCTATGCCCCTCATCAATGTCACAAGCACCACCATTTCTAGATTTATCCTCAATCAAATCATTTATTGCTTTGGCATTCTTCGTACTATTATTTCAAATAATGGTAATTTTGAAAATAAATATGTCAAAAAGCTCTGTGCTAAATTCAAAATCAACCACAAATTTTCCACACCCTACCATCCCCAATGCAAGGGCCAAGCCAAAGCCATAAACAAAATTATCCAAAAGATAATTCATGAAACCTGTATGGATTAGCATCTTCATCTATATCTAGCTCTTGGGTGTATTGCACTAGCATACATACTACCACTGGGGCAACACCATTTTTGCTCATCTATGGTTCTGAATCAGTCCTCCCATTAAAATTTGAGCTTCCCTCTCTATGTATCTCTCTTCATGATATCAGACCTAATGAGTAATTACATGAATCTTGTCTTCATGCTCTTTATCTCCTTAATGAATACCATTTTTATGCCCTACAACACAATTGCTAATACAAGGCCCGCATTGCCAAATAACATAACAAAAGTGTTAAAGTCCATAATTTTAATGTTGGTGATCTTGTCCTTATACTATACTACACACATGAAAAAAAAGATAAATATGCCTAAAAATGGTGGGGCCTTTATTTATTCAAAGACATCCTTGATCCTAGTACCCATCACCTTCAAACCAATAAAGGTCATGTTTTCAGAGAACCTACCAATGCATAATTCCTAAAGATGAATTTTGCCTAGACCTTTCCCTTCTTATCATGTTTTCTATATGTTATCTCTCTAACACTTTTTGTAGGATATCTACATGGTTCTCACCCTTTGTAATAGTCTCTTCTTTCACAAACTTTGGTTCTTCTTTTTTGGTCCTTTGGTTTTCCCTTTTCTCATGAGTTGCACTGTAAAACCGTAGATAGGACCCGATCTTCCTCATGATTTTCCTTTTGTTCTCATTATTTATTTACTTTACAATGATTTTAATACCCCTTGGGTTTTTTTTTATGTGAGTTGTAATGTAAGACCATGGATAGGACTTGGCCTTCCTCACAAATACCATCTTTCTCCTTTATTTTTCATATGCTTTGTGCACTCTCGTGGGTTTCTCTTTTATGAGTTATAGTGTAAGACCATGGATATGTCTAGGATTTCCTCATAAAATTACCATCTAAAAATCAATGTTCCTTTTATAGAATATGTTTAGCAATGGTTACAAGTTTTTGATCCTTGTTCTCAACTTTAACTTTTGATTATTATGTAAATAAAAATTGCACAACAATAAGGCGTTAACATGTTTTCCTACACTTCCCTCATTATTCTGATAAGGAACTACACTAAACTATCATTGTATCCCTTTTTCACCCTTTGTCACATTTTTTGTGATTTAAAGTCATTCAAATTGTTTTATGTTTCATTCCTCTTAATTTTCTTTCCTTTCACTCCACATTAGATAAACCAAAGTTGAAGTCAAGATAAAAATTTTATTTCACCTAAACGAACAAGACTGTTAGACACCATGCTCTCTAAGTTCTCTTTTTTAGAAAACAAGTCAAAAGTCTTGAAATTATAGTCATTTTTAGCACCCATATTTGGTTTTCCAAATCTATATAGAGGAGGAACAAAAAAATCCATAAAAAATGTTAAAAGCCAAATCATTTGAAATAAAAAACAATGATACAAAAGGAAACATTCAAATTTCAAAAGTCAAATCACACTAAAAGATATGATTAGAAGCACATATCCTATCTCTAATTGAAGCTCAAACTCCATAGTTGGCCTCATGATAGAGCTGAAGTCCATTAGGGCATGATAGGCCAGTAGATTGGAATAGGAGAATTCAACAAACTCCATGGTGCTACCTACTTTCTCACAAAAGTATCCAATATTCACAATAAATTGATAACTCTGTAAGGGGTCTTGAGGAATGGGGAACATGTTGTGGGAAGGTAGGTCCATTTTAATGTTCATGAATATAGCATTCATGAAATGATCTGCATACTTAATTTGTTGACCCAAAATTTATGAGGCTAGGAGAAGTTCTTCAGAGTCCCTAATGTCAAAAGTCCGCTAGTGTTGACAAACCTAATTTGAGTGTCTTGACTTCATTAAAGAGTTCCTCTACCTTAGTTTTTCTTTCATTTTCCATTCCACCCATTTCATCTCCCCACTTGACAGGCAAACATGATTTTAAATCTATTTTTCCATTTCTTTTATATCTCCTCTTAATCACATTCTTACAAACATGCTAGCATTACTTTGTTTCAATTTTATCTATCCTGAGAACAAAACAATATGCTTGAATAACTTTAGATTATTTTATTTACACCATTATTTTACATTTATAGAAATGTTTTTTTTACCATTTTCCATTGTTGTACCTCTGTATTTTGGACACTTGAGTCTATTTCTACTTTTATGTTTTTTATAAATTATTGAGTGAAGTTGGCTTGTTACTTCTCACTCATAAATTTTGTTTTCCCTTTTATGCATCTTTTTCCATCGATGTTTGAGTAAGGATTTTTAATGCTCACTCATGAATTTTATTTTACTATTTTTTTTCTTGTCCATATTTGTTTAAGTAAGGATTGTTACTAATTTCACATTGATGTTTGATTACCATCCTTTTTGACATGTATCTTTGGTTTGATTTGGTGAGTTTTCCTTTCTTACTTAAGGTTTACTAGTTTGAGTTTTTTGATCTTTAGTAGCCTTGGATTTTTGGTTACCCAATTTACTCTATTTTTGACTTGGTTATTTGGTCTAACATAACATTTTTCACCCTAGCTTCCCAAATTTCCAAGTACATCTCATCCACATAACATCAATTATCTTGGCTTTCTTGCATTTATTTATTTTTACTCTTTAGTTTTATATCATTGGGTTTGTCAAAAGTAGTATTCTTGCCCTCCATGATCTAAAATGCAAACATCATATATAACCATACAGTGATAAAGGTAAGTCAATGTACGCATACATTACTTTTATTTCTAATTATTTCCCTTTTAGTCATTTTATTTTAGTTATTTTTAGTTTAAAAATATAACAATTTTTTAGTTTCAGCATTGTGTGTTGCTATATTTTTTTCATGAAGCACCATCCCCTATTACACCTGAGTGATACGTGATGAACTTCAAGTGGGGAATATGTATATACATAATATTCTAAAACTTTATCAATTACTGATGCTTTCTATCTTGTAGGAACCCATGGAGTCTCAATCTCTCTATGTTCATGCCTTAAGGGGTGTATCGAGAAAGAGATGGGAAGACCATTGGTGCTTTCCAGGATTGTTGTCCCTTCACTACCACTTTATATCTAGACAACCATCTCATAAAAACATTCCATTAATATTTGCCTCTTCTTTTGCATCTTCCTCTAGTCATTTTCTACCTTCATTAACCCTTTCCTAGCCTAAAATCCTTTTTGACTGTTTATGATACAATGTCAGCCTGATTAACCCTATACTCAAATTGACAAAACCCATTTAGGGTCTAGGTTAGATATTAGCTGACGTAGACCAATACTTAATTTTTTTATCAATAACGATATAGAGTTGATTGGGTCGACCCTTCTGACTAAACTTTTAGAAGAGATTATAGTTAAATTCAACTATATAAACACATCCATTTCATCATTTCTTAAAGATAAAAAAAGTTAATTATTCATTTGTGCTTCTTTATAATCTACTCTTCCACCATTCTACTTGAGGTGTCTTAACTTAGGGTTTTTGCTTGGAGAAGAATCTTGTCTTGTAGAAAATTCTTAGATGCTTTGGCCTTTCTTAGTGATCCTTAAAAACCACAACAACCTATTATGAAGCACATTTGGCCAAGGAAGAGATTAAGTCTCAATGGGTTCATCTTCAAGGTATCTCTAACTTTTCTCTTTTATTTTAGTAGATTGAAGTAGCATAAGTAATAGATTTTGTATATATTGCTCTCTCCATGCATTAGGGTCTTACCTATAGTTAGCTTATATAAGATTCTTTTATGCATGTTTACTAACCCCCATTTGTGCCAGAAGTTTTGGTGAGCACTAGATTAGAATTTAATTTGATTTTGTCATTTTTTTACATTAATGAATATGAAAACATAGGACTTAGTTGTGAATGAAGAATATGTAGAGGGGAGGTTAGTCCAAGAAATAGAATTCAAAACAACATAATAAAATCCTAACACCTCTAGCCTAGAGACTATGGAGATATCAGGTAATAAAATACATATGCAAGCATAACTGAAACATAAAATAATACACTCTTTTACCTTCTTTGGAGCTCGAAATGGCTTGTTGAATGGTTTGCTCAGTTTGTACATTAAGAAGTCTTTGATAATGAAGCTTGTTTGGCTTCTCTCCTTGGCACCTTGACTTTGATTATTTGTCTTAAGATTTGGGCATGGTAACATTACTTGTATGAGACTTATGGAGTAAATATTACATAATAACTCTATAATATTAAAGCTTAGAAATGAAGAGGTATGGCCTTGTATTTATAGCCTCAAGAATTAACTCTCACCCAATGTGAGTTAAGGTTGAGTTTAAACATAGAATGGGTTCAAACTAACCATAGGTGAGTTGAGACTAACTCTAGTTGAGTTAATATTTGTCATGTAATTATTATTTTAAATTACTAGGCATGGTTCTCAAATTATATATTTTAAGATATTTTCAAAGAGCTTGATAACTCATAAAGGCAATGATGAAAGGCTTTGATATTTTGATTTTTGAAATTTTTATTTTTTAGATATTCATTAATTACAAATAGATATTTAAACTAATCATTTAATACTATTTAATTATATAATTGATTTTGATTAATATTTTAGCTCTTTTAAGATTTGATTAAGTGCCCTACTTAATGGGTTCATATGCCAAATTGCTAGTTATTATGTCATAAGGTGATTAGGGATGAATTCATGAGAAGTTATTATTGTATATGGGCTATTATTCCAAATAGGAATGCCTCAACATGATTCTGAACTTTGATAAATGATACATGACCAAATTTGGGATGTTCAACGATTCTTAGGCTAACCCTAGGTGAGTTGAGACTAAATCTAGTCGAGTTAAAAGTTGTCATGTAATTAGAATGTTCAATTACTATGCATGAATCTCAAATTGGATATTTTAGGATATTTTGGAAGAGCTTGAAAATTCATAAAGGCAATGATGAAAGGTTTGATATTTTGATATTTGAAATTTCTATTTTTAGATATTCATTGATTACAAATAGATAATTTAACTAATGGATTTGGTTTAGTTCTGCATATAGAGCCGAACATAAATAATTCAAACAATGTAATATCTCTTCTATATTATATATGATATTACACATTACATATGAAAATCATACATGAGTATATATAGGAAAAATCTTTTCTATATTTGAGGAGATCAAATCTCTAACAAAATCTCTCACCTAAACCAACTCTGAACAACCCAATATAATACAAATATATTGTTATTAAAAATATATTTGACTAACTAATAAATCTAATCAGAAGATATTAATGTATTATTGTTTACCAAATAATAATTACATTATACATTAATAATGTGAACACACTATACCTTAACATTCACCCCCTCGTAAACATTATTAATCCTATCTGCACTCCTTTAATGTGAACATGGGGAAAACAACTCTCCCATATGTGCACCTATACTCATGATTCAATGATTTTCAGAGGATAATCACAAAATTTACATGATGGTTTTATAAATGGTTGACCAACAATCAAAATAATGGTTTTACAAGTGGATAATTAGAAACCATAAAACAACACCTGATGGTTTTATAGATGGCTAACCAACAACAAAAATAGTGGTTTTATAAGTGGAACCAAAAATCATAAAATAATGGTTTTAAAAGTAACTTTCCATAAACCATGTCACGATGTGCAATATAGATTTTATCTCTCATCATTCTCACATTTCAAAGAAGTTACATTAGAATATACAATTCACTTATGAAAAATGTGAATAGGCATACAACATCTATTCTTATTTGAAATCACACTATGCTGAAATTAAACACACCACACACAACTAAAAATAAAAATGCCACTAAATCAGAAAGTGACCCCATCGCTAGTGGCTAACTAGAGGTTATGAAACCTCCAGCATCCATTTATTCCTTCCTCAAGTAGGTGAAGCTACTTACTTAAGAACTAGAAAAATTGGTGATAACTTTGGTACCTTTAGAAATAGCATGTCTAGCAAGCTGTCATGGAAAAACATGATGTACAACTATTTAGATTTACCTAGATGTAATAGTTGGCTTCTTGTTGTGACGAACAAGCATGGATGCCTCTTGAGATAATTTCTCAAAGATATTGTTAATGAAGGAATTCATTATATGCATACCTTTGCCATAAATATCAGCATCTAGGTGCACCTAATTCACTACCTTAAATATATAAATTTTGAAGTTATTTTCATTTTACTCTGCCTTCTTTTTGTTTTCTCTTTTACTCATTTTATCCATTATGACCTTGAAGTAGGATTCCAATTTCTACTGATAATACGTCCTTTATAATATAATATTTTTTTTCCTATTTATCACCTAAATAATACCCTAATATTCACCTAAATAAGACTCAAATACAAAAATGACAAATTTTGACATTTTTGATAATTTTAAAACTATGATATAAAAACTCTTTTTGATTTTAAACTTTTGGTGTCTAAACAAAATTGACTCACAACATATAATGACTATTAACCTTTCAAACTCCACTTATTTAATATTAACAAAGAATCTTTACTTTTTAAATTTTGCAAAAAACTATTTTTGACCTTAATAATATCTAATTTAATATTAGACATGACAATTAAGAATTTTGAACCAACTTAAAAACCATGTTACTAAAAACTAGACCAAAAGGTTTAAAATAAAAAATGACTCACTATAAACCACTAACTTTAATACTTACCTAAAAACTTGAATCCAACCCTTAACAAAATTCTTGTAAATAAAGCTAAATGTATTAAACAAACCAAAGACACATAATAATTAAAGTGTAAGCAATAGACTAAAAAATAAGAAATTGGAAATCTGCAGGCTTACATGACAGGTGTGCCTGTGGTGGGTGGCAAAATGGATCTCTACTCATAAAACTAGTGCATGGAGAGATAGGTAACAACTATACTAAAATTTGTGCATGAAATGGTAATTTATAAAGCACTGACACATCATTTGAGTTTAGATATTGAAGGAGATTCATGATTTAGCTCTTTCATAAATCCTTCTACAGAAGACTGTCATGAATTCACTATTATGCAGATCAATGCAAGTCTTTCAATGTAAAATTGTAAATACCATTAAAGCATTCCTCTTCAGTAGCACATGGCACTATCAGGGTTTTTGGACTATATGGAAGTAATTCACTTTGGATCTATTGGGAAATGTATAGCCTGATACATGCAAATAACAAATGATAGATGCAAGCTCTTTACAACAAGACTGAGTGTGTTATAATATTTTCTATTGGATGGTAATTCAATACAGGACTACATTGTTATTTTTGTCGAGGTGCAGACCGAATGCAAACTCCTATGCACACACCAAAAGTAATCAAGAATGGATCATGCCTACACAAAAAATAAACATCAAAGGTTTTTAGATGACACTACTTCTATCTATATGCATCTCTCATTCCTGGGGATGAAGCACAACACCAATGCCCCCTTCACACCTATTACTTCATTAATTAATTAAATCAGCTGGCTCTAATACTAGATAATGGATCTGATTTTATTCTAAATATGGAGCCGAACATAGATAATTCACATAATATAATATTTATTCTATATTATATCCGCTATTACATATTACATATGAAAATCATACAAGAGTACATTTAGAAAAAATCTTTCATATATTTGGGGAGATCAAATCTCCACCAAAATCTCTCACCTAAATGAACTCCCAATAACCCATATAATATGAATATATTGTTATTAACAATATATTTGACTAACTATTAAATCTAACCACAAGATATTAACATATTATTGTTTACCAAACAATAATTACATTATATATTAATAATGTGAAAACACTATACCTTAACATTAACTAAGAATTTAATCTTTTTTAATTAGATAATTCATTTTGATTGACCTTTTATCTCTTTCAAGATTTGATCAAGTGCCCCACTCAATGGATCTATAGGCCAAAATGACATTTGTTATGTTGTAAGGTGATTAGGGGTGAATCTATGGGAGGTTATTGTTGGATACGGGCTAGTATCCCAAATAGGAATGCCTCAACACAATTATGAGTATTGATGAATGATGCATGGCCAAAATTGAGAAATTTAGTGATTTCTAGGCTTAATTTATAATGATTAATAAGAATTAGTCTGAAGTTTAGTCACAAGCCAATTATGGCTAGTTTTGGGTGTCTACACTAGTTAGGGTTATTAAATTATTTTGCTTGACTGAAAGCTTTGGAACCCTCCCTAGTGATGATCATCCTTATTAGCATTGATACAACTAAAATGGTCAATGTGTTGAGTTTGATCAAGGAGAGTGGAGGGATTTTACCAAGATTACCAAGGAGAAGTTTATGCAATACTATTACTTGTAAGATTTCCTGAGCTAATATTTATTATAGCAGATGATGGTATGCATCATGATATAAAACACCATGATAACTTAGCTATAATGTGCATACAAATTAATTCCCAATCTAATAAATAATTGAAAATAATGCACTAATGACAAAAACCACGATGACAATGTTGACGTATGAATATGGATAGACTCATAAATAATGTACAAGGAATCATCCAATGAACACACAGACTAAATTAAGGAACAACACTAAAATCAAATAAACAACAAATAAATAAATAAATAATGAATCAAAAAAACACATAGAAAGGTTGAAAATAAAAACAACAAAAAGTATCCTATCATCAACCAAGTCAATATCTATGCATGAAGGCTCAATGAAATAATAAATAGGCAGTGCCCCAAAGAAAGAATACATGCAAAGGAAACGTCACACCCCCAATGGTAGTGGAATGGACTAAAATGAACAATGGATTTTCCCCAAAAGGACAAATTAAGGATGACTGACTAGGTTTAAACATGATAAATGTTTTTGGATTTTGAGGCTTAATATTTATCTAGAAGATGATAAGCTATTTTTTTAATATTTAGGATTTTGAAATGTTTCTAAATGTTTTTGGAATGTTCTCTGCATCTCAACTCAGTCAAGAATGATGAGATACCAAATAATACAATTCAAAAAATGGTGAGAGTGTAGCGTAGATTACTCACAAAATGGTGAGAGCATTTAGAAAAGGGGGATTAAACTAACATCATTGTGAATTGAGCATTGCTTACATAGTCTCATAAGGACCGTAAGTTATGGTAGTTCTACCTACACATGAGGTGGTGAGATCCGACAAGGTAACAATAAGTTTATGAATTTAGGAAAATGGCAAGGCAAATAAAAATAGTAACGGTAAGGTGATGTGTTAATGCATGGTAAAGGTGTTATTCCTAATTTTCCCATAGGCAGTTATAGTTAGGAAATAATAACATAAGTCAATGATACTAATTTTCCCATAGGTGGTTATAATTAGTAACACAAGGTGGAATACTAATTTTCCCAAAGGTGGTTATAATTAGTAACACCAGTCAAGCATAAGTGAAATATGTAATTATCAGATCCACTATTATACTAGTTTCAGATACTATCATTTGAACACATAATTTTGAAACTACTAAAATTAGATCAGAATCCCCTCATAGAAAGTGTGCAAAGAACCAATAGAGCCAAGATAAAAAGGGTTGGGTAGGGTGGCTAAAACCAAGTTTGGTCAAAAGTGAAGGTATGGTAAAATGGTATACAATATGGTATAAAGAAGATGATATTATAACAATTGGCTATAGTGGTAATAGGGTTACTTTCAAGTGACAAGGTAATGTAAATGGTCAGGTAAGACACAATGATAAGGAAAATGGCAAATAAATATGGTAAGATAAATAGTTTTGGCAAGGTAAATGTTTTTATTGTTCTTTTTGATATGGAGATGCATGTATTGATCAACATATGGTATAACTAGAATAATCAATCATGGAAATTGTTAGCCCACACCAAATATGAATAACTACTCTATCAAGAGCCTGCTGCATATTTGAACTCCAAGAATGTTGATGTGGTATTCATTGGGTGTTGATGTTATTTCCTTCAAATGTCAAGATAATATGTCTTTGTAGCCTCTATAAAGGAAATAACATCGAGGGATGGTAAATAAGGATAAATAGTGGTTGATAGGTCTGGGTTGGTAATGTAAAGATGTATGATAATGGAATGTATAATGGTTAGGAAATAAATAAATATTAATATTTTTAAGCACACATAATGTTGTTGATTCCAAATTTGACATAATTTTGGTTGTCACGGGGCTGAAGACTTCTGAATATGCTCTTGATAGGATGGCTAGATTTTTATTTTTTTTGGGCTTGAGAGTAGTTACCATTTGATTATGCTATGGATTAGAATCTATATTGATGTTATCTTTAATAATGTCTTCATCAAGTAGTGAAGAACTGTTGTGCTTAGCTATTGGCATCTCGAAGAGGTTTTAACCAATGAAGTTATCTTGATTATCCCATTGTGCCTCCAAAAAAGTTTCACTAAGGAATGTTGACTTTTGACTTTGATTATCTTCCAACTCCTCAAATAAGGTTTCACTAGAATCACACAGGGCTTTTGATTTGGAAATATAAAGGTGGATGATAATGGAATGTATAATGGTTAGGAAATAAATGAAGATCAAGGTTTTTAGGTACACACAATGTTGTTAATTCTAGATTCAACATAATTTTAGTTGTGGTGGGGCCAAATACTTTTGAATGTGTTCTTAATAGGACCATCATATTTTTATATTATTTGGGCCTGAGAGTAGCTACCATCTGATTATGCTATAGATTGGAAGTCATATTGATGTCATCTTTAATAATGTCTTCATTAAGTAGTGAAGAACTGTTGTGTTTAGCTATTGATGACTCGATGATGTTTTCACCAATGAAGTTGTCTTGATTATCCCATAGCACCTCCAAGAAAGTTTCACTAAGGCATGTTGACATTTGAATTTGATTCTCTTATAACACCTCAAATAAGGTTTTACTAGGATATGCTAGGTTTGGACTTTGATTGTCCCCTAGAACCTTTGAAAAGGTTTCATTAGGAGATTGTTCTTCTTCTACATGAATGTGGTCTTGGTCCCCCTAATATTGTTCAACTAATATGTCACCATGGATGTAGTTCAACAAGGTATGATTCTATTTGTCACAATTGACACTTGTGAGAGGTGGAAGGTCAATATAGTGGCTAGGTTGGTTGGTGATAATGGCATGTAGAATGACAATGGAATGAAAAAAGGTAGCACAATTCTTATAGAAAATACTAGGATAACTTATGTTGAAGCTAAAGTAATCATCCTCAAAAACTGTGGAAGGATCACAAATATATTCAAATTGATCTGTAAGGCATGCATAACCAATGTTGTAATAACCATGAATGTATTTTGATTTTGACTCAAAGGACTCTAAATCTGATGTTGAGACTCATGTTGAATCTATTTCTAATGTTAAATCTAATATCAATTTAAGAATAGAACCTAGATTCAATGTTGATTCTTTATCTAGTGTGGATATTTCTACAATGATGTCTTATTAAAGTTTGGTATTGGATAATTAACGGCTTGTGATGGCATAATGGGCTCCATAAATACTAGTTTGTCAAAGTGATATTCCTCAACGAGGGGAAAAATGTCAAGAGACAACTCCAAAGAGAATAGCTTGTCAAAGGGAGGCTCTTTAAAAACATGATGATGGTTGAGATAATGTTTTTCCCAAAGGTAGTTATAATCATTAAGAAGTGACTCAATAAAGACTGGCTTGTCAGATTGAGACTCCTCGATAATAGGGATTGTATCAAAAGGTGATTCATCATAGGTTAACTCATAAAAAATAGGTGTTTCAAAAAAAAGTAATGGATTGGTTGGTTCTCTTGGCCTTGGTTTACAAGTAGTTGTAAAATACCAGTTTTGAACACGTCTTGGTCTTAAAATGATTGGCTTTGTTGGAGAGGTACTGATTGGCTCTGTTCTGGCTCGACGATTGGCATGGGTTTTCTAAAGTGGGGGAATGTTTGCAATAGATAAAGAATGATCGACGGTTGGGTAATGATCTCTTTGTAAATAGGCTCATCTAAGATGGGATTAACAAAGACTGGTTGTCGATCTAGGATGGTACCTATGATCTATCTAGTCATGATTACACAACTTTGTTGGGACAATGAACTACCATACTTGGAAGGGCCTGGAATGGTAATGGTAGGTCATTGAAAATATTGGTTTCTCACACATGTTAAAGGATGATGTCTTAAAAAGGTAACTATAGGGCATTGTGAATCTTGGTTGTCATGAGCCAAAGGACTAGGTCCTAGAATGGTAATGGTAGGGTGTTACGAAGCTTGGTTACTATCATGAGCTAAAGGATGAGGTCTTGGTATAGTAATGGTAGGGAAGTATGAAGATTTATTTCTCTCAAAATCCAAAGGATGAGGTCTTGGAATGGTAATGATAGGTCATTATGAAGCTTGGTTGCTATCATGAGCCAAAAGATGAGGTTTTGGAATGGTAGTGGTAGGGCATTGTGAAAATTGGTTACTATTGTGAGACAAAAGACAAGGTATTTAAATGGTAATGGTAAGGCATTACAAATCTTGGTTGATGTCATGAGCCAAAGGAGGAGGTCCTGGAATGGTAATTCTTGGACACTATGAAGCTTGGTTTCTCGCACAATCTGAAGGAGGGTTAATGGTATAGATGGGGGATCAGGTACCATTATGATTGAAAGGGCAAACTTGGTATGTTAAGCAAACCAAAAAAGGTATCACCACATTTTGTGCTTGAGGATATTAGATTTTTTCTCTATATTGAGTATTATAAGGAGGATAGGGATCCATATCACAAATCACATTATCTCCATAGGGGTCTTGAATAAAGTCATCATATGCGGTCACCTTATCGTAACTTGAATTATACATGGCTCCACTATACGTTTAATGAGACATTTCCAAATCAATGATGAATAATTCAAGAAAAGGGCCATAGTTCTAAAAACTTTGAAAAACAAGGTCCAAAGGATAAATGGTCCAAACATGGTCTAATTTGGTCTAAGGATGGAATTGTATCTCCAAAAAGGTTAGTGCTCAAACTTGGTCTAAAATAGTCAAATGTCATAGTGTCTAAGGTCAAATGTCTTACACAAAAAGGTCAAGTGAATAAAATAAAACCAAAATGCCAAACTTAGGTATAAAGTGTTTCAAACTAGTCTAAAAAAGGTCTAAATAAACAAAGGTTGCTAGGTATTTTGGAAAACAAGGCACAAAAGCTAGGCTCAAAACAGGTATTTCTAGGTCTTTTGGAAAAGGCACAAAATATATACTTTAAACAAAATGAGATATAAAAGGAAAGAGTTTTAATATATATTTTTAAAAATGCTTTATCATAAAATAGGCATTCAAATTTAAACATGAACTTGGTTATTTAGCAAAAGACATTTAATTCTAGGCATATGGGAGATAGACTACTTTGTCAAATCTAGGCACAAAAATAGTTTTAAAATTAAATAAAGAATTAACCTAAGTTACACAACCCAAAAGTGAAAGGCAAATGCTCTAAGCGAAAATTACACAAGGCGTAGATATAAATGAATCAATGTTTGGATCTGAAATTATCAAGGCTAATTTTGAACTTAATTTAAAAGGCTAAGCTTCTTAAAATAGACCACAAGCTAGACAAAAATGAACGACATGATGGAACTAGGTACAGATCCAAAAAGGCTCACATGGTTTTGGTTTTGAAAATTTGGCACAAGGTAACAAGTCTTTAAAATAATTTGAGAAACATAATAATACTATTGTTAACTAAAGATATGCAAAATGTTTCATTTTAAGACTCAAAGGCAGAAAACTTTTGAAATGAATTTGGGTAGCATAACGACATCTTTTTTAATCAAGTGACACACACAAAGGTTTTGATAAAAGTTTAAGGTAAAGATGTGATGTCTAATAGACAGTTTAACACCTCTTCAAACAAAGGAGTGATTTATAAACAAAACTTATTTTTAGACATGGTTTGATATAAAAATAGTTAGACTCAAAACTATGTAAGTAAAAAGGATAAAATGACATAAACACCTAAGTGTAACATCTTAAATCCTAAAATTGACAAGGTTACATCTTACTATCAAATTATATCTATATACTTACTCTTTAGAACATTTTAAATTATTAATCCAAAAAGTAAAATTGCATGAAAATGAGGGTTTTTATGCCCCCTCTTCTCTCAAGAGTTTGTACGATGAGATGTAACTTTAGACTACTCTCCCTGCATCAATAATATGTCTGTAAAAAGTGGGGTTCTTTTAAAATATTAATTTTTACTCATTTCTAGATGGTTCCAAGTGTGGTTAACACTAGATATAATATCACATCATTTGGATATGCATCAACTGGCTTGTTGTGAAAAGGTCTCATCTTATTGACAACCACTACATCCATCAATTGCTTAGTGTAGTGTGATGTCTGATTTGCCCTTGCATTCTAAGGTCGAGTACCACTAATGGAGGTTGTTTTAACTGCTAAAAGCAAACATCTCAATGAGTCACCCTCAATTTATATACCCCACCATGAAATGGGGTTGAAACGATATCAATCGATGAATTCCTAGGTCAATGTTTCTCTAGAGAACTCATGAGCAGGTGATGAAGTCCCACTCACAAGACAAAATGCATGAAAGTAAGGACAAGTGGAAGGACTTTAGGGTCAGTTTTGGTTCACCAAAATCATATAGATTTGGGTAGGGCTTTAACAATTTTCCTTCTATGTTTTTAGACTAAAATGACAAAATCCAAAGAATTAACATTTTTGATCACCCAAGTTCCTTAAAGGAGACATTGGGACAACTTACACACGTCACTCATTTTGATAAAACAAATACTTCAATAAAAAATCATGAAAATCAAAATCTTATGACTATTTAAATAATGTGATAGTTCTTTTTATGGCACCACAATGAAATTTGTTATGAATTTTGATCTCCTTGGCATTAGTTGTTGATAAACTTTGCAAAAACTTCAAAAATGATTAAGAGATGAAAATAATTAAATACTTTTTAAGCACCAAAAAGAATGTTTGTAAGTTTTATCCATATTTAAACTTTGATTTTTACACCTTAGGACCTTTAATTTGCTAGAGGGTTTGCCTGCTTAGAAGCCCAAAATTAAGTGAGAAAATTACATTTATAATTTAGCTCTTGGGTTTTCTATTTTCTATCTTAGAGATTGATCATCATTGATCCATGCAGCTATCGATGTCAATCCAAAAAGATCGATGTTGATCAATTAGATCTTTAATGTTTCCCTGTAAAACACAAAAAAAATCTAGGCTGTATTGATAAAAAATGGTTAATAAAATGGGCTCAAAACTAAAATATCTCATTGGATCCTGCAAGAAAAGGGTTAGACAAACAATGTGTAGGTCCTCAAACATAGAATGTGTATACACATAATATTTTCAACCTTTTATTAAATACTAACACTGTACATCTTGTAAGAACCCATTGAGACTCAATCTCTCGAAGTGCATGCCTTAAGGGGTGCACTGAGAAAGAGGTGGGTAGACTTTTGGTGGTTTGTGAGATTGTTGTCCCTTATTGCCATATTATTACCAATCTGACCAGATTCTAAAACCATTCCCTAAGCTATTTATCCTCCCTTGAGTATTCTTGTAGTCTTTTATTCTTTCCATCCCTCCTTTCTTATCTTAAACTCCTTTTTGACTATCGGTTGTATTGGGTCGAATGGGTTGACCTAGTACATTTTAAGGGTATTATTTACTTTCTTTGTTTATTAGCCATTCAATTGACCCAACACAGACGTAGTAAATTGTCCTCGAAAACATACTGGGTCAATTGGATTGACCTTATATAGCTAATGTTTCTAAAGGGATTTAGGGAAAGATATGCCTATATATATAAGATCTTTTTGGTCATTATTCATATGTGTAATTAAGAGTTATTATTCACTCATGCTTATTCACAATCTGCTCTTCCACCATTCTACTTGAGGAGACTTAGCTTAGGTTTCTTATTTTAGAGATTATAGTCTTGTGGATAAGTCTTGGATGTTTTGGCCTTTCTTAGTGATCCTTATAAACTACACCAACCTCTTGTGAAGCCCTTTTGGCCAAGGGAGAGATTGAGTCTTGATGGGTTCACATTTAAGTAAGTATATACTAACTTTGTTCTCCTCTCTTTTAGTAGATAGAAGTAGCATAAGTGTTGGCTCGAATAATACTATATTTCATATTTTATGTATTAGGGTGTTACTCATACTTACTTTAATTAAAGTTCCCTATACATGTTTTTTTTTAAATTTCTAACCCCCACTTTGTGCCACAAGCTTTGGTGAGCACTAGATTATATTTTGCTTTCTTGTTATTAGAATAGAGTGAACATTCAAAACCTTAGGAATCCATCAGGATTGTTGTGTGATTATGTTAGACTATAGGCTTTGGAGTCCTTCCTAGCATGATATGTTGTGACAAGTGATACAAGTGATCCCTTAATCGGGTCTAGCAGATCGCCATATTAGTCATGCTCTCAATTAATAAGTATATCCCAATCGGAAGTGTATGTGTGATATATCTTATTTGATTTAGGATTACTTCATAGATATGATGCATTTTTGATTGCATATAAAGAACACCCCATATTTTTTCTAAATGGATTCAAGTTATATAGGAAGATTTTGATAGGAGATATGATGCTTAAGGAAAGAAAGCTGATGCTAAGCAAGAAGAATAACAAACAAAGACAAATAAATAAGTTAATAAAATAGAGAACTAAGTTAGACATACAAGGAATTGAATCGACAAATAGAAAAGTCAAAAAATAATACAAGGTTGATTGGGTTGACCAAGCATAGAAAATAGGAGCTATAAACTGTATAGGGTTGAAAGGGTTAATTCAGTACAATGAATAGAGCTAGGAAAAAGATGGAAGAGGAGATACAAACTGTATAAATTTGATCTAGTATAGTGAGTAGAGACTAAAAAAGGTACAAGGTCAACTTAGTACAGTAGATAGGGAGAAAGAACAAGATGATAACAAGTTATGTGTTAAAATAAGATGATTTTTATAACTAATCTAAGAAAGTAAGAGCTGAAAGGAAAAAAATAGTCAATTAGATCAATGTTGGCCAATCTAATTGAGGCACACAAAATAAAACCTTGCACTAACATTGGCTATTGCAAGTTTTTGCACACACAATTGATTAAAGAGCAAGCAAACAACTTGAAAAGTAGAGCTAACTAATTGGTCACCCTGATTGTTAATTAAATTATTAAAAAATGATTATAATGTGATTGGAAGTTGGCTATAAATCAAAGTACTAGATAGCAATCTAAGTATGGTTTTAGGTAGTTTGGGTTGAAAAGGACTATACTGACAATGATACAGGCTTGGTATTGGGGCCTACCCCCTCACTTCACATATTACAGTGATAAGGGTGGTAGGTTCTTAGCTAGAATATAATATTAACCATGATTTATACTTGACTAGAGCATCAAGTTAGTTTCCCCCTTGGTGACAAAATCCAAGTAGGTTGGCTTAGGGTAGACCAATGTTAAAATGCTTGTTTATGTTATGTGATTTGGCTATGTGTGCATAAAATAGAAATAGTGAAACCAAGTGATTAATTGAAAATATCCTAATTAAACTAAATGAACTATTATAAGCATGAAAACAACAAGAAAATAAAGGTGTGAACTAATTACTAATAGATATGATGTTAATTCCATATTTAAAACAAGGTATAGTGTGAACACTATATGCACAAAATATAGAATAGGGTTGACAGGGTCAAAAATATACTATGGAAGCAAAGTCTAAAAATGAAATGGGTTAGTAATGTTGATCTAGTTATTTTAGATAGCACACAAAACACAAAATTGGGTTGGTAGGGTCAATCTAGTTGACTATGCAAGAGCAGTTTTGAAGACTGCAAATTATGAAATGAAAGAGAAAAGAGAGAGAGATAAAGAGGTAGAAAGGAACCTTGGTGGATCATGGATGTAATGAAGAATATTGATGGTCTAGAATTGATGTAGGGGCATCTTATAAATGCCCAAGAGTTGCTTAAAATATGTTTTAGAGTCTTGTTGGAGTGTGAAAATTTGAATTAGAGTTCATATGAGGTTTTCCTGCCTTTTCTAAGTTTAAATTTTCAAAAGTGTCTAATGAGGGATTAAGAGTGGTTTAGTTTTATAAATGAATGATAATGATGTGTAATGGTGAATAAGGAGGTAATAGACCCTTATAATGTCTCATGAAGTTCTTAGGTTAGTTTTAAAAGTCATATGTCATGTTGGTAAAAGTGAGGTGGCAATCTAGTTTTCACCACCCTATGTAGTGAAGGAAGGTAGAAGAGGTTTGTTGATCAAGAAACCATTATAGTGTTTGTTTTGAGAGTATTTGAACTTGTAATAAGGTTATATAGAGGAGATATAGTCCTGAGGAAGGTGAGGGAGGAGGAAAAGAAACAAGGCAGACATGTATGACTATGGAAGAAGGTCAACTAAGTTACATGGAGAACTTTTTGAGTCCAATTTATGTATAAATGAATAGTTTTAAAAAATTGATATTTTAAAGAAAGTACATCATGATAAATGTTCTTGTTTAAGTTTACATGGTTATTTGTATGTTCTTAGAACAAACATGTAATTTGAAGTATATCAAGAAGGTTTCAAATATTGTCAGTTCTATGAGTCATCATGGAGCACAATGATGTGCTTGAATGTTTAATGTAGTGAGGAGTGGTTATATTGATATCAATATTGTTATGAATAAGTCATACTTGCTGAATTGATACAAAGAAGCTAAGTTGAGGTAGAAAGAATGGTTCTTGGAGAAGAAAGATAAGTCTGCTAATAGGGTATGAGTCTTTATAAAGTTATTCAAATAGTTTATTGAATATTTGCTCCTTTTTTATATTAAACTATATGGAGTGATAGAAGTAAGACACTCATGAGAATAGGGAGAGTGCTCTTTTTTTAATAAATAACTGTTAAAGATTGAACTTGTTCCATTATGGTGATAACCTTGCTCATTTCTTACCCTCTATCCATAATAAAAATTATGTCATCTGGGAATGATGGATCTTGAATCTTGTTTAGATTAAAATATGATAGAGAAGGGTTTTAGACATCCATATAAGATGTATAGCATGTAGATGTTGAAGTAGATGTTTAAAACCTTGCTTAACCCTATTTTAGAGAGCAAAACATAGTCAAAGGGACTGAGATTTCCTTATTATGCATGAATTGAAGATTTTGAGAACTTGTTTATTGAAGTGAAAAGTGGTGTAGGGTCTAGACAAACCTAATGAAAAGGGTTTGGGGTCTTGAAACCTCATATTGTGAAAGTTAAGCCTTTTTATAGGCTCTCAGTCTACACAATGGCTTTAAAACCCTGAGTTTAGGGTTTAGGTTATATAATGAGATTTTACCTTTTAAAAATTACTAAAAACTTGTAATATTACATTATATTATGTCCTTTAACTGATAGAGGTGGTTTTAGATTCACCAAGTATGGATAAGTACAAAAATGAGGTTGTATGCTAGTGCTAGAACTTAGGAAAGTGTTAAAGAGGTAAGGGTGGAATGAAGAAAAGAGGATTTGTCCAAAGAAGGTGGTAAAAAAGTGATTGATTCAGCTAGAGGAGTCTAATGGGTATCTGAAAAGGTTAATGGTTTGCATTGAAAGTCTATACATAGGTCAGGACAAGGAGGTTTACACAAATGGAGGGCTAATTGAAGGTATGCTTAATGAAGGAAGTATAAATTAACTTGAGAGTTATGTCAAAGGTTTGGTTGAGAGTTGTATGGCCCAAATGGGTCTTGTAATATGTAATTAGTTTTTGGTGAATTTCTATCAAATTCTCCCAACAAGAGCTTTACCCATAAATAGGGCTAGTAGAAGAACAAAGCTATGAAAGATGCTTGATTGAAGTAAAATGAACTGATAGTTGGATTTAATGGCCTGAGTAGGGATAGGAGAAAGTGTTAAAGATAAATAAGGAGTTGATGAGGTTAAAAACATCATGGAGATTAAATTAACTATTGGTATTGACCAATGAAGATTGCACTATGGAGGTAACATGTGTTTGTGAATAGGGATTGGTTCAAGTTAGTGAATGTGATTGAATGGTTTTAAATGATAGTATAAAGATCATTGCATTAGTGGTATGAGTCTATGAATCATATTATGGAACAATATAACTATTGTAGCATGATTGTCCAAAAGATTAGGCATGAATGAATGAATGAGTGAAAAGAGAATTTGAAATCAAGGACATAGGTAGAGGTTGATGTAAAAATTAGTATATCTTTACATCAAGAACCTGGAAGTATACTTGAGAAACCTACAAACTAGGTCGATAGTATTGATCAAGCTATATAGCAACCTACTAAAATTGTAAGGGGTTGATTGGGTTGACCTAGTAGGTTGAATAAAATGTTTAAAAAAATGGAAACCTATACTAGGTCAACTGGGTCTATCTAGTTGCCTATTCCTGAAAACCTATGCACAGAGAAAAATAGTTAGGTTGATAGAATCAATCCAAAATGTCAAAAATATATGATCAAAATGATGATCAAAAGAAACAAAATAAATGAAGTTAAAAGTGAACAAATACTATAAGGATTAGTTCATGTTGAGTTTACCAGGATATATGCAATCATAAATGCATCATGTTTATGAATTAATCCTATATTGGATAAGATAGATCACACCTACAATTTCGATTGAGATACACTTGTTAAGCAAGAGCACGACCAATATCGGGATCTGATAGACCTAATTATGGGATCATTTATATCACTTGTCATAATATATCATGCTAAGAAGGGTTCTAAAGCCTATCGTCTAACATAATTGCAGGATAACCCTAATGGAGTCCTAAGGTTTTAAATGTTCACTCTATTATAATAACAAGAAAACAAAATCTAATCTTGTGCACACCAAATCTTGTGGCACAAAATGGGGGTTAGAAATAATAAAACAAACATGTATAGGGAACTTCAATTAAATTAAGTATGAGTACCACCCTAATACATAAAATATGAAAGATAGTATTATTCGAGCCAACACTTATGCTACTTCTATCTACTAAAAGAGAGGAGAACAAAGTTAGAATATACTTACCTAAATTTGAACCCATCGAGACTCAATCTCTCCCTTGGCCAAAGGGGATTCACAAGAAATTATTTTGGTTTTTAAGGATCACTAAGAAAGGCCAAAGCATCCAAGACTTAACCACAAGACTAGATTCTTCAAATACGAAACCTAAGCTAAGTCTCCTCAAGTAGAATGGTGAAAGAGCATATTGTGAAGAAGCACGAGTGAATAATAAATATTCATTACACATATGAATAATGACCAAAATGATATTGTATAGATAGGTAGATCTTGCCCTAAATCCTTTTAGGAACATCGGCTATATAGGGTCGACCCAATCGACCTAGTGTGTTTTCGGGGATAATTTACTAGGTCTATGCTAGGTCACTCGAAAGGATAATAAACCAAGAAAGTAAATAATACCCATAAATGATATTAGGTTGACCTAATTGACCCAGTACAATTGATAGTCAAAAAGGAGTTTAAGACAAGAAATGAGGGATGGAAAAAAGAAAAGACTAGAAGAATACTCAAGGGAAGAGAAATAGTTTAGGGAATGGTTTTTGAAATTTGGTTAGATTGGCAATAATGTTGTAATAAGGAAAATAATCTTGTGAAGCACCAAATGTCTACCCACCCCTTTTTTGGTGCACCCATTAAGACATGTACTCAGAGATATTGAGTCTTGATGGGTTCCTACAAGATGTAAAGCATCAATATTTGATAAAAAGTTGAAAATATTATGTGTATACAGAATAAAGATAAAAAAATCAAGAAAAACTAGAAAAACCATTGTTAGCTATGCTATCTATCGTGCTCTATTTTTTGCATAGGGATCATGGTCAAATCCCTGATTCAATGTTAATCTATAAATTGGCATCAATCCCTATAACCTGTAACTAAAAATTGACGTCGATCCCTACAACTTGTGAGTTATTTAAAATAGAAAGACATAAAAAATAAACTAAAAACTTGAAACTTGAAGATTTTTATACATCCATTAGAAAAACTAAAAGTAACATATTAATCTCCTTGGTTATATGGGATGCTTGGGTCCTACTGGGCATGCCAACATATGAACAAGGAATACGTAGAGGGGAGGTTAGTCTTGTGTTAGTCCAAGAAATAAAACTCAAAACAACATAATAAAATCCTAACACCTCTAGCCTAGACACTAGGGAGAGCTTAGGTAACAAAATATAAATAAAAGCACAATTGAAACATAAAAGAATAGACTCTTTTACCTCTCTTAGAGCTCCAAATGACTTGTTGAATGGCTTACTTTATTTGTGAACCAATAAGTCTTTGACAATAAAGATTGCTTGGCTCCTTTTCTCCTTGGCACCTTGGCTTTGATTACTTGGATTAAGATTTGAGCATGGTAACATTACTTGTATGAAGTTTATGGAGTAAATTATGTGTAATAACTCTACAATATTCAAGCTTAGAAATGAAGGGGTATGGTCTTGTATTTAAAGTCTCAAGAATTAACTCTCACCCATGGTGAGTTAAGATTGAGTTTAAACATGGAATGAGTTCAAACTAACCCTAGGTGAGTTGAAACTAACTTTAGTTGAGTTAATAGTTATCATGTAATTATGATTTTCAATTACTAGGCATGGCTCTCAAATTAGATATTTTAGTATATTTTCAAAGAGCTTGATAACTCATAAAGACAATTTTGAAAGTATTTAATATTTTGATTTTTGGAATTTTCATTTTTAGATATTCATTAATTACCAATAGATAATTCAACTAAGCATTTAATTTTATTTAATTAGATGATTGTTTATGATTAGCATTTTAGCTCTTTTAAGATTTGATCAAGTGCCTCGCTTAATGGGTCTATAGGCCAAATTACCAATTGTTATGTCAGAAGATGATTGGAGATGAATCCATGAGAGGTTATTATTGCATACAGACTAGTATCCCAAATAGGGATGCCTTAACATGATTCTAATCTTTGATGAATGATGCATGAATATATTTGGGACGTTTAGTGATTCCTAAGCTAACCCTAGGTGAGTTGAGACTAACTCTAGTTGAGTTAAAAGTTGTTATGTAATTATGATTTTCAATTACTAGGCATGGATCTCAAATTAGATATTTTGGGATATTTTGGAAGATCTTGACAACTCATAAAGGCAATGATGAAAGGCTTGATATTTTGATTTTTGGAATTTCCATTTTTTGATATTCATTAATTGCAAATAGATAGTTCAACTAAGCATTTAATATTATTTAATTAAATAATTCATTTTGATTATGCTTTTATCTATTTCAATATTTGATCAAGTGCCCCACTCAATGGGTCCATATGCCAAATTGACATTTGTTATGTCATAAAGTGATTGAGGGTGAATCCATAAGAGTTTATTGTTGCATACAAGCTAGTATCCCAAATAGGGTACCTAAACATGATTCTAAGCATTGATGAATGATGCACAACCAAAATTGGGACATTAAGTGATTCTTAGGCTTAATTTTCAATGGTTGGTAAGAATCAATTTGAAGTTCGGTCAAAAGCTAGTTGTGGCCAGTTTTGGGTGTCTACACTAGTTAGGGTTATTGCATAATTTTAGTTAACTGGAGGCTTTGGAATCCTCCCTAGTGATATTATTATGGTAAGAGATCCCTTGGCTAGGTCTAGCAGATCCATCTTGGTCATGACACTGAATATCTAATGTATCAACAATATAAAGTGTAAGTAGGATTTATCTTCTGTAAGCTAGGATTTATTTATAGATGAATTGTATTCCCCTTTGCATACAACCTCCACCCTTATACACCTTAATAGTTTCTAGATTTAAGTGGGGGTATGTCATAGAAATGTGACCTCCACACTTATACACCTTCTCATTTTCTAGATTTTAGTGGGGGGCATGTCATAAAAATATGACCTCCACACCTATACACCTTCTTAGTTTTAGATTTTAGTGGGGGCATGTCATAAAAACATGAGCTCCAAAATTATAGACCTTCTTAGTTTCTAGATTACAATGTGGGAATGTCATAAATACATGACCTCCACACTTATACTCTTAGTATCTTCAAGATTTAATGAAGGTATGTCACAAAGACATGACCTCCACACTTGCACAAACTCCAGTTCAATTCCATGATTCAGATATACATTTGGGTCAGAATCTTATACATTGCACCAATTTTTCATAAAATTGAAATAATTTTTTTGATATTTATGACACATATACTATAGATTAGACATATTAGAGGTGAATATTCCATGTTATTGCACCAAAAATTATAAAATTTAATAATTATACTATTCACTAGGACACATCAATTACATCAAGATGTATTACTATGTAGCCTTTTCTACTACATCAGTGGGACAATTTTATAGGTTGAAGTGATTAAATAATTAAAATTCTCTATATTTATACACTAGATTGATTAAATCATCTAATCTCATAATATTTACATAATTAAAATTCACTAGATTATTTATATGGGTATGTGCACAGAGTTAGGGACAATTCCATAGAAATTTATCATAAAATGATCATGTAATGTCAATAATGTAATCATGTTATTGAGATTACACAATCACATTATTTAAATTATGGCTAGGTAATTACCGATCCATAATGCAATCATGTTAATACATAACAAGATCACATTATTGTAAAAACATTAATGAGATCATGCTAATAACATAATCACATTCACTATGTCATTTATAAAAAATAAAAAGTGAAACCAAACACAAAATTTGTTAATTTTACATTTGAGTTAGTTCATTCTCCTCACTCTCCACTACAAAATTGTGTTTTGCCTTAGTGAGGCCAAACCTTGCCAGAATTCATCTTAGGAAGCTCGATACATCAACTAATTGATGATGCTACCATATAGAAGAGATAAGTACTAAAAATTTACACATGTTAACCCTAAATTTTAGTAATTTTTTTGTTATTTTCATTGTTTAATTGGTAATTTGTTTATTTTGAATAGCCCATCCTGCTAACCCTCTTATTCCTCAGCCTAACCCTCCTCCTAACCCTCAACTTAACCTTTCTATAGTTCCATAAAATACCTTAGGTAGTCAAGAGAGTCTAGTTGACAACATTATGGAAAATAAAACTGAATTAGAAGAATTAATTAAGATGATGAGGGATCCCATTTCCACCAACACTCATTGCACCTATCTAGCCATTTCCCTAGAGTCATTATTGGTTCAAATTGACTCTATAACAAATCAAATTGACAGATGAGATTCATATCAGGATAGTTGTAGGGATTATTATGATGACAAATTGTTAGCACATGAGGTCAAAAATAAAGACATTAAAATCCTCCACTTGTGCCCTATTCATTGACCCAACCACTATGTACTATTTTAAGTAACTGCTAAACATTTCCCAATCCATCACTACAAACACAATTTAATCACATTCAATTTTTGGGACCGATGGTGGATGGTGTTTGATTATCCACTATGTAACAACCACAAGATCTCATTGTGTTTTTTAGGAAACTCTATTGTGAGTTTGTCCTCAATGATTCTGAACTATTTTGATTATAGTAAGTTTTAGGGTCGAGTGAAAGGCTCTACACAAGATTAACTAAGTGCACATCATGCACCTAATTGGCTTGCAATTATCCATATCCAAAATCAACTTCAACCCAAGATCCCCTCTATAGTTTGGGAGGTCATAGAGATTGACACTTTGTATGTACTTAGTGTGATCACTGATACACTCATTCAACATACAAGTAAGCTCTCAGAGCTTGATCCTAGAGATATGCCACTTGGTGTGCACACTCGACTCTACCCTTGTAGATCTTGTAGAGATATATGCACTATGTTGTTCCCAAAATCCATCACTTTATTTTGGGACAACACATCAACTATTTTGGTCCTGTAGGCCAAAATTCCCTCTTCCTTTCTCAAAAAGTATTCTGAGCATTGAAGTTCTTCAAATATTCAAGCATTTTTAGTCAAGGGACTCGTAGGTTCAATGGGTTCAACAACTTCAACAGGTGAACTCTCATAAAGGAACAACTTCTAAACACTTAGGCAATTTCAAGGTTGGTTCAATATCGAGGTTCAACCAAAAGGTTCATCGACTGACTTCAAACAAATAGAATGAACCATTGAACCCCGCTTCAACAAGGTTAAAAGGTTCAATAAATTTAAAGGTTCAAAAAGAGTTAAGCGATTCAACGAGTTTGAAGACTTCAGCAAGTTCAAAGTTCAACTACTTTGAAAAGTTCAAACGGATTTAAAAAACTTAAATTAAAGAAGACTTCAAAGAAAAAAGATTGAACTGTTGAACCTTAAACCAAAAGAGTTCAAAGTTCAAAGGTTCAATGAGTTCAATAAAGTTCAAGAGACTTAGAAGAATAAAGGATTCGAAGAGCAAAGAATGAACCATTGAACCATTGAACCTTGAACCAAAAGGTTCAAAGGTTCAAGGTTCAAAGTGGTTCAAGTGACCAGCGACCAGTGATCTCCCCATGGATGTCAAATTTAGGGTAATAAAATATCTATTATTTTTCAAATATGGTGTAGACCTAAAAACAAACTCAGTGACCAGCCAAAGAAGAAGCCGAAGGAGCCAACAAAAAGTGAGAAGATAGCCTAAGAGCTCAGATTGCCAAAGAAAGACAAGACATGGTGAGGAAAGAGGGAATGATGTAGAAAGACTATAAATATCTGTGTAGGAGTTATTTCTAGTAAGTGAAACAGTCCACCAGTTGGATATCAGAGAGTGCGAGCACTCAATAACACGGCCTATTTTTCTAGATCAAGTAAAGGTAAAGTGGATAGCTGCATAAATATCAAGAAGAGGACCAGGTAGCCCATACTTTAGAGGGGACATTTGAGATGAATTGACATGCCACAGTTAAGGCCAATGCCCTGTTCTAGCATGGCCCCTTGACAGAACTAAAAATGTATTCAAGGCATTAAATGCAACATAGACCATTCCATGAAATAAAATGCCCAAGTCTTTCTAGGAGCACTATATATTGTAATCTCTTATTTTATGTAAAAGAGATTTTTTTGTTATCAGAAGCAAAACTCTGCCCAAATTGAAAGGCATTGCTGAGACTTTGAGCTCCTATTGTTAATCATATTTTATTATTTGAATGAAAAAACAAGTGACTTTTCAAACTTTGTGCTAAAATAGCTTGTGTTATTTAAGAAATTATTTTTGTCTATTTCTTGAATGCATTCTTGTCCATTTAATTAAATAACCAGAACTAGTGGAAGTAATCAGGAAGGTGTCCAAAAGCTGATTGTGGAGAGACTTTGTGCTGCCATAATTGTCTTTAGTTTGTCTATTTTTTGTTTTTGTGTAAAGGACCTTGGAACGACTTTGTGACCTCATTGTCTTTTGTATTTCACTCTTTGGTAGTTGAAGTGGAGACTTTGTGCTACACCTCATTCTATTGATTATTATGCCCTGTTACATTTACTTGTCACTACTAGAAAGATTCTTGTTATTTGTTGAACAACATTTTTGAAAGAAGAGAAGTGCCTTCTATCATTTCACCAGGATTTCTTCTTTGATTTGTGAACATCATCTCTAAAACAAGAGAGATGGATGGTGTTATCCTACCCCCGAGTGTTATTTTCAACTTATTTATAGTATATGAATATATATAGCACTTCATATTTATAGGGAACCTCCCCTGGATGAGAGGAGAGATTTGTCTCCTTTTGATGTGGTCAACCTGTACATTTGGCCAATAAATCTCCCTATGATATGGTAGAAACACCTATTTTGCCCATCAATTAGATGGTGACAAAATATTCACCCAACAGTTTTTGACGACTCTGCTGGGGATTGATGAGTATTTCTAGTCCTTTTCCAGTCTATTCAAATTGAAGCATTTCATATCACTAGAGAATGACATGAAGAAAGAACACTGCCAGCTTCACGCCAATATTTTTTGGCGACTCTGTTGGGGAAGAACGCATAGTTTAAATCCTCAGGATTCAAATTGAAGCAGTCCCTATCCTTATGCATTTCATTTTTACACTCTGGCAACTCCACGCTATACAAAAAGCCAAAAATCTCAAGGTGTTGTTGACCCTATTTTTGAATTGGTGTAGCAGAGCAATTTTGATTTGTTTCCTCCACAACCTCACCTTCAATGAACTAGGAGTCTTCCTCCTACCAACACCAAGTCATCAATACAAGGTAGAGCTTTTTTTCCTCTACTTCAAAGCTTTACCTATACATACTCTACCCAGATTTATTATTCCCCCTTTCCATAGTCATATAATGGCAGCTCAAGGCCCCTGGGGTAACTCTTTTGGCCCACTCAATTTAACTCCACCTCTACATGAGCTACCACATAGTTCAAGGAAGAATTTCCATAATTTATTTGGTGATGGGAGAGTTCATCCTGATGAACATATTGTAGCCTTCAGCATAGCCTATGGTGTGATAAGCATGGAGTATGAAGATGTAGTAGTCAGGCTATTTGTGGAAACATTTCAAGGCACTACTACAAACTGGTTCTACCATCTACAGGCTCAATCAGTGACTGATTAGAACACTCTCAAAGTCAAATTCAAAGCAAAGTTCAAGCCTACAGAAGATGTGCATGCCTTGTTGACCCAGCTCACACAAATGAAGAAAGAGCCTCATGAACCTATGAGATATTTCATAGCCAAATTTAACAAGTTGAGGAATAGGATTCCTACAATTGCTCAACCAATAGCTGAGAATCTCAAATGCTTCTTCATCAACTCTTAGCTACCTAAAGTGAGTTTTCTACTGAGACGTGCTGGCCACATAGACCTTACTGTAGCGTAGGATTTAGCTACTGAGATGGAAGATGATATCATCTTGGTGGAGAAGATAAGGAGAGATCCTAACAGAGGTAAATCTTCTTCATCCTCTAAATATCCATCTACAGGCACCACTGATCAAATGGTGTAAAAGCTAGCAAATGAGTTCCTAGCTCTCAAAAAGTAAATGGTGCAAGGGATGTTTGCCCCTCTTTCATATCGAGATATACCAAGGAGGACATTTTTCAACTAGTCATACCAAGGTAATGATGCCAAGAATCAAGGGCAGCCAAATTATCTTCCTCCCCCTCAGGGGAAACTTGCCATTGAGGCAGCTCCAACCAACTCAACAATTGGATATCTTGAAACTGAATCAATTTTTTTTTTCAATCTAAGTTGAACCAAGAAGATGGTGTTGATCTCTTTATGGAAGACCAAGATGAATCAGCTAGAGACTCCAACATTAGTTTTTTAAATTACCAGGATGAACCCAAAAGTAAAGGTGAAGTGTTTGATGGATCATACGCTATATTTACCCAGTCCCAAAACTAGTCAACCCAGCAAGCTAATAAGGGAAAATCACGAAAGCAATCTCAACCAGCAATTTCAATTGCTAAATAAGGGACTACTCTGCCTTTTTAATCAAAGGACCTGGTAATCACTAAAAAATTAAGTACCCCAAATGTTCTTGCACCTTCTTCTTCAAATTTGTAGATCAGTCCTACACTCCCAAAAAATTAGAAGGATGAACTTCCTTCCCCTATTCTTAATTCATTTAAGACATTTGACATAATTGACCATGTCAAGAAAACCAAAATTTAAATGTCTAAATTTAAATTCCTGTAATCTAACTTTGAGTAATTGGATAAGTTGGTTCATTGAGTAAAAAATAAAATTATCCCTATAGGACCAACTATTCCAAAGGTGACTCTCACATCCACCCAGAATAACCTTGTCATTACTCCTACTGCTCTTAGGAAAATAGAACCATTTTATGTCTCCCTGTTGATAAACGATCACTAGTTGAACAATTGCATCATAGACTCAGGTACATCTGACAATGTCATACCTGCCAAAGTGGAAAAATCTCTTGGTCTCACACTAAGACGTTTAGGAGATGTTTCTCCATAAAAAACAAATAAGTGCCACTTCTGGGACAAATCAAAGATGCTCAGTTTACATTTGCAGCCTTTCTAAGAAAAAAAATAAGATGACAGTTCTGGTGGCTGACGTCCTAGCCTCCTACGGCATTCTTTTTAGGCAAAATTTTTGCAAGGACATTGATGGAGAATTGAGCATGGACCTGTCTGAGGTGAGGATCCCTACTAAAGGCATCATGCAGAGGTTGCTTCTTGAGGAGGCAAAATATATTGTCACCCAAACATTGGCCCTTGAAGCTCAAATTCTGTTTGAGTCTTTAGGAATGGGTAACTTTTTCTTGACCACAGAGGATGTTCATGTTTCAACAGATGAAAGTCCTATAGGTGGAAATCTAGGAATTAACTCAGATAAGACAACAAAAGAATTAATAAAGCATAATGTAGGTGTAGAAGGACTCTCCCTTCTAAATGAAGAAAAAATTGAGAAAAGAGTAGTTTTCGATGACGTATGGATTCTGGAATTTGATGGCAGCTACTCTTCTACTGATACTGGAGCTGAGATTGTTTTAATATCTCCTCAATGAGATATTTTTCCTTCCTCATACAAGTTGTAGTTCAGCAACACCAACAACACTGTCAAGTATGAATCTCTGTTACTCAGGTTGAAGGCAGCTCAAGATAGAGGTGTGAAACTCCTTCATGCTAAAGGAGATGCTGAACTGATGGTTTATCAGGTGAAGAACCTATGTCAAACCAAGAATAAAATATTGTGCCATTACCACAATCTAGTATAGGGCTGTATTGAAAGTTTTGATGCTTTCAATATATTTGCAGTGCCCAGAGAGCTTCATAGTCATGCAAATTCATTGGCTATCTCTACGACCCTCTTGGTTGCTCATAAAGACTTTGAAGAGCAAAAGTATACTATTGACTTGGTCTTTTGACCAAGTGTGCCTGACAATGCTAATCATTGGTAGGTGTCTGATGTTGACAATCAAATCATGTGCTGGACTAATCCACAAGAATAAAAAATTATGGTAATGGACCATATTAATGCACATCAAAATCAAGTAAAGAAACTCTTCTACAAGAGAATAAAGATTCATGATTTTGAAACTAGAAATCAAGTCTTGTTGTGGGGCAAGAAGAGAGAACCCAAAAAAATGCATAGAAAATTTGATTCCTAGTGTAGAAGTCCATTTGCCAATCATCACTTCTGGGGAGAAAATAGTTTCTTGCTTATATATCAAGATAGAAAAATATTTTCACTATCTCACAGTGGGTGACATCTAAAGCACTTCAATCCTTGAAATATCAAATAAGATCAGCTTGTACATATGCATAATTTTTGTATAGTCTTTAGCTTGTTTTGTGTTCATTTTTATTTGTTTTTGGCACCTTTTTTTGGGGTAGCATGACTCTGTAGCCCAATAACATACATGAAGGCAATGAGATTCTGGATTCTACTCCCTTTGATTATTTTTACAATTAATGGAAGTTCTCCAACTGGAGCCAACTGTTCTCAAAATTTGTCACTTGTTTTTGAGACAACACATCAACTATTTTGGTCCTGCAGGCCAAAATTCTCTCTTCCCTTCTGAAAAAATGTTCTAAGCACTCAAGTTCTTCAATTATTCAAGCATTTTTAGTTAAGGGACTCATAAATTCAACGGATTCAACAACTTCAAGAGGCAGACTCTCATAAAAGAACAACTTCCAAATACTTAAGCAATTTTAAGGTTGGTTCAATGTCGAGGTTCAACCAAAAGGTCCATTGGTAGGCTTCAAACAAATGGAATGAACCATTGAACCATTGAACCATGCTTCAACAAGGTTCAAATGTTCAACGAGTTTAAAGATTCAAAAAGAGTTAAGTGCTTCAACGAGTTCGAAGACTTCGGCAAGTTCAGAGTTTAACCACTTTGAAAAGTTCAAATGACTTTAAAAGATTTAAATTAATTTTTTTTTTGTTGTTCCCAAAATCTGTCACTTGTTTTTGGGACAACATATCAACTATTTTGGTCTTGCAGGCCAAAATTCTTTCTTCCCTTCTCAAAAAATGTTCTGAGTGCTCAATTTCTTTAATTATTCAAGCATTTTTAGTCAAGGGACTTGCAGGTTCAATGGATTCAACAACTTCAATAGGCAGACTCTCATAAAGGAATAACTTCCAAACACTTAGGCAATTTCAAGGTTGGTTCAACATTGAAGTTCAACCAAAAGGTCCATCAACAAACTTCAAACAAATGGAATGAACCATTGAACCCCACTTCAGCAAGGTTCAAAGGTTCAACGAGTTCAAAGGTTCAAAAAGAGTTAAGTGCTTCAACGAGTTTGAAGACTTTAACAAGTTCAAAGTTCAACCGCTTTGAAAAGTTCAAACGGCTTTAAAAGACTTAAATGAAAGAACACTTTGAAGAAGAAAGATTGAACTGTTGAACTATTGAACCTTGAACCAAAAGAGTTCAAAGTTCAAAGGTTCAACAAGTTTAATAAAGTTTGAAAGACTTAGAAAAATAAAGGATTCAAAGAGCAAATAATGAACCATTGAACCATTGAACCTTGAACCAAAAGAGTTCAAAGTTCAAAGGTTCAATGAGTTCAATAGAAAAGAAAAGGATCCAAAAAGTTTGAAGGAGAAAAAGATTCAAAGAAAGAGAATGAACCATTGAACCTTGAACCAAAATAGTTCAAAGTTCAAAGGTTCAAAGGGTTAAAATTAGTTCAAGTGACTAAGTGATCATGACATCTCCACAGACATCAAATTGAAGGTAATGAATATCTGATGATTTTCAAATATGGCGTAGACCCTATGAACAAACTCAACGATCGACCAAAGAAGGAGCCAAAAGAGCCATCTGAAAGTGAGAAGATAGCCTGAGAGCTTAGATCATGAGGAAGAGACAAAATACAACAAGGAAAGAGAGAACAACTGCAGATAATTTAGAAATATCTGTAAGAGAGTTATTTTTAGTAGGTGAAATAGTCCACCAAGTGGACATCAGAGAGCGTGAGCACTCAATAGTGTGGCCTATTTTTATAGATCGAGTAAATGTTAAATGGACAACTATGCACATATCGTGAAGAAGACTAGGCAGCCCATACTTCAAAAGGAGACATTTGAGATGAATTGATAGGCCACAGTTAAGGTCGATGCCCTATTCTAGCATGGCCCCTTGATAGAACTAAAAATATATTCAAGGCATTAAATGTAGCATGGGCCATTCCATGAAATAAAGTGCCCAAGTCTTTCTTGGAGCGCTATATATTGTAATCTCTTATTTAATGCAAAAGAGATCTTTTTGTTATCAGAAGTAAAACTCTACCCTAATTGAAAGGCATTGTTGAGAATTTGAGCTCAGATTGTTAATCATATTTCATTATCTAAATGAGAAAGCAAGTGACCTTTCAGACTTTGTGCTGGAATAACTTGTGTTGTTGAAGAAATTGTTTTTATGTCTATTTTTTGAATGCATTCTTGTCCATTTAATTAAATAAATAGGATTAGTGGAAGTAACTAGGAAGGTGTTCTGAAGTCGACTGTAGAGAGACTTTATGCTAATATAATTGTCTTTAGTGTGTTTATTTTCTATTTCTATTTAAAGGATCTTGGGATGACTTTATGCCCCCATTATTCTTTATATTTCACTCTTTGGCAGTTGAGGGGGAGACTTTGTGCTACACCTCATTCTGCTGGTTATTACACCCTATTCCAATTACTTTTACTACTCAGAAAGAATTTCTGTTGTTTGCTATAGACCACTTCTGAAAGAAGAGAAGTGCCTTCTGTCATTTCACCAAGATTTCACCTTTGTCTATGAACATCATCTCTGAAAAAAGAGAGATGGATGGTGTTTTCCTACTCGTGAGTGTTATTTTTTACTTATATATAGTATATAGTACCTCATATTTATAGGGAACCAACCCTTGATGAGAGGACAAATTTGTCCCCTTTTGATGTGATAGAGCTACACATTTGGCTGACCAATCTCCTTATACTGTGGTTGAAACAACTTATTTTGCCCATCAGTTAACTGTTGACAAAATATTCACCTAACAGTTTTTGGTGACTCTACTAGAGAAAAATGAGCAATTTTAGTTCTTTTCCTTATCCATTTTCTTCACTGTTCCAAGTCCTTTTCCATTACTATTTTCCTCCACCTTCACACCAACAATTTTTGGCAACTCCACTGGGGAAGAACGATCAATTTTAGTTCTTTTCCTTGTCCATTTTATTTGCTGTTCCAAGTCCTTTTCCATTACCATTTTCCTCCACCTTCATGCCAATAATTTTTAGCAACTCTACTGGGGATCGATGAGCATTTCTAGTCTTTTTCCAGTCTAGTCAAATTAAAGCATTTCATATTGCTGGGAAATGACGTGAAGTAGGAAAGAACACTGCCAACTTCACACCAATAGTTTTTGGTGACTCCACTGGAGAAGAATAAGCAGTTTGAAGCCTTAAGCTCCAAGCTAAAGCAGGGCCAGTTCTTTTCCATTTTTATTCTACAATATGATAGCTCCACACTATACAAGAAGCAAAAAAGCTCAAGGTGTTTTTGACCCTATTTTCGAGTTGGTGCAATAGAGCAATTTTGATTTATTTCCTCCATAACCTCACCTTCAATGAACTAGGAGTCTTCCTCCTATCAAAACTAGGTCACCAATACAAGGTAGAGCTTCTTTTTCCTCTGTTATCAGAGCTTTGCCCATACATACTCCACCTAGATTTGTTATCCCCCCTTCACAAGTCATACAATGGAAACTCAAGGCCCCTCGGGTAACTCTTTTGGTCCACTCAATCTAACTCCACCTCTACATGAGCTACTTCACAGTTCCAAGAAGAATTTCTCCAAATTCTATGGTGATGGGAGAGTTGATCTTGATGAACATATTACAACCTTCAGCATAACTTGTGGCGTGATAGGTGTAGAGTATGAGGACATAGTAGTCATCCTATTTATGGAAACATTACAAGGCACTGCTATAGACTAGATTTATCATCTGCAGGTCCAGACTATGACAGACTGGAACACCCTCAAAGCCAACTTTGAAGCTAGATTCAAGCCTATAGAAGATGCATATGCCCTGCTGGCCCAACTCACACAGATGAAGAAGGAGCCTCATGAGCCTATGAGGGATTTCATAGCTAAGTTTGACAAGCTAAGGAACATGATTCCCATAATTTCTTAGCCAATAGCTGAGAATCTCAAATGCTTATTCATCAATTCATAGCTACCTGAAGTGAGTTTTCTATTGAGACAGGCTGGTCACATAGACCTTACTGCAGCTAAATATTTGGCCACTGAGGTGGAAGATGATCTAATCTTGGTAGGAAAGATAAGAAGAGATCCTAATAGAGGCAAATCTTCTTCATCTTCTGAGAATTCATCTATAGGCACCACTGATTCTATGGTGCAGAAGCTGGTAAATGAGTTGCTAGCTCTCAGAAAGCAAATGGCACAAGAGATGTCTGCTCCTCCTTCATATCGAGATTTACCAAGGAAGACAATCCTTAATCAGTCATACCAAGGCAACACTGTCAAGAATCAAGGGAAGCCAAATTGTCTTCCTCCCCCATAGGGGAAACTTGCCATTGAGGTAGCTCCAGCCAACTCAGCAATTAGATACCTTGAAACTAAATCAAAATTTTCTTTCCAATCTAAGTTGAACCAGGAAGATGGCACTGATCTCTTTGTGGAAGACCAAGATGAATCAATTGGTGACTCTAACATTGGTTTTTTAAATTACCAGGATGGACTTAGAAGCAAGTCATAAGCGTTTGATGGATCATACGTTGTATTTACCAGGGCCCAAAATTAGTCAGCTTAACAAGCTAATAAAATAAAATTAGGGGAAAGATCTCAACCAACAATTTCAATTGCTAAATGGGGGACTACTCTGTCTTTTCAATCAAAGGACCCGGTAATCACTTAAAAATTAATTACACTAAACATTCCTGCACCTTCTACTTCAAATTCTCAGACCAATACCACACCCCTAAAAAACTAGAAAGATGAACTTCCTTCCTCTATTTCCAGTTCTTTCCAGTCATTTGATATAATCGACCATATCAAGAAGACCAAAATTCAAATGACTGAGTTTAAATTCTTGCTATCCAATCATGAGCAGTTGGATAGATTAGTAGAATGTGTGAAAGATAAATCTGCCCCTATAGGACAATAAATTCTAAAAGTAACTCTTGGTCCCCCCAAGAACACATCCACCTGAAATAACCTTGTCATTACTCCTCTAGCTGCCCCTGGGAAAAGAGAACCGTTTTATGTCTCCCTGTTGATAAATGGACATCAACTGAACAATTGCATCATAGACTCAGGCACATCTGACAACGTCATGCCCACTAAAGTAGCTGAATCTCTTAGCCTCACACTGACCAAGACTTTTGGGAGATGTTTCTCCATGGAAAACAAACAAGTACCTTTGCTAGGACAAATCAAGGATGCCCAGTTTGCATTTGCAACATTTCTAGAAAAGAGAATCAAGATGACAGTCCTCGTGGCTGATGTCCCAGCTTCATACGGCATCCTTCTTGAGAAATTTTTTTGCAAGGATGTTAGTGGAGAATTGAGCATGGACCTATTTGAGGCAAGGATCTCAGTCAAAGGTGTCATGCAGAGATTGCTCCCCGAGGAGGAAAAATATGTTGTCACTCAAACATCAGCCCCTGAAGATCAAATTCTATTTGAGTCTTCAAGGGTGGGTAATTACTTCTTGACCACAGAGGATGTCCCTATTTTATTTGATGAAATTCTTGTAGGTGACAATCCAAAAAGTGTAAGAAGAATTGGTGGAGCAAAGTTCAGATGCAAAAGAATCCTCCCTCCCTGACCAGGAGGAATCTAAAAAAAGATCAGTTTTTGATAATTTTTGGATTCTAGAATTTGATGACACCTACTCTTCTACCAGTGCTGGAGCCAAGATTGTTCTAATATCTCCTCAAGGAGATATTTTTCATTCTTCATACAAGTTGCAGTATGGCAACACCAATAATACTATTGAATATGAATTATTGCTGCTTGAATTAAAGGCTACTCGAGATAGGGGCGTCAAACTCTTTCATGCTAAAGGAGATGCTGAACTGATGGTTTGTCAGGTGAGGAACCTGTGTCAAACCAAGAATAAAAGATTGCGCTATTACTGCAATCTTTTATGGGACTTATTAAAAGTTTTGATTTTTTCAATATATCTGTAGTGCCTAGAGAACTTCATAGTTGTGCAGATTCATTGGGTGTCTCTACGACCCTCTTGGTTCCTCACAAAGACTTTGAAGAGTAGAAGTACACTATCAAGCTAGTCTTTTGACCAAGCGTGCCTGAAAATGTCAATCATTGGCAGGTATTTGATGATGATAATCAAATCATGTGCTGGACTAAACTAGAAAAACATCAAATTATGGTAATGGACCATACTATTGCACATCAAAATTAGGTAAAGAAACTCTTCTACAAGAGAACAAGGATTTATGATTTTCAGACTAGAAATCAAGTCTTACTGTGGGGAAAGAAGAGAGAACCAAAAAGAATGCATAGAAAATTTGATTCTTGGTAGAGAGGTCCATTCTCCAATCATTGCTTCTAGGGAGAAAATGATTTCTTACTGATATATCAAGATGGAACGCTATTTTTACTATCTCGTAGTGGGTGGCATCTGAAGCACTTCAATCCTTGAAGTATCAGATAAGATCAACTTATATATATGTATAATTTTTGTATAGTCTTTAGCTTGTTTTGTGTTGTTCATTTTTATTTATTTTTTATGCCTTTTTTTTTGGGTAGCATGACTTCGTAGCCCAATGGCATACTTAAAGGCACTGGAGATTCTAGATTCTACTCCCTTTGATTATTTTTATAATCGATAGAAGTTCTCCAACTGGAGCCAACTATTGTTCTCAAAATCTATCCCTTATTTTTGGGACAACATATCAACTATTTTGGTCTTACCTACCAAAATTCTCTCTTCCCTTCTCAAAAAATGTTCTGAGCATTCAAGTTCTTCAATTATTCAAGCATTTTCAGTTAAGGGACTCGCAGGTTCAACGGGTTCAACAACTTCAACAAGCAGACTCTCATAAAAGAACAACTTCCAAACAATTAAAGAATTTCAAGGATAGTTCAATGTCGAGGTTCAACTAAAAGGTCCATTGGTAGGCTTCAAACAAATGGAATGAACCATTGAACCCCGCTTCAACAAGGTTCAAAGGTTCAACGAGTTTAAAGGTTCAAAAAGAGTTAAGCGCTTCAATGAGTTTGAAGACTTTGATAAGTTCAAATTTCAATCGCTTTGAAAAGTTCAAATGACTTTAAAGGACTTAAACGAAAGAAGACTTTGAACAAGAAAGATTGAACCATTGAACCTTGAACCAAAAAAGTTCAAAGTTAAAAGGTTCAATGAGTTCAATAAAGTTTGAAAGACTTAGAAAAACAAAGGATTCGAAGAGCAAAGAATGAACCATTGAACTGTTGAACCTTGAACCAAAAGAGTTCAAAGTTTAAAGGTTCAAAGAGTTCAACAAAAAAAAAAGGATCTAGAAAGTTTGAAGGACCAAAAGATTCAAAAAAAGAGAATGAACCATTGAACCTTGAACCAAAATGGTTCAAAGTTCAAAGGGTTCAAAGTAGTTCAAGCGACTAAGTGATCATGATGTCCCCATGGACGTCAAATTTAAGGTAATGAAATATTCAATGATTTTTAAATATGGCGTAGACCTTATGAACAAACTCAGCGACTAGCCAAAGAAGGAGCCAAAAGAGCCAACTAAAAGTGAGAAGATAGCCTAAGAGCTCAGATCATGAGGAAGAGACAAAATACAACAAGAAAAGAGAGAACAACTATAGGTAATCCAAAAATATCTGTAGAAGAGTTATTTATGGTAGGTGAAATAGTCCACCAGGTGGACATTAGAGAGCGCGAGCACTCAATAGCACAGTCTATTTTTCTAGATCAAGTAAAGGTGAAATGGATAGCTGTGCACATATCAGGAAGAAGACCAGGTGGCCCATACTTCAAAAGGAGACATTTGAGATGAATTGACATGCCACAGTTAAGGCCGATGCCCTATTCTAGTATGGCCCCTTGACAAAACTAAAAATGCATTCAAGGCATTGAATGCAACATGGGCCATTCCATGAAACAAAGTGCCCAATTCTTTTTTGGAGTGCTATATATTATAATCTCTTATTTTATGTAAAAGAGATCTTTTTGTTATTAGAAGCAAAACTCTACCCAAATTGAAAGGCATTGCTGAGACTTTGAGCTCAGATTGTTAATCATATTTTATTATCTGAATGAGAAAGTAAGTGACCTTTTAGACTTTATGCTGGAATAGCTTGTGTTGTTGAGGAAATTGTTCTTATATCTATTTTTTGAATACGTTCTTGTCCATTTAATTAAATAGTAGGACTAGTGGAATTAACCAGGAAGGTGTTTTGAATTTGACTGTGGAGAGACTTTGTGCTGCCATAATTATCTTTAGTGTGTTTATTTTCTATTTCTATTTAAAAGATCTTGGGATGAATTTGTGCCCCTATTATCTTTCGTATTTCACTCTTTGGCAGTTGAGGGAGAGACTTTGTACTACACATCATTCTACTAGTTATTGTGCCCTATTCCAGTTACTTTTACTACCTAGAAAAAATTCCTGCTATTTACTGCAGACCACTTCTAAAAGAAGAGAAGTGCCTTTTGTCATTTCATTAGGATTTCTCCTTTGTCTATAAACATCATCTCTAAAAAAAGAGAAATGGATGGTGTTGTCCTACCCCTGAGTGTTATTTTTTGCTTATATATATAGTATATAACACCTCATATTTATAGGGAACCTCCCCTTGATGAGAGGAGAGATTTGTCCCCTTTTGATGTGGTAGACCTGCACATTTGGCCGACCAATCTCCTTATGCTATGGTTGAAACAACCTATTTTACCCATCAGTTAGCTGGTGACAAAATATTCACCCAACAACTTTGAAGAAGAAAGATTGAGCCATTAAACCGTTGAACCTTGAACCAAAAGAGTTTAAAGTTCAAAGGTTCAATGAGTTCAATAAAGTTCTAGAGACTTAGAAAAACAAAAGATTTGAAGAGCAAAGAATTAACCATTTAACTGTTGAACCTTGAACCAAAAGGTTCAAAGGTTTAAGGTTCAATGTGGTTCAAGTGACCAATGACCAGTGACGTCTCAACAAATGTCAAATTTAGGGTAATAAAGTATCTATTGTTTTTTAAATATGGCATGGACCTAAAAACAAATTCAACGACCGACCAAAGAAGAAGCCAAAAGAGCCAATAAAAAGTGAGAAGATAACCTGAGAGCTCAGATCAATAAGGAAAGACAAAACATGGTGAGGAAAGAGGGAACGATGCAAAAAGACCTAAAATATCTATGCAAGAGTTATTTCTAGTAGGTGAAATAGTTCACTAGGTGGACCTTAGAGAGTGTGAGCACTCGATAGCATGGCCTATTTTTTTAGATCAAGTAAAGGCAAAGTGGATAGCTACGCAAATATCAGGAAGAGAACCAATTGGCCCATACTTTGGAGGAGACATTTGAGATGAATTGACACGCCACAGTTAAGGCTGATGCCCTGTTCCAGCATGGCCCCTTGACAAAACTAAAAATGCATTCAAGGCATTAAATGCAGTATAGGCCATTCCATGAAACAAAGTGCCCAAGTCTTTTTGGGAGCGCTATATATTATAATCTCTTATTTTATGCAAAGGAGATATTTTTGTTATCAAAAGCAAAACTCTACCCAAATTGAAAGGCATTACTGAGACTTTGAACTTAGATTGTTAATCATATTTCGTTATTTAAATGAGAAAACAAGTGACTTTTTAGACTTTGTGCTGGAATAGCTTGTGTTATTTAAGAAATTGTTCTTATATCTATTTCCTGAATGCGTTCTTGTCCATTTAATTAAATAAGCAAAACTAGTGGAAGTAATCAAGAAGGTGTTCTGAAGCTGACTATGGAGAGACTTTGTGCTGCCACAATTGTCTTTAGTTTGTCTATTTTCTATTTTTATGTAAAGGACCTTGGGATGACTCTGTGCCCTCATTGTCCTTTGTATTTCACTCTTTAGCAGTTGAGGTGGAGACTTTGTGCTACACCTCATTTTGTTGGTTATTGCACCTTGTTACATTTACTTGTCACTATCAAAAAGATTTTTGTTGTTTTCTAAACAACACTTCTGAAATAAGAGAAGTGCCTTCTATCATTTCACCAAGATTTTTTCTTTGATTTGTGAACATCATCTCTAAAAAAAGAGAGATGGATGGTGTTATCCTATCCCTGAGTGTTATTTTTAGCTTATTTATATATAACACCTCATATTTATAGGGATCCTCCCCTTGATGAGAGGAGAGATTTGTCTCCTTTTGATGTGGTCGACTTGCACATTTGGCCGATAAATCTCCCTATGCTGTGGTGGAAACACCTATTTTGCCCATCAGTTAGCTGGTGACAAAATATTCACCCAATGCACTATATATTCTGATGATGGTACTAGTGGTTCAGAGGGCTTGGATGATATACTTATGAGTGATGAGTTTTTGGTATGCACAGTTGGTATGTGGACATTAACCACTACACAGATGCATGTATATTTTATATAAAGGTCAAGTTAAATTTAAGCTATATTTGCAAATTTAATTTAGCTAATAATTAATTTACATAGAAATTGAATAATATTTATGTAATTTTTTATGTTTAAGGAGGATATAGTTCATTCATCATCATAGTACAAATTTGTAGGATTTGATTTTACACAACCATTATTTACATATACAAATCTAATTGCTAGCCCATCCACTATTGCATTTATATGTGTTAGGATGACACCTTTTACTTATACAAAGGTGAAATTTTGAGTTAATCTTATGATTTATTTCCATTTAGTCTATGCATATTTGCCTTGTACTGAAGTTAAATTTATCTATTAAGGATCTCAAAATTTAAATACAGTGCTATTAAATACACTATTAGTTTAATAAAAGAGAAAAACTTGCTAGATATATCTTTGATACTTTATAAAAAAGTATGTGAGACCTTTTTTACATTTAGTTGATGCATCAAGTAGATAGTCCTCCATCACTGTGAGCTAAAAAAAACATAGGAATTTCTATTGTAATGTCATAGACATAGGTGCTGACAGAGGTGTATATTAACTTATAATTTTGAATTGTAAAAATATGTTTGTTTTAATAATTTTACTACATACTTGGGGCAAATATAACTTATGTGAATGTATTGTGTATGCAAGTTTGTCTCATGACATATAATAGTCCCATTTAGATGATTAGTAGGGAAACTTCTCATGTTTCTTCCCTATTTTAGATGCTTGGTCATACAATTGAGCCTGCAACTAACTTGTTTGAACATCAAAAGCAGATTGAGCAAGACTGTGAGCTTGCAGTAAGTGCATGTTTAAATAATTTCTTATTCTAGTTTAAAATTAATTTCTTAATAATTGGTTGAATATATTTTATGTTAATTTTGTAATAATACTTGTATTTGAATAGGTTCAATTGCAACCAAGCTATGAGCATAGGATCTGCAGTTGGACCTTAGAGCAATCCAAGGCATTTGAGGGATCTCCATCTACTAGTAGGGCATCCCAAGGAGAGTCTTCTTCAAAGAAGGCAAAGATAGGGAGGCTATTTGATGATTAGGATGTCTTACACGAGATGTTATTTTTTGTATGCCTATATGGCAATGTATGCATTTTTGGCATTATATATGCATATATGGCATTGATCCGACATTAGATACTATGTTGGTATATGATGTGATTTTTTGTATGCCTATCATGGCAATCTATGTAATATTGACATTGTAAATGTACCTATATGATTTTTTTAGAGTTTTCATTTGAATTATGTTAATCTATATAATATATATTTATATTAATTTAAAATGTTATTGTATAGTGCTATTTTAATATTCCAAACTATTATCTTTAGGATCTCATATTTAATGTTGTACACAAATGAGGATTAAAATTATTATTTTCAATGCTATAAATATCTGATCTCACATATTTTTTTAAATTAATGTTTTTATTTGATTGTATGTAGTGAAAATAACTGATGACACTCTTATCTATTTTGCATTTGTCATTACCCATTTACAACTTTTCAATTTATCATTAGCAAAATTTAATTGCACTTAAGGACCATACCCAATAATGTTCATACTTGTATAATGTAGAGACATAAAATCATTCATAAATCCCTACAAATTTCTCACTCTAATACCTATACCTACAAACATGATCTTTCACCTTCACTTGGATATAATACCTTTTTGGCTAGCTTTTCTTGAAACTAGGCCTACTAGTTATATGGCCTCTTTGATTATTGTTACTTTATACTTTCCCTCACTTATCAATTAATCTCTATCAATACCTAATCTACACTCAACTCCTTTACTATCCTCCAACCTATCCCTTTTGTCATTCACTCTTCACACTCTCTCACTATACATTCCTTAAGCTTGGCTATGCATAGATGTCTTTTTATTTTTTTAATACTTTCAAGAACACTTCCTCTAGTTATTATATCCAGCTATCTAACCTTCATTCAACCCAATCAATATACTTTCAAAGGTCTCCACACTCATTTACACTTTCTTTCACTTTTTCCCTTCAAGGGCTATTTGACTTAATAGGCTTAATGCACATTCTTGAGATTGGTTTCTAATCCTTCAACACCCCACTACTTTAGCACCTTCAACACCTCACTCCTAATGTACTTTAACTCCCCATTGAGGTCTCTAAACTAAACTCAACACCCATTAATAGTTTTATTGATTTATATTCCTACCTTTAAGAGTGTTAGGCCTCCTACAACTAATCTTTGACAATATCTTCTATCACAAACCTATTCTAGCCTCCAAATAACCTTGAACACTTAAAATACACTTTCATGAAAAAGTGGGTGAGAAAAGGGAGAGAGATAAAGTTAAATGGGGTTGCCTAGTTTAAGAGAGTAGGAAAAAATAGTACTAGCTAATAGAGTAGGTAGGATGTTCAAGAAAGAGGGATAGATAGAACAAAAAGATGGAAAACTATGTTGTCCATGAGGACAAGGACATGATAGTGGATCATATTGTAAATATTTATGAATATCAATAAAATATGTGTTATCTATTGGAATAACCTCCTTATAATTATGTTTTTAATGTAGTTGAATGAAATTTGATGTTTGATAGTGTCATTGAAGCCTAGAGAAAACATCCCATGCTAATTTTCAGGTGTGTGAAGGATTGAGTAGCTGTAGGCAGATAGAGTGATAGTTTCACCCTCAAGTAAAGGTGGTTTGAGGAATGACAATCATGGAAAAAATGACTGAAATAGGTGTTGAGTTCATGATAGTATTTCAAGGTACTTTTGTCATGTTTAGTGTTAATTGAAGCTAAGACAAGAGCTCTTAGTTTGAGGAGGGAGATACAATTTACTAAAGTCCAATGAAAAGAGTTTGATTGAATTTTTAGAGTTCATGAGTGTCCTTGGTAAGTGTTGAATACTATATGGGTGTGTTCTATCCCTTTAAAATTCTTAGGATAAGCTTTGAAGGTATAAGTTTGAACTAAACATTGATATTGTGCATATAGTCCTATTTTTAATAATAGAGTAAATGATTTAAGAGTTATGACTTACAAGTTGTGCTATTAGATTAGGTGTGTCAGGGATTTAATTAAGTAGGTGGATTGATAGATAATCCTTAGAGAGAGGACAAGGAATTGGAACCATGCATTAGGTCTATGAGCTTAGAGAAGATTGTCAAGTTTGAAAGAGACAAGGAGGATGAAGTTATGAAAATTATACAAGGAAAGGATAGTGTTTGTGTGAGAGGAGTGAATGATTAGTAGGTGAAGGGTGTTGGACAAGAGATTAGAGGATTATATGCATAAGAGATGCTTACTAAGGTTTATATAGGAGCACACATCTAAGGAATAATACAATTCAAAACTCTTATAGATACTTGCAACTAGAAAATTGAATCTGATACCCATATATTCCTTGCATCATTCAAAAATAAATAATTAATTTCCATTCAATTATACAAGGATTAACAATAAGTACAAGTAAAAAATATTAGTTAAAAGTAAAGTGTCAATATGAAAAGACCTCATCCTAATTGAAAATTGGCACTATCAACATGTACAGGGGGTAGATAATGTCTAGGACTAGGTTTTTGGCCTCCCATCATGCTTGATCGACAAACCCACCACCCATTCTGGCCTCAAGAATGACCTTCCCAATACAAGAAAAATGCATTTTTTAAGCCTAAGTTCAAACATGCATAAAAAAACTTATAAGTCATTTATAAAAAAATTTAAATCCTTCTATTGCCTCTTGAATCACTCTAATCACACCCTAAAGCACTTAGGTGTAACCCTTGAGAGTAATCTATGGCACAAGTATTAGTGATGGATCCTAAAATACAACTTTTTGGCATTGAATAGACAACTTCTTGAGATCTAACTGTCATTTCCACCTTCAAGAACTCTAGTTGATAATATATCACTTTAATCATGTCTAGATAGGAAAATTATATGTGCTCACACTATCACAACACTTAGATCCACCCAAAATTACATTTTCATTATTGTCCAAGAGTGTAGAAACACTGACAACAAATGTTATCAAAGTTGAAGTTGTGGTTGTAGAACTCTAATTTTGACGCTTCTTGACCAAAAATTAGCACTACCAACATGTCTAGGGGGGAAGATAATGTCATGGACTAGGGTCTTGGCCTCCCATAATTCTCGATCAACAAACCCACCACCCATTTCAACCTCAAGAATGCCCTTCGCAATACAAGAAAAATGTAATTTTTAGCCTAAGTTCAAAAATGAATAAAATGAAAATTATAAGTCATTTCCATGACCCATCAAATTTGTCCCCTACCTATTGAATCCATATAATCACACCCCAAAGCACTTAGGTGTAACATTTAAGAGTAATTTATGGCACGAGTTATAGTGACTGGTCTTAAAATACATCTATTTGGCATTGAATAAACAACTTCTTGAGATCCAACTATCATTTTTGCCTCTTGGACCTATTGAGAATTTGGCCTCCTATGCCAAATGTTAACCCCTACAATCATAAAATTTCTCATGACACCCACCCAAGCATATACATGTGATTTTCATGCATTGTGATGTCTTTTAAATGCTTCTTAAGAGTCATTTTGGTACTATTAGAGGTGCCATGGTATGTACTAGATCCTGCTTATGAGATCATTATGTCATTAATATTTTTAGGGATTTAGTTGATACATTAAGTGGTTATGGTGGTCATTGAATGAGTAAAAGAGTGTCAAAATGTCTTATGAAGTCAAGAGAGTGATCTATTCCTTGTTTGACAAAGTTAAGGATCTTTAGTAGAGGTTAAGGTATTTTTACAAGGTTAAGGTTTTTAGTTCTCATGGTTTTAGGCTTGTTTTAAACTAATTATTATGACAAGACCTTTGTTAACATGATATGGGAGTTATTAAAACCATTTTCAAGTCATCATATGAAGTGCAATGATGTCTTGAACGTCATTATTCATGGTGTACTTATCCAAACCGGTTTCAAACTTTGATCCACACTTCAAAGTCATCATGTGACCCTTAACACATGATATATGAGTCTATTTGTACTATAAACCTTTGGAAAAGGGAAATATCTTAATGTCATATTGTCTATAAGGGTCCCAAAAGGGTCTCATTTTAATCATATTGTCCCTCCAAGGTTTTTCATGCTTAAGGGGGTCCATTTTGGAACTCAAATCCACCTTTTATTCACCAAATGGGTCCTACACATGGGAAAGATGCATAATTTAATCTTCCCCATCTATACCATAGGGTTTTAAACATATTTTGACTTATATTTTCCCTCTCTTCATCCTCCAATGGCATTTCAAGACCTAAACCATGAAGAAAATGTATAAAAGAAGGTGTTTTCGGGTGTTTGTAGGCTTGTATGGGTTTGTACAGTTAGGAACATATAGATTAAGGCTATATATTGCATGAGGATTCATGTTAGATGTCTCAGAGGAGTTGTAAGTCCAAAATATGCAAAACATACCCAAAACCATTTCTCTATCTCCACCGAGCTCTTTGGCATCCATGGACAAACTTTTATGTTTATGGTCAGTCTATATAGGAGAGACAAGGTGAGGATCCAAGATCTTGTCCAAAGGAAGGGGGTCTCATGACCTTTCTATCCTAGGCATTAGTATGAAAATTCATGTCCTATACTCTATGAAAAAATACTAATAACTTAAGCAGTGAAATTAGCCTTCTTCATTTATGCATGGGTTAAAGTTACATCAATTTTGGTGTACTCTTGAAATGATTTTTAAAATTAGTGTTTGGATGTGTCTTATATACATCCTCATATCCAATATCCATCATCATACACCCTTGGTTCACATGTGTGGGCCCTATGAGCAAGAAAATATTCAATATGTCACATGTGCAAGCTGCAGACAATGTTGCATCTTGTTATAGAATCCTTAAGGCATGATAATGTAAATTATTAATAGTTTTGGGTTGTGTGATAGTTTTGTGGAATCCAATTAGCCTTATCTACCTCCCAAGATTAGTTGATCCACCATATGGTCAAGTATATCCTTCAATCCCTACCTCCAAGGTGATTGTTATTCATGTAGTGTGATCTCTTTATAAGTGTGAACAGGGTGGCTATATAGAATCATTGGGATATTGAGGGAAATATATATTCAAGTATGGGTACTATTTATAGTTTATTAACTAAAACCAAGAGACTAACTCCGTCAACTCACCAAGGAGACTGAAGATACACTCATGAGCAAAGGTCTAATTAGGCTTGATGGAGCTGAGTAGTGATACTCAGGCTTATGTATGGAAACATGATTAGACTTGCTGAGCCTTGAAGACATTAAGATACCACAAGGTGAGTTATAAGGATATAGAGAGAAACATGGAAGGTATAGGTAATAGACTCAAACAAATATAAAAACACCAACTCAATCTCATGTAAGAAATCAGTCAAGATTCTCATTAAAAGCACACACATGATTTTGACTATAGGATAAAGGTCCTAATGGTGTGACGAGATTGAATATCTTCAGGAGGATAAGAAAAGGAATTATGAAGAGTCATCAACATGTGGAGGAATTCAAGGGAACAATAAAATACCAAACCTTTTCTCTAATAATACACTCTCATAATCAGTAGGCCTATAAAGACCACCCATAGGCCTGACTATGAGTGAAAGACAACTTGAGCATCAACCCTGATTCATAACTCTTCAGGATAGGTGAGGAGGGTGTATTAAGACTAAAAAACACCATAGATAGGATGATTTATGTTGGTGAGTGTGGGAGAGTTTTCATGGAGGAGGAGATCTTACCTCTCATCTAACAATATAGTCAAAGGTGCATGACTGCCACCTACAGGTAGGGTCTTGGATAATAGAATAAAAATGTGATGGAGCATGCATATACATAATGTTTTTGAACTTTTATCAATTATTAATGATATTTATCTTTAAAAAACCCATTGAGTCTCAATCTCTTTGAGTGCATGCCTTAAAGGGTGCACTGAGAAAGGGGTGGGCAAACCATTGGTGCTTTGTAGGATTATTATCCCTTTTACCACTTTCTATATACACACTTGTCTCTTAAAAACCATTCCCCTAAGATTTGCCTCCTATTTGCACCCTCCTCTAGTCATTTTCCACCTTCATTAGCCCTTCCCTAACCTAAACCCCTTTTTGACAGTTTACATGACCATGTTGGTAGGGTCAACCCTATATTTTTATTTATAACAACTTACTAAGAACTAAGTCTGCCATGGTGGCCGATTCAATTCATTATCTAGTAAGTTTCTTGTGAATTACAATACTAGGTCAACTAGGTCAACCTTGTTGGATGAAAATTTTAGAAGGTTTAGGGTTAAATCTACCTATATATACAAGATATTTTCACCATTTTTTAGAGAAAAGAAGAAGTAAGAGCTACTGCACACTTTCTTATCTACCATTCTACTTGAAGAGCAATCTTAGGGTTTCATACTTTCTTTAGAGATATGGATCTTGTCTATGGAGAAGTATTTTGGATGCATTGATAGGTTGTGTATCCTAAAGATAATTTATCCTTGTCATACTTACATATCACAACAACTCTTATGAAGTACCTTGGCCAAGGGAGAGATTGAGGCTCGATGAGTTCATCTTGAAATGTAAGTATTCCTAACTTTGTTCTTGCTTTGTAAGAGTAGATAGATATGCATATGTACTTCTCTTCCATGCATTAGGATTCCATATACATTTATGTGAGTATTTGTCTCTTATGTATGTTTAATTTTAGTGTTTTTTACCCCCACTTTGTGCCAAAATCTTTGGTGAGCATGAGATTAGACTTTACTTTGCTTATTATTAGTTTAGTGAATATGAAAACATAGGGCTTAGTTAGGATTATTATGTGATTGTGCTTGAATGGAGGCTTTTAAACTCTCCCTAGTATTGTTATTATGATAAGAGATCCCTTAAATAGGTATAATGGATCCAAATATTGATCATGTTCCCAATTATCTAATGTATCCCCAATATAAAGTGTAAGCATGATCTATCTTCTTCGAGTTAGTATTAATTTATAGACATGATGCATTTTTGATTGCATATAGATAATTCTTGGTGAAGAGAGTGAAAAAGAGGTACGGAGATATTTTTAATTATCTCTTAAATTTCTCATCCTCCTTTGAGTGCTTGATTCATTGAATGCAACAAATTTTTTAACAGTTTAGGCCTTTTAGACCTAAACTAGCCACTTGAAAGCCTAATTATAGAAGTGATAGACATCTACAGGTCTTGGGGTGTTATTAGGGTTAGAAACACATGATATGGAAGTAAGGAATTATAATATATGTTTCCAAGATATTAAAATCCTCAAATGAGTAAGGCAATCACTAAAAACAATCATTAGTGTTATACAAACTAGGTCCTCATAAACCCTAGGCTTGACTGCAAGATCATGTAGAAATATGCAGGGAATAGGGTTGAAGTAGGATAAATAAGAAATATGTTTCTAGACCATGGGAAGGTTTTTCATGATTCCAACATCATCAACATCATTTAAGAGAGTTGAAGGGGATATTCGGGTTTCTAATACAACTGTCTAACATTCAGACATGGCATGATAATAGTGGCCTATTAGACAAACCTACATGAGAAAAGGGGAAAATATGGAATTTTGTGTTGATAAGGTCAAGTGAAGAAAATATAAATTGGACAAAAAAAGATGCTCTAATGTCATTAAATCTATCGAGGATTGCCTACAAGTCATCTAAGGTCTTGGAACCGAATTTAGCCTTGCAAGGCCTAAAAGTCATTCTTGACCACTCAAAACCCCACCTCAATCTCATCGATATAACCAAACCTAAAAGAAAAATTAAGATAATGATAAGGTGAATTAGGATGATTTAAATCCTAAAAGGGTTGTTTTAGGTCAAGGAAAGTAATAAAAGGTCAAAATTGGTCTTAAGACCCCTCTCGAACTCCACAATCCTAAGCAGTCACCTCAAGCTATCCATTCACAAATTTATATATTTCATGGAAAAAGGACCCAAGGCCAAGGATCTTAGAAATAGTTGGGCACCCATATGGAATTAAGATCCATAAATGAGAGAGTGGGTTTTAGGGGCCCATCTTTATGAATCATCACCAAGATTAAAACTAGGCTTAGAAAGCTTGCAAAGAGCTTAAAGTTCACCAATTTACACTCATTTATCTTTGTACAAGATGCATGGGACAAAAATATCTTTAGAATTTTGATGATATATTTAGGCTAAATGTTCATGGCAAGAATTTTTATTTTGGAGGTTCATACTCTATGAACCATCATTAAGATGGTGGACCTCCAAAACCCTACATAAACCTTAAGACAAACCTAATTTATAAAAAACTGATATATTTGTAATAAAACACCATGAATTGGATTGGAAAACATATTAAAATTATAATACACTTAGATGAGACCTCAAATATGGTATTGGTTTATATAGACTACTGTACAAACTTTTTAAAAACTATGTTTTTATAAGGATTTAAGCATAAAACAAGGTGTAGGGCTTAGTCAAATGTTGCCAATCATTGGAGGAAGTTTTATGAGACTTTTTCACCTTCTAAAATCATGAAACACTTAAAATTATATCTAAAAATGTTCATACAGATCTGTCCCAAATAGATAGTCCAAAAAGGCTGGTATATGGTCACTTAATCACCTAGTTGGGCATAGTTACAGGTGTATGCTACTTAAAATCCCTGAGTCATGATGTCATGTGATTTTAAGGACTTGAAACATGATCAAATAATAGACCTTAAGGCCCTAATCAAGTTTTATGGCCATCCAAATAGGTGATGCTAAGCCACTAGGCCTAATTGCCTAAGTGACCTACTTAGTCAAACAAAAGGAGGACTAATGGCATACAAGGGTTATTAGGAAGGTCAATGCAAGGTCATTACACCATGGTAATTATGCACAAAGATAAAAATGACACTTATCAATGGTAATTATGAAAGAAAAGGCAATTTCTTAGCCTAGTCAACATGCAAGGAGAAGGGTGGGTTGCTTAGTAACTCATGGTGGCTTAATTGAATCACATCAATGATTTGTAACTATCATGAAGAGAGGGTGTCTAACCATATTTGGTATGTCCAAGAATTTATGGGCTCAACCAATTTTGCACCAACCTCCATCACTCCACTTCAATTCCTAAATTGCCCATTGAAGACCACTAACGCATGGAGGGAGACATATGATGACTGTTATGGCTAGTGTAACTATTGTGTGACTGGACTATGGTTATTTATGACCTTTTTTATACACTTTCATGCTAATTTACCTCTATTTTTATCCTTGTTTTTCTATATATTGAGTCTTTAAGGCTATTTTACACATCCCTCACTTGGGTATGAGGAAACTCTGCCTAGATTTGTACCTTGTAGACATCTTGGATTAATTAATGGACTATTATAGCTTCTTCATGTTAGTCTCTAGTGTGTATATGATTGTTTTGATATGTATAAGTGGTAAAATTTCTCCCATTATAAGTCCTTTCCATACTTGAATGCTTGTGGGTTATCTGATGTAGGTCATATGATGTGTTAAAGGTTGATGACTATACTTGAAGTGTAACCTGGTTGGAAGTGTCTCAAGATAGGCCTCTTATACATCACCTCCAAGTTGTATCCATCCACCATGACTTTACTATTAAGTACTAATGCATGTAAGCCTTGGAGAGAGTATTTTAGTTCATGTTTGGTTCATTACTATTGTTAAGAGTTTAAACGTAGTGGATAAGTTATATTGGTGCATCACCATCCTTAGATTAGGTTTATTTTTATGAACTCTCTATCCCTTTTCACCCCAACATCATTAGGTCTTAGGAAGTAATCTTAAGTTAATGCACTAGGGGAGATAGCCCCATAACCTATAGGTTTGGTCCTCTTATAGGTCACCCATAGCCTTTAGACCAATCCCATGTTACCTAAATCTTGAAGAGAAATCAACCATCTTATTTAAAGGGTGTAACTTGGAGTGTTAATAGTTTTGGCATGCTTGATGGGACTAGAGTGTTAAAAAATTGAAGAGTTATTAGTACTGGTCTTCAATAAATCAGACTTTAGATGCATCAATTTAAGCATCAATGGAAACTCCATGTGAATCTCAGCTGTTGTATGTAGGCCAAGTGCCTTAAAATTAAAAAATATTATGTATTATCATTTATATAATCAAAATGTACCTTGTGTGCCTTCATATCAAGCTTATCAAGATAGTGTTATTCATGACTTATCCACAAGTAGACCTCAAAAAACCCCATACTATACTGAGCCATATCAACCATACTTCTCTCCTCCTATCTTAACTTAGCCTCCTTATCAGTCTATTGTTCCTTATAATCAACTTAAGAAAAGTGACGATGATTTGATCTAGAAATTGATAAGCTAAAGGAGGAAATGGATAGATTGAAGGAATGTCTTAGGCAATAAAAAGAAGTTGAACATGAAGCCTTTATCCATTAGAAAAACATCCTTACAAACTAAGATCAGATAGCCAAGGTAATCATCCCTTCTCCTTTCCTTACCTCTATGATAATTAGAGACTCCTTGGTCCATAACTGCTTGTTCGATGATAGAGAAAGTAGTTCATTTATTCCTAAACTAGTAGCTGATAGTTTGAATTTTATATATGAACCTATTTCAAACTTTGAGTTGAAATGGAATGGATCAACTAAAATAACATTTAGCCTCATCAAAGATATAAAACTTACCTTTCATGCTTACCCCAAGCTCTAAATTACACAGGACATTATTATTGCATATTTACCACCTTGTTTTACTATGTGTTTATCTAATGACTTTATGGCCAAGATTGGGGTTATTTATCCTTTGATTTTTCTTATATGATGTACAATATTGGGTATGACATTGGAGTGAAAATCAGATCTAGACCACTCTCTAAGTTTCATCTTGAGCCTTACACACCAAACATCTCAATTGTAAATTTTATTCATCCTCATACCCCTAGTCAACCTCGTGTTATGAATCCCCTTCAAGATCCACCCATGTTTTCTCAAGAGCCTATTATAACTTTAGCTTGGAAGCCTTCATGGACTAGAACCCAAGGTTATGTCATGGATATTCTTGAGAGAAAACTTTTCCCTATGCATATCCAAAATCAAGAAGAGAAGTGTATGTAGACTAGTTTAGGAGATGTATCAAGTTTTCCAAGTTCCCAATCTATCCTTAATGCTGTAGTCATTCATGAGAATCAAGATACATCCAAGTTTGATAAGGTAATTGAAGAATAGAGGAATAAGAATGTAGTGTCCTCAATAACATCATGATTAGCTTGATACTCCTAAGGTTCCAAGTTGGAAAAACACTCTAGCAGTTGTCAAGAAAGCTAATGAAGTATCTTGCCCTCCCACCCTCTCCTTTTGTGAAGAGGAACCAATTGAATTCAAGGCAAAATTTGAGCATCCAAGTGTGGGGAATTTTTTTTCAAGACTAATTAATGAGGTGGTAGTCCTTCAAGAGCTTGATCATGTTACATCTATAGGTTAGTTTCAAGAACACTTAGAAAAGGATACTTCAAGCACCTATGATGAGGAGATCACTATGGGTACCCCTATCATCCAAATAGATCAAAGTTTTAGCATGAAGGGAAGTTTGATGATGTAGAGTAGTCACAATGGCATGATGTTGAAGCTAAAAAACTTATCCTCTAGGAGATAGTCATGAAAACAATCTACTTGAACCCATTGTTTAAGCTAATAACATTTAAAGTGAGTTAGATGATCCTTGGTAGTAGTTGTACCATCAATTCTTAGGTGATATTGAATAACTCGACATGATAACATGGAATGATAGAATATAATAATAGGTTGAGGTCTCAAGTGAAGGTAACACTAATGGTTTAGAACTTCAAAAAGATAATTCAGGTTTATAAATAGAAAATCAAGATGAGTTGGAGCTTGAATGGATCAATGAGCTTCTATTCTCCATAGAAGATGAGGACGACCAAGTTACAATAGAACATGAGCCTTGTTATGACTTTATGGAAGAGTTAGAACTACTTGATCAACAGAATGATTCACAAGTGAATGATAAGAATGATAATGAACTTCATGTATTTTCAATTTATCATGAAGAGATTTAAATTTTGGAGGACTTAAGGAAATTTTGTTCAATTTTAGATAATCCACCTCTATCCCATGAGGAGCTTGAGAAGGGTCTTAAAGAGAACACTGTGGGAGTTGATCCTTTTGAGTCTCATAAGCAAAATCAAGGAGAGTGTAATGCCATGTGCCAGTCCTACTTGGACATGTTCAAGAAGTTTGAAGAATTTGATAAGCAAATGATTCAAGAGGAACAAGAGTAAGTGGTTGATGAAGAATGCAAGGTTCCTAGTGAGTAATTATGTTTTGAGGATCATCTTCAAGAGGTTCAAATGTAAGGTCCAACAATGTATGATGAACATGATACTCTTCAAGATGAGAAATAAACTAATTTTTAAAAGCTAATTGAAACAAAGGTTGTGGTTGCTACCCCTATTAGTGAGGATGTGATAAGATTGAGATCCCCACACATTGCCAAAGGTGATCATCAAAATTAAGTAAGGGCTAAAGATCAAGATGAATATGTCTACATTGGAGACACATTTGTTCTTGGTGATCCACTTGAGGCCAAGACAAGGAAAATAATGTTTAAGTAAGGAGATGATCAAGAAATATCAAATCTTAACCAATAACCTGAATACCATCTTGGTTTACTACCAAAAGATGACTTGATAAGCTTTCCATTTGTTCTAAGAGGATCAATCCTTAAAAGCTAATTGTACATAGTAGGTGTGTGCTTTCTTAGTTAAGTATTGGTTTTTCTTAAGTGATTTATAACACATGCATGTCTTTTATTTGTGTGGGTTGTTGTTGTTTGGAGGCAATTAGTTGTTCTTGTTGTTCAAGGGTCTTGTAGAGTGGTTATCTCAATTGAGTCATGGATGTTATGTAGGAAATTATGGGTTCTCTTGACCAATAGGCTGGTCAACCCTATGAGTCAATAAATGAAGTTGACAATTTGGCCTCCCATGCCAAATGTTAACCCCTAAAATCAAAAACTCTCCCATGACACCCACCCAACCATATACATGTGATATCCATGCGTTATGATGTCTTCTAAATGCTTCTTGAGATTCATTTTAGTACTATTAGAGGTGTCATGGTATGTACTAGAGCCTACTTGTGATCTCATCATGTCATAACTATTTTGAGGCCTTTGATTGATGCATTAAGTGGTCATGGTGGCCATTGAATGAGTAAGAGAGTGTCAAAATGTCTTATAAAGTCAAGAGAGTGATTTGTTCCCTGTTTGACAAAGTTAAGAATCTTTAGCATAGGTTAAGGTAATTTGACAAGGTTAAGGTTTCTAGTTCTTATGGTTTCATGCCTATTTTAAAAAATTCTTAAATAAGACCTTTTTTAATGTGACAGTGGATATGTTCAAACCCTTTTCAAGTCATAATATGAAGTGCAATGATGTGTTCAAGGTCATTATTCATGGTGTACTTATCTAAATTGGTTGCAAACATTGATTCACCCTTCAAAATCATCAAGTGACCCTTAAAAACATGCCATATGAGTATATTTTATTGTAAACCTTTGGAAAAGGGGAATATTTTAATGTCATATTATCTATAAGGGTCCTAAAAGGGTCTCATTTTAATCACATTGTCTCTTCAAGGTTTTTCATGCTTAAGGGGGTCCATTTTGGAACTCAAATCCACCTTTAACTCACCAAATGGGTTCCACACATGGGAAAGATGCATAATTTCAGCTTCCCCAACCATACCATAGGTTTTTAAATGTAGTTTGACTTCTATTTTCCTTCCCTTCATCCTCCAATGGCATTTCAAGACTTGAACCATGAATAAAATGTAGAAAAGAAGGCATTTGCAGGTGTTTTGTAGCCTTGTATAGATATATATGGTCAGGTCCATATAGAGAAAGGTCACATATTGCATGAGGATTCATGTCAAATGTCTTAGAGGAGTTTTGAGTCCAAAATATGCAAAATAGGCCCAAGTCCATTTTTCTTTCTCCACCAAGCTCTTTGATAGCCATAAACAAGCTTTCAGGTTTGTGGGTAGTCCGTATAGGAGAGAGAAGGTGAGGATCCAAAATCTTGGAAAAAAATAAGGGTAAATCATCACCTTTTTATCCTAGGAATTAGTCTAAAAATTCATGGCCTATACTCTATGAACAAACATTAAGAACTTAAATAGCCATATTAGCCTTCTTCATCTGTACAAGGGTTAAAGTTGCATAATTTTGGTACCCTCTTGAAATGGTTTTGAAATAAATGTTTGGTTATGTATTATACATGTCCTCACATCCCATATCCATCACACTCCACCCTTGGTTCACACATGTTGGCCTTATGATCAAGAAAATATTCAAGATGTCACATGTGTAGGCTGTAGATAATGTTGCTTCTTAGTGCAGAATCCTTAAGGCATGATAGTGTAAATGGTTAATAGTTTTGGGTTGTGTGATAGTTTCTTCTAATATACTTAGCCTTACATACCTCCCAATCTCAGTTGAGCCACCATATGGTTAAGCATATCCTTCAAGTCCTGCCTCCAAGGTGACTATTATTCATGTAGTGTGGTCTCTTTATAAGTGTGAATAGGGTGGCTATAGAGAACCTTTGGGACAATGAAGGAAAGGTATATTCAAGCATGGGTAGTGTTGAAATAATATTAAATAAACCCAAGATACCAACTCCATCAACTCACTAGGGAAAATGAAGATAGGCTCATGAGCGAAGGTTTAATTAGGCTTGAGGGAGCTGAGTAGTGATACTCAGGTTTATGTATGGAAACATGATTGGAATTGCTGAGCCTTGAAGACATTAAGAGACCTAAAGGGGAGATTTAAGTATCTAGATATAAACATGGTAGGTATAGGGAACATATTAAAATAGATATCAATACACCAACTCAGCCCCAAAAACGAACTCAGTCAAGATTCTCATTGAATGCACACATAAGATTATGACTGTAGGCTAAAGGTGATAATGGTGTGATTATATTGAAGAGCTTCAGGAGGATAGGAAGAGGAATTATGAAGAGTCATAAAAATGTGGTGGCATTAAAGGGAATAAGAAAACACAAACCCTTTTCTCTAATGAGACACTCTCATAGTCAACAGGCCTAGAAAGACCACCCATAGCCCTAACTATCAGTTAAAGACAATTTAAGCATCAACCCTGCTTCAAAAATATTTAGGATAGGTGAGGAGGGTGTATTGAGAATAAACAAAACCATGGATAGGATGATTAATGTTTGTGAGTGGGGGAGATTTGTCATGGAGGAAGAGATCTTACCTCTCATCTAATGATACAGTCAAAGGTATAGGACTGCCACCTATAGGCAGGGTCTTAGGTAATAGAATGAAATGTGATGGAACATGCTTAGTGAAGAGAGTGAAAAATAGGTAATGAGAGGTTTTGAATTGTATCTTAAATTATTATCCTCCCTTTAGTGCTTTATCTTTGAATACAACAAGAATCGAAAGGCCTAAACTAGCTACCAATAGGCTTGATTATAGAAGTGAAAGACATTTACAAGTCTTTGGGTGTTAGAAGGGTTGGAAAAATCTAAGAGGGAAGTGAGGAAGTGTAACATATGTTTACAAGAGACTAAGATCCTAAGATGAGTAAGGTAGCCACTAAAACCAATCATTAGGTTTATATAGACTGAGGTCCTCATAAAAACCTATGCCTGACTATAAGAGCATGTAAAAGTATGTAGGGAACAAGGTTGAAGGAGGCTCAATCCAAAATATGTTTCCAGACCATGGGAAGGTATTTCATGATTCAAAATACATCAACATTGTTTAAGAGAGTTGAAGGGGTTATCCAAGTCTCCAATACAACTGTTTAACATTCAGACTAGGCATGACGATAGTGGCCTATTAGACAAACCTAAAGGTGAAAAGGGGTGAAGATGGTGTTTTGGGTTGATAAGGGAAAGTGAATAAAATATAAATTAGATTGAAAAGAGTGATTTGATGGAAATAAAGCCATCAAGGACAACCTACAAGTCATCCAAGATATTGGAACCCAGTTTAGGCCTGTAAGGCCTACAATTCATTCTTGACCACTCAAAACCCCACCTCAATTCTTAGTGACATAAACAAACCCCAAAGCAAAATCAAGATCATGATAAGGTGAATGAGAATGTTTTATATCTTAAAAGGGATATTTTAGGTAGAGGAAAGCAATAAATGGTCAAAATTAGTCTTAAGACCCCTGTAGACACTAGAAAACCACACACATGATCCTAGTTGTCAAAATGCCTTGGGTTTCTCTTTAACCTCTTTCATCTATACCTTCAAGGTCAAAAAACCTTCTTGACCTAACTCACTCACCTAACCCAGAGTCAAGTTAGCCACCTATCTAACTTAATTCAGCTCTTAACCTTTTTAACCCACCTTTTCCCTAGACCCTCGATCGATGATGATCAAGTTTTACCACCTAGACTTTTGGCATGTAAGCCACATGTAAACCACCACTTTGATTTTCTAAAAATAGCTTGTCTAATTATAGTTATGAGCCCTTTGCATGGATGAATTATAATTAGAAACCCTCTCCAAGCCCTAGTTACACCTTCACTTCTACCTCTTGCTTGTGCTGATAAGAGAGAGGCCAAATCCATCTACAATTGTGATCAAGAGCTTTCTGTATCCAGAATCTCTTTTTGCAAGTCAATCAACATCATCAAAATTATCAAGCATAATCATCCATCTGATTGGGAGCTGACTCACCATCACCTCTCAACCACGCTTTTAGATAGAGTTACTCTACTGGAATCAAGCCATCTTCCACCAACAAGCAATCCATCTCAACCATCCAACAAACTAACTTTTGTGCTTTCTTATCTATAAGTCTTCCTCCTAAGCAAAAGAGGAGCTATTCACAATATTTTGATTCAATGTGTGCATAAAAAAATAGGTTTTCAACCACACCCATATCAAGTTTATTTTTTCTCTACCCTAGAACTTAAAGTGAAAATTTACATGAATGTTTATTTTCTAATTCTGGCATGCCCGGTAGGACCTAGAGTCTTTACTCATGTTTTTATTTGCATTTTATATGTTCTATTCTCTATCTGTGCTCATAATTGAATCTAAAATTTCTTTTGAGCTTAAAATCAACAGCATCTATTTCTTGATTTTAACATTAGTTCACTTTGAATTAAAGCACAATAATCTTATCATAATGCCATTTTTGTTGCCAACACTAGCCAAACCACTTTCATCAATCAAACATCAAAACAATTTGAGATAAGGCTTGATAGGGATTTCATCACCTAGCAGTCACCTTACCCTTTCCCAATGATCCTACTTGGAGGTCATTACCAAGGGGAGAACCAACTTATCTCTCTAATTGAGTATAAACTCTAGATATCAATATATATTAGCTAAGCACCCAACACTCTTATCGCTGCGGGACCTTGAAGTGAGGTGGTAGGCCTTAATACCAAGCCATGTATTGATTCCAATATAGATTCTTTTGAACACAAATGACTTGAAACCAACCATAGACTATGTTGTTCCCCAAAAGTAGTATTCATTTTTGGGACAACATTTGAATTATTTTGGTCTTATAGACCAAAATTGTCTCTTCCATTTTTAAAAATTGTCCTAGACATTCAGATTCCTCATTTTCCAAGATTCTCAGAAAATTTACAGACTTTACAGGTCAAGTTTAATGGGTTTTACATGTTGATTTCTACAGACTTTGTTTCTACAAGACTCTACAGGCAAGTTTATTTATACAGGTTCAAAGGCTTCTGCAAGTGGTATCATTCAAAAGAATCAGTTTCCAAACACTTGGTCATTTTTTGGGATTGGTTTAGAGCTTCAGTTCAATCAAAAATTTCCATTGATAAGCATCTAAGTGAAAAAAAGAGACTTGAACCATTGAACTGTTGAACCATTGGATCATTTTGGTTCAAAAGTTTCAACGGGTTCAAGGTTCAACAAGTTCAACATCTTTGGCCAGAGTTAAACACTTCTTCAAGGTTCAAAGTTCAATCACTTCAATTGGTTCATCGGCTTCAAGACACTTGGCCAAATCAAGGTGGCTTGAACCATTGAACTGTTGAACCAAAACTTGGTTCAACTGGTTCAAGGTTCAATGGCAGGTTCAACCAAAAGAACAGTTCAAATGGCTCGGTTCAACCAAGTGGTTCAACTCTTTATTTCATTCAGTTGGTTCATTCTTTTAGTTCATCCTTTAGTGCAACATCTACATGTTCAACAACAGGTTCAAAGACATTTTTCAAAGCTTTGTGTGAACCATTGAACCAAAATTTAGTTCAACGTCTTGGTTTAATGAACAAGTTCATCCACTTGTTTCATTCACTCGATTCATTCGATTGAACCATTGGCTTGAACCACTTTGGTTCAACCAATTGGTTTAACGAGATGGTTCAACTATTGGTTCAAACGCAAATTTATATGTTTGGTTCAATGCTTAGTTCATCAGCTTATTTAATTCATTCAACCATCGGCTTGAACCATTTTTGGTTCAACCGATTGGTTCAACGTCAAAGTTCAAAGGGGCAGTTCAATGCAGGAAGAGACTTCTCGAAGGACAAGTGCCCTTGCGGAGGACACTTAATCAATAAAAGCACAAGGAAGCCAAAAGGTAATTCTTTCGGATTTGTTTAAGGCATTCAAAAATTGGCTAACACTTAATTCTTTCAGACTTCTGTCTAAAGGAATTCCTTCGAACAAAAAGTCTGAAAGAATTCTAAGTAGCAAATGCAGGCAAAGTCTGAAGACCAGTCAAAGATTTTGTGGAAATTTTTTTTGTGGACTTTTGTCCACGGGAATTTTGCCTAGGCAAATTGTCTGTGGGAATTTTCCATGGGACAAATGTCTGGGAAAATTACCCGCAAAAGAAAACACCTGGGGAAAATGTCCATGGGGAACTTTCATGAGAAAAATCCTAGGGATTTGTTCGTGGGAACTATCAAGGCAAAGGGCCGCCGAAGGACCTTGAAGGGCATGTGCCCTTGCGAGGGACTCTCGGTGGCCAAAATAAAAGGCTATTCTGACTTAACACAAGTCATTTCTTAAGGCCCAAAAGGGCAAGTCAGAATACAAAGCTGAAAACCAAAAGAAGACCAAGGGGTGATGCCCCCAAAGACGTCAATTCAGGACAGTGAACTAGCCATTGAGAGCACATTGACGGGCATGTAAACATCAATTTTAAAGATAGTGAAATAGCTATTGATCTTTTAAATTTATAGATCTGAATGCATTCCCAGAATTCAAGACCAAAACCAGCTGAAAGCGAGGAAAGATAGAACAATGGATGAATCCAGGACCTGATTCAGTTAACCAGAAAAGGAGGAACGATGAAGACAAGATCAGACCGCCAGATGGATATTGAAAGTTGTAATCTTTCAATTGTGTGGCTTGTTTATCTACATTGAAAAGAGCAAATGGGTAAAATGCCCCAAAGTTCCAGCCTATCTTCCTAACATTTCCCTATGCATCATGATGTATTACTATTCTCGAGTCCTTCAAGTGGCTATATAAGGGACTTTCTTTCATTGTAATTGGACTTTCTGTTGATCATATTTTGTTAATGGAATAAGAAAGCAAGGGACTTTTTCAGACTTTGTGCTGTGATATCTTTTTTGTTCCATTAATTTAACAAGTAGGATTAGTAAAATTAGTTAGGAAGGTGTCCTGAAGAATCAACTGTGAAGAGACTTTGTGCCCCCATAGCTACCTTCAGTGTGTTTCTTTATATTGCTATGTAAAGGATTTTGAGAAGACTTTGTGCTTTCTTCATCCTTCGTATATTAATTTTGAGTATTATAGGTGTAGACTTTATGCTGTGTCGCGATTTGCTGGTTACCATACCTTCAGTTACATTCTGCTTTTATTTCCAGGAGTATTCTTGTGGTTGGCTGAATAGTTCTTCTGAAAGAAGAGGAGTATTGTCTATCATTCCCTTGAGTTTTTCCTTTATTTTGTACACATCATCTCTAAAGAAAGAGAGATGGATGTCTTGTCTTACCCATGAGTATTATTTTCTATTTATACATACATATAGCATATCCATAGGGAACCTCCCCTTGATGAGAGGAGAGAGCAATCTCCTTCTGATGCGATAAACTTACACATTTAGATGACTAATCTTCCTACTTTGGCTGATCAGACCTATTTTGTTTATCAGTATGTTGATAGACAAAATATTCAACCAATAGACTACTTCTATAATACCTAATTTATAAGCCAACTTCTATCACACATTCTCATAAACTAAGGCATAAACCAAAAGTGAGATTAAAACTAACCTCTAGGCTTAACGTAATTTATAGTGTGTGTGTTGATTTTCTTGATCATTTTATTGTCTTCTTCCTATTTGAGTGGTGAGTTTATTCTTGTTATCTCTCCTTTTTTTTTTATGGTTCTCACTTGCTAGCAGTGAAGAGACCTAGTAGAATAGAACCCATCATTTGGATCAACCTCTTCCACCTCTTCATCTATGGAGTACATCTTTGAGGTAGAAGATACACCTTGTATGTTGGGAAGCTCTACTTTTCCATAGGTATTTTCTCAAGTAGACATGGACTTTAACACTTTTTTAGACAAAAATCTTGTTGCCCTTCAGCACTACTTAACACCTCCCCTCACCATGCCCCAATTTTAATGGCATGCCATCCTACCTTATGAGGGGTATCCCTATTGCTATGGTCACCACCCAATCTTTAACTACCCAGGCATATTTGTCTACTAACCCCTTTGATGCCACAACTAAAAACCAACCTATCCAACCAACTACTACCCTTACACCTTCTGCCCCTACCAATGACTCTTCCACCTTAGAATGAACCCTACCATTAACCCATCATGCTCCACTTACTGCTGGAGCACCTACCACTAGTACTACCAACCTTTCCTCTATCAACCCCAACCCATTGGTCAATACCCCTTTACCAAGCTTAGGGTTTATCTATCCCTTCTACTTCACCACCTACTAGGACAAAGGTCACTACGTCTCTTTTAGTTACCAACCCAACTACCGTTCATGCCTAATCTGCATGGACTCCTCAGCAGGTACCCATTGTACCCAATCTAGAGTACATCCCTAACCCAAAAGGGTATGTACCCACTACTCTACCACCACCATCCATGTATCTTTACATACCACCTACCCAACCTTTAGCATCCACATTCCAAAATGTGACAACCTCTCAACCACCAAATAATTACCACTATGTTATCCAATCTCAACTGTAGTATCCACTTTACAACCCTCCTGGTCCAACACCTCAAACCAACCTAATGAAGATTCTCATGGACAAGATGACAAACCTTGAGTCATCTATTTTAGGGGCTCATAACATCCTATCCTATGATTAGATTTTTAATGAACCTATTCATCCCTTTGTCCCTATCAGACCTTACCCTCCTCAATGGGAGCTTTAGAAATTTACCAAATTTCAGAGTAAGGAGGACCCCCAACAACACCGTAGGGATTTTATACATGCATGTTACATGATTTTTTACGATGATGCCCTTATCCTCAAAACCTTCCCCATGTCTTTATCCAGCCTGACATCTGACTGGTATAGTTCCCTTACTAGGCATTCAATCTTTTCTTTCACCCAATTATCTCAAGTCTTCTTGGATCACTTTTCCATTAACATTTCCAATAAGGTCTCTATCACCAATCTCTATTCTATCAGATAATTTGACGATGAGTCCATTGTTGATTTATTGCCCATTAGAGAAGCTTGATTAGTTAGCTTTCATTTTCCTTGCCTCAACCTGAACTTATAGAGATTTTTGTTTGAGCTTATGCCAAACATATATCTTCTACACTTCATGTCCAAAGCTTCAAAACTTTTGATGAAGATTTTACCATGGCACATAAGCTAGAAAATTAGGCCATAGACGAGGGAAAATTGAAGTTATGAAACAAAAACTCTACCTTCAAGACCAACTAAACCTCTTCCTCCAAACTAGGTAACCAAGCCAACACTGGAACCAAGAGCAAGGGAAATACGAATGTAGTTATCCTTAAAACCACCCTTCCACCCAATGTCAATCAACAAATTCTCCCATTACCTTAAACCAAAATATAAATAACCCAAACTGAAACAACAAAAAATAATCTTGTGCCTCAGTTATGGAGAAACTACTAAAAGCTAACCTCATACAACTTTCCCCCATCAAACCTCCTTGGTAGTTTGATTCTTCTCATCCAACACATATTTGGTACAATGAGAACAACTTTTGTGATTTTCATCGGGTAATTGGACATGACATCAGCTGATGTAATACTTTCATGAATGTTGTTTAGAGCTTTATCGACAAGGGGGAACTCATGTTAAATAATCCCAATGCCCCTCAAAATAAGGCTCTTGATATCTTTAGGAAGCCTTTTCCCAACCATGACCCTATCAAAACCAAGGACACACAAGCTAGATATTGTTAAGATGCCCACACAGTCAATATGGTCCTTGATATGCTTATCAATCTGACCATCCAATCTACTTGCTTTTCCCCCACTTTACCTATCGAGGTGTTGGAGTCACTTTCCCTTCCTTTAGAGGCCCAAACTGAGGAGTTCCTTTTTCCTTAACTTCACTCATAGAGGCTTAGAAATCATCAAACACCCTTTGAATAACCTATCTGAATAAACAACCATTCCTAACCCACCATCTCCTCTAACTGTAACACAAACCACAACTATGGACATCATGCCTAGGGGAGTAACTTTTTCATAAACACCCCTGATGGAGCATCCACCCAGTCCAAACTTGCATCCCTTGCTTGAGGAAATAGATGAGGCTACCAACCCTCCTCCTCAATCCATAGGTGTATCTTTGACACCCACTACTTGAGAGGCCATACTTATATACAAAACTTTTTCAAACTCATTCAAAAGTTAGGTATGGTCACAAAATTGGACATGGATCAAACCAAAATTTGGTAACAGTTAGGGATTTATTACATCAACAAACTTGAACCTTTTGGCACAACTTTAACTAACCAACCCATAATTTATCCACCACCTCTTAAATTGATCAAAACTTCTACAAACCCCTCACCTTCTCAGTTAACCAAAATAACTACCTCTCCAACAACTGCACCACCAACCAAACCTTATAAAACTTTTGGTGCCTTCCCTACATGAAGCTTGGTTCACCCATCTTTGAAAGTAGAATTAACCCCATCCAAGCCTCAACCCAAACCAACCAAAGGGGAAAACTATTGGAAAGCTACATGACTAATATTCTACCTCCCTCTATCTTAGGGCCTCACCCCTCAACTTTGCCTAAAAAAAAGCTCCTTTTAACATATGTTATCCACTACCATTGGTTACACCAACCCACCTAGTATCTAATGCATTGATCCTTCTTATATTACCAATAACCAGACTATCAACCTCAAATACCCCAACAACCAGTATACCCAAACCAAAACCATTGACCAAAAACACCACCTTACTAAAATCTTCTCTGACCAAACCCATTGTTACCAACATGCCCTTCTTCCCAACCAAAACCACAACCTCTAGACCTTCCCCACCTCTATTGAGATCCTATACAACCATTATTCAATGATTATCATAGACCTCCTGCCTCACATTACCTCCTATCAGACCTTTTGATCCTCTTGGTTTGAAGCCAGCTTAGTATAATGACTGTCAAATCTATTCCTATCATAAGACACCTAGGTATGATACTGAGAATTGCAAATCTCTCCAAGCCATTATCCATTAGCTCTATGATGAGGATGATCTTTTACTAGATGAAATTCCATTGACTCCTCTTTCAATACATCCAACAGTCATTTGCCAACACATTCCTAATCCTGCACTCTCACCTCAGAGTGACGAAGAATCTACCCAACCTCCCATCACACCTTCACCCTCTCTGTATACCATTAATGTGGTCACATGATCACAATAAAAGGATAAAGGGAAGGCCAAAGTGTCCATTCCATGGACATACCCCCAACTCATCCTGAACCAAACCTGATCCAAACCTCTACATCCTCAACTAAACCCAAAGTTACCATCTTAGGCACCTTTGAGGCTAACAAGAGGGTCATTCTTAAGCAACTTCACCAAACTCCAGCTAAGATGAGCCTCTACGAGCTCATTTCCACCTCACCCCATCATCATCAGACCATGATAGAGGCTATGTAAGCTATTAAGGTTTAACCAGATGACTCCCCACCTATAGAGGCCTTTGTAGGTGCTCTCCAACTCTCCACCCTTGTTACTTTCAAAAACTCAAAGATACCCTTTATCCACCCTAAGGATCCATATCCTCCTCTCTTTATTATTTCCCACATCAACTAGATCCACATCAAATGGGTTATGATCAATGGGGGAGCTAACATCAACATCATCTCCTCCCATGCCTATGACCAACTCAAATTACTAGATAATGTCATGTCCCTAACTTTAGCTATGCTTTGATCCTTTAATGACACTATGACCACTACCTTGGGAACTATTATCCTCCACATTCATCTAGGACCCTGTATGCTCCCTAAACTTTTCTATGTGGTCTAAAGTCAATTCTATTATAATTTTCTATTAGGGATACCTTGGATCTATGCTATGAGGTGCATCCCTTCTACCCTCCACCATTATGTCAAATTTAAGCATGAAGGTCAAGTTATTACCATACAAGCTAATCCATTCCCTTTTATAACATGCAACATAACCTACCAACCTAATGATGTCCTCTTACCTTTAAAAAAACCATCCCAAGCATCCATCACCAAGCCCTCAACCATGAAGCCATCACTTCTCCTCTCAAGGAGACATCTACCAGTTCCTCTATTCTTGTGGACTAGATACACGCCACTAATCTCTTGAAATCTACCTTCCAACGCTTTACCCTTGGATAATACTGACTCCTTACCCTCAATGCTTTTCCTACTCCCCAAGAGTATAGAAAACTCAAACATCAACCAGGTTATGACCCTAGCATTAGATTCATTACTCCCTAAGGGCCTCTGAGCTGTCAAACCCATTGTATCTATGGGGGAATTGACAAGCCACCTGATGTTACTATGACCCCCTCTCTCCCACAACTATTGACCTTTACATTCTCTTACTTGGACAACTTGGACTTTGCTAGAATATACCTTCATAGGTGTGCCTAGAAAGTACTTGTCTTAGGGTAATATGAACATGGACCACATACATTGATCTTGATGGAGACCCAAAAGCCTCGTGAGAAACATGGCCTTGGATTCATTCTACCCAATAAGAAGAAAGCCAAACAACCCATCACTCCCATTGTTGAATAAAATACCCCTTCCTCAACAACACCCTCTTCACCTGAGTATGAGATGAGGACATTATCCTGCCTAGCTTTTTTTTTTGTCAATATGATTACCCTTGGTCCCTTGACTTATCAAAAGGAAGGGGTGCCAATATCCATCCTCAACTGGTGGGAGAAGACTCAACTACCATTAACACTATCTAGTGCCAGGATAATGATTCTATTCTCACCTACCTTGGTGCACTTGACTCCTCTATCCACAAATCCTTACCTTTGGAGGCTTCAACAATGTTAAATGAATCCACTATGGATATTGACATAGCCAATTTAGACAAAGCTCATATTATAAAATTGGGCCAATCTCTCACCCTTGGGGAACTTCAAAACTTCACCACCTTCCTCCAAGATAACAACATTACATTCACCTAGTCATATGCCAACATGCCTAGTATTGACTCAACCATTACCAACCAAAAACTTATAATGAATCATGATGCTAAGCTTGTCAAACAAAAACTTTGATAAATGCATCCTTGTATATCCCTTCTTGTCAAAGAAGAGACATAATGCCTCTTATCTATCAACTTCATTCAACCCATTGGTTATCCCCAGTGGGTTTCAAACATTGTGCCTACCCCTAAATCCTTAGGGGGACTACGTATCTATGTGGAATTTTGTGACCTCAACCTCACCTACCTAAAGGATGACTTTCCTCTACCTAGCATTGTCTAACTTGTTGATCTTACAACAGGCCATGAGATGTTGTCCCTCATGGATGGATTCTTGGGTTATAATCAAATTTTGATTGCCCTTTAAGATCAACACAAAAATACTTTTATCACCCTATGGGGGAATTTTTATTATAGGGTCATGCCCTTTAGTCTTAAGAACACTGGTGCAACCTACCAATGTGCTATGACCTACATCTTCCATGAACTTATCCACACAATCATCAAGGATTACGTGGATGACCTCCTTAGAAAATACAAACTTCACAAGGACCACTTAGTTGTTCTCAAGATTAAATTTGAGAGACTTACCCATTATCATTTTTGACTTAATCTCAAGAAATGTATTTTTGGGATCTTGACAGGCAAACTCCTTGGCTTCATTGTTTCCTTTTGGGAAATCAAGGTTGATCTAGCCAAGATCAAATCTATCCTTGAGATGCTACCCGCAACTAATCTTAAGCAACTCCATACTTTGTATGGGAAGCTCTAATCCATTCGCCCCTTCATCTCTCAAATCTCAGATAGATGTCAACCCTTCCATCACCTCTTGAAAAGGACATCTCTTTCAAGTGGATTTTCAATTGTCAAAAGGCCTTTGAAGTACTCAAAGAGTACCTTTTATCTCCACCTATCCTCACACCTCCTAAGGATGACCAACCTTTCTACCTTTATATCTCTGCTACTAACCATTCCCTAGGGGCAATGTTTACCCATCAGAATGAACAACACAAAGAGCAAGCCATCTATTACATAAGCCATACCTTTATAGACTAAAAAAACTTGGTATACACATACCAAGAAACTATGCCTGGCCCTAGTCTTCATGGCCACCAAAATTTTCCACTACCTTCTTAACCATGAAACTTTCATCATAACCAATAATGACCCACTCAAGTACATGCATTCTAAGCCATACCAAAACCAAGGTATGGCCAAATGGCTCATGATTTTAGCTGAGTTTGACTTTGAATTCCTATAACAAATGTCAATTAAGGGGTAAGTCAATGCTGACCAATTGAATGATGCACCCCTACCAAAAAACCAACCTCCTCTAAAATTTATAGATGAGTCCACAAAACTATCCCTGGTAGACTTCACTGATCATGAAACCATGTTCTTCAATGGTTCCAAATGTCAGTGTGGTGGGGGAGCTAGTATTATCTTTATCCCCCTTGCTAGTGAACCACTTCCTCTATCTTTTAAACTTGACTTTGAATTTACCAATAATATGGCTGAATATGAAGCCCTAGTAACAGGTCTCCAAACCACATTAGCCTTAGAAGTCAGAATGATCAACATCTTTGGCAACTCCCAACTTGTGGTCGATCAAATCAATGTCATCTACCAGTGTAAGAATGAGATTTTTCAACTATATAGATAGTTAGTTGCATAAATCTTGACATCATTTGAACACTACCATATTCAAACCACCCCACAAATAACCAACAAGTTTGTCGACACTATGGCTTCTCTTGCTTCCTAGATCCCATCAACACCCTTGGACTCTAAGCTATCAATCATTGTCTATCACCTCATCAAACCTTCCTATGTCAAGTCATACACTCCAACCATATTTAATATGGAGGAGATCTAGCTTGATCTCTTGTATTAGCAAACCTTTGACTACCTGAACCTTGGCATAATTCCATCTGGCCTCTCTAGGAATTCTCATCAAGAATTTATTCAGAGCACCTCCTATTATACCATTATGGGAGGCATCCTTTATAAATGTGGTTTTGATGGCCTCCTATTTTGTTGCCTCCATGGTCCAAAAGCCTCTCACATTATCAAGGAAATACATGATGGTATCTATGGGGGTCACTTTAGTGGACTTGTTATGGCTAAATGCATCCTCCACCTAGGCTATTACTGGCCTACCTTTAACCAAGACTATTATGATTATGCAAAAAAGTGTGTCAAGTGCTAATAACATGCTAATTTGCATCACACACCCACATAACCTTCAAGTTTCTATTAACTTCTAGCCTTTTTTATAATGGGATATGGACCTTATTGGTGAAATTAACCCCCATTCTTCATAGTGACATCACCCTATCATCACTGTGACTGAATATTTCACCAAATGGGTGGAGGCTATTCCTCTTGTCTCAATAAAAGTTGAAAAGATTATCAAATTTATCACCCATCATATCATCTGCCTCTTTGGTGTTCCCCATAAGATCATCATCGATAATGACAAATCCTTAAAAAATAAACAAGTTTAAGGCCTTTATGATGTATTTGGTATAAAACTTAGTTTTTCATCACCCTATCATCCACACACAAATAAACAAGTAGAGGCCTCTAAAAAAACCCTTAACAACATGCTTGCCAATATGGTCAATGCCTTAGGTCAGGATTGGCACTTGCACACCCTTTCACCTTATGGGGATATCATACTAGCATCTGAACCCCTACAAGTGCTGCAATTTTTTCCCTTGTGTTTGGAGTTGAAGCTATGTTGCCTCTCGAGGTCCAAATACCCTCTCTTCACATATATTTACATGACCTTATTTTAGAAGATGATTATCATCAAAAATATTTAGCTCAACTTGAGCTACTTCATGAGCATCATTTGGCCACTCTTTCTCATCTCTATGTCTATCAAAAATGAATCAATTATGCTTATAACAGACACCTGAAAGTGCAAGAATTCAATATTGGATATCTCATCCTCAAGGAAAATCAACATGTAAATAATATGAAGAAAGGAAAAAGGGGAAAATTTGCTTTTAATTGGCTTGGAACCTACATCATAACCCATAAGTATGGATTAGGAGATTATCATTTGTCCTCTCTCAAAGGCTACCAAAACTTGAGCCTCTTAATGCTTCACATCTACATCATTTTTATTGTTAAATAGGGGTCACAAGCATCATTAGTTTAACTTAAGCTCATCCCCAATAACCACATTCATTTCCCTCTTGTTAAGGGCAACTGACTACAAATAAATCATATGATTATTTGTCACAGTCATATCCTAATCTTGAACTATGGGTACCACTACTCTACCTATGGCATGATTATCATGGTACTTCCTATCTCCTTGAGATCGGTTCCCATGGTCATTATCACCTACACCTCTTTTCACCTACTGAGCCTTCTTATGCTCTTAGTTTTTGCCTTCATAAAGGTAACCCTTTGAGCATGTATAAGCAAGTCTATGTCAAGCAAAATCAAATAACAACAAAAATAATATTAAAAGTCAAAAACTAAATCATGGGTCATTCTAAGCATTCATAGACTACTCCTTTGAAGGACAACTATTGAAAACTCATCTAAAATTACAAAATGTAAGGTGGACTACCCCTTTGAAGGATAACTATCACAAGCATTTGGACTAGGCACATAAACTGAGACCATTTCCTTGAAGGATGGCTAAGTAACACACTTGTTAAAAGCTAGCAATTTCCTGGAAGTTTCCCACATCGATCATCTTCCCCACCCACAAGCAAAATCAAAATAAGCAAAAATGCATAAGCAATAACAAAATAATTTTGAAAGCTACAATCGGCTATGATAAAAGCAATAAATCTTGGAAAGCTATAATTAGATCTCCTTAGTAGACTTCCCTTATCAATCAGTCTACACTTTATACATGAGCATAGACTTGATTATACCATCCTCTTGGAAACCTATAGAAAAGGCATGCTGGTCTCATAAAAGTTTCTAGTTCTACCCATCCTCCCTTCATATATCATATGCATGGGATTGTGAGCTTACTTGACATAATGTGATCAAGATACCCATTTGCCAACTAAAACAAACTAATGCGAAGTGTTTGAAAAGCTCACTTTCACTAAGCCATTCCAACTTTGGGTTTCATTTTTTGGTCCTTACCAATGAAGAGACATCACGTTTCTTTTCTTATATTTTATTGGTTCATACCTATCATGATCCTTATCACTTTCCTAAACATTTAGTTTCTTACCTACTTACTTTATGTAGTCTTATTACATCTTCACCCATATCCACAATATATCTCCACCATCATAAGCAACACATATCAAATCAAAAGCATTACATTATGAGCTATATCAATGAACCACATCATCTACCCATATATGATCAAAACACCATCATATCACATCATGACATAAACATGATCCTATCCATCTACCATCAAAACATCATGCAAACATATATTATATCTTGAATTCATTCTCATTGGCATAAACACAATCAATAATTGAAACAACATGAAAAATATCATATATCACCTACCAATCTATCCATAACATTACCACACTACATCTCATGCAAACCACATCATCATAACCATAACCAAATCCATTAGTGATTACATCATCATATACCATATATCACCCATAACACATCCTATCATACCCATGAAATAGATCAAAGCATCATAACTATCTTCAAAATATCACATGCCTAAGCTATCAAGTTAAACCTCTCATAAAGCATATACAAGAAACCATATACCATCAGCCATTAACATAAACATGAATAACCACATTAAGCATATCAACCTTGAACCATAAACATACATCATATATCACATCATAAATCATGCATCATCATCATATACATCATGTCATCATAAATAAATGTGATAATGTGTAAACTCTCTCCTAAAACATGTACATATCATTACATGAACACAAAGGCTGGTATCAAAAATAATATGCACTTATCTATATCGACATATCAACATATATGAATACATCGAGCTCTTAGAGCACTAGGATCACTGCCACTCGTACTACTATTACTAACCCCACCTATACCTATACCCCCATCTAGTGGTGATCATTTTAGGATACCTACCTAGTGACCCACTGTGGAGGCCTACTATCTTGGGGTAGCTATAGATGGTCCATCAACCAAAATAGCTCTGTACTCCCCATATCTCATCACCTATGGTAGCTAACCCAACACCATCTCCTCATAATACTTGAGATCCTTAATAGTGGCTAAGTATTGGAGCCTCTAAACTATTTGGTAGTTTTCCAAACATTGATACTGGTCCCCCTCCTACTTCTATCCTTTATCTAAGAGCATCTCTCTCCTATGTGACTACCTCAAAGGATGCCTATGCCTGATCTCACTCTACTATGATAGTCACCACCTAACCCTATAAGACAAAAATATGACCCTATATTATGTCCACTTGTAACTACAGTACCTATACCTGGGCCTATGCTATAGTGAGTGCTACTACCACCTGACCATCCCCTTAAACTTGTGCCCCTATTGGGTCTACATCCATGGCCTATTAGCCCCCATCACCCCATCTAATGTCTACTACAACATATCTGTCTTGATACCAGGCTATGTATCCATCAACAAATCTTGCATCATTAATATGGGATCTCACTAATATCTCCTCATAATCTAGCATAACATTTTGCAACTGTGGCTCAGGCAACATAAACTCAGCCTCCTCTCTCCTATATTGAGGAAAGTTAGGTGGGATCCCTTGAACCAACCCAAACTATCTTTGTATGTGATCAAAAGGGATGAGCTCATCCTCACCATCCTGATAATTATATATCCATCACTAACTTTGAAGACTTATGGTATGATATCTGAGTCCTGTCCACTAAGGCCACCTAATATATGGTCTTTATATAACATCTCTAACCACCAAACCCTCTAATGCATCCCAAAAACACTCAATATCTTTGGATCCTCCACCTGCCCCTATCATGGTGCCACCTTTCCTCTAATGTAAGAAGCCCACTATGTAATCAGTTAATAGATAACCCTTCACCAGAAACCCCAAGGGTCTTAGCACCTAAATATGCTTGAATACCCAATAGTGAAGTATAAAGCTAACACTGATCTCATACTATCTATGTGCTCAGAATCATCAAAGCTCCTAGTATATCTATACCAATAAAATTGGGGCCCATCTAAATATGGTACTCCCTAATAACATCTCAATTAAAATACCAAGTAACAGATGTATAAACCACCCTCCAACTAAATCAAGCAACATGAAACTCATCAAGACCATCAACATCATGAGTAAGCATCTATCCTCATGAGCCCTCTAGTATAATGAACCATAACGAAATCCACTTACATGAAAACATGCATGCACCTGATCTACACTATATATTAGATCCATGACATAGTCTATCTCATCACTCTTTGTGTGGTAGAATGGATCTCCTCAAATTAGAAATCACGTGATCTTGTGCACATCCTTTGGGAGTATGGTGATATCTCTAATCGGTAGCCAAAAAGTGTTCATCACAACATCCCATCTCTCGATGAGTGTGATGATCATCATAGGATCTTAGGGTAAGTGCTGATAGTGTCACATTACACCTAATCTAATAACCTCCATATGCCTCCACTCATTAACAGTCATGGCATCTTGAACCTATGCAAAAATCATGGGAACCCAATCCCTCAACTAAATTTTCTCATGGGCTTGCAAGCATAACATACACCCAAAATGCATACTTAATTTTTTACCTAAAGCTAAGTATTAACTTATACCTTTCTTTTAACCTATTACAATTCACCCCCTTATATCTACCCTACATATATTTTTCCCACACAACCTTATGCCTCTATTCAAACCTCCCCCCTCATATCCTTCTTTTTCAAAACCACACCTATTTTGTCCCCCTATACTACCAACACTTACCACACACTCATCAACTAAGATCATCATTGACTCGATAAACAATTATCTTAAAAAATCTATCAACCATCACCTATATTCTCTAATATTCAATTATTTTAAACAAAATACCTTTTTTAAAACCCTCTACTTTTAACCTGGTCCTTCAATCATTGATGGTTCCTAGAACCATCATCGATCTTTTAGGACTAGTTATCCTCCTCGAGCTCGATCAACACTGGTCGAGGTGAACCATCATTGGTCCCTATCTATACCTAGCAGTAGAAAGACTCAAACCCCTAACCTATATAAAACCATACCAATCTACCTAAATTACACCTTTTACAGTCTTTTCTACCCAACACCTACCTCATACACCTATATTTACCCAATTTTCCTACCCATTTGCCTGCTTTATGCAAAACCCTAGACTTAGGGAAACCAAACCAAAATACTTAAAACCCATTTTATCGCCTCTAATTCCTACCAAAACATGTTATTCCACCTATGAACTCACCTAAATATCAATTTAAAATAAAACCTACCTCATTCTATGATTGTTGGCATGGTCAAAGGCCTCCTACCACCACTCCATCGCATCTTCGACTACCCTCCATAGGCTTGATACTTATTCAAATAAATGAACTGATCCCAACCATCTACCTTAGTAGTGTCAGAACACAAATGACCACCACACATTATTCACCTAGAGAAAAACACCAAAAGTTAAATGGTGAAAAATAATTTACCTTTTCACTTTTAATAAACCAACTTTTTAGGGTTTCATCCTGACCATCGCCGGTCAAGGTGATTGACACTGGTCAACCCTTAGGGTAGCCCCTGACCATCATTGGTTAGGGTCCCCTTTCCCTTTTTTCAAAATTTGAAGAATCCCACCTAGTTGTTTAGCCTTTTATCTACCTAGGTAGGAAGAACTATATTTAGCTTAAAGTTTTTATTGGATATTATGTGCATAGAACTATGTAGGTAACATCCACTTGCCCAATGCATATGGAGTCTAATTGGCCATCAAATCTAAACAAAATCTCACCTTTATCCACATCCACCTTGATGTTGGTCATTTTTGACCCAACTTAGTCATGTATTTTGAACCAACCATGCTTGGTACTTTTGACTATACAAGCCAACCTTACCTTGTTGACTATTCATTCCTTGCACCACCTAGTGCACAACCAGATCATTTATCTTTCAAGAGAATTTCCTACCTTGAATACTCATGGAAACACTACACCTCACTTTGAAGACTAACATGTATATCCAATCACCATGCTTAAATGTGGTCATGTGATACACTAGTCACTTGTCCTCTTAGCACTGATCCTTATTTTTACCAACATTGGTAAATTTAGTCTTTACATGATCTTGACTATCACACTTGGTCACATTTTATGCACATTTTTACATTTCAAATGACTAACCATTCTTTTGTACCCTACCTCATGTCCCATCATCTACTCATTATCAAACCTTGACCTAATTCTGACTTACCTCATCAACTCCCAATTTGAGGGGGAATACTTCCTCCCATACTTGGGGTAATGAGACCTTTGACCACATTAGTTTTTTTTGTTTTTTGTATTGTGAATTCAAATATAGATAACAAAAAATGCTAAAATGGAGACATTTTAAAAACACACACTCTATATCTTAGTTGTCAAAATGCCTTGGGTTTATCTTTAATCTCTATCCATTATACCTATAAGGTCAAAAAACCTACTTGAACTAACCCACTCACCTAACCCAGAGTCAAGTTAGCCACCTATCTAATTTAATTCACCTCTTAAAATTTTTAACCCACCATTCCCTAGATCCTCGATCAACGATGATCACCATGACCGACCATAGTTTGGTTGCACCTCCTAGACTTTTAGCATGTAAGCCATATGCAAACCACCACTTTGATTTTCTAAAAATAACTTGTCTAATTTTAATTGCAAGCCCTTTGCATGGATGAATTATAATTATAATCCATATCCAAGCCCTAGTTACACCTTCACTTCCACCTCTTGCTTGTGCCTATAAGAGATAGAGGTTTGGTAGGCCAAATCCATCTACAATTGTGATCAAGAGCTTTATGTATCCAAAATATCTTTTTGAAGGTCAATCAACATCATTAATGTTATAAATTATCATCAACCATCTTATTGGGAGATGAATCATAATTGCTTGTCAACTAAGCTTTCAAGTATCATTACTCTACTAGAATCAAGCCAAATTCCACCAATAAGCAATCAATCTCAATCATCCACCCAACTAAATTCTGTGCTTTCTTATCTGCAAGTCTTCCTCCCAAGCCAAAGAGGATCTCTTAATAATCTTCTAATTCAATACACACACAAAAAAATAGGTTTTTCAACCATACCCATATTGAGTTTCTTTTCTCTCTTCCCTAGAACTTAAAGTGAAAATTTACATGAAACAGCCCCTCTCAAGCTCCATAGTCCTAAGCAGTCACCTCGATCTATCCATTCAAACATATCTTTCATGGCAAAAGGAATTAGGGGTAAGTATCTTAGGGGAAGTTGGGCACCCCTATGCACTTAAGGTCCATAAAGGAGAGAGTGTGTTTTAGGGGTGTTGAGTTGTGGAGCTAGAAGTTTCACTAGTGTGTAAATGTGGAGGTTGCTAAGTTACACAGTAACTGACATCGGTCAGGCCAATCAACATTGGTTATCTTCAGCTACACAGTAATCGACATCGGTTATGGTTGACCGACATCAGTCAGATAGGAACCAACATTGGTTGTCTGTGTGTTTCCAAAATTAGACAGTGTTTCTAATTTTAGGAGAACAACTAGTTTGCATGTAAAGACTAATTTTAGTCTTGAGTCTGCATTTCTAATTATTATTTGGTTTGGGATCTATTTAAGAGACCCATGGGGCTGTATTTTAATTTGTGTAGAAGAGCAAGATCAGTTGATTTGTGGGGTAGTAAGATCAAGGAGATCTGCAAGTGTGCCAAGGTGTAAGCAAGATCAGGTAAGATCTACAAGGTGCAAGATCAAGAAGGTCTGTGGGGGTCAATGTAGGCAAAACAACCATTGAGTTGATTGTCACAAGGACTTGGAAGTAGGCAACAACAACCATTGGGTTGATTGTCACTGGAGGGAACAACTCGGTTATTGAGTTAATTGTAATTGATTGAGAGAGAGAACTCTTGAGGGAGAATTACTGTACACCCAAGAGGTGTGGGAAGAGTGAGATTTCTTCATTGTATTTATTTCTGAAAGAGTTTAATACAAGATTGTATTGTTTTTCGTATCACCTATTCTTTATTGTTTCTAATTTCTAGTTACTTATTACTTCTAGTTTAATTTTGTGTTTAGTTTCTTATACAAAGATAATCAATTGTACTTTAAGGAAGATCCTGACAGTTGGTATCAGAACCAGGTTCACTGACAAGTGGTTCATCAGAGCAGGTTAGTGTTTGTTGATTACAAGTTCACTCATAGGTGTTTCTGTTTGAGTGGGAGTAAAGCAATGGCAGAAGAAAGTAAACTAAGAATAGATAAATTCAATGGCAAGAATTATCAATTATGGAGGATGCAGATAGAAGATTATCTGTATCAAAAAGATCTGTACTTACTGTTGGGTGGGGTTTCAAGTAAGCCCACATATATGCAAGATGAAGAATGGAATGTTCTTGATAGAAAGGCTCTTGGATCTATAAGGTTGAGCATGGCATCGTCTGTGATGTCCAATTTATCACAGGCAAAGACAATGGTAGAGTTAAAGGATACTTTGGCAAATTTATATGAAAAACCCTCAACTTTGAACAAGGTATTTCTTATGAAGCAATTATTTAATTTGCAAATGCAGGAAGGTGGATTGGTATATAGTCATCTTAGTGATTTCCATGGATTAGTAAATTAGTTAAATTTAGACAAAATAGTTTTTGATGATGAAATTAAGGCTCTCTTTATCTTATGCTCTTTTCCTGAAAGTTGAAATAGTTTGGTAATGGCAGTTAGTAATACTGCGTCTGCTTCAAATATCTTGAAAGTTGATGATGTTGTTAGTGTAATCTTGAATGAAGAAATTCGCAGGAAAAGCACAGGGGAAACATCAGGTAATGCTTTAAGTGTTGAAAGTAGGAAAAAGCAAAGAGAGAAGGGCAAGCAAGGGAAATCAAGGTCAAAGATAGGCAGTAGATCCAAATCCAGAAATGGAAGAATAACCTACTGGAATTGTGGAAAGAAAGGACATGCAAAGAAAGATTGTTGGTTGAAAGAAGATTAGCATGAAGGTAATAAAGAAGCAAATGATGCAGGTATTGTTGCACATGATGCTCTTATATTTTCTTTGGATAGTCAGGTAAAATCATGGGTTTTAGATTCTAGTGCTTTCCATGCAACCCCAAATAGAGAATTTTTCCATGATTATGTCCATGGAGACTTTGAAAAAGTTTATTTAGGGGATGGTGAGCCTTGTCAAATTGTTGGCAAAGGAAAAGTGCAGTTGAAATTATAGAATGGCAACACATGGGTGTTGAAGGATGTCATGCATGTACCCATCCTAAAGAGGAATCTGATTTCTACAGAAAAGTTGGGTGATGAGGGTTGCACAGTAACTCTCACAGCTGAATCTTGGAAAGTTTCCAAGGGTGTACTTGTATTAGCTAGAGGTAAAAAAGTAGGTACACTTTATCTATCTACTTGTATTACTAGTTCTTCTTCTATTTTATCTACTTCAGATGTAGATGCAAAGATGTGGCACTGTAGGCTTGGTCACATGAGTGAGAAGGGAATGGATGTTCTTAAGTCAAAAGATAAGCTTTCAGATTTGATAGATGTAGATTTTTGTAAGCACTATATTTTTGGGAAATAGGAGAAAGTGAGGTTTCTCAAGACTGGGTCAACAAAGAAGAAGCACAGGTTAGAGCTTGTTCACACAGATGTGTGGGGACCAGCTCAGGGAGATTTTATTGGAGGATCACAGTGTTATCTTTCTTTCATTGATGATGCTATAAGAAAGGTATGGGTTTATTGCATAAAGAGGAAATTTGATGTTTTTGACACATTTAAGAAATAGAAAGCCTTGGTTTTCAAAAAGAAGGTGATGGACAGTGATCAGCTCAAGAGGTCGAATAATTTTGAGTAGGGTAATCTTGATTTGGATGAGGTTATGATCCAAAATGAGCTCATGGGTAAAAATCATCACTCACAAGAAAACACAGACACTGACATCAGTCAGGCAGAGACTGACGTCGATCAGGCAAGAATCAATGTCAGTCAGGTGAAGAGCAAAGTTGGTGATGTTGGGTAGGTTGAAACTGACATCGGTCAGGGATGTCAAGTGCAATTGACATCGGTCGGGTGTAGACCGAGAGATGACTGGATTCGATCACTGCTAAAATAAAATTTAGGCAGACAACAAGCCGTCAATGAGTCTCAAATGCCCATGAAGAGGTCTGAAAGGGTAAGTAAACCTCAAATTCATTATTCCCCTTATTTATACTATTTGTTGCTCACTGATGGTGGAAAATTAGGAAGTTTTGAAGAGGCAATGCAAGTAGAATCTAGGAAACAGTGAGAGCATGGCATGAATGAGGAAATTGATTTCTTGGAAGAGAACCAAATGTGGGATTTGGTAGAGTTGCCAGCTGAAAAGAAAGCACTAAAAAATGAATGGATTTACAAGTTAAAGAAAGGAGAGAATGGACAAGTGAGACATAAGGCCAGGTTATATGGTCTTAAGCAAGCTCCAAGACAATGGTATTTGAGGTTTGACAGGTTTATGACAGAGCATGGCTTTAGTCAATGTCAATGTGACCATTGTGTTTATTTTACCAGGTTGGATAATAGTAGCTACATTATCTTGTTACTGTATGTAGTGTATATTCTTGTTGTAGGGTCACACATACAGGGAATTACTGAGCTAAAGGTAAAATTAGCTCACACATTTGCCATGAAGGATTTAGGAGCAAAAATCTTTGGCATGATTATTTTTAGAGACAAGAAAAATCACAAGTTGATTTTGTCTCAAGAGGATTAAGTGAATAAGGTAGTGGAGAGGTTCAATTTGTAGGATGCAAAACCGGTAAGCACACCTATGGCTAGACAGTTCAAACTGAGCAAATAACAGTGTCCTAAATCATATGATGAGGTTGAGTACATGGTATGTACTAGACCTAATATTGCCCAAGCAGTGGGAGTTGTCAGCAAGTTTATGGCCAATCCAAGAAAGAAGCACTGGAAAGTAGTTCAATGGATTCTCAGATATCTGAGAGGGACCAACAACAGTTATTTATGCTATGCAGGGTCAAACACTTCTCTACATGGGTATGTAGATTCAGATATGGTAGGTGACTTAGATGGTAAGAGAAGCACCACAAGATATGCGTTCACTGTTGGTGGAATGATGGTTAGCTGGATTTCAAAGTTGTAGAAGGTTGTTGCCCTGTCTATTACAAAGACAAAATACATTGCAGTCATAGAGGCTAGCAAGGAAATGATATGGATGACTTGGTTCATGGAAGAGTTGGGAAAGGAGTAAGAGAGTTGCAGATTGTACAGTGACAGTCAAAGAACAATTCATTTGGTAAAGGATTCAGCCTTTTATTCAAGAACCAAACATATATAGCTTAGGTACCACTTCATTAGACAGGTATTGGAGGATGGTCAGTTGAAGCTGGAGAAGATCCATATGGATAAGAACCCTGCAGATATGTTAACAAAGCCAGTAACAAAGGAGAAACTAAATCTTCATTCAACTTTTGTTGGTCCTCAAGATTGAATTTGAAGATGGAGATACAAGCTAGAAACAAATTAGAGGATCTTGCTGTATAGGTACGAGTACAGGTGCAGCTATTTATCTTTAAGTGGGAGATTATTGAGTTGTGGAGCTAAAAGCTTCACTAGTGTGCAAATGTGGAGGTTGCTGAGTTACACAGTAACCTACATCAGTCAGGCCAATTGACATTAGTTATCTTTAGCTATAAAGTAATCAACATCGGTTATGGTCGGCTGGCATCGATCAGATAGGAATCGACATCAGTCGTCTGTGCATTTCTAGAATTAGACAATGTTTTTAATTTTAGGAGAACAACTAGTTTGCATGTAAAGACTAATTTTAGTCTTGAGTCTGTGTTTCTAATTATTGTTTGGTTTAGGATCTATTTAAGAGACCCATGGGGTTGTATTGTAATTTGTGCAGAAGAGCAAGATCAGTTGATCTGTGGGGTAACAAGATCAAGGAGATCTATGAGTGTGCCAAGGTGTGAGCAAGATCAGGTAAGATCTGCAAGGTGCAAGATCAAGAAGCTCTACGAGGGTTAATGTAGGCAAAACAACCATTGAGTTGATTGTCACAAGGACTTGGAAGTAGGCAACAACAACCATTGGGTTGATTGTCACTGGAGGGAACAACTTGGTTATTAAGTTGATTGTAATTGATTGAGAGAGATAAATCTTGAGGGAGAATTACTGTACACCCAAGAGGTGTGGGAAGAGTGAGATTTCTTCATTGTATTTCCTTCTGGAAGAGTTTAATACAAGATTGTATTGTTTCTCGTATCACCTATTCTTTGTTGTTTCTGATTTCTAGTTACTTATTACTTCTAGTTTAATTCCATGTTTACTTGCTTATACAAAGGTAATCAATTGTACTCTAAGGAGGATCCTGACAAGGGGCCCATCTTTATGAATCATCACTAATACTGCAACTAGGATCAAAAAGCTTGTAAGGAGCTCAAAGTTCACCAACTTACACTAATTTTTCTCTATACAAGATGCATGGGACTAGAAGATCTTCAAGACTTTTGAGGGTGTCTTTAGGCTAAATCTTCATGGCAAGAAGTTTTGGTTTAGAGGTATGTACTATATGAACCATCATTAAGATGGTGGACCTATAAAACCCTACATAAACCGTAAAACATACCTGATTTATGAAAAATTGATATATTTATAATAAAACAATATTTATTGGCCTGGAAAACATATTAAATTTATATTACACTTAGAGGATACCTCAACTATGATACCGATTTATACAGACTTCTATATGGACCTGTTAAAAACTATGTTTTTACAAGGATTTGAGCATAAAATAAGGTGTAGGGCTTGGTCAAATGTTTCGAATAATTGGATGAGGTTATATGATAATTTTTTCACTTTATCAAATCATTAAACACTTACAATTCTACCTTAAAGTGTTCACATAAATTTGTGCCATACAGACAGTTGAAAAAGGCTAGTACAAGGTGACCTAATCACTTAGTTGGGTAGAGTTGAAAGTGTATATTGCTTAGAAGGGAATGAGTCATGATGTGATGTGATTTTAAGGAATTTAAGCATGATAAAATATCATCTTTTAAGGCCATACTCAAGTTTTATGACCATCCAAACATGTGACACTAAACCGCTAGGCCTAATTGCCTAAGTGACCTACTTAGTCCAATAAGAGGACTAATGGCATAGAGGGGATGCTAGGAGGGTTAATTCAAGGTCATTAAACCATGTTAAATAATTCATGAAGTATAACATGACACTTATCCATAGTCATTATGAAAGATAAAGCAATTTCTTAGCCTAGTCAACATGCAAATAGAAGGGTGGGCTACTTAGTAACTCATGGTGGCCTCATTGAATCACCTTAATGACTTGTAACTATCATGAGGAGAGGGTGTATAAAAATATTTGGCATGGATAATACTTGATGGGTTCAACCAAGTCTACACCAACCTCCATTACTCTACTTCAATTCCCAAGTTTCCCATTGAAGACCACCAATGCATGGAGGGAGATATATGAGGACTGTTATGGCTAGTGTAACTATTGTGTGAGTGGACTATGGTCATTTATAACCTTTTATCTGCACCTCTACACTAATTTACCTCTATTTATCTTCACATTTTTGTATAAATTGAGTCTTTAAGGCCATTGTACACATCCCTCACCTAGGTATGAGGAAAATCTACTTGGATTTGTACCTTGTAGACCTCTTGGATTGATTAATGAATTATTGTAGATTCTTCATGTTAATCTATAGTGTGTATATTCTTGTGTTAATATTAATAAGTGGTATAATTTCTCCATTTTTAGGTCCTTTCCACACCTAGATGTTAGTAGGTTGTATGATATAGGTCATATGATGTGTTAAAAGTTGATTGTACTTGAAGTGTAACTTGGTTGGAAGTGTCTCAAAATAGGCCTCTCATCCATAATCTCTAAGTTGTATCCATCCACCATGAAATTCATATGAATTAATGATGCATATAATCCTTTGAGAGAGTGTTTTAGTTCATGTTTGGTTCATTAGTGTTGTTAAGAGTTCAAACATAGTAGATAAGCTATATTGGTGCATCACCATATTTAGATTAGGTTTCCTTTTATGCACTCTCTATCCATTTTATCTCAAACATAATTAGGTATTAAGAATCAAGCTTAAGTTTATATACCAACAGATCTATCCCCATAACCTAGAGGGTTGGTCCTTTTATAGGCCACCCACAACCTTTGGACCAATCCCATGTTATGCCAAACTTAAAGAGAAATGAACCATCTTCTTCGAAGGGTGAAGCTTGGAGTGTTAACAAGACCTCCAGTTCAGAATATATCACTTAAATCATATTTAAATATGCAAATAACATGTTCTCATACCATCATGACATTTAAATCCACTTGAAAGTACATTTTCACTACCATTAAGGAGTGTAGAAATAATGATAATAAATATTATCAAAGTTGAAGCTATGGTTGAAGAGCTCTAATTATGATGCTTCCTGACCAAAAATTGGCACTTTAAACATGTATATAAGGTATATAAAATTGATAACTAGGTTTTTGGCCTCCCATTATTCTCAATCGACAAACCCACCACCTATTCTAGCCTCAAGAATGCCCTTCCTAATACAAGAAAAATGCAGTTTTAAAGCCTAAGTTCAAACATGTGTAAAATAAAACTTGTAAGTCATTTAGACCAACCATAATATCCTTAAATTACCTCTTGAAGTCCTCTAATCTCACCTTAGATCACTCAGGTGGAACCTTCAAGAGCAATCCATGGCAAAAGTTGTAGTGACAGATCCTAAATTGTAACTTTTTGGCATTGAATAGACAACTTCTTAAGCTCTAACTATCATTTCTACATCTGATACCTCTAACTAAGAATATATCACTTTAATCAAATATATATAGGTAAATTACACATTCTCACATGACCATGACTTTCAAATCCACCTAGAAGTATATTTTCACTACCGTTTAGGAGCATAGAAACACCGACAACAAATGTTGTCAAAGTTGAAGCTATGGTTACAAAATTTTGATTCTGATGCTTTCGGACTAAAAAATTAAACTACAAAAATGTTCAACAAGGGTAGATAAAATACATGATTAGGTTCTTGGCCTCCCATCATGCCTGATTAATAAACCCACCACCCATTCTAATGTAAAAATTGCCCTTCCCAATATAAGAAAAATGCAATTTTTAAGGCTAAGTTCAAACATGCATAAAATGAAACCTATAAGTCATTTCCATAAACCATCAGATCCCTCACTTTCCTATTGAATTAATCTAATCTCAGCCCAAAGCACTTAGGTAAAACCTTCAAGATCAATCCATAGCATAATTTGTAATGATGGGTCCTAAAATACAAGTTTTTGGCATTGAATAAATAACTTCTTAAGCTCTAACTGCTGTTTCTACCTTTGAGACCTCTAGTTGAGAATTTATTGCTTAGACCATATCTAGATAGGTAAATTACATTTGCTCCCACTACCACAAAATTCAAATCTACTTGGAAGTGCATTTTCATTGCTGTTCAAGAGTGTGAAAAAACTAAGTACTTAAAAAGTTAGCTTCTCTTAGCTTGAAGAATATGCAATTCTTTACTAATAGTGCCAACCACATGAAGGTGGAAGCTTATTTGGCACCACCAACCTACAAAAAATTGTTAGTAAGTAATAAATAAATAAATTCATATGTATTACTTAGAAAATAAAAAACATATGGTAAAATTGATTACATATACATTTAAAAAGTCAACATATATGCGTATTTCAATCTAATAAACCACTAGGATTTGCTCTAACCTTGATAGTATCAGGAATAACTTCATGGTCTGACTCTTGAACTTTCCATATATTCCTATTTAATAGCCTCCTATGATATTTTTGCAATTCAATATTTGTTGCAAGAATTAAATTTGAATAGTGTAATATCTTCCTATGTATTTCAAATTCTTCAAACAACCATTGATCTAAATTTTATATAGGACATCATCAAAACCAAGTTCTAGTGACAACCACTGACCTAGTGGGATAGTCAATGTTTTATACATCTATAACTAGGGAAGTCTTTTTTTCTCTCTCTACTCACTGACACAAATAGTAATCTATGCCCTCTTCATTGTCCTCATCTACAATAAATATAAAAACATGCCTTGTATCACAAAAAACAAATTTTAGTGACACTATGAAGATATATAATGAGAATAAATTGTACATAATGAAAAATATTTTATGTGGTTACACTAGATCAAATACATGGTCAAATTCATTTGATAATGTCATATTTGTAAGTTGTAATGTTGTTAGAACTTGATATTTTTTGATTGGAATTAGAGGTTTGGAACTCTAGTCATCCACCCACTTTTATGGCTCACACTCATTCCAAACAGAGTCCATGCATGTATAACATAAACATGCCAAGTGTCTCATATTAATAGTCCGAGAGATTGCATTTGAGCTATGAAATGAGTGGAGCTCAGTTGAACCTATTAGAGTCATACAATCCTCATACTTTTTTAAGTGTTCTTCCTCCATTATCTATAAATGTCTATGAACAATATAATTTGGTAGAGCATCATGACACAGGTTCTCATTACACCATTTAACCATACTTTTTGCTTCTATAAAATTATCACCTTCTTCAAATTTCAACTCCTCCCTTACAACAACTTTTTTTTACACATGCTCCAGCACCTTCATGCTCCCCTTTTCCATGGCCAACCTTGATGAAACTCCAAATGTGATACCAGTGGTAACATGCATCCTTCTCAACCAATAAAACATCCATACATTTTTGAATTATGATGTGTAATTGTTTGATCAAATGTAATATTGATTGAAAGTAATGTTCCTCTGACTCAACTATTCATAGAACTTCTAAAAATAATCTTGCACATACTCTAAAAAAATGTGATTGGTAATCTCTGATATATAAATGATACTCCCTTAATATTTTTCATGGTTGCTCTATACTATCAGGTGCTTGCATGAATATGGCAACTTGTGATGAATTGTAATACTATTATTGAACTTCCATTTATGGTTTAAATATGTAATTTTTAGAAAAATCAACTATTGAAACAATCAAACCAATTGAGAATGTATCCTTTCTTATATTTAAATGTTCATCCAACCATCTAGCCCTATGTGTGTGACTTACATACCTATAAACAATTTTCTCCTTAAATTTAACCAAAAATTCAAAAATAGGTATCTTTTTTGTAATAAGATCACACCTTTTAGATTATTTGCCATATTTTACTTGACAAGTCACCAATTTATATTTGATTAAACAGAGTAATTCATGTATAATTATAATTATACTCTCTTAATGGATATAATTTTTTATTTTTGGCAATCCGCCATAAATGCTGCACTTTCCATCTAACCATAATTTGCTATAAAATAATTATCTATCTAGTCTTTAAAAAAAGTTGAAATAAATTTCTTGGTTTATTTTGGTGGAACTTCAATGCCACACTCTCACAAATTTTTTTTAGTATGCAAAGTACAATGAATATGGTAAAAAACATCATAGTGCATTGAAAATTCAACATGTTGCCTAAAACAACAAGTGGTGCATGTGTGATTTACTTTTACATAAAAAGGTTTGGCCATCTAAAAATATTTTTTACTAATAGAATATTATAGATGTTTTTCCAGAAACTTATAATACAAATATGTTTGAGTCATATCTAAGAAATGCTTCAGATGCAGTTCAATGTTATGAGAACCAACTCTTCTTTTCACTACATCTCTTGTAATGGGTGAAACTTTTGTATTATCTTTCCAAAATTGAGCATCAACTATAGCGTTGTCCTTTTATGGAAGTCTACCAGAGAATGCCCAAAGCTCATTGGGATTAGGTTTAAAAAGTCTTTCACGTCTTTTAATTGATTTCATTAATATTTTTTTGTTTATATTAAGTGTTTGACTTATTTTTTAAAGCATTTATTTTTTCCTTATTTTTCCACTTATTGCACAAGTTGTAAGCATACATCAGGAAAAATTACAATCTTTGATGAATGAATTTGGGCCTATAGTATGATATGAATCATGTATATTTTTAATAATTTCATTGTTTTCATCATCCATGTTAGATGTTCTTAGTCATAATGTGTACATTATAGGTCTCATCTTAATCAATTTTATAAACAAAACAAATAATTGACGTCTTTGACTATCATAATCCAAATTATGAAAGAAACTATCCCAAATTTGTTGATCTATCTTATTGAATGGTGATAATTTTTTTTGTTATGCATTGGTTCTAAAATATTTTCATCGACTTCAATTAAGTACTTTCCTTTTCTATGCACAATTATTGGAGGTGTTATTAATGGTATAATTTGTTGAGAGGGTGATTCAAAATTATTATTACTTTTATTGTTTAGAGGTGGGATGACATTTTATTCATTATTTATTTCTTCATTATATGTTTCCATGGAATTTTCTTGATTGTTAATTTCATCATTATTTGTTTCCATCAAATTTTATTCATTCATGGGGGATAAAACATCATATATAGACTCACAATCAACAAAATAAAAAACTTGGAAATTTTAATGTAAAATTCGAACATCATCTAATTCATTATTATCAATTTCATGATTATTCATTTTATTATGGTCAATTTAAACATTATTTAATTCATTATGGTCAATTTCATCATTGTTTAATTCATTATTTTCAATTGGATCATTATCTATGGCATTTGGTTCATCAAGATTAGAGTTTGTACCTTATCTTAAATGAAGTTTTTGCATTCATATCTTGTGTTTATCTCTCAACTCTTATAATTCCTCCAGTGTTTTATTCTTCAACTTCTTCCTCTTCCTTGAATGTGATCTATCACCCATTGGACAATTGATATCTTTTTAAAGGTGGGGTCAAATGAAGTACACAGGTCTCTTAGGTCCTATAGAAGTACACAAATAATGTTTATGAGGACAAAATTCTTGATTTGGGTTAAAAATAGATGTTTAAAAGTGATTTTTATCTATATAAATAATATCAAAATCATGTTATTACATAACATGATCATGTTATATAATGTAATTGCATTATTCTTAATATAGATTAGGGATTAGGGCATAGGGTATAGGGATTAAAGATTAGGGCATTAGGGCATAGGTATTACAATATGTTTTAGGGTTTAGGTATTGGTGATTAAGGGTATAGGGTTTAGGTTTAAGGGTGTATATATGGTCTAATCACTCTATGCCATGTGAACCTAATTATTACTAAAAAGGATGTTAATTGTGGCTAAGTTGATTGGTAAATAGGGAACTTATGGTTTATAAATTAGGGTATAGTGTTTATGGTTTATGGTGTACATAGGGTCTAATGTGTTTTTAGTCTCAATTAGCCCCTACATCATCATAAATTGAGCCAATCAATCAATTGGGACATGAGTAATGTGATTTGGGCCAAATTAAGCAATGTCTACCTAATTATTACTCTAAATGAAGTTAACTAGTGTTAAACCAATTGATTTAGGATTAAAATATAGGGTATAGGTCTTATGGTTTAGGGCTTAGGGTTTAAGACCTATAAGGTTTAGGGTTTAGGGTACATAGGGTCCAATTGTAAAGATATTTGAGGATAATTTGAATCACATCGACCTATTTGTGATTATCAAATGTATTTTTGGGTTGTCATTATACCCCATGCCATTATGAATTTTGAGTGAATTAGTCAAATGGGGCAATCATTCATGTGATTTAGGCCAAATTTGTAAACTTAATTATTAGTTTAAATGATGTTATTGTGGGCTAAAATGATTGGTTTAGGGTTTAACGAGTTTATATTTATGGTTTAGAGTTTATGGATTGGGAACTTTAGGGATTAGTTGAGGGTATATGTTTTGGGGTATATAAGGTATAATCATGAAGGTAATTGGGGCAAATTTGATCTCATTAAACCTAGATATGTGAGTAAAGAATGTGATTTTGGGCTCAATTATCCCTTACATCATCACAAATTGATCCATTTAATTAATTATGGTAATTAGATGTGATTTTGACAAAGTTGATCTTTGTGAACCTAATTATTATTATAAAAGGTGTTAATTGGGGATAAATCGATTGGTTTAAGGTTTAGGGTCTACAATTTAAAGGGTTTAGGGTTTAGGGCTTAGGGTTGAAGGTAAATGGTATAGGGTTTAGGGTTTAAGGTATATGATATAGGGTCCAATCGCTAAGGTAATTAAAGAAAATTTGAGTTGTTTGATCCTATTTGTAACAATTACCTTCATGTTTAAATTTTTGATAAAAGTAGGGTCAATTAAGTTATACATGTTGCATATATTATATAATCGATTGATCCATAATTTTGGTTTAGGGGCTCAATTTTGCCCAAATCATGCCCCTCATTACACAAATTGACTAATTAGATCAATTCACGATAGAATCAAATTTAATTTTGCCCCAAATCATGTCTTGATTTTTAAGGGGTTTAAATTGGTCTGAAATGCCTCCTCTATTAAATGAATTAAATCTTTGGTTAATTATATATGACATGACATTAGGGTTAATTTCACTATAAATCACATCATATACAATTTGAAATAGGTTTTTGTGGCTCATTTTGACCCTAATTTCCTCTAAAATTGAACTAATCGACATTTGCATTCATTATCTAATGACATTCAAGTTTATTGAGCTCAAAACCACATTATATACATATAAAACTTGCATTTAAATAACGTTTCTTTGCTTCAATTGAGCTAATGAAATTAGAGCTGATCAACTCCCTTATAACATTTTATAGTCATGAAATTAGGTTGAAGAGGCTCAAAATATCCCCAATTTACTTCAGATGCACAACTAGATTAGTACTCCAAAGGCTAAGTTTTGGCCATAGGTTTAAAAAATGCATTTTATGACCTCTCATGATAAAATCAGTTATATCATAAAATGTATAATGAATTACACCTTAAAACCAAGTAATTATAAGTATTTAAGTTAACATATTAAAATAACTATTAAATTTTTGAAGTCTAATGTGATACCATGACACCTTAATTCACTATCCAAGGTTAGGGACCTTTCCCGTATCACATGAAAGAACACCACTATTAGGGAGCTCAGGAACATATAAAAACATATATAAAATTTGAGCTCAAGAGCAAATTTATGTTTTTGGGTGTTGTGAAGATATAACATGATTGCATTATTAATGCTATCACACTATTTGAATTTGAATTCGAACACTAATACTTTTGGTTGGGGAATGGCTTGGATACCTAAGCCAAAGGCTAGGTGGGACCTCTCAATGTACATCCAAGTTTGAGAGTTTTGATAGAAAAATAAAAAAATTCAACTTAGATATCCAAATACACTATGAATTTAAATGGTAAAATTTAAAAAATTAATACCACCATGATGATTACACTCTCCTCTCTCCAAAAATATGATTTTTATAATTTTTAGACTAAGTTAAGGTTTCAATCTATGTTGATTTCTAACTATACCTTTTTTAGACCACTACATGTTGTAAATATACATGCCTATACATGTTCATATAATTTATTTTTCATTGATCTAAGTGCAAAACAAACTATATGGTCACAAACCAAGCCTAATTCTACACATTAAAAAAAATGATTCTCATTTTTTTGAGGTAGTTAGGGGGGGCGCACGGATGGATATCCATTTTTTAATTAGATTTCATGATCTATTTACTTGTAAAATTCATAAAATAAGTATTAATTGAACAAATATAAAATAATATAAGTCTAAAACTAGAATATATTATCTAAATGTTCACCAAAGAGTTTCAAATAATATTAAATGCTGCTCAAAAAATTATGGGCCACACGACCATTTAACTACTCTATTTTATTAAAAAAATATGAGTGCCTCTTCAAATTTTATATGCTTGACCTAGTTAAACTTAATAATTTTTATAAAAAATTAGTGTTTTGGAAACTAGACTTGAAATTCTAAATTTCATGTTTGTACACCATATTAAAAGTTGGAGTGTAGATATCTCAAATTATCTTTAGAAGTTCATATTTTTGAAATTTAAAGAATATCATGTCCATGGGTTGGCCCCTTTTGTCCCCCACCTTTGTGCACTTACCATATTGAGAATTAAGTTATAAGATTGAGATATAATGATCTCAATAATCATGTCATAACTCATCCTTACATCAGATTGGGAACATAATACCTTCCAATCTCCCTCAATAAATCTCTAAGGTTTTGGTCTAAACCTTTTCTAGTTCCAATGCTTCATAAAGAAGCATCTTGATGCATGAGCATCATCCTGAGAATTGGAAATATGGTCAATATATGGTTTGTTAGGTATTATGAGGTTGTGTTTGAAAATAAGAAGCTTTACCAAGATTCATCTTATCTTGTATAGGTCATATAATCTTATATGTTATTTTCTCATCAAAAGTCAATATTTGAAAATTCATGTTTGTGAATGCATTTGGAGGGGTGTTTTGGCATGTTTTAAGGTTTTAGGTACATAATAAAGAGTATCAAAAGTACATTTACCTATTGTAAATGTGTTTCAACCTCAAAACTTAGGCGAAACCTACCTTAAGACTAAGCAATGCAAGTACAACATAGGAGGAAGGATAAAGAAAGCATGCGTGAATAAGTTCAAGGTTGTTGAGATAAAATTGCTCCAAGAAACTAAGTTTAGACACTTAGTTACAAGATATGAAGATCTAACCATCTGAATGGGAGATCAAAGAAGCTATAAAATTAATGGAGTGAAGAAATACATGTTTTTATAAGTTTTTGTCATGTTTTCATAAGAGGTTATAGGTCATTTAGAGCTACATGATGTAATCATGTTGTACGGTATATAACATAGATGTGTGTTGAAATTTTTAGTAACCATTGTTTCCATTATTGAGTATGTTTAAGTTCATAAGGTCTTTAAAGTTATTGGAATACTTTCATTAATGTCAATATGCCTAGTAAAATCACATTGAGGTCATATTGAAAATTTTCCCTTAGTCTAGGAGGCTAATTACAAAAGTTAAACTTTATTATGCTCTCTTAGTATGTTTTAAGACTCTTTTGAAAAATTTTAGGTATTTTTGACAAACCTATTTTAATATATTACATGCATGTACACAATAGAAAGTCTTAGATGATTTTTGGTCTTCATAACCACTTCTTAGTTGACTATCACAAGATTCATAAGCATGCCAAGTGTGGTGAAGGAAATCAAAGGGAAAATTGCAAGAAAATGAAGGATGTTGCATATGTGAAGGATAATAATAAGTTTCATTCCTTGAATTAAGGATTTGGAGATGTTATTCATGCATATATAATAGTTTTAAATATCTTTTGGTGCTCTAATGCATATGCAAGGATGTATGGGCAATTTTCATGCATTTTTAAAAGCAACAGATTAGAGTTTTATTGGTTTTAAGGTGGATAAAAGATGATAAACTAATTTATTATCTTCATATGTGTTTCTCATACATTTTATAGCTGTTAAATTCTCAAACTATGCTTGAAATATGCTAAGACATCTCAAATCTTTCTCAAAATTGATTTTCAAGCTTAAAATTGTCCCAAATACAATATGATCTTGGTGGAGAGGTTGAATGGCTCATAATGGTTGATAGGAAGGTTGAATATGGTTATTTAATCCCCTTTCATAGTGTTTAGTCTTAGTAAGAAGGTTTTAATTTTATGAACAATTGTTAAGAAGAAAGATTGCTCCAAAACCCTATCTATAGAGCATGAATATTGAAATTTTAAAATTTTGAAGCATTTTTAAGATTTATAAAGCATGGGGAATGATATTTATATATTATAAATTATCTCAATAAACCTTTAACCAATTTAAAATCATCAACAAATATTTTATACTTGAAAAATGGACCTAGATGATTCACTATGCATGAGCAATGAGCACCTACAAGCCTACAGACATGAAAATACAATTTTAGAGTGTTTTTGAAATTTAGCATGAAATTTTAATAATTTAAGATGTATAGGGGGTTCATATAGTCATTTAATAAAAATAATGAGCTCTTGAGACCATGTAGAACTTAAAATATACAAAAACTACTAAATTAACATGCTTGTTGCCCTAAGACATCCTAAGTGCACAAATAGGAGCATACTTTGAGATATATGATCCAAAAATTATGAATTTAAAAATAAATTTGGGGGAAAATACTTAATTTTTTTTTTGGTGGTATCATGTCCTTAAAGTACCCGATGAGAGAGAATTCAAAATTACAAACTTATACATGCAAAAGTGTTGAAAACTAGTTCTCAAGAAGGTTAAAAGTGAAATAAATCAATTTATATTAATCTAAATGCCATAAAAATTTATGTGTAGGTGTTATAATGTTTTTTAAATGTAATAGTTTTTTTAAAATATTTTAAGTCCATTCATGATGGATTTATAACTCATAAGGTTCAAACAAGTCTAGTTGAGAAGCCTAGTTGGGTTATCATTGAGATTGTATTAAAGAATGTCAATTCATTGAGTTTGCATGTAAGATAGTAAACCTTGTTTTATACCAATGGGATATTTATAACATGGATAATTAATAAATTGAATAATATATATCTATCTCTCAAGATATTCTCAAATGCATATGCAAGGATGTATGAGCAATTTTCATGCATTTTCAAAGGCAAAAGATTAGATTTTTACTAGTTTAAAGGTGGAGAAAGGATGATACATGGATTTTTGAGCTTAATATATGATTATAATAAATTTAAAAATTTGTTAAAGACTCAAACTCTACTTAAAATATACTAAGACAACTCAAATCTCTCTCAAAATTGATTTTTAAACTTAAAATTAACTTAAATCCAATGTGATATCTTGGTGGAGAGGTTTCATAGATTATAATGGTTGATTGGAAGGTTGAAGAGGGTGGTTTACTCAATTTTCATGGTTTTTAGTCTCATAAATAATTCTATATCTTTATGAATGATTGTTAAGAATCAAGATTCCTCTAAAACCCTTCAAAACCCAGTCTAGAGAGCATGAATATTACAATTTTAAAAATTTAAAGTGTTTTGAAGATTTATAAATCATGAATAATGATATTGATGCCATAAAAATGATATAAAAAAAAATTCAACCAATTTACAAGCATCATCAAAGGTTTTATACCTTAAAAATGGCTCTAGATGATTCACTATGCATGAGTTATGAGCACCTACAAGCCTGTAGACTTGAAAATGTAATTTTAGAGTGTTTTTTAAATTAAAAATGAATTTTAAATGATTATAATTAGCACCAGGGATTCATATAGTCATTTAAAAAAATAATAAGCTCTTTAGATAATGTAGACCTCAAAATATAATATTTTACTAAACTGGCATGTTTGCTGCCATGAGATATCCTAGGTGCACAAAAATGAGCATTATTTGAGTTATATTTTTCCAAAACCTATGTAATTTAAAATAAAGGCGGGGAAAAAAATTTAATAAATTTTTGTGGTGATATCATGTCGATATATCACTCGAGGAGATAGAAAAGTCAAAATTACAGATCTTTACATGTAAAAGTGTTGAAATATAGTTCTTAGGAAGGCTAAAAGTGAACTCAAGTTCTATTGATCCAAATGCCTTGAAACTTTTTGTGTAGGTGTCAAAAGGTTGTTTAAAATTAATAATGTTATTTTAAATATTTAGAGGTAATTCATGATGGATTTATATCTCATAACGTTTAGGCATGTCATGTTGAGAAGTCTATTTGGGCTATCATGGAGATTATCTTGAGAATGCCAATCCATTGAGTTTTCATGTAAGCCAATAAAATTTGTTTTAGAACACTAGGATATTTAGAAAATGGAGAATTAATTAATTTAATAAGAGATATCTTTCTCTCCAGATCTTCTCAAGCACTTATGGAGTTCACACCTACAAATTTAAACTAAGTCGTCCTCAAGAACCATGAAGGACATTGTGAGAGGCTTCAAAGTATCTAATATCAAGAATATATTTCATGATATAAATTTTAAATGGAGTTTTTCAGGTCTTAAATCATGCTAATGTAAATTTAAATTCAATATAAGAGGTTGAACATAGTAAAAATGATCATTAAAAAAAGATATGAAATTGTGCATTGTTAATGCATCCTCATAATTGACATTCAATAGAAGGCCTCAACAACCTCAATAAGACTAAAAATATAGTTCTAAACCATTGTGAGGAGTTATGAGAAATAAAATGTAGTTTCAAGAAATATTCCAATTTTTAAGGAGTCTTCAAACATATCAATAAGACCATCTCTTCCCTTTACACCAAAATCAAGGAGGAAAAGTCAAATCAAATAAGGACTTCTATGCCCCCTCACAATGTGGAGATTCATCATGCAAGATTGGAGGAGTTGGTTGAAGGATAAGTCAAGTTTTAAAGTATAAGAGACAACTATCCTCCAAAATAGGTTAACTTTTCTTGATATCTGATAACTTCAAGCCTCGATCAAGGACTTCTATGCCTCCTCCCAACTTGAAGAATTCAAAGCAAGTGTTAGTACATTAGAAGAGAGAAGAAGATGTCTATTGAAATAAAAATTCAGTTATGTTTCAATTTTAAACCTTAATGAGGGTATTGATGACAAGATTTAATGATTTTCCCCTCACTAAAGGATCCTTTCACTATATGTATTTTATTTTTCTAAGTAAATTGATATACCTTTAGCTAGCTGTCGCTCAGCCCTGTGAAATTTCAAACCTTTAAACACCTTCTAAAACAATAAAGAAACTCATTTTACCTTCGTATATGCTAGCTATTGTGTGAAATTGATGAATTATTGGTATAAGATTGTGATAATTATAACTTATCCCTAATTCATGTCTAATTTTGTGCACCTTTATGTAGTAAACTTGATCTTGTGTAGGTTGTAGTTTGTGTCTCTTTGAGTTTATGCAATTCATAGTTGTGATGAATGCCATTGAGATTCCTAAAACAATTGGTCCTCCTTATAGGTATATTTATAACCAAAATCCTTTCTAAAAAACACTTATATTTAAGATTAATTGGTGAATTATGAGTTGTGTATGTGTGAGTGCTCTTTGAGTTCATTTAGTGTGTGTCCAAGCAAGTTGAGGCATTCAATTTTAGTGCACCACCTCATGGTTAGTTTTAAAAGTATATAAATTAGTTATGTCTCTCTCTTTTCATTGTCAAAAAGTATTTTAAGTGAGGACCAAGGGTATAGAAAGTAGTTATGTCTCTCTCTTTTCATTGTCAAAAAGTATCTTAAGTGAGGATCAAGGTGATTCATCAAGGGAACCATCTCTCGTTGGAGGTTTAATTTTATTATAGGTTACCCACAACTTGGAAGTGATCATTATGTCAATTGGGTGAGGAAGATTGAAGACCTTTCTCAAGGGTGCAACTCAAAGTGACAGTAATTTATAACACACCTAGTGGGACCATAACTCAAAATATTGTAAGAGATTGGTGCTAGTTTTATAAATTTATAGCAAAGACATCACTCAAGTACTTAACATCTAGAGACTCCACAATCACATAGATATCCTGGTAGCATATTAGTGTAATTTTCATGCCAAAAATCACAACCAAATCAGCTAAAAAAAGTATTCCTTATGATTTTTTTGAATTAACTTTGAATTTATCAAAAATAAAGAGGTTCTTGAAATCCATTCCATACATAAAACATCCCTATACCTCAATACATCATAACTTACCTTTGAACAACCCTATATCAAGACTAAATTTAGTATGGTTGTCCCTATAAATCAAATTTTTGTTATTTTTGATGGTGTTATCCCTTTTAATATTTCCCATACAATGATATTCCAACATCGATATTGAAAAGTTTACCTTTCTTCACTAGATAAGATCAAACCATTCCTATAGAGCACATTAGAGATGTGGATACCTATGCTCAGTGCATCATGTAAACCAAGAAAATGTAGCTATTAGATTGCTTGCTACATCCTTCAAGGGAAAGTATCTACAATGGTATGGGAATATTCCTCTCAATTCCATTATATCTTGGGATGATTTAGGAGCATCCCTTTGCAAATAATTTGAGTATAAATCAAACCACCTCTCTCCAGTCGAGTAATTGACTATCATTAAGAGAGATCCTTATGAATTCATGGTTGATTTCAACCTTAGGTTACAAAAGACATGGGATAGGATACCTCCTATTATTAGACCATCTCTTAAATATGCATTCTTGTATTTTTTGAGAGCTCTAAATAGTGATATATCATAGTGATGATCTAGTTAATGGGTGGAAGAATACTCCCAAATGCATTTGAAGTGGCCATAAGTGTATAAAATAGCCTTATAAAAGCTATAAAACTTTCAATAAGGCCTCTTATGGTCATTTTTTCCATAATCTCAACCCATTACACCATTTCAAGTGCCCACATTAACCCTAATTCTAGCTCTATCTAATCAAGTTGCAACTCTTCCTAGCTAATTTAGTGAGATGAGTGAACTAAAGGGTCTTATGCAATCATTTGAAAATGAAATGGTGGCCATAAATAGGAAATTAGATCAACCTAAAAAATCATATTATCCTCATTATCAACAAAAATATTAGCCTAATATGCCTCTTTTTCAAAACAACCATTCAAATAAACCTCCCTTCCAAGGACAAGGGGCCATTAAACAATCTAGGACATATAACACTATTGATCCAAATACTCCATCCTCTTCCAAAGATATTGTCCCTACTCAAAATAACCTCATGAAAGATAAATAATGGTGTAATCCATGTAATCAACCCCATAATGAAGCCTCTTTCCTAAATGGAGTATTGAATTAAGCTCTAGTTATGCAAGGTGTGCAACAACTCAACTATCACAAATTAAAATGCCGCCTCAAGGAGAGCTAAATTATTTTCAAAGGAAATATAATTCCACATTTGATAATTTTAAATAAGGAGACCATTGTGCCATGAATCAATAAATGGATACAAATAGGGTGGTTAGCCCAATAATAATTATCACAAGAGTTAATAAGAGATTAATAGATGATGCACAAGTGGTAGAAAAAACTCTTGATTAGTCTTATTAATATTCTAAAAGGACTAATGAAATTATTTCAACCTCAAAGGTGTAGGAAAATAAAAAAAATTAGGTTGATGGAGGTACTGTAATATCTCAAACTTCCCATAGTTAAGAGGGCACTACTATTCTTAAGGAGTATCCAAGGGTTAATGGATCTCCTCTTAACATCATATATCAAATGAAGAAGGCACATGTGAGAATATCAATATGGGACACTTTAATTATTATGGGATATAATAATTTATTCCAAGAAGAGCTCTCTAACCTCCATATCTCAGCTAGACTAATGAGGAAGGAAAGTGTGGTTCTCACTAATTCTAGATAGCTTGTTAAGCAAGAGGTAAAACCTATTAAAGAGAAAGTACAAAAAATCAAGGCTGAATTAAAACTAAGTAAAGATGGTAAAAATATTCCCTTCTATCTCTCTTTGATCTTTGGTGATAATCTAGTTCACAATTATATGGTTGATAGTGGTACTAGTTGCACAATTATGCCAAAGTAGATAGTTGATAATCTTGGCTTCAAATACGAGCCAAACAAAAAAAGAGTGTTGTAATTATATGTTACAAATACCTAGACAGTGGGAGTAATCAAAGGTTTGTAGTTTAATTTGCATGCTTACCCAAACCTTTCTATTCTACAAGATGTTGTGGCAGTTGATTTGCCACCTTATTTTGCATTATGCTTGTCAAAAGACTTCACAACAAATTTTGGAGGGTACTTATATTTATACTAGTCATATTTATTTTTAAAAATAAGGTGTGGTATTTATATATAATTACAAATGAATCATGTCTATAAATCAATCTTGACTTAGAGAAGATAGATCATAATTACACTTCCAATTGGGGATGCATTAGATAATTAAGAACATGACCAATATGGAGATCTGCTAGACCTAATTAGGGGATCTCTTACCACAAGAAATAATGATAGGGAGGGTTCAAAAGCCTCCAATCAAGCAAAATCATATAATAACCCTATCTAGATCATGTGTTTTCATATCTCACTAAACTAATAACAAGTAAAGTAAAGTCCAATCTAGTGCTCACCAAAACTTTTGGCATAAAGTGGGGGTTAGAAATAATAAAAGTAAACATGCATAAGAGGCATATACTCATGTAAATATATATAAAATCCTAATGCATGGAAGAGAAGTACAAATGCATATCTATCTACTCTTACAAAGTAGGAACAAAGTTAAGAATACTTGCCTTTGAAGACTAACCCGTAGAGCCTCAATCTCTCCTTTGGCCAAGGTGCTTTACAAGAGGTTATTGTGGTATGTAAGGATGGAAAGGATAAATCATCTCTAGGATACACAATCTATTAATGTATCTAAAAGACTTCTCCACAAGATAAGATCCATATTTCCAAAGAAAGTATGAAACCTCAAGCTTTCTTCTCAAGTAGAGTGGTGGATAAGCAGATGTGTAATAACTCTTACTTTTTATTCTCTTATTTAAATAATGGATAAATGATCTTATATATATAGGCAAATTTAACCCTAAGACCTTCTAAAAGTTTTGGTTGATAGGGTTAACCCAGTTGACCTCGTACAATTATATACAAAAATTCACTAGTTCATAGGCTAGGTCGGCCAAGAGTCGATCTAGACCCTAAATTAATTTTACCCAAAATAATATAGGGTCGATCTAATTAACTTAGTATAATGAACAGTCGAAAGGGACTCAAGGCTAGAAAAGGGGGACAAAAGGTATAAAATGACTGAGGAGTGTGAAATATAGAAGAATAAGCTTAGGGACAAGGTATCTAAGAGACAAGTGTGTAGATAATAAGTGGAAAAAGGGATAACAATCCTATAAAATCACTAATGGTCTGCCCACCCCTTTCCCTATACACCCCTTAAGGTGTGCAATTAGAGATATTGAGGCTCTATAGATTATTGCAAGATAAAGAGAATTATTAAGTGATAAAAATTTGAAAATATTATGTGTATACATATGCCCCACTCGAAGCTCATCATATGTCATGTGAGTGCAATGCAAGATGGTGCTTTGGGAATAGAACATGATAACACACAACACTGATGATAAGTAGATGTAGTAAGGGGAAAGTAAGATAAATGAAAGAATATAATTGAAAAACACATACCTTTACTTACCTTAGTGTTGTAGATAAAGTAGGCTGCAAGAGAAATAAAGGCATCTATATGTGAAGAACCTTAGGCAAACCTATAGATATTAGTGCAAAAAATAATGAAAAATCATTTTTTTTGGAATATAGGCATATATCAATGGAAAATATTCTATATGACATCATGATTCCATAATATTTTATGGTTCAGAAAATGGGTTATTAAAAACAAAGATATGAGTAAAACAAGGAATCTAACGATAAATATTTTAGAGGTAAAGAATTGTGAAAAGCAAGTTTAAATAGGGTGAAAGGGAAGTCATTTGATATTGTTTGACTTTTTGTGAGAGAAAGAGCTCTGAGAGACCCAACAAAAGGTAATAGAACTAAGATAGTGAGGAGATGACAATCGAGATAAGAGGGACGCCCAATGGCTATAACGGGTGCAACACAAGTAGGCAATTGAGAATTTCAAGTTTGTTTTTGAATATTTTATTGAAATTAAGTGTTTTATAAAAAATTGTAATTTAGAGCAATTTTAAGAACCAAAATGAACTCAAGAATATTCCTAAGGATAGTAGAAACCAAAAGGGGAAATGGGTTGAAAGGAATCAGAGTAATAAATGTTGAAAGACATTTATTACAGGTAGGGAAAGGGATTGGCAATTAGAACCAACTAGGTCAACCCAGATGACCTAGTAGGATAAAAATGTGAAATCCACACTGCTGACTTATTAGGTGTGTACTGACTTAGTTTATTTTGTATGTTACTGACTTAGCACCTAATTTCCAACTTAGTAAAGTAATCCACTCTACTGACTTGGTACTAAGGGGGAAAAAATAAAGGGTTGACTTAGTTTGTTAAGTCAACTTGGTCAAAATAAGGAAAATTTGGTCAACTTAATGTTTGACTAAGTGACCATAATAGTACATAAATGTGTGAAATAGGTCGAAATAGTGATAAAAAGGCGCAAAATGCCCAACTGAGTACTGAAATGGCCAAGTAGGCTAAAAATATATCAAATTGGATAAATTAAAGTAAATTAGGTTTATTTTTGTTTAAAATTGGAAAAGAATGTATTTTGATTATAAATGACATGGAGGTCTAATACATATTTTGTTATTTTATGGTTGTAGGGGCATCTGAGATTTTGGCATTTGGTGGATGTGGCATGGTTCCCTGATCTTTTGGAGTGATTGATAGTTGAGGATCAATCAAGATTGGTTATATTAGGTCTAAAAGGGATTATGGATATGTGTCAAGATGATAGTCATGTTCTTGGGAGCCTAGGAACTATTGACTAACACATTTAGATGGGAGGTGGATGGGGATACCATTGAGGTGGGTATTACCCTAGAAGATTTTCATGTGATTCTTGGACTATTAATGGGATGTACATTGGTGCTCATGGGAGTGCTAGATGGATAGGAGGAGAGGAGAGCCTTAGTTATGTGGGCAATGGGCTCAAATAAAATAAATCTTGGGTTGAGAGTTAGCCTTTTTAACATTTATATGACTCAGATTCTGGATATTTAGAAGGTAGTTATATGACTTGTGATAACATAGGTGCTTTGTCACAAGTCAAATGGTAAGGTATTGATGTACATGATAGCCTTATGCCAATCCATTTTAGATCATGGGGCACTCTATGATTTAGGTTCTATCATCTAGGTCCAACTTATGCATGGCATGTATGAGATGTTATTTAGGGGGTTGAAGACCATGGGGCTAATTATTTTGGTGAGTTCTTTGATGTATGAGAGGTTCTTGATGTATCAACTAGTTGGGTTACCCCATGCGATCGATGATAAATTTCCTCAAGTACAGAGGTGGTGATAGGATCAGGTAGCATAAACCATACCCCACATGTAAGCACTACATATAGTTAGGTAGGTATACATCATGTGGTAGTCATATGGGCACATTGCTATAATATGGTCAAGCTAGAGGATAGTGGCACCAACATTGGCATGAGCAAAGATTACATGCCACTATACCTAGTGGATAGAGCTACATCTAATGGTGCACATACCAGGATAGATAAGACTCCCTCTCCCATCAAATTTGATAGTGATGCCCAAATTTTAGGCCAGACATGTGAGAGAGCTAAGGGGGAGAGGAGGATTGAGACCACCAATAGCTAGACCAGATATTAAACTGTAGTGTGAGAGACCATGGATAGGTCTAACATGATGACTAATAGATAAAGAGGAGATAGATGTGGATGTAGGAGTGCCAAAGGTACCATAACTAGTACCAAAATAAGAGGAGTGGTGACCACCTTAGTAGCACTAATAATGGAGAGACTAGTAGTAGGAGAGAGAAAAGAGGGTGGTCATCCCAAATGATCCATTAGGTGGCCCATGATAGAGTTGGGTGATAGACGTACCACTCAAGTGTAACTTGAGATGGGCATGAGTGGTGACTCTAAGATTTACATTTAGGAAATAACCAATAAATGAGGTACTCAGAGGATGCACTGATAGAGAGATCATGCTCGACAATCACATAAATGGGGAGATGGTGGTAGGTGACACTCAGACATGTAATAAATAAATGGTTTAAAATTTGATTTAAGTTATTTGATATATATTATAAATAGATATATTTTAAGATATATCGATGATCTAGTATCTATTTGGTTTTAATTTTGCAAATCTTGTAGAAGAGGAGACTAGATGGGGATCTTGGGTGATGAAAACACTTCATAAGATCTTTGACAAGTTGCTGACACCCTATGACCCTATGATACTAGAGGATCTTGTGATAGTATTTACCTTAAGGAACTATTTAAAACTAGTAGGAGAGGTTTTTAGGTGAGTATGAGCATGCAGGGAGGAGCTACAACCACCAACAGGGGTGGGATCAGAAGAGGCACAATCTTGATAGGCCTTGGCTAAGGAGAGAGATGCATAGATGGCTACCATGGAACAACTAGCATAGGTACAGGCCTAAGTGGCCAACCTATAGGGATATGTGACAAGTCTAATATCTTAAACAACCTTTTTATAATGTACTATTTAGAGGGGACTATTTGAGGCATCTATGGGCAGTGTGGCTAGGCCACAAGATAGACAGGATAAAGACTAGTCATAGAGCTAGAATGATGTATATTATTGTACTTTGTATAAAAAAACATGACACACACACACACACACACACACACACAAACACACACACACACACACACACACACACACACACACACACACACACACACACACACACACACACACACACACACACACACACACACACACACATATATATTTGGTAGTTGGATGTTGATCTTATGTGTGGTTGTGGCTATGGATGCTTGGATATATTTCTTTTTAACACATGTATTTTGCTCTTGTTGTATATGCTAGAGGAAATATATGAGTTGTGGTTTCTTTTCTATATTTATGTAGGACACATGTATGGTTAAAAAGAAATAGAAAAAAAAGACTTGGATAAGTATAATTAATCAAAAACAAATGTACTGCACACTATTTCATGTTGGGAAATTTGTAATAACAAGAAAATGACTAAGTACATGAAACCAAAAGAGTGGTAAACAAGATGGAAAAAAGTTTATTTTTAAACCAAGATAAAAATTGGTACCAAATTAAAACAAGTAATATCATACTAAATCACGTTGGGAAGTATGAAGTAATGTGATAAAATGGAAAACACATAAAAAAACAAAATGGTATAAAAACAAATCAATTAAGTCAATCGATCATACTAAATCATGTTGGGAAGTATAAAAGAGAAACATAATTGGTGAAATTGGTCTTAAATTAATCACACTAATTCAAGTTGGGAAGTATGAAACATTTCATGAAATGGTTGGATTCTTACATGTAATTGGAAAATAAAAAGATAAAAGTGAAAGAGTAACGAAGTAAGCATAAAACATAATAAATCAAGATGGAAAGCATGTCAATGATGTGTAACTTCATAATTTATCACATCTTATCTCATATTTGGCACATGTAATTTATGTTGTGACTTGGATTATTGGAAAAGTTTGTGAAGAAGGCCAGGTCTTATCCGTGGTCTTACAATGCAACTCACAAAAGGAACACCAATGAGGTGGAATAAATGTAAAAATATGGTATAAAGAGATATTGGTAATAATAAGGTGAAATTGTGGTAATTTGTGAGGAAGGTTAGGTCCTATCCATGGTCTTATAATGCAACTCACAAATGGAATCCTTAGGGGAGTGATCAGTGAGCAAAATAATATTTCTCAAAGGAAAATATTAGGATTATAGGGAGTGAAAAGGGGAATGTAAAAAACACAGCTTAAGAATTTTATGAGAAGACCTTAAGAGACAGGAGGCATACTAATGACATGAGAAGAAACCAAGTGACTAGTGACCATCAATGTACAAAAGAAACCTATTCGCTATAGACACAAATCTATGTAGGAAAATAAGCATGCTACTAAGATCAACTCATGAAGGTAGATTGGTACAAGAAAAGTAAAATGGACCTACTTTCCCATGATGTGTTCCCTATTTCTCAAGACCCTTTATAGAGCCATTGGCCTACTGTGAAGATTGGGTACTTACATGAGAAAGTAGGTATCACTAAAAGATTTTTTATTCTCCCTTTTATAATCTACTAGCCTACTATACCCCAATGGACCTCGGTTCTATTATGAGGCCAAATGTGGAGTTTGCGATTTGAATAGAAGAAGGAGATGTGCTTGAAATCACATCTTTTTAGTGTGATTTGACTTTTAAGAATTTTTAATGTTTTACCTTTTGGGATCATTGCCTTTTATTAAATGATTTGGATTTTGAATGTTTTGATGGATTTTTTTATATTCCTCCTCCATAACAACTTGGAATGAATAATCATGAGAGATAGAGTGATACACACAAATGATATTTAGGCTTTGGATAAAGGAATCTAAGTAACCAAAGACAAGACTGACTATGACACTTATGCTTAACAATAAACCAACATGTTATCTCAAGTATCAACCATGTATATGCTTAGTTTGTGAAAGAGAATAAAGGGAAAAAAGGAGATCCAAAGTGCACTGGTAAAAGGAGCTTATAATTAGAGGAATTTTTTTCTAACTAATCACTTGGTAAAAAAGGAATGTTTAAAAGGAGCAAGGTTTATGTAACTAAGTCACAATAATAATTAACTATGTATATAGAGATAAGAAATCAAATAATCATGAAAAGATAATAAGGGAATCATAAGAAAAAAAGTAAAGAAGAAAGAGAAGGCAATGAGAAAAAATAAATTCATAAGCAAACATAAATGACATCATAGGCAATATAATGTACAAAATCAAAGTCACCATGTAAGAAAGATAAGAATTTGACACAATGTCAAATGGTATAAATAGATAAAAATAACATTAGAGCATACATCCATTTAAAATGAAAATGTAAGAACACCATGCATGTGTTCATAAGTACTGATAGATTTATCCACACACATTATCTATAACATCAGATAGATCTCTATGAAGTTGAATATGAATTACAACTAATGTCTCATCTATCTTCAGTGAAAATTGTAAAAATACTTCCATGTCTAATCTCCTCAACAAAAAAGGTAGGAATGTTTGATGGATCATGCTGAAGAGGGTTATTATGAAAGGGATGCTCTAGAGAATAAATGGGAGTATAATCTATAGGAGATGAAGGGATCACCAGTGGGGAAGGATCCACATGTGATAGATTTATGCATTTTGAATGTTTCAAAACTTGAATATCAAACAATTATTTCTTGTCTTGATTCCCTACATATTCATTCTCATTTTATCCATTGCATTTTCATAATTCATAAATATGTGGATAGAACTCAAGGTGAAGACTATATCCATTGCATATTCTTTCTCAACTAATTCCTTAAACTTATTTTGAAGTTATTCTACCTAAAATAGGTTTTCTACATCATTTGTTAGTTGGAATGACATCACATTCATCATTCCTTCAATGTCATACAACATATCAATAGCTTTTTCATGTGCCACCTTGGCCTTGTGAGTAGATTCTGTGAGTATCCTTATCTGAAATTGAGTTGCTCTATGTAATTTATCATGCTTGGAATCATTTTGTAGTATCTTTTTGGCAATGAGAATATCCATATCAATTGAACCCACAACTATCAATTTGGGATAACATAAATTTAAAGTTTGAATTTCTCCTTCATATTCACTAACTTGATCTCTAAAATTATTCTTTCTCTCTCTAATTATTTTATACTAGTCTATTATTGTTGTAATAATCTTATTGTCATTAGTAATGAGTTCCTCAAACCATTATTTTGTAGCCCTTCTCATATAAGCAATCTCTTTAACTGAATCAATTATAGCTTGATCTAGACTTTGATTGATTGGCTATACTAACTATGGTTGTTTTGATGATCCACTAGACTCTAAGAACTAGTTCAACACATTTGTAAGCTGGTCCACTTTGCTCTTTAATTCATATTTGGTCCCCTTATCATGATCAATTCTCTCAAAGAGGGAATTGATGCCAAATTGGACATCATGTTTTAACCCTTCTCTAGTTTACCATCTAAGGTGGATCTTATAAATCTAAAAATCCCCCACCATAAGATTTTCCTTTGATTTATCCAGTGGGGGGACTGCAATTTCAACATACCTTTCCCTCTTGTCATCACTGAATATCTTGGATAAGGTCCTTGGAATAGGTTTGGACTTTTTATTGATCTTTGATAGACCAAACTCCAATGTGTTGGGGTCAATAATTTGTTTTCTCTCCTTCCCTATTGATTGTGCTAGACAATTAAGGGTAACATCTAGTTATTTGGACATTGTCACCAAAGAATCAATAGTTGATGTTACTACAAGGGTAGATACTATGATAATTGTAGAATCTTGGGAGGATGTTGTCATTGATTGTTTAGGAGGTGCATGTGAAATTTCCCTCCCATTAGTAGGCTCCAAACATACATTTGCATTAATAACCTGAGTTTCTCCAATCTCAACTAAAGGTGTTGTGGAAATAGTAGAGGTGGAAGAAGTGGAGCCAATGGACACAATTATGTCGATTAGGGAGATAGAAGATGGAATAGACATAGGGATTGTGAATTTGGGAATAGGTGGGAGGGTGGAATCCAAAGCGTTGAATGAATCAATAAAATTCATGGGACCACTCAAGGTTGGTGATGTAAGGAAAGTGAATGGGGATGGAGGGTAAACAATACTTATCCCAAGGGTTGGGATGGCCTATAGAACTGAAATTAGGATGACTGAGTCCATAAGGATGTATTATTGGGTGGTGTTGGAAATTAATGGTGATGGAATGGAGTGGATTATGAATGGAATAGAAATAGGAAGTGGAATGAAAGGGGAAGTTGAAATTAGAAGAAGGGAAGGTGGATTGGAAACTTGAGAATCCATTGACGGGGAACCCTAATTGTCCACTTGACTTAATTATATTGGTTGAACTTGACATATTATGGTAGGAAATGTAGTTAGAATGGTAGGTGGAGTGGAAATTTTAGATGCAAGGGGAGTGGAAATATGAGGTAGAGGTGCTAGAGCCTCTGGAATAATGTAGAAAGGCAGAGGGTGAATAATAAAAATGGGGGTTGTCACTATTATAGTCATGGGGATTGAAGCTATGGAAGCTTCTACCACTACTGTGTCTTTAGATGAAAGGTCAATTAGTTTTTTTATAACTACCCCATCCTTACTTGATTCCCATTTCTTAGCCTTAGTCTTTTTTTTTTTCTTCTTCTTCTTCTTTATATCTTCTGATGTTTCACCTACTATTTCACTTGTACCCTCTTTTAATGGAGTAATCCCTTCTGCCTTAAGCTTTAAAGCTTTTCTCTGACTCTAATTATTTTTCTTGTCACCTAGACTCCCTTACTTCTTATCCAGTTGATTATTATGCTAATCACATGGGCTATTATATCAAATAGAGAAAAGGACTTTGGATTTGACCACCTAATTAGTGGTAAGAGTTTTGTGAGGATATATGTAAAATAAATTGGGTCTACCATGGAGTTATCATCCACCAAGTCATCTGGGACTAGTGCCAGATCATAATATTTGATTTGTAGTAGGGACATCTTAGAATAATATCTCATTCTGACTCTTTCTTCATATTCACAATCCTCCTAATACTACTCATAATATGGTACATTATCATATGTTGCAAGTGTGAGTGTGTTGGTGATCTTTTCGTATGCATCAAAAAATGGCCTAGACTCCAAAGTCCTTAATGTCATTTGTCATATTTCAGCCTTAACAAATTTGGCTTTAAGGAGGGATTGGCATGTGTATCTACCAATAGAAATTAGGAAATGAATTCTCACCTTGTGTCTATTAGAAAGGAGCTTATGGGTCTCTATGAGTTGCTTGACCAAATCTATCAATGCCCATTTGTCACTAAAATATCATGGAAGTGTATAAGGTCAACCACTAAATCTAACTACCCTAATGTAAGAGTAGGTGGGGAACTAAATGAAATATAAACCCCATTTACTGATCTCTATAACTATTGCTGGTAAGAATCTTGTTCTCCCAAGTTCTGTATCAAATATGATAATGATGCAATAGATGAAAGCATCATTCACTCTTCTAAAATGCTATCTACTAGCCTTCAATTTGAGGTCAGGATAGTAATTGTATACTCTATTTATTTCTTCATGAACTGTGTTAAGGCCTAGGAATAATTTTCCCTTGGCCAAAATGTATACAATGTAAGATGTCATATCAAATTTACCCATTGTTTGCACCTCCAACAATTGCTTGTAGAGGGAATCACTTATAAGCTGGGCCCAATGAATGTATTGGGTATTTTTTTAGATGATCTAGATGTATTAGTATATCCACTCTTGGAAACACTTAGCATCAGGACTGCCAGTGACCCTGTGTAACAATATAATTATATCTCCTACTTTATCAATGAAATCAATCCTATACAAGGTCTTTAATAGTCTAGTTGAGGAAGCCTTGGGTGACTTGAGCCAATGTTTATTGATCATATTTTGACACCCATATATTTTATATTTAAATAATTATGTGTATGTCTGTGGAGTTACATTGAGATAGCTCTTAGACTCTGGGATTGTAAACACTGAATTAATGAAATCAAGGTCTAGATTTAGAATCTTTTCCCCTTTATCATTGAAGACTTCTCTTATATTAGGATCATAATGTTTGGATATTATGAGCACCAACTCAAGGATTTGAAAAGATAATGGGAAGGATACAAATTTTGGTAGGCATGGGTCATAAATACTTTGGATCCAATAATTCTTAAATTTTGCACCTCTTCAGGCCCAAAAGTCTCTTAGGTCAGTGTGACCTAAATTAGTATATGTTATTTCTACTGTATTAGACTTTAAATTGAGAGTAACTCTAGGGCATTTAGATTTGAACTTCATTTCCTTTGGATACATGGAAACTAGAGTTATTATTTGGGAGAAGCCAACTATGAGAGCTGGCAAGGTTTGAAAGTGTTTTGAGCAAATAGAATCTCTGGCAGAGATGGGAAGTGTTATGTGTAGATAAAAGTTCCAATGGAACTAGAAGGTGCTTGAAGTAGGTGACAACTCTATAGAGATAGGAAGTGTTCAGAGAAAGTTAGATCTCTGATGGAAGGGGAAGGTGTCTGAAGCAATGTGAATTTTCATAGTGATGGAAAGTGTTTAAAATAGGTCCACTATCCACGGGGACTTGGAACCTTGTAAGGATCTTAGGTGCTTGGAACAATGGTAAAACCCATTAGGATCTAAGGTGATCAAGGCAAGTCTAATGTTCGTGGGGACCTTGGAGGTATTTGTAGGTAATATTTACTAGGTTTTAAATAAGGAATATTCTTAGAATATTCACTTGGCTTTATGAAACCTTAGATTTTAACTGCAAAATTTAGGAGGGAAAAATTCAAGGTTTTTAGTGATGAAGCTTTTGGGGCAATTTTAAGTCCCTTATAATGAAACCTTAGAAAACCCTAGATTTTCACTAACTGTAATTTTGGAGAAAACATATGATTTTCATAATGATAATAACCTCTATTATGCTTAAACAATAGAGAACCCTAAAAAGATACCACAAGAAATAAGTCTAACCCTACTGAAAGAGCTTAAACACTTTTTGTGAAAAATATAAATATCTCAAAAAACATTTCAAATTGTAGGAATAATGGTGGAAAACACAAGAAAAGTACCATGCAAAGGCGATAATGATGTGGAAGCCAATTTGTAGTCATGGCTCAAACTTGTAAGTACTTGCTTGGCATATGGCTCGAGGGTTAGATGGTTCAAGAGTCATTTTTCAGAGCTCAAAAATCACACTTATCGATTAAATAAATGATAAACAATCCAAAATTGTTTGGTTTATATAGAAAAACCTATAATTAATGTATTAATGGTGGTTTATGGTGGAACCACAGGGTGCTTAGAGTAGGTCCAATGCCTATCGAATTGAATGGATTTGATACATAAAAGTCAAAACTCACTGAGCAATTTATAACTTTAAAAACTTGCAAATTGCTCATGGAGTTTTAGATCCTACGGCTTGGGTACTTAGAGGGAGCTGGAACCTAGACATAATTTGCATTTATGTAAATAGCAATTTGAGTTACAAATACCATGGGAAGGGGGTATTTTGGTTTCACAAGATCTAAAGCTCAACATCCCTTTTACATTTTTACAAATTACAAAATGCATGCTGAGTTTTAGATTTTAGCATTTAAAGGTTCGTGGGATCTGGAGCTCGGCATGTATTTTACAATTTTGCAAATTATAAAATATATGTTGAGTTATGAATTCCACTAGTTTGGAAGGGTAGTTATTTTATGGGATCCAAAACCTATGAAGCAATTTGCAAAATTGAAAATTGCATCTAGAATTCTGGATTCCATAATGCAAAGGAAAAAATGGGTTTTTTGGTGGTTTCAAGTGTTTTTATCAAAAAATTAAGGGTGTTTCCCTTACGGTTCTAGATGTTATGATATCTTTGGGACAAAAATATAAATATTTTTGGTTACCTCTCGGGGATGATTGCCTACTAATTAGTTTCAATCCAATAACCTTTCTAGAACATTGGGCATGGAGTCTTTTTGGCTTTAACAAATTCTAACCTAGGGAAGAACAAACTTGGATTTGCCTAGACATGAACAAAACAAGGGAAAAAATAGACAAATAAAATAAGGAAAAATAAGATAACCTAAGGAAATAAAAACTCCTAATGAGTTGACCTATGTAGAAGCACTTATTTGAAAAACACTACTAACCCTATTATTTATAAAATATATATTTTTTGGAATGAGTTCCTACCTCAAAAGAAATATTTGAGGGATATCCCATTAAATGGGATTGGTAGTTTTTATCCATTGAGTTTGGAGATCTAGAAGGCATAGACTCATTTGCATTGAGTAATAATGTATGGACCACTCTATATTGCATTAAACTTAGTGTGCTTGCCTAGTTTAGTCTTGTCTACATCCCATTTGAGAACCATGTCTCCTTTATTGAATCTCCTTATAGATGTCTTTTTATAGAAAGTTTTCTTGGTTTGGGCCTGATTTTCTTACAAGAATTTTATTGATTGGTTCTCAATTTCTTCAAGTTTCATGAGTTCAGCCAACCTTACTATTATTTCATCATTGTCAATCAAATCTAATTGATGATTGAACTCTAGAGATGGTAGTTCAATTAACAATGGTATTCTTGCTTCTCTTCTATGTATGAACATGAAGGGATAATTACCAATGTCTCTTTTTGAAGTAATCCTATCAGTCCACAGTGTTGAATTTAGTTTTGTGTGCCATGTCCTTCGGTTATCCTCCATTATTCTTTTGATAATCCCGATGAGGTTCTTGTTGGTTGAATCAACCAAACCATTACCCTAGGGGTAATAATTATAATAAGTACTCAAGTACACATTATGATTTATGGCCCATTCACTCACTTGAGTACCCATAAAAGCTTTGGCATTATCTGATATAATGGTGTGAGGGACACCAAATATTAAGACTATACCATCCATGAATTCTAGAATAGATGCTTCTATAGTATATTTTAGTGTAAATGCTTCAGTCCATCATTTGAAATAGACCATTATTTTGAGAACCCATTTATGGTATGCACTTAATGGTGGATTGATCATGTCGATGAAGTCTAATCCCCATTAAGCAAATGGTTGATCTGTTTGAATTGGTCTAAGAGGGAGGGCTACTAACCTTTGCTTATTGGTGAAGTAAGCACATTTTTCATAGTTTATTACTCATTAGTGGGAATATTTGAATAATTTAGGCTAATAATAACCTCCTCTCATTATCTTTATGGTTTTAGTTCTTGTAGAAAAATGTCCTCTTGATGGGCCATCATGAAATTGTTTGAGCACTTTGGGAACTTGATTATGCTCAATACATCTCAACAAGACTCCATTCATATATTTTTGAAACAGTATTCCATCAAAAAGAACATATGGAATATATTGGAGTTGAAAATACTTTTTCTTTTACTATTAAAAGCCTTAAAGGTACTCACTAGTTTGTAGGAAATCAGTCATGTCACAGAGCCAGCTATTGAATGGAGGTGGATTGGCTGACTAAGGTATAGTTTGAACATACACTATTTCAAATACCACTTCAATAGTTTTGATGTCAAAATCCAATTGTTCACACAATCCTTTTCCTCTTACAGGCTTTGTGACTTTGATGTCCATGTCATATTCCATAACCTTTGTGATCCATCCTGCTCTTTTTTTCATTTATCTCCCAGCTCAACAGGAACTCTTTGACACTTTGATGACTCACCATCAGATGATTTTTTTATATTAGAGATCATATGCCTAAACTTATTAAGATGTTTGATCACCACATACACCTGCTTCTCCACAAAACTATAATTCTCTTCATAATCCTTCAATGATTGACTGAAGAAAGATATAGGTTGTTCCAAGTTTACTTGATTGTGCTAAGTCAAAATGGTTGAGATGCTTCCTTCCCCTCCAAATTCATAGAGAATGAAGTCCTTATCATATTTTGGGTTAGCCAGGGTAGGAACTTGGGAAATAGACTACTTTTGGCCTTTAAAATATATTTTCTTTGCTGTGTCTAGCTAAAAATAATTCCCTTATTTAGCATTACAGTAAGGGGTTTTTCCATAGAGGCAAATTTTAGGAAAAATCTTCTTACAAAGTTGGTTTTCCCAAGAAATCTCTACAACCCATTTTCATGACTAGGTAGCAATAATGCAGATATAACACTAATTCTTTTTGGGTCTATTATTAAGACCTTTTTTGACACTATGTCCTAGTAGTTTCCCTTCATGAATTGTGAAAACACATTTCTACAGGTTGAAGGAAACTCCAAATTCTCTACACCTTTAAAAAATATTTCTAAGGTGATCTAGATGTGCATTAACCTACTTTGACTTAATTTTTATATCATCTAGATATACTAGAATCATTTCATTTAACAAACTTTTAATTTCCATATCCATGGCTCTCTAAAAAATTATACTTGCATTTATTGGACTAAATTACATCTTCTTATATTCATACATACCCCATTTGGTGGTGAAAGTAGTTTTAAATTGGTCTAATTCCTGTACCAAGATTTGGTTATAACTAGAATAACCATCCAGAAGAGAGAATATTTTAGATCCTAATACTATTTGTAGAATTTGTTCCATAGGGGGAAAGGATAATGATCTTTCAATGATGCTTTGTTTAATCCCTAAAATCCACACACAACCTAATTTCACCATTTTTCTTTATGACATGGACCAAATTTGCCACCCAAGATGAGTGTTTGATAAGAAATATTATATTAACTTCTATTAACTTAGAGAGCTCACTTTTCATCAGGGGTTCAATATCTGGATTCATAGGTCTCTGCTTGTATATAATTGGGTTTATATTTGGATCCAATTCTATTGTATGCTGAGCCAAGCTTGGATCAAATCCTCTTAGATCATGATAACTACAAGTGAAGTTATTATCAAATTCTTGACATAAATGAATAAAATCTTGCTTTTTAGAGTCATTGCATACCTTCCCTATCTTGAGTGATTTACCTTCTAATATGATGAATGAATCACAATCCTCTTCATTCATTGTAATTTTCTTCCTCTTGCCTTTCAGCTAATCATCAAAATTGAATATATTTTCTAGTATGACAAGACCCATAGGTAGTTTATTAATTTTCAGCTAGATAATCTAATCTTCATATTGGTCTTGTAGTCTTGGTTGGTTCATATCTAAGAATTTAGATTCTTTTCTCAGAAAGTTGACAATATATTTATCACTATCAAAGACTCGCCAAATAGTTACATTATCAAGGATAGATGGCCTTACTATCAGCCTCACATGTTGGCTATTCTTCCTCTTTATTTCCACTGGTAGGTTATATTGGGATCTTACCGAGGCCATGGGTCAACATCTTTATTCTATGCCCTTGGTACCACTTGAATATTTAAGGTAGTGAAGTATTCTAATAAGTCCCAACCCCTGTGTTTATAAGACCTTAAAAAATTGTACTTGGTTACACTTTTGGATATGCCCCAGTGAACAATAAGATCACTTTCACCAAATATATGTAAGAACTTAATCCCTCTTTTTTTGTCAAATTAAAGGCCTTGAATAAAGGTTTCATATTCAAATACATTTTTAGTACAATTGAACTAAAGTCTGAATGAATAGAAGTATCTCTCCTTCTATGGAGATATCAATACAATCCCTACTCCTACACCATTTCTACTTCTTGAGCCATAAAAAAATAATTGCTACATCCCTTGAAGATCTTCAACTAGTTTGACTAAGTTTGGGAAAGTTGCATCATTATCACGAATGCAATATGTACCTAACCTTGTTTCTTATATATAGTCATAAGGATCAAATTGAAGATTTGATCCTCATTCATCCAAATGAGTGTCTGGAATCTCTTATATAGGTGTTGCAACCTCATGATCCATCTCCTCCTCTTGATCTTATAATGTACAATTCATTTCTATAGGGATAGGATTGTATGGCTCTGTATGCTCTTTTAAAATTGGCTTAGCTCTTATTTTCACTCTAGTTCTATATCTCATTTTGAGTAACATGTGAGAGTAATCTATAGATAGATATCCTCCCATCTTTGTAATGAAATCTCTTGAAAGATAAATGACAAAGTAAGGGGGAAGATCTATGATTGAAATGTCTTGAGAAATTAATAATTTGGATAAGTGTGAATAGTGAGGTTTACTCATTTTATTGTTCCTACTATTTGAAAAATAGTCCCATCTAAATGCACTACTCTTTTATTGATGAGAGTATATTTTATTCCTAGAGCATCAACTATTTTTTTGGGTATTACTGAACTACTAGCCCTTGAATCTACCATGCATTTGTGAACAAGATGTTTCCTTACTATAAGTGAAAGATAGAATGGGGGAGGCTTACTATTTTTGTCTATTTTAGTGTCAGCTTGTGGTTGACACAAATTAGTTGTAGCAGTAGGTCCCTTGGATGGAACCTTCATTGATATCTAAAAATTCTTTAAACCTCTTGTAGCAAATCCATTTATGCTGGTATAGATATTGCTTCTCACATAGTGACATTTAGATTAGTTTTACTCATTTGCTCAACTATACTAAAAAGGATATTACCAACCTTTACTTGTGCTTTTTCTAGAGCTATGTCTTCTTTCACAAGATTTAGACTTGGAAACTTTGCCTTGGGCTGGACTGTAGTTACAAAGGGTGGCCTTTGCACTGTGTTGTTCTTTGTAGGTTCAAGTACAACTCTAGAATTTAGACCTTGTTCCACCCTAAGAGATAATCACTTTCTATTGCTCTCTTCTTGGAATGTGTGTTGGATACCATTGGATCTCCACCTTTGAAAAATGATTCTTCTTGACTTATTCCACCAAATTCATCCTCTTACCAATTTAGAAGAGTTGCTTCACCTTAAGTAGGTTCTTGTGTATCTACTTATTAGGTAGTAGATTTTTCTTGCTATCCTTGCATACTTACTATGCCTTAAACCATCAAGGCTTGACTGATCACACCATTAGGATAAGTGTTCTGGTCATGTGGCTGATTACAAGGATAACACCATTCATACTCTTGAGCTAGATTATTTTGAACAAGTATAATAGCTTTAAAGCACCTGGTGTAGGTAAAAAATACGTGTTTAGAGGTCTTGCTTGCATATTTTGACCGTATGGCTATGAATTTCCCTGGTATGGCTACCTATCCCCTTGGTATGCAGGGTTAGCTTATTAAAAAGGCTTGTAGTTTTAGGCTTGCTGCCTCTTCATTACTACCAACTCATTTCCAAAACTCTTGAGTAATGACTTAACCTCTTATAGATCATTTATAGGTGTAGGATTCAAAGCAGGTGCTTTGCTCGTGGTGGGAATTAGATCAATTACAGGTGGTGGAATAGGAGCTATTTCTATAAATAGAGGCATTGGTGGCCTTGGGGAAATTTTCTTGGCTTGGATTAAGTAATTTTATGCCTTTATTACAATTTCATAGGAATAAGGAAGTGTGGTGCCACCCATTGACTGAATTATCACAACTATATCACTATTAAGGACTCTCAAGTAATATAAGAAATCATTATTTGTAGTGGGTTTAACCAAGGCTAAAATTCTATTCCATGTCTTCTAGAATTAGAAATTGAAATCAGACATATGCTCATGAGGAGCTCATTGAATAGTAGTTAACTATTCAACCAAGGAAAGGTCATCACTCTTATTTTCAAATTGGGTATATAGTGTAGTATCTACATCATCCCAAATTCAGATTGAATTGGGAGTGAGACCTATGTACCATTGTAAGGCTTTACCTTTGAAAGAGGAGATTAGGAGTCTGATTGCAACATTATCTTATACCACATTATGGACTAAACACAGATTGAAAATATCTTGTATATGCTTCATAGGAGTGGTAGAAGTTTTGCCAGTATAGTAAGGCAAGATTTTCAAAGTGGAAGTAGGTATATCATCATACTGAGCTAATTAGAGTGGGCTACCTCCATTGAAGGAAAAAAAAAATTTTAGCCATCATGGGAGGTATAAAAATGATAATAGTTACTCAAAGAGATGTAAATAAAAATATAGGATATAATTTTGGTTGAGGGCTGACTGATTTTGATCTATTTTTAGATGGAAATGATAATTCTAAAAAATTAGCCCTCTTACCTTTAATAGATGATTTGGTTTGTTTGCTTGGCATACATGAACCTTGAAACTTTGAATCCATAAGCTAGTGGAGTCGCTAGATGCTTTTGATATTTGCATGAATCTCATATAATGCTCACTAAAAATAACACTAATCTCTTTATAATTTTTGGGTCCCACCAGGTGTGCCAAAAACTATTATCACATAGGTTTGCACTTGTCTTGATTCTGTAGCTTGTTGTGTAATAACCTAATGATACAATGGAAAAACCTTAAAAACCATGAGAACTTGGTGAATTGAGGTTAATATCTAGATAAGGTTGACTTTCTTTCACTAAATCTGATACAATTGATAAAATACCAGTTTTGTATAAATTTTGCTCTTTAGTGGTCTTGATCCTAAACTAGGGTTTTGACTAGGAAAAGGGTTGAAGAATGAAATTTGCATAAAATAAAAATGGTTATTACACCAAAAAAATTTAGTGTATTTTAATGCTTGCTTGATAAACAAAATAGAACATAAAATTATATTGAAATTGGCTTTAGTAAAAACTCATGCAAATGGGAAATCATAGGTAATATTTAGTTATTTTTCACAAAAGGGAAAAGAATTATTTATTTAAATCAAACAATATTTTTAGAAGGGTAGAAATACCACAAATGAATTTTTTATGACTTTAAATAATAGTTAAACTTCCACAAATACTCAAATAACTTGTACACACAGAGATTTCTCAAACAAGAAAGACAAATCTTCAATTTATTTTTGCTCCAAAGGTTATAACTTGTAGAAAATACATTCACAATGCAAAAATATATCACTAACAACAAAAAAATAGATTGGGCCATGAGGTCTACCCCTCTTTATACAAAATATCTCATAGATGAGATGCAGTTGTCAAAACTTGAATGCCTAGTAAGATAAACCATGGAGATCTGAAATCTTCATGCAAAAAGAGGTGAGGTCTTCTATTTATAGCATCTTTGACTTGTATAATGGTTTGGAAAGTGGCATACAAGATCTGGGGATGATCCTTTGCTTTGAATGACATGATAATACTGGAATATCCTTCATGCAATGCTTTTCCTTATTCATATAAATGAAAGTAGCTCCTCATGCAAATGGGCAGCACCCAACATAGAACTTGACTTTTAAAAGATAATCTTGAAAATAACTCAATTCACTTTTATACAAAACCCTAACTTGCAAAACACAAGTGAGACTTTTACAACTTTTAAAGTCATATCACTTTGTCAAAATAGACTTTACAATTTATAATTCATGCTTTTACACTTTTTAGCAATTTATACTTGTCAAAATAGAAAGTATTATTTACAATTGTGATTTTTACAAATTTCACACCATCCAAAAATATAAAGTGTAAAATACATGTTTCTATTCTAAAAAAGAGTTATAAAAGACAACTTCACCTTTACAATATACAACTTACGATGTTTTGCAAATGAAATTACAACATATGAAAATACTTCAATAGAAATAAATTAATCAATTTGTAAAACATCCTCAGCCTTCTTGTCTTTCTCAGCCTGTAGATTTTCAACATATGTATCAAAGACCTTGAAAATTTCCTATATGCACTCTTCATTTGGCTTGAAGGAGTAGAGGTTGGAGGTTGCACAATCTACTTGAATATCAAAAAATTCTCTCTTAAAAGTCTTGATTCCCTGCATCTCCATTCTCATCTTATCCATTGCATTTTCATCCCTGATAAATCTATGGATAGAACACAGAGTGAAGACTGTATCCTTTACAAATTATTTCTCAACTAATTATTTAAACTTATTCTAAACTTATTCTACTTGAAAGAGGTTCTCTGTATCATCTATTGGTTGGCATGACATCATATTCATCATTCCTTCAATGTCATATAACATATCACTAGCTTTGTCATGTGCCACCTTGGCCTTGTGAGTAGATTCTGTGAGTATCCTCATCCAAAATTAAGTTTCTCTATGTAATTTCTTATGCTCAACATCATTTTTTAGTATCTTCTCAACAATGAGAATATCTATATCAATTTAACCCACAACTATCAATTTTGAATAATATAAATTCAAAGTTTGAATTTCTCCTTCATATTCACTAACTTAATCTCTCAAAATATTCTCTCTCTAATTATTTCATACTGGTCCATTATTACTACAATAATCTTATTTCCCTTAGTAATGATTTCCTTAGACCATTATTTTTTAGCCTTTACCATATGAGCAATATCCTGAACTAAATCAATTGTGACTTGATCGAGACTTTGATTGATTAGCTATACTAACTATGGTTGTTTCGATGATCCACTGAGCTCTAAAAACTAGTTTAATACAGTTGTAAGCTAGTCCACTTTTCTCTTTAATTCATCTTTGGTGTCCTTATCATGATCAATTCTCTTGAAGAGTGAATTAATGTTAGATTACACATCATGTTTTAACCCTTCTTTAGTTTACCATCCAAGGTGGATATTAGAAATCTAATAATCCCACACCACAAGATTTTCCTTTGATTTGTCTAGTGGGTGGACTACAATTTCAATATAACTTTCCCCTTGTCATCATTTAATATCCTAGAAAAGGTCTTAGGAGTAGGTTTGGACTTTTACTTGATATCTGATAGACAAAAGTCCAATGTGCTAGGGTCAATCATTTGTTTTCTCTTCTTCCCTATTGATTATACTAGCCAACTAGGGGTAGCATCTAGTTGTTTGGACATCATCACCAAAGAATTAATAACTGATGTTGCTATAAGGGTAGATATTGTAATAATTTTAGAATCTTGGGAGGATGTTGCCATTGATTATTCAGGATGTGCATATGAAATTTCACTCCCATCAGTAGGCTATAAATCTATATTTGCATCAAGAACTTAAGTCTTTCCAATCTCAACTAAAGGTTATATGGAAACAATAGAAGTGGAAGGAGTGGAGGCAATGGAAACAATTGTGTTTATTGGGGAAATGAAAGATGGAATAGACATAGGGATTATGAATTTGGGAGTAAGTGGGAGTGTGGAAGCCAAAGCATTGAATGAATCAATAAAATTCATGGGACCACTTAAGGCTAGTCATGTAAGGAAAGTGAGTGGGGATTGAGGGGAAATAATACTTATCCTAAGGGTTGGGATGGCTTGCATAACTGAAGTCGAGATGACTGAGTTCATGAAAATATACTATTGGGTGGTGTTGGAAATTAATGGTGATGGAATGGAAGCGATTATGAATGGAATGGAAAGAAGTGGAATGAAAGGGGAAGGTGAAATTGGAGGAAGGGAAAGTGGAGTAGAAACTTGAGAATCTATTGATGGGGAACCCTGAGTATCCACATGACTCAATTGTATTGGTTTTGCTTAGATTATTTTGGTAAGCAATGTAGTTGGAATGGTAGGTAGAGTGGAAAATGTAGATGTAAGGGGAGTGGAAATAGGAGGTGGAGGTGCTAGAACCTCTGGAACAATGTAGATAGGTAGAGGGTAAATAATAGAAATGACGGTTGTCACTATTATAGTTATGAGGATTGAAACTATGGAAGCTTCTACCATTGATATGTCTTTAGGTGAAAGGTCAATTGGATTTTTTGTAGCTGCCCTATCCTTACTTGATTCCCCTTTCTTAGCCTTAGTCTTCTTTTTCTTTTTCTTCTTCTTCTCTAGCTCTTTTGATGTTTCACTTGCTATTTCACTTGGACCCTCTTTGATGGAGGAGTACCTTCTACCTTAAGATTTAAAATCTTTTCTCTAAATCCAATTATTTCTCTTGTCACTTGGACTCCCTTGCTCCTCAACCAATTGATTATTTTTTTAGTCACATGGGTTGTTCTGTCAAATATAGAAAATGACTCTAGAGCTAACCACCTAACCAGTGGTAAGGGTTTTATGATGACCTATATGAAATAAATTAGGTCTACCACATAGTCATCATCCACCAAGTCATTTGAGATTGGTTCTAGATCATAATATTTGATTTGTAATAGGGAAATCCTAGAATAATATCTCATTTTGACTCTCTATTCATCTTCACAATCCTCCTAATAATCCTCATAATATGGTACATGAGCATATGTTTCAAGTGCCAGTGTGTTGGCGATCTTTCCATATACATCAAAAAATGTCCTAGACTCCAAAGTCCTTAATGTCATTTTGCACATTTTAGCCTCAAAACATTTGGCCTTAAGGAGGGATTGGCATGTGTATTTACCAATAGAAATGTGGAAATAAATTCCTACCTTGTGTCTGTTAGAATGGAGCTTATAGGTCTCTACAAGTTGCCTAACCAACTTCATCAATGCCCATTTATCACTAACATATCATGGAAGTGTATAGGTGAAACCATTGAATATGACTACCCTAATATAAGAGTATGTGGGGAACTAAATAAAATATGAGCCCTATTTACTGATCTTTGTAACTACTGATAGTGAAAATTTTGTTCTCCCAAGTTCTTTATTGAAGATGATAATGATGCAATAGATGAAATCATCATTCGCTCTTCTAAAATTTTGTCTACTAACCTCCAATTTGAGGTTAGGATAGTAATTGCATACTCTGCTTATTTATTCAAGAATTGTGTTAAAGTCTAGGAATAATATCCCCTTGGCCAAAATGTATACAATGTAAGAAGACATATAGAATTTGCCCATTGTTTATACCTCCAATAATTGATTGTGGATGGAATTACTTATAAGTTAGGCCCAATGAATATATTAGGTATTTTGTTGAATGACCCAAATGTATTGGTACATACACTTTTGGAAACACTTATCATAAGGACTACTAGTGACCCTGTGCAATAATATAATGATATCTCCCACTTCATCAATGAAACCAATCCTATACAAAGTCTTTGGTAGTCTAGTTAAGTAAGCCTTGGGGGACTTGAGCCACTATTTGTTGATCATATTTTGAGACCCATCTCTTTTATCTTCAAATAATTTTTTGGATGTTTGTGGAGTTCTATCAAGATAACTTTCAAACTTTGGGATTGTAAACATTGATTTAATGAAATCAGGGTCTAGATTCATAATCTTTTCCCCGTTATCATTGAAGACTTATCTTCTATCAGGATTGTAATGTTGGGATATTGTGAGAACCAACTTGGGGCTTTGAATAGACAATAGGAAGACTACAACTTATGGTAGGCCAGAGTCATGAATACTATATATCCAAGCATTCTTAAATTCTTCATCTATTCAGGCCCAAAAGTCTCCCAGGTCAATGTGACCTAAATTAGTATCTATTATTTCTACTATATTTGACTCTAAATTGAGAGTCAATCTATGGCATTTAGATTTGAACTTAATTTCCTTTGGAGACATGGAAATTGGAGTTATTGTTTATGAGAAACTAACTATGAGAGCTAGCAGGGTTTGTAGGTGTTCTGAGCAAATAGAATCTCTAGTGGAGATGGGAAGTGTTTAGTGCAGATAAAATTTTTGGTAGAAATAGAAGGTAATTAAAGTAGGTTACAAATCTACAAATCTAGTAAGTGTTTGGAGTAGGTTGGATCTCTGGCAGAAGAGGAAAGTGTCTGAAGCAATGTGGATTTCTATGCAGATGGAAAGTGTTTAAAATAGGTCCACTATTTGTGGGGACGTGGAACCTTACAAGGATCTCAGACACTTGGAACAATGGTAAAACCCATAGGGATATAAGGTGCTTGAAGCAAGTCCAATGTCTCTTTGGGGATTCCCAATGAGTTTGGGATGACCTTTGTAACCTCGAGTAGAGTTGATGGGAAAGTTAAATCATTGAGACTCATGAAATGGAACACTTGGCAATGGTTCAAGGGTAGGAATATTGAAGACACCCTAGTCTTATAATTATTCAAAATTCCAAGGGTTGGTGTCACCCTAAATCCTATAAATGGCTCTATTATGAGGGAATTTAATGCATTGGTAGGTGGAAGAAGAAATTGATTTCATAGGATGAGTCCACAACCTACCAAGTATAATGTTGTAAGATAGAGGAAAGTTAAATATCATCACCTTCACATGAATGGTGATAAGTGGTATGGTAATCGGAAGCCACATATAACCTAAATGAGGTATTTGCCTTTGATCATATCCTTGACATGTGATACATGTGGAATTGAGATTGCATTCAGAATATCTAAGGGTTTTGATAAAATTGAGAGAAGCCACACAAGTACTAGAGCCCTCATTAATTAAGGCATTCTTGAATTAGATATCACCAATTTGAACACTAATGAGTAGAGGAGGATCATTTGCATAATGAAAAAATCTCATTGAATATCATGGAATCAATGGGAAACTTGAGGTAAAGAGAAGTGTCCATTGTTTCATCAACATGGATGGACATCCCTTCACATTACTGTAATATGCTATATTCAATTCCTGATAAGGTTGCTTCACATCTTGTTAAGGGAGGACAAGGGATGCTCATTTTGAACAAAATATGTATAAGATGGTTTCAATGATGCGAAGAGGTCCTCATAAGCTCAATAAATGGGATTTGGGATGAAATATTAGTGAGCTCCATGATAGGATCCCACTCATCATAATCCATAAGAAGATTTCTATAAAAAGGTGCATAGTGCTGAAGGAGGACCTCAGAAGGAGGAGCTTAAATACATTGGAATTTATGTTGATAAGAGGCAGAAGGTTTATAACAAGGTTGTAAACTATGTTAAGAAGATGAAGTAGTTGGTGTAGGTATGGGTTGAGAATAATTATAAGAAGTTTTAATAGAGGCTTGAGTGTCATTAGTGTTAGGTAAAGAAGATGGAGGGATGGTATAAATAGTATGATAAGTGTTATCCAAGGGAGGAGTTGGAATTGGTTCATCAAAATTTATAAGGTCATCTTACTCCAACTCATTTAAGTGAGTTGGAGAAGAATCTTGGATAATAGAAAATGTGCAAGATGATGGATGTGTGTAAATAGGTTGAGGATCAATGAAATCAACCACCCTTCACATGTTAGTCATATTAACCACATTATCTTCAGGAGTTGGGTCAATAAGACTATCAACATTATTGGTAGAAGGGGTGGGATTTTCTTGGTTATCTTGGTGGTTTGGATGAGGGTCTTTATAGATGGGCAAATGAACATTAACTTGATTTAAAGATTGAGATTTAGTATTTGATTCATGGGCTTTGAAAGTAATGCCATAGGTTTGTTGGTGTTTCTAAATGATATAATCATGGTTAAAATTAAGACCAAGAAGAAAATCCATAGCCAATTTATGAAGCTACTTATAGATCTCATGAGATTGACCCCAACTATTGTGAAACCAACAAAATTTATTGGGATCATACCAAGATTTAATAGGATGAGTGGGATCAAGTTCTTGTGGTAGAGGCCTAGGTAGATGTTTGACTAATTTAACTGATGATAAAGGTTTATGAACAATTATGTTATTAGGTAAAGATAAATTAGGATTAGTGAATTGTTGAGAAGGGGGAGGTGGTTCTAAATTTTGGTTAGGAATAAAAACTTAAATAGTGTGAATAGTGTCATAAGAGTTTGTGACACTATCATTGATAGCATGATGATTCTTGTTTTTAAGTAAGAAACGAGTACCTGTAGAAGGTTTAGATGGCTTGAATTGATGCATAAGAAATTTTTGATGTTTAACTTGATCAATGGCCTTCTCCAAGGTATGTGGGGAAAGAGTATGGACCCAATATTGCAACTTGGGAAAAAAACATTGGTAAAGAGATGGAAAAGGTTATCATCAGCCATGTTATTATTGGAAATATTGTCATTGATGTCAAAGGTTTAGAATTATTGGTGATAAAGGCCCCATTGCATTTAATGTTGTTTGTAATAAATATATCTTGGCTAATATGAGTTAATATTTATTTAATATTAATGAATATATTTTTGGTTGCATATGAGACAAAAGAAGGGCCCATGGAGAAGTCGAAGAGCCACGGGATAAAGACAAAAGAAGGATGGGATGCATTTTCCCATGAAGAGTCATCTTGGGGAATACCAAGAGTCACCAAGTGAAGATAAAAGAGTAAGGGCGCAATTTCTCATGAAGGGACACTTTAAGGAATATGAAAAGTCACCAAAGATAAGGACAAAAGTGGGAAGGACGTTTTTGGTCATGAAGGGTCACCACATGACTTTTCAAAGGCTTGAATATGAAGGGTCATCCAAGATTGGTGCCATTTTCCATGAGGATTTAAGGGTCACAAAGGGGGAAGGCCAAAGGTCATTTGGAAAGCTATAAATAAAGGCTTGAGAAGCCATTTGTAACATGAGAGATAGAGGTTGATTTGATATTGTGATATCTAGCTTAGAAAAGCAATTGTGAGAGATGAATATGATTTGTATTTGTTATATCTAGGTTAAAAGAACAAAGGTGAGAGAGAGGAAGGAGATGTTGTATTGATCTATCATTTGTTGAGATAACAACATTGAGAGATAGGTGTGTGGTATACACAAAGGGGTTGGTGCTCCTATGGGTTAGTGGTCACGAATTGTTGCTGAATTGGTGCTCAGTAAAGGGGTTGGTGCTCTTGTGGGTTGGTGCTCACGAATTTTTGTTGGGTTGGTGCTCAAAAAAGCGGTTGGTGCTCCTGTGGGTTGGTGCTCATGAATAGTAGCTGGGTTGGTGCTCGGCAAAGGGGTTTGAAGCTCCTGTGGGTTGGTGCTCATGAATTGTAGCTGAGGTTGGTACTTGGCAAAGGGATATGGTGCTCTTGTGGGTTTGTTCTCATGAATATACTTGAGATTGTTGTCCATGGTTTTTCCCACATTGGGTTTCCACGTTATATCTGGTGTCTCTCTCTATCTTGTGTGATGTTTATTGTTTGAGTTTTATTGCATCTTGAATGTTTGATTAAGTGGAATTTGATAAAGGGAAAGTTTTATAAGATATATAATATACTGATTCACCTCCCTCCCCTCTCAGTGTATTCCATGCTTAGCAATTATGTTTATATTTATTGGATAATGTTTTACACCTTTTAACAAAAGCTTGGGTAGTTTCATTTTCAAGTTGCTTACAATTGATAAAATGGGACAAGGTATTCTAAGGAAGATAACTAGTTTGGAATTCTTGGACTAGAACATTTACTAAATCTTCCAAACTAGTAATAGAATGAATTTTTTGTTGGTTGTACCAATCTAAATCATCACCCACAAGGGTTTTGGATAATAGCTTTGTAGTGGCAAAGGTATTTAATTTAACCCAGTCTTTATATAGATTTGCAAATGTTTTTAGATGAAGAGTAGGATCAATTGACCCATTATAAGAAATGGTAGGGGTGATGCCTCCTATATCAATATTAGCAATTTGAGATGTAAGAGTTTCATTTTGAAGATGCTTAATTTTATTATTGACAAGAAGAGGTTGAGGGATAAGATTACCATGGGAATCCTGAAGAGGAGGTGGGTGAACATTTTGATTATATGTGCCCCATGGCATCTGTTGAGGGTGGGTTTGAAGATGGATAAAATTGTTTTACATTCGCATCATTTGATTTGTATTATGAACTTGAAAATAATTCATTTGATTAAGGGTTTGTAATAAAATTTGGTGGGTTTGAGTTGCATTATTGGCATTATTTGAAGTATTAGAATTGGAATTAGTGGCTTAGGTACCACTATGAGTATTGGTAGGATCTTGAGAAGAGTTGTTATAATGTGAGGCACTAGTGGTAAAATTTTATCATGTAGCAAAAGATGGACTAGTGACGAGATGAGAAGAGGAATCACTAGAAACATGATTTCCATGGGTAGAAAATGATGCACTAGTGCAAGAGTTGAGGAGAGTGGGTCTTGGAAGAGGCCCACTAGTTGTAGAACCTACCATGTTAGTGGAGATATTAGGCATAAAGGTAGAGTAAGTCAAAGAAGAAGACGTCATGGTATGATAAGGGATCAAAATAGATGGAAGAGGTTGAGAATAAGAGAAACTAGTACCCCCAAATCCTTGTGAGAATGTGGGAGAAGGTGAATGAGGCTCTTCAACTTGACCATTAATCATGGGATGGTAAATGGTAGAAGGATTCTTTCCTCGATGTTAAGGAAATTTAGAGATAAAGAGAGCATTTCATGGGTATACTCTAATTTAGATTGATATTCAAGTGAGAAGGGAAGATTAAAAAGTTAAGAGGAATTAGGAGGGGTCCCATAATTCATTATGCGAGTCGATATATGAACATTACTCTCATCTAGTAGAGGAGCTCTAATCTACTTATGGGAGACCCTATGAGGGTTGGTAAGAGTCATCATATTTATTGAATTTAACTTAGTGTTGTATTTAAATAAGAAGTTCATGATGAAGGGAATGACTAGATAAGGCCAATATGATGCAAAAACAAGGGAATATGAATGAATAGATAAAAATACAGAGTTAACTAGGTCAACTGACTATAAAAAATAGGGTCTAAAAGTTGAGAAAACATGGATATAGGGTCAATTATGTCAACCTAGTTATGTAACCTAGATATAAAATAGGAATAAAAAGATACAAAGTTAATAAGGTCAACTTAGTACTATATCCTGAGAGGTAGAAAATAATACTGTGTCAACATGATCGACTTAGTATTATAGGTAGGAAAAACAGACAGTTTGTAAGAGACCATGATAAGTAGAATGACTGTGTACTAAAATAAGAAATTTTTTACAAGTAATTTTGATAGAAAGAAGTGAAAAGAAACACACAATCAATTGGGTTAAGGAGGATGATCCAATTGAGGCACATAACACAAAACCTTGCACCAACGCTAGCCAATGTAAGTTTTTGTAATATAACATACAATTGAGAAAAGAGCAAGAAATCAACTTAAAAAGTAAATGCTAACTAAGTGGTCATCTTAAATGTTTTTAGATTATTAGAGTAAGATTTTAAATGTGATAGGGAGTTAGATGTAAGGAACTAGAAAGCAATCTATGGATGGTTTCAGAACATTTAGGTTGAAAGGGGTCTATGTTGGTAATGCTACTGTCTTAGTATTGGGGCTACCCCCTCACTTCATACATAATAGTGATAAGGGTGTCCAGTGATTTTCAAATATATACTATTAACCACGTGTTTATACTTGGCCAAAAAACCAAGTTGACTTCCCCCTCAATGATAAAATCTAAGTAGGTAGGTCTTGATTAGATAATTGTTTAAATGCATTTTTAAGATTATGTGATTTGGTAGTGTGTATAAAAGATAAAAATAGTGAAACTAAATGGTATATTGAAAAAAACCCACCTAATTAGACTATACAATCTATTATAAGCATGCAAACAACTAAAAATGAAAGTGTGAGCTAATTACTAGCATATAAGTGTTAATTCTGACTTTGAAACATAGTATAGTGTTAATTCAAATGATAGTGTATGCAAAGATTATAGAATAGAGTCAAAAATATCACTATTATACTAATAAATTAAGGGTCTATTAAATAACTATACCAATAATGTCAACCTAGTCTTTTAGATAAAAGATAAAATATAGAACTAGGTCGATAGAGTGGACCTAGTTTGCTATATAGGGGCAATTTTAAAGACTGCAAACTATGAAAAATAGAACTGTAATGAATAATAGAAATGATAGATAAGGAGAGAAAGGAACCTTGGTGGATTGGAATATGCATAATAAAATAAGATTATTGTTGAAGTGCCTTGATTTATATTTGTAAATTCTTCCAACTATGTCGATTGGGTCAACCTAGTTTTCTAGTCCCCTATTTGCTAAAACTTGTAAAGAATATTATGCTAATAGTGTCAACTTAGTATGTTTTCTAGAAGTTTAGAAGTGTACTATCAACATGGTCAACTTAGTATCTTGTCTGGAAGTTTGAAAGTGTACTGTGCCAACAAATTTAACCTAGTATAATGTACCTAATCTACGTAAATAAAATAGAGTCATATTGATGTGACCATGTGTTAAACCTGTGCACAAAAGTTAGAAACTATACCGACATTATCGACCCAATATCACAAATATAGAAAAATAATAACTAAAATGATTAAAAAAATGAGATAAAACCTAAAAAGGTTAGATTTATATCAAGTTCACTAGAATGTATGCAATCAGAAATGCATCATGTCTATGAATCAATCCTAACTTAGAGAAGATAGAACATACTTACACTTTTGATTGGGGATACATTAGATAATTAGGAACATGACCAATATAGGGATCCACTATAGCTTATTAGGAGATATCTTACCATAATAAACAATGCTAGGGAGGATTCCAAAGCCTCCAGTCAAACACAATCATGTAATAACCCTAACTAGGTCCCGTGTTTTCATATCTCACTAAACTAATAACAAGTGGATTAAAGTCTAATATAGTTCTCATCAAAGCTTATGGCACAAATTGAGGGTTAAAAATAATAAAATTAAATATGCATAAGAGATATATACTCACATCAATGTATACATAATACTAATGCATAGAACAAAAGTACAAATTCATATCTATCTACTCTTACAAATGAGGAACAAAGTTAGGAATACTTACCTTTGAAGATGAACCCACCGAGCCTCAATATCTCCCTTGGCCAAGGTGTTTATAAAGAGGTTGTTATGGTATATAAGGATGACGAGGATAAATCAACTCTAGGCTACAAAACCTGTAAATACATCCAAAATACTTCTCCATAAGACAATATCCATATCTCCAAAGAAAGTATGAAACCCTAAGGATGCTCCTCAAGTAGAATGGTGGATAAGCAAATATGCAATAACTCTTACTTCTTATTCTCTTCTTTAAATGATGGTGAAATGATCTTGTATATATAGGTGGATTTAACCCTAAGCCATTCTGAAAGTTTTGGCTGATAGGGTTGACCTAATCGACTTAGTAAAATTATGGACAAAAATTCACTAGGTCACAGGCTAGGTTAACCAAGAGCTGACCTAGACCCTAAATGATTTTTTCCCAAAATATTACAAGGTTGAACTAGTTGACCTAGTATAATGAACAATCAAAAGGGGATCAAGGTTAGGAAAAGGGGGACAAAAGGTATAAAATGATGAGAAGTGTGAAATAGAGAAGAACAAGCTTAGGGATAAGGTTTTCAAGAGATAAATGTGTATATAACAAGTGGAAAAAGGGATAAAAAATCTTGTGAAGCACCAATGGTCTTCCCACCCATTTTCTAGTGCACCTCTTAAGGCATGCACTTAGAGAGATTGAGACTCGATGGGTTCCTGCAAGATAAAGATCATCAATAAGTGATAAAAGTTTGAAAATATTATGTGTACACAATAATAAGGTTACTATACAATCATAAATTATTTATAAATTTTATATATAACCTTACATTCCAAGAATTACCAATGTGAATTATATTATACTTGATGAGGAGGAACATCCAAGTGTTCAAGACCCAACCACTCTTCTTGAAGGTATTCCTAATATTTTCCTTGATGAGTGGGGGGTTGAACACCATGAAGTTGATCCTTATAAAATCATAGAGGAGATACATTTGTTCATATATATTATTCATGAGGAGGTTGATGAACTTTTAGAAGTTGGCTCTAACAAGCTTCTTGAAAAGGTTATTTTAGGCAACTATTTATTGTATGAAGAAGATTGCATTGTTTTAGACCTTGTTAATCATGGTAAACATAATTAATGTGATGTTATAACTAAAAAAATGTATGATATTTATGAAAATAAACCTTGAGAAGAGTTTGATGGGATGTAACACCAATGCAATGAGATAATTGGAGAGTTTGAAGCTATAAACAAGCTTGCTATCTCTATAAAACACATTGAAGACCTTACTGAAGATGTTGATAAGTTTAATGACCATGATCAAGGTCTGATCCACATTGAAAATAAACTCAAAATAAAGGATATAAGCTCAATCTTAAAATAATAATATTATGTGTGGGATATTTTTCAATATAAAAAGACCTCAAACAAGCTTGGTAAGTCATCTTTTCCATTTCAAAAACAACCTTTTATGGGTTTTTATCTCTCATATGGACATATGTTCACATGGAGTTAAGAGGATTCTAGCAATTTTTTATTTGATCTAGACTGAGTGAGAAGAGGATGTCATCTTGTACATAGTAGTGTTAAATTTTCACATTCCTCCAAGTGTTGTTATACACATATTCAGTTGGTAGTAATAGTTTTCAATCCCTTAAGTGCTCTTGCAGATGTATTGTTATTACTTTTAGGAAGCATTGTTCAGTTTTATATTTTTATGAGGAAGGTATAATAGTTTTTAACATGTCCAAATTAAATTTGGTGATGATATTCATGACTCCATGCCCAATGGACTTCATAAGGCAACTAGTCTTTTGCTAATCAGGCAAGCAAATTTATAGAGGTCATCAAGAATGTTGACCTTTTTAGTCATCATTGTTTACATCATTGAGAATGTTTAAGTTAATAATGTCTTTCAAGTTATTTTCATCCTTTCATTATTGTTAATTTGATTAGTAAAGTCACATTGAGGTCATATTGAGATTTTCCCTTAGTTTAGGAGGATAATTGAAAAAGTTAAACTTTTATTATGCCCTCTCAGTATTAAGACTCTTCTACAAAATTTAAGGTATTTTTGAAAAAATTAAGGTTGATTTTGTTTTAATATTTTCCATACATGTATGATATATAAATTCTTATTTGAGTTTTGGTATTCATAACCACTTTTTGGTTGACCATCTCAAGCTTCATAAGCATGTCAAGGCGTGGGTAAAGAAAATCAAAGGGAAAATTGCACAAAAATGAAGGATGACATATATTTATAGGATAAGAATAAGTTTAATGCCTTTAATAAAGGATTTTTATATGCCATGAATGGATCTACAATAGTTTTGAAGATATTTTGGTGCTCCAATGCATATGCAAGGATGTATGGGCAGTTTTCATGTAATTTCAAAGGCAAAAGATTAGGTTTTTATTAGTTTTTAGGTGGAAAAATGATGATTCATATATTTATCAATTTAATATATGTTTCTTAGACATTCTCTAGTAGTTAAAGACTCAAACTATGCTTGAAATATGCTAAGATAGCTCAAATATCTCTCAAAATTGATTTTTAAGCTTAAAATTGCCCCAAATCCAACATGATATATTGGTGGAGAGGTTTCATAGCTTATAATGGTTGATAAAAAGGTTTAATAGGGTGGTGTGATCCATTTTCATGGTGTTTAGTCTTATAAATAAGGTTTAATCTTTATGAACAATTGTTAGGAACCAAGAATGCTCTAAAACCCTTCAAAACCATATATAAAGAGCATGAATATTGCAAATTTTGAAATTTTGAAGTGTTTTTAGTATTTATAAAGAATTAAGAATGATATTTATACCATATAAATAATTTAAAAAAACTTTAAACTAAGTTACAATCATCAACAAAGATTTTATACCTGGAAAATGGCCCTAGATGATTCACTATGCATGAACAATGAGCACCTACAGGCCTGTAGACTTAAAAATGCAATTTTAGAGTTTTTTGGATATTGAACATGAATTTTAAAATATTATAAGATTTATATGGGTTTAATATATTTATTTCAAATAATTATCTCTTTATACCATGTAGATCTCAAAATATTTTTTTTACTAAATTGGCATGTTTGCTGCCCTGAGACATCCTAGGTGCACAAAAAGGAGCATAATTTGATTTATAATGATCCAAAACATATGAAAATTGAAATAAAATAATGGAAAAATATTTTATAACTTTTAATTTTAGTATCATTACGATAAATTACTTGAGGATATAGAAAAGTCAAAATTATAAATCTGTACATGCAAAAGTTTTGAAAACTAGTTCTCAAGAAGGCTAAAAGTCCTAGAACTCAAGTTTTATTGATCCAAATGCCTTGAAAATTTGTGTGTAGGTGTTAAAAGGTTTTTAAAATGTAATAAAGTTGTTTTAAACATTTTTAGGCCATTAATTATGGATTTATAACTCATAAGGTTCAGGCAGGTCTCGTTGAGAAGCCTATTTGGGCTATCATGGAGATTGTCTTGAGAATGCCAATCCATTGAGTTTGCATGTAAGATAACAAACCTTGTTTTATACCATTGGATATTTAGAACATGCATAATTAAGGATTTTAATAAGAGATATCTTTCTCTCAAGAGCTTCTCAAGCACTAGTGGATCTCACACCTACAAATTTAAACTAAGTCATCCTCAAGAACCATGAAGGACATTGTGAGAGGCTTAAAATTAGTTGATATTAGGAATATGTTTCATGATATAACCTTTAATTTAAGTTTTTAAGGTCTTAAATCATGCTCATGTAACTTTAAATGTAATATAATATGTTGAACATAGTCAAGAAGATCATCAAAAAAAGAGTTGAAATTGTGCATTATTAATGCATCATCATAATTGCCATTAAATAGAAGATCTCAACAACTTCAAGAAGAATACTACTCTTGTTCTACACCATTATGAGTATTTATGAGAAATAAAAGGTAGTTTCAATAAAGATTCAAAGTTATAAGGAGTCTTCAATCATCTCAAGAATATTATCTCTTCCCTCTATGCCAAAATCAAGGAAGAAAAGTCAAATCAAACAAGGACTTATATGCCCCCTCACAAGGTGGAGATTCATCATGCAAGATTGGAGGAGTTGGCTGAAGGCTAAGTCAAGTGTCATCATGTCATATTGGAGGAGTTTTTTGAAGTCTAAGTAAAGTTTTAAAGTCTAATAGACAAATCTCCTCTAAAATAGGTCAACTTTTCTTGATCTTTGACAATTTCAAGCCTCAATCAAGGACTTATATGACCCCCTCCCAAATTGGAGCCTTCAAAACAAGTTTTAGTACATTAGAGGAGAGGAGAAGATGTATTTTAAAGTTAAACTTCAGTTATGTTTCAATTTTCAGCCTTAATGAGGGCATCAATGACAAGCTTGCATGCTTATCCCCTCACTAAAGTCTCTAATCACTACATGTATTTGATTTTTATAAGTAATTTGATATAGCTATAGGTGGTTGTGGCTCAGTCCTACCAAATTTCAAACTTGTTAACACCTTATTGAGAAATAAATAAATTTATTTTACCTTATCGTATGTTGACTATTGTGTGAAATTGATGAATTATTGATGTAAGTTTGTGATAAATATAGCCTATCCCTAATTTATGTCCAATTTTGTGCACCTTTATGAAATAAACTTGATCTTTTTCAGGTTGTAGTTTGTGTCTCTTAGAATTTATGAAATTCATAGTCGTGATGAATGCCATTTGAAATTCCTAAGACAAGTTTTCCTCCTTTGAGGTAATGTTATAGGTTGAATCCTTTCTAAAAAATACTTATGTTCTAGATTCACTGGTAAATTGTGAGTTGTGTATGTGTGAGTGCTCTTTGAATTCATTTTGTGTGTGTCCAAGAAAATTGAGGTATTCAATTTTGGTGTATCACCCCATAGTTAGTCTTAAAAGTATAGGAAGTAGTTGTGTGTCTCTCTCTTTTCAATGTCAAGAATTAGTTTAGGTGAGGATCAAGGTGATTCATGAATGGAACCAACCCTCTCTAGAGGTTTACTTCCATTATAAGTCACCCACAACCTGGAAGTGATTCTATTGTGTCAATTGGGTGAGGAAGCTTGCAGACCTTTCTCAAGGGTTAAAATCAAAGTGAAAACAATGTGTTTGTTTTGAAATAAATAAGAAGATTCTATGAAGATTCATTGAAGTCTTTTGATTGTTAGAAGAAGCCAATCATGAAGAAGGTGGGTGTTAAACCCTATGTGCAAATCTTATATGTTTGAATACTTCTTGAATAAAGTCATCAATAAAGACTTATATAATATCTATGCATCATATTTTCACCTTTATGACAAGTAAATGTTATTGATGTGGTTATATCATATACACATGTATATATGTTGAAAAAGGTAGTATGCAGGTCTGGATTGAAGAAGACAAAGATAATACATAGTCTTAAAGTTGTGTCTTTAAGAGATAAAAAAAAGAATTAAGGATTTAAACCCTTATTGAGCATTTAATTTTAAGTGTTTTTAATATTTTTTTGATTTGGATGATCCTTTGCACATCATATTAATGTTTACATCTAAGTTACAAGCCTAAATAGTGTAAAACAGGGTATTATGATGGGGGAATAATTCAATTTATAATTATTTTATGTTGAATTTAATAATTTAAAGTTTAAATAAGGTGTAAAATGTCATTAAAGATATAAAATAACATTTATAATGCTTAAAAAATATGTTTGAAGTTTGAAAAGTGAAAAAGATAACTCTTGGGTCTGCATATATAGTCTACCTTTACCAGTCACAAGAAATAATGCTTGTTCTTAGCATTTTTGGAATGTTAATGCTCAATAAAATGATTTTAATGGTTAATATAAGTATATAAATGTTTAATCCAACTAAAAATATCCTTTTAAAATAATCAAAAAGAAATTTATCAAATTATTTATGCTTTTGGTCCTATAGGAACCATTCCTAGGGTTTGAACACTAAAATCCCTCTAGAAAGTAATATAACAAGTAAAAAATCATTAAAATTGGTATGCATGTATGTTAGAGAGTATGTTAAGTAATAAAAGGGATTTTAATAATTTTTTATCCATACACACACACACAACCAAAAACATAGGCCACAGGCTTGTACAAAGACCTAAAATAGGGGGTTTTGAAGATCAAAAGCTCATAGCTTGATAACAAATCATCCAAACTATTGGAAACTCTATGGAATGATAGTGATGGATGTTTGAAAGGGTTTAAAGGTGTTTTAAATATATTTAATTGTATATTAAAGAATAATTAGTCAAAATTTAGTCAATAAGTTTTCTAAAAAGACCTAAAAACTCTATTTTGGCCTTTTTCAAGATTGTGTAAAGGAATCAACTACTAGAATCAGTTGAAACACTCTTAAATTAATATGATAAATGATATTTAAGATTAAAGGTCCTTGTGTAATGAAATTTTATAATCAATAAGGCTGAGTTACAATCAAAAAGATTAGATTGAAAGTGAGATAAAGGTCTTAAAAGTTTGCATTATCAGTTGCTTAAGAGAAACAATCATAGTGAGAAGGTATGAAACCTTGAAGGAGTTCAAATGGTCTATGTGTGAACTCATCAAGGTATTTTCAAGAGTTTAAAACTTATGTACTTCAAATTATAATCAATTACTTAGCTTTGTAAGTCTAAAAGGGTAGTTTTTTGTATTTATTATAGAAAATTGATAAAAGAGAGGGTTAAGGCTCATGTTTAGAGTTAAAAACCTAAGAAGAGGAGTGGAAGAATCCTATTTAATCAAAAAGAGAATAGAATTGAGATCAAGATTAAGTGAAAGAAGGTGATAAGTCATAGGTTTGATTGTAAATGCCTAACAAGATTGTTTGTATTTTGTGAACACAGAGCAAAATGATAAAGCTAAGATTAGTATACTAATAAAGAATGGAAATCAAACATTTATAAAATCATTATAAATCATGGAGGAGTCATAAGAGTCTTTTTAGAAGGTAAGAATACCTTTATAAACTTATTTACATCAATTTTAGATAAACATCTTGATTAAAATTAGTTCTGGTAAGGTATTAATAGTATTGTAGGTTTAGGTAAGCGATAAAGAAGGCTATAAATCATTAAAGACATATCTATAAAACTTAGTTTAAGAGACTTATAAGAGGTCTACTTTCACCAAAGTGGCATCAAAGCTTAGAATATCTTTGGAAAGAAAGTGAAATTGAGTGGCATGTGAGGAGTCCTATATCCCATTGAGGATTGATAAAGTTAGATAAGGAGAAAAAATAAGCTCAAGAAGAAATTCCAAGGTAAGAGGACTTAAGGTACCAAAAAACTAGGCAATAATGATAAGAATCCTAGGTGAGGTATTAGGAAAGGAGCAAAGTAAAATAGACTTGCTAAATATAAGATCACATTGAGGCTCAGTGGAAGAGATAGGAGGTTGAGAAAATAAATGACTTAGTTGATGTAGAGTGACACAAGAAAAATATGAAAGAAGACACAAAAAGGAAAGAGATGGTTTCTGAAGAATAAATAATGAGCTAAAGGAAATGATTGAGAAGGTGAGTTCCATGATGAAGACCATGATAGAGGAAGAAATCCAATGGTATGGTTGGAAGCTAAGAAGAAAGGTGAAGTGGACCATAAAGCTCCTTGTGAAAATAAAAAGAAGGCAGAGACAAATTATTTTGATCAAATAAGAAATAAGAAAGCAAAGGACCTATAAGGTCATGTAGATGAAGGAAGTAATAAATGAACAAGAGGAAGTGAAATAAGTTCTTATTATGTAGAACAAAAGCAAGGATAAAGAAGTGATAGAAGCATTTTTAGCTTCTCTTGAAATAAAATAAAATGAGGACGTGAGTTCCTATGTAGCCTTAGAAGATGATAAAAATAATGAAGAAGAAGAACTTTTGACAACACAAGATAAAGTGGTGCCATTGAAAGAGGCATATAGAGGGGTAATTTGGCCTCAATATTTTGATTCTAATAGCTACTTTTAATGTGTGACTATAGGTTTGAAAGAATAATCAATAAAGGAGAATGAATTGTTTGTTTATGTGAGTGTAGATAAGCTAGAGGTGGTGATGAAAGCATTAGAAAAACTATTTTTTTTACATTAGTTAATAAAGGTATAGATGGTAATAATGAAATGGGAAGTGAAGGAAGTAATTATGAAGTAATGAAGAACAAAGAAAACCAAGAAAATATTGTACTAGGAGTTGAAGATGAATAAACACCAAGCAAGAATAAAATAAGTGAATTGATGAAAAATATTAGATAGATAATTATGACTCAAAAATTTGAAACTAATCATGATTTCAGTCTTGGATGTGTAGGTATGAAAGAAGATGTAGATAAGGAGATGGAGTCATTTTTAAGACTCATGAAGCTATAGGAGGAATAATATAAACTCATAAAGGACTTAAATAAGGAAGATGAAGAAAAAATTGAGCCAATTACGCCCTTGAAGTGTAAATAAGATGGTAGAACTAAAGGTGGTACAAGAGAAATCAAGGATGTGATGAAGAATTGGAAAAAAATAAAGAAATTCCATTTGAGATGGAGCTCAAAAGTTTTCTACTTGTGAAATATGATGTAGGAGCATCATCCCAAACATTGTAAATATGGTAAATATATGGCTTTTTAGGTCTTAATAAGTTGTGTTTGAAAATAAGAAGCTTTACCAAGCTTCATATTATCTTGTATAGTCATATGAGCTTATATGTTATTTTCTTGCCAAAAGTCAATATTTGAAAATTCAAGTTTGTGAATACTTTTGGAGGGGTGTTTTGGAATGTTTCAAGGTTGTGTCTAAAATAAAGAGTATTAAAAGTTTATTATCCTATTATGAATGTGTTTCAACCTCCAAACTCAGTCAAACCCTACCTTAAGACTAATCAAGACAAGTACAATGTGGGAGAAAGGATAAATAAATCATGTTTGAATAAGTTCAAGATCATTGAGATAAACTTGCTCCAAGAAACTAATTTTAAACACTTAGTTATAAGAGATGAATCTTGAAACATCTAAAGGGGAGCTCAAAGAAACTATAAAAGCAATAGAGTGAAGAAAGACATGTTTTTGTCAAGTTTTTGTCATGTTTTTATAATATTTCCATAAGAGGTTGAAGATACTTGAGACCTACATGATGTGATTATGTTGTATTATATATAACAAAGGTTTATTTGTGTTTAAATAAATAAGGATATTATCTGAAGTTTATTGAATTTTTGTGATTGTTAGAAGAAGCCAATCATGAAGAAGGAGGGTGTTAAACCCTACGTGAAAATCTTGTATGTTTGAATACTTCTTGAATAAAGCCATGAAGAAGGATTTATCCAAGATCTATACATCATGTTTGAAATTTTATTACAAGTAAGTAAATGTTATTGATGTGTTTATATCATATGTAAATGTATCTATGTTGAAAAAGGTAGTATGTACATTTGGGTTGAAGAAGACAGAGATAGTATAGAGTCTTGAAGTTATGTCTTTAAGAGATGAATGAATAATTGAGGTTTAAAAACTTATTTATCATATAATTTTAAGTTTTTGTAGATTTTATTGATTTGGAAGATCCTTTACATATCATATTAATGTTTATATCTAAGTTGCAGGCCCAAATAATGTAAAACAAGGTATTATGGAGGGGGAATCATTCAAATTGTAATTATTTTACATTTAATTAATAATGTGAAGTTTAAATAAGGTGTAAGAGGTTAGGTTAGATCTAAAATAGTCTTAAGAATGATTAAAAAATTTTATTGAATTTTGAAAAGTGAAATAGATGGTTCTTGGGTCTGCATATACAGTCTACCTATAACACTCAAGAGAAATAATGCTTGTCATTAACAATTTTGATTTTTAATGCAAATAAAAGGATTTTAATGGCTAAGATAAGTATATTAGAGTATAATAAAACTAAAAAAATATCCTCTTAAAATAATCAAAAATAAATTTATCAAATTACTTATGCTTTCGGCCCTATAGGAACAAGTCCTAGGGTTTGGACACTAAAAACCCTTTAGAAAGAAATCTAACAAGTCAAAAATCATAAAAATTGGTATGCATGTATGTCAGCAATTTTTTCAAGAAATAAAAGTGGTTTTAAGACTTTTAAATTTGTACAAAGATATATATAACTAAAAACATAATCCACAGGCCTGTACAAAGACCTAAAACAGGGGTTTTTGGAGATCAAAAGCTCATAGCTTGATAATAATTCATCCAAACTATTGGAAACTTTTTAAAATGATAGTTATGGATGTTTAAAAGGGTTTAAAGGTATTTTTAATATATATAAGAATATAATAAGGAAAAATTTGTCAAAATTCAGTCAATAGGTTTGCTAAAGAGACCTAGAAACCCCATTTTGGACTTTTCCAAGGTTGTGTAAAGGAAAAACCTACTAGGATGAGTTGAAACACTCTTAAATGGATATTGTAAAGAATTTTAAAGCTTAAAAGTCCCTTGGTAATGAAATTTGATAAGCAATAAGGCTTATTTATAGTCAAAAAGATAAGTGGAAGTGAGACAAAGGTCTTAAAACTCTATGTTATCAATTACTTAAGAGAAACAAGCATAGTGAGAAGGTCTGAAAGCTTGAATAAGTTAAAATGGTCTATGTGTAAATTCATAAAGGTATTTTCAAGAGTTTAAAGCCTTTTTACTTCAAATTATAGTCAATTACTTAGTCTTGCAGGTCTAAAAGGGTAGTGTTTTGTATTTCTTGTGGAAGACTAATAAAAGAGAGGGTTAAGGCCAATGTTTAGAGTTAGAAACCTAATAATAGGATTGGAAGAATCCTTTTTAAGAACAAAGAGACTGGAATTGAAATCAAGGCTAGGTGGAATAAGGTGATAAGTCATAGGTTTGATTATAAAGGCCTAACAAAATTGTTTGTTTTTTGTGAACACAAAGCGAAATGATAAAGCTAAGATCAATATATTGATAAATAATGGCAATCAAACATTTGGATAAGAATTATAACTCATGGAGGAGTCATAAGAGTCTTTTTATAAGGTAAGAAAACCCTTATAAGCTTGTTTACATCAATTTTAGACAAACATCTTCATTGAAATAAATTTTGGGAAGGTATTAACAATATTATAGGTTTAGATAAGGGATAAAGAAGGCTATAAAGCCTTAAACATAGATCTAGAAAACTTAGTGCAAAAAACCTAGAAGAGGTCTACTTTCACCACATATTTATCTAGTCAAAACATTAAGAGGAAACATGGTTGCATCGACAAAGCATACTCCTTTATTTTTTATTTTCAAGCATTTTAATTATTTTAAATTTCAGATTATATGCATTGATTTACACCTTAACATACTCTTAGTTATAGGTCATACACCAACAAAGCACTCAAAATAGGCTCAAACAAAGGCAAGGTGTGTTATATACACCTAGGTACACATTTCTTTCCTTTAACCTAGTAATTTTATCCTTATGTATTACTAGATTAAAAGGGGGGAATGTAGATACTAAAATTGAAATTTATAGAATCTCAGTCTTGTGCATTTGACAAATATCAATCAGAGCTCTACACTTTAGTTCTAGACCTCCCTATTCTTGAAATGATTGTATTTATCATCTCATTATGTTTAAATGTTTATCTCTTAGTTTGATTCATATCATTTTAAATACCTAGGTCTCCTAAAATACACAAAAAGTTTAAAACCTAATAAACATCCTTCACTTTTAATTTTATATCTATACATATTTTCTAGCTTTCTAGACACTACTAGTCACAAAGGGACACTACAGCCCATAGTAGTGTCTAGATCCTTATCTAGTGTTTAGTTTTTAAAATTCATCCAAATTGTAAATGATTCAAAACCTATGGGTTGGCCTATTGATCTTATTGAAACCTATGGTGAGATATTTTCAAAAGGTGTGATATAAATACAAGTCTAATCCTTCTCATTTCTCATCTATAAAATACCAAACAAACACCTACTAAAGCTAAATCAATTAACTACATAATTAATCTATTCTAGGCTATTCATATTTATTATCATATCAAGAATATGTGCAGTTATATTATAGGTCTAAAGCATTTAAAGAGTATTTCATGAGTAATATTTGTCAAATTACAAGCTAGATCACTGCATCCAGTCATATAATATATTGTGCCCTTGTGCACACACTTTTTCACACATAGGGGAGAACTACATAAAATTGAGGCCCTCCTTAGAGTATTGGATATGTAGGTAATGACCATTAATGGAGGGGTATTTAAGGTAGCTCGATACCATGATCCCACTAACCCATTTTTCATCAAACTCATTCCAAGGGTGAAGATGTAGGGTTTTAATTAATTAATGAATAACGATAACCTCTATTCCATATTTGAATATAATAAACTAAAGGTGATAGAAAACTCAAAATAATAAAGTGGGTCACATCCAATTGCAATCATTATTTTGTACTAGACACATGTCATAGAAAGACACTAGTATCAATGGTAATGTCCAAATTTGATGGTAGTATCCATAACTACAAAATTGAAATTCTCAAAATTTGATGAATGATCTAGAGTATTGATCCTACATTCTTTACACCTATTTCCAATCGAGATATGCTAATGCATAGTAAACCACACACCTGTTTCCAATCAAGATCTACTAATGTATAATAAACCAACCAAGTACTATTATTTGTTATTTATTGAAATATTTTTCAATAGCCATGCTTTACTATTTTTAGAAATATTAGTTATATAATTTAGAATATTATTTGTCTGAGTTTTCTATTAATTGATCTATTATAGATTAGTTTATCACCCTTATGATTGAACTATTTTTATATTCTCAACCCTACCTAACGAGTTGTGAAAAAGGTCTAGTTTGAACACTTAGCATATTATCTTGAGCTTTCAATTTCCAAACTTCTTAGATATAAAAGCTATGTTTTGTATATTTTTATTATCAATAACACTAAATGAATATGATGCATATGTTGTTTATGTTTATATGAATGAAATGGTTTATTTTGTGATTTATATGCATTATGGACTATCTTTACTATAATGGTTTATTTCTAATATCACGTGTTTTAAGATCTTGAACAAACATGAATAACCCATAGAAATATGGGAAATGACAACCCATAAAGATCTAGCAGTGATAATGCATATCAAACTGGGTAGTATTAACCCAAAGCTACTAGATAGATCCAACCCATGACAACTAGGTAAAGCTAACTTATAACAAATGGAATAATTTAACCTATAGCTACCAACCCGTATCAACCTATATGTTTCCATGACCAACCTATAACACCTACTAGAAAGTTGTTCTATCCTGTAGTATTTATAACACCATCCTTGGTTATGGTTAAGTAGTTGAGAAAATTAAATAATGGATCATACAAATTGGGAACTTGAACAACTTATGGATGAAAGTGTTGAAAATAATTTTGCTTTATTAGATCATACCTCTTTGTCATCCCAACTTCCAAATAGAATTATGTTATGTCTTCTTCTTACAGTCATTGTTGGCAACATTCTCATAATTAAGATGCATTCCTAAAATCTATTTTATATTCCTAGCTTAGGTATTTTCATGTTGAAATAATAAAGGTGCCTCCCTCTATATTTAATGTAATAGGGCATAGGTGAAGGATAATAAAAAACAATGATTAAATAATCATTGAAGTTTATTGAGTTAATACTTGTAACCTTTGTAGTAAAAATCTCTTGCTACAATATTATGAATGTGAACAAGTGATTTGAAGTAAAAGTGTTTATATGTAAGGGAAGGGTTAGAACTAAATCAAACTAAAGAGGCCCCCCTCGTAAAGAGTTGCAGTGAAGATCCTAACTTTTTATAATAGCCATTGATTTATGTGTAAGTATTTATTAATTTCCTTTTAATTTTGCATGTGTGAGTTAAAATTAATTTTTGTTGAACTATTAGTGAGAATGTTATTAAATCTCTTAGAGGAAGATTTCAACATACTTATTTCAATTCATTTCAATTATTCAGTTCTTGTAGTTGTGATTTGCTTTTTTCACTTTAAATTTATGCAATTTACTTTATGCAAAATGTATTACCTATCTGTAATTGATAAATCTTAATGAATGAATGAGTGTTGCACATACAGTGCCAACATCTTATCAAGATTAATCCACCCTAGGTTGAAAAGTAGTGAAGGTAGTGGATTTTATAAACCAAGTGGATACCTTATTTGATTGATAGGTTTGTATGTAAAAATATTGGTTTACATTAGTTTAATTGGTGGTTGAAATTTTACTCTTCATTTAGGTGTTGTTTCCTGGGAAGGTGTCAAAACACTTGTATCTTCTAGTTGATAAATTAGTTTACTTTCCTCATTTAAAATTTCTTATTTTATTATCTTGAAATTAATGTTTCCCTAGTTTACATTTCTTGCTTTCTAGACATAAGATTCAATTTATTCAAAATTAGATTAGCAAAAAACCTAAAAACACATGATGTGCTAACCTTGTGCAGGGCAATGTAGACAAAAGTATAAGAAAAAGAGAGTGGTTGATTTTCATGCAACGGGAATGAGACCATTTAGGTATATTATTTCCTAATAGGTTGACCATTGTTATAGGAACAATCATAACCTTCAATAACTATAAATCACAAGGAAATGCTCTTAGACAATCCACAATTGTCATCAAAAGAACTAAAGGAGATATCAGTAGATAATTTTTTGGTTGAACTAGTAGAACATACCAAGAATCAAGAGGAAAATAATTTTCATAATCCTAAGAAAAACACATTTCCACCATTCCATAGAGTTCCTATTCGACCACCTCACACTCAAGAGTTTAGCATTCAACTTCCTCCACCCTCACCTAAACTCCTTTCTAAAAGAGAAATTAGAGCCCTTTTATCCCCCAAAAGAGATCAAATTTATAAAACATGATGAATTTATTGAACAAGATAATATATTTATTAAAACTCTGAGAGGATTATCAAGAAACTCCATTTCCTCAACTCCATCGAGGAGACTCTTCACTTAAAAAATCTCAAAATTTGCATTTAGTCTTCACCAAGGATTACAAAAATTGATGAATAATTTGAAGAGTGGGTGACATAAGTTGGTCTACACAATCAAAAATTTCATGGAGGATTGTCAAGAAGAAAACACTATCAATGAGTTTATAACCTTTGAGTTTCCCATCAATATCCCCAAGGGAAATGCACCTATGAAAAATATCCCTCATTCTGCCCTACCTAATTTCAAAGAAAAGGAAAATTAGGATCTAGATACATTCCTCTTTGAGTTTTATGTCTTATACCATATATATGACTACAATAAAGATACTTAAAAGTTGAATTTGTTTATGAAAATAATCAAAGATGCAACCCTTAGATGGTTTATGGGTCTAGGGAAGGATACAGTCTCTACTATGAGGGATATAAAGGAAATGTTTATTTTTAAATATCAAGACTACTATTGAGGAAGTAACTATATGAGAGATGGAATTTTATAAATGTCACAAGAAAATGATGAATCACTTGAAGATTACATGAAACGGTTTATGTTCAGCCTACAAAAATCTAAGCAGACCACATTGAATTTAGATTATCATAAATTAAACTTCTTAAAGGGAGTTTAAGAAGACAATTTGAAAGCATTGTAATTAATGAGTGGCAAAGATGTCTCAAAATTGTCATTCAATGAGATCATCCTTCTATGTTAAAATTTATTCAATATAAATAATAATAAAAACTCACAGTAATAAGATACTTCTTTCATCAGCTACAAATGGACTCTCACGAACAAAGGTAATTAATTTTCTATAGGATACGAAACAAGATATTATCAATCATATGGATACACAAATGGATATATTGCACACAAAGAATAAATAATAAAAATAGATCAATCCTTGATGGTTTATTTTTCAAACTATTGTAAGAAGAAGATAGATTGTAAATGCCATGTCATTTGAGTAAAAGTGGCCATCATAACGGAGGAAGATCCTAAAATAGTGAAATTGCATGTTGTGAGATAGAAATCCAAGAGATGAGTTAGTCAAGTGTTAATATGATAAACCTAATTAAAAACACATAAATAAATATAACACCTCAAGCCTAGCCACTCAAGGAATAAGAGAACAATGTAAGTAACAAACAAAAAATGATAAAACAAGTATTCTTCACATTTCTTGTGAGAAATAGTTGCACATTGGCCTTAGAGGAATGTGCTCAGTCATGTGCACAAAAAGTATTTGATAATGGTGCTCCTTGCATCATTTTTCCTTGTCACTTTAGAAATGTTTGTCTTGGATATGGAAAGATGTAGTAATCTATCAATAATTTTGCATTATAACATTACAAGAAAGCTTTGTCTCTTAATAATTCAACATTATATATTTGGCTTTGAGAGCTTATTTTAGAATGGTCTTGGCATTCTATTTATATATTCTCCAAATAACCTTAACCCAAGTGAAATTAGATTATATTTAACTACAATTAAGTTTAGTTTAACCTTGGTTAAGTTAAGGAGGGGACAAATAATTAATATTTAAGATAGATATCCCGTTTATTAAGCATGGCTTTTCATTTAAGGCCTTAATGGAGATATTTTCAATTCTTTGACTTTGAGGATGATGAAATCATCATGACCTCAATTTTATTTAAAAAAAATTAATATTCACTAATTGCACATGGAAATTTCACTTAAGCATTTAATTTGATTTGCTTAGTTATTTCATTTTGCTTAGCATTTTTGCATTTTAGAAATTGTTTCACTTAATGGGTCCAAGGTCAATCTATCAATTTAATATGTTGTAATTTGACTAGAGATGAATTTATGAGAGGTTATTATTGTGTATGAGATAATACCTCAAATAAGGATGCTTCAACATGATTTTAGGTATTAATATTTGATGTGTAGATGAAATTGAGACATTTAGTGATTCATAAGCTTAATTTACACTATTTGCTAGAAACCACAATGAAGCCCAACTGGAACACAATTATGACAAAAATAGGGTGTCTATAGTTTTCCCTTATTTGGGAAGGGATTGTTAGACACAATCACATTAAAATCTTCTCAGAGATTGAAAAATTCATTAATGCCTTGGCTAATAATCTAGAAGGTGATGGATGAGCTTAGATGTCCCATCAAAGGATTGAGTGACAAATAAAGTCATCAAATATTTATTTTAAATGAAGGAAATGATACGACCTATAGATAACAGAGGTGAAAATACTATTTTTCCCAAAGGTGGTTGTAATCAGTGGCACAATGAGGTGCCTATTTAGGGAAGATGAGTGAAATTAATAATTTTTCCAAAGGTATTTATAATCATAGACATGGTGAGGTACCCTAGTAGGGTAGATGAGTGGAAGTAATGATTTGCCCAAAGGTGGTTATAATAATTAGCATAGTGAGGTGTCCTAGTAGGGCAAATGAAAATGAGATTCAATTCATCTATGCCTTAGTAGGGTGGATATGATCAAGGGAGGTCTACATAATTTTTTGTAGTATGGAAAATCAAGAAAGAGGGCTTACGTATTGAATCTGTATTAATGAAGGAACCATAATTAGACATAAATGATAAGGATGAATTTTAACTACTTACTAGTATAAGGATGCATGTCCTAACTAATAATGATTACTATTCAATTGTGATTTAATTACTCTAGATTTGGGTAGTGTTTGTGTAGGTCTGGGATTTTCTAGGTGTGAACAAGGAGAAGTACTACCTATTGCATTGTCTAATAGATCCTTTGGCCTAATTTTTTATGTAGCTTATGATATTAGATATCATAGTTAGAAATAAGTATTATAAAAATGTGTATCTAAAACATGAAAAACTCAATTTATGTTAAGGTATAGGGTGTTCACATTATTAATGTATAACATAATTATTATTTGGTAAACAATAATATGTTAATATCTTGTGGTTATATTTATTAGTTAATAAATTTATTGTTAATAACATTATATTCATATAATAGTGGGTTGTTAGGAGTTTGTTAGTTTGAGTCATTTAGGAAAATTGAGAGATTTCAGAGGAGATTTGATCTCCCCAAATATAAGAATGATATTCCTCTATATTATGTACTCTTGTATATTTCATATGTAGTAGAAGAAATAATATATCAGAGATATTACTGTGTTAAAATCTATCTCTATGTATGTTCCATTATTCAAATATGCTACTAATATAATTGTGTGTAGACTCTAATTTACCCCATCATCTGGTATTAGAATAGGTATGTCATCCTGAGAAGCATGGAGGGGCAACACAATCTTGTTCTACCCTTGTATCAAAGGGATTTGAAAGATAACATAACTCATACCTACATATTGAAATCGCCTGATCAAGATAAGTGTTTAGACTAGACGTAATAGTCTATCCTTAATCTTTAATCTATACATGGATAGTTTGGAGGCTGCTAGTTAATCTTCATTAGTTCTATTCAGTGAAAAATAATTATCATATGCAGAGACCTCCATGTTAAGCTCGTGTTGAATTCTATGTCACTACAAGTTTTGCATATCATTGCAATAATAATCCTATTCGGATATATGATTTTTTTGGCATTATCTATCACCATTTATCTAAAATTGAATCCTATGTTAAGCCATCAGTAATAGTGGATGATATAGCTTTTAGATGTAGATCAAATTGATATGAAGAGTCTACCTTATTTTTTGGAGATAATTAAGGTGGTTCCCTCCCAATGTCACATTTTATAATCTTCATTCAACTCAGTTAAGCATGGAGTTTAGATTTTCAGGCAAAATAATTAGTTGTGGAGACTCATTGTTTTCCTACTACTCAGTGCCTAATAGTATGGAAAGCACTTGTATTGAGGTCCATATGCATACAAAGTGTCACCAAACTTAGGCTCTATGTGAAAATATGCATGATAATATATCAAAGCATAGCATGAAAGTATTGCATGTATCACCTGTCCTAGAATATACATGACATAACTATTGTAGCTGCATCCGTATCATTTGGACAACATTTAAATTTACATATGTATGCATCTCTAATCCAACTCAACATAACTATTGTGACTGTAATCTAGGTAATTCATTGTAATGTATCTCATCTACTTGGTTTGAGCTATGTAGATCAGATTTGGAAGATCAATCCAAGGGCGTACATGCAATCCTCTACATTGCCCACTTACATGTTCTTGATTCATTCATGTATGCCACTCTACAAGAGCCTAATGGCCAACTATTTTTTATATTCTCTTTACTATGTTCACTTGAAGTCAATCCCACCTTTTTTTTAGAGATTGGTCAAAGTTTGATTAGTGCTTAGAATGGTTTGTAGCTCTAATCTATTATTTAACCATAAATTTGAGTTGTGACTTTATTAAGTCATTTGTCCATTATAGTCAAACATAGTTATTATGTGGCATTTTGTATAGCAAAGTTTAGTTTGTCAATATTAATATTCAAATATTATCAAGATTGAGTTGATGTTATTTTAGTAGTCATGTGTTCGTTATTGTGAGTTATAGTCATTTAGATTTATGTCTGGTAATTTGTCAAAATTTAGATTTTTATGAGTATAAAGAGATTACTCAATAGTTTTAATTTAAAGTCCTTTAGGATTAGTTTATTTTCTTTAGTTGAGTCAATTAGTGAGTTTGAAAAAAAAAGTTTTGAGTCATTTTAATATTATGTAATTATTTAATGAGTCTTGTATGTTATAAAATCATGTCATCATTTGTAAAATCTTTTTTATGTCTTTTTATTGAGTCATCATTATCAAAAAGTCTTTGTGTCAATGTTGAGTCTTTGTCAAGAGTCAAAATTCTCAAAAATAATTATTTTTGTAAAAATAAAAAAAAATTGCCTTACGAATGCATTTTCAGGTGACCCTATTGTCTTGGGATAAATGTCAAAAATATCAATCTTGAGGGGGGGACTCTATTTCAATCAAATTAATCTGAGCTACATCGACATGTCAATTGAGTAAACAACTTTAGCAACTGAAAGAAGGAGGAAACAAAGGATGTAGATTTCATAGCATCTTATTAGCCAGTAGTGATGGAGCCACTTTTTGATATAGTGACATTTTTTTCAATTGTGTGGTGTGTTTTTTTTAGCATAGTGTGATTTCAAATAAGAACAAATTTGTATGCCTATTCACACTTTTCATAAGTGAATTGTATTTTCCTATGTAACTTCTTTGAAAAGTGAGAACGATGAGAGCTAGAATCTATACTAGACATCATGATGCGGTTTATGGTAAACCACTTGTAAAAATATTATTTTGTGGTCTCTGATTAGCCAATTTTAAAACCACTATTTTGATTATTAGTTAGTCATCTGTAAAACTATCAGGTATTATTTTGTGGTTTTGATTTTTGGTCAACCATTTGTAAAACCATCATGTAAGGTTTGTGATTATCCTCTAAAAATCATTGAGTCATGAGTTGAGGTACAAATATGAGAGTTATTTTTATCATATTCACATTAAGGGGGTGTAGGATAGGATTAATAATGTTTGCAAGGGGGTGAATGTTAAGGTAGAGTGTGTTCACATTATTAATATATAACATAATTATTATTTGGTAAATAATAAAACATTAATATCTTGTAGTTAGAATTATCAGTTAGTCAAATATATTTTTATAATAATATATTCATATAATAGTGGGTTGTTGGGAATTTGTTATTTTGAGTCATTTAGGGAGATTGAGATATTTTAGAGGATATTTGATCTTACCAAATATAAGAATGATATTCCTATATATTATGTAGTCCCATATGTTTCATAAGTAGCAGAAGAAATAATATATCAAAGATGTTATTATGTTAAAATCTATCTCTATGCATGCTCCATTATTTGAATATGCTACTAATATAATTGTATGCAGACTCTGATTTATGCCATCAAATTAAATGCAAGTAAAAATAATTTAGGCATTAGATATGAATAATCAAATCCTAAGTTAATATAATGAAATAAATTAAGTGTAGGAATGAACACAAATTTCCAACTCAAGTACAAGATATAGGTAATCAAGACTCAAGAGTAAATAGTACAAGATATGGGTAATCAAGACTCAAGAGTAAATAAAGTGTAAGAACCCTATGAAAATCAAGAAATAAAGAGACAAAAAGACAAATACACAAAACACTAATACACCAAAAATAAATAACAACAAAATACCAAAAAATAAAAATGAACAACAATAAAACACCAATAAACACAAATAAATAAAAAATGAAACACCAATAAACAAAAAAAACAAAAAAAAACACCAATAAATAAAAATAAATAGATAAACACTAATATATAAAAATAAACAAAAAAAATGAAAAATAAACAAATAAGGCCATAGAAACAAGACTCAAATAAATATACACAAAATTAAATAAATAAACAAAACATACAAAACAAATAGAATAAAAAAATAGATAAAATAAACACATATATAAATAAACAAACAAGGCCATAAATAAAGAAAACAAAGCAATCAAAACAAATAAACAATCCAAAGGAAAGAAAAGTGAAATAAACAAACTATGTTAAACACACAAAGTCAATGTACAAACAATGAGTAATTACAATGTTAGTATAAACATAATAATAATTATTTGTGCATGTGTAATAGAGTTGTTACTCTTGGTGATAGGGTGTCCCCTAAGCTAAGAAACAATGACACTGGTAAAATAACACAAGAATAAAAGACTAACAATGTTGTCCCTAAGTTATAGGGAACAAAAACACAAACAAGATGACAAAAATTACTCCTATGCTATAGGAGACAATGAAATAAACATATAAAAATGGGAAGAATAGAATAAAAGGAAGGGGTAGCTGAGTTGACTCTAGATACATTAAGCAAGAGGATGTTACCTACATAGTTAATGGGCACAAGGTCCAATATGAAATTCAAGCCAAATGTAATTCTCCCATGATATGGGATTAAAAAAACTGATGATAAGAAAACATGATTGACTTGTAAAGGAATATGAAAATGATCACACAAAATGATGAGAACATAAAAAAAGAGAAGGATGACATTTAAGATCATGAAAACATCAAAACAAATGAATTACACAAGTACGAGAGCATAGTTTATGCTAAAACTACACAAAAAGTCAAGAGATGAGTATCCACTAATGAACTAAATTAGTAATTCATAGTGTGCACTACATTTAAGGCTGAGAATGAGAATAAGCTCACAAAATGGTGAGAGTATAAAAGGTCTATGACTCATAAAATGGTGAGAGCATAAAAGGTCTATGATTCACAAAATGGTGAGAGCATTTTTTGGAGATAAACCTAGAGGAAGGAATGATCTAAGGGAATGATGAATAAAATCAATCATCAAAACTTATCGAGCTGAATCTAAATGCACCAAGAAATTAGACACTACCTACAGTCCATGGACATAAGGTCCAACATGGACTTCAAGACAAATGTGTTTCTCTTAGGAATAGGATAAAATACTATTGGAAAATGGAATAGTGAAATGGAAATGGCCATGAAAAAATCCATGAGAATGTTTTAGTTATACTTGCCAACTAGGAGATGCACATCCTAAGTGGTGAAGATACAATTTTAATGGCCTAACGTTGAAGGTGTTGGGTGAATATTTTGTCAGTCAGCTATCTGATTGAGCGAAATAGGTCTTATCATCCACAACAAAGGAGATTGGTCGGCCCAGTGTGCAGGTTTACTACATCAGTGGTGGACAAATCTGTCCTCTCATCAAGGGGAGGTTCCCTATAAATATGTAGGAGCTATATATACTATAAATATATGCAAAAAATAACACTCAGGAGTAGGATACACCATCCATCTCTCTTCTTTTAGAGATGATGTTCACAAATAAAGGAGAAAATCTTGGTGAGAACACTGAAGGCACTTCTCTTCTTTCAAAAGTGTTCTTAAAGGAAACATCAGGATTTTCTTTTAGGTATGATAAATGACTGGTAACAAAGGATAAGAACCAGTAGGATGAAATGGAATGCAAAGTCTCCACCTCAATTGCCCAAAGAGTGAAACATAGAGGATAATGGGGGCACAAAGTCATCCCAAAATGCTCAACATAGAAAGAAAAGAAAAACACACACTAAAAACAATTGTGAAAGCACAAAGTCTTCCCACAGTTGGCTTCATGACACCTTCCATATTAATTTCACTAATTTTTCTTGCCAAATTAAATAGATGAGAACACATTTAGAAGACATACCTAAAAATAATCTCTTAAAATGATACAAGCCAAAACAACACAAAGTCTGCAAACAACTTGCTTTCTCATTCAGATAAAATGAAATTACAATCTGAGCTCAAAGTCTCAATATTCTCCTTTCAACTGGGTAGAGTTTCACTCCTGTAAAAAATGAAAAGTCTCTCTTCATAATGAGAGAAAATTACAATGTACAACAATCATGCAAGGATTGGTGCTCTTTCCCATGGGACGGCCCATGTTGCAGTCAATGTCTTCAATGCACCTTCAATTCTGTCTGGACGGACCATGCTGAGAATAGTGTGCTGCCATAACTATGGCATGTTCCTTCATCTAATATGTCTCTTCCTTGGTATGGACTGTTTGGTCCTTTTCCTAATGTCTGTGTAGCTGTCCAATTTTTCTTTAATTCATGGAAGAAAAATAGGCCGCGTCCTTGATTTGGTGTGCTCAGAAGTCTACTTGATCCACTGTTTCACCTACTAGAAATAACTCTCTTGAAGATATTTTTGATCTTTTACATTGATCTTCTCTTCCCTGTAGCAATTTGAGTCTTCAAGCTCTCTTTTCAATTAGTCTCTTGGTTCTTCCTTTAAATTCCATGCTTTATTTGAATTTCCATAGATATTCCCTTACTTTAAATTTGACATCTGCGAGGCCATCAATGGTCGCTAGCCGCTTGAACCATGTTAAACCTTGAACTTGTGAACCCGCTGAAAGTACATTGGTTCATCGGTTCATTCTATTTTTTTTGATCCATCACTTCCTAATTCAATCACTTTCGTACTCCTTGGTTGAACCATCCATTGAACCACCTATTTGCTACTTCTTTCTTTGACTGAGGCTGCCTTTGAACTTTTGAACCTATGAACCATTGAACTTTGAACTCTTTCGGTTCAAGGTTCAATCAGTTCATTGGTTCTTCCTTTGAAGCCCCTTTTTGTCTAGTTTTTTAGGGGGTCCTTTCTATGTCTTTGTTCCACCTTTAGAACATCCCGAAGGGAAGGTGTCCCTTTGGGTCCTTGGAAAAGGTCCTCTTTCTGAGTCAAGTGGCCCCCGCAAGGGTATCTACCCTTCGAGATTTTTCGGGCAGCCTTCGGGCTTTTTCTTCAGACAAAAAGCCTAAAGGAATTGCTTCAGACAAAATGTCTAAAGGAAAGTTTCTGTTACTTAGCCGTTTGTTCTTTTCCATTTCTTCAGACTTTCTTTCTGAGTGAATTTTTTTAGACAAAAAGTCCAAAGGAATTTTGCCTTAAACATTTTTTTGAGGAAAATACTTTTGAAAGAATTCTTTCAGCCTCTTTTACTTAGTCATTTTCCTAAGGGATTTCCAACTTTGTCTGCTTTTGCTCACTGTCCTCCACAAGGGTGCTTGGCCTCGGTCCACTACCTTCTACAAGGGCACTTGTTCCTTTGGCTTTGGGGCAGCCCCTTGAACCTACCGATTGAACCAAATTTGGTTCAACAGATCAATGGTTCAACTGCTTGATTCTTCGTTATCTGGCTAAGTCTTTTTGATCTTTTAAACCAAGTGTGTTGAACTAATTGGTCATTGAAACTGTTGAACCAAAATGGTTCAAGGTTCAACGGTTCAAACCTTTGTTCTTTGAAGCTTGCCGATTGAACTCTTTTGGTTGAACTGAGGTGCTGAACCAATCTTGGAAATGACTAAGTGTTGGAAACTTGTTCTTTTGATTGAACTCACCTATAGAATCCTTTAAACCTGTTGAAACCTTGACTGAAAAATCTTGGAAAATGAGGAAATTGAATGCTCAGAACAAATTTTGAGAAGGGAAGAGATGATTTTGGTCTGGTGAACCAAAATAGTTCATAGGTTGTTCCAAAGATGTCACTCATTTTTTGAGACAACAGAAGGCAAGTATGTTTTTGGGTATTTCTAGGCATCTCAACTCAATGGAGAACTACGAGATATAAAATGGGTTAACTCACAAAATGGTGAGAGCATGGCTTAAAGATGCTCATAAATTGGTGAGAGCATTTAAACTTAAAGTGATCGTAAAATAATGAGAGCATGGTAAAGGGGAGACTAAATTGACCTCAATGTGAATTGAGTGCTACTTATATAGTCCCATAGGACGTCAAGTCACTTTAGTTCTACCTACAGTGAAAGATTAAACTAGTTAACAACAAGCTCATGAATAGGCAAATGGCAAAGCATAGAATAATGATGTGGCAATATGGATAAAACATGGTTATTCCCAATTTACCCAAATAATGAGGAAATATTGACACGGGTCAATGATAATAATTTTCCCAAAGGCATTTATAATTATTATCACTTTAAATGAAATATAACATGACAACAATAAAGAATGCAATTCCTAAATAACTATCATACTACCCCAAGATACTGCCTTGTTTTGAAAAATATGCACTCAATGAATTGTCATACTAAATCAACTACTTAAAATTCATTTGAACCTAACCTTTGAAGGTGCCTAAAGAACCAATGGATTAGAACCAAGGTAAAAAGTGTGGGTTAAGGGAGGATAAACAACTTTGACCATTAGGGAAGGTATGGAAGGAATGCTATATGATATGGTATAAGAAAGGTCATATTACGATATGACGTAAATGATCCTCATAAACAATACCTTAGGTCTCTCAAGAGAAATAATGCTTGAGATGTATTATGTTCATAGGTTCCTCAAGTTCATATCATTTCTATGTAGCTAACATATAAGCTCCAGATCCATAATTAGCAATAATGACATAAGGTCCTATCCAATTAGGCTTGAACTTGCCTTTCTTCTTTTTCTCAACCATGGTGTTTTTTTGGTTTTCTTTGAGGACAAGATCACCAAACTCAAAATATTGATGCTTGACATGCTAGTTATACTGACCATATAATTAGTTCTTATATGCTTGAATTTTGTTTACAATGGACATACATTTTTCATCCAACAACTCTTGCTCTTGCAGGCAAGTTACCTTGTAATCCTCATCATCAAGGATGTGCTTAAATGAGATACGTAAAGAATACCACTCAAACTTGATGGAAAGAATGGCCTCAGTGCCATAGACAAGGGAATATGGTGTGGCTCCTATTAGAGTACAATAATTAGTATGGTAAGCCCAAAGGGTGTGGAAGATCTACAAGTGCCAATCATGACCAACATCATTGATAATCTTCTTAAGAATATTGACAATGGTTTTGTTAGATACCTCTATTTAGACATTAATTTTTAGGTAATATTCAAAGGAAAAATGTTGGGTAATGTTAAACTTGGCACAGAGCATCTTGACATCCTTGTTCTTAAATGATCCATCATTATTAGATATAATGTCAGATGGGATACCATAGCAAAAAATGAGAATGTTGAAGATGAATTTGGAAATTTATTTTTTGGTCACATAAGTGAGGGGTATAGATTCAACCCATTTAGTGAAGTACTCAGTGGAAGTAAGGATATGATTATGGCCATCAAATGAGGTAAGGTTAATCTTCCCTATGATATCTAGTCCCCACATTGAAAATGACCATGGTGTAGTCACTGGTTTGAGTGTTCTTGTCAAGGTATGGATCAATTTTTCATGTCACTGACATTGTTTATATCTTTTCACATAAGCAACTACATTTGATTCTATGGTTGGCCAATAATAACCAGTACATAGGACCCAAAAATTCCTTCATGAACTTCCCTCAATGCTAATCTAGCTTCTGCCAAATTCAAATAATGAAGTAGAGTTCCACCAAAGCTTCTAAAATAAAGGGTTGAGCTAAGTAAGGTATATTGAGAGGCCTGGTGTGTGAAAGATTTTTTTTACTTACATAAAATTTATGGTTGAAGGACTTGGTCATGGAGGTAATTATATAAGTCATAATACCAAATAGAACTAGGACCAATAATTGCACTAACCATTTCAATGGTTAAAGGTTCATGAGTAGGTGATAGAAGATGTTCAGTGAGGAATTGATAGTCTCTTGCCTTGTATATGCTATGGATCAAATAACCAATGATATCCATGGCATTTGCTATCCTGTTATTGGCCTAAGGTATGTGTTCAAACTGAATATGAGCAATTTATTTTTTGAGAATGTCCGCCATGGCTTTATATGGTAACAACTTATCATTTTTGGTTTGGAACTAGTCTATAACTTAATTAATGATAAATTGGGAATCTACATGAACCATTAAATATAAAATGTTCTATTATATTTCTAGATGAATCTCTCCAATGAGTGATTCATATTCAACCATGTTATTGGTATAAGTAAAGTTGATACAAAATAATTTGAGAACGAGATCCCCTATGGTGTAATAAATATTAATATTACTCTTGATCCATGAGATGTGAATGATCCATCAAAATATAGCTTCAAGTGTTGTTCTTTAGGAGGTGTTTTGATGATGGTCATGATGGACTCATCTCAAAATGTAAAATTAAGTGGTTGAGTATCTGAAATGGGAGCTTTAACAAGCTAATTTACAAGTACTTATCTTTTAATGGCCTTTTGATTAACATATTCAAACTTAAACTCATTCAAAAGCATGATCCACTTAGCCATGCAAGCTTGTAAAGATAATTTTGATAGTAGATACTTGAGCGAATATACTTTAGAAATGATTATGGTCTTATTATTGAGCATATAATGATAGAGATTTTGGGCTGCAAAGACCGTAAATGAACAAGCTTTTTAAATTGGTGTATAGTTATGTTCACATGCTACCAGTGTATGACTTAGTAAATTACATGTTATTTACCATGTTTATCATGTTGGGATAAAAGTGCCCCTAAGGCATTTTTAGTGGCAAATAGGTAAAGTAGGAATGACATCCCTAGCATTAGTAGTAATAAAATAGGTAGATTAGATAAGTATTCCTTCAGGTGCTCAAAGGATTTTCAACATTCTACATCCCAAAGAAATCTTTCTTCAATAAATGAGTGAAAGGATGACATTTATCATCTAACTATGAAATGAAGTGTCTAATAGACTAGATTTTGCCCTAAAAGCTATAAAGTTGCTTGAAAGTGGAAGGCAGAGGCATCTCAGTAATGGATTCAACCTTGGTAGGATCAACTTTAATGCCTTGAAAAGAGACAATAATGCCTAATAGTTTTCCTAAAGTAACATCAAAGATTCACTTATTGGGATAAAGTCAAACCTTGTACTCACAAAGTCTTTTAAATATTCTTCGTATTATGGCTGAATGATCTACGCAGGTCTTAGATTTACCTAGTATGTTGTCAATAGTCTTTGACAATTTCATGCATCATATCATGGAAAATAATGATCATTTTAATTTGGTATGTTGCACCAATATTCTTGAGGCTAAACAACATGACTTGATGGTAAAACATTCTCCAAAAAATGGTGAATGCTATTTTATCTTGGTCTTTTGGTGCAATCCTGATCTGGGTATATCTTGGAAAGCCATCCATGAGGGAAAACATTTCATACCTAGTTGTGGAGTTAACTATCATGTTGATATTTGGTAGATGAAATTAATCCTTCTAAGAGGCCTTGTTGATGTCTCAGAAGTTAGTACAAAGTCCGATACCCTCTGACTTTTTACTGACAGGCACAATGTTGGAGATCCACTCTAAATAGTTGATCGGTTTGATGCATATCACTTTTAAGATTTTTTTTAGATCTTTCTTGACTAATAAAACAATACAAAAATGCATTTTATGTAGTTTCTACTTAACAGGTTTAGCATTAGGATGTAAAATGATATGGCATACAACTAAAGAGGGGTCTAAACCTGACATGTCTGAATAGGTCCATGTAAATATGTCAATAAACTCCCTCAAAAGGGCTATAAAAACTTCATGTTCCTCTTTAGTGAGGGACATGCCTAATTTGATCCACTTTGGGTCCTTTGGAGTCTTAATGTTGAATTCTATAATATCCTCTACTAAGAGAGTCAAGCCATCTTCTAGAATAGTTGGCAAATATGTAAATTGGCCAATAATAACAAAGTCCTCTAGTTAGACTAGTTCTTCAAGTTCCCCCAAATAGGTAGAATTAAGAATCTCCTAATGGTGGCAAGGGCCATGGAATAAAGACTATAAGCCATTCTCAGATAATTTGATCAAAGGCATACTATTCCTCTACTGAGCTTAGACCTAAAAGCAAGTTTGTTGTTGATGGTCTCTTGAGCTTTATTTGAATAAGGGTGAATATCCCCATCTAGTGGTACCTAAAATAGGTTTTCACTAAGAGACTAGCCTTTTTCTTTACTTTTACCCTAGTCCAAAAGTTCTTCAAATAGGTTTTCACTTTGGGACCTCAATGTTTTATTCTTTTGTTTTTGGCTAAGGGTGTTCACCCACTCTCTAAAATATGAAGCATGATCCAATTGATAGAGAACCCCTATTTATGTTCCCCCAAAGGAACATTGTCTCTTAGGCCTAGAAATCACAAAAGGCCTCATCATTCTCAAATTCATTTAAAGTTACTATGGATTATTTTTGGTGTTAATCTATAAGTTGAGGATGATAAAGGGTAAGTGGGGATGTTAAATTACTGGCATGATGGTACAAATGGTATATGGTTCAAATAAGTTGGTACTAGCTAGGTCTTCTTACATGTTATGATTAGACTCTGCTTCATTTTCATCATTGTCATCACTAGTCATTGGTGTAGGAACATGAATAAGAGATGTGGGGTCACCCCTAGGTAGTTTAAATCTAAGACCATGAATTCTTTTGTATTTGGTCATAGAAACATGCTCAATAATTTCCTATTGATTTAACCCCAGACCTCTACCTTCATAATCTTGGTTATCCATAATCCTATTAGGGATTAGATACTTTGTACTTTGATATCAGTCAACCAATTTGTCATTGTATAACCAGGAATCATTGTTAGCAAGTGGGTCCTATTTTTGGCTAGTGGCTGATGTGAAAATAAGAGGTGTTGGGCTATGAAACTTTATTTTTCCATTTTGTTGCCATTTCATACAAATTAGCTTAGCTTTGGGCCTTCCATAGGACTTGGGGTTCTACAAAATCTTGGCTATATGGAAGGTATCATGGGTAAAATACTCTCCTAGACCATTGGACAAAATGGTAAAATGATTATAAATTTCATCAAGAGGCATATGTGAAGTTGAGGCAAGGCTATTAGGGTCTATACAATTAGTATTTGTAAATTCAACAAGTATCTCCTTATCTTTGTCCTTCTTTGGTAATGAGTCTAAACCAAAATGATAATTGTAGCTTTCATATTCAACCTCCAAATTCTTATAGTGTTCATATGGATGTAAATCTCCATTGATAGTTACTTCCATCCCAGAGTGAGGAAATTTGATACACTGGTGTAAGGTTGAAGGTATTGCATGGGTTTTGTGTATCCATAATCTACCCAAAAGTAAATTATATGATAAATCTAGGTCTAAAACACATGGTAAAGTGTGTCATGGGTTAAATTCCCAATGATCACTAGAAAACTAATGGTTCCTTATGATTATCACTCTTCATTATCATAGGCCTTGATAGTAATAGTCTCTAGCTTAAGGTCAGCTATTGTATATCCTAGATGTCTGATTAACTTCAAAGACATAATATTCAAGCCTAATCTATTGTCTATGAGGATGTGTTTAACTTTTTGTCACATTATAACAACTTCAATGTACAATGGGTTATTATTGAGAGGACCAAGGGATGACATATTACTTTGGTTGAAGGTCAATTGTTAGCTTGGGGCTAGGTGTCCAACCAAAGCTTGAAGTTTATCTGGCATAATGTCATTGGGCACTTGAGACTAGCCTAGGAGTTTAGTAAGGATATTCTTGTAGATTGTAGATATATGCAACAAATCAAATATAGAGATTTGTATAGGTGTATTTTAGAGTTTTTCCATAATATCATACAATTTTTATTAATAGTGGTAATTAACTTACTCCTACCCAATATAGTGGGTTGGATTGGCTCCTTGGTAGGGGATTACAGGCTTGGTATGTTGACTTTAGACCACCAAATTGTGATTGGATAATACATATTAGGTAAAAGACCCTCATAACTAGAATACGATAGAGATGATCAAGAGAGGGTGATTCTTCATTGTTAGTGTGTTTGGCTATGGTCACAGGTCAATGAAGGGTTATTGACATAAGGACCTAAGATGGTAATATTTCATTATTGTTACACTTGGATGCAGTCACAGATCAAGGAAGGATTACTGGCATTGGTAAGCTAATGAAAATTATTAGATAATGGTCTTGGTCTATTGATATTTATGGTAATGGTAGACACATGACCACCCACAATGTAACCTACAACTTTATTGTAGTCATGTGCAATTGCGTGATAGGTCTATTGGTTATTGGGGTCATTTTGGCCTTAGTTCCATCCATTTTATGGTTGCCATTGTTATTAATGTTATTGTTATTATTGATGTTGTTGTTGTTGTTGTTGTTGTTGCTATTAATGTGGCTATGGTATTCATTGTTGATTTTATTGATTGGTATTATTGTATTATGGAAAAAGATTTTGGTAAATACCCAAGTTTTGATTGGAAGTAGTTGCTCTGTTATCCAATTGGATATCTCCATTTTCCAACATATTCTCAATGAGGGGATTCAATTACACATAATGGAATATAGAATATCCATGAACATGATGGTATTCATATAAATCATACTCTTTATACCAATCTAGATAAGGCACTCCTTCAATAAAGTGTTTTAGAATTGACCAACTAATCATATTGGCTGCAACTAATTTGTGAAACATTGCTTCAATAGGCTTACCAAGGTCACTGAAGACTCTAAGAGTGGGTCTTATTCTTGGAGGAGTGGTTTATAAAGGTGGTATATGTATCATTTGAGGAGCTAGTTAGGGTTGAGGCATAATATGTATTTGCTAGTTAGGCTACATTTATGGAGTAAGTTGCATTTATAGGAGAGGCTGAGTAGACAGTGTTTGCACCTTTTGAACATGATGCAATTCACTGATTCTATTATCAAAAACATTCTTAGTATGGTTGTATGGATTAGTTTTTTAATAATTATTATCCACAGTGGGTCTAGAAGCTTGCATTTGGATTAAGCTAGGGATCTAACTTGGGGCTAAATTTTGGTTTTAGCTCTGGTTTTGGTTTGAATAAGATAACTTAATAATCCTTTTATTAATGAGGGATTTTTCAATATGTATATCTTTCTCAATGATCTCCTTGAGTGTGTGAGTACATCAGAGATTTAAGTGATAAGATATTTTTCTTCACAAATTTTTGGTAAACACATCTGACATTTATTTATAAGGTAAATTATGGGTGAAGTGACTAACAAGCACTCTTTGATGCTCTAAGTAACTCACAAAGCTCTCACCAACTTTCTACTTGGCCTGACCCAAATCAACTACTAAAATCTCATGCTTGAGATTGTAGGAGAAATGTTGTATAAAATTATCTAAAAGATCATAAAAGTTAGATATTGAGTTCTTTGGTAACTTAAAAATCCATTCCAAGGCTTGTCCAACTAGACTTCAAGGAAAAATAAGAAGCAAGTAGATCTCACTATAGGCCATTGGTTGATAAGTGACAAAAATATATTTTAAATGTTCCTTGGGGTCTCATTTACCCTTGTATTTGTCAAATTTTGGTGGCTCATAATGTGGAAAAAATGGTATTCGGAGATACTCCATGTTAAATGTATATGAGCACATGTCATCCAATTTGAACTTCTTAGTCTATTTTCCCATTTGAATGGCTATAATTGCATCTTTCATCTATTATAGTTCTTGGGCCAAGAAACTTGATGGCACAGTTGGTTGTGGTTGTGGCTGGGTGTCAAAGGTGGATTATCTTGACTAGGGTATAGTGGGGCAATGAAGTATTATGGAATGTTGGTTTGATGGACTAATAAACTAGGAATATACATCTGTGCATTGGGATTAGAGTGCTAATACTATATGCATTGTTGGTATATATTCTAGTTTAGATTTGAAATATGGCTTTGAGTTGGAAGGAATTAGGCTTGTGATGGAAGTACGTGGCCTTAAGGAAGGTACTATGCCTATTGATTTTGAGTAGGAACTTGTTATCAACTAGTCAAACTTAACTGTATAAAATATACTTGTTATTGACTAAGGTCCTATCTTTGAATATATGTCACATATTGGGTAAAAGGCAATTGTTTCCTTATAGGTATTTGCACCACATTGACACCTCTATGTTGAACAAAGACCTATTATGAATAAGAGGCTTGTTGGGTGTTTGGAATTTATTGTTGACCAATAAAAATGTGTTGTTGACAACACATCATATGTGATTATTGAGGTACATTGGTCTATATCTTTTTTAGTGGAAAATTTATTGCTACCTATTGAGGTGGTGTGGTGTTATACCTTTGTTGAGGTGATAAATTGGTATATGTGTGTGCACATAAAATATTATCTATCACCTATTTAAGTGGGGTAACATTCACCTCTTTTTGGGGTAAAACATTGGGTAGTGCCTAGTCACTTATCCCTTGTTGATAGCATGCTTGAAGAAGCAACTGATTGAGGAGTGGGAGTAACTTGATGTGGTTGGGAACTAGGCATTCATGCTCCCTATTATTTGGAACCACTCATAGTATTGGTAAGAGGCACTTGTTGCTTGACATTATTTTGTGGTGTATTTAACCCACCTTGGTCTCAAATGGGAGACACTTTCATGTTTTCCATTGCATTTGGCACATGGTCCTAAATAGAAGCCACAATCACTTCCTCAATGAATGGGACATTAAACATGTCACCTTATGAATTACTTTGGGAAAATGGGTCTACACTCAGACGAGTATGACCCAAAAAATCAATTGGCACTCTTGCTGAAGGAGCTAACTCTATAAGTAGGGTATTCGATATGGCCATAACATTGAAATTCCATGCTAGATTAAGATAAGTCTGGTATGCTTTCTACATTTGCATGAATTGGTCCACCATGGGGCCTTTTTCCTTTGCAATAATATTTGGATCTTGGTTTGATGTTGCATGAGTGCCTGATGGTAATTAGTAGAGGCTAGTCTGATGGGTCTGATATGAGGTATGAAGTACGTTACGAGTCACTCTAACTAGATTAGGTAGATTTTCATGGGAAAGTCTTCCAAAATCTTGGCTCCTACCTCTATGACCCTGACCAAAACCTCATCCTTATTTTCAAGCAAGTGATGATCGAATAAGAATAGGTCATAGCTTGTTGGTATGGTAACATAGTAAGGCTATTGTTGGACTTGTTCACTAATATATGACACATTAAAAAGGTATTGAGCTATCTATTCTTACTCCTACCCTAGATAGAGAGTTATAATAATTAGGTATTATGCTAATGGATCTTGGCCTTGTTCTACATGTTGAGTAGTGTAAAGGGGATATGGATCCATATCACAAACTACATCATCTCCATATGGGTCTTGAACAAAGGCATCATTCATGACTATGCTTTCATAATCCAGATTGTATTTGGTCCCACTACGTGTATAATGAGGCATATATAAATCCATGACTAATGTCTAAATCTCATAAAACACTTGAAAGGGGGTATAAAAATATTGGTCAATGCCTGCAAACATCTTGAAACTTGGTTTAGATGAAAAAACCAAAAAAACTCAATCTATTGATGCAAATAGTTAAAACTTTGCCTAGAATGGATTTCTTCTCTAAAGATATCAATGGAAAATTGTATCTCAAATATATTCAATACTCTAAGGTCTTTCACACAAATGGTTAAATGAAAGGTAAATTTGAATCCCAATCTTGGTAAAGTGTTTCGAACAAATCTAATCTAGGTCTAAAATGAAAAGTGCTAGGTCTTTGGTAAAAAGACATAAAGCTAGACTTAAAAGGCATGAACCAATTATGAAAACTTTAAGGCAATTCTAGGTGTTGGGCGAATATTTTGTTGTCAACTAACTGACAACAAAATGGGTATATCAACCAAAGCACAATGAGATTTATATGGAAAAATGGGTGTGGTTACCACAACATAATGAGATAAATCTCTCCTCTCAGTAAGGGGAGGTTCTCTATAAACTATAATATACCAATATAAACTGAAAATAGACTCAGGGGTGAAATCATACCATCCATCTCTCTTTTTTTAGAGATGATGTTCATAAAATAAAAGAGAATTCTTGTGTAATTACTGAAGGCATTTCTCTTCTTTCAAAAATGATGTTTAGCAAACAACATGAATTCTTTCTGGGTAGTAACTGGATCCAAAAGAAACCCATAAAAGCACAAAGTCTTTCATTGTTTTTCTAACTGATTTAGGACACAGTAGCATAGTAGAATGAAGTGTAGCACAAAGTGTCCACCAAAAACTACAATAGAGTAAAATATTACAAAGGATAAGGGGAGATCAAAGTCTCTCCAATATCCTAAAACATAAAACACACAGACTAAAGACAATTATGGTAGTACAAAGTCTCTCACAGTCGACTTCAAGACATCTTTCTGATTATTTGATTAAATGGACAAGACTATATTTAAGAAAAAGACATAAGAACAATTTCCTAGATAACACAAGCTATTTCAACACAAAGTCTGAAAGGTCACTTGCTTTCTCATTCACTTGATAAAATATGATCAACAGTCTGAGCTCAAATTCTCAAAAATGCTATTCAATGTGGGCAGAGTTTCACTTCTAATAATAGAGAGATCTATTCTATAAACTGAGATATTACAATATATATCATCCAAAAAAAGACTTGGGCACTCATTTTCATGAAATGGCCCATGCTACATTGAATGCATTGGAAATTCTATGAAGGGGCCATGTTGGAACAGGTCATCAGCCTTAAATTTTGGCGATCTAAATCATCTCAAATGTCTCCTTTGAAGCATGGGTCACTTTATCTTCTAAAATGTAAGACCACTCCTCTTTATGATACTTACACGACTATCCATTCATCTTTACTCAAACAAATAAAAATAGGCCGCACCTTTGAATGCTTATGCTCTCTGATATCTACCTAGTGGACTACTCCACCTATTGAAATAACTTTTCTATAGATATTTTGGATTTCTCTATAACTTTTCCTATTTCCTTGCTACCTTTTGTCTCTTCCTAGTGATCTGAGCTCTCAAGGCTATCTTCTCACCTTCTACTAGCTTCTTTGGCTCCTTTCTCAGTGGATAGCTGAGTTTGTCTTCAGGTTTGCGTTATTTGAAAATCAATGATTATTCCATTACCCTAAATTTGATGTCTATGGGGACGTCACTGGTCACTTTGAACCACTATGAACCTTGAACTCTTTGAACCTTTTAGAGTTCAATGGTTCAAGGTTCATTGATTCAAAGTTTAATGGTTCGACAGTTCGTCGGTTCAATGTTTTGTAAAGAGCCACATTCACTTAGTCTTCTTTAGGAGTTTAATGTATCACTAAACCAATTATTTGAACCATTCAGTTGAACTGTCCACCTGAACCTTTCAAACCTTGAATTCTTTGAACCTTTGAACCTTTCAGAGACGAAGTTTAATGGTTCAACGGTTTAATGGTTCATGCTATATCATTGAACCACACAATTGAACTTGCAATTTCCTTAGCTAAAAAGGCTTGTGCGATTGAATAACTTGACTACTCAGAACATTTTGAAAAAGGAAGAGACTATTTTTTCTTGTAGGACCAAAATGGTCTACATATTATCCACAAAAATAAGTGACAGATTTTAAGAACAATAGCTGGCTCCAGTTGGGGAACTTCCATCGACTATATTTTGAAATAATTGAAGGGAGTAGAATCTAGACTCTAAGTTCCTTCATCTATGCCATTGGGATATAGAGTCATGCCATCCAAAAAAATAAAGATGCCAAAAATTAAACGAACAACACAAAACAAATAAAGACTATACAAATGTACAACTAAATTTATCTGATACTTCAAGGATTGAAGTGCTTCAGATGCTACCCACTATGAGGTAGTGAAAATGGCATCCCATCTTGATATCACAATAAGAAACTATTATCGTCATTGAATTGATTGATGGCGAATGGACCTCTCCACAGAATCAAATTTGCTGTGCATTTCTTTTGGTTCTCTCCTCTTTTCCCATAACAAGACTTGATCTCTAATTTAAAAATCATGAATCCTTACTCTTTTGTCGAAGAGTTTCTTTACTTGATTTTGATGTGCAACAATATGGTCCACCACCATAGTTCACTACTCATTTAGTTTAGTTAAGCACATGATCCTCTTGTCGATAGAATCTTTAAATGTTTGATCTTCGACTACCTTTACCAAATTTAGCGCTGGTAGTTCTAGTGTGATTGGTATTTTTGCATTCAAACTATATAGAAGTTGAAATGGTGACATACCTATCACCCTTTTGGGTGTAATCCTATCTGCCCATAAAGCGTCAAATAATATTTTATGTCAGGTTCTTTGATTATCATCTACTAGCTTCCTTATAATGGTACCAAGTTCTTGTTACTTATTTTTGCTTGACCATTTCCTTGCAGATAATAGTCAGAAGAGTGGGAGAGGATAATCCCATAATAGTAGCAGAACTAGGTAACCTCATGAGCAGAAAAACAAGCTGCATTATTTGTTACAATCTTGGTTGGGACTCCAAATTGAGAAATAATATTTTCCTTGAGGAAATTATATACCACTTCTAAAGTAGCATGTTTGACTGGAATGGCTTCCACCCACTTGGTAAAATAATTTGTTGCAGTGAGGATATAATTATGTATAGCACTTGAGGATAGGTTTATAGTGCCAATGAAATCAATACCCCATTGTTGAAATGACTCTTTGATCACCACCAACTTGAGAGGTAATACAACCAACTTGATTTTCCTAATGAACTGTTGACACAACTCGCATCTACGCACCCAGGTGTATGAATCTCAAAATAGAGTAGGCCAATTTATCTAGCTCATAGAATCTTATGGGTAGTCACTGGTGCAAAAAAATGTCTTCCACAAGCCAAATTGTAGAAAGACTCTAAAAGTTTGCTCTATTGCACTTTATCCATGTAATAAAGAAATACCCTATCAAGGATCCTCTTATACAAACCATTGTCCCACAGGATAAAGTTAGCATATTTCAACTTAACAGTCCTCCTTTTTTTATGAGATAGGTGGGTAGGACACTCACCATAAGTAAATAAATGAGCGATATTAGAATACCACTCATTTGTAGTAGTGATAAAGAGAAATGTAGGCATGTCTTTAACCTCTGTTTCTTCATGCCCTACTTCCTCTAGTATGTTATCAACAATTAACTAGTAGAGACCTCTTCCTCGCACAAGCTTCATGGGTTTGATAACAAGATCAAACTCTTGGATTTTAGAAATCTAATTGCCCCTTTTATTTCCAAACTCCTATTGAGTTAGAATGGACTTTACTGTTGTATCAGGAAACATAGCAATAGTGTGTGAGTTCAAGATGTAAAAATGGAAGTATTTTACCATCTTAACCATAGCATAAGCATGCTTCTCCATGTTTGAATATTTTAGCTCATGAGGTTTAAGAGGATAACTCATGAAAGATATGGGGGACTCCACACCTTTTTTGTTCCTACTTAACCAAAATAGCTGAAAGCATGTGTTTAGAAGCATAGCTATATATTATGAAGTCTTAGGTATAGTCAGACAAACTAGGATTGGGGCATGGGTGATAGCTTCTTTGATATCTTGAAATGTTGACTTACCTTCTTCAGTCAAGTAGAAAGTAGCTTCACCCTTCATCATGTTGATAATGTGGCGAGTCTTCTCTACGAATTCAGGGATGAACCTTCATAGAAAATTCACATTTCCAAAGAAAGAATGGACTGCAGTCTTACTAGCAGGAAGAGAAAGCTCTTGGATGGATTTGACTCTTTTTGGGTCGATCATTATGCCTTCTTGGATATAGTGTGATCGAAAAGTTTTCCTTCTGTAACCCCAAAAATTAATTTCTTAGGATTGAGAGAAATGCCATTTTATTGACATCATTTCAACACTTATTGTAAATGATGCACATGATTAGAATGATGTTTGAAAAAGATGGTCAAGTCATCAAGATATACCACAATAAACTTCTCCATTTCATTTTTGAAGGTAAGATCCATCACTCTCTAGAAGGTGGCACCAGCGTTGATCAAACCAAAAGGCATTCTGTGATATGCAAAGGTGCCCCAAGGTGTAGTGAAAGCGGTCTTATGTTGGTCTACTTCACCAACTACCACTTGATTATATTCTAAAAAACTATTTAACATTGATAACATCTCTGAGCCAGTCACTATCTGTAGTAGCTGATCTATGATGGGCAGGGGGTAGTTATCTTTTAAAAAAGATTGATTTAGATTTTTGAAATCAACATAAAGGCAAATTTTTTCATTCTTTTTTCTCATGGGGACTCTGTTCGTAATCTAGATGGATTAGAAAAATTATCCTCACATTTAACATTTTTTAGATCTCAAAAGAATAGTACCTGATATCTTGGGGTTATATTGCCTTTATTTTTTGCTTGTGAGGTAATGACCCAACCTTGAGAGAAATTTCATGCCAAATTTTTTCAGGCCTGAGAGATTTTAGATCATCATAAGAGTACACCAAAATATCAATGTAATGGTGAAGTAAAGTAATGAATTTGAGTTTTTCATCAAGAGTGCAACAATTCTTGATGTTGACTATTTTAGGATTATCTTCTGTACTCAAATTTATTTGATCAAAATTTTTAGAGGAACTCGAATCTATTTATTGCTTCTTGATAAACCTATCATGCTTATCGAATAGATTTTCAAGAGAAACTAATCATTTGGGAATTTTATTTATTTTGAGCTGAAGGAACTTTTCACCAGTTTTTAAATCTATTTTAGGAGCTAATTCCCATCGAGGAGATTCACTGTCTTCAAAATAAAACTCCTCAAAGCTATCCATCTATTCTAGAAAAGTAATGATTTAGTTGTCCTCATAAAACACTTGCCAATGGTTGGAATTATTAGGTACACTTGGTTGAAAGACCAGTTCAATAGTGTACTTATGTCTTTTAAAATTTTGGTGAGGAACCATGAGAGTTGTAGAGATGGCCAAGAAATCTGCTCGATCATTGAATTCTCTAAACACCACAGAAATACTGAAAGTCTCAAAACTTTCAATGTAGTCCCACACTAGATTATGATAATTTCACAATCTTTTGTTCTTGGTTTGATATAAATTCTCACCTAAAAAACTACTAGTTCAGCATCTCAGGTGTGAAGAAGCTTAACAACTTTAGCTTAAGTAGCTTTCATCCGAGCAACAAAGATTTATAGTCGATGGTGTTGTCGGTATTGATGAACTACAACTTATACGAATAGGGAAAAATATCTCTTTGCAGAGATATCAAAATAATTCCAGCCTAGAATTGGTAGAAGAATTATTGCCATCAAATTCTAGAATCTAGACATCATTAGAATCTGATCTCCTTTCAAACTTTTTTTAATTAGAGAGGGAAGATCCTTTTTCATATGAATAGTGCTCTACCAATTCTTCTAATATTTTGTCTAAATTTTTTAGATTGTCACTTATATAACTTTCATATGATTAAATATAAACATCTTCTGTAGATAGAAAGTAGTTACCCATTCTTGAGGATTCAAACAAAATTTGAGCTTCAGGCGCTGATGTTTGGGTGAAAATATATTTTGATTCTTTTTTAAGAAACAACTTTTACATGATGCCCTTGATAGGTATCCTCACCTTAGATAGTTCCATATTTAATTCTCTACCAACATCTTTGAAAAAATTTCATCCAAGTAGAATGCCATCGGAAGCTAAAATGTCAGCCACCAAGACTGTCATTTTAATATTTTTTTCTAAGAAAGTTGTGAATACAAATTAAGCATCTTTGATCTATCCCAAAAGTGGAATTTTCTTGTTTTCCATAGAGAAACATCTCCCAAAAGTTTTAGTCAAAGTGAAACTGAGAGAGACTGCCACTTTGGTGGGCATCACATTGTCAGAGGCACCAAAGTCTATTATGCAGTTATTCAGCGTATGACCATTTATCAATAGGGAAACATAGAAAGGTTCTGTCTTTCTAGAGGCAATAGGAGGAGTAATGAAAATATTTTTTTAGGTGGATATGTTCTTTAGGGGATCATGAGTTACCTTTAAAACATCTTGTCTTGCAGGGATAGTTTTTCTTTTGATGCATTCAACTAGCCTATCCAATTGCTTAGAGTTGGCTTGTAAGTATTTAAACTCTAAAATTTAGATCTTGGTCTTCTTAGTATGATCAATTATGTCAAATAACTAAAATGAACTAGAAAAAAATGAAGGAAGTTCATCATTTTGGGTTTTATTGGGTATGGTACTGGTCTGAAAAATTGAAGCAAAAAGTGCAAGGTTGTTTGAGGTACTTATTTTTTATTGATCATCAGGTCCTTTGATTGGAAAGGCAGTGAAGTCCCCCATTTAGTAATTGAAATTAATGGTTGAGATTTTCTCCCTATTTTTCCCTTATCAACTTGTTGAGTTGATTGGTTCTGGGACTTAGTAAAAACAACGTATGATCCATCAAACACTTCTCCCTTTTTTTAGCTTCATCATGGTAATTTAGGGAACCAATGTTGGAGTCTCCAGCTAATTCTTTTTCACCTTCTACAAAGAGATTAGCATCATCTTCTTGGTCTAACTCAGGTTATAAAGAGAAATCATGTTCAGCTTCCTGATAACCAACTACTGAGTTAGTTGGTGCTGCTTCAATTGTAAGATTCCCCTGTGGGGGAGGAAGATGATTTAGTTGCCCTTGATTTCTGGCAACATTGCCTTGATAAGATTAGTTGGAAAATGTCTTTCTTGGTATATCTTGATAAGAATAAGGGGTAGACATCCATTGTGCCATTTACTTTTTTAGAGCTAGCAATTCATTTGCTAGCTTTTGCACCATAGGATCAGTGGTGCCTGTAGATAAGTTTTTAGAAGATGAAGAAGATTTATTTCTATTAAGATCTTTTCTTATCTTTCTTGCCAAGATAAGATCATATTCAATCTCAGTAGCTAAAACTTGAGCTACAATAAGATCTATGTGGCCAGCCCACCTCAACAAAGAACTCACTTCAGAAAGCTGAGAATTGATGAAGAAGCACTTAAGATTTTTTGGCATCGACTGAGCAATTGTAGAAATCTTATTCCTCAGCTTGTCAAATTTAGCAATGAAGTCTCACATGGGTTCATGAGGCTCCTTCTTCATTTGTGTAAGCTAGAATAATAGGGCATGTGCATCTTCTGCAAGTTTGAACTTAGCCTCAAACTTAGCCTTGAGAGTGTCCTAGTCAATTACTATTTATACTTGTAGATGTTAAAACTAGTCTGCGGTAGTGCCTTGCAATGTTTTCATAAATAGTTTGACCGCTATATCTTTAAATTCAATGCCTATCACACCACAAGCTATGCAAAAAGTTGTAATATACTCATCAAGATGAACTCTCCCATCACCATAAAACTTGGAAAAATTCTTTCTTGAACTATGGGGTAGTTCATGTAAAGGTGGGGTTAGATTCAGAGGGCCAAAAGTGTTACCCCAAGGGCCTTGGGCTACCATGATAAGATTTGAAAGGAGGGATAATAAATATTTGTAGGGTACATATAGATAAAGCTCTACTAGTAGAGAAAAGAGAAGCTTCACTGGGTATTGGGGACCTGATGTCTGTAGGAGGAAAACTCTTGGTTTGCTGAAGGCAAGATTATGGAGGAAAAAGGTCAAAATCATTTTGCTACATAAACTCAAACACAAGATCAATAATATCTTGAGCTCTTTGGCTTCATGTATACCATGGATTTGCCATAGTGTAGAATGGAAAAGAACTAGAAATGCTTCAATTTGAAGCTCGAGGCTTCTAATTGCACGTTCTTCCCCAACAGAGTCACTAAAAGCTGTTGGGTGAATATTTTGTCATCAAATAACTAATGGAAAATGGGTATATAAACCATAACACAATGAGATTTATATGGAAAAATAGGTGTGGTTACCACAACATAATGAGATAAATCTCTCCTCTCAGCAAGGGGAGGTTTTGTATAAACTATAATATACTAATATAAATTGAAAATAGACTCAGCAGTAAAATCATACCATCCATCTCTCTTTTTTCAGAGATATTCACAAAATAAAGGAGAATTTTTATGTAATTATTGAAGGCATTTCTCTTCTTTCAGAAATGATGTTCAACAAACAACATGGATTCTTCCTAGGTAGTAACGGGATCCATAAGAAATCTATGAAAGCACAAAGTCTTTCATTATTTCTCCTACTGATTTAAGACAAAGCAACATTGTATAATGAAGTGTAGCACAAAGTCTCCACCAAAAACTACAATAGAGTAAAAGATTACGAAGGATAAGAGGAGTTCAAAGTCTCTCCAATATCTTGAAACATAAAAGACACAGACTAAAAACAATTATCGCAGCACAAAGTCTCCCACAGTCAACTTCAAGATATCTTTCAAATTATTTCCACTTGTTCTACTTATTTGATTAAATGGACAAGACTATATTTAGGAAAAAGGCATAAGAATGATTTCCTAGATAATACAAGCTATTTCAACACAAAGTCTGAAAAGTCACTTGCTTTCTCATTCACTTGATAAAATATGATCAACAGTCTGAGCTCAAAGTCTCAAGAATGCCATTCAATTTGGGTAGAGTTTCACTTTTAATAACAGAGAGATCTCCTATTATTTAAACTGAGAGATTACAATATATAGCATCTAAAAAAAGACTTGGGTACTTGTTTTCATGAAATGGCCCATGCTGTATTGAATGTATTGGAAATTCTGTAAAGGGGCCATGCTAGAATAGGTCATCAACCTTAACTTTTAACGATTTAAATCATCTCAAATGTCTCCTCTGAAGCATGGGTCACTTGATCTTCTGAAAGGTAAGATCACTCCTCTTTATGATACTTACATGACTGTCCATTTGTCTCTACTCAAACAAAGAAAAACATGCCGCGCCTTTGAATGCTTATGCTCTCTGATATCCACTTGGTGGACTGCTCCACCTACTAGAATAACTCTCCTACAGATATTTTGGATTTCTCTATAACTTTCCCTCTTTATTTTATACCTTTTGTCTCTTCTTGGTGATATGAGCTCTCAGGGCTATCTTCTCACCTTTTGCTGGCTTCTTCAGCTCCTTTCTCAGCAGATAGTTGAGTTTGTTTTCAAGTCTGTGTTATTTGAAAATCAATAGTTATTCCATTACCCTAAATTTGACATCCATGGGGACGTCACTGGTCACTTTAAACCACTATGAAGCTTGAAATCTTTGAACCTTTTAAAGTTTAATGGTTCAAGGTTCATTGGTTCAAAGTTCTACAGTTTGACAGTTCATCGGTTCAATGTTTTGTAAAGAGTCGTGTTCACTTAGTCTTCTTTAGGAGTTCAATGTATCATTGAACTACTTAGTTGAACCATCTGCTTGAACCTTTCAAAATTTTAACTCTTTAAACCTTTGAACCTTTCAGAGACGAAGTTCAATGGTTCAACGGTTCAATGGTTCATACCATATCATTAAAGCCTGCCATTGAACCTGCAATTTCTTTAGCTGAAAAGGTTTGTGCGATTGAATAAATTGACTACTCAGAAAATTTTGAAAAAAAGAGAGACCATTTTGGCCTGTAGGACTGAAATGGTCTACATGTTGTCCACAAAAACAAGTGACAGATTTTGGGAACAACATTAGGTCTTTGATAAAGATGCAAAAAGCTAAACTTTGAAACAAACTAGGTTGAGGTAAAAACTTACAATTAATCTAACTCTAAGGAAAATAGTTTGAAACACTTAACTCAATCTTGGCACATGGATTATTAAAATAAACATCACCTTGGTATGAGGCATTCACTCTAGGCACATGCCTAAAACTAATTGGGAAAGTCAATCTTAAGTAATAAAAAATATGAGCGATGAGTAAAATTTTTTATCCAAAGTGATAAGCAAGGATCTAATGTAAAATAATTTTGCTTAGAATTATACTTAAAAGGTGAGTTTTGACCTTAGTTTAAGGAAAAAATTGACTTGAGGCACATAAAAATAAACCAATTCCTAGATCTAGGAAAAATGGTCTTTAAATCAAGCAAGAAATCAACCCAAGTTACACAATTCAAAGGTAAGAGGTAAACACTCGAGCCAAAATTAAGCAATAATTAGGTGTAGACTAATCAATTTTGAATCTAAACTTTGTAAGACAAATTCTAAACTTGGTTTAAAAGACTTGGATTTTTTGAAATGGAGAACATCTTAGACCCAAATGGACAACACAATGACACCAATTTTAGACCGAAGGTACACAAAATTTTAAACTTGGTTTGAAACAAGGAATTTTTTTTGGAATATCATGAACAACATTATAATTCCTCTTCAATAAAATAACATGACAATGGTTTTGGACTCAAAAATCCAAGGCAAAATTTTGGGATGAAACGAGCAACGTAACAACACCCCATTTAAACAAGTGACATTCAAACATTTTGGAATACAAAATCTAAGTCAAAAGTGTGACATAAAATGGGTAGAGTAACCCCTCTTAGGCTTAAGTATGATGGAAACACATGATTGTTATGACTCATTTTGAAGTTTGACAAAAAATCAAATTTAGTCTCAAAACACGTGTAAATCAAAGAAAATATAAATAACACAAATGGCTCATCCTATCCCTAAAATTAACATGGGTGTGCATGACTTCTACCAAAATTTGAATCTATATACTAATGTTTATGAGGAATTAAGTGTTAATCCAAAAATTAAATAATAGGTATAGGTAGAGTTCTTATTCCCCTCTATCTCTCAAACATTGGTACGTGACACAAACTTAGAGTGAGAAACACTCATCATTTGGAAAGAAATTATATGGTAAGTGGGGTTGACTATAAATATATAAGTTTTCAATACACTAGATGGTCTCAAGTGTTGCTAACACAAGGGCACAATCACGTTAATTGGGTTCATACCTATTAATTTACTATGCAAAGGTCTATTCCTTTGCATAGTGACTCTAGCCATGTACTACTTAGTCTCTTATGATGTTTAGCAAGACCTAATCTAGGTTTTTGTTAGGATCAGATAGGCTATCTAATAATTCCCCTGACAATCCCAATATCATGTGCCCTAATTTATATATCCCACCATAGAGTGAGATTGGTACAATGTTGGAAGATGAAACTTTAGGTTAAACCACCCCTAAAGAACTTGTGAGGAGGCGATGAAATTCTGCCCATAAGCTAAATGTGAGAAAATAAATAAATTAAAAATTAAAAGACTTTAGAGGTCATTTCTGGGTCACCCAAGTCACTCAGAGCTTTGGGAGAGCATACTTGACATTATTTTTGACAAGACTAAACAACAAGGCAATAAACCAAGTACTTTTGGTCACTTGAGTTCCCTAAAAGGAAGGGGGAAAGCATACATGCTATATTTTTTATTTGCCAAAAAAAAAGAATTTAATCTATGCAATTTTGAAACTAGCTAATAAAGAACAAAGAAAAATTGAAAATGCCATCGAGTTATAACTAAGATTTAGGTTCTTTTTAATAACACTAACTTTAGATGTGATTAAATTTTTTGGGCCCCTTGGCCTTGTTTGCACTTGTAAAAAGTTTAAAATACTTAAAAGACAAATTTGTTAAATGATTTTTAAGCACCTAAACCAAATGTGGATGAATTTTAACATGAGTTGTGAATTTTGATGTTGTAAAAGGAAAAATTATTTTAAAAGCACTTAAACTTACTTTTTCTTGGCTCAATTCTCTACAAACAAGGTAAGTGGATTAATTTGTGTTTAAGCCAAGCTGAAATCCTACAAATTAGCTCAATAAGACACAAATTTAACTCTCTTGAATGATTTCATAGTTACGCAATGACTGTGAACTACAAAATTATTCAAGCGTATAAAAACACATAAAACTAAAATGTAACATAGACTTACAGTGAGAGATTTCATAGTTCATGAAAAATTTCACAACTCATATCAAGCCTTTTAAATCATTGATTTTACAACTATGGAAAAATAAAAATAAAAATAGAAAACAAAGAATTGTGATTTCACTATTTAATAATGATTTCGTAGTTAGACATACAATTTCATAACCCAAAATGATAATTTTACAATCTACAAAGATGATTTGCTACTCAAAAACATGATTTTTCAACAACCAACCTTGATGCCTAACACTTAATCAGTTCCTAAGAAACCATATTTGACTTCCTAACTATACCAAACCTCACCAATAAGTTAGTTTAACTGATGCAAACCATCGAAATATTGTAATATCCAACTTATGTAATGGGAATCAATGAAGTCCATCTTCATTCATGATGTGTTCTTACACAATCCACCTCATGTGTAATAATAGAAACCCGTGAATAGGTTTCAAACACTCATACTAACCGATAACCACTTGAACAAACCACTAATCCTGAACCAAACAAAGACATGCACAAGAAGGGCCTACCAATGCTCCTTTTCTTGAGAGATTGAACCTCCAACACCCTGATCAAGAATCTAAATTTGATTTCCTAGTATAATTAAAAAATGTTTGTGTCAAGATTCCACTATTTTAGGCTATAAAAGATGTGCCCATATATATTAAATTTGTCCATAAACTATGTTTAAAGAATCCTACATGAAAGATGAAGGATTGCAAGACCGTCAAAGTAATTGAACAACTTGTGAACATAATTTTAGGAAATATATTTCCACCTAAGTATTTAGATCTAGGTATTCTTGTAGTTAATGTCAACATTCATGGCTAGCTTATAAATAACACGTTAATTTACTTGAGAGCAATCATCAATGTCATGACTATGGAATCAATACATAAACTTGGACTTAAACAAATTCAACCAACACCTATCATTTTGTAAATGGTATATAGATCTATGGTAAAGCCAAAAGGGGTTATAGAAGACTTATTCAAAATTGTTCATGGGAATACCTAGATGATCTTATCATATTACAATATAAGACCAATTTAGGAGGATATACCTTATCCTAGGTAGACCATTTCTAGCTACAATCAATGCTTTCATTAGTTTTAGATCAAGGAACACGCTGACTTTAAATGGAAATGACACTAAGAAATTAGTGTTGTACCCACCATTCCTATGAAATGTAACATACTTATTGAGTAGAATATGAAGATGAATAAAAAGTTTCTTTGCATACTTTGTTCACTATTAACTATAACATATACCTAAAAGATCAAAAATAAGACACATATCATTTCTAATATATTACGAAACACCTATCAAGGGGACTCAAAAATAAATAATCCCTTGCAATGCCATATCCCCTCATAAAAATTATTCTAGAAGAAGGTTCTTCTGATTCTGTAGGAGTTATTAGAACCTTATATCAACTACCACCACACCATTATAGCCATACCTCATTATTGGATAATGAAGAATCAATATTTACCCTATCCAAACAAGTAGAAAACTTTCTGAGACAACACCTTAATATTAGTAATAAATTGGAACCTCAACAAGAAACTAAACTAGTCACCATGCTCCAAAGCGACATAACAACATTTATTTTGAATTATCATGATATGAGAGGTATCCACCCAGATCTATGTACCCACCATATTTATATCAAGGATGAGTGAAAACTTATTCACCAACCACAATCTAGGATGAAACCCATTGTTAAAGACATAGTCAAAACTAAGTTATAAAAAATATTGGATGTAGGGTTTATCTACTTACTTCTAATAGTTAGTGGATTTCACCTATTGTTATTGTACCTAAAAATGGGGGAAAATGGTGTGTATGTTTGGACTATAGAGAGTTAAACTCAGCCATAGGGAAATATAACTTTCCTCTTCCTTTCATTGACCAAGTACTTGACACATTGGTAGGAAAAAAATATTTATCCTTTATTGACTATTAGTAGTTATAATCAAATTAAAATAGCTATTGAGGATTAGAATAAGATGACTTCACATGTCCTTGGGGTACCTATGGATACATTATATTACCATTTGGTTTATTCAATTCTCCCACCACTTTTCAAAGGGATATTTTGAGCATATTTTCTAATATGTCCCATGATTGTGTTGAGATCTACATGGATGACTTCATAGTCTATGGGAAAAAATATTATAAAGCCGTCCAAAAATTAGATAAATTCCTTGAATGTTTTTGAGACAACTAATTGTTCCCAAGTCATGAAAAATGCTACATGTTGATGACCAAAGGTATTATCATAGGACACCACATCTCGTTTGTAAGAATTAAAGTAGATCCCTATAAAATAAGCATAATAAAAAAATTACCAATTCTATAAAAACAAAAATATATTCAAAAGTTTCTTAGGACATGCTGGATAATATCATAGATTTATTAAAGACTTCAACAAAATTATATCACCTCTATTTTTTTTACTTTCTAAAGATGTTAATTTTATTTGGATTGATGCATGTCAAACAACATTCCAAAAATTTAAAGATTTACTAGTAACAACTCCAGTATTAAGAGGCTCTGATTGGACATTGACCTTTCACATCCACATGAATGCCTCTAATACTACACTAGGAACTATTCTTGGTCAAAAAGAGTAGTCCTTGAACTATGCCATAAATTTTATGAACAAAAATATCCAAGGCAGTAAGCTCAATTACACAATGACAGAGTAAGAATTTCTTGTCATAGTCTATGCCATCAATAAATTTAGACATTAAATTATAGGTTATCCATTTTTAATCCATATTTATCATGCAATAATTAGGTATTTAATAAATAAACTAGTAGTCACTAGAAGGATAATTAGATGGTTACTTCTATTATAAGAGTTTGATATTACTATTGTAGATAGGTCGGCTAAGGACAATGTAGTTGTATAATTTTTATCATGTTTAACATATAATGAACAAAGTCCAGTAGTAGATGATTCCTTTCTTGGTGAACATACTTTTGCATTGTCCACTAACACTCCTTGGTATGTAGACATTGTTAATTACTTGGTTGTAGGATTACTTCCACAACATTTCTTTACAAAGGAAAAATGTAATATGGTGGAGAAAAGTGGTCCATATTCATGTATCTATGGGTACCTTTTTGTCACTGGTCCTAATTTAATCATGAGCTAGTGTATAAGAGAGGATGAGGTTGTTGACATACTTAGAGAATGTCATGATGAAACTTGTGGGGTTATTTTTATACAAATAGGACTGCCATCAAGATCATAACTACAAGATATTATTGGCCCACCTTGCATAAAGATGTAGTTTTATTTACCCACCATTGTGATCAATGCCGATGTATGGAGAAACCCATAGGTTCTAATGAGATGAAATTTTAGTCTCAAATGGGGACTTGATTTTTTGGGATCAATAGATTCCAAAGACAACAATAAAGAATACATACTGATTTGCATAGTTTACATGACTAAATGGGTAGAGGTGAAAGCCTTAACATGTGTGAGATGAAAAGGTTGTAGAATTTTTATATGAGGAAATCTTTATTAGATATGGAGTTTCACGTGAAATTATTATAGATCAAGGGCCTCAATTCATGTCTAATTTCATAGTTTCCTTTGTTTATGAATAATAAATTAGACATAAAAAGTCCACCCCGTACCACCCTCAGTCAAATAGATAAGTATTGGTTACAAATAGAGAATCGGAAAACATTCTCATAAAAATAGTAAATACATACCAAAAGGATTGGGAAACACATCTTCTTGAAGTATTATGGGAATATAAGGTCACATAGAATACTATAACTAAATTTACCCCATATGAACTGGTCTATGGGAAAAAACATGTTCTCTCCATCCAATTTGAGCATAAAACCTTGTAGACAACTTAGGTACATGGCCTGGACTTGTAATAGGCATAGAAGGACAAAATCATGTAGCTGACTTTGAAGAGAAATATTAAAACATATAAAAGTGGTACATCAATAATAGATCAAATAGCATGACACGTATATCAAGATGAGATAATTTTAGTTGGGATATTGATCCCTTATTTTTTATATTAAATATAAAGATCGCAATGAGAAGCTAAGAACTAGATGGCTTGATCCTTATGAAATAGATGAAGTATTTGACAATGGAGTTATCAAGTTGCACACAATTGACCTAGTATGCTTATGCTTGCTAGATAATGGTCATCGATTAAAATTGTACAAGAAACCTCTTTCTAAAGAGAGATTCACATGGTAGATTTTGGATGAGCACACCCTTCCTTCCACTCAGCCTATAGGAGACCTTGTTCACACATCAAAAGGATATTTCAACCTAACCTTACTTTCCATAGATAAAGGGTAAGGATTTTATCATAGCCTATTCTAGCTGCATATCTATTTTGCTAGATATAGGCTAAATAAAAATTCCACTTGATTAACTATTCTACTAATATATTAGGATTAAAAAATGAAAATAATAATAATAATAAAAGATAAGAAAAAAATAAAATAAAATCAATAATGAAACCTATGGGCATTGTTGATAGATTTTGGTTAGAAAACAATTAACTAACTGAGCAATGTCTGTATAGAAAAGACTTGATGGAAAATCAACTTACTGACCATCTAAGGAGAGAAAAGAATAAAAATAATTGAGAGAGAGAGAGAGAAAATAAAAGAAGCAATAAAAATATTCTTTCTATTCTCCTCTTTGCTCACCACCTCTTCCTAAGGCTTGAATAGTTAATACAGCTCCCCTTAGCTAACCATAACTTGCATCTAACTTGATATAACTTATAAATTAAGTTTTTATAGGATGAAAATAGTTTCTACAGGTTGGGTAGTGCTACATAACTAGTACTAGGGGCTATAAGAAGCAAGCATAATGATGCAACTAGGTGGAAATTTCCACATAATGATTGATCAATCTTATATGATGGGAAGTATAGGAGTTATTGAAAGATACCTCATAGTTAGACACATTTGATATAAATATAGATGAAGTTTCTACAAGATGATGATAAATTTGATGATAGTCGAGATAGATAGTTATATGCATTATTTTTGCCCTTGGTTGCTTGTAACTACTACAAGGCACTTCTCAGCCTTTCACTAATTACTTATGTAATCACTTATCTATCTAGTAACTAACATTCCCACCAATAATAAACAATAATGGACCTCATCACATCAACACTTTGACTAGTAGGCATACAACATCACCAGACATAGAACCATTCCAAAATGAGCATCATCAAGTTTCAACATAATCTCCACCCCATCATTATACCATCAAATTCATGCATGTCCTACCACTCTAGAACTCGTTAAAGGAATTTGAGCATGTCCACATAATTAGGTAACCAACTTAGTAAAGGTAATAATATCTTCTTCTTCTAAAATAATCATATTTTATCTCATATGGATATTCATGACTATGTCATCATATGATTTTACGTGTTATTTGATTGCTACGGGCTTATCCCATGGCAATTCATTTCCCTTTTTGGCAACTAGTTCCTATTGTCAGCTTGAACTACACCTTGCCAGGTCCTAAAAATTGCTTTAAGAGACAATGGAAATACCCCTAGGTTTTGGATGACCTATGGTAGTGGTAAATATCTAGATAAGGCCAACTCATTTGAAATCATAATGAAACTAATTTAAGATCAGATTGTAGACTTATAACATATATCAACAATGCCTAATCCAAATTATAATTATGCTTTTATGTGAAAATGAAGAAGAAAGAGACTAAAAACTAAAAAAGGGTGATGCACTAGACTTGAATATATCCTTTACCTACCTATAACAACATAATAAAACTAAACAAGGATTGGATTTGTCTTACACACTCTCCAAATCAAGATTCTCATGCATTAGCATTTCATATGGAGGTCATGATATATGATTATAACTTGAAGGGATAGCTGAAATGACCTACACAAGACACCATTATCTAATCTCCACAAAAAATCACTAGCATAATCAACTTCAATACAACATATGACTTGCACAAGACCAACCCACTTGTAACAAGGTGAAAGGAAATAGACATACACAAGGGAGAATGACTTTTACCACCAATATAGATCAATAAAATACAAAAATCACACAATAGTACAAGATTGAAGAAGGTAAAATTTAGTTTTTTATTCATTTCAAAGGATTGAAGCAAGTAGTACAATTCTCCAATTAAGCAAAGTCTTTTCATACCCAAAGGAGGGATACAAAGTGAGGCATTTCCAGCCCAATATATATAAAATGAGAGACAAGGAAGAGGAGAAATAAATACTTAGCTACATAAATGAAACTATTACAATATAAATCAACCTATTAAAGAGAGAAGATAAGGAGAAAATAAGGCCATTATACCCTCCTCAACACATTATCCTACCATATTGATGATCTTCAATGGGAATGTGGCATAAGAGTGGAGGAAAAATCCTTGTTTCCTATTTTTGACTTCTTGAGTGCTTGAGATGGTGAACTTGATACTTTAGGGTTGATCTTAATGAAAAAATCTTACATTGATTGATCCAAATTGCTTTTCTCTTCACTCTTGTATGTTAAGGTCTATTGCATGGTTGACTCAGAAATAAGCCTCCTATGCCATCCTTGGCCTTGAAAGTTGACTTGTATTGATGAACACTTTATGGGGAGTTAGATTCTTGTAAGATAAAATTTATAATGCCTTAGGTACCATTATGGCCTTAATTACCCTCAACCTCAACCATGCTCATTCTTGACAAGTTTCATGAGCATAATCAGATTGAAAATCACTTTGTAATTCATATAGTGATTTTTAAGGGAGGTAGAAGAGCTTATGTGCATCCTAGTTATTCATGAGATTCTTTGATATATTTTAAACCTACATTATTAATCTTTGAAAACTCCATTTTATTCTTTTACTCCCTTGAAAAACTTTTAACAAGCTTCTTCATCACTTAATATGGCCTACAACCTGGTCATGACACACTCCATAAGCTTACTAGCTTGTATACAAGTTAAGGAGGCTCAATTTGAAGCTTAAAGAATTGTATGTTGATAATAAGAACTAGTCCATATTGCTTGTAGCCTATGATCATAGCCTTGAATCCAAAACATAATCACATTTATCACCACACTAACAATCATTAAAGATATAATAGGTTAGAGAGGCCATTGAGGAACATTATGACCCATTGAAACTTGAACCATCATCCCATTCCTTTACATTGGTCTACATCATTGATTTAGAGCTTATTAAACCTCCTTCAATTGCATGTGATGCTCATTTAGTAGACTTTTAAGGTCAAAATACCTTGCAAGCCTGTAGGTTGGGATTTAAGGGTCCAAAACCCTTTCTTTAAACACTATGATCATCAAGAAAACTTTGATTAGATCATCATAAATTAGTATGAAGCTTGGGTTATGCCTTAGACCTTGCCAATATTCTTCTATGAACTCTTGTTCATGACTCTACATACTTACAACATCAAAATTCTACATGAAAACCTCATTCCTTGGATTTTTAGGCCTATAAATGACTTCAAACATGAAAATTTTCACATTCTAAAACCCTTTGGTATTTCTTAACTTGATAATTCATTGTTTTATTTTTAAAAAATCATATTAAGAAGTTTTGAAGCTATGTTACAGGGTTGGAATCCATTATATCTCTATCTTTAGACTTCACCATAATGCACAGGCCTTACAAAGTTGTATATTGGGGTTTAAGATCTCAAAACCCTCTCTTCTAGTATTGAAACATCAAACTCTACATGGAACCTTGTTTCATGGCTTTAAAAACCTACAAATGACCTTAGACCTACAATTATTGATTGGGAGTTCCTTAAACTCCCTCAATCAGGCATGAGATCCATTAATTAGTTCTTAGAGACCAGGTCAAATATAATAGATTTTTAGGTTATGATTTAGGATTCTTTAGGAGGTCTTAGACATGCTTATTCCTACAAACCTTGTATCAATCATTACTAGACTTATTGAGGATCAAACTTGAACATCTATATCCTGTTTATGCTTGAAGACTGCCAGTAGCCAATTTTCACATGGAGACCTACAAAACTTTCTTTGAGAGGCATTTGTGCATTAGAATAAGCTATTGACCTAAAGATCATGATGAAGCATACATGTAGAAAAGGTATTAGTCTCATTGAATGAATGGGGAGTCTCTTAGGTAGCTTAAAGACTTTATACCAAGACATAAACACTTTAAAACATATTAAATTCTCCACTCTTTGTTTTAGGCCTATGTCATTCATCTTCAAGTTTGAACCCTATAGAAACTAGGACTGTTCATGGTTATCTTGACTTACAACCATCTTGTTCAAGATTAAATCCCTATGATTATCATTAGACACCTTTGAAGTATGTTTGTAAATTCATTATATATCCCATTATCTACAAACTTTCAAGTATTCATGAATACTTGCAGACCCTTCTTCATCGAGGACCTTACTTCCTATATGCTGCCTACAAAACTCCTTATTCAAACTTAAAGATCATTAGAAAATTCTTCAAAATATTGAAATGTGTAATCTTATGGGTACACATATATTTATTGATGGTATTTAATATAGGGATGAGTCCACTGGATTGTATGAATACCTTTCACTTCAAGGGAGAACAATTCAAAAAGCATTGAGGCCTATAATCTACTTTTCAAGTTTAAAACCTCCTTAGTTATGATGGCCAATGGCTTTACTAGGCTTGTAAACTCTTGTATATATGATTTGAAGGTTATTTAGTTTACTCATGTCCCTAATTTTAGATAAGAACGCCTAAATAAATATTTAAAACATCATACTTATGCCTATAGGCATGTGTGTCCTCCACTTGGGACATTTTCAAAGCCCTATAAATTTTATTTTTATAGGTATATATCCATTTATTGATGACCTTAAATCATAGGGAGGAGTTATTTGGCTTGTTTGAATCCTATCTTTAGGAGGAACATCCCACTGTTGTATTTAAAACTTCACATTCTTGGTATGTAGGCCTATGTGGATCTTTAAGCCTAGAACCCTGCAAAAGTGATCTTGATTGCTAAAAATCATTTTATGATTTATTTCTTGCAGGTAATGGGACTAGGAGGCCTAAAAATCATTTTTGGTGATGTTTAAAACCTACAACACTTGAAATATTGCCCTACAAAACCTTAAACCTATTGTCCACGACTGTAGACCTCATTATAATGGCTTAAAACACACTTGAAAGTTGTAAATGTCCCTCCTGCTAAGCTCAAGAGTCTTGGATTCTTGTGGAAATGTTAGGTTGCTTAAAAATCTTCTTGAAAAACTTAAAAAATATGATTGAGTCATATTTAATATTCCAATAATGGTGGAAACCTATGGATCTCTTTGTGACAATCATCTTTCTCACTTTTCATGCTCAAACCGTTTTACAATCTTGAACTCTTTTTCATTAGATCTCAAGACTGATTGATTGTTTGATTTTACTTAGATAAGATCATAGAGACTTAGAGAACGAATAACACTCTTGCTTGAACATTTTTGGAATTGAAACCTTAAACTAAGACCTATAAATTTCATCCATAAGCTTAAATCTCTCAAAATCCACTTAAATGAAATACTCAAAACATGACATTTAGGAGAGCTCACAAGGATAGACATAAGATAGGGAGAGAAAACAAGTCAAATCATTCTTTGAATAAAAGTATGGAATACCTTGAAGACCCAATCATACTGACAAACCTATAGGTCTTCCTTCAAGATTGAAATCTCCTCTTGAAAAACTTACTAATTGGGCTTTTGAGGACTTGCATACATGTGTGAATGACCTTGAAAGATAAAGGTGAGTCACTTGGTTATATTTGAGAGAGAAACACCTAAAAACACATTGAAAAACCTCTTTTCTTAACCTGTAGATCTATAGTTTCTCTCATGCTTGAAACATCCTTAAAACTTAAGGATAGCTATTATGAGCCTACACCCTTGTTTATATGGTGTTGAATGCAAGGGGGAAACATTTTTGGGTTTTATTGAGACCATTTATCAAGAGGGACATCCCTAAAATGCATTAACCTCGTCTTTGTATCTATAAGCTTGTGGAGATCATCTTAAACTTAAACCACCATTATAAACCCTGACCATTGCATTAATAAGACTGAAATATATTATATACATATAATATTTTCAAACTTTATCAACTATTGATGCTTTCTCTCTTGTATAAAACTATCAAGTCTCAATCTCTTTGAGTGCAAGCCTTAAAGGGTACACTGGGAAAGGGGTGGCTAGACCATTGGTACTTCACATGATTGTTGTATCCTATACTACCACTTGATATCTACAAAAATTCTACTATGTACTTACCTAAGACTTGCTTCCTCTGTTACACACTCCAATAAATTCACCACCTTACTATTATCACAAAGATTTTGCACCTGTCTTGATGTTTTAACTTGCTGTACAAAAATATAATGATACAATGGGATCACCTCCAAGCTTTAGGACCTTAGTGAATTAAGGTGAACCTCTAAAGAAATCCAACTTCCTTTCACTAAATTTGGTGTGACTGATAAACTACCAGCTTATGTGGAAATTCCACTTCTTAGTGATCTTGCATCTAAACTAGGGTCTAACTATGAAAAAAGAGTTTTAGGAATGAAATTGCAAAACTAGAAATGATGATTGTAACAAATATTTTTAGTGGATTTTAATGCTTCCTTTGAATGAACACAATATAATAATAAATATATTTAAATTTATTGGAGCACAAACTCATGTAAATGTGAAACCAAAGGTAATACTGGTTAACACAAACGAGAAATTCAAATCTTCAATTTATTCTCATTCTTTAGGTTACATCATATATATAACTTATTCAAAATGTAGAATAATATTTCTAACAATATAAAGATAAATGGGATATGCCATAATACCCATATTTATACAAATATATCTCTTGGAAGAGATGTAGTTAACAAAAACTTCACACCTAGCTCGTAATCATGCAAAATCTAAAACTCCATGTAAAAGGGGTGTGATATTCAGCATCCTTGGCAAGGTAAATTAGTGGAAAAAAGATCATGCAAGTGCTGGGTGTTCCACTTAACCACTGGAGGTGTGGGAAAACTTGTAGAATCTTCATGTAATGCCTTCATCTCCTTCAATTGGGCTGAAGTAGATTCTCCATGCAATGAGGTGCCAAAGTGAAACTCAAACTTCAAGCAAAAGATAGCTTTAGATAATTTTAGGTTATTTTTGCAAAACCTAACTTGTAATTTTTAATTGGGACTTTTACAAATTTCAAGTCACATAATTTTTAAAAAACTACAAATGTAATTTACAATTAGTGCTTTTGTAATTAAGAAACTCAATCTTTTCAAAAGAGAGAGTAATTTACAAGTTTGATTATTAAAACTTTTAACCTGTCAAAAAAGAACATGGAAATTAAAAGGAGCTCTTTCTCAAAAAGAGCTACCAAAATGATAGTTGTAATTTACAATCTATAAATTTACAATATTTTTTACAAGGAAACAAAATATAAAAAATGTTTTGATGGAAAGAATTAATCTACAACTAAAACCTCTAAAGACTCTTTGTACTTTTTCACCTCTGTCTTCTCAATATATGCATCAAAACCCTTGAAGATCTCTAGGATATGATCTTCATCAAGACCAAAAGAGCAGAGGTGGATTTTTTCACTTCTACAATTATTTCAGAGAGTTACCTTCATGCAACCTTATATTCTTGAGTCTTTTCCCCCTTTATATCCAATGTATTATGGTACCTGATAAAATGGTGGATGGAACTCAAGATGAATATTGTGTCTCATGCTGACTCTCTTTTAATCACTCCTTTGAATTTATCTTGAACTTCTTGAGCTAAAAGAATTTGTTTTTGATGATCTATTGCTTGATATGACAATTTATTTAGTAAATCCTTAATGTCATATAGCATATATGTGGCCTTGTCATGTGGAACCTTAGATATATTCATACTCTTTGTGAGTATCCTTATCCTGAACTGAGTTTCTCTATCCAATTCCTCTTTCTTTGCATCATTTCTCAATATATTTTCATAAATAAGGATACCAGTTTCAATTGTATCCATAGATGCCAATTTTGGATAGAAAAGGTTCAACCTTTCTAACTCTTCTTGATACTTATTTATTTACTCTCTCAAAGCTGCTCGTCTCTCTTTCATATTTTTATAGTGGTCCATTACCATTTCAATGACTCTATTTCCCTTTGAGATGAGCTCTTCTACCTAATCCTTTGTATCCATTCTCATGCTGCCAATCTCTGTTACTGTATCAAGTGTTTCTTAGTCTGTGATATAAGTAATAGATTATGTAGGTTGGGCAGTGGGCTCAATGGATTTCTTTAGTGAAGTCATCAATTATTCAACCTTGTTATTCAATTTGTCCTTAGTGACCTTGTCACTATCCATTTTCTCAAAAAGAGAGTTAATGCTGGATTGAACATCATGTTTCAATCTCTCTATTGTAGGATGACCAAGGTGAACCTTTGATATCTAGTAATCCCCCACCATTAGATATTCCTTTTATTTGTCTAATAGGGGGACTACAATCTATACATATTTATCCCCTATTGAATCATATAATATCCTTAATATGGTTATGGGAGTTTCTTTAGATTTCTTAAATGTATCTGTGAGGTTAAAATCCAATGTGTTTGAGGATACCATATGCTTATGTTTCTTCCCCACTATCTATACTAGTCAACTAGGAGTAGCATCTTGTTATCCAGGCACTGCTATTTATAAATCTACATCTTAAGTTGTTACACTGGTGGTAATGGTGCCAAGTGTTGTATCCATCACTGATATGGTCATTGAGTGTCTGATAGATGTCTTTATAACCTCTTCCCCATCTATGGGTTGAATGGCCACATTTATATCAATGACTTGATCTATCTCTACCTCTTTTATGGGGGTTGGGGTTATTATGGAAATGGGAGGAATGGGTGCAATGGAAATGGATGTGCTTAATGGGGGTGTGGGAGATGGAAGTGACACCAATAGAGGAGTAGGCATAGGGATTTGGAAAAGGGGGACCCATGGGAGTATGGAGTCCAAATCCATGAATGAATCAATCAGTGTTGTGGGGACACTCACGGTTGATGAAATGAGAAAGGTAAAGGGAGATAAAAATGAAGCAATAGTTGTCCCAAGGGTTGGGATGGATAGTGGGATTGTAGTTAGGATGATTGAATTCATGGCTATAAACTACTATGTAGTGTTAATGATTAATGGGCTGGAAGTGGTGATTAGAGATGAGATAGAAGGAATTGTAAGAGGGAGTGAAATTATGTAAGAGGGAGGAATTGTGGAAGGGGGAAGTGAAAGTGAGACCTGAATGTCCAATTAAATTGATTGAACTATCAACAATGGACTTACTAATATAGGTGAACTGGTGGGAATAGAGGGGGAAATTGCTTGAGGTGAAGGTGGAATGGAGATAAGAGGAGGAGCTGTTGAAGCTGATGGAATTACATAGATAGGAGGAGGGACAATAACATAGATAGAAGTAGATATTATGATTGAGATAGGAGTATAAATTATTAGAGTTTTAATGGTAGCTATATCTTCAGATGAAATTACTATCAATTGATTTGTTACTGCTCCTTGGCTACTTAATTGTCATATCTTGGCCTTTGACTTTTGATTTCTCTTGTGTAAAACCACTGGCCTATCAACCTATTTTGGGAGGGTTCCACTATTGGAATGTTTTGTTGATGGTGGTACTCCCTTTTCCTTGAGATCTCATAGCTTCTAACTAATGTTCATTGTTCCTTGGTCACTTTGACCCCTTTACTTCTAAGTCAATTTATTGTTCTATTTATTATGTTGGTAGTTCTATCCATTAATGAGAAAGACTCATGAATGGACCACATTACTACTGTAAGGAGTTGAACATAGATCTTATTATCATAGTAGACCTTGTATACTAGGGAATAACAATTTACCAAGTCTTTAAGGACTAGTTCCATGTTAAAATCCTTGATTTGATCTACGGTCATCTTGGAGTAGTCCTTCAATCTTATTTCTTCTTCATCTTGTAAGTCATCCTAGCAGTATTCATAGTAGGGGACGTGGGAATATGTTGATATCCCTAATTCACTATTAATGTTGCCATTTACATCATAGAATGGCCTTGCCTCTAGGGTCCTCGAGGTCATTTGAGTCATTTTAGCATCTACACACTTGGCTTTAGATAAGGAAGGGCATGTGTACCTCCCTTTAATAATGGGTAAATGGATTCAAACCTTGTGTTTTCTAGATAAACTTGTGAGTCTCTACCAGTTACCTCAAAAGATCCATTAAAGCCCATTTGTCACTCACGTACCTTGGGAGGGTGTAAAGACAACCATTGAATCCCCCTACTCTGATGTATGAGTATGCAGGGAATTAAATGAAAAAGGATCCCCAATTTTTTATCTTTGAAGTACTAGCATTAAAGAATATCTTCTTCTTAAGCTCTTTGTAAAACATGAATATGATGCAATACATGAATGCATCATTTACTCTTTTGAAGTGATACCTACTTGCCTCAAGAGTGAGGTCTGGGTAATAATTGAAAACTTTGATTGCTTGGTCAACTATTATATTCAATCATGGGAAGGCTCTCCCCTTGGGTAATATGTGTAATAGATAAGAAGTCATATATAAATTCTCTGTATTATGGACTTACATCAACTACTTATGGATGGAGTCACTTATCATATGTGCCCAGTGGATGTACTACTTATTTTGGTGGATTACCTATATGTATTGGTACATCCAGTCTTAGAAGTTCTTTGCATCAGGGTTCCTAGTGATTGTATGCATTAGTATGATTAGATCACCTACTTCATCCTTAAAACCTATTCTTACCAATGTTTTGGGAAATATTATGGATGTAGCCCTTGAGACCTATAGACATTGCTTATTCATTAACCTTTGACATCCATTGTTGTTGTCTTGATATAATTTATATGATGATTCAGGAGTTATATCAAGATAAATCTCATATTCGAGTATCAGGAACAATGAGTCTATAAAGTCTGGGTCTAGGTTCAAAATTCTTTTTCCTTTATCATTCAACACTTCTCTATTCTTAGAGTCATAGTGCTTTGCCAATGTGAGCACTAGATTAGGACTCTGCACTAACAAGGGAAAGGTTGTTGCCTAGGGTAATCCATAAACATAAATGCTCTAAATCTAGTCATCTTTGATTTTGACATTTACTCTAATCCAAAAATCACCTAGGTCAATTTGACCTAGGTCCATGTCTGTTATCTCATTTGTGTTGGATTCTAAGTTGAGTGGGACACTAGGTCCCTTGGATTTGAAATTCATCTCTTTTCTAGACATGGATTCTAGATAATATGCTAGGGGAGAACCAACTATAGATTTGGTAGGATTTGAAGGTACAAAACATAGGTGAAAGCTTTGGTGGAGATTTGGGTTGCTATTATAGGGAAATTTTTTGATGCAGATGGTAATTTCAAAACACACTTGTAATCTCTAGTGAAAACTCCAATGGAGGTTAGAATTGCTATGTGATCATGAAAATTATGTGGGGATATAGGGTTGAAGATGTAAGTGAGAATCCCATGGGTTTTGAAGTTTCAATGGTATATGGAAAGTTTGTGAGGACTATGCAAGGAATTTGCAAGGGAATATTCAACTAGTTTTGAATGAAACCCTAGGTTTTCAAATGGTATAAAATGGAATGGATGTTTTGATAAGAGTTTTTATAATATATGACTGTAAATAACACCATGGAAATAACTAAAAAACCCTATCAATGCTTAAGCAAAGAAAAAACACCCTTAAATTATAATAAGATCCATAAATAGAGTGTAGGAAATAAAAAATGACTAAATCAAGCTTGAGTGGGAAAAATATAGCTCAAAATGTAGGAGGTCAATTAGAATATAATATAGGGGGATCAATGGCATCGTGGCTCAAGGTTTTTGGCAATGTGTCTTGATTGCATGGCTTGTAGATTTGAATGTATGGCTTGAAGTTACTAGCAGGGTTGCATAGCTCTAATCTCAATTTTTACAAATTAAATAATGAATTTGATTAACCCTAATTAGATTTATATATAGCCTCTAAAATAAATTCTCCTAGGTCGATGGTTGGTTAGAGATCTAAAGTCCAGAAGCAACTTTGAAACTTTACAATTTACACTTTGAGCTTTGCATTCTGTAGGATGGCTTAGTTCTTTGAAAATGGGAAGGCAAAACTCAAGGCAAAATTTACAACTTTTCAAGTTTCAATTTGAAACTGGAGTTTCAGATTCCATAAGAAGGGTAGTCGGTGGGAAGTGGAACTCAAGTTACAATTTTCAACTTTGTAAGTTATAAATTGTAATCAAAGTTTTGGTTTCCAATTGGAGTGGTGAACAGGAAGTGGAGGTTAGGAAGCATTTGTAATTTTTCAAGTTTAAAATTACATTCCAATCTCTAGTTTTCATAGGGTTTGTGATTTGTGAGAAGCAAAACTTTTTTTACAATTTGTAAGTTATAAATTGTGAGCAAGGTTCCAGTTTTTGTGAGGCATAAGTTATGAAAAAATTGGATATTGGGAATTAATTTGAAAGTTTTCAAGTTTCAAATTGCATTCCAATCTATGGTTTCTATTGGCTATGATTTTAGTGAGAAACAAAGTTCTGGATGCAATTTTCAAGTTTACAAGTTAAAAATTGCACCCAGATCTCTTATTTCTACTAGGCTTAGGAAAATTAGTGTCTTGAGTTAGTTTAAGACATTTTTTACAAAAAAAATAATTGGTATTCCTTAGGGTACTTAACATTTTGACATTTTTGGGACAAAAATATCAACACTTACTTAGGCTCTAACTAAGCCTAAAACCCCTTTTTGAAATTTAACATATACTGTTAACCTAAGTTGATCCTGTTTAATTTGTTAAAATCATGTTATGGATCTAGGTCAGCCTTAGCCAACCTAGGTCGAGACTTAACTTATTTTTATCAAATAATGATATAGAGTCGAATTGGGTTGAACTTTTCATCTAAACTTTCAAAAAGGTTTAGTGTTAGATTTAGCTATATATACACATTCATTTCCATCATTTAAAGAGAAGAGAAAACTAAGAACAATATATTGCGTATATACTTATCGACCATTCTACTTGATGAACATTACTTAGGGTTTTAATACTTTCTTTGGAGATATATATCTTGTCTTGTGAAGATGTCTTCTATATGTATAAAGAAGTTGTGTATCCTAGATATGACTTATCCTTGTTATCCTTACATACCATAAACACCTCTTACAAGGCACCTTGGATTTTATCCCAAGCACTAGGATTTTCTATAAATTGATGTGAGTATATATATTATATTCATGTTTATTACCCCCACTTTGTGCCAAAATCTTTGGTGAGCACTAGATTAAATTTTAATTTACTTTGCATTTACTTAGTGATTAAAAAAACATAAGACCTAGATAGGGTTATTACATTGTGTTTCTTGACTAGAGTATTTGGAACCCTCTCTAATGATGTTATTATGGTAAAATATCCCTTGGTTAGGTCTGGTAGATCTATCTTGGTCATGACCCTAAATATCTAATGTATCAACAATCAAAAGTGTAAGTAGGATTTATCTTCTCCAAGTCAGGATTGATTAATAGGTCAATTGCATTTTAATTTGTATACATTTTGGTGAACTTGATATGAAATCAAACCCTTTTAAGTTTTATTTCATGCATTAATTTTATCATCATATTATATATTTATATATTTTTATTACTGTATCAAACTTGTTTGTATAGTTCTAATAGTCTGTGCACATGTTGAACATGTAATCACCCCAAAATGACTATGTTCTATTTATGTAGGTCTTCTACAAATATAGGTGACTAGATTGATCAAATTGGCACAATCTTATTCTTTGGTTATAGGATTGCATACATAGTCAAACTATTTTACTCTATTCCTAGTTCTTATTTTTCAACATACAAGTTTGTAGACACAGTCGAGCTAGTTGACTCTATTCATAAATTATTTTTTAGAATACAAGTTTATAGACATATTCGAGCTAGTTGACTCTATTTGAAAAATATTTAAATTGGCACTTGAGCATCACAACATAAAATTTTACAATCTAATCATCTTAAAATCGACCAAGGTTCACTCTTACCCCCTGACATTTCAGTATTATTTTTCACAAGTTTGCATTCTATAAAATTATAGACCTAAAACCAATTGGGTTGACTAGATCAACATAATTATTCAGCTTATTTTCTATCTAGAAGACATAGTTGACCTATTTTATTATTTTCTTCCATACGTTTCTTCTGTGGAATAGTAGTGACCCTGTTAACTCTATTATATATTGTTTGCATACAATGTCACCTAAACTGACTCTATACTTTTCACAGTTAATGGAAATAACCTTATTTTGATAGTAATTAGTTCAATTTTAATTTCAATTGCTTGCATGGTTAGAGTAATAAACGTAGATTAATTATGTGGTTTTTTAATTTACTGATTTAGTCACACTATTTTTATCTTTTTCACGCACTTACAAATCACTTTAGATAAAAAAGTATTAAACATTTATCTTCCCAAGTCTTACCTAATTATATTTCATCACTAAGGGGGATGCTAACTTGGTTTTTTGGCCAAGTATAAACATGTGGTTTATGGAATATATAGGAAAAACACTTGACACCCTTATTGTTGTAGGATTGTGAAGTGAGGGGGTAGGCCCAATACCAAGTTAGTACCATCATCAATATAGATCTCTTTTAGCCTAAACTTCCTGAAACTATCCATAGATTGCTTTCTATTTCCTTATTATATCTAACTCCCCATCATATTAATTTTAAACTTTATTTTAATTTAACAATACTTAAGAATGACTAATTAGTTAGAATTTACTTTAAAGTTTGATGTTTACTCATTGATCATTATATTTTGTATTATAAAACTTCAATTAGACAACGTGTTCAAGGTTTGTGTTATGTGTTACAATTAGATCAATCACATTAATCCAATTTCTTTTGTGATTCATTTCATTTACTTAGCTATTATATTTCATTTTTTTTCTAATTTCTAGAACACTATCATCCCTGTCGACATAGTCTCTTACAGACTGTTCATCTTGTTTACCTTTATTACATAGTCGCTCTATCTGACTATGTATCTTTATCTTCTTATTTTGTTTCTTATCTAGAAGTACACAATCAAAATATACAATTGTGTCCTCTTATTTTATATTTTCTCCTATCTAGTAGTACACATTCCACCCATACGACTGTGTCTTCTTCTTCTCTGTTCTATTTCTTATTTTAAAGAACACTATCAATCTATTTGATTCTATGTCCTATCAATCGATTATTGTTTTCATCAACTTTTTAGCCTATTTTTATCACATGAATTTCATGTTTGAGGATAATATAGAGTTAAATTTGATAAATATGATGAGTCTTACCAATCTTAATAGGTTTCCCAAGAAACAACTTGTGGCTTCACTTTGGATGCAAGAAATTTTCACATTGCCACTCACACTACCAGTTATGATACTCCTCCTCATTCATCCTCAGTTCGTAATCCTTTGTTCTCATTAGAAGATGAACATGATTTAGAGTACACACATTAAATGATCTTCTTCATTAACAAATTTACTCAACATAGAGGAAAGGACCCTTAAACCATTTATAATATTATGATAGGTCCTTAAATAGAAGAACATCTTTCACCCTCCCCTACCTGCTCTCATGGATTTGGGGGAGACACTTTATTTACTTCTCAAACTTTTCTTTCTATTTTGTCTCCTTTACACAACATGACATCTTCTTCTATGACTTTCTCAACCTCCATGCCAAGTATCTCCACTAACATGGCATGTTCAACTTCTAGTGGGCAGTTTCCAAAGACCCTTCTCCTTAATCATGCCACTAGTGCATCTTTTACTACAAATGCTAATCATACCACTAGTACATATTTTGATACCAATGCTAATATTTATTCCTTTTCTATCAATTTTTCTCATGCCACTAGTGTGGCACATGCTACTTCTTGTTGTACAACTCAAGCCACTAATACCAATACCAATACTCCACATGCTGCACACACTAGTCAAAATACTTCCTGAACTCATCAAATCTTATTACAAACACTTAATCAAATGCATACTTTTCAAACCAATAATGTAAATCAAATGATGTAGATGCAAAACCATATCATTAACCTTTAAAATCAACCCCAACTGGTTTCATAGGGAGCATAAAATTTAAATCCCCCCCATCCCCATTTAGGGATTCCTATGGTAACCTTATTCCTCAACCACCCATAATTAATAAAATTATTAAACATATCTAAAATAAACCTCTTGTATCTCAAATTGTAAATATTGACATAAAATGTATCACACCTACCATCACCTACAATGGGTATACCGATCCCACATTGTACTTAAAGACATTTGGTAACCTTTATAAATATTGTTTCAAACTTAATACCTTTGTTTCTACCAAGATATTAGCTAAAATAATCTCAAGATATGCTTTAAATTGGTACAATCAACTAAAAACCTATTCTATCACTATCTTTGAAGACTTGGTTAACTCACTAGTTCAAGAATTTCAAACTAGTGATCTTCCTGAGAATAACTTACCTCACTTCATTAATTATAAACAAATTGAAACTAAGATGACACAAGCTTTCATCAAATGATGGAAGAACTTATCTAAAAAATGTGAGCATAATATGGTAGATGATAACCTCTTCCTCTTATTCATTAATACATTATACCCTAAGTTGAAATATTGGGTTAAGACTCTCTCTCCAAGAACTTTGAAAGAATCCGTTGACCAAGCTAAGCGACAAGATTTTCTCATATGACAAGTTGAACCATCTCAACCCACCATGGGCACTCGTATGCTCATTAAAAATAAAAATATCATGTTACTAATAATGGTATTACCGATACCTATGATACTATTCACAATATTTAAACCATCACTCTAAATAACACCATGGAATATCCTCCCCCTCCAAGAAATACTTCTAATCCTACATATTCTCAAACAAGAAATATTAATGTCCACAAATCCTTATCCTTAGTCAAGCTTCAAAATCATCTTCCAAGGCCTCTACCACGATATCTTGACCCCACTCATCTAATAAAATCATGGTATGATCTGAACAAATTTTGTTGGTTTTATGCAAGTTAAGGCCACTCTCACAAGACTTGTAGACAATTGCGTAATATAGCTATGGATTTCCTTCTTGGCCCAAACTTTAATCATGAATCACTCATTCACAAATGATATGTATATGACATAGATTTTAAATCCCATGAAACACAAAAAAAAATCAAGCTTTAAATCATGATAATGCTTATCTTTCTATATACAAAGATCCTCTTCCCAATCATCCATATAGTAATGAAAAGCCTACTTCTTCTATCAATAGTGTTGAAAGTCTTATAGACCTCACTATCAATGAATAAAATGTGGTAAATATGACTAACATGTGAAGAGTAATTTCTTTTATCGACTCTACTCCAACATCCACACACCAAAATTCTCAAACATTCTGCATCATTTAAAATACTTCCCCATATCATCTCATGGAGATGGGGCAAGAGGAACTTATAACCTTCCATGAACCAATTTTAACAACTCAACTAGATCATACCTCTCACACTATGTCTACTCTTCCTCCAACATCTACACATCTAGACAATGTTCCCCAACCTTCTAATAGTATTTATCTAACCCAATCACAAGAAATAATTCAATTAACCATCCCACCACCTAAAAATCTACATCTTACCAACATAAGTTTGATTGCACTTCTAACCCTCTTTCACAGGAGCTCTTGCAACATTATGTGCTTATATCTAGCGATCCCCTAATGGGTTATGATGAATGGGACCCCATTGTCGAACCTTATCAGCTTACACCTCAAATACCTTTCCTTGAATTAGTGAAAAATTTCTCCCATCACTAAAACTATCTAATGCAATTATTTTTTGAAATGAACATCCTTCATCCTCCTCTAGCAGAACACAAAGCTACCTTATTTGGGTTTGAGGATGGTATACTTCAACAATGCAAACATATGTCCATACATGTTGATGAAATAATAGACACTTCTCTTTCCTTTAGTTTCTTATTGCTTCCATGATTCCAAATGGGATTTTGATTTGTATGGATGATCCTCCTTTATTCATTAACATCCAAATCAATGATATCCAAGTTAAGCGTGTCTTGATTGATGAGGTTCAAGTACTTGTGTTGCCTTCCTCGATTTAATTAAAAATATTGGATATTATGAATACAATCTCAAGTACACATGTAACACATGTTAAGGCTATGATAGAATGTAAATGCCTCCTTTAGGTTGCATATGGCTTTCCATTACCATCCCTCCTATCACCATCTACATGAAAGTGATAATATTTAACTTTCACCTCTCTTATAAAATATTGCTTGGTAGACTTTGGACTCATTGTATATGGGATGCCACCTCATATAAATTATAATGCATCAAATTACCCCATAATGGTTTTATTTATAAGATTCAAGGAAACACAAACCCCTAGAATTTCAAACAACTCCAAGAATGTGAAATATTTAAAATTCCTACCCTTGAACCTTTGCCTAGTATCCCATTTAGGGAGTCTCAACTCTTTAATTATCCTATCAATTGTACCTAATGTTATAATGGTCACCTTGAACTCATTAGAAACATACCACCTAACCTCCTATATTCTAATGATGATGAGCTAAATGAGATAAGCCTCAAGATAAAAACTTATGGACTATCCCCTTATATCATTACCAAACTTCCTCCCTCTTTACAACCTAAATCCCATCAACCTCCTATCGATGATATACATCTAGTATTAACTAAGACTATACATTCTATTCATCATGTAAATTTTGATGATAAGGGCATACCTATATGTGTAGTCATATAAAATGTCCAAATTAGTAGTTTGAGTGTGGTTTGTGACACCCCATCCATAAGTCCCTTCTGTATGATCTTACAACCCTTCTAGATACCTTTTTGCTAATTTCCAATCATCTAAAACCTTTTAAATGATCATTCCACCTTAGCCAAATAGTATTCCCTATGCCAATCCTATTCTCCTAGGTCTCAAGCCCATAGGACAGGAGTGCCCCACTTGGATTATAGAACCCCATAGAAAAGTCTCCCATTTTTGGCTGCCCTATCCATTCACTTTTTGAGCCCTAATGGTCATTTTCATCTGGTCCTTATCCTGCATTAGGTCGGCCTAACATGAATACATCTGACCCCTGAGCAATTGTTCACTATAAATCCCACTTAAAGCTCATTTAGAAGGAGGTAACCAAACTTACAAATCAGGAAAGAATACAAACAAAGCACTAAGGTAAACTTCCCTATTATTTTCACATAGCCACTTAAAATAGCTACAAAACTACTCATATCCTCATACCATTCCCTACCCACCTCAAACACTATCAATTTGGCATTTGCATTTGTATCACACTATTACACAAGACACACTAGGTGGGAGAACTACATATGGCTTGATCCTTCTTCAAAGTATTGGTATGTAGGCATTGTACCCACACAAGAGATGTATATTGCATGTTTAGTAAATGTTTCACACTAACCCCCATTTCTTAAGGGACTCAAATGGTGTTTTATTAATCATAATAGAAGGTTAGGGTTTGAAGATAAAATCAGCTCCACAGTGAATTTTATCAACAACCACTGCTCAATTTTTCATAAACATGCTCACATAGGCAAAATACAATTACCCAAAAAGTTTCAGGTCTCTATGATTAATTTGGACAATAATGGCAAGAATAGACAATAATGTCGAACACCAAAGCATCCACTTTTTAGTGCTCCTATCATTTCACCTAATGAAATTTAGATTCAAGTTTACAACACCTTTTTAGTCTTGCATAACCATTTTTAACCTCTATATTGTCCATCTCAGTCTATTTTCCAATTAAATTATATTTCTTCTTATTTATTTCTATTTATAGAAAGGTGAAAAAGATAAATAATTGCACAAATCAGGACTATATTTATTGCTATATTCTGTACTGATTTATTAATCTAAACCTTTAACTAAAATATAAATAAAACTCTATTATTCCCAAAATAAATTAAATCATTTGGTGAACCTGACTTACTTTGCTTGTGCACAAAAACCCTAAAAACCCTAAGGAAAATTCCTTGCTTATTTTTAGCAATATGTTTCTAATTTTTTTTAATTAAATCAGATTTCACATAAAATAAAAAATGGATCTCACTTATTTTAAAACATTTTTAAAAAATAATGAGTCCATACTTAGTCTTATCATGTATATGAATGATGAAGTTTACTATATGTTAATGTAAAGCTTCATTCTTTCCCTTTCATGCTTACTTTTTATAATATGGGATGATATTAAGAAATTTATTGCTAAACATGTTAAGATCCCTTTCCTTCAAAGAAATGTTTACTTTTTTTTAATATAAGGTTTCATTATTTATTTTACATACTCTCTCTCATGAGAAATAATTTTCAACTCTATCTTTATAAACATATTAGAAATGCCATGTTACAAGTCAAAGCTTTTTATGCATTAGTGCAAAGTTTCATGTTCTCTATCCCTTGTTTCCTATCTCTCATGTGGAATGTTCTTTATAATCATATTTCTATACAACTTATAACTCCAATTACATGCATTTCATCCCACATACATGGTTTCTACCTAGATGTATCTAACTCTTTAGCTACTTTTGAGTATCTCCCTATCACTACTAGACACAAAAAAACACTAGCGATTATATCTATTCCTCTTCCCTTCAAACTTGATTCACCTAGCTCTTATCCTATACCTACTACCAACTCTATGCCTATAGTAGATCATGTAGTACATGTTATCACCCAAGTTTATGAAGATAGGTAGGTTGATTACACCCATGACTATAAATTTGCCACTCAAGTTAGCACCCCTTTTGATATAATTTTAGTTCTTGAGCTCCTTTAAAGATAAAATGTTTATAAATATGTGTTGTATGTATCCCTTTGTAATACTAGAGTTCCTATTTTTACTGAAATAACTTATGTCACCTCTATCCTCAACATATTGCAATGGACTGAAGAGCATATTTACTTTGAGAAAGAGAATTTACCCCCATACCACATCATTAAACAACATCTACCCTTGTATATTCAATTAAGAAGTAATAATGTAGGGGTAAAAAGAGTGTTAGTTGATAACAGTTCATAACTCAACATTTATAACATTTCTTTTCTTAAACATCTTAATATAAAACATATAGATCTAGACCATTTTGAAATAAACATAAGAGGTTTTGAAAACATTCCATAGAAAGTCATGTGTCAAATAACACTCAATCTTACTTTGGGACCTAAGACATTGCCAACTACTTACCAAGTCATGCCAAATGACCTCAATTATTATTTATTACTTGGTTGGCCTTGGATTCATGATATGAATGTAGTCCCTTTCACACTCCATGCTTGTTTTAAATTTAGTCATAAGGCTATATCTACACGTGCCCAATGGACAATGAACCTTTTAAATGCTGTTAGGTTGTTGAATCTCTATAGAATTAAATTTTGCACTTTAATCTTGGAAATATACCTACACAGCCTGCTACTCATAGTGTACCTTCAGACTATACACCACATCAAAAGATTCCAAGTTATGTAATAACACCAGTAACAAATCACCAATTTATCTCTTCTTTTGCACTTAAATGTCTTCATAATATTGGATATCATGGAAAAGGTCTTGGAAAGCATGAATAATGAATCATCAATCCTATAGAGGCATCCACACAACATAGTGCAATGAATATTATCAAAAAGATTAGCCCTAAAGTGTATCATCTAGCCTCACTTGAAGGAAAGAAAATAAAAAATCTAATAAATATTATACATCCACGTAGATTCCATGTATAGTATTTCATTACACACATTTTATTGTACATAGTTTCTTTCTATTTACTTGTACAAAATTTCTTAGCTTACTTGTACATAGTTTCTTTTCACTTTCTTGTACATAGTTTCCTTATGATTACTTGTATATAGCTTATTTAAAATTACAAAAAATAATAGAATATTTCAAATCACCAAAAATAATATAACATGTCAAAATACCAAAAATAATATAATATTTCAAAATACTAAAAACAATATAACATGTCAAAGTAAAAAAACATTCAAATAACTCAAAACAACAAAAACTTTTAAATTATATGCATTATCCATGATTTACATTTCTACTACCATGTTAGACTTACATTTTACTATTATATGCTATTGTTTATCAATTTATCTACATTACCATGCTTCAATTGATCTTATTTGAGTGTGTGTAGTGACACCTAGATCATTTATTACTTCACTCTACTCATTGAGGGGGGATCCTAATTTTACATTCGATACATACATCAACATATCTACCCATCGGGGGCATCTTCTACATGACTACACCATCAAATTTATTACATTCTTATACCACACACTCTACTTATCATGTTGATGTATATTACTTACTAGCTTACTCAGATTATTCTATCGACACTCACTAGTATATAGCACTTGTGTATTTCTTAGCATCTACCTAGTCTTGTACTATATGTTTTGCATACTTTCACCTTTTGCTTTGATCAGTTAGATTCGATAGTATTCACAACATTTACATGACTTCCTTTATTTCTTTGAGTGGTTAGATATGATTTCATTTCTCAGTTCTTATTTTGTTACTTGTGTATGTCTTAAGACATTTGCCAATGTCCTTTGCTCGTACTCTTGTATGTGCTTGTGGCCCTCACACCAATCTTTCTTGTTTATAATTGTATGTATATCTAGGAATTTTAACATGACTTATATGCTTTTTTTCTCAATTTGAGTGACATGTTCCCATGTCCCTTATTTTGTTGGCCCTTTGGCCTAATTTGTATGCTTCTTACTTCTTAATTTGTATGCTTGTTTGCTTATCAGTTGTTTGCAATGCCATGATCCACATCATACATTATCTTGCATTTTTGGATGCCATGATGGACATCATGCTCCATCCCTCCTCAAAAACTAACTCAATTTCTAATTTTAGTTTAGTATACTGCACATGCTATTACATTACTACATCTATCTAGGCATACCCCTGTTGATTTAACAATCTCCAACACAAACTATGTTATATCTTGAGACATATTTTTGATCATCATTGCTATATCATGTATTTCATATCATAACACACTTGGAGGGATCTTTCTTCTGAGGGTAGTCATTGTAGGGTCCTCATTCCTACCCTCAAAAGTGGGGGCAACAAACAAGATTTTTATCATAGAGATCATATCCCTCTACCAGTCAAAATTAGTTTTTAGAACTCTCAAAATAGAAATCAAAATTCAAAACATGCAAAATAAACTAGAAAAATAAGGATGAACATAGAACAATCATCAAAATTAGTAAAGGATAAGAGTGCCCCATTCAGACTACAATGCCTTAAAATAAAGTGTCCACTTTTCGGTGCTAGTGTCCAAACAACTAAAAACCTATTTTTTTTAGAAATAGATAGAAAGCTAAGGTCAATTATAGTTTTATCAGCTATAGTCTAGTTTAGATTGGGTAGTTTTAATATAGTTTTACTCAGATTATTCAGATATAGGGGGAATCATGTGTGACATGATTTTTAGTTTTAGATTGAGAAATTGGTACAACTTTCAGATCAGAATCCATGTTATAGACACCAGTGATTGGGGGCAATGTGCACAATACATTTGCCTTCTTTTCATTTTTAGTTCATTATATTACTTAGGTATTCTTAGTATTTTAATCCCTTATTTCATCTGTAGGTGTTTGGCATCATTTTAGAGTGGCTTTCATATAAGCCTAGTTCTCAATTTTGGAGTGGATTTCATACAAACATAATCTCCACCTTTCAGAGTGGCCAAGATTGGCCTAGTTCTCAGTACACATTTGATTATCCATGCCACATTGTTAGATTATAGAGTATTCATGGGATTCATGAGCCATCTCATATGACACACATTCATACCAGTATCATTTCATAGTTCACACGTAGTGGGAAATGATGGATCTAAATGACTAGCTAGCCTTTGTATTCTTGAGCCACCTACTTAGAGAGATTAGACACATAGTCCAAACATTTATTAACACATGCATGATCACATAGATTCACTACATACTAGGTGATCATGGATCCAAAGGGCCAACCATTATATTCTTGAGCCACCCTTAGGGAATTGAGCACTCAACTTTGTCCATGATATTACTCTTGGTACAATACATATCCAACATCACTCAACATCATAATAGGTTTTATATTGGTTTACATAACTAGTGAGGTATATTCATTCATTTCTCTTCCTCTCTCTTTTACCCAACCTTTGTACATTCTTATTTTAGACATAACATGTCTAGTAAGTACTGATCTACTCCTTATTTTCTCTTGTAGATGTACACTTCATGTTGTGCTCTCTCTACACACACTCAATATCACACATATTCATGGGTTTCACCCTTACAGGTAAGTTTAGGTATGCTTTCTACTTTTTCTTTATCCTAGTATTTCACTTTACTACATCACTAGAATCAAGGAAAGGCAAATGTAGTCATATAAAATGTCCAAATTGGTAGTTTGAGTGTGGTTTACGACACCCCATCCATAGGTACTTTTTACATGCTCTTATGACCCTTCTAAACACTTTTTTTCTCATTACTAGTCATCCAAAACCTTATAAATGATCATTCTACCTTAGCCAAATAGTATTCCCCATGCCAATCTTCTTCCCCCAGGTCTCAAGCCTTTAGGATAAGACCACCCCATTTTGACTATAGTGCTCCATAGAGAAGTGTCCCATTTTTGGTGGTCTTGTCCATTTGCACTTTGATTCCCAATGGTCATTTTCATCTGATCCTTATCCTTAATTATGTTAGCCTATCATGAATACATCTAACCCATGACCAATTATTCCCTATAAAATCCCACTCAAAGCTAATTTACAAGGGAGGTGACCAAACTTATAAAGCAAACAAGAATACAAACAAATCACTAAGACAAACTTCCCTATTCTTTGCACATAATCACCCAACACAACTACAAACCTACTTAAATCCTCATAACAATCCCTAGCTACCTCAAACACTATCAATTTGGCATTTAATTCTACATCACATTATTTCAAAAAACACACTAGATGGGAGAACTACATATGGCTTGATCCCTCCTCAGAGTATTGGTATGTAGGAATCATTCCCACACAAGGGGTGTGGATTGTACGTTCAGTACATATTTGACACTAACCCCCATTTCTCAAGTGAATCAAATGTCATTTTATCAAGCATAATAGAGGGCTAGGTTTTGAAGATAAAATTAGCTCCATAATGAGTTCCATCAGCAACCAATGCTTGATTTTTCACAATCACAATGCAATTGCCCAAAAAGTTTCAAGTCTTTATGGTCAGTTTGGATAATAGTGGTAAGAATAGACAATAACATCGAACACCAAAGCATCTAATTTTTGGTGTTCCTATCCTTTCACCCAATGAAAACCAAATTTAGCTTTATGATACCTTTCTAGTCTTGCATAGACATTTTCAACCTCTGTATCAGCCATCTCAATCTATTTTATAGATAAGTTATATTTTTTCTTGTTTATTTCTATTTTTAAAAAGGTGAAAAAGAAAAATAGTTTCACAAATCAGGACTATATTCATTACTATATTTTATACTAATTTATTAATCTAGATCTTTAATTAAAATAGGAATAAAACTCCATTATTCTAAAATAAGTTAAATCAACATGCACTATCTACTTGTATACACCCAATTATGATGACAATTATGCTTTACATGACCCATTTTTAAGAGGACTTGTCCAGGCTATAAATTCCTAGATTCTTAGATATCATATTTATTTTAGTATTTTTTGTTGTCTTATAACATTCTTTACTTCATAGTGCCTAATTCTAGTATTCTTCCTATTTTTTGTAGGGTAGAGATGGAGTGATAGCATAATATAACTCCTGTTTCAATAGAACCTATTAGAAGCATGATCATGGATCATGCCATGAACAATCCTTACCATTTGACTAGATACTAATAACCTTATAGTTTACTTCCCTTAGAGATGCTAGATACTACTCTTAAACCTTCCATGTGTCTAGCCTCACCTTTAGCTAAGCCAGTCTAGTTCTTACTCCTACTCTATCGTTTGCTGAGCCTCATCCTATTTATGCTCTTAATTTACCTTCAAATGAGCCTAGTCTAATTTTTTCTTCATCCCCACCATCGTTTGGTAATGGAATTCTTCATTTGATGTATCTTGATAACATGCCTACCTAATGGGCCAATCAACCTTATTATGATATCCATAAAGTTATCAATCATTAGACCAAAAACTGCTAATTATATCAAACACCCTAACTTCTCCTTATACATATTTAATTAGTAGGTAACAAATGTATATGTTACTTCTATGGGATAGATAATAATTATTCCACCCATTATTGAAAGCTTTGATAATATATTGACACATTGCGTCCCACCTTGCTCATCCCAAAGATAAGGCTATCCCTTCTCCTAAGTTGATACCTAAGTATATCCCTAAATATGGGGAGGTATATTATCTTTGGCACTAGTATGATACCCATCATACCAATCATTATCATATTCTTCAACAACACCTTCATGATCACCTTTTATTGATACTTGCACTTACTATTCCTCCTTACACAGGCCACCCATGCAAGATGGCTCCTCATTCTTCGACCATGGTACATCTTTCCCATTCTGTGGTTTCTTCCTCACTCATGGTTTCTATTTTCACTTGGATTTACACACTTTGAATATATGTCTCAGCTTTCCTCATCCAAGTGGCATAACTGAAACACCTATATACTTGTGGGTAGCCTAAGGATGAGGTGAATCTCTAGGTATGATTATCTCCCTTGATGTATCACTTTGGATCGCTACCACACCTAAAATTTATGGGGGAAAGGGAGAGATAAAAATGAAATAAAACTATCTTAAGGGAAGTGATACACCAATTTTAATGATGAATTCTAACTAGTTGTATGTTGTACATGAAACCAAGAGACTAACCAAACATACACTTCTCCAATCTGCATCTTTTCATATCAATATTACATTATGAGGTTACGGATGAATGTTTAGGATAAGAGGACTAGAAAAAATGAATTTAATGGCACTAGTGAATATAATAACTCACTCAACCTTAACACTTCCTAGAATACTTCACATAACCTATAAGAAGAAGCTTTCTAACTGTAAATAGGTGAGATAATGAAACAATATGCTAAGGAAACAAGAGTCATCACTCGAGAAAAATAAAAAATTTAAGTGAGAAAAATATGAATAGTCATGGAAGAGGTAAAAATTAATATTATTATTGATCCAATAATATGCAAATGAGTATGGATTCACCATATTCCGATGGAGCATAAGTTATAATAGATAAAATGGCTAGTTCGTATAAAACTTAAGAGAGAGAGGAGAATAAAGAAGTCCAAGGGTCAAAAGAACACTTTTCAGGATAAGTAAAGTAGTTACTTGTGCATGAAAAGAGGATGTGGGATGAACCATGCAAGGTTAGAAGGAACAAGTGGCTTTTCAAGTTATGAAACTCTTGTAAAGTGGCATGAAAGTTCTTATTCTAGCTCAAAAGACTACCTTCATGATTTGGACCTATTTCAATGCCACAAAAATAATTAAGGATAGGTATGATGATTGGAATGAAGGGTATGAATTTAATACATGCCTCTCCATGTATTGGTTGCAATATCGATCATTTAGAATCTTCCCAAACTGAGCTATTACCATTTGCAGTCCATATAACTCTTCTTTCATGCACCCTGCACACTTATCCTCCAAAAAGGAATAATTTTTACATCAAAATACATGGGAGGGAGTTAATGACATGTGTAAATACCATTCTTGGACTTAGAGGTATCAGTCACACCTTAAAACTATCTCACTTGAAGTTTTCCACCCTTCTCACTAGCTTGGTCACTATGCCAATTTTGACTAGCTGAGATGAAGTAGTTTTTTTGAAGAATTAGGAGTTGTTATAAATAATTAAATGGACATTTGGGGTTATCCAAAGTCTTAATACTTCTTTCAAAATTTATTTCATCTTTAGACTCCTTTTTAACCTAAGAAACACATAAAATAATCAAAAGTAACCTATTTTTTACCCTATTCGTACAATTCCATATGGTCCAAAATCATGGGGAGTAGAATAAGAGAGTATAATAAAAATTTAAATCATCATCCTAGGCAAAATATTCTATTAGACTATCTTTCCAACCTCATTTCTCCAAACTGGTCACTAGAAAGGGTTTGCAAGGGTTTTAGCCTCTTTTGACCACTTAAGCTTTATTCATAAATATGGGACATTAAATTTGAAAAAAATATATACAATAAGGTTTTTTAAGACCTTTGATAACTCTTATAAACCTATTTTTCCCCCATGCAAATCATCAAGAGAGATGTGAGCTTCTAAATCTCTCTTATCGAGCTTGTTTTCACATTTTGCACAAGTTTGAGTTATTTTTTGGGCAAAAAATGGATTTCCCTATAAATTTTATGAATTTTAAAAGATTTAAAACATATATATACATCCTATAAACATGTTTTAATAAGTTATAAATCTCATCTCAATGTGGAAGTAACCATGACTCTCCTTTTGGCTTCTAGGCCTAAACCTTGTTAAGCAGGCCTGAGTTGGTTTAAGACCCAAAATGACCTTCTTATGGTTTATAATGAAATAAAATAGATTTTAAACTTATTAATTCATCCTAAAAACATGTTTTAATAAGTTATAAGGCTCACTAAAATCTATAAGTAAAAGTGGCCTACCATTTGGCTTTTAAGCCTTAATTCTGCCTACTAGGTCTAACTGTAACCTTAGCATTTTAGACATACATATTTATTTACCTCCTATGAGATTTCATTAATATTTTCATAGGTTTTACCCAACTTCAAGAAAATATTTTCAATGTCTCTTTAGCTTTTGGTCTCATGTTTCTCACCCATCTTCACAAGACTATAGGTTTATGCATAAAGGGAAGTACCCTCTGTTTGAGACAAAATAGAGGGTACTTCCCATATTTAATAATTTAAAATGAAATTTTTATGATATCATCCTAGTGTAAAATATGTTTTTTACCAAATAATGGCTCTTGATAAGGTCATTTGACCCCTCAAATCCTCAAATATCTAAGACATACCTCTGTTATGACAGAATGTGTGGATGATTTAAGGAATGGACAGTGTATTGAAATATTTGAACCTTCTCTTATCCTATTTCCATGTCATGAGAGTATAAAATGGTGTTCAATATCATATATAGTTTCTTAATATAATTATAAACCGTTCTCATCCATATTTACACCTTGATAGCACAAGTCTAAATATACCCCTGATTGTACTTTCTGCCTTGGAGGAGACACCTATAGCTATCTATGCATGTATTAGGCTTGGAAACCTCACATAAGTATTTATAAATATTTAAAAGACAATTTATAAAAATTTGGACCTTATTATTCCATATTTGATCTATATACTTCAAAAAACTCAAACATTCTACTCCCTGCCCCTCACAGTCAACTACAGTTGACTGTGTGGGATCTTGTAGGTATATTTTATATGATCCAAGCCTTATTACATGTTTTATGTCCTCTTTGAAACTATCCACACCATGAAATAGCTATATTTTTTCCCTCTTATGCTTGGAGTAAAGTCTGTCCTCAAGGTATCTAGCTCAAGCTTCATGATAACCTACAACCAGCTTGTAGGGTTACATCTATGAGGAAAAGGAAACATGTAGGTGTATTTTGAGGATAAAACCCTACCTATCATCTTGTTTTGGTGGTATTTATATTCATTTAAAACCTATTACCCTCTCCAAAAAATCAAATGCATCTTCAAATCTTCTATCATCTTGAATTGTTACTCTCAAACACCTTTTCACCTCCCTACTATTGTAGGTGAGTATTTTAGGATTAGAGACACCTGTAGATGCTAATGGGAGACAAAATAGAGTATAACATCTTATTTAGGTGACTTATCTACTAATTTAAAATAATTTTTAATCAATGAGGTCATATACACATGAGGATATGCATTAGCTTGCTAACTTGGAAAATAAATTGCTCAAGGACTCAAATTCTTGTAGATGTTACTGACTATTTTTAGAGCATAAATGGGCAATTTGAGGTCTCCTTTAAACTAACTTCCATTGATCATCTACCTCTCCAACTTTGTAAGGTATTTTTACTATATATGGGATATAAAGTGAGTAAACCTAGATACTCCAAATATCATGACAACCTTGTTATAAAGCTTCCACAATACTACCAAGTTCTTCATTTTGCCAATTTAGGGATTTGATTCTTGAACCTGCAGTCATTACCTTAAAATGTGATTATCAACTTTGTTTAGAGTCCATCCTTCATAATATGTATGTTAGAATAATTTAATCATTTTATAACTTAAATATGAGCTCTATTATGTGCCTTAACACTTCAAATGACACCTAATCCCTCTGTCAAACCCCCTGTAAGTGCATTTTCCTATATAGGTAGTGGGAAGAATGATTTGGCAGAATATGTGGATTGTGAGGTATAAAAGAGTTTTGAGCTCCTTCCATGATTCCAAATTTACTCCTTTCATGGAATAAAACCTTACTAAGGTCATATTCTCCTTTTCAACATTATTAGTTCCATGAAGACACCACCTGTAAATGAGCATTTTGAGTTACATATGGGTAAAAAAACATGAAATATTTCATAAAATCAATAATTTGCTCTTCAAGTCAATTTATTTATCTCATGGTGTTTAAATGAGACATAAATATGCTTCAAGACTCAAAATAAACTTTCACACTTACTTTTCAATGTTAAATCCTCCATGAGAGCTCCTAGCTGACTGTGTGTGATAGTGTTATGGCAATTGACTATATGACACTCAATGACTATAATTTCATATAGATTGACTTGGAGAATTAACTTGAGATGACATGAGATCAAAATCACATTTTAATCATGAGAAAAAACCTATCAAAACTCCTTGGAGCCATTGACAAAGCATGAAAATACTAAACATGGTGAAAAACTACATGTTGTATAGAAAAGTGCTTCCTCTTGAAACCTAAGCTACTTTACTCATCAAGACATAATTAAATCTAAAACAAAGAATAGAGAGTAGTTTAAGAGGGATTAAACATCATATATAACTAATATTACCAATTAGATTGTATAAAATTATCTAAAATAAGACAAAACCTATAGGGTGCATAAATTATTAGGAAAATTAGAGAGTCTAACTTCTTAGGAATGGTTCATAAATCATAGGACACCATTCCTCTATAACCAAATGTCAAATGGAAGTTGACTGAGTGTATAATAAACCCCCAAGATATTTTTTCATGAAAACTCTCATGTTGATTGTACCAAGTATAAAACTGAAGATTGCTTTTGCTTGCCAAGCCTAGTAGAAAGAGAGATAAGCATTTTTTTTTTTTTTTGATATTATGATAAAAATGATCATTGATTTTTTTTTTGGAGATAAAGGGACACTCTTAAAACATCCTCAATCATATAAGTCTGTACAACTCAAGAAAAGTCCTTTTTTTAAAAGAAAACTACCCTTTTTTTTGGGAACCTACCAATTTTTTAGTTAGGAATAGTTGAATAAGGTATAATGGGACACATGTCATATGACATAACCTTTTTAAACCTTAAAATTTTCATAAGAGGCTGTACAAGTCATTAAATGCTCTACTTAGACCCCTATAATGACTAAAAAAGACATATTGACTAATAACACTACTGACCAAAGATAATGTAACATTAAATTCCATCAAATGACCTATAATACAACTTATGACCAAATTTTAGATACCCTAAAACATCTTAAAGACTAGGTTTTTACTTATAGAGGCCCCAATTTGACCTGAAGGGTCAAATTTGGTTAACAAATTGGTGACTCATAAGGGTAGCATGCCTACTATACTAACTAGACTAGTAACCTTATCAATCCATTGGGATTAGGGAGTCATATGAAGTCTAAAACATGCAAGATAATTTGACCATTGACCATAAGCTTGACCAAGATAAGATAACTAATTACCTCAACCACATAAAACAAAGGACACACACAAGGAAAGCAAACATACTAACAAGACATACACATGTGCTCAAGGCACTTAGTGGAATCAAAAAACAAACTATTATTTACAACTAGAAACTAAGCACACCTCCTTTCTAGGATCAAAAGGAAAATTCCTTGAATCTTCTTCTTCATGAGATGAATCATGGTGCCAAGCATGTTTCTCCTTGGATTGGATGCTTTTTAGATTAGACCTATTCCTTAGCACTTCACTTGATCTGCTCTCAAGTAGATCATCCTTAAATATGTCTCTAAGGTAGATATATTCCTCTTTAACTTGCACACATACCTCATACTATTACCCACTGTTCATCTCATTGTCAACTTGCACCATTTTTGTAGGCATGGCTTCAAGAGGTTTGGTTTATTATTCTTTAGAAGGTTGAGGCCAATAGGAGCTTGTTCCATCCTTTAAGAGCTAGTGTATTTCTACTAACTAATTGAGAGTATGATAGCCCATATCAATTATTTTAAACATGTCATCATGATATGCATATGCCTCTTGGAAGGACATATTTGAAAAATTGCCTTTTATTTGCATACTCACTTGAGTGTCAAGGCTTCCTTATACATATTTGAATTTATCATAGCCTCCTTGAAGATAAGTATAACCTACTCTAATGATTTCAAACAAGTCATCTAAATGCTGGTGTGGAGCTTGTTATTATTCATCCATGCTATGTTGCATAGTGATGGAAGAACAATGATCATTTCTTCCTCTTTGGCAAAAGGAAAACATTCTTCCATATCAACCCAATTTAAAGATTCAACACAAGAGACCACCTCTTATTTAGAATTTATAACCTCTTGAGGGCTCTAAAATTTCATCTCAAATATCCTAACTTGATTTTTTTCCTCAAGGACTACAAGATCTTCAACCTTCTTCTTTATGATTCCAAGACTAGGGATCTTGAAGTCATGTGACTTAATCCAAAGAGGATGCAAAGGATTTAGGCTTTCTTCACATAATATTTCTAAGTTTTTATCAATCAACTTCTCTTCTTTAGGTTCCCATACCATAGTTACATCAAGGAAAATAGTGATGGGGTTAGGACAATATGAACTAGTTGGTGGATGTGGCACATAGAACTCAAAATCAGATTGAGAGCGAAATGCAGGGGATTATTTTGGAATCTCTTGAAGAAGGGTCCCGACAGACCTTGCGATAAAATGGCTTAGTTTTCTTCCTTCCATTTTATAACCATTTCATTCACATCTGATTTAGCTTGATCATTCTATTGAGGAGGGGTAGATGGGGTGTGTTTAGGCATAAGATCTTCTCTTGGGTCTAAACCTTCCATCACACCTTGAGTTAACAACTTAATTCTTGACTCTAAATCTTTAATTTGCTTGGATAAGTTCTCTAAGAAAATTATTTCTTGAATCTCATAGGCATCTTCATGAGGATGAGGAGTACAAGAGTGTTGACATGGAACACAAGAAACTTCTCAACTTCACACTCCTTATCAAGGCTTTTGTCCTCTTTCCTTCCCCATGATTCCACCACCTTATTCTAGCTTATAATGTTGGGATTATGAGTCTCTTTTTGAGGTAGTGGTATAAATTGAATAGTGGATGAAGTTTTAAGAATCTTGGGATCTCTTTAGACTTTAATTCTCCACCTTGTCTACAACTTGGAATTTCATATCTAAAGGTCACTTCTTGAGGTGGGGATGTAATTAGAGAGGGAAATGAGGGATTGGATTACACTTATTTTGTTGATGACATGGATTACTACATATGCATATTAGCCAAATCAATTTGACTATCAAGATTTGCTTCAAAAATAAGGTTTCTCTTTCCAACTCTCTCTTCCAATTGATTGGGAAAAGGATGACTTTGCTAAGCTTGATTGGGCTCATGAGTAGGGGTAAAATAGGAAAGATAAAAATCTTGGGGAAGTAGATATGAAGGCTGATAGGTTTAGTGAGACCCTTTCATGAATTCTTAGCCTATCCTCTAAGGATGAAATTAGGCCACTCACATCTAACATCTTGCTTGTGAGCCTTTGCCAATTGGTTATCTCAATAGGTTCCCACTCTCTTTTGACCAAATCTAATGCATCTCTCACCTTATGAATGAAATGGATAGGAATCTATAAACCATATCCCCTTTGTGTGTCAAGATCCAACTTGTAATTCTCATAGCCTAAAAGTGTTTTCTTGAAGGTAGAAATGGATTGACTTGAGAAGTCATTAGGTTGACTAGGAGGAGAAAGACATTGAGAAGGCTAGCTATAGGACTGATACACTTCATGAATGGGTTGATACACTTCATTTTTGAGCTGGTATACTTCAAGACAAGACTGGTACGGGTCACACCAAGGTTGATAGGGAGTGCCATAAGTTGGATATACCTTACCAACTTATGTAAAATAATACTTAACACCAAAATTAGCCATGAAACCTCATTGAAAACAAGAACAAAAAGAAATATATTACCAAAAATCTTCAAAAGGAAATATGGGTTGCTTGACCAGTTGATGTATCTTCAGAGTCACCATTGATGCTTTGATAGATGCCTCCAAAGGTTGATGTGTTGAAAGACAACACCAAAAATCTTTCAAATTATTAGACCAAGAGTCCCATTTAGTGTGCCAAAAACTATTGTCACTTGGATTTTAACCCTTTGAGGATATGTCTCAACTATCCTCATCTATGTGGCACAATTTAAACACCTCTAGGCTTGTGGGTGGCCTAAGGATGAGGTGAATCTCTAGGTAGGGCTAGGTCCTTTGATGTACCACTTTGGATCACTACTACACCTAAACTTTGGGGGTGAAAGGGAGAGAGAAAACTAAAAGAAAACGATCCTAAGGGAGGTGATACACCAATTTTACTGATGAATTTTAACTAGCTACATGTTACACATGAAATGATGAGACTAACCAAACATACACTTCTCCAATCTGCATCTTCTCACATCAATATTACATTATGAGTTTATGGATGAATGTTTAAGATAGGAAGAATAAACAAAAGGCCTGAGATGGAAATAGTGAATAAACTAACTCACTCAATCTTAACACTTTATATAACACTTCACATGCCTTGCAAGAAGAAGCTTTCCAACTACAAATAGGTGAGAGAATGAAACAATATGCTAAGGAAACAAGAGTCATCACCTAAGAAAAATAAAAAATTAAAGTGACCACACTATGAATAGTCATGGAAAAGGTAAAAATTGGTATTATTATTGATCAAATGGTATGCAAATAATTAGGTATTTATCATACTCAAGTGGATCATAAGTTATAATGGCTAAAATGGCTAGTTCTTACGGAACTTGAGAGAGAGAGGAGAAGAGAGAAGTCCAAGGATGATAAAGACACTTGTAAATCTAATAAAATAAGTTAATTATTATTGAGAAGAGGATGTGAGATGAACCATGCAAGTTTAAAAGGAACAAGTGGCTCTCCAAGTCATGAAACTCTTGTAAAGTGGCATGGAAGTTCTCATTCTGGCTTAAAAAACTACCTTCATGATTTGTACATATTTGAATGTCTCAAAATTGATTAGGGATTGGTATGATGATTGGAATGAAGGGAAATTATTTTATACATTCCTCTACATGCATTTATTGTAGTCATAGTCATCTATAATCTTCTCAAAATGAGCTGTCACCATATGCAATCCAAATAACTCTTCTTTCATGCACCCTGCACACTTGGCCTATAAAAGGGAATTATTTTTCCATGTAAATACATGGGATGGAGTGAATGACATGTATGAAGACCCTCCATGGACTTAGAGTCATCAATCACACCTTAAAATAATCTCACTTGAAGTTTTCCACCTTTCTCACTAGCTTGGTCACTATACCAATTTTGACTAGTTGAGATGAATTAGTTTGTTTGAACACTTAAGAGTTGTTATAAATAATTAAATGGACATGAGGGGTTATCCCAAGTCTCAATACTTCTCCAATTTTTTTTTCATCTTTAAAATCCTCTTAAAACCTTAAAAACACACAAAATATTCAAAAGTACCCTATTTGTATAATTCCATATAGTCCAAAAGCATGGGGAGTATCCTGAGTGAGTCTAATACAAGTTTAAGTCATCATCCTAGGAGAAATATGCCATTATATTATATTTATAACATCATTTCTCTAAATTGGTCACTAGCAAGGGTTTATAAGGGTTTTAGCCTCTGTTGACCTCTTAAGCTTCATTAATAAATATGGGGCATTAAAATTACAAAAAAAATCCAAAATAAGGTTGTTTAGGACCTATTCTAACTCATCTAAACTTATTTGTCCCCCATGCAAAGCTCAAGAGAGATGTGAGCTTCTAAATCTCTCCTATCAAACTTGTTTTCACATTTTACACAAGTCTAAGATATTTTTTGGGCAAAAACTAGATTCCCCTACAACATCTCTATCTTTCAAAAGCTTTAACACATCTGTATCCATCCTATAAACATGTTTAAATAGGGTATAAAATTCATATTAAGGTGGAAGTGACCATGACTCTTCTTTTGGCTTCTAAGCCTAAACCTTATTTAATAGGCCTAAGTTGGTTTAAGACCCAAAATGACCTTATTATGGTTTCTCATGCACTCATAGAGATTTAACACTTATGAATTTAGCTTAAAAACATGTTCCATCTATTTAAATGGCTCATTTAGAGCTATAAGTAAATGTGGCCTACCATTTGGCTTTTATACCTTAATTCTACCTCCTAGGTATGACTGTAACCTTAGTGTTTTAGACCTCCCTATTTAGTTCCCTAATTCTATGAGATGTTATTAATATTTTCCAAGGTTCTATCCAAATTAACACAACTCTTTTTAAGGTCTCTTTAGCTTTTGGTCTCATGTTTCTCACCCATCTTCACAAGACTGCAAGCTCATACACAAAGGGAAGTACCCTCTATTTGAGACAAAATAGAGGGTAATTCCCCTATTTCATCATTCAAAGTAAAAGTTTTATGATATAATCCTATTTTATAACATGTTTTTTACCAAATATTTTCCCTTTATAAGGTCACTTGACCCCTCAAATCCTCAAAGACCTAAGACAGATCTCTGTTATGACAGACTATGTGCATGATTTAAGGAATGGACAATGTATTGCAACATTTGAGCCTTCTCTTCTTCTATTTCAACATCATGAGAGTATAAAATGGTGGTAAATATCATATATATGTTCTTACTATGCTTAGAAACCTTTCTTATCTATAATTACACCTTGATAACATAAGTTTGAATATACCCTTGACTATACATTCTACCTTGGAGGAGACACCTGTAGCTATATATGCATGTATTAGGATTGGAAACCTTGCCTGAGTCTCTCTAACTCTTTCCAAGATAATTTATAAATTATTGTACCTTCTCATTCCATATTTGAGTTATATACTTCAAGAAACTCAAACATTCTGCTCCCTACCCCTCATTGTCAACTATAGTTGACTGTGTGGGGTCTTGTAGGTATATTTTATATGATCTAGGCCTTATTAAATGTTCTATATACTCTTTTAAACTATCCTCACCATTCCATAACTATATTTTCTCCTTTTGATGATTGGAGTAAGGTCTTTTCTCAAGGTATCTAGCTCAAGCTTCATGATAACCTACAACCGCCTGTAGGGTTACATTTGTGAGGAAAAGGAAACATGTAGGTGTATTTTGATGGAAAAACCCTAAATATCATCTTATTTTGGTGGTATTTATCTTCATTTGAAACCTCTTACCCTATCCAAACACTCAAATACATCTTCAAATCTTTTATCAACTTGAATTTTTACTTTAAAGCACCTTTTCAACTCCCTGCTACTTTAGGTGAGTATTTTAAGATTAGAGACACTTGTAGATGCTAATGGGAGACAAAATATAGTATAAAATATTTAGGTGACCTTTTTGATCCTTGAAAATCCTTTTCAATCAATGAGGTCATCTACACATGAGGGTATGCCTTAGACTACCAACTTGGAAAATAAATTGCTCAAGGACTCAAATTCTTGTAGATGTTATTGACTATTTTCATAGCATAAATGGGTAATTTTAGGTTTCCTAAAAACTAACTTCCATTGATCATCTACCTCTCCAAATTTGTAAGTTCCTTATCCTATATAATGTATACAAAGTGAGTACACCTATATTCTCAATCTCATGACAACCTTATTGTAAATCTTCCACAATACTACCAGGTTCTCTATTTTGTCAATTTAGGGATTTGATTCATGAACCTACATTCACTACCTTGGAAGGTGATTCTCAACTTTGTTTAGAGTCCAACATTATAAATATGTATTTTAAGATCATTTAATCATGTTATAACTTCAATATGATCTCTATTATGTGCCTCAACACTTCCAATGACACCTAATCCCTCTGTCAAACCCCTTGTAAGTGCATATTTTCCTGTATAGGTAGTGGGAAGAATGATTTGGTAGAATATGTGTATTTTGAGGCATAAAAGAGTTTTTAGCTCCTTAAATTATTCAAAATTGACTCCTTTCATTTAATATAACCTTTATAATCTCAAAATATCTTTCTCATCATGATTAGTTCCATGCAGACACCACCTGTAGATGAGCATTCTAAGTTACATATGGGCAACAAAACATGAAATGTTTCATATACTAAAGAATCTAGCCTTAATTCCAATTGATTTATCATCATGGTATTTAAATGATAAATAAATATGATTCAAGACTTAAAATAAACTTTCACACTTCCTTTTCAATGATAAATCCTCCACGAGAGCTCTTGGGTGACTGTATGTGACAGTCGTTTGGTAATTGACTGTATAGCACTCAATGACTACACTTTCATGGATGTTGCTTTGGATAATTAACTTGAGATGACATGAGATCAAAATAAAATTGTAAAAATGAGAAATAACCTATCATAACTCCCTAGAGCCATTGAAAAAGCATGAAAATCTTGAAAATGGTGAAAAACTGTCTATTGTATAGAAAAGTGCTTCCTCTTGTAACCTAAGCTACTTTGCTCATAAAAACATAATGAAATATAAAACAAAGCATGAAGAGTATATGAGGAGGGATTAAACATCATATGGAACCAATATGACCAATTTTATTATACAAAATTCTCCAAAATAAGGCAAGACCTAAAGGGTACACATATTAGCAAGCAAACTAGATAGTCTAACTTCTTAGGAATGGTTCATAAAGCACAAGACACCATTCCTATGAAAAATTTAAAATGGAAGTTTAATAAGTGTATAATACACTCACAATATTATTTTTCTTTAAACCTCTCATACTGACTGTACCAAGTACAAACCTGAAGACTACTTTACTTGCCGAGCCTAGTGAAAGGAGAGATAAGTGGTATTCTTCATTTTTTGGGGATTATTATCAAAATAATCACTAAAACAAGTGTTTTTAAGACCAAGGGAAATTTATAAAATTTATCCAACTGTATAAGTCCTTAAAATTCTGTACAACTCAAGAAAACTCCTCTTTTTCCAAGAAAACTACCCTTTTTCTGAGAAACCTACCACTTTTTAGTTAGGAATATTTGAATAAGTCATAATGGAACACATTTCATGTGAAATAAAAAGTTTAAACCTTCAAATTTACCTAAGAAGTTGTACAAGTCATTAAATGCTCTATTCAGACCTCTAAAATGACTCAAAAGGACATATTGACTAATAGGACTAATGACCAACGATAATGTGACATTAAATTATATAAAACGACTTATAATACACCTTATTACCAAATTTTAGACACCTTAAAACATCCAAAACCAAGTTTTTACCTGTAGGGGCCCCAATTTGACCTGAAGGGTCAAATTTGGTCAATAATTCCTTCTCCACCTATGGCTCCTTATTCTCCACTGATGGTGCCTCCTCATCCTGTAGATACCATTCATATTATGACACCTATTAATCTCCTTGATTATTTTATGCACAAGATCCCTCATGATCATTATCCTTCAACTTCACCTACATTTTATATTAAGGAGATTCAGAGACAAGTCTTTGCATAGATTTCCATGAGGATTAATGAGACTCTGGTTGTCGTTAAGAACCAAATTCATGTAGATGTTTTAGATGTCATGGATAATATTTGTGGATAAATTTATCAATATTTGTGAACATGACATGGTTTTATTTTACATTTCTCTTCATTATGATTTTGGATTGGATTTATGATCCACTTTTATATATCTTATATCATTTGACTATGCATTAAATTTTGTTTCACTTATCTATTTCACCTAGATATTTATATTATGCATTATGTGTTGTATATGGTTTCATTTACTTTTTATTATGAATTATTTTCATTCTTTCCATGAATTCACACTTATGTCTATGAGTTCCTTTCTTTCATGGATTTCTTTTTCTTTCACAATGATTATTTGTTACCTTATCTCAATTAAAAATTAAATTATTATTATTATGACTTGGTTATACAAACCTTGATCCACTTAGTAATATTACTTTACCATGTGATCAGTTATTAAACAAGACATCTCATTGTACTCTTATTTTACTGATCTACTTTGGATATACCTTTATTCCTCTATATTTTTTCACATACTAAGCATACATACAATTAAAACTTGAAAGTACATACTGGTTCATATGCAAGCCTAAGTGTTTAGTCAATCATATATCTGGACACTTTATTTCCTTTAAACCAAAGTCTAAATCTCATTCATGTGTATTTTTTATCACTCATGTTGGTTATTCCAAATTTGTATGGAGGAGGAATCATAAAAGGCATAAAAATTTAAAAGCTAAATCATTTAAAACAAAAGGTAATAATACAAAAGGCAACATACAAATTCAAAAGTCAAATCACACTAAAAGATGTGATTCATATCATATCTCTTATTTCTAATCAAATCTCAAACTCTATAGTTGGCCTCATAATAGATTCAAGTTATATTAGGGTACGGTAGGCCAGTAGATTGAGATAGATAATTAAAAAAATGTTTTAGTGCTATCTACTTTCTCACATAAGTACCAATGTTTATAGTAGACTGATGACTTTGTAAGAGGTCTTGAGGAATGGGGAACATGTGGGAAGGTAGGTCTATTTTAATTTTCTTGTTCATATAGCCATCATGAGTCAATCTGAGTATCTCACCTATTTGTCTAATAACTTTATGCTTATTGTGATCAGATATCCTTTGTATTTTTATGGTCACTAGACTATTAGTGTATCTCCTTTATACCTAGTATGTCTCATGTTTCTTAAGGTCTTCTAATATATGCCTATGTCATTATTTTTACATTCCCTCTTTCACTACAACATTCATAATATTTCTCCTTGAGAAATATTGTTTTTTTAGTTGATCATTCCCCCGAGAGTTTCCCTTTGTAAGTTGCAATGTAAGACCATGGATAGGAACAAACTCTCCTCAAAAATTACCATAATAAAATATTTTCTTATTACCATTCACCTCATTGATGTTTTCCTTGTGAGTTGTAGTATAAGACCATGGATATGACCAAACTCTCCTCACAAATTACCACATTATAAACATCTTTTAAAATCATTCTTACAGTCGTTTCCACCTCATTGGTGATCTCTTTGTGAGTTGCAGTGTAAGACCATGGATAGGACCATGCCCTCACAAAATGTTCCAATACCTAGTTTATACTATAACCAAGTCACAATGAAATTATTGTTGATATTTTTGTGTTAAAAATATCAAAACACCTTATACCCTAAGGGAGACCCATAAATTTTTTGAGAAAAGGCTTTAAAAGTGATATAAATACCTTTTTCCAAGACCCAAGCAGAAATCAGAGATTTATGTGTAGTTTGAAACTTTGAAAAGTTGTAAAGTGCACCCAAACCTCCAATTTCTTGCTTGCCCAATGCCTAGAAAAAATCATAAGTCACATTACACTTTATAACTTTACAAGTTACAAACTATAATCAAAACTTCACTTTCCGCTCTTACTTGATATCAATGGGAATCAAAACTCCACTTTCCACTCTTACTTGATATCAATGGGAATCAAAACTCCAATTACACTTTAGAACTTTGCAAATTTATAAAGTGATACACAAAACCCACTTTTCACCATTCATCACTACCCCTTGGGAATTGGAACTCTTGATACACTTTACAACTTTGAAAAGTTTCAAAGTATAATCGAGATCCCACTACCCACCTTCACAACATTTCCTACTTCCAACAAACCCCCTCAATGAAAAGTGAAGAATAAAAATCAAGTCATAATTTTGCAAGTTGAAAACTTGAAAAGTGATTCCAACAACCCACTTTCCCACCATTCATCCATCTACTACCATGTTTATCATTTATTGTGTGGTTTATTAATATATAATCAATTTTTTGCATCATTGTTAATATTGTAAATCAAAGCTATATCTTTGTTATTAGATTGATATCACGATCCAAAGATCTATATCCAAACAATGCCATGAACTAGACCTCCATCTTTGAACAACACAAATATGACACACCAAATCTATCATTGACAACCCCTACACATGAAAACCTAGTATTTTTCTAAGTCACTCACATTTCCTTCAATCATTGCCATTGTTCTTATCAACAAATCATAGGTTTATTTTGACATACCTAGGGTTTTATCTTAATTTTTTTTATTGTTTTACCTTATTTCTTCCATTTTCCATTCCTTTCAATGGTGTGGAGTCTTGTTGTTAAAGATTCATCTAGGTACTTGTACTTAGGGTTTTCAATAAATCTAAGGTTTTCTCAAAAGTGATAAAATATAGAATATTCCAAAAATATCTCCTTCACAAAGTTTGGTAGAAATACCTCAAAAATTGAAAGATCAAACCCCACATAGATTTCATTTATAGAAACACATAAAAACCCTGATGCATATTCCCATTGCTTTAACAACTCTGAGTTCCCATTGGAAGTTCAACTTTCCTTTGCAAACCATTTTTCCCTCTAGAAATTTTGTCAAACTTTGTAAGTACAATTGCAAGTTAAAATCATACCAAATTCAATTAGAATTTATAGCTACTATTTCACATTATACCTACACCAAATTTTTTAACTGCAAATGCATAACAAGAACCCACCAAGTTTAAATCAAATAAATAACCTGTAATTACAAGACCAAATCCAAACCAACTCTATAGTTGGTTTTATATCACTAATTTACCAAGTATAAATGCATGAAAAAGAGATGAAGTTCATGTCAAAGGGACCTGGTGTTTCATCTATCCTGGATTTAAACACTAATGAAATAACTGACACATATCTAAGTCACACAGACCTAGAAAACTTATGGAATAGAGTTAATGTAGAATTCAAGAATTATTGGATTCATAGCATTTACGATAGTGGTTTGCCCTATGATGTAACCTTTCCACTCTTAGTACAAATCCCTGAGCTTATGCTTACCATGGATAAAAACTATGATGTTGAGAAGAGGGAAGTAGTGAATAATGAAAGAGAGAAGGTTCTGAATATTGATCTTGATTTCATTGATATTGTGTTCCTAATCTCAGAATATGAAAGCTACAAAGATATTACCCTTGATTCTTCCAAAAAATTTTATTAAGATAATAATGTATCTTATTTATGGGTTGATATAAATAATGGTTAAAAGCCCCTAGATCTATAGCCACAAGAATGCCTAAGACCTTGACTAGGATAGACTTCAAAGATGAAGTAGGATATATCATTATACTCTTGCATAGAGTTATAGGGAGTTCAAATGAAAATAATTATTAGGATTGGATGTACCAGTATATCTAGGTAATCCATCAAAATAAAAAATACATTCATTGAGCCTAGTTGATTAGTGACTCTATTCACAAACAATTGATGGAGGTTCAAACTATAGGCAAATTTTATATGACTTCCTACCTTGTCTATATTTTAGTAGAAAAAGGGCATTCCTAGAATTAAACATAGTGCTTGATCAAATACATAAAATTTTTAACTAATATCTTGATCTCACCTTAGAGGGGAACAAACAATAATTCATTAGGGTTGATGATGATTTTATCTATTGCATCATAATCATGTTTGAAAAATAAGTAGGGAGGAGAAGATTTTTTGATTCTATAATAACATAAATTGTAAATTGGGGGTCATTTTCATTAGTTCCCAACTTATTAATATATTAGAGTGGGTGATTTTAGTGGTTGTCCTTACAACCTACCTAGATATGTAAGTGATAAATGGGCCTTAATGGAACTTGTGAGGTAACCAGTGGAAACCCACAAGTCTTTATAAATTAGACATAAGATAGGGATCCACTTCCCTATTAGAATAGGGAGATACACCTACCCTTTCTTATTAAAGGCCAAACGTGTGGATGCAAAGATGACTCAAATAACCTTGAGATCTCTTGATGCTAGGCCCTTCTATGATGTAACTAGATATGTTACTGATATATTGGGTGCCACATATTCCCACTTTCATTTTTATGAAGATAAATGGGAAGATATGCAGGATGAAGAATAGGTTAGATTGAGAGATTATTCTAGAATGACCTTGGAAAAAATTAAGACTTAAAATATGGCACTAATTCTATAGGATTTGAAAGATGAGGAATAGCTAGTAGACATGGTATATTATGATAATCAAATCTACCTCCAACCTCTTCCTCTAGTTAGGTGGTCTGCACTTAAATCTTTATCCTTGTTAGATAGGACCATCCAAGTTATAAATAAAACATTAAAATAGTTAGGGAGCAAGGGGATCAAAATAACCATAGAGACCCTAAATATCATAGAAAGATTGAGATAAGTAAAGGATAAGGTTGTAGTGGTAATAATAGCAGAGGGTTCCAATAATGAAACTCAAGCAAATTAAGAAGTAGGGCTAGTTTTCTTGCATAAGTGAAAAAAAAGCATAAGGAAAGAAGGGATTCTTCTATATGTTAAGAGCCAACAACCCAACCAATGGATCAACCACTATCAATTTCCATAGAGGATGCAACCACTATCTAACCAATGCAAACAATCCTTCCTCCTATCTCTACTATTCAAACAATTATAGTAACCCCTCCTCCTATCTCCACTATTCAATCAACACAAGCAATTACCCCTCCTATTTCCATGAGCTAATCAGTGTAAGTAATTTCTCTTTCATCTAACTCTCCAATATAAGTGGTTCCTTTGGTAGTAATTCAATCAATGCAGTTGGTTATTCCAACTCCACCTTCACCTTCCTCTTCTGCAATCACTTCTACCTCATCTCTAATATACACTACCACATCATTAATCACCAACACCACATAAAAATGCATTGATGTTGACTCAGTCATTTAACTATAACTCCACTATCTATAAAATCCATTGGGTCAAACACAACCCCATATTCATTTCCATCACTCTACCCATTTCATCCACTCTAATCATTCCCACTATGTTGATTGATTACTTTGTTTCCTTGGACTTAACCCTTCCATAGGTTCCCTTATTCTAACCACATGTGCCTACCTTTCCACCTGTGTCATTTCTAACTTATGCACCCTTAGTAAGAACATCCACATCCACTTCACCCATCCAAGTATACTTGTCTTCTTTCACTCATAATAACCCAATCCCCCACCAAGGAGGTGGAAATAGAGATACCCACTGATATAAATGTAGATACTCAACCCAACAATGGGGAAGAGATAGACAAATCATCAACTGAGGATTTAAAAATAATATCAAGGAAAGATATGGCACTTATCATGGTGACCACCAATATAGTAGCTTTAGCTATAGACTCATAGGTAATAGTGTCTATTGGAACAACACAGGATTCAAAGGTAGCCACTCCAAGTTGGTTGGCATAATTAGTGTCAAAGAAAATGGAATAGAGTAATAGAACTGACCATAGACTACTATAAGACTTTGAAAGATGATTATGCATCTCTAAAGGTAGAGATAAGTAAATACGAAGAGGAGGTTAAAAATTCTTCAAAGTATGAAGAGATGGATATGGTAGCTAAATTTAGAATCAAGTGAGAGTATTAATAAGGCTAAGATCATATGTGACAAGGCCATAGATACACTTTATGATATTGAAGATTCACTTTATAAATTATTATGTGATTCAACAAATCACCAAGATAAACTTCATCTAATTTAAGAGGTCCAATATAAATTCAAAGAGGTAGTTAAGAAATAATCATCACATGATACAACTTTCAACTTGAATTTTATCCACCGGTTCATCAAGTATCATAATACACTTGATCAAATGGGAAAAGACATCCAAGTCTATAGAGATGCTTCTAGAAAACTATTTGAAGTAATAGCAAAATGTGAGATCAACAACCTTTACACATTTGGTCCTAACAAAGAATGCTTTCAAGAGATGTTCAGTAGCTTTGATGCTTATATCGATAAGATACAAGTAAAAAAGACAAGGAAACTTCAAAAATCATTATTTTAGATTGATTATTTTGATTATTTGAAATACATTCTATAAACTAAAATTGTTGTAAAATATATTGTAAAGTTATAAGTTGTTAATTGCAACTATTATTTTGACAACGCTTATCTTTAAGTTGAGAAAGAGCTAATTTTAATTTTTAATTATCTGTTTGTCTTGCTTTAAGTTGAAAAAATGCAACTTGTATTTCACACTTTTCCTTTTGACAAGTTTGAATTGTTGTAGTTGTCAAAACTCATGTTGTAATTTGCACTTTATTTATTTCAAGTTAAAAAACTTAAAAGTTTTAAAAGTCTCAACTAAAAATTACAAGTTAGGTTTTAAAAGTTTTAAAATATTCAAATGTTAAAAACATTCAATTTTGACCAAGTCATGGATCATTTTGGTGCCCCATTTCTTGGGAGAGTTTTTAGTAGTAGGACTCAAAGAGAGTTATTGGTTTAACTAAAAGACTCTAATGGATTTATCTCATCTTTCAACACTTGGTGAAGTGTCCAAAAGTTGTAGATTATGTATCCTCTTTCTACTCCACTAAATATGCCATTTCAAGCTGGAAAAGATGACATTACATGTAGATCCCCTATTTTATTGCTCCAAAACTAAGAGTAAAGGTTTTTTAACTTCCTCTCCCTCAAGGGAGTAAGTTTTTGTATAAATATGGGTTTATTATGTATCCCATGACATATTTTTGTTGTTGGACAATTTTTTTGCCTTTGAATAATTGATCTACATGTTGTAACCTAGAGAATATTAATAGATTAAAGTTTTTCCTTCCTTGTATTGTGTTATCTTTGTATATGTATGACTATCTATTAATTTGTGAATGCTCTAAGTCTTATTTCAGTCATATAAATTCATCTGTGATATTATTTCTCCCCTTTTGAAAGGTTGTTGATGAAAAATAAAGAACTTTGGTCCTTATCTGATAAATACCCAATATTAACTTTGATTTCATATTTTTGTAAGATTGTGCTTCAATAAACTTAGTATATTAATTATTAAACTATGTTTAATTAGAGAAAACATTAATCTACACTAGAATCCTTAGTGCATCACCATATTTTCCACTTTAAAACTCTTTCTATAAATCTTTTCTTCACAAGTTGAAACCCTAGTTAGGATCAAGATCACTAAGAAGTTATAGTTTAAAGTGAATTGGTCACGTATCAACTGCACTAAGCTTAGTGAAAGGAAGTTGGCCTTATTTGGAGGTTCACCTCAATTTTTCAAGGTCTCACAGCTTAGAGGTGATCCTATTGTGTCAGATTCCCCATGTACTATAAATCATGCTACTCATAATACTACAAAAATAAAACATGTATAAAATCTAATTGATAATAGTTTCTAGAATACTTGGTGGGACCCAAAGATCATAATTAAGAGATTGGTACTATTCTTAGCAAGTATTGTGTGAACCTTGTACACATTTGAAAAACACCTGGTGACTTCGCTGGCTTACAAATTTAGGAAATCCAAGTTTACATATACCAAAAATACAAACAAGATCATCTATTAAAGGTAAGAGGATTGACTTGTAAGAACTATCATTTACATATAAAAATAAATCAAGATCAGTTGTACCATATACTAGAGTAAATATTACAAATTTTCTTACATCTCTTAAAAATACCCATAGTTATTTCATACCTCCCATTATAGCCCTGAGAAATCAAAATTTTATAGCATTCAATGGAGGCAAACCACTTATGTTGGCCTAGTATGATGATATACCCACCTCGACTATGAAAAACCTTTCATATTTTACTGGTGAAACTTCCACCACACCCATTAAACACATTCAAGATGTTGCTAACATTTGTTCAGTTCATAACATAGCATAAGAAAATATTACTATTAGACTTCTTACCTCCTTATTTAAGGGTAAAAACTTATAGTAGTAAAAAAGTATGCTTCTCAATTCCATTCATGTTTGGGATGATCTAGGGTCTGTCCTATGTACATAGTTTAAGGATAAGAATGACCACCTCTCACTAGTTTAACAACTAACCACTATTAAATGGGATGCTCATGAGTTCATGAGTGATTTTAATTTATGCTTTTAAAAAACATGGAATAGAATCCTAGTGTTGGTCAAGCCAATCCCAAACAATGATTTCTTATATTATTTGAGATCTTTAAATAGTGATATAGTAGTCATGATTTAGTCGATGGGTGGTATCACACTCCTTAATGTTTTTGACATAGAAATAAGAGAAAAAAATTGCTTCAGTAAAGCTAGAAAAATTTCCCCTTAGCCTCCAATGCCATTATTTCTAGAGTTGCCTCCAACACAACCCACTGTAGCCTCAATTCCCACGACAAAAAATTCACCAACTTTATCTTCTACCACTTCTGATGATTTGTATGACATTAAGTCACTACTTAAAAGCTTTGGCAATGAGCTAGTATCTATAAAAAGGTAAAAATCCCAAAATATTAGGCCTTATCAACCACCTAACCAGACATATTAGTCTAATAGGTAGCCATACTAAGGCAACTCATAACCCCAAAGTCAAACCATACAAGCAAAGCCCACAAATATCCATCTTTTAGTTGTTCCAAGTACTTCTAAAGCCATTGTTCTTGTTCAAAATAATATCACCTAGGAATATGAGTGGTGCAATCCTTATGCTCAATTACATAATCAAAATTCTTGCCCTCATGGTGTCATTAGTCAAGCCTTGATGGTAAAAATCATATCAAACTCCCAAGGGCAGAAAGAGGAATCCACTTCTTAGCAAGAAGATGTAAAAGTGCCTACTCAAAATGAGACCACTCTCTTGAACTAGAAAGGGGAGGATTTTTGTTGCATAAATAAGGAGGAATCACTAACCAATGGTGGTAGTTCAATGGCAAAAAATAAGGATCTAAGAATAATACAGGGAGTAAATAATTTAGTTGGAGACTAATAAATCTCCCATGGGTCTTGTTACTTTATAAAGTATCTTTAACTCTGATAATTAGCTGAAGGGTGAGAAGAAAAATCTCATGATCAAGGAGGAAGACTATGATTCAATAGTCATCTCATAAGGAAAAGCTTTGAATATTGGAAAGGTATGCAACACTTCCAAAAAGTGAGATTTTATTGGATCATGTTAAGAATTTGATGATAAATTTGCTTGGAGTTAAAAATATCTAAGGGGTTTTGACCCTAGCTTAGCCCAACACATAATAGATCTTGACCCAAATACTAAGCTTGTTAGATAGAAATAGAGACTAATAAACCTGAAAATATATCCCTTGATAAAGAGTGAGTTATCCAAGTTGATAAAATCTAACATCATTTTCCCTACCAAATACTCATCATGGGTTGATAATTTGGTCCTTATTAGGAAAAAATGGTGAAATTAGGCTTTGTGTAGATTTTTGAGACCTAAATAAAGCATACTTGAAGGATCATTATCTCCTTCCACCCATGGAGCAAATATTCCAAACAATATCTGGATTTGAAAGGTTTTCCCTTCTAAATGGTTATTCTTGATATAACCAAATTATAGTTCAGAAATCTGACCAATTCAAGACCACTTTCACTACAAAATAGGGCACATATGCATATAAGAAGATGCCTTTCAGTCTAATCAATACTAGTGTTAGCTTCCAAAGGGCCATGGATATTGATTTCAAGGGTTTGATCAATGAGATGATTCTAGTGTATCTAGATGACATCACTATTTATTCAAAATAGGTCGATGACAACCTAAATACCTTAGAAAGGTTTTTGAAAGGTGTAAAGAATTTGGATTTTCCCTCAATCTAAAGAAGTGTATATTTGCAGTTCATGAAGGGAAACTACTAGGACACATAGTTTCAAAATAAGGTCTTACAATAGATCTAGAGAGAGTAAGTGATATCTCTTTATTAGCACTTCCAATCCATAAAAAGGGGTCAACTTCGTAAGGAGGTTCATTCTAAATTTTGCCTCCATGGCCAAACCCCTTAATTATATGCTTAAAAAGGGGGTTAGTTTTAGCTGGACAAAGGAAGGAAAAGACAGTTTTGAAGCCATCAAGTAGGCTAGTTCTCAAGAACTTACCCTTGTAAACCCTAACTATGAGAATGATTTCATTCTCTATGATTTTGGAAGAGAGGGCAGTGTATCATCTATTCTAACCTAAAAAAATGAAAAATAGTTAGAGAAGATATAACCTTTTTTAGTTAATCCTTGAAGGATTATGAAGAAATGTGTAGTTTTTTCGAGAAGCAAGTATATGCAGTAATAGAAAATCTCAAAACATTTAGGCACATGCTCTCAAATTACAAAATTCATTTAATGGTTAGTCACCAAAGCGTCAAGGAGTTCTTGTTAAGCCAAAAAAATAAATGAAAAGAGGTGCTTTAGATCATGAAAGTAATGGAATATGACATGATCATCAAAATAAATAAGCTTGTAAGAGGAAAAGGCTTATATGAGCAACTTGAATATGATATTAAAACTATTGATGTAGTATACATTTAATAAGAATTCTGGCCAATTACTTTATATCTACTCAACAACTAGATCAATGACATGACTACCTTCTTACAAATTGGTGAATACCCACATGAGCTCTAGCAGTCCAAAAAGAGGTACTTCAGGTTCCAATCTATTCCTTGTGCTTAAGGAGTTTCATAATGGCTCATCGAGTGGCCATTTCTTTGTAAGGACTACCACCATCAAAATAATTAGGGCAAGACACTATTATCTTGAACTATTCAAATATGTGCATAAATGGGTGAAAAACTATGAGAAATATGCCTACTTTATAAGCAATAAAATATTAGTAACTCTCCCTCTCAAACCAATCTGACTTGACTAGCCATTTTCTTAGTGGGGATTGGATTTCATTGTTATGATAAATCCATCATCAAGTCCCAGCTACAAATGGGTCCTTACAACAACTGATTATTTCATGAGATAGACTAAAGCGGTTATATTGGAAGATGCCACAAAAGCATCTATCTTGGAATTCATGGATGGCATTGTCACTAGATTTGGTGTTCCTTATACCAATATATTAGATAATGCCAAAACATTTATGGTCACTCAAGTGAGTGAATGGGTAGTAAAACATAATGTCTACCTAAAGACCTCATCCAATTATTACCCACAAGGTAATGGCTTGGTGGAATCCACTAACAAAAATCTCATAAGGATTATTAAAAGGACAATGGAGGATAGCCATAAGACATGGCATGCCAAGTTAAAATCAACACTTTGGGCCAAAAAGATCACTCCTAAGATATCTATCGGAAATTCTCCATTTATGCTGGTTTATGAAAGGGAAGCTAGACTTCTATTGTCAATAGAGTTACCATCTTTGGAGCTCAATCATCAGTTGGAATTGATTTAAAATGATACAATGACCATGTAGTTGGTAGAACTCATGGATCTATAAGAAATTAAGAGCCATTCAATGCAAGTTATAGAAGCAAATCAGACTCAAATAAAGAGAAATTTTGACAAAAAATCATCTAACAAGAGCTTCAACAAAGGAGACATGGTTCTGAAATGGGATGCTGAAAGAGCCAAGCAAGGCAAGCATACAAAGTTTGATGTAATATGGAGTGGTCCATATATCATAACTCAATGTAAATGAGCCAATGCATTCTAACTATCCAAGCTTGATGGATCAGAACTACCCATCCTAGTCAATGGGATATACCTCAAAGCTTAAATCTAAAGTAGGAATTATTTCCAAACATTGTATATATTAGGTTTAGTTGGTTTCTCCAAATAAGTGCTTTCACACAAGTTTGAAACTCATTATTAGTTTTATTTCCATTTTGTTTTCTCTATTTTTTTCTTGTTTAGGCAATTTCCAATTTTGTTTCTTCTCAAGGTAGAGTGTGTTAAACTTAAAATGACTTCATTCCCAATGAACTAGAAGCCTATTGGGAAGAAATTGACTAGCAGGAAATCACCCTATAGATGTCACCAAAAATATCAAAACACCTTATACCCTAAGGGAAACCCATAATTTTTATGAGAAAAGGCTTTAAAAGTGACCTAAATACCTTTTGCCAAGAGTAAAGCAGAAACTGGAGATTTTTGTATAGTTTACAACTTTGCAAAGTTATAAAATGCACCCAAACCTATGCTTTCCCACTTACCTAATGCTTAGAGGAAATCAAAACTCACATTACACTTTATAACTTTCAAGTTAAAAAATGCAATCATAACTCCACTTTTAGCTCTTGATATTAGTGAGAATCAGAACTAAGGTTAAACTTTTCAAAGTTGCAAAGTGCAACATGAACTCTAATTTCTATCATTCACCACTACCCCATAAGAATTAGCACTCCCACTATAGTATGCAACTTTTCAAAGTTACAAAGTATAACCAAGATCCCACTACCTGCATCCATAGTATTTCTTACCTCTAAAAAACCCCCTCAGTGGAAAGCAGAGATTAAAAAAATATATAATTTCTCAAGTTACAAAATTGTAAAGTGATTCTAATGACCCACCTTCCTGTTGTTCATCCATCTACCACTATACTTAGAATTTATTGCATGGTTTATTAATATATAATTAAGTTTTTTACGTCATTGTTAATATTGTAAATTAAATCTAGATATCTATTGTCAAAGTGATATCATGATCCAAAGCTCTATATCCAAGCAATGCCATGAACCAGACCTCCATCTCCAAGTAATACAAATTCCATGCACAAAATTCACCATTACCAACCCCTACATGTACAAACATGGTATTTTTCTAGGTCACTCACATTTCCTTCAATCGATGCCATTGTTCTTCTTAGCAAATCATAGGTTTCTTTTCTCATACCTAGGGTTTTATCTTAGAGTTTGTTATTATTTTACCTTATTTCTCATGTTTTCCATTCCTTTTAATATTGTGCAGTCTTGTTGTTAAAGATTCATCTAGGTACTTTTCATACTTAGGGTTTTTAATAAATCTAGGGTTTTTCTCAAAACTGATAAAATCTAGAATATTCCCAAAATATCTTCTACATAAATTCTGATATAAATCTCTCTTGCTATTGCAAGATCAAAATCCATGTATATTTCAGTTGTAGAAACACATAAAAACCCTGGTAGAGATTACCCTTAATTTAACAACTCTAAGATCCCATTGGAAATCTGACTTGCCTTTGCAAACCATTTTTCCTATCAAACATTTTGTCAGACTTTGCAAGCTAAAACCTTGTAATTGAAAATTAAAATTTCATCAACTTCAATCAGAATTTCCAACTACTATTACACATTATATCTCCATTAAGATTTTTAATTGCAAACACATAATAAAACCCTGCCAAGTTTAAAGCAAAGAAATAGTCTGCAATTAAAATTCCAAACCCTAGCCAACTCTATAGTTGGTTTTCCCACACCAATTTACCTAGTGTACATATTTGGAAAAGAGATGAAGTTCAAGTCAAAGAGACGTGGTGTTCCATCCATCCTAGATTCAAACACCAATGAGATAACTGACAAAGATCTAGGTCATGTAGAGAGGATTACAAATCAAGTTAGTCAAACATTAGTTAAGAAATCATGAAAAATGCATTAAAGACATAACAAAACTTAGCCTATTTATTCATGTGGGAATTACAAAAGATAAAAAGAAACAAAATGAAAGAAAAAAACATCATATTACCTTCCCAAATGGATTCACCATACCCATGTATCTCAGAAGCATGTTCTCCCTTGATTAAGCATCCTTGTCTTTGTCAACAAAGGTGGCAAACTCCTCCAATGTCTCAAGAATACTCTATAAAACCTAGGCTCATGATTTGGAATAAAAAACTAGCCTATGAATGAAGCTCAAAAACAAAATCAATGATCAAATGCAAAGGATTGTGGAAACAATTTAACATTATAACTTTACAATATTCAAGTTTAAAATTCATGTCCATGGCCTCTCTATTTATATATTTTTCAGATTGATCAGGATCAACCTTGACCGTCCATCTCAAGATTGAGATGTGTGGCCATGAATTAAAATCATAAATATTCTCGAGATAAATAAGCATTAAAGAGGCATGGGAGGCATTAACTAGGCATGGGTGACCTATAATCTTGATATTTTATGCACTTATAACTTGATGGATGCCACCCCATAGATGATGTCACTAGGTGATATAGATATTCAAAATCAATTTCTAATAATGAGATATTCAAAAAAATCTATGAAATTCTTACTTAAGTTGTTTGTTGGGTGCATGATTTCCTTCATTTAATTAACTTTCTGTTGATGTCATATTTAACCAGGGCTGTGTCTAAAGCTATATGCAACAAGAGGAATTGTAACGATTTAGTAATTGAATGGGTATTTGTATATTTTTGTTTTGGAGATTTTTTAATGTCTTAATGATTTCTTTATCAAAATTTTATTGGAATCAAACTATGCAAATCTACTAGAAATAAACACACGTTGTAAAAATAAAATTGATTGCTGGAAATAAACACATGTTGCAGAAATGAAATTGATTGTTAGAAATAAATACACGTTGCAAGAATGAAATTGATTGTTGGAAACAAACACATGTTGTAGGAATGAAATTGATTGCTGGAAACAAATACACATTGTAGGAATGAAAATTTAATCTAAAAATCCTGTAGGAACAAATTTACAACAAATCTTAACTTTAAAGAGTTGGAAGCATTTATAAATTAACATAGTTACCTATTTACTTTTGTGAATAGAAATATAAATATCGACAAAATAAAGATCCTGGTTCTTTGGAGGAGTGGGCCCTTGCTCCACTTAGAACAGGATTTGAATAATTCAATTTAATTTCAAAATAGGAATGACTATTTCATTGATAAAATGTTCTGTATTACAAATGTACTAAGCTATCTTTTTTTCTCTATTCCTCTATATCTCTATCCATATATATTTTTACTAAATTCCCAGGTTTGTATATATAGATGCTTTGATGGCTGTAACTGTTTCATAGATACGATGGAACTGAATCATGCTTGGAATAGATGCTGAATCAAGATGTGGATGGATGTCTAGCTGTGTGATAATTATCTTGATTCTGTTAGTTCAAAAAATCAAGAATTTGTTCCTGATTTAATGGGATCATTGATCTTGATAGATCACCAGCCAGAATAGATCCTCATCAGTTCCATTTTTAGCTACAAAAGTTTTGGAGCTAAGTCCAAAAATGCAACAACCTAAAATAGTATGGTGGAGTTGTGGAACTATGATGGTTTCAGAATAGATTCTGCAAGTTTCGGAATTAACTATGATAATTTCATAATAGATTCTATAGGTTTTAGAACTAATCATAATTGAGTCCAATGCTTCCAAAAACATGCAATCTACTTCATATTTGTTCTTTAGCCTAATGATGACCTATTTTATTGCAAAACTAAAAAAATTCAACACACTTGTTAGGATTTATAGATCTTTTAAAATGTTAGAATCACAATCAACAAAAGATGGATAATCACATCCTAACTCATCTCAGAGCAAAATATAAGTTACAAAATGCAATCAAACTTAATAGAAAGAGAGAGTAAGATGAGGTCATTTATTATACATTTATTAAGCATATCTTGGCCTCATCATTTCCCCCATACTTATTTGTAAGTCCCTTTACAAACTTCATTCTTCAAATTCAGGATTGTATATTCTGCATTCCATTTGATTGCTCAGATCAAATCGCTAAAACTGAATCTCCCAATGCTTTGACTCAGAAGTATTATACCCTGCTCCTACTTCTAATTTTATTTTCCATTCCTCAAACTAAGTGGGATGTTGAGGTTCTCTATTTTTCCAAGGAGATATGGGGGTGAGAAGTAGAGGTGGCCTTGTTCGCATTCCTATCCATATGCTCAGGGGAGTTTCATTGATCCAGAGAATTATTGTGCATAAAGCTTTTGCCCTTTCTAAACTCAAAATCAAATTTGAAGGGGATATTACTTCCCTTATTTTCAATGCCACCAAGAGAAATTCCCATCTTTTTAAACATGCATCATAGATATTATCAAAATTTAACCTTTCATAAGCGGTGAAGACATCCATGCTTTGTTGTAAACTGAAAAGATAAGGTCCCTTGAATTTATCATTAAATGCATGGGATTAGAAATATGTAGCAAAGGTGGATGGATTACCATAATGAATTCTCATACAGAGACCAGATGAACTAGCCTTTAACCAATGCTCTGACTCCCTTTCTTTCCATGCAATCTAATTTTGAAGAGCAGAGACAAATACGTTAAGCTAGCTTTCTCCTACATACAAATTGATCATAAAACTTGTATTTATTTCTAACATAAAATTGCAGAGGTAAAATTCACAAAGAAGATTTTTTTGTTCTATATTAGCTAAGGAGTAGGTGGCCAAGAAATCAACTTCATCTTTAATTTCATGTGGAAGGACACATGCTATCCTTGCCAACTGTCAGCGAATGAATTATTTCTCTAAAAACATGATATAAATAGGAGGTCTTCTGCATGCAAGCAACTTCTCACTCATCATACAAACTATTTGTATTTTCACAAGACATTTATACTTATCATTTTCCTCCTTGTAAAATTTGTCTTCCCATTCTTTCCTTGCTTACTCTTCTTCTGCCCGTTTTCCTTTCAAGTCTGTATTGGATGCTTTGATTTCACTGAGTTCTCTACATGTGTCATCCCATAACTACTTGAGTGGCAAATAAGTCAATTCAATCTATGCAGAGACTATTTAAACAGAGGTCTATCTTGTACATTTTCCCTCATTCTCTATTAGTTGCCTTTTAGTTTCTACTAATTCCTCATTCTTGCATATGAACTAGTTTGTTAATTCTGCAAGGAGCATTTCCTTTTGTTTTAACTTAAGTTTGAGGAAATTCAATTCCTGATCCTTTTCCTTGATAATGAGTTCTACTCTAGATAGAAATAGAGTCTGTTTAATCTATTGGTTTTGTTCTTTTTTTGAAAGTTCTTGAGGAGTTAGGCATTCCTCTTCCACCATAGGGGACTTCCCTTTCCTTCTCCAAGATGTCTGTTCATCTTTTGCATGTGATGGTGTTGCAGTCTCACCCATTTCTTGGAAAATTAGCTCCTCAAATATTTCTTCTTCTTTTTCCTTTTCTACTTGGCTTGGTCTAGGAGGAGTCATAGCCATGCTACCCAAAATATCAGCAGCTTTAGTTTCTAGCCTTTCTTGTTCTTCTAGCTCCTCTGAACTTTCTTTAGACTTTTTATGACATTTTCTTTCTTGAGGAGCCTCAAAATATGTAGGCATAGGTCTCCTCTTAGAACATCTTCTGGTTTTCACCTTTTGTTCAGGCCTAGGTGAACTATCATTGTCAAAGACATGTACCAGTTCTTCTATAGCCTCAGCAGAAGAAGAAATGGCTTGAGAAAGTATAGTAGGGTCTGTAATTTTAATTTTTCTTCCAAATTTTATTCTTGTTGGTATTTCCTCTTCCCTTAATCTTTTTTTTCTTCAGCAATGGTAGTAGTTTTCAAATGAACTGAAGGAGCAGGAGGAGTTGCTATTATTCTTCTGGGAATACCAAGTTTTTGTCTAAATTTGCCAAGAATTTTGTCCCAATTTTCTTCCCCATTTTTTTGGAAAGGAAATAGTGTTGGCATACCAAATTCACTAACCCATGATGTATGATTGTTCCTACACTCCAAGAATACATCTGGGTCATGGTATAGATGGAGTCAAAAAGAAACCCTAGGAGGTTTACTATATACTCTAGTTTTTCAGCTCCATATCTAAGGTGTATAAGGATTTATAAGACTTCTTTACCTACTGTCCCAAATTGTTCATCACAGGTTAAATATTTAACTATCTAGAATGCTACTTTGTTAAAGGGTTTAGGCAAGCTGGCCCTCTTAACTCCTTTGATGATTTGTTTTATATTATAAATATATTAGGGTTCAACTTCCCCTTCTTTCAACAAGGTTTCAACCAAGTCTTTCAATGTTCCTTTGATAGGGTTTGGGACATGCATTATAGGTATTCCAAACATCTCACTTATGATATTCATAGAAAAAGGAATGAAAACTTTCCTAACCTTTGTCCTTGTTTGCTCTAAATTAATAATAAATTCTCTTACCAGTTCATCATTGTATTTAAAAAATTTCCTCAGAAACTTCAGCCATCTTGTCTGTTGAAAGATATTTGCTACTTCTTCATCTACAAAGAGTTGGGTATCATTGTCTAGTTTTGACTTCTTTTTGATTCCCATGATTCATTCTTTTTTCTTTTTATTGCTTTTAAATCTTTCACAGGTGAGCTGAAATTTGGTTTTTTGTATCGGCAAAACTAATGATTATGGCTATGGAACTAGTGGATTTAGTTGCTGGTTTGACAAATTTAGTTGCAGAATTACTGTACTTAGCTATAAAACTACTCTACTTAACTGTGAAACTGATAGATTTAGTAGCTTCAATCATAAAAATGATTCTTTATGTTTATCTGCCAACTCTTTCCATCATCAATATCCTTCTCATGATTATGCACATTTAACCATGATGTATAATAGATGACTCATCATACTAATCTTTCTAAATCAAGTCTAATCACACATGCAAATTTTCATTAAACCTTTAACAAGTTAAAAACATAATTACCATCCTTGATGATGTAATCCCTCCGTCATGCAGACACATCATCCCTGAAAAATTGTTAGAAAATAATTAGAATTCAAAAAAGTTTTATTTGAATTAGCCAAGATCAACCGTCATCACTTATTTTCAATTGATCTCTATTATTTATTTATTTTATTTTTTGGGGAAGATAATGTCATTTACTGGTTTCCATTCTCTTCCCTTTATTCTGTATCTTTTCCTCTGATTATTTGATCATTTTAGAAGAATTGGGTTCTTGCATATGATCAAATTCTTTGTTTGCTTCAATCTACTTCAAGAATTCATCCTTAGTAGGAGGCTTCTTATAAAGTGTTATCCTGTGTCCATTGACCAAGAGTATTCTTCTGCTCCCATCAATGGGAAGTAACTAGATAGAACCATTGTCAAATATATGCTTAATCTAATAAGGTCCCAACCATCTGGTTCTTAATTTACCTTTGAATTGTTGATACTTATAATCAAATAGCAATGCCCAATCTCCTACTTTGAATTATCTTTCCTTGATATGTGAATCATGCCATTACTTTCTTTGACCTTGGATTGTCTATGTTTGGTGAAGTGCTTCCATTCCAAATTCATTGAGTTGAAGGATTCACTCCTTTTGAGCTACATCCAATTCAATTCTCACCTTAACTATTGTCCTCAATGTCTGTAGTTCAAACTCAATAGGCAACAAGGGATTTTTCCCATAGACTATCTCATATGGTGAAAACCTTGTTGTGATTTTCTAAGTTGTATTGCAATCCTAGACAACTTCAGGTAGTCTTTTTACCCAATCTCTTCTTTTAGCTTTAACTATTTTAGTGAGGATGTTTTCTACTTTTCTATTTGTTACTTCAACTTGTCCATTTTCTTGCGGGTGATAAGGAGATGACTCCTTATGATTGATTTGATAATACATTGTGAAAGCCTAGATCATATTGGACATAAATTGTGGTCTCTGGTCTGAAATTAAGCTTTTTGGTGCACCAAACTTTACCATAATTTTGTGCCAAAAAAATCAGCAATTTCTTCTTCAGTGGCATTTGTTAAAGCCTGCACTTCTGCCCATTTTGTTACATAATTAGTACACACAAGAATATATTATTTTCCTTGTGAAGGAGGATTAAAAGGTCCAACAAAATCCAATTCCCTTCTCTCAAATGGTTCAATCACTACTTGTGGTTGCAGAGGCATTTCATTGGTAATGGTTGGTTGTCCCATCCTTTGACAAAGGTCACACCACCTGATATATCTCTTCACATCTTTGTACAAAGATGGCCAATAGTAACCAGTGCTAAGTATCTTGTGAACTATTCTTTTCACTGAATAGTGTCCTCCACTTGGTTCATCATGACATGCCCAGAGGATGTCAAAAATTTCATCTTCTCTTACACACCTATGTAAAACTAAATTAGGACCACATTTAAATAGCATTTCATTTAACCATTTGAACTGTGCACTAGTTTTGATTAATTTTTTTTTTAATTTTTTAGTGAAAGAAAAAGGAAACTTCCTTGTTGTAAGATAATTTTCCATGTTAGCAAACCATGGTGTGTTAGCTGAAATAATGAACAATTGTTCATATGGAAAGTCATCCTTAACTGGATCATGCTCCCCTGTACTGGTCAATCTTAAAAAAAAATTAGCCACCACATTAGATTTGCTTGGATTATCCACAATGGTAATATCAAATTCTTATAGAAGTAATGACCATCTAATTATTCTACCTCCAACCACAGGTTTGTTCATTAAATATTTAATTGCTAAGTGATCTGTATGTACAAATATCTTGTACCCTGTAATGTAATGTCTAAATTTATTGATTGCATAGATCACAGTCATAAATTATTTTTTAGTGGTAGTATAATTTCTTTCAGTGGTAGTAATATTTTTACTGAGATAGTAAATAGCATACATTCTTCTTTCTTCATCTCTTTGTCCCAAAACTGCACCAATTGAGGTATTTGAGGCATCAATTTGGATGTGAAAATGTTTCTCCCAATTAGGTCCTTGCAATATTGGGGCAGTTACTAATTTCTCTTTAATTTCTTCAAAAGCATGTTGACACTGTTCATCCCAAAGAAATTCACAGTCCTTGGTAAGCAATTTAAATATGGGGCAACAATTTTACTAAAATCCTTGATAAAATGCCTATAGTATCTAGCATGTCCTAAGAATGATTTGATATCTGTAGGATTTTGAGGAATATGCAAATCTGAGATAATCTTGATTTTGTTTTGATCAACCTAAATTTCTCTTTTTGAAATATGGTGCCCTAATACAATCCCTTCATCAACCATCATCAAGTATTTCCCATGACTAAGAGATAAGTGATGTTGTTCACATCTTGTTAATATTCTATCCAAAATTTTTAAGTTATCATCAAATGTATCTCCATACATAGTAAAGTCATCCATGTATACCTCCACACAGTCATTTGTTAGATCTGCAAAAATTGCTAATATAGCTCTTTGAAAGGTTGCTAGAGTATTATAGTCTGAATAGCAATACCCTGTAAGCAAAGGTACCCCATGGACAAGTAAATGTAGTTTTGTCTTGATCCTCAGTAGCAATTTTGATTTGATTGTATCCACTAAATCCATCCAAGAAGGAAAAGTACTATTTACCTGAAATATTGTCTAAGACTTGATCTATGAATGGTAAGGGAAAATAATCTCTCAAGGTGGCTTTGTTCAGTTCCCTATAGTAAAAAAAAATTCTTCATTTTTTGTTCTTTTTAAGAACAATTACAAGAGGAGACACCCACTGGCTATCTGAGATAGGGTAGATAAAACATACTTGTAATAGTTTTTCAATTTTTTGTTTGACTATATCCCTTAAGGTTGGATTAATCCTTCTCTGAGGTTGCCTAACTGGCCTAATATTTTCAATATAAATGTGATGGGTGAAGATACTTGGATGAATTCCTTTCACATCTCTATAGTCCCAAGTAAACACTTTAGTATGATTCTTCAGAACATCAAATAGTTTGACTTATTCATCATTCTTTAACCAGCTATTAATATTCAAAAAATTTCCTGGTTGAATCTCAATGTGTTTGGTTCTAGGATATGATGAATTGATTTATTGAAAGGGTTCCATTAAGGTGTTTAGTGGACAGGCATGTGGTAACAATATATGATATGTAGCAATATCTCTAAAAGTTCTTAGAGGCAAAATGCTAGAAAAAGGACAACATGAAGAGTTATGATACTTATCTTGTTGTAGGTCAAACTCATCATTACTTCTATTTTCCAAAAATTCTTCACCATCTCCTAATATCTGTAAAGTTGATGCTACAGATCCTTCCTCTCCCCAAGAGAAACCACATTCCTCCAAAGTGAAGTTATCTTCACTTGCAAAGAATTAGTGTAGTTTCAGAACTAACTATGATGGTTTCAAAACTAACTGTGATGGTTCTAAAACTAACTAAGATGGTTCTAGAACTAATCCTAACTGCTCTAATGATGATTGATGTTCATTTAATGAAAGATTAACCATACCATCTATTTCCCATACATGATCCTGCAATGTTATCATAGCCAAAGAAGACAAATTTTGCTCATTAATATTAGGATTATCAACCTCTAATTTCACTTGATTATCAATAAAAGGTCATGCAGATGGATATAATGAAATTTGCTTAGAATTTTTACCATTTGAAATAGTCATATCACCTAACTTGTAATCAATTAAGGCAACAACTGTAGCTAACCATGGTCGCTCCAAAATAATAGGATAACCAAGTGTTTTACCTTTTGGCTGCAACATAAGTAAGTCAATTGGATATTCTCATGATTCCACCATTACTACCACATCTTCAATAACTCCTAGTTTTACTACAGACTAATTTGCCATCTGCAATATGGTATTAGTAGGTTGTATCCTATTAATGGTAATGTTTTCAAAGTATCCACTGTCATTACATTGATAGCTATGCCCAAATCAATCACAATGTTATGTATATCCTTATTCCCTATAAAAACAAAAATAATAGGGCTTTTAGGATCTCCATATTTAGGTAGTAGGAGTTTTTCTGCTAATAAATCAGCAAGTTTTTTGTCTAGATGAATAGTCTTGGGGTACTGATTCTTTCTTTCAGATTTTTTAAAACATGACAATTTGATTAACTTGTTCAACTTTGGAATATCCTTAATTGCTTGTAACAATGGTATTTCAATATTCAATCTTCTTAGTTCCTGAACCAATTCAAATTCCTTAAGTTCTATGGTTTCTTTAAGTCTTTCTGAAAATAGAATCTCACTAGAATTCTTTTCTATTTCCTTATCTTTTTCTTTGTCATCTTCCTTAGGTGTAACTGTGCTAGGGGTTTTAGCTTCTTCTGTCAGCTTAGTGATTATAATAGGTGAACTGCTAACTATTTTGCTAGATCTGGTTTGAATGTTTTTACAATCCATTATATTTAAATCAATTGATTTTTCTAGTTCAATTTCATATACAAGAGTTGTTTGTTTGTTTCTTGGGTTTGCTACTAGTTGTGTTGGCATTTGGATTTGGACTATATTTTAAATCTATAGATTTTGTGCTAGAGGTCCCATTATGGCTTGTTGGTTCTGATTTGAATATGTTTTTTCTTGCACATAATTGCTAGGGCTCCATCTAGGTTGTGGCCAAGCATAAGGATTCCCTTGACCAGCCCAAGGTTGTTGATGTCCTTGATTATTTCAAGATTGACTTGCCCAATCTTGAGGATGCCATGTGGGTTGAAGGGCCCAAGGTGGATGTCCCCAACTTTGTGGTACTGTTTGAGCTACTCATGGCATCATCCAGGGATTAGGAGCTAGTCTTGGTATAAAATGTCCTTGATTAAGTTGTCTTTGAATAAAATTTAATTCTTCTATGGTAGATGATGTATTGGTTTATTTGAGATGATTTTTTATGAGTGGAATAAGAGAAAAATCATGAGTATCATGTTTTTTAGATTCACAGACAAGACATACTTCTATTTTATCCAAAGGACATTCCTGTATTGCATGCTTCTTCCTGGATCTAGGACAATACATGGCTAATGGTTCAATTTGGGAATTTGTTTTAGCTTTCAATCCATCCATGGTGGAGGTTAATTGAATTAATATATCTATTTTAAAGTTTTCCAATTCATCCATCGATTTATTCATATCCAGATTTAAATTTTTAACCATTTTCCCTTTTCTAGGTCCACCCCTTGTTCTTGAATAGTTTCTATAAATTTATATGATTTCGTCCATTCTTAATTGAGAAATATTTCCTCTACCAATTAAATCAAGGGTTTCCCTAGATTCATCATCCAGTCCTTTGAGAAAAATGGTTTTATTTAAATCTTCTTGAAGTACAAATCCACATCTTTTACTCACAAAGAGGAATATGTCCAAATAATCCTCCATATTTTTGTCTTTTACCTGTTTGATTTAGAAAAATTATTTCTTTCAATTTCTTCCTCTACAATAATATTGATATTTGTCTAAGAAGACAATTTCCATTTGTTCCCAATTGGTAATATAATTAGATGTTAATCCCATAAACCACCTCATTATTGCATCCTTTAGGGTAGATGGAAACAACTTCAGTTTTTGATTATTTGTCTTGTAATCATAAGTCTGACATAGTACTTTAAATTCAAATAGAAATTGGTTGGGATTCTTAGATGACATTCCTCTAAATGTGGGCAAGTGTGCAGGTAAAATGTTTTTCATAGTGGTTTCATCATCCTCGATATGAATGGGATAGGTAAAGGTTCTCTCAGGTTCTCTTCCAGCTTCTCATTCCATCTCTCTGGTATTTTCTAATCCTTTCTCCCAATCAATGTGGTATGTTTTGGGGATGGTGAAAAGTCAGGAGTAGGGGGTTGACTACTCAATTGAGAATCAAAACTTTCCTTCAATGGATCTTGATAAATAATCCTCCTTCTTAAGGTTTTACTTGGTTCTGGTGACTGATCCAAAAATTCCAAAGATGGAAATTTTGCTTCTTGTCTTGTAAGAGATAATGGTGCTTCCAATTCTTGCTCAACGTCCTTTCTTAAACTAGAGGATGATAGAATTTCTTGTTCAGATATTTTGGGGAGAAATCTTCCCTTGGAATCTCGTGATCTACTTTAAATTAGGAAAAATCTCTTTAATTACTAAATGAATGATTTTTGCTCTTATTGACACTTAATTAGAAAATTCTAACTAGTGTTCCCTGGCAATGGCACCAAAAATGTTGAGTGTCATCATTCCCTTCATTTAATCAACTTTATGTTGATGTCATATTTAACCAGTGCTGTGTCTAAAGCTATATGCAACAAGAGAAATCGTAATGATTTAGTAATTGAATGGGTATTTGTATATTTTTATTTTGGGGGGTTTTTAATGTCTTAATGATTTCTTGATCAAAACCTTATTGGAATCAAACTATGCAAATCTACTGAAAATAAATACACGTTGTAGAAATAAAATTGATTGCTGGAAATAAACACACGTTGCAAAAATGAAATTGATTGCTAGAAATAAATACACATTGCAGGAATGAAATTGATTGTTGGAAACAAACACATGTTACAGGAATGAAATTGATTGCTGGAAATAAATACACTTTGCAGGAATGAAAATTTAATCTAAAACCCCTGCAAGAACAAATTTATAACAAATCTTAACTTTAAAGAGTTGGAAGCATTTATAAATTTAACAGAGTTACCTATTTACTTTTACGAATAGAAATATAAATACTGATAAAATGAATATCTTGGTTCTTTGGAGGAGTGGGCCCTTGCTCCGCCTAGAACAAGATTTGAACAATTCAATTTGCTTTCAAAATAGGAATGGCTATTTCATTGATAAAATATTCTATATTACAAATATACTAAGCTATTTTTTTTCTCTATTCTTCTATATCTCTATCCATATATATTTTTACTAAATTCCCAGGTTTGTATATATAGATGCTTTGATGGTTGTAACTATTTCATAGATACGATGGAACTGAATCATGCCCGGAATAGATGTTGAATCAAGATGTGGCTGGATGTCTTGCTGTGTGATAATTGTCTTGATTCTATCAGTTTAGAAAATTAGGAATCTATTCTTGATTTAATGGGATCATTGATCTTGACAAATCACTGGCCAGAATAGATCCTCATCAGTTCTATTTTTAGCCGCAAAAGTTTTAAAGCTTATCTGAAAGAGTACCAGAGCTAAATCTAGAGTTCCATAGCTAAATCTAAAAATACAACTTGAAATAGTATGGTGGAGTTTTAGAACTAACTGTGATGGTTGCAAAATAGATTTTGTAGGTTTTAGAACTAACTGTGATGATTCTAAAACAGATTCTGCAAGTTCTGAAACTAATCTAAATTGAGTCCAATGCTTCCAAAAACATGCAATCCACTTCATATTTATTCTTTAGCCTAATGATGACCTATTTTATTACAAAACTAAAATTTTCCAATACACTTGTTAGGAATTACAGGTCTTTTAAAATGTTATAATCACAACAAACAAAAGATGGATAATCACATCCTAACTCATCTCAAATCAAAATAAAAGTTACAAAATGCAATCAAATTTAATAGAAAGAGAGAGTAAGATGAGGTCATTTATTATACATTTATTGGGCATATCCTAGCCTCATCATTGTTAAACTAGATTAATTAGCTTAAGTTTAACCAAGTTTAGTGCAATTCTTTGGAAATCGGTGCACAATTAATCAAAATAGTTAGATAGTCATATTACTAGATCATAATTTGACTGGAGAGGAACTAGAAGGTGATGTTAGATGTGTTGGAGTTGTATTCCTATTTAATATGTTTCCAACACCAAATAATAAGGGTATGTGATGTGTACCAATGAATTTAGAAGAAAAGAGTGATCTAAAGCATTAAATGGTGCAATTGTCATTTTGACTCGAAATGATCTGATCAAAGTTAGTTGGCCTATAAAATGTACTGCCTTATTTAGGGATACTTTGACCTAAATTAGAATTTTTAAGTGAAAAGTTTGAACTATTTAGGGCATTTTATGGATTTTGACGTAAAATATGCATTTGAGTGTAATTCGAGTAAGATTGATAATTTCAACACAAATGGTGTTCGAAATTGGATGTCTATATTTTCCCCCTATTTGAGAAGGTATAGCGAGACATTTAGGTGAAGTGACATCTTTAAAAATAAAATATTTGTCAAAAAAAATTGGAACAGACTCATGATTCCCCCTTGAGAGGACATACTAGGATGGAAGAAAAGGATAGACTCTCAAAAAAAGAGAGAAAGTGAGAGATTAACCCATGGAATAGATCACATCTAGATGAGCTAATGCTTACACATGTGATTACCATAAATAATCAAAATATAATTAGAGGTACAATAGGCCCCAAAGATATGAGGAATGAGAAATATATAATCCATAAATATAAGGGACACACTTTAAACATACCCAATTTGAGAGTACAAGTTGCATGCTTACGACATTGATCAATCCCGAGACAAGTTGTACACTAAAATATTAGAATCATGGGATTTAATGTGGAGAGCTTGGAATTAAAGGAAAAAAGAGAATGTTTTACTTCAAGAAGGGAAGCACCATTAAAATGGGGTCTCTAAAGAGAATATAATAAGAATTACTTCAATAGAGCAGATTTAATTGTGATAAAATAGTTTTGTCCCAGTAGGAATCTTGATCATTGATAAAGAATAAATAATGATTTGCCCCTATAGAGATGATTGGAATTTGATATTTCTCAGATGTTGCTCCCCAACATGGGTAATTTGCAAGAAAAATAGCTCAAAGATATAACCCAAAATATAGGTTAAAGTGAGCGGGCACAAACGTACATGCGATGGTGTAATGGATTAGAAAGCCATATAAAACCAAGAATATGAGAATGCACAAAGTGATGAGAGAGATAAAAATAAAAATGGAGATAGTCGAGCTAACCTCAATGGAAATTGAGGGATACCTACATAGTTCCATGGACTCATATTCCAACATAAACTTCAAGCCAATGTAGTTCACCCATGTTTGGGAGAGAATGGAATGAAAAATGATGAAACATGACCAAAATTTGATTAGACTCACAATGTATGGAAAGAGATAGACATCTAAGCATAGACAAAGAATCCTATAATTCATGTTACCTAGATGCCTAATTCCATATCATGAGCCTAGGTTTTGCAAAGTAAACAGACAAGGTAGTTTAGCCAAGATAGTCTTGTGTAGCTTTAGACAAGTAAATAGAAACATCTTCTTAGTTCTAGACTGTTGCTACACTATTATAGATAGGTGAATGTAGATACTTCTTTTTTTTACTTCAGGTTGCACATTATTCTATATCACATTTGTTTCTCTTTATTATTTTATCAAGATCCTCACTCTCATCGATTTGCGAGCATCAGCGATTGTAGTTAGCTTAGTTGTCTTATTGGAACCTCTACTCTTAAGACGTGCATTTCCTGGACTAGATGGTCCCACCTTGTGCATATTCTATTCCAAAAACACCAAAAATATTAGAAATACTTTTAAAATACCAAAAACATCATAACATGATCCATAAAAGAACAAAAACATTATCTCATGCTTCTATACATTTATACATTCCCATTCTACCATGTTATGCTCTTGCTATTTTTTAAGCATAAAAACACCAATTCATTTCATCTTGTCCCATGCACTTGCCATTTTACAAGATCATTCTTTCTCATCTCATTAACTTCTTTTTTGCTAAACCATTCTTGTTTATTTGTCATATCTTCCATTTTTTATATAACATTAATCATGCTAGTCTGATCATCATTTTTCTTTTATCTCATTTCCTGGGAGAACTACATTTGGCTTCAATTTCATGTTGGAACATAAATCCATGGAACTATGTAGGTAACATCCACTTTTTTTGTACATCTATTAGTTCGGCCAACCCTTTCCTTTTCTTTTCTTCCCCCATTTCTTCTATCATTGTTCTTTTTTAATTAGGGAACAATTGTTGTGTTATTGTTCTTTGTTATGATGTGGTGGAAATTAACACCTCTACCACACCTGCATGAACATTTGTCTTTAAACCACACCAACTTGGTTTTTTTTCATGTGTGTTTATTTGAGTTCTCTTGGTGTTTTGATTGTGCTCTCACATCTTTTTTTTTTTTTTTTTCTTTTTTTTTTTTTTTATTATTTCTTATCTCATCTTGTTCTTGTGTTTCCTTGATTGTTTTTTTGCTTATCTCTTTCGTGTTTCAAAGCATCTTGATGATTCACATGGATCTTGATTATTTATATCTTGATCCTATGTTATTACATTGTTCTTGGACCATTTTGTTTATTTGATTGTTGTTGGTGTCTTGTTTTTCTATTTGATTTTGCTTTTCTCTTTTGTGTTTCAAAACATCTTGATGATTCACATGGATATCTATTGTTTATATCTTAATCCTATGTTATTACGTTAATCTTGGACCATTTTATTTATTTGATTATTGTTGGTGTCTTGTTTTTCTATTTGATTTCGCTTTTCTCTTTTGTGTTCAAGAATGCTTTGATGGTCTACATGGATCTTGATTATTCATATCTTGGTCTCATATCGTTAAGACATTCTTGCCTTTTTGTTTTTAAACATTTTTATTCTTACTTAAGATCATGTCTTGATTTCAATCTAGGTTCATTTATGTTTATCTTTTTCCTTGTCTTTACTTTTTTGTTTAAATGTAAATCATTGTAACTCTATTTTTGGTCATTGTTTTACCATTATCGTTAGTTTAGATATTCACATTTGAACTAGCTCAGTGCAATTGAAATCTTTTGTCATTCTAAGTTATTCATATTTATGATGTCTAATTTATTTTTCTATAGCAATCACTTTGTGCTCAGGTCTCAATGTCTTAACGTCAACATCAGCTCTGATGAATGATTCTCAAGAACACTTTACAACACCTAGGCTCATGATATGGAACTAGAATTCTAGGTAGCATGCATTTCAAGGTTCTTTCTTTATGCTTAGACATGCATCTCTTTGCATACATTGTAAGTCTAATCAAATTTTGGTCCATTTTCATCATTTCTCATTCTATTCTCTCTCAAACTTGGGTGAACTACATTGGCCTGAAGTTCATGTTGGAACATAAGTCCATGGAACTATGTAGCTAGTGCTCAATTTCTATTGAGGTCAGCTTGGCTATTTCCATTCTTATTTTCATCCCTCATCACTTTATGCATTCTCATATGCTTGGTTTTATATGGCTTTCTAAGCCATTACACCATCACATGTACCTTTGTGCCTACTCACTTTAACATATATTTTTGATTATATCCTTGAGCTATTTTTTCATACCAATTACCCATGTTAAAGCACAATATATGAACCACATCTGAATAAAATCAGCTCTACAAGGTTAAATCATTCTTTATTCTTTATCAATGATCAAAATTTACCCTACTGGGGCAAAACTACTTAATCATGATCAAATCTGCTCTATTAGAGTACTTCTTATTATATTCTCTTTAGAGACCCCATTCTAATGGTGCTTTCCTTCCTGAATTAGAACATTCTCTCTTTTCATCTAATTCCAAGCTCTCCACATTAAATCCCATGATGAAAATATTTAGTGTGCAACTTGTCTCAAGATTGATCAATGTCGTAAGAGCACAACTTGTACTCTCAAATTAGGTACATTTACAATGTGTCCCTTATATTTATGGATTGTATCTTTCCCATTCCCCCTATCTCTGGGGCCTATTATACTTATAATTATATTTTTATCATTGATGGTAATCATGTGTGCAAGCATTAACTCATCTAGATGTGATCTATTCCATGGGTTAACTCCTCACTTTCTCTCTATTTTCAAGTGTCCATCCTTTTCTTCCATCCTAGTATGTCCTCTCAAGGGGGATCATGGGTCTATTCCAATTTCTTCTTAAAAACTCTTTTTTTAAAAATATGTTGCTTCACCTAAATATCTCACTATGCCTTCTCAAATAGGGGTAAAATGTAGACATCTAATTCCTAACACTATTTGTGTTGAAATTGTCAATCTTACTCGAATTTCACTCAAATACACATTTTAAGTCAAAATCCATAAAATGCTTTAAATTATTTGAACTTGTCACTTAAAAGTGCTAGTTTACATCAAAGTATCCATAAATAAGGTAATACATTTTATGAGCCAGCTAACTTTGATTAGATTATTTCAAGTTAAAATGATAATTTTACCATTTAGTGCTCTAGATCACTCTTTTCTTCTAATTCATTAGTACACATCACGTACCTTTGTTATTTCGTGTTGAAAATATTCTAAATGAGAATACAACTCTAACACATCTAACATCGCCTCCCAATTTCTCTCTAGTCAAATTATGACTCAATAATATGACTTTCTGACCATTTTGATTAATTGTACACTAATTTCCAAAGAATTACACTAAACTTAATTAAACTTAAGATAATTATTTCAATTTAAGAGCTTAAATAAGAATTCCATATATCTTTTTTAATATCTTATTATTAGAAATAGATTTTGAATATCTGCATCACCTAGTGACATCATATATGACATGGCATCCATCAAGCTATAAGTGCATAAAATATCAAAATTATGGGTCACCTATGCCTAGTTAATGCCTCCCATGCCTTTTTAATGCTTATTTATCTTGAAGATAATTATGGGTTTAATTTTAAATATTAAGATTATCCATGACCACACATCTCAATCTTGAGATGGATGGTCATGGTTGACCCTGACCAATCTTAAAAATTTATAAATAGAGAGGCCATGGACATGAATTTTAAGCTTGAATATTGTAAAGTTATAATATTAAATTGTTTCCACATTCCTTTGCATTTGATCATTGATTTTGTTTGCAAGCTTAATTGATAGGCTAGTTTAGTGATTTGGAATCATGAGCCTGGGTTTTATGGAGTGTTCTTGAGACATTAGAGGAGTTTGTCACCTTTGTTGACAAAGACAAGTATGCTTGATTAGGGGAGAACATACTTTTGAGCCACATGGGTATGGTGAATCCATTTGGGAATGTACTATGATGTTTGATTTATTTCATTTGTTTTTTATCATCCTTTTTAATTTCCATAGGAATAGATAAGCTTAGTTATTTTTTTATGCATTTTTCATGATTTATGGATTAATTTTTGACTAACTTGCTTTGTAATCCTCTCTACAAGCCACACAGACCTAGCAAACTTTTAGAATATAGTCAGTGCATAATTAAAAATGATTTGCATTATAGCATCTATGATAGCAGTTTGCCCCATATTTTAGCCTTCCCACTCTTAGTACAAAGTCTTAAGCTTGTGCTCACCATGGCTAAAAACTATGATGTTGAAAAGAGGGAAGAAATGAACAATAAATGAGATAAGTTTATAAATCTTGATCCTAATTTTATAGATATTGTGTTCCTGATCCTAGAATATGAAATCTACATATATATTACCCCTAATTCCTCTAAAAATTTCTATGATAATAATAATGCATCTTTTCTATAGGTTTTAAACAAATAATGGCTAAAATCTCTTAGATCTATAGATAAGAATGCCAAATACCTTTGTTAGGATAGAATTCAAGGATGAAGTATTATATATCATTATACTCTTGTACACAATTACAGAGAGCCCAAATATAGAGAATTATTAGGATTGGATGTACCAATATATCTGGGTAATCCATCAAAATAAATAATACATTCAATAGTCCTAGATTATTAGTGACTCCATTCAAAAATAGTTGATGGAGGTTTAAACTATAGGCAAATTTTATATGACTTCCTACCTTGTCTATATTTTATCAAAAGGAATGGCATTCCCAAGATTTAACATAGTGCTTAATCAAATCAATAAAGTTTTTAACTACTATCTTGATCTCACCTTAGATGGGATTAAAAAAAATTCAATAGGTTTAATGATGATTTTATCTATTGCATCATAATCATGTTTAAAAAACAACTAGGTAGGAGAATTTTTTTTTATGCTACAATAATAAAAATTATAAATTGGGGTCATATTTCATTCAATTCCCAACATATACATATATAAGAGTGGATGGTTTTATTGGTTTTCCTTACACCCTACCTAGATATGTAAGTGGAAAATGGGCCTTAAAGTAACTTGTGAGGCAACTAGTGGAAACCCATAAGTTCTTATCAAGTAGGTATAAGATAGGGATCCACTTCCCTATCAATATAGGGAGATACACCTACCCTTCCTTATAAAAGGCCAAATGTACAGATGTAGAGATTATTCAAATGATCTTAATAACTCTTATGTATAAGTTTTATGTCATTTAATGTCAAGGTTGATGTCATTGATGTCACGGTGCATCTGATGAAGATGTATGGTGAGTGATTTGTGAGGTATGAACTTGTGTATAAGATGTGACAAGGAATTCATGTGACAAGAGATAGTTTTAAGGAAATTTATTGTATCTTTATTGAGAGATAATTTTAAGGAAACATAATTATTCTTATAAAGTTTATGTTAATGGTCAATCCAAGGTAAGCATGTTTGAGTACTAATCATTGAGTATAAGGTATCTTGAGAAACCTAGTCATATCATGAGCATGTGCATGATTAGCATGAAAAGGTATGTACATATGCATGATAATATATAAAGATAATTAAATTCACATGATCAAGGTGTATAAACATCAAGGAGTGTTTCAAGGTCAAGTTTTTAAGCTTCAAGTGCTTGAGAAACCTAGTCATGACACTAGTCATAGCATGAAGAGACCCTGTGAAAAGGTATGAATTTGGTGTCTCGATAAGATGGATGCATAGAATAATAGTAATATGAATAAGGTTGTTTGAGAATGCTTATGAGGCTTTAGATCACTCAAGTGAGTCTTAGGGTAAGCCTACATGGGTAAGACCTACAAACCTAGTATGCAACTAAACCACTTCTAGACCCTACTTGGCCTAATGAGGCAACATGAGCTAGGGAAAAGACATATGAAGAATGTTTTACATTATTTTAGTGTGTGATATGTTTTATTAGCATGTATATGAGGTGAAGAGCACATGGAAAGAAACTTGAAGGTCAATTTCAAGGACTAATGTGACTTACAAATCAAGGCCTAGAGTGCAAAGAGAGAAATGGTGACTAGATGAGGTATCAAGATCAATTTCTAAGGAAATAATAATCATGTGAGAATTTTTAGTGGTGTGATAGGTTTTTAAGGTGTGTTGACCAAGTATGAGGTCAAATTTTGCAATAAAAGGAATGAAAAGTGGTTTTGAGGTTTTTTAAGTGCATAAAATGAAGAGTTGTCAACCCAAGAAGAACTTTTAAGTGTTCATTGGCATGTGTAACCTCTAAATAAGAATATAAAATATTCATGGTATGTGGAGAAGGGTCCTATATCAAATTTCAAAGCATTGGTTTTTGGAATGAGGGGTTAAGCTTTATGAACGATCATTAAGATTGAAAGATGGCTTAAACCTTCAAAGAACCCTAATAATGACCCAATGTGAAAGATTTTGTTCTAAAGTGCTCATAATGGTTTGGTATGAATAATTAAGTTATTCAAGTTTGTATTAAACTTTTTTAAGCACCTCTAGGTGTGATTGGTTTGTCAGGTGAGTGAGTGGACCCTACAAGAAATACCTTATTTCTTAGAGATTTATTGTAACAGTCAGAGTTGATCGAGTAAAATTTGTTAAATAGATGAAGGTTGAATATTGAGACTTTTATATTATGTCCATTGTAGTTTATGAGTAGGTTCTAGCTCTTATGTGTGATAAATCGGTCATATAATTTGAACTATCATTAAAAAGCCTAATGGTACAAACAATGAGAAAATAAGGCATAAGTGAGAAGGTGATTAGGGATGTATTATCATAAATTAAGGATTAATACAAGTGCATGAATATGTTTTTAAAGACTTTTAATCATGTTAATATTGGATATAATATTTGGAGATCATTATATATGATGAAAATGTTGCTCATAAGATGCCTTGTCTAGTTCAGATGAGACAGTGAGGTACAAGACTATGAGATTGGTATACAAGACCAATATTACCATTTGACCATATTATGTTTCTATATGAGAGTTTCTTAATGATATAATAAGATCATATACATGCATCATAAGTATTTGAAAATATCTACACATGTGTTGAGGTTTATTATCACCATGACTATGTTTGATGGTAAACTGGTAGATCTAGGTAAGCAATTTTTAGTGATGAGTTGGAGGCTCTTTTCTATAATTTAATGTATCTAATACACATCATGTTTTTGTTTAGTACTCTATGACATAGCCATAATTTTCATAATCTTGGAAGTTAATGTAAGAGGTTGAAATGTTGAAGCCAAAATGGCTTGTTAGGGGGAGTGAAATCCATGAGAGAGAAGGTCAATAAATTGATTTGTAGGACCAATATGTGCCATTAGTACTCATGATTATTTTGTTTGAGGTTTTTATAAGGATGTTTTAAGATATTTTTATGTATTTTAAATCCTTTATTGTGTTCTTTCAAGTGTTGAAAATCAAGTTACTCATGATTAGGTTTTAGAGTGTTTTGGCAGTTCTAACTAGGCTATTTGTAGAGAAGGGTTTGAGTTTTATTTCCATGTATTGAGAAGTATAAAACACATGGAGATGATATTAGTCATTTAACTTATTTATGTATTATTTTTTTCCATGTTTTCTTGGCAAAGTTATGTTTATGCTTCATTTTTTCAAGACAAACATTTTGGGTATGCACAGGCCTAATTGAACAGTACTAATGGTTTGTTTCAAGTAGTGGTTTGAGCTAAAAGGATTTATGAAGCTAAGCTTAACATAGTAAGGATATATTTATTTGGCATATGATATGTTCCTACGATGTAATGTGTTTGAATGTGATTTAAGAAGATCAAAGAGTAACATGTGCTAAGTAGGCTTAATGGGATTAGGTCTCCATGAGACCTAAGGAGAATAAGGCCTAATTGAGGTACATCAGACCTAAAGGTACTAAAAGAAAATTTTATCATTAAAATAATAGGGTAAGGATGTTTGGCCAACTAATAAGGATATGAATAAGGAACTTATATAAATACTAGGCAATTTTAGGCCTATTGTAGTAAGTTTTTAAAAGTTCAAAAGAATAAGATAGCATATTATAGAGTAGAAGGAGGTATTGTAGACCATCATAGGATAAACGATCAATGATTAACATTTGACATAGGTTATGTGTATGAGGATCAAGGTCATATGACCTAGTCAAGTCAAGATAAGGGTTAGTTGAGTGAAGAAGGGTAGAGGCCAATTTGAGAGAGTTAGAAATGTGTGAAGAGATAAAGATAGAGATCATAATATATTGTGTGAGAAACAAAGTGTTCTAAAAGTGATCAAGGGTTTTAGGTGGTTGAGTTTTCATTGATTCATCTAGGGTGTTGGTTCCTCCTTGTAAGTGGATGTTTGTTAAAGCCTAGCTAAGTTGGTGCCTAGCTAGTTGGGGTTGGTGCTCCATGTGAAGTTGGTGCTTTACTAACATTTATGCTTATATGATAAAAATTTAGTCCATTTATATATATCAATAATTTTTCATCTCCTTAAAGTTTTTCCACATATATTTTATATTATCTTGTGTTCTTATGTTTCATATATATATGGATGGTTAGTCATTATTTGATCTACATGCTTGAATAAATGTTCATGAATGCTTAAGTGGAATTTAAGGAAAGGTTTTAAAGACTGATTCACATCCCTCTCTTAGTCATTTTGATTCCAACATTTGGTATCAAAGCATGGTCCTTTCAAGTAGGTCTAAAATCATAAAGGAAGATCTTAGAGGTAAGGATGGCTAGTCAGCAAGCTCAAGGTGGTTCCTCTACTAGTAAGGCTCCATTATTTAATGGATATAGTTATGCCTTTTGGAATGTCAGGATGAAGATATATTTTATGTCTCAAGGTCATGATATTTGGTAGTTAATTGTGGATGGATATAGTGTTCCTCCTATTTCACCAATTGATGCAATAGATAAGAAATCTATCAAAAACAACTCTAAGACAATGAATGCCATTTTTTGTGGAATATCAAAGGCAGAGCTTGTGAAGGTAATGCACTATGAATTAGCTAAAGAGATACGGGACAAATTGAAGACTATCTATGAAGGAGACATGAAGGTGAAGATGGCCAAGTTTCAGACCACCAAAGATAATTTGAAAGCTTAAAGATGAAAACCATTTTATCTTACCTGTTTAAGGTTGATGAAGTTGTCAATGTCATTAGAGGATTGGGAGAAGAAGTGAAATAATCTATAGTAGTTCAAAAAGTGTTGAGATCAAATCCTAAGTTTAAATCTAAGGTATCTATTACAAGCTCAATTTACACTCATACAAGGAGTTCTTCATGATCCCTCCAACTAAACTATAAAATTGAGATAACCCCATGTTCTAAGTCACCTATGGTGGGGTTGAACCTCTAGAGAAGGCTGACTTCCTCTTGATGGATCACCTAAACTAATGCTAATACTAAGAAAAAGGTTAGAAAATAAGAAATAAGTCTCCTAAGAAATCTAACAAGGTGATGCACCAAATAAAAATGAGAAATCACATAAGCATGAAGTAAACACTGAGGAAGCATAAGATAATGCTAGCTCACACATTCTCACAAAACTAGCTAGTTGCATAAGTATTTCATAAGCTAGGTTTAGGAAGCAATGAATGAAGGTAAAGATGAGTTGTAAGACTGACTAAGAGCTTACATCAATGATATAAAGAACACTAACTTAGACTTGCAACTAGCTTGAAGACACCTAGAAATGAGCAGGAAAGGACCATGGACATGGAAGATTCTCCTTCACAATGCCATAGTGCATGAGTTTTTATATACACAATTCATAGGGGAGAGATAGGTAAATAAAATATGTTTTTCTTCAAGAGGTCTTTCACACAAATTTTGACATGGTCTAGCCTTATCAAATGAGAGTCTTTGTTCTTCCAAAATTAGGAGAAAATTAAAATCAAAAGTGAGAGAGTCCTCTTCAAAAATCCAAGAGCCTTTTCAAATGGGAAAGAATGGAGTGATATAGAGAAAGGGGGGAGAGAAAGAAAGAAGAATGCATCAGTCCATGAGTTATCTAAGATCATTAGTTAAACTACTACCTTTTTTAATGAATACCCCACCATCCCTTTTTCAATCAAGACTAATCCATCATGGATAAATTAACTTTTTTGTGTTCCAATAGCCCTGAATCATTTCATTGATTGGGCAACACACTAGAAGATAAGAATTTGTTGAAGATGATGAGCCATGATCTACATTGATGAGGAAAACACTCTAAGGTTTTAAAATGGAAATTAATGATCCAAATACTTTCTCCAACCATGACATCTTCTTTTGCTTTGATCTTCCATGCCACCCTCCACTTGTCATCATTATGAGGACAAAATCCTCATATCTTGAAACTAACAGACATGCTAAGTCCACTTTAGGTGATTGTTTGTCAAGGGTGTGGCCATGTCTAAGGATGAGATGCCCCTCCATTAATTGTAAATATCTACCTTCATTATGAGATTTGAACTCAAGTCTACCATAGGTAAAAACCAATCCAATTTACTGGTTTTCACTTTTTGGAACCTCTCTTCTTGAAGCAAAAGGGGACAAAAGAGCAAAATAAACAACTGTGACCAAGGCACTTGTTGAAGGGAAACACATAGTAGAAAATAAAATGTGCATAAGGCACTTAGAGGAAAGCATGAAAAGCTACTCTAATATATATAGTATGTTATAATAGATGAAAATTATCTTAATAATAGGGATTTAAATGAATTCTATTGACTAGCATGGGTAATACCTCTCCATCCAGTTAAGCAAGCTGAAACCTATTATATTTTTTGCATCCATAGATCAAATAAAGACGACTCCACAAGCTGTCAAACTTGATATGGTTTCCTAGATTGGCCTTATTTGAGTCCCATTTGAGGACTAGGTCCCATTCTCTAAATTCCCTCACTGTAGCTCTCTTGTCAAAGTATTTTTTACCTAAGCTTGATGTGACTCTAATGTCTTCATAGCAAGGTCCCTAGTTTCTTCAATCTCCATGAGCTCTGCCATTCTTACTTCCATAGGTCCACTCCCTATCAACTCAAGTTGATGTGTTAACTACAAGGCATGCATTTTAAGATAAATTGGCAATTTGGCCTCCCTTCCATACACAAGGTCATATGGAGAATTACCAATTGAAATTTTGGGAGTTACTCTATCAGCCCACAGGGTTATCTTAAGCTTTGTGTGCCACACTCTCTGGTTATCTTGCATAGTCCACTTGATGACTCTTATCAAGTTTTTATTTATGAAATCTGTCAATCCATTACCTTAGGGATAGTAATTGGATGATGAAATGAGGTAGATACCCAACTTGAGTGTCCATTCACTTGTCCTCATGCCAAAAAATGCTAAGGCATTATCTAAAATTATTGTAGTTGGGACACCAAACCTAGTGACTATGTTTTTATAGAAGTCAAACATTGTTGTTGTATTAGATTATTTAAGGGAAATTACTTCTACCCACCTAGTGAATTAGTCTATTGCAGTAAGCACCCATTTATGTCCTCCACTAGAGGTTGGATTGATCATTTCTATGAAGTCTAGACCCCACCACATGAAGGGTTACTACACCTAAATTAGTTTGAGGGGAAGAGATGCCAACCTCTATTTACCTATAAAGAGTGCACATTTTGGGCATTTCCTTCTCCATACATAGGCATATTTGATGAGGTTGGGTCATTAATAACTAGCTCTCATCACCTTGGTTATTTTTGTCCTTGGAGCAAAATTGCCTCTTACATGTCCATCATGAAACTGTTCTAAGAGCTTTGTCACTTTATTATCATCAATGAACTTAAGAAGTATTCCATTGAGATCCTTTTCGAATAATATCTCATCAACTAATACAAAAGGTCTAGACTACAGTTTAAAATACCTTATTTTTATTTTGTCTAAACCTAGTGGGAATTATCCTATCATTAATAAATGTGTCATATCTTGGATTTAACTAATTTGAGGTGGAGGTGAATCTGATTGTGAGTTATCCTATGTCACTAAGATAACTTCTTTGTCTTCCTAAAGGTCATCCACCATATGCTCACACAAACATTTTCCTCTTATCAGCTTGGTGAATTTGATATCCACGTCATACTAAATGACCTTGGTAATCCAACTTACCCTTTTCTCATTCAAATATTTATTAAAGATAAATTCCCTAACTCTAAGATGAGACACCATCAAATGAATCTTGTTATTGGAGAGCATTGGCCCAAAATTCTTAAGGCTCGTCAAAGCTTCAAGAACTTGATTTTCTATAAGTGTACCTCACCTCATATCCTTCCAACCCTTGACTAAAAAAGACAATTGGCTACTCAAGTCCTTCGCCACTCTTCTACATTGACATAGCTGATATGTTGTCAACATTAGCAAAGCTATACAATATAAAATCCTTTGAAAAAATAGGATTCATAAATGTGGGTGTCTAGGCAATGGCTTAATAGCCTCAAATTCTTGTTTTCCTTCACTTGACCAAGTAAACACTTGGTTCTTTTTCATCATGGTAGTGATAGGTCTAACCAAGTTTTTAAAACCTGGTATAAATCTTCTCACAAAATTTAGTTTTCCAAAGAAGCTCTAAATTCTCTTCTTCTGCTTAGATAATGCCAAGATGGCATTGATCCTTTCAAGGTCAATGGATAGTCCTTGTTTTGAAACAATGTGACCCAAAATTTTGCCTTTATGAAAAAGAAACACACGTTTTTTGAGATTTGAAGAGATCCAATACTCTACATTTTTCAAACATCAACCTTAGATGATCCATGTGTTCACTAGCCCTATGATGTCATCTAAGTATACTAGTATCATCTGATTAAGCAACCCTTAGAAATCCATGTCTATTGCCCTTTGAAAGGCTGCACCAACATTTGATAATCTAAAAGTCATATTTTGGTAAGTATATGTGTCCCATTTTGTGGTGAAGGTAATACTAGCACCTAGTTGTATTTTGAATACCCATCCAAAAGGGAAAAATATTCTAAACTTACAACTATATAAAGTAGTTATTCCATGGATGGTAAAGGTTAGTGATCTTTTAAGGAGACCCTATTTAGATCCTTGAATTCAACACATAATTTGATCTCCCCACTCTTTTTGATAGGCACCAAATTGGCTACCCATGAAGAGTGCTTAATGGGAAAGATGATCTTGGATTCAATTAATTTAGTAAGCTCTTTCCTCATAATCTCATCAATTTTGGGGTTTATAGGCCTCTACTTCTACCTAATAGGCTAGGAATTGACCTCTAGTTTTATAGTGTGTTGGGCCAGCTTGGAATCAAAGCCTCTCATGTCACTATACTCTCAAGCAAAAATGTTTGCATATTCTCTACAAAGATCTATGAAATCATGCCTTTCTTTCTTACTACTAACCTTCCCAAGCTTGAGAAGTCTTCTTTGAAAATAAAGACTCTTTCATAGTTTTCTTTATTGGTTGACATCACTTCTTTATCTTTTCTCATACGGTCCCCTTCATGAAAGAGATCTTCAAGGGTGATTAGCCCTTTGGAAAGCTTGTTAGACCTCAACTGAATAATTTGATCTTCATATTGACGTTAAAAATTTTCTTGGTTTATTGAGAACTCTACTTCCTACCATAAGAAACAATCAATTTTCTTATCATTTTCAAAGACCTACCAATGAGCTTCATTATCTGGCACTGATGGTATTATTACTACTTTGACACGTGGTTATATTTTTGTTCTTTTCAACCCCTTTGCAATATCAAACTAAGCTCCCATATCTATCAACCTATCATCATGTTGATTTCAATTCCTTGGCATAGCTTGAATGTTGAAGGCCTCAAAATATTCAAGAAGATCCCACACCCTACATTTGTAAGACCTTATTAAGGGATTAATTTTGATGTTCTAGCCTCTAACTTGATGCACTATCAATTCATTATCCCCATAAACTTATAATTATTTGATCCCTCTCTTACTAACCCATTGGAGACCATGGATAAGGCCCTCATATTTTGATACATTACAAGAGCAACTGAATTGGAACCTATAAGAAGAGAAATAATTGTCATTTGAGGGGGATACCAACATTGCACATATACCCACTCCATGTTTGCTCCTTGAACCATCAAAGAACAATTTCTATAAGCCATTAGGATTATTTTGAGGCTCAATGAGGGATGGTATGGATTGACTCTCTTCATGTAAGTAGTAGATACCCATGTCCCTTTCTTCAACACCTTCCAAGGGGTCAACCAAATGATTGTCATTCCATAGTTCATCCGAGAACATGTCAGATATCTCTTTAGGATGAGTGTTTATCTCTTGACCAACTATAAATTCATCCTCATCAAGGATAGTGCAATTGAGTTTTATGTTATCCAGCCTATAGGGTTTAATGTGGAATTATGCAATGGTCTCAGCCTTAATAGATACCTTGGTTCCATATCTTGTTTTGAATGCCATGTATGACCAATCCTCTACAAGATAACCTCCAATATTTGTAGTGAATTATATGGATAGACATAGGGCAAAACAAAGAGGTATATAGGGGATCAACACATCTTGAACCACTGAGACACTTAGATAAGCATGCAAGGTTAATCAGAGGTCTCTGATGATAAAAAATGGCTTGGTGGAAGAACCATCAAGTTTTATAACTCCTTTAGATTGGGGCTTATATTTTACACCAAGATTATCAGCTATGGATTTTGGAATTACTGAGGTGATAGCCCCACTGTATACCAAGTAATTATACACTAAGAGTTACCAATGATTATCTAAATATATAAGGGGGGAGGTTTGACCATCTTACTTGATTACTCTTCACTAGGTCCTTTGGCTGCATTGGTGAGAAATTAATTCACCTTAAATGATGGCTTGTTTACAACTATTGTAACATTAATCTTGGACAAACCTTCTTGGAAAATATCCACTTGACTAGGCATGGAAAACATAGCCCACATTGGCACACTCACATTGAATATCCACCTGACCAGGCATGGAAAACAATGTTGATGGGTGAACCACAAACTTTTGCTTATGCTTTGGGAGGCACCAGTATTGTTTGTTAAACTTGTGAGCTTTGGGGAACCAAAATATTCCCTTGATTCTAATTTTTTGGAGGTATTGGAACCTTTGGTATGGTAACAGGTTCATTTGGCTTTGATAGTGAAGGAGTAATGGTAGGAAGCTCTTTGACTGCCTCAGGTTATCATCCATAATCCTTCTTTTGAATTTGGTATTAGTTGTCATTTGGATATATTCTTGGATATAACTAGCATGTTGGTTGGATGCATAGCACTCTTCTTACACATAATTGACCATTGTAGCATCTAATTGGTTTGGTCCCTGATTAGACCCTTGACCTTGTGGAGGCTCTTCTAGTCTTATCATCATAAGGACCTTTGTGTTTTGAGCCATAAGGGCTTGATTATACCCATAGATCTCACCTTAATGCCATTGCTCATTGAAAGCTTGGTTGAATTCAATGTTTGGGACAATGAATTGCCCAAAAGACTGATTCCAAGGCATGGTCCCCTCAGCTTCTTGGGAAATGTTATTTTAAATAGGGAACAAGGTGTTTTAAGTGCTTACAACATTTAGATTATAGTTGTTTTGCCTAACATAATTAGGTTGTCCTTGTCCTTGGCCTTAGAAATTTCCATTATAAGGTGGCTTATTTCCTTGATAAGACTATTGATGAGGCTAGTAAGGTGCTTGATAAGGCTTGTTGAACTGGTCTTACTACCTTTTCACATTGACCAACTCATTTCCAAAGGATTGGAACATATTCTTTAGCTCTTGAAAGTTCTTATTATCTAAAGATTCACCAGATTGGTTTGTGGAATCCTTATCCTGCTTAGGTGTAGGTATTGCAGTAATTGTTGGCATAAGAAGAATGACATCAAGTGGAGGGATAACAATAAGAGGTGGTCTAATTTTAAGAAATAAAGGCATTGGTGGTCCAGGTGTAATATTTCCATCTTGAACCAGATAATTTTATGCTTTGATAGCCACCTCATAAGCATCTAGAAGTATATTCACTCCCATAGATTAGAGCATTACTGCTATATCACTATTTAAAGCCTTAAAATAGTAAAGGAATGCAAAGTTATGGGTTGGTTTGATAGAAAGTTTAATTTTATCCCAAGTCTTTTGAAATATTGTGTTGAAGTCTTGCATGATTTCATGGGGAGCCCTTTTAATTGTGGTCAGTTGCTCTATAAGTGACAAGTGGTCACTTTTGTCTTCAAATCTTTTACACAAGGCCTCCACTAACTAGTCCCATGATTGGATGTAATTAGTAGAAAGGCCTCTATACCAATCTAAGGCTTTACCCTTAAGAGAGATTGATATCAATTTTATGGCTATATTTTCTACAGTGACATTATGAATATTGTAAAATTTGGCTTTATCCATGAGGTGCTCATAAGGTGTGGTAGACTAGTCTCCTATGAAGTAGGAGACACTTTTGAGAGCTATTACTAGAATAGGATCATATTATGGTAGGTCTAAAGGACTTTGATGATTAAAACTCATAAATGGAAAAGCTCTAGGGACTGCCATGGTAGTGAAAGGGGATAATAAACGTCTTCTTTCAAGGGTAGGCCTTGAAATAGGTTTGGGAGGAAATTTTACCCTAAAAGGGTGTGTATTAGCAAACCTTAGCCTTTTAGCTAAATTTAAAGTAAGTTGAATGAATTCAAAAGGAATACCTATAGAAGCTGATCTTATAGTCACCTTTGGTATGAAAGAAGGCTAATACCTTGTAAACCAAATTGAATGTTATTTGGAGTCTTATTTTTTAGAGTCACCAAATACTATTGCATTAAGATTATCATTACTACAAATTGATCAAATCAGCATCAAACTTTATCAACCTTCTTCAATGTGTTGTGGTCCTACCAGATGTGCCAAAAACTATTACAGACTCAATTTTCACTCATGGAAGGAGTTCTTTAGGTTTCCTCCAACTAAGCTATAAAATTGAGACAACCCTAGGTTGTGGGTCACCCATGGGGGGTTAAACCTCTAAATAAGGGCAACTTCCTCTTGATGGATCACCTAAACTAATGCTACTACTGAGAAAAGGGTTAAAAAAGGAAAATAGATTTCCTAAGAAAGCTAACAAGGTGATGCACCAAATAAAAATGAGAACTCACATAAGCATGAAGTAAACACTAAGGAAGCATAAGACAATGCTAGCTCACACAATCTCACAAAACTAGCTAGTTACATAAGTATTTCATAATCTAGGTTCAGGAAGTAATGAATGAAGGCAAAGAGAAGTTCTAAGACTCACTAAGAGCTTGAATCAATGATATATATAATGCTAACTTAGACCTATAACTAAATTGAATACACCTAGAAATGAGTAGGAAAGGACCATAGGCATGAAAGGTTCTCCTTCACAATGTCATAGTGCATGAGCTTTTTCACACATAATTCAAAGGGGATAGATAGATAAAGAAAATATTTATTGCTTCAAGAGGAATTTCATATAAATTTTGATAGGATCTAGCCTTATCAAATGAGATTCTCTACTCTTTTAGAATTGAGAGAGAATTACAATCAAAAGTGAGAGATTCATCTTCTAAAATCTAAGAGCCTTTTTGAATGGGAAAGAATGGGGTGATACAAAGAAAGGGGGGAGAGAGAGATAAATAAGCATGCATCAGTCCATGAGTTGTATGAGATCATTAGTTAAATTGACACCTTTTTTTAATGAATATCCCACCATCCTTTTTTTCAATCAAGATTAATCCGTCATGGACAAATTAACCTTTTTGTGTCCCAATAGCCCCAAATCATTTCATTGATTGCAAAACACACTAGAAGACAAGAATATGTTGAGGATGATGAGCCATGATCTACATTGATGAAGAAAACACTAAGGTTTTAAAAAGGAAATGAATGCTCCAATAGCTTTTTGTAACCTTTCCATCTTCTTTTGCTTTGATATTCCATGCCACCCTTCACTTGTCATCATTATGAAGACAAAATACTCATATCTTGAAACTAACAGAGACATGTTAAGTATACTTTAAGCAGCCATTTATTGAGGTTATGGCCATGTCCCAGGATGAGATGCTCCTCTATTAATTGAAAATATCTACCTTCATTTTGAGATTTGAACTCGGGTCTACCATAGGTGAAAACCAATCCAATTTATTGGTTTTCCTATTATTTTATCATTGACAAAGCTTTTCTCAATGTCTAGTCTCATTTCGATGACAAATTATTGACCTTTGATCTATATTATGTTTAAGTACCTATTATGTTTCCTTAGAATTCTAATGGTGATGTTCGATCCTGCAATGTCCACCCTGATTCAACCTTGGATCGTGCCCAAACTCTATTCCTTTGTATTTACTTATCTGGGTCAAAAATTGGTTCATCAACATTCACTATAAGTCTCTTGGGCTTGTATTTTCTCATTGGTTATCGATTATTGACTCACTTTATTGAATTATTAACCCATATCACATCATTGATCTCCTTTAGTATGATTTAATGTGAGCCCTAGATATTTTTTCTATTGACCCTTTTGACTCACCACTCATCGTTGATCTTGGATGAGTGATTAAATGCATGCCATTAGATCTTTCGGACCCACTGACACTATATTTATCCTCAATTGGATTTAGATGTATGATGGAATGCTAACCATTGATTTACTTAGACCCACTAACTTGAACTCATAATGTTGGATCTACTTATATAATTAAACATAGATCATTGATCTGGATCATCTGAAACTAAATGACTATTTCACAAGGCTCAAATTTGACATCTGCATGCACATATTTGACATTCGAATGAACATCTATAACATCCATGTGAATGTATAAGGATTTTTAAATCCAAATGGTTATTTTATAAATCTTGAACTTGACACTTGTACAAACATCCATGCCTACTAAATCAAATTTTGAAGACTTGTAACTTGAGATAGACAACTCATCAAGTCATAAAAACTATAGAGAATGTTCAAGGCATGAATATCTTCATTCTCATGCAATCCTTTGGCTCTGAGAGGTGTCCTAATCATATTTATAAAATTCATAATTAAGCTGATCCGTTCATTTATTTTTGACATCCTATGATGGTCTGATCCTTAGCTCGAGCTTGCTCTATTAAATCTTTGGTATGTGATTGAATGCATGTCGTTATATCTCATTTATTTTATGAGTCCTAAATTTGATGCTCACACACACATCCCTTTTAGATAGCTCAACTTTGAAGATTTATATCTCGTGATAAAAAAATCATCGAGACTCAAAACTTACAAAGGATGATCTTGGCATTAAGGACTTTGATTCCATGTGATCTTTTAGTTCCATGAGGATTCTTGAGTGCATCTATCAAATATGTAACCAAACTGATCTATCCATTTTTGCATGATGTGCTCATGATGGTCTAGTTTATGTATACCTATGCTAGGAACTGTTACTTGATCTTTGAAGGATTTAATGATTTTCTAAGGCTTGTGTAACCTATTCCATGATGCTAAATTGCTTAGACACCATAAAACCTACTTGAATCCTCTTCTTTGTAATTGTAGACCTATCTACTAAAGATCAATCCATTTATACTTTAAGTTTACTTAAAGTGTTTTAAAATATTTACAAGCACTTATGATCTTCTCTTTTAATATTGGGTCCATCTGCTCAACACAAACTCTATTCAGCTCTTCAATCCATGTTTAACCTTCAAGACATTGCACTGTATCTAGGCAAGTTTTTTATATAAGCCAAAATTGGCCAACAATATTTGTAGTGGAATAGATGCAAGATTTAGACAAGCTAGAGAAGGAAGAACTTCATAGAATCTTGACTGCCTATGAGATAAGAAGAAATGAAGGAAGACCTCCCAAGAAGGAATCAACTTTCAAATTTGAAAAGAAGACAAAATTCAAGAAGGTCAAGAATAAAGAATTTCTAGATGTTGATGATGATCAAATCATAGCCATTTTTGAAGAAAGTTGAGGTTTGAATCTAGTAAGTATAAGGGTAAATTACCCTTCAAATGTTTAAACTATGGTAAGATTAGTCACTGCACATCTAAGTGTCATAACAAGAATAAAATTGAGCATGAAGAACATGTTGAACATCATGGACATGATAAGAAGGCCTACAAGCTTGATAAAAATAAGGAGTTCTGGAAGTATGAAGGTAATAAAATAACTTTCAGGAATAAGAGGAGCTTCTATACTAAAGAAGATAACTCTTCTTATGTAAGTGACTCAAGTGCATATGATAATGATGATAGCAGTAATGAACTTGAACATGATAATAATGAAACCTTATTCATGGTCATAAAATTAGATAATGAGAGTTGTTCAAATGTGAAATGCCTTATGGTTGATATAGAATCAGATGAAGAAGAAGTTAAAGTGAACTTTGAGGCAGAGTTGGTAAGTGCCCTAAAAGAATTGAAGTTATAAAGGAGAAAAAATCACAAAGTAAGATCATTAATTAAGGACTATGAGGATTAGATTGTCTTGTTTGAGGAAAGGTTTAGTAACACTTCCAAAGAGTATGATGAGATCATCAATCAAGTTGAGGCACAGATAGAGGTAGTCAATGCAAGCCTAAAGACTAAAGAAGAAGAATGCACTGGATATGAAACTGAAATGGAATCCTTTAAAGCTAAGTTGAATCAAAAATATAGCAAGGTGATGAATTTTGTTAAGTTTAAAAAGAGTATTGAGGCTTTAGATGATATCTTAAGTATTCAAAAGTCTGCAAGTGATAAGATAAGTCTTGGTTTCAAAGAAGACCAAAAAGGGGCACCTCAAGTCAAGGATAATATTTTTGAAGACAAGAAGGTCAAAATAAAAATACCTATTAAATGGTCTAATGCTATAAGGTATGATAGTTATTTCAATGGTTCATGTTTTGTATGAAATTAGTTTGGTCACAAAGCAAGAGAGTGTACAAGACCCTCTAAAACTGAGTACTCATGGGACTACGAAAGAAGTCATAGCTCATATTAGTCAAAATGTATGTATAAGGGGCTTTTACATAGTTTTCATAATGTGTGACACATAGCAAGATTCTATCCTAATAGAGCTAGAAGGTCATCAAGTCAAAATAGGAAGTTTGAAGCCCTTAGAGTGCCAAAAATAAGGCAAATGAATATATGGAAACCAAAGATAGTGAAGATGAGTCATGATCAATCTGTAAGCTCAAGTGGAATACTTTTTTTGATAGATCATGCTTTAGATATGAAATCAAATCAATAATGCTTGTTGTTAGCCCAAATTGATGATCAAATGATTGATGAAGAGATCAAGCCTATACTGCAAATCAAGTCTAAAAGGACACTAAAGGATATTCAGTCTTGTGAGAGCATGGAGATCTAGGAATCTATTAAAATTGTGATGTTTTAGTTCTTTATGTAAAGAGATGAATCCATTAGGCTTTATGGAGACACCATTAAATTAGTAGAAGTATGGTGGATGCTTGGTTTGAGGGGGAGCTATTCAGGTTGTTAACTAAGCTTGATATTTGTTGAGAAGTGGTATTGTAATCTAAGATCATTTGAAGGAGGTATATATGGAGTAAGGGGGAGAATTTTAATTTATGCTTCATAACCTTTTTTTTAATAATATGTGATTCCAAATGACATTTGTGGAATACATTTGTCATTAATGTCAAAAGGGGAGAAAGTCCAAGAAGAGAGATTAAACAGACTAGGGGAATTGAGAGTGATCAATTTGAAGAATGTTTTGCCATAAATGACAAAGGGGGAGTTTTTTGAGAAGTATTATAATTGATGTCAATGTTTATGTCATTTAATGTCAAGTTTGATGTCATTAAAGTCAAGGTTTATCTAGTAAAGATGCATGGTGAGTGATTTGTGAGGTATGAGCTTGTGTACCTGATGTGACAAGTAAGTCATGTGACAAGAGAGAATTTGAAGAAAACCTATTGTCTCTTTATTAAGAGAGAATTTGAAATCACCCTAATGATTATTCTGAGGTTGATGTCAAGGTTCAAGCCAAATTAAGCATGTTTGAGTACTAGTCATTGAGTATAAGGTGTCTTGAAAAGCCTAATCATATCATGAACATGTGTATGATTATCATGAAAAGGTGTGTACACAGGCATGATATTATTTAAGAAGCATGAAATACATGTGATCAAGGTGTAGAATCATCAAGGAGTGTTTCAAGGTCAAGTTTTCAAGCTTCAAGTGCTTGAGAAACCTAGTCATGAGACTAGTCATAGCATGAAAAGACCCTGTGAGTAGGTATGAGTTTGGTGGACTAGTAAGATGGATGCATAGAAGCATAATAGGATATATAATGTTGTTTTATAATTCTTATGAGGCTTTGGACAACTTAGGTGAGTCTTAGGGTAATCTTACAAGGGTAAGACCTACAAACCTAGTATGCAACTAGACCACCTCTAGACCTTGTTTAGCCTAACAAGGAAACATGAGCTATTGACAAGACATATGAAGAATGTTTGACATTTTTTGAGTGTGTGATATGCTTTATGATCATATATATGAGGTGGAGAGAACATGGAAAGAAACTTGAAGGTTAGTTTCAAGGACTAATGTGACTTTAAAATCAAGGCCTAGAGAGCAAAGAAAGAAATGGTGATACATGGGGTATCAGGATCAGTTTTCAAGGCAACAATGAACATGTGAGCACTTTTAGTGGTGTGATAATTTTTCTCAAGTGTGTTGACCCAAGTGAGGTCAAATTTTGCAATAAAAGGCATGAAAAGTTGTTTTAAGGGTTTTCAACTCGAGAAGAAATTTCAAGTGTTCATTGGCATGTGTAACCTATACATGAGAACCTAAGATATTCATGGTAAATGGTAAGAGTCCTAGATAAAATTTCCAATTATTTTTTTTTGGAATGAGGGGCTAAGATTTATGAATGAGCATTAAGACTTGAAGATGATTTAAACCCTTAAAGAACCCTTAGAATGACTTGATGTGAAAGATCTTATTCTAAAATTCTCAAAATGGTTTGGTATGACTAGTTAAGTGATTGGAGGTTGTATCCAACTCTTCTAGGCACCTCCAAGTGTGATTGGTTTATCAAATGAGTGGGCCCTACAAAAAAGGCCTTATTTCTCATATATATTTTTAGCAATCAAAGTTGACCAAGTCAAAGTTTCTAAATGGATGAAGGTTGAAGCTTGAGACTTTTATATTATGTCCATGGTGGTTTTTGAGTAGGTTTTATCCCGTAGGTGTGATAAACTGGTTATACAAGTTTACCTATCACTAAAAAGAATAATGATACAAACAATGAGAAAACCAAGCATAAGTGAGAAGGTGATTAGGGATGCATCCAAGTGCATGAATATGTTGTTAAATATATGTAATACATGTTTTTATTGGATATAATATTTTGAGATCATTGTATATGATGAAAATTTTGCTCACAAGTTGACATGTCTAGTTCAGATGAGATAGTGAGGTATAAGACAATGAGATTGGTCTACAAGACCAATATTGCCATTTGAACATATTATATTTCTATCTAAGAGTTTACTAATGATATCATAAGATCATCTACATACATTATAAGTCTCTGACATTGTCTACATAGGTGTTAAAAATCATTATCGTCATGATTATGTTGGAAGGTAAACTGACAGATCTAGGTAAGCAAGTTGCAGTGATCAGTTGGAGGCTATTTGACCTAATTTAAGGTATATAATGCACATGATTTTTTTTGGAGGATTTGAATGACATATCCATGCTTTTAATTAACTTTCAAGTTAGTGTAAGAGTTTGAAATGTTAAAGCCAAAATGTCTTGTCAGACAGAGTGAAGTCTGTGAGAGAGATGGTCAACAAATTATTTGAGTTTAAGACTAATATGTGCCATTAGGAATTATGATCCTTTTATTTGAGTTTATTTTAAATATGTTTTTAGATATTTATCATGCATTTAAAATCCTTAATTTTTTTTATTTCAAGTGTTGAAAATCAAGTTACTCATGACTAGGTTTTGGAGTGTTCTGACAGTTATAAGTGGGTTACTTGCAGAAGGGTTTGAGTCCTTTTGCCTTGTATTGATTAGTATAAAACACATAGTGATGATATTAAGGTCATGTATATTTTATATGTATTATTTGTTTCCATGGTTTATTGGAAAAGTTGTGTGTATGCTTCATTTTTTCAAGACATATTTTGGGTATATAGAGGCCTAATATGAACAATATTAATGGTGTGCTCCAAGTAATGTTTGAGATAAAAGAAGTTATGAAGTTAAAATGAAATTATTAAGGGTATATATAGGTTTCATATGATATGTTCCTTCTATTTTAATTTTTTGAATGTGTTGTAAAAATATCAAAGAGTAATGTGTGCTAAGTAGGCCTAATGGGATTAGGTCTCCATGACACCTAAAGGATAGATAAGGCCTAATTGAGGTAGGTCAAACCTAAAGGGAATAAAATCACATTTGATCCATGTCTATGATATTTCTTAAGTTTTATTTCATGTTTGACCTAAGAGGGTAAGTATGTTTGGCCGACTAAGAAGGATATGAACAAGTGACTTGTATAAATACTAGGCAATTTTAGGCCTATTGTAGTAGGTTTTTAAAAGTGCATGTGAACAAAATAGCATATTACAGAGAAAAAGGAGGTCTTTTATACCATCAAAGGATAAAGTATCAATGATTAACATTTGATAGAGGTTATGTGTATGAGAATCAAGGTCATATGAACTAATCAAGTCAAGATAAGGGCTAGTTGAATGAAGGCTAGAGGCAAATTTGAGAGGGATAGAAGGGTATGAAGATATAAATAAAGATATCATCATTTTTTATGTGATAAATAAAGTGTTGTGAAGTTGATCAAGGATGTCAGGATGTCAGGTGGCTGAGTTGATAATGAGTCATCTAGAGGGTTGGTGCCTCCTTAGAAGTGGGTACTTGCTAAAGCCTAGCTAAGTTGGTGCTTAGCTAGTTGGGGTTGGTGCTCCATCTAAAGTTGGTACTTCACTAAAATTTATATTTTTCTAATAGGACTATAGTCCATTTATATATATCAATGGGTTTTCATCCCTTTGAGGGTTTCCCACATATATGTTATTTTATCTGGTGTTCTTATGTTTCATGCATATATGGATGGTTACTTAGTCATTATTTGATCTACATGCTTGAATGAATTTTCATGAATGCTTAAGTGGAATTAAAGAAAAGTTTTTAAATATTGATTCATCCCCCCTATATTTCATCTTACTTCCAACATGATGTGATTGGATATGTTAATAGTATAGTGGGTGTCACATATTCCCACATTCCTTTTTATGAAAATTACTAGTAAGATATGCAGGATGAAGAAGATGTTAGATTGAGAGATTATTCTAGAATGACCCTAGAAGAAATCAAGACATATAATATGTCACCAGTTCTAGAGGATTTGAAATATGAATAACAACTAGTAGAATGGGTATATATGATAATCAAATCTACTTCCAACCTCTTCCTCTAGTCAGGTGGTTCGCACCTGAATTCTTTTCCTTATTAGACTTGACCACCCAAGCTATAAACATAAAATTAAATTATTTAAGGATCAAGGGGGTCAAAATAACCAAAGAAACCATAAATATCATAGATAGATTAAGATAAGTAAAGGATAATGGTGTAATGGCAATAACAATATAGGGTTCCAATAGTAGAACTCAAGTAGACCATGCAGTGGGGCCAATTATATCACACAAACAAAAGCAAAAGAAGGCAAGAAAGGATTCTTATAGTATCCATGAGATAACAACCTAGACAATGGATCAACCACTATCAATTTCCATAGAGGACACAACCACTATCTAACTAATTCAATTAATCCCTCCTCCTATTTCTACTATTCAACCAACTATAGTAACCCCTCCTCCCATCTCCATTATTCAGTCAACACAACAATTACCCCTCTTATTTCTATGAGCCCATTGGTATAAGTAGTTTCTCTATCACTTAAATCTCTAGTATAAATGGATCCTTTAGAATCAATTCAATCAATGTAGTTGGTTATTTGAACTCCACCTTCACCTCCTTATTTTGCAATCACTTCCACATCATCCCCAATATCCACTACCACACCATTAATCAACAACACCACCCAAAAATACATGGCTACTGACTCATTCATTCTAACTGCAACCCCAATATTTATCACATCTACTAGGTCAAACACAACCCCATCTTCATCATCCATCATTCTACCCATTTAATCCACTCTAGTCATTCCTGATACATTGATTGATTCTTTTATTTCCTTAGACTCCACCCTTATACAAGCTCCCTTATTTCAACCACATGTGCCTACCTTTTCACCTGTGTCATTTCCAGCTTCTACACCCCTAGTAAGCACATCCACATCCACTTCATCCATCCAAGTATCCTTGTCATATTCCACTCTCATAGTAACATAATCCCCCACCAAAGAGGTGTAAATATAGATACCTAATAATACAATTGTGGCTACTCAACCCACCAATGGGGAAGAGATATTTAAATCATCAATCGAGGATTTAGTGATAATATCAATGGTAGATATGACACTTCTCATGGTGACCACTAGTGTATCAACTTCAGCTATAGACTCATAGGTAACAGTGTCCTTTGGAACAACACATAATTCATAGGTAGTCACTCTAAGTTGGTTGTCATAATTAGTGTCAAATAAAATGGAATAGAGTAATAGAACTAGCCATGGACTACTATAAGACTTTGAAAGATGATCGTGCATCTTTAAAGGTAGAGATAAGTAAATATGAAGAAGAGTTTGAAAGGTTGAACCTCTACTTTCCAAAATTATAGTATGTTGACTTGTAAGAGGCTAACACCCTCATGTCATAATAGATATTAAAAAATCTTTTAGAGCATTAAGAGTTGGATAGGGAAACTAAATTCAGAATCAAAATACTTAGTGAAAGTACTGAGAAGGCTAAGATCACATATGACAAGGCCATAAATATAATTTATGATATTGAAGATTCACTTTATAAATTATCATGTGATGAAGAAGATAAGCAAAATAAACCTTGTCCTATTCAAGAGGTCCAAGATAAATTCAAAGAGGTAGTTAAGAAAGAATCAACACATGATACAACTTTCAAATTAAATTCTATCCACTAGTTCATCAAGTATTATAATACACTTGATCAAATGGGAAAATGCATTCAGGTCTACAGAGTTTCTTCTAGAGAAATATCTAAAATAATAGCAAACTATGAGATCAACAACCTTTATACATTTGGTCTTGATGAAGAGTGCCTTCAAGAGATGTTCAGCAGCTTCACCGTGTATATCAAGAAGATACAAATAAAAAAGGACAAGGAATCTTTAGAAATCACTGTTGTAGATTGATTATTTTGATTATTTGAAACACATTATGTAAGCTACAATTATTGTAAGATAAATTGTAAAGTTTCAAGTTGTAAATTACAACTATCATTTTGACAACTCTTATCTTTAAATTAAGAAAGATCTACTTGTAGTTTTTAATTATCTTTTTGTCAGGATTTAATTTGAAAAAGTGCAATTTGTATTTCACACTTTTCCTTTTGACAAGTTTGAATTGCTTTAGTTGTAAAAACACATGTTGTAATTTGCACTTTCCTTTTTGTCAAGTTGAAAGACTTAAAAGTTGTAAAACTCTTAATTGCAAATTACAAGTTAGGTTTCACAAATTCTAAAATATACAAATGTTAAAATCATTCAATTTTGACCAAGTCATGGTTCATTTTGGCACCCCATTTCTTGAGAGAGTTTTCATTAGTAGGACTCAAAGAGACTTGTTAGTTTAATTAAAAGACCATAAAGGATTTCTCTCCTCTTTCAACACTTGGTGAAGCATCTAGTAGTTGTAGATTCCTTTTCCTCCTACTCCACTAAAGATGCCATTTCAAGATGGAAAGGATAACATTGGATGTAGATCCCCAATTTTCTTACTTTAAAACTAAGTGTAAAGGTTTATTAACTTCCTCTCTCTCAAGGGAGTTAAATATGGGTTTTCTATGTTACCTATTACATATTTTTGTTGTTAGACAAATTTTATACCTTTGAAGAATTAATCTACATGCTATAACCCAGAGAATATTAATAGACTGAAGTTTTGCCTTCCTTGTATTGTGTTATATTTTTGTATGTATAACTATTTATTAATTTTTTGAATTCATTAAGTCTTATTTCAGTCATATAGATTCATTTATGGTATTATTTCTTTCCTTTTGAAAGCTTGTTAATGAAAAATAAAGAACTATGTTCCTTATCTAATAAATACCCAATATTACTTTTAATCTCATATTTGTGTAAGATTGTGCTTCAATAAACTCAATATATTAATTGTTCAACTATGTTCAATCAGAGTAAGAATTAATTTCCACTAGAATCCTTAGTGAATCACCACATTTTCCACTTTAAACCTCTTTCTAAAACACTTTTTCTCACTAGTTGAAACCTTAGTTAGGAGCAAGATCACTAAGAAGTTGTAGTTTGAATTGAACTGGTCATGTATATGTTGCATTGATTTTAATGAAAGGAAGTCAGCCTTCTTCGAAGGTTCACCTCAATTTTCCAAGGTCCCATAGCTTAGAGGTGATCCCATTATGTCATTATCTTCCCCATGTACTACAACTCGCGCTACTTATAATACTACAAACACAAAATAGGTGAAAAATCTAATTGATAACAATTTATGGCATGCCCAATGGGACCCCAAGATCATAGCTAAGAGATTGGTGATATTCTAAGAAAACATTGTGTGAACCTCATACACATTTCAAGAGCACTTAGTGATTCCATTAGCTTACAAATTTAATAAATCCAAGTTTACATATGCCAAAGATACAAACAAGATCATCTACTAAAGGTAAGAGGATTAACTTATAAGAACTATCATTTTCATATAAAAATATTAAGATAAGTTTTACCTTATACTATAATAAATCCTAAAAAATTGTCTATAGCTCCCATAAATACCCATAGTTATTTCATACCTCCCATTATGGCCTTGAGAAATTAGAATTTCATAGCATTCAATTGAGTCAACCCATTTATGTTGGCCCAGTATGATGATATACCCACCTCGGCTCTAAAAAGCCTTCTATATTTTATTGATGAAACTTATACCATACCTATTAAACACATTTAGTTTGTTGCTAAGATCTATTTAGTTCATAACATAACACAAGAAAATGTTTCTATCAAACTTCTTACCTCCTTATTTAAGGGTAAAGCTTTAGAGTGGTACAAAAGTTTACTTCCCAATTCCATCAATGTTTGAGATGATCTATGGTCTACTCTATGCATGTAGTTTGAGGATAAGAGTGACCACTTCTCACTAGTTGAAAAACTAACCACTATTAAATAAGTTCCTCATGAGTTCATGAGTGATTTTAATTTCCACTTTCAAAAGATATGGAATAGAATCCTAGTGTTGGTCAAGCCAACCCTAAACAATGCTTTCTTGTATTACTCGAGAGCTTTAAATAGTGATATAGTTGTCATGATTTAGTCGATGGGTGGCACCACACTCCCAAATGATTATGACATAGTAATAAGAGCATAAAATTACCTCATTCAAGCTGTAAAAATTTCCCCTTGGCCTCCAATGCCATTATTTCTAGATTTTCCTCCCACACAACCCATTGTAGCCCTAATTCCCACCATAAGCAATGCACTAGCTTTGTCTCTTGCCCCTTCTAATTATATGTAAGAGGTTAAGTCACTACTTCAAAGCTTTAGCAATGAGATGGTAGCTATGGAAAGGCAACAATCCCAAAAATTATAGACCTTATTAACTAGCTAACCAAACATATCAATCCAATAGGCAGCCATACCAAGGTAGCTCACAACCCCAAAGTCAAACCATGCAAGTAAAGCTCCCAAATATATGTGCTCTGCCTATAAAAAGTACTTATAAATCCATTGTTCATGTTCAAAACAATCTAACCTAGGAATACGAGTGGTGTTATCTTTGTGCTCAACTACATAATCAGAATGCTTGCCCTCATGGTGTCATCAATCAAGCCTTGATGGTACAAAACATATCAAACCCCCAAGGGTAGCAAGATAAATCCACTTCTCAGTAGGAAGATGTACAAATGCCTGCTCAAAAGGAGACTACTCTCTTGAACTGACAAGACCATTATTTTTGTTGTGAAAATCAGAGGGAATCACTAACTAATGGTGGTAGTTTAGTGGTAGAAAATAAGGCTCCAAAAATAATATGGGGAGCAAATAATTTAGCTAAAGACTAACAAGCTTCTCATGGGTCTTGTTACTTTAGAAATTATCTTCAACTTTGATAATCAATTGAAAGGTGAGAAGAAAAATCTCACGATCAAGGAAGAAGACTATGAGTTAGTAGTCATCTTAGAAAGCAAATCTTTGAAGATCATAAAGGTATACAACACTTCCAAAAAATAATATTTTATTGCATTGTGTCAAAAATTTGATGATAACTTCACTTGAAGTTATAAATATCTAAGGGATTTTAACCCTAGCTTAGCCCAACACTAATAGATCTTGACCCAAATATTAAGCTTATTTGATAGAAAGAAAGACCAATAAACCCAAAAATAGAGTCTTTGATGAAGAGTGAGTTGTCTAAATTGATAGAAGCTAACATCATTTTCCCTATCAAAAACTCATCATGGGTTGTTAACTTGGTCCCTATTAGGAAAAAGAATGGTTAAATTAGGCTTTGTGTAGATTTTTGGGACCTAAACAAAGCATCCTTGAAGGATCATTATCCCCTTCCACCCATATAGCAAATCCTCCAAATAGTATCTAGATTTGAAAGGTTTTCCCTTCTAGATGGTTATTTTGGAAATAACCAAATTCTAGTCTAGAAATCTGACCAGTTCAAGACCACTTTCACTACAAAATGGGGAATATATGCCTATAATAAGATGCCTTTCAGTCTAACCAACACTGGTGCTACCTTTGAAAGGGCCATGGATATGGATTTCAAGGGTTTGATCAATGATAGTTCATGCAGGGAAACTATTGGGACATGTAATTTTAAAACAAGGTCTTATAATAGACCCAGAGAGAGTAAGTGTTATCTCTTCATTAGCACCTCCAAGCCATAAAAAGGGATTACAAAGTTTCCCAGGGAAGATCAACTTTGTAAGGAGGTTCATTTCAAATTTTGCCTCCATGGCCAAACCCCTTACTACTATGATTAAAAAGGGGGTTAGTTTCAATTGGATAAGGGAAGGAAGGATAGTTTTGAAGCTATCAACCAAGGTATCTCTCAAGATCCTAACCTTGTAAACCCCAACTATGAGAACAATTTCATTCTCTATGATTTTAGAGGAGAAGGTAGTGTATCATGTATTCTGACCCAATAAAATGAAGAATAGATAGAGAAATCTATAGCATTTTTCAATCAATCCTTAAATTATTATGAAGAAAAGTATAGTTTCATTGAGAAGCAAGAATATGCAGTAATAAAATCTCTCAAAAAGTTTAGGCACGTGCTCTCAAATAACAAAATTCATCCGATGGTTAGTCACTAAAGCATCAAGGAGTTCTTGTTAAGTTAGGAAATATATGAAAAAAGAGTGGGTTGGATCATGAAATTCATGAAATATGATGTGATCATCAAAATAACTAAGCTTGTAAGAGGAAAAGGCCTATATGAGTACCTTGATTTTAATATTAAAACTATTGATGTAGTAAACATTCAATAGGCATTCCAATGAATAACTTTGCATCTGCTCAACAACTAGATTAATAACATGAATACCTTCCTACAAACTGGTGAATATCCACATGAGCTCTAGCACTCCAAGAAGAGGTACTTTAGGCTCCAAACTATTTCTTATGATCTTGTTGATGGGATATTGTTTATGAAAGATATTAATGGAGTTATGTTGAGGTGTATCAATCATGATCAAATCCCCAAAGTGATTGAGGAGTTTCATAATGGCTCATTGAGTGGCCATTTCTCTACAAGGACAACTTCCATAAAAATAATGAGGACAAGCTACTATTGGCCTAACATATTGAAAGATGTGCATAAATGAGTACAAAACTATGAGAAATGTGCCTAATTTACAAGGAAACAAATATTATTAGTCCTCCCTCTCAAACCAATCTGAGCTGACCAACCATTTGTTCAATAGGGATTGGATTTCATTAGCATAATCAATCCACCATCAAGTGCTGGCCATAAATGGGTCCTTACAACAATTGATTATTTCACTATATGGACTGAAGTGTTTGCATTAAAAGATGCCACAAAAGAAATTATCTTGGAATTCATGGATGACATTTTCACTAGATTTGGTGTTTCTTACACCATTATCTCAAATAATGCCAAATATTTTGTGGGAACTCATGTGAGTGAATGGGTAGTAAAACATAACATCTACCTAAAGACCTCATCTAATTATTACCCACAAGGTAATGGCTTGGTAGAATCTACCAATAAAAATCTCATAAGGATTATTAAAAGGATAATGGAGGATAACCAAAGGACATGGCACACCAAATTGAAATCAATACTCTATGCTGATAGGTTCACTCCCAAGAGAGCCATTGGCAATTCTCTATTCATGTTGGTCTATGGAAGGGAATCTAGACTTCCACTATCAATAGAGTTACCATCTCTGGAGCTCAATCATTAGTTAGAATTGATTGAAAATGATGCAATGACTGTGCAGTTGGTAGAATCATGGATCTTGAAGAAGTCAGGAACTAGTCAATGAAAGCTCTAGAAGAAAATAAGACTCAAATAAAGAGAAATTTTGACAAAAAATCATCTAACATGAGATTTAATGAAGGAGACATGGTTTTGAAATGGGATGTTGAAAGAGCTAAGCCAGACAAGCATACAAAGTTTGATGAAATATGGAGTGGTACATATATCATAACTCAATACAAAAGAGCCAATGCATTTTAATTATCTAGACTTGATGGATTAGAGCTACCTATCCCAATCAATGGGATATACTTCAAATCTTGATTTTAAGGTAGGAATTCTCTCCAAACATTGTATATATTAAGTTTAGTTAGTTTCACCAAATAAGTGCTTTCACACAAGTCTATAACTCGTTAGGATTTTTATTTCCTTAGTTTGTTTCTATTTTGTTCTTATTTAGGCAATTCTCAGTTTTGTTTCTTCTCCAAGTAGAGTGTGTTAAACTTAAAATGACTCTATGTCCAATGAACTAGAAGGCTACTGGGAAGAAATTGATTAGAAGGCAATCACCCCATAGAGGCCACCAAAAGTGTTGATATTATTGTGCCAAAAATATTAAAACACTTTATACCTTGAGGGAGACCTATAAATTTTATGAGAAAAGGCTTTAAAAGTGACCTAAATAAAAATTTTCAAGACAATGGAAATCAAAGATTTCTATGTAGTTTACAACTTTATAAATTTGTGAAGTGCACCCAAACCTTTACTTTCCTATTTACCTAATGCCTAATGGTAATCAAAACTTGCATTTTAATTTTCAACTTTACAAGTTGAAAAATGCAATCAAAACTTTCTTTTCCATTTTTACTTGATATCAGTGGGAATCAGAACTATGGTTATACTTTGTAACTTTGCAAAGTTTCAAAGTGCAACATGAACTCCACTTTCTGTCATTTGCCACTACCCCATGGGAATTGAAACTATCATTGTACTTTACAACTTTGTAAAGTTATAAAGTGTAATCAAGATCCCTCTACCTGCATCCACAATATTTCTCATATCCAACAAACCCCTTAAGTGGAAAGCAAAGATTAAAACTCAAATCATAATTTTACAAGTTACAAACTTGTAAAGTGATTTCGATGACCTTCTTTCCCACCATTCATCCATCTACCACCATGCTTAGCATTAGTTACCTAATTTATTAATATATAATTAGATTTTTGCATCATTTTTAATATTTTAAATCAAAGCTAAATCTCTATTGTCAAAGTGATATCATGATCTAAATCTCTATATCCAAGCAAAGCCACAAACTAGACATCAATTGCCAAGCAATGCAAATGCTACTCACCAAATCTATCATTACCATACCTAGCATAGGTTAATTTTACCATACCTAGGGTTTTATCTTAGGAATTTTTATTGTTTTACCTTGTTTCTCACATTTTCCATTCCTTTCAGTAGTTTAGAGTCTTTTTGTTAAATATTTATTTAGGTACTTGTCATACTTAGGCCTTCAATAAATCTAAGGTTTTCTCAAAATTGATAAAATCTAGAATATTCTCAAAATATCCCCTACATAAATTCTAGTATAAATCCCTCTTGCTATTGTAAGATCAAACCCTATAAGGATTTCATTTTCAAAAACACATAAAAACTTTAGTGGAGATTCCCTTTGATTAAACAACTTTGAGTTCCCATTAGAAGTTTGACTTCCCCTTGAAAACCATTTTTGCTACCAGATATTTTGTCAGACTTTGCAAGTACAATTACAAGTCAAAACCCCACCAAACATTTTATCAGACATTGCAAGTGCAATTGAAAATTTAAATCTCACCAACCTTGGTCAAAATTTACATCTATTGTTGTACATTATACCTCCACCAGTGTTTTTAATAGTAAATACATAACAAAACCCTGCCATGTTCAAAGCAAAGAAATAGCCTACAATTACAAGTCCAAACCCTACCCAACTCTATAGTTAGTTTTCCTGCACCAATTTATCCAATGTATATATTTATAAAAGAGATGAAGTTCACGTCAAAGGAACCTAGTGTCCCATATAGCATGGATTCAAATACCAATGAGATAATAGACAAGATCTAGGTCACATAGACCTAGCAGACTTATAGAATAGAGTCAATGCAGAATTCAAGAATGATTGGATTTAGAGCATCTACGACTATGGTTTATCCTAGGTTGTAGCCTTCCCACTCTCATTTTAAAGCCCTAAGCTTGTGCTCACCATGGCTAAACACTATGATGCTGAGAAGAGGTAAGTAGTGAATGATAAAGGAGAGAAGATTATGAATCTTGAACTTAATTTCATTGATATTATGTTCCTAATCCCAGAATATGAAAGATACACAGATATTAACCTTGATTCCTCCAAAACTTTCTATCAAGATAATAACATAGTCTATCTATGGGTTTTTAATAAATAATAGTTAAAAACCCTATATCTACAGCCATAAAAATATCTAAGACACTAAATAGGATAGACTTCAAATATGAAATAGGAGATATCATTATACTCTTACACATAGTTACAGGGAGCCCAAATGAAAATAATTATCAAAATTGGATGTACAGTATATCTAGGTAATCCATCATAACAAAAAATACATTCACTAGGCCTAGTTGATTAGTGACTCCATTCACAAATAGTTGGAGGTTCAAACTATAGGCAAATTTTATGATTTCCTACCTTGTTTATATTTTAGCAAAAGGAAGGGCATTCTCAATATTAAACAAAGTGCCTGATCAAATCAATAAAGTTTTTAACTACTATTTTGATCTCATCTTATAGGGGAGTAAACAACAATTCATAAGGGTTAATGGTGTTTTTGTCTACTACATCATAATCATGTTTGAAAAATAACTAGGAAAGAGAAGAGTTTTTGATGTTGCAACAACAAAAATTGTAAATTGGAGGTAATATTTCATTTAGTTTTCAACATGAGTGGGTGATTTCAGTGTTTGTCCTTACACCCTACCTAGATATGTAAGTGACAAATGGGTCTTAATGAAACTTGTGAGGCAACTAGTGTAAACCCACAAGTTCTTATCAAGTAGGCATAAGACAGGGATCCAATTTCCTATTAGTATAGAGAGATACACCTACCCTTTTCTATCAAAGTCCAAATGTGAAGATATAAAGATGACTCAAATGATCTTGAGAACTCTCGATGCTAGGCCTTTCTATGATATGATTGGTTATGTTACTGTTGACCAAATTTGACCCCAAGTCAAATTTGGGCCAACCCCTACTATTTTTTAAATTTTAGAGAAATTTTCATATGTCCAATAGGGTCTCCTATTGTCCTATATGTCCACTTTTCCTTCTCCTAGTCCTTGTTGAAGTCCATTTTCCTGGTACAAGCCTAGTCAACATTAGTTAACCATGGTCAAAGATGATCAAAGGATAAAATTATGTTGAAAATGTTATAAAATGGCCGTTAACATGTTTTAATGGGTTTTAAATTCATTAATTTATCTTTCACCATGTTTCATATGCAAAAAGGGTCATTTGGCCACATTTTTAGCTCAATTAATGACATGTACAAATTTTTCCAAGCAAGAAATTGTCCCCAAGATATGGGTCAACGTGGAAGAGGTCAACTAATGTCAAGATCCATTAGATTATAGTTATAAATTAGTTATGATCAATAAATGGCAATTTTCCCTCAAAAATAGGAGTTTTTGGGCACTTATACGGACTTCCCAAGTCCATCATCCACTAAAAACATGGGAAGGGTAACTCTTCACCTCCAATAATCTATTTAAATGCTTGGTTTTCAATAAAAATTCAAAAATTCTCATCTGTAACTTGTTTTCCTCTATTTTCACTTGGCAAGCAAAGAAGGAACAACTTCATGCACTTGGCATGGGTTGTACAAGTGGAATTGGGAGGAGTTATTCTAGGGGTGGATATTAATATAAGTACACTTAATTTTCATAATAATAACTTAATATTTTGTGAAATATCCTTTATGAATAATCAGTTACACTCTATGCAGCTTTTTATGCATGTTCAACCATGAGGGGGTCTCTTTTTGAGCTAGTTCAAAAGTTTTTTATTTGATTTGATAGGTTAAATGTTTCCATGAGATCTTCAAGGAATTATTATAGGTTACCCATTTTTCTCTTGGATTTATTATTCTCAAGAGCTTATCAAGCCTCTTCTAGGCTTGTTTTGGTTTGTCATGTCCTGCTCTTCCATCTATAGGTGCCTTGTAGATGATTGTCACATGATGAAGAGTGTTTTAAGGTTGTTATCAAGATATTATTCATGTATTTTATCCATTTTTAAGGTTATAATTTCATTTTAATAGATGGGAGGTCTCTAAACAAGCATACCAATGCCCATTTTTCACTCTCACTATCTTGCATCTCAAAATGTGCATCTACAGGCTCTTGATAACATCATCTTACCTTGAGAAGAACCTTTATAGGTTTTTCAAGTTCTTGGAGACCTTGGAATTATGGTTGATGATCAAGGAAGAGACTCTAAGGCCTAAACTATGCACCATTGTTCACCTCCCTCTCCTATTACCTATATCCATAGAATTCTTGCCTATAAATAGTCAATGGAGGAACAAAAGAAGTCATGTTGGAACTAAAAAAACACATGATGTGATATATTTTGAATCCCTAATATGAAAAAGGTATTATGAAAATCTTGTTTAAGGTGTCAAACTAGCACAAAGAGTCTAAAACAAGGTTGGAGTGAGTGGATTGTGGTTAGGCCCTCAATCCCTACACCCTAAAAATAGAGGCCCAAGGGGTTTTTTGAAACGTTATAAAACATGATTGAAATGTGTTTGAGGCATATAATTTGATGAATCTTGTATCCCTTGGTGTATACAAGGCCTATGCCAAAAGAGATTTCTATAGGATAAATGGACAATGATCCTCTAGAGGCCCAAAGTTACTTAAGAAACCATTGAAAAGGGGTAGTGAAACCTACAGGAAGTTAATGAAGAAGTGACTCTACACTTCACATATAAGTCTTCAAGTGTGCTTATAAAGTTGAATATGTTTCCAATGATTCAAAGGACACTATTATCTCAAGGAATCAAGTCAAAAGTATAATTTGATGTTAAAACCTCCAAAACACCATCCCCTATCCATACAAGGGACTAAGACAACCATCTACAGCTGAGTATAAAATAGTGGCCTTAAAGTTGATAAACAAGTCTATTAGGACCTCCATAAGAAATTTTATTCAAGTGTGCTTTGTGTGGATCCAAGGAAGGCTTCAATAGTTGATGAACCATAAGTAAAGGATGGAGGAGACCTCAATAAGCAACTACAGCCAAGGCAAGTGACTATAGGCAAACAGTGAGCAATATGGGATGGTGTTTGGTGATTCCAATGTTGGAAAGAGGAATTTAACAATCTCAAACAAGTGTTGTGTCCTAAGTGTTGTGTCCTAAGAGACTCTAGGTTAATCAATATTATGGTTAAGCTCTATGACAAGCCATTCCCACCTCAAGGGGAAGGTACAAGCAGGGCTTTGTCAAACAAACATAGTCAAGAAGGGTATATAGGTAGTAAGGTCGAAATGGGTTTCTTTTGCACTAAAAGAGGTTGTATTGATGAAGTTAGATTATAAAAATGAATAATAACCTCAAGATACTCATGGTAGACCCTTACACAACATCTATAAGACCTAATTCTTGCCAAGATACATCATATAGGGGCATAACATGACTATTACAGTTAGGGGTTGAGGGTTTTTAAGAGAGTTTAAAACATGAGGATAGTATTATGACCTAAGTAACATGGAATGAAGGTATATACTCATAATTTAAGATTATAACATGCCTTGGAACACACCCATAGAGGCTAATAAATGAGAAAACAAGATTGTTTCAATCATACAATAAAAAGGATAACATTGTTTGGTGGGTGGAGGAGACCTATAACATGATATTATTGAGTCCCAAACATGGAATAATGATTGTATAAGACAAATGGGGATATTATTAATTAAATATAATATATTATTTCATGCAAACATACCAAACAAGGAGGTTTTTAGGCAAACAACTCAATCATCATAACACCCCTACACACAGTTTTGCATTCTAAAAGTTTGCCTAAGAAAATTGAGAGGTTAGAGATCTTGTCCTTGGATATGGAAGCTAAAATTTGGTAAAAACCATACTTGAGACCCATTACATACTCCCTAATTATTGTATTTGATTATATAGCAAGGAAAACCCTCTCTATTTTGTCTTAGAGCAAGGTCACTTTTGCCTTGCACAAGGGGCAGTTTTGAGGGTCAAATCATAAACCAAAGGTCAAGAAAAGACCAAGTAATGACTGGATAAGCTGAAGGAAATATATTTAAACCTAAAAATCCTTTCTATAATCTTTTGGGGCAAGTAGGATGCTCCACATAAGGAGGATTGCAGTCACCATGACAAAGGAATGGTAAGCAAAGGGCTTGGTAAGGGTGGTCATTTTCATTTCTGATCTTATCTAAGATTCCTAGGTGATTTGGTCATGCTTAGGGGATAATTTGAGATGTGTTAAAACATTAAACAAGGAAAAAAAATATACCTAAACCTCATTTTGGCTCAAAATTGCAGACAAACCTGTTGACAAGGTCTAAGCCTAGCTTCAAAACAGGGTCATTCTCCATTTCCAACTCTAAGGGAGTTATTATAGTAATTGGGTAATATTTTTAGAACATATGTTAATGTGTACAAACCATTGGTTAGCAAATAAATGCATTAAAAATCCATTATTGGCTTGAAATGACTCAAACCCTCATAGAAGTGCACAAAATAGCTCGAATGTCAACTTCAAATGCTCAAAACTTTCATGACTATGTGCATGAGACCCTGATGCATTTAGAGGAGTTAGGGAGGGTCATTGAGGAGCCCTTAGTGGAATTTTATCATATATTTAACATATGTTCTTTATGAACAAATATTAAGACATAAAACCTCCAAAACCCCTCACAAACTCGATAGAGAAGATGAGGTTCAAAGTGCATTCAAATGGATGAATTTGACCATGAGTATAAAAGAGAAGTTGTTTCCAATTTTAGGAGGATCAGAGCCATGGAATTAGATTGTATGGAATCTATACAGATGGATTATAAAATAGGTTTATTTGACATTTTATAATGTTTTTCAGGTCTTTAATATGATCAAAGGATGCCAACCATTTGGAAGGGTAGCTTGGGACTTCAGCCAACTCTCCATGCATTTTTTAAAGAATGGAAATACTCACAAGTGCCTCTACTAGGTCTTTAACTTCATCTTGTCTAAAATGGCATCTAGAATAACATAGTGAAGGGTATGGTAACTCAAGTTTGGTGGCTTTTTATGATGTTTTTAGTGAAGCCAAACATATGAGGTGTCCCTAAAAGTGTCATAGAATCTATGGTATAGATCAGTTAAGGAAGATATAAAGATTCTAGTACCTAGTGTTAAAACAAGCCTATTGGAGAGTAATCATGGTTGCAAGGTGAAGATGAGCTTATGAAAGAGATTTTCATGATGAAGAAAACTCCAAATTCAGGTGGAATCATCTTTGTAACTCCCTCTCCTCATCATACATGTTACACTTATCCCTAATCTTCCTTGGAATGTTCAAGAGGAGCCCATGATGAAGGCAGTTTTCCAAAAGAGAATGAATGAGGAGTTGTTATGCCACACTTGGAAAAAAGGCTAATTTGGGAAAGAATTATGTTCACATCAGTTTCATAACTCCTTTTCCACCTCATTCACATGAATTTTAACTATTTTTTTCCTTTGGACACTTGTCTTTGTGCCTCTTCAACTTCTCTCTTCTCTCTCTTCTTCCAAACTCTATAAATGCAAGCCATTTTGGCTTTGCAAAAGGATTCCAAATCTTGGTATAGTCAAGCCCTACCAAAATTATACCTTGATTTATGCTTAAGCTAATGATAAGTAAGCTAGTTATACTCTAAGTCCATGTGTAATATGTGTTAAAGTGATCCATCTTGAAATTCAAGTATAAATTGAGTTCATCTTGTTTCATGCAATCCTTGAATGTGTTATTGAAAATGACTTCTCTCCTAACAGGTTTCATGAAGTGTATGCTACTGCAATAGATTCTTGAAGTGTGTATGAGTTTGGTAGTGTCATATCTAACCTTCCCTTCACTTTCCTTCATTTTTTGAGTTATTATTTTCCTTCATGAGGAACACTAATGCTAGGGAGCTCCATTAATGGTGTGAGGCTAGTTTGATTGTCTTAGTTCATTTTAAAAATCCCAAGTGTATGAATGGAAGAAAACCTTGGTGTATCATATATTAGTTTAGGTTTGATTTATGTATCTTTCTCTCCATTTTCACCCATGTTAGGTAGTTTTAGTATTATAAGCACATTAAGTCATATTTAAGGAGCTACCCCTCATAATCTAGTGATTCATCTCTCCTACAAGTTCACCCACAACTTGAGAGATGATTCTATGTTGCATCAAATTGTAGAAGCTTCATCCTCATGTTTCCACTATTCAATGAACAAAAGAAATTAATCCTCTTGTTTCTATGAGCCCACCAGTGCAAGTAATTACTCTTTCATCTGACTCCCTAGTATAAGTGGCTCATTTGGAAGCAAGTCAATTAATACAGGGTTATTCTAACTGCACCTTCACCTCCTTCTTCCATAATCACTTTTACCTCATCCCCAATATCCACTACCACACCATTAATCACCAACACCACCCAGTAATACATGGCCACTAACTCATTCATTCTAACTACAACCTCACTATCTATCATAGCCACTAGGTCGAACACAACCCCATCTTCATCTTCCATCACTTTGCCCATTTCATCCACTATGGCCATTCCTACTACGTTGATTAATTATTTTGTTGCCTTGGACTCCACCCTTAAACAAGTTCCCTTGTTCCAACCACATGTGCCTACCTTTCCACTTGTGTCATTTCTAACTTATGTACCCCTAGTAAGCACATCCACATCCACTTCACCCATCCAAGTATCCTTGCCTTCTTCCACTCTCACAGTAACCCAATCCCCCACCAAGGAGGTGGAAATAGAGATACCCATTGATACAACTATGGATACTCAACCCACCAATGGGGAAGATATAGTTGAATCATTAGTTGAGGATTTAAAAAATATATAAATGGTAGATACAACACTTGTCTTGGTGACCACCAATGCAGTAACTTCAGTTAAAAACACATAAGTAGTAGTGTCCATTGGAACAACATAGGATTCATAGGTATTCATTCCAAGTTGGCTAGCACAATCAGTGTTATAGAAAAGGGAATAAAGTAATAGAACTGGGTATGGACTACTATAATATTTTGAAAGATGATCATGCATCTCTAATTGAAAAGATAAGTAAATATGAAAAAGAATTTGAAAGCCTGAACCTCTACTTTCAAAAATTATAGGTTGTTGACTTCATTGAGACTGACACCCTCATGTCAAAATAGATTTTTAAAAATCCTTTAGAGTATGAAGCGTTGGATAGGACAGCTAAATTCAGAATCAAAATACTCAATGAGAGTATTGAGAAGGCCAAGATCACATGTGACAAGGCCATAGATATAATTTATGATATTGAAGATTCACTTTGTAAATTGTCAGGGGATGTAGTAAATCACCAAGATAAACCTCATCCTATTTAAGAGGTCCAAGATAAATTCAAAGAGGTAGTTAAGAAAGAATCAACACATGATACAACTTTTAACTTGAATTATATCTATCATTTAATCAAGTATCATAATACACTTGATCAAATGAGAAAAGACATCCAAGTCTATATAGTTGCTTATAGAAAACTATCTAAAGTAATAACAGAATGTGAGATCATTAACCTTTACACATTTGATCCTGATGAAGAGAACCTTCAAGAGATGTTCAACAGCTTCAATACTTATATCAATAAGATACAAGTAAAAATGACAAGGAATATTTATAAATCACTGTTGTAGATTGATTATTTTTAATATTTGAAACACATTCTATAAACTGCAATTGTTGTAAGATACATTGTAAAGTTGCAAGTTGAAAATTACAACTATCATTTTGATAGTTCTTATCCTTAAGTTGAGAAAGAGCTACTTGTAATTTTCTCTTATCTTTTTATCAGGGTTTGAGTTGAAAAAATGCAACTTGTATTTTGCACTTTTCTTTTTGACAAGTTTGAATAGCTTTAGTTGTAAAAACTCGTTGTAATTTGCACTTTGTATTTTTTCAAGTTGAAAGACTTAAAAGTTGTAAAATTCTCAACTATAAATTACAAGTTAGGTTTTGTAAGTTTTAAAATATCCAAATGTTAAAAGCATTCAATTTTGACCAAGTCATGGTTCATTTTGGCACCTCATTTCTTGGGAGACTCTTTAGCAAAATGAATCAAAGAGAGTTATTATTTTAATTGAAAGACTCTAATGGATTTCTCTCTTATTTCAACACTTGGTGAAGAGTCCAATAATTACAGGTTTATTTTCCTCCTACTCCAATAAAGATGTCATGTCAAGCTGAAAAGGATAAAATTGCATTTAGATCCCCTATTTTCTTGCTCCAAAATTGAGTGTAAAGGTTTGTTAACTTCCTCTCTCTCAGGGGAGTGCTTTTTTGTATAACTATGGGTTTCCTACGTATCCCCCCGTGACATATTTTTATTTTAGACAAATTTTCTATCTTTGAAAAATTGATCTACATGTTGGAACCTAGAGAATATTAATAGATTAAATTTTTTTCATCTTTGTATTATGTTATATTTATATATGTATAACTATTTATTAATTTTGTGAATGATCTAAGTCTTGTTTCAATATAAATTCATCTATGGTATTATTTCTACCCTTTTGAAATCTTGTTGATGAAAAATAAAGAACTATGTTCATTATTTGATAAATACCCAATATTACCTTTGATCCCATATTTGTGTAAAATTGTGCTTCAATAAACTCAATATATTAATTGTTAAACTATGTTCAATCAGAACAAGCATTAGTTTCTACTAGAATCCTTGGTGTATCACCACATTTTCTAATTTTAAAACTCTTTCTAAAACTCTTTTCCTCACAAGTTAAAACCTTAGTTAGGATCAAGATCACTAAGAAGTTATAGTTTGAAGTGAACTGATCATGTATCAGTTAAACTGAGCTTAGTGAAAGGAAGTCAGCATTCTCTAAAGGTTCACCTCAATTTTTCAAGGTCCCACAACTTGAAGATGATCCTATTGTGTCATTAAATTTCCCATGTACTACAACTCACGCTACTCATAATACTACAAACATAAAATTGGTACAAAAATTAATTGATAATAGTTACATGCATCAAATGTGAGATAAGTAGTCTTCAATTATGAGTTATATGTCATTTTCATACTTTTCATATTAATTTAATATGTTTTATACTTACTTTATAAGTCTCTCACTTTTTTTTTTGGTAATGTCCCCACTGAGATTTACTAGAATAATGTAGTATTTTTTTTAAAACATTTACTTAATACTTATTATTTCATTAGATTACACCATGAAAATATAATTAGTGATTTTTAACATACTTAACTAAGCATGTCAAAATTAAGTAAACATGAATAACTATATTTATCGATTAATAGCAATTTATGTAAACAGTCATAATTTCATAAGGAAAGTAATCATAATAAAATCCAACCATAGTTGGTACAATAATACAATATCTATTGTCAATGTATAATAATAATTAATTATATTTTTATTAGGCATGCTAACTCAATATAAGTACAATAATAGATATAATGCTCCATGTAACTTGAGTCATACTAACTCTTATATCACTGATAATATCAAGTGTAGTCTCCAAGAAAGTATTGTAATGGAAAGGGAGAGCAACAATTGAGCATTTTCTACACCAATCATGGACCATCGATCTTTCACACAATCCCCCAAACAATGAATGGTCCTCCCTTCATGGATAGATAGATAGTGATGGTGCGATAATTTAGAGAGACAAGATAGTACATGTGTGTTGTAAGATTTTTACTACATGATGTGTACCATAAATAAATAAATTCTAATATGATATTGCATAAACATGTAAATCATACATATGAAATGACAATATATATCTAAACATTACTTTGACCAAAATTTTGAAATAACATATGATCTATAATATTAGTCAAATTTATACACACTACTTGATTAGATTAGTTTCATTTGACATTAATGATATTAATTAAACTAGTGAAGTTTGTCTCATTATTTAATTAGAACCACTAATACTAGATTTGGTTAACGTATATTTGTAATTAACATATTTATGCAATTATTTCTACTAGCAAGTACAAACATATGTGAATTTCATAAATAATTACTATACATATATTTAGTCTATCAAATATATGAATGAACCTTATTTATATTATTTATTTTATAAATAATATTTATGACAAGTAAGTTTAATTACCATATGGGTATAATACTAGTCATTTCAAGAGTCTATTTTCCATTAGTAAATGTTAAGCACAAAATTAACATTTTTAAAACATAAAGTTCATACTTTTCAACATAACCAACATTCACAATTTTCATAAATATTTAATAATGTTTACTTATTCATCCATTTTGGAACTTAAACTATGTTCTATTGAGAATTGGAGGAGCTAATACATATTTAATTCATGCACAAAGACGCTGAATACATAGAGATAATTATTTCAACACAAAACATTTTGCATACTCTTTATTCTCATTAATTAAATATTTGAGACATAATACAAATATATAATAATATTATTCCTATAACTTCCCTATTTTCTCTCACCTGAATCTTATAATTAAACACACACTATTTATGAAATATTTTTATAACTGTTAACAATATATCATAACGATATAATATTCTAACTAATATCATAATATTATTTATATAATAATATTACTACAAAATCTAATTAACAAATAACCTATTAATATTTACCTCTTGGTAAATACCCAAATTCACCAATGTAAAAGCTAAATTTTTTAACATTCCCCCAAAATTTTTTCATGGTGCAAAAACATTCACACTCTTATCTGTAGTATGCTCACCTATTATAACATGTCATATTTAATTCATGACCTTGATACAAAGAGATTTTCACTCCTTCCATGGTTTTATAATTTTATCACAAACTTTTACATGAACAAGAACACCATCTACCTCTAAGAATTGACATGAATAAAATTATATGTCACTGCATACTCATAGGTCTGCATACTACTGACATAATCTTGTTGCACATGACTACTATATGTGAAGGAACGCATCCTGTATTTACTTTACATGATCATAATGGATGTGTTATTGAGAGTCATCTCGACAAAGAAGTAAGGTAGTCGTGGGATCTTTGTAGTAGTTTCTCTTTTAACTGTTGCCAAAACACTGTTCACCTCATGTGGCTTTTTGGATCTACCAAAAACCCTATCAAGATCTATGAAATGAATTACATTGGTATTTTATGTTCTTTCACAATGTTTTCATCTCAAAGAATCATGTTTGAAATTATACATAAATTACATATCTTGAATAGTTATATACTTTTGTTCTTATTTTACAAATACATAGGAGAAATTAAAAAACACACCATACTATATATGTCACGACATCATTAATGTGGCCCCATCATTGGCAACTAATGAGAGGTCATTGAAAGACCTCCAACCTCTATGTATGTTCCAGCCTCTATTATCTCATTGTTTACTCGGTATATTGATGTAGCTCAGGTACATGATTTTTTAAGGGAAATTTCTCCATAATGTGAAACAATATGTTTACATGGGACGTCATGTACAAATGAAAATATGTCCATTACAATAAAAGATTTAAATTTGATGATTGATCAATATATATAACTTTTACTTTTGATGACTTGAACACACTTGACACAAACATGACCATTTTTAACTATATGATAATAATTAATAACTATAATGACTTTTGACTTTTTTCAAAAAAATTGATGTATGGACCTAATAATAATAATAATAATAATAATAATAATAATAATAATAATAATAATAAATTTAAAATATAAAATCTCATTCTAATCAAACTCAAATATTTAACAAAACCTATTACTTTGACTAAAATGAAATTTTAATTCTAAAGGTTAAGGAATTTAAAAAGATTTTTCACCTAAACTATGACATGACTTTTCTAAAAATATAAAGACTTTTTCAAAACTTATTAATACTAAGTTAAATAAAACTCGAAACACTAAATCAATACATAAAAAATAAATCGACCTAAATAACTAAACTCAATAATGACATACCTAAGTATTTACACAACTTTGATGGATGGTGTGAAACTTTGACTAAGATTTTTGTTTGCAGTAAATCGAGGGTTGATGTTATACTAATCATTGACCAACATAATGAGCAGGGAAACCAATGAATGGAATGCCCATGGAGAATATCTTACAGACACTAGTGAGGCTAAGACTGAAGATTAGCTTTTTTCAAGTGTTAGAATGCCACAATCAAACTTGTTTGACCTTTACGTTGATAGATAGAAGATTACAGTCATGTGCCATAGTTATTGAACAAAATTCTCTATTAGTGTGGGCATCAAATGGTTGTCAGTACTTTCAAAAAAATTCATCTAACATTTGGTATGATGCATAGGTTTGGCTGAGCAAAACATGTTCAGATTTGTAGGTGCATCCCAAATAAAAAAATTATTATACACATATAAATAGACAATGGCATGATGGTACTGACAGATTGCCATGTCTGAGTTCAATTTTGGGTGATGCACTGAGTAAGAAATCAGCCAGTTGAATAGATTTTTTTAATGGAACTATGAACAAAATCAAATGTTGATGCCACTTCTACAAAATATAAAAACACTATTTTCTCTCTAAAACTAAATAGAATACCTCACATCAAAAAAACCCCATATACGGGCCACCATAAATTAAAAATGAATATGTCTGTAAAATCTGTAGAACTCCATTAAATAAATAGATCCCCTTCTCTGATACCACTATTGAGAATTGGAGGAACTAATATAGATTCAATTTATGTATAAATAAACTGAATACACAGAAAATTATTTCAACATAAAATATTTTGCATACTCTATTCTCATTAATATAACATTCAAGACATAATATAAATATATAATAATATTATTCTTATAACGTATCCCTTATTTTCTCTCACCCAAATCATATAATTAAGCACACACTATTTATGATATATTGTTGTAACTATTAACAATATATCATAATAATATAAAATTCTAACTAATACTGTAATATTATTTATATAACAATATTACTACTAAATCTAATTAACAACTAACTTATTACTATTTACCTCTCAGTAAATATTCAAATTCACCAATGTAAAATCTAAATTTCTTAACATATTCGTATAGTTATAGTTCTCTACGAGATTTTGTGACTTAACTTATTAGTCACCACTATAATTATAAGCACACTACCTATTATATAAATATAAACTATACCTGTATAAGAAGACCTAGGTTCTTTTATATGTGTATTCCATATATTTATAAGATCATATTATATATATCCCATAATATATATAATTTAATTTACAATTAACATTTTGATCTACTAATAGAACTTTTTTGTTATCCTTGTAAAGCTTAAAAGGTAAAAACTTTTAAGAAAAGGCTCAAGAATAAATAGTACCTTAATATTACCAAATCCCTTGTTCTCAAAATTTAACATCAAAAATAATGAATATAATTAAGATTAGTTTTATTCTTAATCTTATATTTCTACTATTCTAGAATTTAAGTCATTTTTCCAATAATCTAAATGTAGATGATTTTTGAGTTCTATATGGATTTAACTATGTAAATTCAAAACCCAAATATCAAACTACTAGGTAAAGTGATAGAGCCATTAAAATTCAAAGCAAATATATTAATAAACCATTAAAAATAGCTTTAGAATCTTAAAGTTAAGTACTCTACACCATGATCAAATGGATGAAAGAAAACAAAAAGAGATCAAAATTAAATTGATATACATTAGACTCAAATTTTGACACTATAATGTTTATTGATCAAGGATGTTGATGATGAAGGATTAAATGACTAGTTGGGCAAGGATTTGCTATGGATTTTCTATGTGGTTTTTATGGAGGAATAGAGTGGTTTAAATAGAAAATGGAGGGAGAGATCAATGATGGAGATTCAAAGTTGAATGAGAGAGATCAAGGGTTGAAGATTAAAAATAATTTAAAATTCCTTGGAAGCCTCTAGATTTAGAGGCTTCAAGAGAGAAGGGGTTATAATGGAGAATGTTTTATATTTGGAGGGTTTTAAAATCCTTTTTAGGAGTTAATTGGGATTATGGATGGATTAGATAGGGATTATGTAGGTGATTTGGGACTAGAGATGTAGGAGAGCCTAGACATAGGCTAGTAGGTGGGCGATTAGGAATTTAAAATTCTCAAATAATATGTAAGTGGGATTAGGATGGGAGAATTGGTAAGGTTAGTAGATGAAGTTATAAAGGGGATATTAGTTAAATGATTAAAAGGGGGGATATATTAGTAGGATGGAAGGGATTAAATTAGATGAGTGAAATTATTGTTGACTAATAGTAATATTAGCGATAATAATGTAGGCAAGTAAATTTAGATGCATATACTAAGCTACCAATTACCATAGAAAAATAATTAATTAATTTCTTAACATAGTCAAATATGTTTTCAATTTATATCAAATGCTCATAGTTTTCATTTCCAACCATAACTTGTTTGATTTCCTATGTTCTCAGGTTACAAGTTGACTTCACAAATTTAAGATTGGTCTGTTTCAAAAACACATAGTTCTTAATAATGTTACTCAAACACACATATAACTAGATGTCTCATAGCAAATCATACAAACTATTATGAGTATAAATATACACAGTAAACTTATTTTCACATATTGTGACTATATGTCTTCATACTCATAATATCTATGTGTAATCGATTTGTATGCATTCCATTCATAGAATTTAAAATAAAATATTTAGGCTCATATAAATATCTTATCCCACAAACCCATGTGACTATCATAAATACATAGTTTATATATATATAATGTTTGCCCTATTCATGTTATACGTAGATGTAATATGCATGTATGTATGTATCTTCTTATATTTTAAAGAATACATTTTCTATATATCTTTTAAATATATGTATATACATAATTTATATATAAATATCCATACTTTATTTTATATAAACTCCACTTTAAATAAAATGCTAAAATCTATATATGTTTATATGTCACATATGGTATTCAGTTTTTATGTCATATATGGTACACAAAACAAAACCCCTTTTAAAAAATTATTCAACATTTTTATAGTTTCGATAAGTATAAACCCAGTATATACATGAATAACAGGTCTTATTTCCAAATCTATTACCAACACAAAATAGAACTATGTTCTACCTAAATTTTGATTGTCACCAAGATATCATCAAAAAATAATAGTATATCTATTTTACCAAATAGAAACTCATCTTAACATTGTAATGACTCGATTGATATATTTTTAAAACAATGATAATTCACTACTTCCATATTATATATGCATACTTACTTGACTAAGTATGTAGGTATATTATGTTTTAACAAATCTCATTCTTTGCTTGCATGTATCTATCCCCTCATGTTATCTTTTTCCTAAACTAATAGAATATGTTATTTATTTTTAAAACTTCATTTAACCCTAAGGTTTAACATCCTTTCAATTTTAAATCAAAACACCTAGGATTTGAGGATAATGGGTTAGCTCTATGGATGGCTAAGCTATCCACAGGGCCAAGCCTATAATGCTCCTATTTAAAGCTCCAAGCACTTGAAATCCCTTTGTTTTGTTTCTCTATGCTTTTCCTCCTTTTTTTATGTATCACCTTTCCTTCCACAACTCTTTCTTATTCTTTTTCCTCATCAAATTCTTTCTATTCAAACTTTACATGCCATTTTTCACTCATTCCATAGTCCATGCACAATATCCAAATTTTCATCTAAACTCCACTAATCCACAATTATCTTTCCCTTAAACATATCAGAAGCTATCATTTTTCTCACTTTTGAACTTTCTCAAATATTATATAACAATTATTTTGTTTTACTTATTTTGCATGATAACTTCACTGTAAGCCACTGATTATATCCACTACATAAGTCTACATTAATAATTAACATAATGATATCTATACTTCTAATTTTTAACATAGTCTTTCATGCATGACAATCAAAGACTAGGCTTAGATTGGACTTAACTCTTAGGTTAGTATTTTTAAGATATTTTAATCTCCTTGAATATAAAATAAAATAAAGGTAATTATCTATTTATCAAAAGATAGATAAATCTATAATTGATTCTAATAACAAGATAATTGTTTTAGTTAATTACGTGTGTGTGTGTGTGTGTGTGTAAGTTAAGCTATTAAATTAATGTAAGACACACACACACGTGTGTGTGTGTGTGTGTGTGTGTGTGTGTGTTTTACTTTAATTTAATAGCTTAACTTATATTGATATCCTCAACTATCAATAATAGTAAGCTAAATGTTCAATGACATTTTTAAAGACATTATACTAGTCTATATATAATAACAATTAGATATTTTTTATTTGATTTACTCTCAAAAATCATAGACAAACATAATTAAATTAATCTCATGTAATCTTACTAAAATATTAAGTACTGAGACAAAATGCAATCACATACAAGATTTATTGTTTAAATACACACTAACATTTAAAACATGCAAACTATAATATTTAATAATTCAAACACACAATGCATATAACATTTTTAATATAATATGGTGTGTGCAGGGGTCTTAAAAAATCCTTTGTCATACTTCACTATTTTCATCTACATCACCATATTCGATGATGCTCTTTTTTCATCATGATCTGAGGGATAAATTTTCCTACATCCATCTCATGATAAGAAGGTAGTGTTAATAATTTTGACCCCACAAGTCAAATTACCACCTTTATCATTTAAAACTTTGCATATCATGTCATTTTGTCTTGTTAATCAGTAATTAGTCCTAAAAAGTCTTTGAAGAATGTATGGTTAACATGTCTTAAGGTTGTTTAGGTGATTTAGGGGTTTTTCTTTCACTCATCTTGTTCTTTACAAGAATGTATTTGTGTTTCTCTAAGCAGTTAAAAAGAAGACAAACAGAAGATACTTTGGGCTTTCATGGAAGGAGGACTTCGAAAACAATTTCCCTAAAAGGTTTTTTTCTTGAGAAATGATCCTATTTCATAAGTTTAGAAGAGTTCTTTTGGTTTTAGGGTCTTTTCAAATAGTTCTGAAATCCCTTTTTAACAAGTCCAATAGTCACTTTCTTTTGAGAGGATTGTCCAAGCAAAAATTTACGAAGGGCATCTTCAAAATTAAGGGCTCAAACATTTTTTGAAGGGCTTGTTCATAATCTTGAAGGACCATTTCAATTTTACCGAATGGCAAGAGGACCTTGACATTTTTTTTTAAAGAATGGACTTTTTCAATTTGTCTGCGAGAAAGGGACACTTGTAAGAAAACTGAAAGGTATATGTCCTTAAAAAAAAAGGCATTTTTTGAAAGGAAAAGTGGACTATTCCAACAATGCCAAAGGATTCTTTCCAAGGAAAAAGTACACTTTGAAAAAATCCAAAGGGTTACATCCCTTCAAAAAAGGTTCAATTTCAAAATTTTCAAAGGGTAGAATCCCTCCAAAAAAAGTTTGCTTTGTAAATTTTCAAAGGACCTTTCCATTTTTCCAAAGGGATACTTTCAAAAAATTTGAAGGGTATCTACCTTTCAAAAAAAAGGCATTTTCAAAGACAAATGGATCCTAAATTTTTTTGAAGGGTTCACTCAAAAATCTTGAAGGGCTATTTCAAAATGCCGAGGGGTCTCTTTTCCTTTGGGATAGTCCTTGTCAGAAAGCCCGAAGGACAATTTATAAAGGTTCTGAAAAAACAATTCATTCAAACTTTTTGTCTAAAGGAAATGAATGATTTGAAAAGTTTCAAAGGAAATAAAACACTGAGTAGAACATTGAAGAAAAGTTCGAAGGGCACATTACAAAAATCTCAAAGGTCATTTTCTTTCAATCGAGGGTCCATTGCACACCCTTGAGAAAACATTGAAGGAAAGGTTCATAAAAAGAAGGGCTCAAAGATTTTAACATTGGAGGGATATTCAAGGAGAGCTTAACATAGAATTTCATGTATGTACTCTTGTCTATCTTGTTAATCAAATCCTTTTCAAACACTTCCAACTCAGCTTCAAGTGGAGTTTTCTCTTTGAATATTGGTGTAGCATCATGCATGAAGAGAATTGAATTACCAAAGATCCATGCACATTTGAAAAATTTAATCTTTATTTTAAATAAGGATTATGAAATGGGTTCACTATCATTTTCAACGTCAAAGAGTTTTTCATGTAAGGCATAAGATAAAAGATATTATTTGAAGGCTTGGTTATCTTGGCATAGCTAGAGTTAGACTTAGGGTGATGTGGGAGTTGATCTCCTTTTCTATTTTCAGCGCCAATCTCTTGGCTTTTGTATGCTTTTTCTATAGAAGTTGGTTTTTTTAGCCAATTTAAGGATCTCTCTTTTGGTAAGATAAGAATCTACCAAAATTTAAGTTTTATAACTTTTTTTAGATAAATAGGACTGCTTTCAGATTCCAAGGTGCTAGTATAGTGTATATATGTCAATGATTTATATATATGATAGAAGTTTCTTCCTTGTCAAGTCTTGATTCTTACCTAGCAGTATAGTTGATTAGATTATGCAGGTCATGTTCTATGTTTGATGTTTTTTATCAGAGATCATAGTGGATATAAGTGGTTGGTTAGTGCCTTAAATCAGGGATATTCTATCATTTCCCTCAAGCTTTGATCATCAGATAAAAATATTTTCATAAAATAATGATTTATAAGAGTCAATTGGAGTTGAAAGTTTAATTTTTTTCTTGTTTAATTAGTGTTTTTAGAAACTCAAATTCAGTGGATGAACTAAAATATAGGTGTATCACCATCATTAGATAAGATTTCTTTTTAAAAAAATTCTTACCTTTTTCTTGGTAATTTGTAGCGTAAATTAGAGATCTTAATTGATACATCAAAAAGAGCTGGTCCTTAGAATATAGAGATTCAATCCATCGATTAGGCCACCCACAACCTAGGATTGTTTTCATGTTTCAACAGACTGTGAAGGCCTAAAACTACCTTCACAAAGGTGCAAGTTTGATTGACAATAGTTTTTGGTATGCCTAATGGGACATCAAAGAAATTCTTTGCATATCTAAATAATTTTGAAGCTGAGGAGAAGTAGTTATAGTAGATGAGAATATTCATCTTCATCACAAGCTAAAGATTCTTTAGGTTGTAAGGTTCATAGCACCATTTAGGTAATCCTTTCATGCCAAAGGTTACCACAAGGTCAGCTAGTAAAGGTGTTCCTTTTGAATTTATATCATATAAGAGATCAAGGTTTAGGAGGGCAAATCCATATTCTCAAAAGAAATATTTATCCCCTGGTTATCTTATTGTTCTAAGCACTACAATCCCCACTATCTAAATGACTATCAAAATCAGGGGTTTATTCCATTCAATAGAGGTAGTCCACTAAATCTAGCCTAGTTTGATGATATATATGTATCTTCCCTCAAGAGCATCCCACTCTTCTCAAGAGAAAACCAAACAACCCCTATTGAGCATATCTAAGATGTAGCTAATCTTTGTTTAGTCCATACTATTGTTGAGGATAATGTTGGTATTAGATTGCTTGCTACTTTCTTCAAAGGAAAAGCATGCAGTGGTATAAAAACCTTCCACTAAACTCTATTTCTACTTGGGATGCATTGGGTGCAGCCTTATTCAAATAATTTGAGGACAAATCTGATCACATATCTTTAGTTGAACAATTAACTACCATAAATAAAGATTATCATGAGTTCATGTTTGATTTTAACCTTAGATTCCAAAATATATGGACTAAGATACCCATGTTGATTAGACCATCTCTTGAATATACATTTATGTATTATTTTAAAGCCCTTAACTCTTACATTAGTGTGATGATAAAATCAGTGGGTGGTACTACTTTGCCAGATGCTTATGAAATTGTAATTAGGGAAGAGAATAGTTTGATACAAGTTGGTAAGATTTTTTCAAGACCTATAATACCTATATTCTCATAATTAAATTCTATACTAGCCTCTCAAGTTCCTAAAATTCCATCCTTAGCTTTTATTCCATCACCTCAAGCTCAAATTGCAGCCCCTATTAGTCAAGCTAGTGAGATAAGAGAGTTGAAAAACTTGTTACAATCCTTTGGAAATGAAATAGTAAAACTCGAGAGATAATAATATTAATATAATAGGCCCTATCAACAACAAAATTAGACCACTTATTATCCCTTCAAAGATCAAAGGCCTCCTTATCAAGGTTTCAAAGAGAATAGACCACCTTATCAAACACAAGGAGCCATAACTCTAGCTAAGTCATATGTTGCCCTTGATCCTAATGCTCCCTCCACTTCAAAGGCCATTGTTCCCACCCCACCTCAAAATAATTTGATTTAAGATTCAGATTGGTAGTCCTCGAATTTCAATGATGCTTAAAACCAAGCCTTGGTATCATAAAATATCACTATGCCACAAATGACAAAAGAAGAGTTTTTTTTAGGTCAGTATCAACATACAATTTTGGCATCACAAGGAGAGACTCGACAAGTTCAAGGGTTGCCTGATGCCATTAATGTAAATTGGCAAGTGGATGATCATGTTATTTTTAATCAAAGTGTTAAAACTAATAGTATGAGTGGTTAATTTGTAGTTGTAACTAGAGCTAAAATAAAGGCCATTGATGAACTGCATGAGGTGGCAAATGTTTCAAGTACTCCTAATATTTTTTTTAAGAGTATTTAAGAACAATTTTCTACCCATACAACATAGAAAAATTAGAATATAGAGGTTATTAAGGTTCATCAAATACCCCTAGTTCGTGAGCAATCAATTCTTCAGAAAGTGAAACCTAAGATTGGTGGATCTCAGTTGAGTATAGTGGAGTAGATAAAGAAGTATAATATCAACATTAGCATGTGAGATTTTTTTCCATTCCAAGACAAAAAGATATGCTCATCCAAGAGCTTTTAGCTCTCAAATTATCTCTAAAATTGGTTGACAAAAGAGTTATCTTAACTAATTTAGATCAGTCAACTCAGTAACAAGTACAGTAAGTAAATAAGATGGCAAAGTTGGATATAACTAAGGTAAAAACAAATAAAACTCCTCCTTTATACCTTTCTTTGATAGTAGGTGATACTTTAGTTCATAACTGTATGGTGGATAGTGGAGCTAGTAGTATAGTTATGCCTAAATAGATTGCAAACAAGCTCGACCTTGTTTATGAGCCAAACACTAAGGGGGTATTACAACTAGATGGGTCACCAACAAAAATGGTAGGCATCATCAAAGATATAAAATTAACATTACATACTTATCCCAATGTTACTATTCAGTAGAATGTTGTTGTGGTAGACTTGTCTCCTTAATTTACTATGTGCCTTTCAAAAGATTTCACCTCAAAGATTGAAAGATATTTGTTATCTAATTAGACTTATGTATTATTCAAAACCAGGTATGGTACCAAGGTAACGATTCATTTTGAACCTATTACATGTTTCCATATAGAGTTATATATCGTAAGTATTATAAACACTAACTATATCATCTTGAATGATGTGCTAAAAACTAGTGACATAGAAAATGAATCACCTTTGGATAGAGTTCTAGATTTGTTTCTTAATGAGTAAGATTCTACTTTGCATGAGCATGATCCTTATAAGCTGATTGAAGAAAGACTTGGTGTGTATTACCTTCATTAGAATGATGTACCAATTTCAACCATGGTTAAGGATGATGAATCTAGTGAAGATTTATGGCAATTGTACTTTGATGGATCAAGGAATAAAAATGGTACCAAGACTAGAATGATGTTGGTTTTTTCAACACAGCAAAGGTATTTCTCTTCTATTAAGTTTTAGTTTGGTTTTTCAAACAATGTTACAAAGTATGAGGCACTAGTTCATGATTTGCAATGGGCTAAGAAGATAAAAGTTAATTCTTTGCAAGTGTTTGGTGATAGTGAGCTTATAGTCCACCGAGTAAGAAGTTTGAAAGTATGTTAAAATTTGTTACTTAAATCTTACAAGCATAGAATATGGGACTTACTTGAAGATTTTTAAGCTTTTAACATTCAAGCAATACCAAGAGGGAAAAATAAACATGCAGATAGGTTGGTTACCATTGGGTCACAATTTAGTATCCCAACCGATATAAAAAATAAAAAAATTAGTCATCTATAAAGGTGGTTATAAGGCCTTTCCTTCTAGATAATCATGAAAATTGGCAAGTGTTTGAAGATGGCAATCAAATTATGAGACTCTTATAAGAAGAGGTTGAATTTTCTTTAAAAAATCAATCAAAGTACCTGCAACAGTATGGTGATCAGATTATGTAACTAAAAAAAATAAGTTTTCCAAGGGATTGGTCACACTTGAGAACATTTTTAGTGGTGATGATGAATTAAAGAAGAAAAAAGTCATCCTTGTCAATAAAAGAAGAGCACTATGTCAATGTAGAAATTATAGCTGGTAAGATTTTGAAGTTAGGTAAGGTATGCACTCCTTCACAAAAAGAAGCTTTCATTGAGTTATGCACAAGTTTTGCTGACATATTTGCATGGAAATATAGTGATTTCAAGGTATTTGATCCAAGTTTAGCTCAACACACCATTGACTTAGAGGATAAACCTAAATTAGTAAAACAAAGACAAAGGTCCATTAATCATAATCTTGAGCTTTTGATGAGAGTTCAGTTTCACAAGCTCGTAGAATCAACTATTATATTTCTAATCAAGCACTCAACTGGGATGGAAAATCTTGTTTAAATATGGAAGAATGGTGAGATTAGATTGTGTGTTGACTTCAATGATTTGTATAGGGCTTCACTTAAAGATCATTATCCATTGCCATCAATAGAATAAATTTTATAGCTTGTAACAAGTTCAAAGAGGTTTTATTTGTTGGATGGATATAGTGTCTATAATAAAATTTTGGTCAAAAAAGAGGACTAATTTAAGACAACCTTCACAACCAAGTGGGGAACATTTGCATATAGAAATATGTCATTTAGTTTATCTAATGTTGGAGTAACCTTTCAGAGAGCCATAGATATAGAATTCTAAGGCATTCTTATCAAGTTTGTACTTATTTATTTGGATGATATAACAATATTTGGAGGAGAAGGAGGAGGAGAAGGAGGAGGAGGAGGAGGAGAAGGAGAAGAAGAAGAAGAAGAAGAAGAAGAAGAAGAAGAAGAAGAAGAGGAAGAGGAAGAAGAAGATGAAGACAAAGATGAAGAGGAAGAGGAAGATGAAGAGGAAGAGGAGGAATGAGAAGAGGGAGAAGGAGAAGAAGAAGAAGAAGAAGAAGAAGAAGAAGAAGAAGGAGGAGGAGGAGGAGGAGGAGGAGGAGGAGGAGGAGGAGGAGGAGGAGGAAGAGGAAGAGGAAGAGGAGGAGGAGGAGGAGGAGGAGGAGGAGGAAGAGGAAGAGGAAGAGGAAGATGAAGGAGAAGAAGAAGAAGAAGGAGAAGAAGAAGAAAAAAAAGAAGAAGAAGAAGAAGAAGAAGAAGAAGAAGAAGAAGGAGAAGGAGAAGGAGAAGGAGAAGGAGAAGGAGAAGGAGAAAGAGAAGGAGAAGGAGAAGAAGAGGAAGAGGAAGAAGAAGAAGAAGAGGAAGAAGAAGAAGAAGAGGAAGAGGAAGAGGAAGCTGAAGAGTAAGAGGAAGAAGAAGAAGAAGAAGAAAAAGAAGAAGAAGGAGAAGAAGGAGAAGAAGAAGGTATGCACTCCTTCACAAAAAGAAGCTTTCATTGAGTTATGCACAAGTTTTGCTAACATATTTGCATGGAAATATAGTGATTTCAAGGGATTTGATCCAAGTTTAACTCAACACACCATTGAGTTAGAGGATAAACCTAAATTAGTAAAACAAAGACAAAGGTCCATTAATCATAATCTTGAGCTTTTGATGAGAGTTTAGTTTCACAAGCTCGTAGAGTCAACTATTATATTTCTAATCAAGCACTCAACTTGGATGGAAAATCTTGTTTAAATACGGAAGAATGGTGAGATTCGATTGTGCGTTGACTTCAATGATTTGAACAGGGCTTCACTTAAAGATAATTATCCATTGCCATCAATAGAATAAATTTTATAGCTTGTTGCAAGTTCAAAGAGGTTTTATTTGTTGGATGGATATAGTGTCTATAATAAAATTTTGGTCAAAAAAGAGGACCAATTTAAGACAACCTTCACAACCAAGTGGGGAACATTTGCATATAGAAATATGTCATTTAGTTTATCTAATGTTGGAGTAACCTTTCAGAGAGCCATGGATATAGAATTATAAGGCCTTATTATCAAGTTTGTACTTATTTATTTGGATGATATAACAATATTTTTAAAGAGTGCAAAAGATCACATGGTTCATTTCAAGTAAGTGTTCAAAAGGTGTAGGCAATTTGGGGTATCTCTAAACTCTATATATATATATATATATATATATTCAATTCATGAAGATATGCTTCTTGGACATGTTGTTTCAAAGCATGGTTTAAGTATAAATTTCGAAAGGGCAGACTCCATTCTTGCACTTTCTTTGCCTAAGTACAAAAAATCTATGCAAAGCTTCTTCGAGAAAATTAACTTCATAAGGAGATGTATTTCAAATTTTACTATTTAAGATAAGCCACATACAACCATGCTAAAGAAGAATCAGAAATTTAGCTAGTCTAAAGAATGAGTATAAAGTTTTAAAGATATTAAGAAGGCCATAACTAGTGCTCTTATACTTATAAATCTAGATTTCACAAAATATTTTATAAAGTATACTTAAGCTAACATGGACACTATTTCAGACATTCTTATGCAAAAAATCATGACTCTTTAGAGTAGCAAATAGCCTTCTTTAGTCAAGGCTTGGAAGAATATGAAACATGGTCTTATTTTATTGAGAAACATGTACTTTTAGTTGTAAGATCACTTAAAACTTTTAGATACTTATTATCTAACAATAAGATACACCTAATGGTTTCTCATCCAAGCATCAAGGAGTTATTTTTTAACAAAGATATAAATAAGAAGAGAGTTGAATGGATAACCAAATTAATGGAGTATGATATGTAAATTAAGGTCATAAAGTTGCTTAGAGGTAAAGGACTTTGTGAGCATCTAGCTCAACTTGCAAGAGACTAATGAGGTTTTGGTGTCAAATGATGAAGAGGTTACATCTGGTTATACCTCAACTTCTAGCTAGTTTTATGACTTGGTAAGCTATCTCCAGGATGGTATTTATCCCTCTCATCTAAGTGCTTAAAAAAAAAAGATATTTTTGATTGCAGTCAATTCTATTTTTGCTTATTGATGGTGTTTTGTTTAAGAAAGATATCAATGGCATGTTGCTAAGATGTATTGAGCCAAGCCAAACTTAGAGATTGATTGAAGAATTCAATGATGGACATGGCGGAGGACATATTTTTTTAAGAACTATATCCCTTATGATCATGAGAGGTGGGTACTATTAGCCTAGTATATTTGGTGATTGTCACGCATGGGTTAGAAATTGTAAACAGTGTGTTATATTTATAGGAAAAATGAAACTTGTAACCTTGTCTCTTCAACCAGTTGTAGTGGATTAGTCTTTTGTCCAATGGATATTAGACTTTATTGTCTCATAAATCCTCCTTCAAGTTTAAGACATAAATTTATTCTTACTGCTACAGATTACTTCACACGTTGGATAGAAATAGTGGTATTGAAAAAAGCAAAAGAAACCAATGTTCTAGATTTTGATGATGGTTTGGTTACTAGATTTAGAGTTTCTTCAACTATTATTTTTGATAATGCAATAGATTTTGTGAGAATTAGGATCAGCCAATGGACTATCTAACATGGAATTTATCTTAGCACTTTATCAAACTATTATCCACAAGGCAAATGGCCTTGTTGAATCTACAAATAAGAACTCATTAAAAATCATAAGGACTATTGAAGATAATCAGATGTCATGGCATCTCAAGTTAAAGTCATCTCTATGGGCTAATAAGATCACCTACAAAAGATCAATAGCTAACTCTCCATACAAGTTGATATATGGTAAAGAAGCATGATTACCCATTTCTCTTAAATTTCTTATTTTATAACTAATGCATCAGCTTGAGTTGTTGGATAATGAGTCTATGGAGATCAAATATGCTAAGTTTATAGAGATGGAAGAGATAAGATATCAGTCCATGCTAGCCAAAGAAATTCATCAAGCATAAGTTAAGAGAGCTTTTGATAAGAGAGCTTCTTCACAAAGTTTCAAAGAAGGAGAATTGGTCCTCAAGTGGGATGAGGATAGAGATAAACTAAGAAGACACATAAATTTTGATTCCCTTTGGAGTGGTTCATACACAATCTCTAGTTGCAAATCTAATAATGCCTTCCAACTTGCAAAGATGAATGGTGACAAGATTCTAATCTCAGTAAATGAGATACATTTAAAACATTGATACTGAAAAGAAAAGTTCCTTGTACATATTTAGTTTGTTTTGCTTTCTTCCAAGAGCTATTCAAGCACAGTAGTTTTGTTATATTTTATTCTAATAAGTATTTGTTTGCACATTTTATTTTTAGTTATTTTTCCCTACTTTGTGTGTTTTCCTTCTTGTTTTGGAGGATGAAGTGTCTTTTTCAAATCAAAAGTTATACTTACAGTTATGGACTAGATCTATCATTATTTTATGAGTTTAAATGTCATGTATATGGTCTGGTTCTTAAGCATAGTAGGCATATTTCCCAGTTGAGTCATCAAAATATTGATAATTTTGACCCCACATGTTAAATTTCCACCTTTATCATTCAAAATGTTACATACCATATTATTTTATCTTGTGAGTCAGTAACTGGTCCTAAAAATTCTTTGAAAAATCCATGGTTAACAAGTATTGAGGTTATTTAGGTGATCTAAGAACTTTTCTTTCCCTCATCTTATTCTTTACAAGAAGGTATTTGTGTTGTTTTGAGTAGTTCAAAAGAAAACAAGTAGAAGATACTTTGGGATTTCATGGAAGGAGGACTTTAGAAACAATTTCTCTGAAAGGTTCTTTTCTTGAGAAATGGCCCCATTTCATGAGTTTCAAAGAGTTATTTTGGTTTTAGGGTCTTTTCAAACAGTTTTGAAAGCTTTTTTTAACAAGTACAATAGTCACTTTCTTTCGAGAGGATTGTCCAAGCAAAAATTTTCTAAGGGCATTTTTAGAAAGCTTGAAGGGCATCTTCAAAAGTAAGGATTCAAACATTTTTCAAAGGGCTTGTTCATAATCTTGAAGGACCATTTAAATTTTTCTAAAGGACAAGAGGACCTTGACATTTATTTTGAAATAATGTACCTTTTCAATTTGTTCATGAGAAATGAACACTTGCAAGAAAGTTGAAGGGTATATGCCCTTCAAAAAAAAGGCATTTTTGAAAGGGCAAGTGGACCATTCTAACAATGCCAAAGGTTTCTTTTCAAAGAAAAGTAAACTTTGAAAAAATCTGAAGGGTTACATCATTATAAAAATTTGAAGGGTAGAATCCTTCAAAAATAGTTTGCTTTGTAAATTTTTGAAGGACCTTTCCATTTTTCTGAAGGGATACTTTCAAAATTTCTAAAGGGTATCTGCCTTTTCGAAAAAGGTATTTTCAAAGACAAAGGGATCCTAAAAAATTATGAAGGGTTCATTCAAAAATCTTGAAGAGCTATTTCAAAATGTTGAGGGGTCTCTTTCCCTTCGAAAAAGTCCTTGTCAAAAATCTCAAAGGGCAATCTGGAAAGGTTCTGAGGAAACAATTCCTTCAAATTTTTGTCTAAAGGAAATGAATGATTTGAAAAGTTCTAAAGAAAATAAAAGGCTGAACATAACATTGATAAAAAAAATTTAAGGGCACATTACAAAAATCTCGAAGGTTATTTTCTTTTGGTCGAGGGTCCATTGCACATCATCGAGATAACATTGAAGGAAAATTTCATAAAAAGGGCTCAAAGATTTTAACGTTGGATGGTTTTTCAAGGAGAGCTTAGCATATAATTTCATGCATGCACTCTTATTTATCTTGTTAATCAAAGCCTTTTTAAACACTTCCAACTCAGCTTCAAGTGGAGTTTTCTCTTTGAATATTGATGTAGCATCATGCATGAAGAGAATTAAATTACCAAAGATCCGTTCATGTTTGAATAATTTAATCTTTATTCTAAATAAGGATTATGAAATGGGCTCACTGTCATTTTCAATGCCAAAGATTTTTTCATGCAAGGCATAAGACAAAATATATTATTTAAAGGCTTGGTTATCTTGGCATAGTTGGAGTTGGACTTGGGGTGATATGAGAGTTTATCTCCTCTTCTATTTTCAGCACCAATATTTTGACTTTTGTATGTTTTTCTATATAAGTTGGTTTTCTCAACCATTTTAAGGATCTCTTTTTGGCAAGAACAGACTCTGTCAAAATTAGAGTTTTATAACCTTTTTTAGATAATTAGGATTGCTTTTAGATTCTAGGGTGTTGGTATAGTGTATTTATATCAGTCATTTGCATATATGATAGAATTTTCTTCCTTGTTAAGTCCTAATTCATATCTAATAGTATAGTTGAACAGATTATGCAAGTCATGTTTTTTGTTTAATATCTTTTGGCTAAGTTTATAGTGGATATAAGTGGTTGGTTAGTGTCTTGAATCAGTTCTATTCCATCATTTTTCTCAAGCTTTGATCATCAAATAAAAATCTTTTTATGAAATACTAATGCATAGGAGTCAATTAGAGTTGAAAGCTCAATATTTTTATTATCTAATCAATGTTTTTAGAATCTCAAATTGAGTAGATGAACCAAAATACAGGTGTATCACCATCATTAAATAGGATTTATTTTTAATTTTTTTTATTATCTTTTTCTTATCACTTTGTAGCATAGAGTAGAGATCGTAATTGATACACCAAAGGGAAATAGCCCTTAGAATCTAGAGATTCAATCCATCGATTAGGCCACCCATAGCTTACGATTATTTCCATGTTTTAACAAACTATGAAGGCCTGAAACTACCTTCATAATGATGTGAGTCTAAATAACAGTAGGTAGTCAGTCAAGTATATCATGATACATATAAAATTATGCTATAATAATAAATATAATATTATCATTATGTACAGAATCAATAATTTATCATCTCAAAATAATGTTCTCATAAAATCTAAGTAACATACATCTATCCCATAACAGCATATGAATTATGATTTAGTTAAAAAATAACAAACAAATTAACTATAATATTAATCCATATATAAATAGGTAAATTGGTTTAGTGAGAGAATCAAGATGTAACACTTATTTTTTGATTGTGTGTATACTTCCAACCACTTTATTATTTTTTTCATACTTTTCAATTTGAATCAGTGTGATTAATTTAATTTAATTTCTCATGTTGTCCTTTTTATACTTTCCAACCTAATTTAGTATGATTGATTGACTTAATTGTTTTATTTTTATACCATTGGTTTTTTATGTGCCTTCTATTTTATTACATTCTTTTCATACTTCCCAATGTGATTTAGTGTGATTTTTATTTGTTGGAAATCTTTACATAGTTTGAAAACATTTTTTACCTTTTTTACCATTTTTGGTTAGTTATATTTATTCATCTTTTTTATTACATATTTCCCATTGTGATATAGTGTGTATTACATTTGTTTTGATTATTTATACTTTTATGAATCATTTTTGCATTTTTTTTAACAATGCCTGTGCATCATATAATGTTAGAAAAGAAAACATACATCACATATCTCCCATAACATATACAATAAAAACTAAATACATGTGTTAAAAAGGAAATATATCCATACATCCACATCTAAATCCAAGTACAACTCATGAGATCAATGAATTATCAAAATCAATATATATATATATATATATATATATATATATATATATATATATATATATAGGGCATACATGATGGAGCATAACCTTAGAGTTGTATCTATTGTATTTTGTACTTTGTATTATATAAAACATATTATATATATATAATATGTTTTATACAAAATACAAAATACAATAGATACAACTCTAAGGTTATGCTCCATCATGTATGCCCTGTGGCCTAGCCACGCTACCCATGGACACCTATGACCGACCCCTTTGAATAGTGCATTATAAAGAGGTAGTTCAAGATTTAAATCTAGTAACATGTCTGTATAAATTAAACACTTGGACCTATACCTATCCTGGTTGGATAGTAGTTGTAATGTGCATGGCTCACTCTTATGTTAGGGCCTATCAAGCTTATGCCTCTCCAACTCCAACCCTTGTCGATGGCTATGACCTATCACTGTGTGCCTATAACTATAGCATGGCCTCTCCTACCAGTCTAAACTAGCCTTCCAAGGCTGAGGTAGATGGAACCTCAAGATCATCTAGCATGGTAAGATTGTATGGTGCTAACACCTCATTTAAAATGTCATGGTGTACAACCATAACTAGGGCTCCTCATCTGATCTCCTCTATTTTAGGATCTATAAAACCAAAATCAGATAGACATTAGATGACATAAATATATCTCAAATCATATATATATCATAAATTATAATGCAACTAGTGCTCTATATCAAAAACTTAAACCAAATTTAAAACATTTCTCACTAGTACTAGTGTCACCAATCATGGTCACCTTGTATGCTCACTCATTGAGCACCTCCTCCATTAACTATCTTTACACCAATGAAAATCCTCTCCCTCTTGGATCTCTATAATGTCATGCCCAATAAGTAGGCACTATAAGAGGAGTTGTCAGATGGGGAATTCCTAGATGCCTAGGTACATGATCCACTATATGAGGCTCTATCCATAAAGTATAGTGGCTCATGATCCATATAGATGTCAACCTTGTATTAATGGTAAACCAACTAAACCATATGGTAGCTATATGGGTGTAGGGATGCCACACTATCTACCCTTATGTGATAGTTTGAAATGCTAACATATAGGGCATGAGTTGTACTACATGGTCCTGTCTCTATTGCATGACCTGAGGAAATCTATCATTGACCACATAGGGCAACCCAACTGACTGATACAAAAGGAACCTATCATTTATCCATGTGCTAATTAAAAAAACTAATTCCATCATTTTTTGCTCTCTGGACAATATTCCATACATATCATGCATGAGTTGGACCTAGATGACAAAACCAAAATAATAGAATGTTCTTTGATCCAATATTGACTAACATAAGGTTATCAATTAAAGTGGTACCTTGTCATATGAATTGTGACACAACACTCGTGCTATCACAAGTCCTATCACTGCCTTCTAGATGTCTAGAATGGCCAAAATATATACATCAAACAAACTCACCCTCAATCTAGGGTAGATCCTATTTGAGCTTATAACCCACTAGGATAAGGCTCATCCTCTAACTCTGGTGTATCCATGATCATCGATGTCTCCTATCAAAATTCCTAGTAATGTGTGGATGTCCTCCATAGTAATTGTCACCTCAATGGTGTCCCCTCCACCTCTCATCATAAAGTGTTGGTAAACCATTCTCATGCTCCTAAGAACATGATAATGAGATTAACACTCAGAGGGATCTATCTCATCTCCATAATAATGTCAAAGCCTAAAGGGACTATTCAAGCTCTATACACATTAGCTAGCCACTCTAATAGATCTGGTAGCCATGATGTATCTACCACACATCAAAATCTTGAGTGTCTCTATAAAATATCAAACAACATAGGATATATTAAATCTTGATGTTATAATAATTAAAATACATTCTCAAATTTTTTTAAATTAACTACTTCATCAACTTGTTTGATCTAGTTTTCTTATCTTCCTATATGATCAACCTATTTAATACTAAATTGGCCCCTTTTCCATCTTTAGCATACTACATCGACCCTCTAGTGCATAGTCAGCCCCCTTTAACAAACTATATTAGCTACATATTACCAACTTCATCAACTAAAGGGTGTTATGTCAGCCATCTCATTCCAAATAATGTTGGCCTAATGTTATGCAATCAGCCATCTTTAGAAATACTATGTCAACCCACTTCTATGTAGTGAGCACTTATTCTATTCTTGCCTTAAAAATAAAATCTACCAGATCAACTTTGTTCTTTATCTACAATAATTTTTTGATCATTTACCATAAATACCTAAGGCATTTATTGATCTAATATTTTCCTACCTAGTACCCTGTTCTACCCCTAGTTTACCTAAAAAAATCTTAAGATTGTTTAGGTGTCTAGATTTTGCCTACCAATCAATTTTATATATTTAACTCAATTTCAAATAGCATTACTCAAAAAAATAGAAATTCATGTTTTCTTACTTGTATTGTACTCACTGTAGCCGCTATGTGTCCTCCACTTCATAACTGTCATCTCCTCACCATGGTTGCTCTCTAGGCTCAAATTGAGTCTCTCAAAGCAATGTTTTTTCAAAAATAGTAAAAATAATAAATGAATATTTTCACCATATTTATATTTACTATTCAAAATTATTTACCTATCAAATATTTACAACCAGATTTTATTTTTTGACTGTCTTTATTTCTACCAACTCTTTTTATGAATCGAAAGATGTTTTGGAATTATATTATCGTAGAGAATATTTTCACATATTATATGTATTTTTTACAAAAATTAGATTTTCTTCTCTTTTTCGCTAATCTCCAAAGGTTCATTACATTGGACACCTTCACATTATTTCACTTCATTTTTTATCTACAACACTAAGGTAATTAAAGGTATTTGTTTTTCAATTCTACCATTTTATTTATCTTATTTTCTTCTTACTATAATTTATTCATCTTCAACATTGTACGTTGCTATGTTTTTATGATGAGGCATCATCCCATGTTGCACCTATGTGACATGTGATGAGCTTCGAGTGCGGCATATGTATACACATAATATTTTTAAAATTTATCAATTATCGGTGATTTTTCTCTTGCAATAACCCATCGAGTCTCAATATTTCTAAGTGCATGCATTAAAGGGTGCACCAAAAAAAGGATGGGAAAACTATTGGTGCTTCATAGGATTTTTATCTCCTATACTACCACTTGTTATCTACATAACCTTATGTTATGTACTTCCCTAAGCCTTTCCTCATATTTTACACACTCTTCCAAGCAATTCACCACCTTACTTAGCCCCTACCTAAGCCTAAAACCCCTTTTTGACATTTAGCATACATTATCAGCCTAGGTTGACCTTGTATTTAATTTGTTAAAAGCACATTACAGGTCTAGGTCTACCTTGGCCGACCTATATTGAGACCTAATTTATTTTTATCAAATAATAATATAGAGTCAAATTGGGTTGATCCTATCAGCTAAACTTTCAAAAAAGTTTAGGGTTATATCTAGCTATATATACACATCTATTTTCATCATTTAGAGAGAATAGAAGAATTAAAATAATATATTGTGCATCTACTTATCCACCATTTTACTTAAGGAGCATTGCTTAGCGTTTCAATAATTTCTTTGGAGATATAAATCTTGTCTTGTGGAGAATTATTTTAGATTCATAGAGAAGTTATGTATCCTAGAGATGACTTACCCTTGTTATCTTTACATACCACAATAACCTCTTACAAAGAACCTTGGCCAAGGGAGAAATTGAGGCTTGGTGGGTTCATCTTCAAATGTAAGTATTCCTAACTTTATTCCTTTTTTATAAGAGTACATAGATTTACATTTGTACTTGTCTCCCATGTATTAGAATTTCCTAATACATTGATAAGAGTATAGATATTCTATGCATGTTTACTTTTTATGTTTATTACCCCCACTTTTTGCTACAAGCTTTGGTGAGCACTAGATTAAAATTTACTTTACATTTAATTTGTGAATATGAAAATATAGGACCTAGCTAGGGTTATTTCATAGTGTTTCTTGATATAAGATTTATAAACCTCTTGAGTGATCTTATTGTGGTAATATATCCCTTGGTTAGGTCTATTATATCCATCTTGGTTATGATACCACATATCTAATGTATCAACAATCAAAAGTGTAAGTAGAATTTATCTTCTTTGAGTTAGGATTGATTATTAGGTCAGATGCATTTTCATGTATATAAACCTATAAAATTTATTATAGGGTGATCATGAAGGGTCTTGAAATCACTCCTAAAACTTTTTGTCCCCATATATTTCATTGAAATGAGCTCAAAAATACCAAAAGACAAGTTCATGGACTTTAAGGTTTTAAGAGGGTTTAAGACTACCTATGATGTTTTTGGCCATTTAACATGATTCAAAGCTCCTCAATTAGGATATTTATCTTAATATGATTATATATATTCATCTTTTCATCCTCTATGAACCATTTTATGCCATGTAATAGAAGTGAAAACAATCCCCAAACTATGCCTCTATCGATCTCATCCACAAACTATTTTGACCTATTAATAATGATTTATAGCCCTGATTGAGTATTTATTCTTCCTAAAACTAGGTATAGACCCTTTAATACCTCTTAATACCCCTCCAATGGCCATACAAGTCCATGCAACTCCTTAGTGAAGATGGCACATCCCAAAAAATAGCTTGGAAAGGCCTGTGAAGGAGATTTGAAGTCGATTTTGGCTTATTTTGGAGCTTAAGAGCATATATATCCTCTTTGAATACCTATAATGGTTTATTCATGATGTGAGGGTATTCATATGGCCTTGTATTTCCCCTGAAATCTATTGTACATTTCTAAAACTCCCAAGAATGCCTCATAAACCCCTATTTTTTCATGAAAACTTCATGTTTGGAAGTTTTGTTGCTTCTTTCTACTTAGAAAAATCACTAAGAAGGGTGATACACATAATAAATGTTTAAATAATGTTATCTAACTTAATTCTCATGCATTAACTTTCACAAGACCTATGTAACTTTACATTCATGGCTAAAACTTATAACTTTTAGGCCTACAACTTTCATGAAAGTTTGTTCCTCTTTGGTCCTTGCTTAAAATTATCACTTTTATCCATGAATGTATTTGATTTGCATTAAAATACCTTGAAAAACATATTTGAAGCCATAAAATATCCATAACCATGCTTGGATGAAATGGTCTTGTGGTGTTCAAGGCACTCTTACACATTGAAAAGGAGTTAAAAGCAACCAAAAGGCAAAAATAGAGGGAAATAACTATTCTTAACCCCCTTTTGACTTGTTTGTATGGATTAGAGGGATTATGGAGGAGTTATCAAACATTATGACCTTTATGAGGTATTAAGAAGGCTTATTCTCCAAAAAAGACTTAAGTGGATTCAAATAAAACATTTTGACCTTTTATACCTTTAAATTCACTTTTGAGACCCTTTTGGTGTGTTCATGTTCTTATAATGTTTCTCAAGACTCTTTTTGATCTCTTTTCCCATTTAAATTCACCTTTTAGGGCATTTTACTTTTTTCATGAGATGACACAATTATACCTTTGACCAAGTATTGCATTGTCCTCAATTGGGATACTTCTAGGCATGAAGTGGGACTTAACAAGGTTAACCAAGACTTAAACAAGACCTTAAGACACATTATTTTGGATGGATAAGTCCTCTAACAGGCCTAACACAAACAATTCCTCTAACAATGACTACAAGACTCATTCAAGGAAATAAAAGTGCAAGAAACCTTGGTGACTTATGCATTCTTGATCATGAATGTATCTAACCATCATGGAAATGTTTGTAAGGAGTTCAAACTCAAATGGTTTTGTAAAAAATACCCCTCTCCAAGTGTGCAAGTGTTTTAGGGACCAAGGTTGGATGGAATAGCTAACATTATGGTGACCTCCCAGGGATGTTTGCCCATCTAAACACCCAGACCAATTGCCTTGTCAAATCCATTAGGCATGGTGTCAAGCAAGAACTCAATATGAAGATGAAACTCTTTTGGAATATATCTAAAAAGACTAAAAGTACCTTCAAAATAGAAACTAAGGAAGTCATAACCATTATACATGTGCAAAAACACTTAGTGGAAAAGGAAAAATAGCTAGACTATTGAAAACAATGTGCAATCAACACTTGGTAGAATGAGAAAACTCTAACCTAATATGCATAAGCTAAACACAAAGTTGTTTCTCCACCTGGGTAAGAAAAAACCATGAAGGTAATTTTTGCTACATGTAAACATATGATCGAATGATCCATTCTTGAGATAGTCATGCCACAAAGGGATAAATGCTTGCATTTTAGATTAACTGCATGACCAATCAACCCCTAAAAATATGCCCTCAACTATGAAAACCTTATCATGATCTCCCTCTTTGAGAAGTGAGTCCATTTTATTTCTATTAAGGAGCTCAGTTAGGCTAAAGATGTTCTCAAGGTCAAATAGACCATTTACCAACTCATTCACACTCAATTATATCAACATGTCACTATAGGCTCTCTTTATCCTTAATTATTCATTTAGGGTGGTTATCTCCACCATTGGCTTGATAGATTGATATTACTCTTCTATGACACACATAGACATATCCAACTGAATTTCAATCATAACTATAATTTTATTGGCATACCTACCTTATTTTTTGGCTTTTTTTGGCCCACTTAGATCTTCAAACTCTTCAATGAGATTGAAGTATTGATACCACAGGTCATCCTATTCCTCCTTTGGCTTCGATAGATTGTGTATGAAAGAACATTACTCATGAAATAAATAAGCTTACAAGGTTATTACCTCATTGAAACTCATGCCCCCAAAGTCACTTTCTTCCCAATTTCATAGAAAGGGCTCATCCAATATTTGCACTTGATCCTGCACTTTTCCCTTTTGTGGAGCTAGTCCATTTGTTGCTCCTAAATATTAATGCACCTTATACCATTACGGATTTAGGAGTGATTATAGAAACATAATTTTTCATATTAGATGGCCTAAGATCTGAGAATTGATCTTAAACTTTTGTAGTTCCTTAGATGGGCTACTTACGAGGCTGATAAGCTTTATTAAGGGGATGATAGGACCTATTTTACTATACTTGTTGCTTATTGAAGGCTTCTATCTCATTGTTAAGGCATTTTATGAGGCTTTTAACTTCCTAAAACTCACTAGGAGTGACTGCAAATAGGGTTTCATGGCTGGTCATTATAGAAATAAAGTTTAAAATGGGTCGATTAGATAGAGGCTCAAGAAATAGAGGTATTAAAGGATTGGGTCTGATTTTGCCAACTTGGACTAAGCAATTTTTACGCTTACAACGAGATCATATGCATTTGGAAGAATATTTCCATCCACGGATTGAACCATGATAGCATGGTCATTGTCTAGAGCCCTTAATAAATATAAGAAATCAACATGAGTTTAGGGTTTGACCATTGGAGGAATTCTATCCCAAGTTCTTTGAAACCTCAAGTTAAAATCAGTCATAAGCTCATGGGGAGTTATTCTAATGGTAATGATATGCTCTATGAGGGTAAGATGGTCATTTTTGGTTTCAAATTATTTACACAACCCCTCCCCTAGGTCATCCCAACCATAGATAAAATTTGGCCTTAAACCTTTAAAGCACTGTAATGCTTTACCCTTCAATGAGGATGCCACAATTCCTGTTGAGCACATCCAAGATATAACTAATATGTATGTAGTCCATAATATTTTAGAAAATGACATGGAAAAATTTTGGCTATTCCAACCACCCTTGGTCCCTAGAACACTTGCACACAGAGGGGTATTTTTTTCTAAACCAATTGAGTTCAAACTCCTAGCAAGCATTTACATGATGGCTAGATACATTGATGATCAAGTATGCACAAGTAACCAAGGTTTTTTGCACTGTTGTATCCTTGAATGAGTCTTATAGTCATTATTAGAGGCATTATTTATGTTAGGCCTATTAGAGGGCTTCTTCATGCAAAATAATGTGTCTTAAGGTCTTGTTTAAGTCTTATTAATCTTGTTAAGTCCCACTTCATACCTAGAAGTATCCAAATTAAGGATAATGTAATACTTGGTCAAAGGTCTAATTGTGTTATCTCATGAACAATGTAAAATGTCCTAAAAGGTGAGTTTTAATGGGAAAAGAGATCAAAAAGAGTCTTGATAAACATGAAAAGATCATGAACACACCAAAAGGTTCTCAAAAGTGCATTTGAAGGTATAAAAGGTCAAAATCTATTATTTGAATCCACTTAAGTCATTTTTGGAGAATAAACCTTTTTAATACCTCATAAAGGTCATATAATGTTTTATAATTCCTCCATAATCCCTCTAATCTATACAAAAAATTTAAAAAAATGTTAAGAACAATTATTTCCCTCCATTTTTGCCTTTTGGTGGCTTTCAACTCCTTTTCAATGTGGGAGAGTGCCTTGACCACTACAAGACCATTTCATCCAAACATGGTTATGGAGATTTAATGGATTCAAATATGTTTTTGAGGGTCTTTAAATTCAAATGAAATACATTCATGGATAAAAATGATATGATCAAACAAGGACCAGAGAGGAACAAACTTTCATGAAAGTTGCAAGCCTAAAAGTTATAGGGTTTATCCCTGAATGCAAAGTCACAAAGGTCTTTTGAATGTTCTTGCATGTTAATTAGGTTTAATAACCTTACTCAAACATTTATCAGGTGCATCATACTCCTTAATGGCTGTTATAGGAAAAAAGAGGTAATAAAGCTTCCAAACATGAAGTTTTCATGAAAAATAGGGTTTTATGAGGAATTCTTGGGAGTTGTAGAACCATATAGTAGCTTAAAATGGAAATTCATGGCCATATGAAGACCATTACATGATTATTAATCCCTCACAAGTATTCAATGAGGATATCCATGCTCTCAAGCACCAAAATAAGCCAAAATTGTACTCAAATCTCTTTCGTAGACCTTTACAAGCTATTTTTTGAGACATGGCATATTCAACGAGAAGTTGCATTTGCATGTATGACCATTTAAAAGGGTTGAAGAGGTATTAAAGGGTCCATCCCAAGTGTTAGGAATAATAAATATTCAATCAAGTCTATAAATCATTGTTAAGAGGTCAAAACAACATGTGGATAAGCTCGATAGAGGCACAATTTGGGTATTATTTTCCCTTATCCTCTTATATGGAATAGAATGGATATTAGAGGATAAAGAGAGGCCTATATAGCATAATATTAATCTAAATAACCTAATTAATGAACTTTAAATAATGTTAAATGGCCAAGAACAACATAGGTAGTCGTAAACACTCTTAAAACCCTAAAGCCCATGAACTTTTCTTTTGGTGTTTTTGAGCTTGTTTTGATGAAATATATGGAGATAAAAATTTAGGAGTGATGTTAAGACCCCTCATGATCACCCTCCAATAAATTTTTTAGGTTATAGGATTATTGAATCAATGGTCAGGGTTTCTAATGGAGGTTTAAGCTTAAGATGGCTTTCACATGCTTACAGATATAAAAAAGAAGTTAATGCATTTTGGGGATGTATCTCTTGATAAATGGTCTCAAAAAAACCCAAAAACTCCCTCCCACTTGCATTGAAGACCATTTAAAAAAGGGTATATGATCATAATATCCATCTTTAGGTTTTAAGGATGTTTAAAACATGAGAGAAACTACATATCTGTAGGTTAAGAAAAGAGGTTTTGCAATGTATTTTTAGGTGTTCATTTCTCAAAGCTAGCCAAGTGACTCTGATTTGCCTTCCAATGTAAATCACATATAGGTCTTCAAGAGCCCAAGTACTAAGGTTTTCAAGAGGATATTGCAATATCAAAGGAAGACCTACAAGTCTGCAAGTAGGAATGGGTTTTCAAGGTGGTCCATACTTTTATTCAAATAATGATTTGACTTGTTTTCCCTCCTTGTCTTATGTCTATCATTATGATTTCTCCCAAATATCATGTTTTGAGTATTGCAGTTAAGTGGATTTTAAGAGATTTGATTTTATGGATGAAAATTATAGGTCTTGGTTTAAGGTTTCAACTCCAAAATTTTTCAAACAAGAGTGTTGTTCATGCCTTGAGTCTCTATGATCTTCTCAAGTAATATTAAACAACTAATCGGTCTTTAGGTCTAATGTAAAAGAGTTCACAATAGTAACAGGGTTTTCAGCATGAAAATTGAGAAAGATGACTGTCACAAAGAGATCCAAAGGTTTCCACCATTTTTGGAATAGTAAACATGACTAAAGAATCTTTTCTAAGGTTTCTAAGAAGATTTTTAAGCAACCTAACATGTCCCCAAGCTTCCGAGAGTCTTGAGCTTAGTAGGAGGGACATTTTCAAGTTTCAAGTGTGTTTTAAGCCCTTAGAATGAGGTTTACAGGCCTGGACAATAGGTTTAAGGTTTTATAGGGTAATATTTCAAGTGTTGTAAATTTTGAAGATCACCAAACATGATTTTTAGGCCACCTAATCCCATTACATGCAAAAAATAAACCATAATAGGTTTTGTAGTAATCAAGACCACTTTTATAGGGTTCTAGGCTTAAAGATCCATACATGCCTAAATACAAAGGATGTGAAGTTTTAAATGCATTAGTGGGATGTTTCTCCTAAAGATGGGATTGAATCGAGCCAAAAAAATCTTCCATGTGATTCAAGTCCATCAAGACATGGATATAGACCTATAAGAATACAATTTATAGGGTTTTGAATAGGTTCCAAGTGGAGGAGGACACACATGCTTGTAAGCACAAGTATGAGGTTTGCAATGTGTTTTTAGGTGTTCCTCTCTCAAATTAGGGTCATGAGCAAACTATGTAACTCTAAAATCATCTAGACAAGAGTTTGAATTCTTAAGAAATCCATTGGCCATCATGACTTAGGAGGTTTTAACCCTAAAAGGTAGCTTACAAGCCTGCACATCAAAAGTGAGGTTCAATGCATTTTGCATTGTTATCCCTTGAAGTGAAAGGTCCCCATATAATCCAATCAAATCTTCACTAAATTCAAGACCATAAAGGCATAGATGTACACCCATAAAAGTACAAATTGTAGTGTTTTGAATAATGTTCTAATGATCTTCAAGCTTAATTAAGGAGTTTTATAGGCTGCATATAGGAAGTAACGTCCTCAATGAAGAAGGGTCTACAAGTATTCATGAATACTTGAAATTTTAAAGAGAATGGGACATATCATGAATTTCCCAACATACTTCAAAGGTGTTTGATGAGAATCATAGGGTTTTAATATTGAAAAACATGGTTGTAAGCCAAGAGAACCATGAGCATCGCTGGTTTCTATAGGGTTCAAACTTGAAGATGATTGGCATAGGCCTGTAATAAAGAGTGGAGAATTAAATATGTTTTAAAGTGTTTATGTCTTGGTATAAAGTCCTTAAGTTATCCAAGAGACTCCCTATTCCTTCAATGAGACAACTACCTTGTCCACATGTATACTTCATCATGACCTTTAGGTCAATAGCCTATTCTAATGTCTAAATGCCTCTCAAAGAAATTTTTGTACTATAAGTCTCCATGTGAAACTTTATTTGTGGTAGTATTCAATAATAAAGAGGATATGGAGATGTAGGTTTGAACCTTAATAAGTCCAGTGATGGCTTGAGACATGGTTTTTAGGAATAAGCATGTCCAAGATGTTGGTGATCCCCAACACAAGACATCTGAAAGAATCCCAAAGCATAACCTAAACATATATTCCATTTGACATGATCTCTAAGAATTGATTAATGGATCTCATGCCATGGAGGGAATTTGAGGAACTCTCAATCAACAATTACAAGTCTAAGGTCATTTTTAGGTTTAGGAAGCCATGAAATAAGTTTTCACGTAGAGTTCAATGTTATAATACTTGAAGAGAGGGTTTTAAGCTCTAAAAACCCAATCTATAGTTCTACAAGGCCTGTGCATTGTGGTGAAGTCTAGGGATAAATATCTAATGGATGCCAACCCTATAACATAGCTTGAAAACTTCTTAATATGCATTTCCTTCAATAAAACAAAGGAGTATTATGCCAAGAAATACCAAGGGCTTTTATAATGGGAAAAGTTATAAGTTAAAATACATTTACATGCTTATAAATCCAAGGAGTGAGGTTCCCATGTAGATTCGAGGCCAAGAGCTCAAATTACAATATTAGCAAGGTCTAAGGCATGACCCGATCTTCATACTAGTTTATGACGATTTGATCAAAGTTTTCTTGATGATCACAATATTTAAAGAAAAGGTTTTGATCCCTCAAAGCCTAACCTATAGGGATTAAAGGTATCTTGACCTTCAAAGTCTACTAAATGAGCATCATGTGTAATAGAAGCAAGTTTAATCTAAATCAATGATGCATACCAATGTAAAGGAAGGGAATGATAGTTCAAGTTTCAAGGGGTCACAATGCTCCTTAATAGCCTACTTAGCCTCTTTTATATTATGATAATGATCCTCGGTGTTGTGATGAATGTGATTATGTTGTGGCCTCAAGGATATAATAATAGATTGCAAGAAAGATTGGCCAACTCTCATGAGGAACATACAATACTTTAAGATTCAAATTGAGCCTCCTCAACTTGTATAGAAGATAATAAGCTTATGAAGTGGGTCATGACCAAGTTGTGGGCCATCTTGAGTGATGAATAAGCTAGTTATAGGTTTGTGAAGGGAGTAAAATAATAAAATGGACTTGTCAAAGCTTAAGAATGTATGTTTCAAGTCTCTCAAAGAGTCTCATGAAGAACTAAGATGCGCATCAGCTCTTCTACCTCCCTTAAAGATCACTATGTTAGTGACAAAGTGGTTTTCAGTCTGATTATGCTCATGAGACTTGTTAAGCATGAGCATGGTTGAGGTTGAGGGTCATTAAAGACCTAATGGGGCCTAAGGCATTGGAAAGATGATCCTAAAATCATGAAACTCCCCATGAAATGTTCATCAATACAAGTCAACTCTCAAGGCCAAAGATGGCATAGGAGGCCTATATCTGGGTCAACCATGTAATAGACCTTAACATGAAAGAGTGAAGATAAAGGGGAGTTAGAGAAATCAAACCAGGATTTTTTTAAGAGGAACAACCCTAAAGGAGATGTTCACCATCTCAAGCACTCAAGAAGACAAAATAACAAACAAGGATTTTTCCTCCACTCTGTTGATGCACTTAATGTGCTCCCTATGTCACTAGGGAACAAGGGGAAAGTAAGAAACTCAATTTTAAGTCTTAGAACACTCGAGGCTTGATTTTTTAACACAACTACTACTGGGAATAGAAAAATACTAGAGATATAGCTACCACTATTAAGTCTGCAAATAGACCCTGTTGTAGGGACAATAGATATTACATAGTGACACTTTATTTCATGTTAATCTTTGTGAAATTATTCTAATTTTGTCAATTATTTCCCAAATACAAACAAATGGTGAATGTTTACATAATTAAATAAACTAAAGTGAGCCATGGGTAGATCCAAAGGTAAGAAGGTTAAGGCAAAAAAGAAAGTTTGTTTAAGATGATCAAAGGTGTCAGTTCTTCCAACTTTTATGGCAACATATAAAACTAATGGTTACCATATCTAGTGTATTACTCAAAGCTAAATAAATGTAACTGAAGCTTCAAAGGAAAGGAAATGTATATATATAAAAGCATGTCTTACACAAAATTACTCATTCACAATAAATTGTATTGACATATCTAGTTGTAAATAAGATGAAAATAGAGCACATATATTAGTAGATTTGTTGGCCTAGTGTTAAACTCAAACTAACAAATGCATATATTGAATGTCATTATCAGATTAATCAATATAAAGGAAGCATTTAGACATCTAAAAGCATGAGAAGTAGAAATCATAGAACACATGCAATAAAGCACTCAGACAAACTCTTGAATTTTTGGATCTTTTTCATTAATTCTTATGACAATTGTTCTTACTCTACAATGAAGAGGCAAACCCCTATATATAGGCCTCAAAATCACCTATAAAAGTTTAAGTGGGCCCATAAAAAAGAACCCAAATATTTATAAGTGGCACAAATGCCACATATTACAAAGAGAATATTCTAGGTTTAAATTTACAAAAACAAAACCAAATATTCGATCAGGGTCCTGGAGGAGGTTATTGGGATGCTTGTTACTTTTGCCTTTATTTCTTCTCTGCTTCCTCCTTTGTCCAAACTTCTACATGGGCTAATAAATCATGATCTATCAAGATAAAATCTAGGATAATAGGCTGGAACAAGTCAGAGGTTTCTTGGATAAATTTGTCCTATTCTGCAAATACCAACCTTAATACTTTTTCAGTGGCCTCTGCTCTCTCCAACCTATGGTTGGTGAATACCACAATGTTCATAACCTATGTAGTTATCTTGGCCTTAGATATGTCCTAATATAATTTGGAAATGAACACCTTCATTTGGGCCCTAAATTCTAAGTCATCCATGAAGGTGCCATTAGGTTTGGTTACCACCTCTTGAATATCCTTCTCCTATTCATTAGAATAGTTTATGCAGGGATAATATCCTTAAGGGGTAACACCTTGAGGTTTGAGAACTTGTTGCTTCTTGAAACTCTAGACAAGTTTGCCAACTTGTTATCATAGATGATAAGCTTTTGGTCAAATTTAATGACCACATTATATTTCAAGATCCCATCTTCCTACCTCCTCTTCATGACTTTGTAAAAATTTAAGACATTGATAACTTCATTGATTACCTAAATAGTGGTTTTGTCTGACACTATAGGTAATGTTTGATCTTTAAACCTTATCAACTCTTGTTTCATCCCATTCATCAAGGTTATTATGGATTATGCCTAGGATTGAACTACAGACATAGGCTCCTCTGCATATTCCTCCACCTCTCTAGGGCCAGCCTTCCTCTTTCTTATCAAAGTGAAGAGTGACTCTTCACTTTTACGGGACACCACTGAGCTGGATTGTGGTTTCTCACCTTTCCTTCTTACTAACCTCTTCATTGTACTTGTAGTATCATCAAAACTCATCCCAATTTGAGATGCAGAGAGGACCACTTAGGGCTTCTCTTGCCTTGTTGCCTGTATGATATCCCTAGCCCAATTTGGGGAAGCAGTAGGTGTTGGCTTTGTTAGAGGTGACTATAATGGAGGTATATGAGTTGAGGAAGAGGCCAAAAATATATCATACATGTACAAGTTCATTGGGTTTAATTTCCCAAATGTGTCAGATAGATACCTTGTAGGGCCCATGTTAAGAACAAATGAAGGTAACTTAGGAGGCACACTCACTTTTGTAGTTGTAGTGATATTGAGTGCCTTTTGAAAGGTGAACACTTTTTAAATGGGCCTTAGTGGCCTTGTAGATGGAGGGTTACCAACAACAAGTAAGTCCTTATTGTGGCTACTTGGGAAGAAGCAATATTTGATATAACATGAGAAATAAAATGGGGGAAGGTGAATCTAAAGGAATATTAGCTTGGATCATGCTAGTATCCACTGAGGATTGGGAAGTTGTATCTTTAGCGTCTTATGGCATTGAATCCAATGGAGAAGCAATGGTGGGAGAAGCAAATGTATAAGTAGAAGCAGAAGCAAAAGTACTAGCAATTGGAAAAGAAGGTAGTGGCAGAGTACTTACTCCAATGGTAGCTTGAGATGTACCTATGGTAACAATAGTCACTTAAGGAGTTTTTGGAGGTGTTATTACTCCCCTCATAGTAGTTTTAGGCTCCTTCTTCCTCTTATAAACTTTATATATGTTCCTCCTAGCAAGTACATGTAATTATTCCATAGAGATCTTGATTCCTTGTTGCAACTCCTTGAGGTCAATGGTAGTAGGGTCATGTTGATCCAAGATTTGGAGAGTAGCTCTCATGGTAGATATTGATATCAATGTGAGCCCTTTAAAGGGGTCAAGTTCTCTGATGGATCCTCCTTACTCAAATCTTGGAGGTAGGCTCTAACTAATTCAAGTGTCCAATAGTGGAGGTCTACATGGCATGTTCTTAATGAGAGAAACATTGTCTTCTTCTTCCTCTTCCTGCCCATCCTCATAATTGACATCAAACATGCTCCCATGAGTTGGTGGTGGTCAATAATTTACAATGTCCTCCTTCTTCTCTCTATCTAATCTCATTTCTAGCTCGATGTTTTTCCTCATTGCATTCTTGAAGACCACTTCATCATTTATAGCATCCCTGTATATCCACTCATGGACCTCTTCTTGATCCTTACACTCCATTACTATATTTTTATTGAACTTGAATAGGTGCTTGGCAATCACATTGTTTGGATCCCATGGCCTAAATTCATCCTTAGGTAATAGGTAGGAATCCATATGCCTAGCAGTTATAATAATGTCATGCCACTTTGTGATCTTAGTCCTCCCCAACTTGTAAGGGACCTTATGGGGGACTATCTTCTTCTTGTTTTTAAAGACTCCATCAACTCCATATAACAGTTGATAAGCCATCTCTTCCTCAACCAATTTCATTGGCACATACCTTGGTAATCTGATAAGAGCCACCATTATTCCCTCTACTCTAATGACTATGCAATCTAGGTATATCCAATAGTTATCCATGTCCTTAAAGGTTTGTTTGACCTCTAGGGGAACCCTTTGCATCTCACACTTGGTGATTGGCTTGTACACCACTGGGTAGAACTCTTCTACAATTATTTTTATGTTACACCTAAAATGGTAGATGTGCATTGCAAAGAAAAGTTAGGGCACAACCTCACTTGAGAGACCATGATTTCTGACCCAATTGAGTTATTGCGTAGATGGCATCCAAAAAGTAGCTCATAATAAAGAATGGGGCACCATTCCTGCAGGTGTCATTCATCACATATATCAAGTTATTATTGATAATTTTTCTAAGTGGGAGAATCTATTGGTCCTCTAAGATGATCTAAAGCAATGGAAGGGTCCTTATGTCCACATAGCCAATATGAGGATTACTAAATACTCTATTGAGGAGGGTGAGGCTAATATTGACTCCTTTTCTAAATTGTTGAATAGGCAAGTTCCCTTGGTCATCAATTAGAATAACTCATGTTGAGTCAGTCACCCATGAAGCTAAGACCTTTTTTGAGGAGTGCACCTCATACCAGTTATTGATGATGACCTAGGTGTACTCAATCTATGGGGAGGGGAGGTCATAATACTTCTCAAAGTTGGGTCCTATTATGAAATTAATGGGGAACCCTTGAGATATTGACTTGAGTAGACCGTCCTCACACTTTGATCTCTCAAAAATGTTGTAAACTAAGTTAGTGATTGGCATAACCTCTGGCTTGGCCACGACCTTGTGGATATCGACTACATTGATAGTGAGGATGTCAGAAGCTAGTTGGATTATATGAGGCATGGTCTTGTCCTCATCAACTACCCTAGTTGCTTCTACATTGAAGTATATGTTGTAATGTTGGTCACCAAATGTTATAGCTTCAGGAATGAATTCAGTATCCTTGAAGATGACTAAACTACCATACTAGAATAAGAAGTCATCATTCCTGAAAGAAATGCCCTTACCTAGAATAGAGGGACTTGCTTGTGTCATCTTTGTAATACTCTAGGTAGTAATTAATGTTTTTTGGGTATCCTTCTGCAAATTCAAGCTCTAATAATGGCAAGCAAGTGCAATTCACATATGCCTTTAGGTTTGTTGAACTATGAAAGCATGAACAATAGAGAAAAGCAAATGCGTATAGATCATAATACAAATAGTAATAGCTTTATTGAGTAGCCTTTTGAAAGATTACCCTAATTAATGCAATGTCAATGGTGATTTTGGTTCATGCCATATTAATGGTGAGCTTGTCAACTTTGCATATGTTTAAAACAACTTCAAGCTATTTATTTTGGCATTTAATTATATTAGAATTAACCTTTAGCTCTAATTTGTATTTGATATGTCATCAATTTTAGCTTTAAAGCTAAATATTGCCACCTTTTGACATGTGGTAGCCACCTTGGATCCATCTAGGTACTCGTGTGGCCTGAATATGACTAAGTTTTTTATTTGGATTGAATTTTGGACATGTGGCACCTTTTTATTATGTTTTAAACTCTTAGAATGCAACTTAGTGTGATGACTCATTTGTACCTTGCCACATGGCATCTTTCAATTCATTGTGAGCTTTTGGGTGGTACCTTTAATCTTTTGAAGGAGTGCCATGTGTCATTCATGTGGGAAATAGTAGCTTTCCTCAATAAGTATCTCTCTCATAAGGCTCTTAAAGCTTCCATTTACCAGGTGTCACCTTTGAAAAGCTATCATGGGTTTTTGTTTGTACTTATGATAAGTGTCACTCTCAGAAGGAGCCTCGAATAATTGTGTATCATCGAGCCTTGATCGAATAGCTCAAGTGCAACAATGTGTCTGACAAGTGATCCCTCGTAAGCTTTGGATGGATGTAATGTGATATGTACATGCATCTCTCTTAGATGAACCCAAAGGGAACACACGTCACCTTGGAAGGTTACTCAGGTCTGGTTGGTTGTCATTTGAGACACTCAAAAGCATCTTGCAAGCTTCTATTTTGTAATAGGATATGTGGTGGATGTGTCGTAGCTTGGATTTAATGGGCTTGTTTGTGGGGGCTAAGTTATGATATGTAGCCAGGATTTAAATTTTAATGGCTAACTTCTTTGTGAGCTCTCTGGATGATGCCACGTAGCTCTCAAATTCATAAATTTTCTCTAGGTGTCTTGCATGGGATGTGATAAATCTTTAAGGTATAGAGAGGCTTGGTGAGGTGGACACCTATCCTTTGAAGCCGTAATCCAAACTTTTATGTCCCACAAGGAATCGTAAATCACTACTTTAAATTTGGCATCCTATGAGGTCAAGTGAGAAAATAATTTAGCTTTCCAAAGACGTCATTACCCATCCTAAACAAAATTAAACAAGTTTAAAGAAAAACTTTTACAATAAAATGCTTTAAATAAAACATAATGTTAACTCAAAGATCCAATGAAGCTCATTATGCTGATGTCAATTGGAGAACTAGGTCAAACTACCTTAGCAAAAGCCTGTTTATGCATCATTGAACCATCCATGATCAATAATTCATTTTTGAATGAAAGATTGAAGAAAACTTACAATAATTTAAATATTTTGAAGTTTCAATCATTATTACAACATGAATGATTAACCAAAAAATTTAAAAGCATAAATAATGGTAAACTAAATCAAATCCATAGATAATCAAATGATTTACTATTCTTAGCATCTTGGGCACTTTTGAGAATTTGAAGAATGGAAGGTCCCTATTCTGGGAATAGGAGGTAGCTGATCATTAACAAATGGTGACCTCTAAGGGGAAACATTGCAAAATGTTAGAATCTAGATATTTTATTCAAAGATGAATAAAAAATTAGTTATCCTATTAATATCTTTAGTTAGTACCAAAATTACATTTCAAAACTAATAAAATCCCACCGGCTAAAAATAGAGTTTAAACCTTGTAGACAATCATACTATGTGTGTTTTGGGGTTCCTTAACTATTCCCATTAAATTCAAAAATGATAACTTTCAAGTTTTAAGACATTAGACATGAAATGACTTAAGCATTCTTTAGATTTTATATAACTATGCTTTATTTTTTTAAGGATGGCTTGGTCATTACTCTGTTACCAGCCAGGCGTCCATAGCCCCAATAGAGATACCTTTGGCTCCTCTTTGAGCTTTGTTGTACTGCTAACCAGGTGTCCATAGCCCCAGTAGAGATTACCTAAATCAAATTTAAATCAGTTTATGATTTCACTTCATTAGTGTATCATTTTTTATTTTTTTATACCTGCATTCATAAACTAGAATGGTTGGGAACTAGAATTAACCAAGTGTAAGGATTTTATCAAGACATAATCTAGATGTACTTAACTTTCAAATATTAAGCTCTACCTTGGGAATTTATTTAGTGAATTTGAGTGATAGTATGATGGCCCACACAAATTAAAACTCTTGTTCAATCAAATGTTTAGTCATATGGACTATATTACAGTCTTACACAGACATAGGATTTTCATGAGAGAACTAACTTCTAATTAACCCCACCTAGCCTTTCTAAATTGAAACATTGCTAGAGGTTTCTAAACTTTAGATGACCAATGTTTAAAACTAGCAATCCCTTCTTCTATTTTCAAGACCAAACTAATATAAATAGATCCCAATGAATTCTTTCTGAAAGACCTTTTTACTAAACAACAGCACACAATAGAAAATAAATAAGCAGAAAGTGAGAAAGAGCACAACATGAAAGCAAAGTAGAAAATCAAGAAAGAACACAATAGGAAAGTGAAGCAAGAAAGGAAACTACCTTACTCCTACCTACTCTAACTCTAAACAAGTTTTCTTTCCTTCTAGAATTTGAGACATAGCAGCAGAGAAATAATGTTTCAAATACTACCCTTTGACTGGCAATATTAAGTCATATCCTCATAGTTCTTTGAGTTTGAATGCATTTTCACCTAGTATTTTTGCCACTTGATATGGTCTAATCTAGAGAGAAGTAAACTTGTCTTTTTGTCCTTTATTTTCATCAGCCTGGTTCTATAGTAGGGCTAAGTCTAATATTCAAAATGCTTTAACTTTGTCTCGTTTGTCGAACCATCTCTTTACAACATCATGATGCTTGCTGAAGTTATTCAATGCTTCATCTTTGCCATCTTCCATTTGGATGATGTTTAGTATTTGAGACTATACTTTCTCGTCATCTTTCATATACTCAACCATAAACTCATAAGTGGTTAGTTTTAGTATGATATAAAAGATAGGTTGCTGCCCATAGATAAGTAAGAATAGGGATGCTTTGAGTGCCTATTTGTAGCTTGTTTTATCTACCTATAAAGCATACTTTAGTAGGGACTATCATTCTCTAGGTTTCTCCTCTATAGATTTATTGATAGAATTCATCAAGTTTTTATTAGTAAATTATATAACTCCATTACCATGAGGGTAATAGTTTGAAGCATACTTGATGACTATTTCACTATCATAGGCCCATTCAGTGAATTCAACTAATGCAAAGTTTGGGCTATTATCGCATACTAAAGATAGGGGCATTCCAAACTAATTGATGATATTCTCTTCTAAAAATTTGATGACATCAATCACTCTACTATTCTTGGTGGCCACTACTTTAGTCCACCTAGTGTAATAATCTATGGAAGTGAGTACAAATTTATGTCCCACCAAAGAGTTAGGATTGATTACTCCTACAAATTTGAGGCCTCATTGTGTAAATGGCTTTGCTTCAATTACTAGTTGCAAAGGCATGGCTACCTTTATCTCTCGTTAATAAAACACTTGACATTGATGGCATGTTCACACATTAGCATGGGCATCCTTCAATATGGTTGGACAATAATAGCCAGCTCTCAATATCTCATGTGTTGTGGTATGCCTTGAAGGGTGACCACTTCCCAATTTGTCATTGAAATTATTCATGATCTTTATGGCTTTAGCTTTAACAACACATCTTACATAGATCCCCTCATAATTATTTCTATAGAGGACCCCTCTTTTGATCATAAAATGAGATGATTTCAGTCTAAGGGTCTTTTTTTGCTCCCTTTTAAGGTGTGGGTGCCACACTTCATGCAACAAATATTGAATAATATCCTTATACCAATCAACTTTAGGCACTTGACTTCAACCTGAAAAACATCAATGAATGGATCAATACATGTAATGAGCTAGATTAGACCTTGGCCTCCAACTAACTTAGGATATTTTATCTCTAAGTCATATTCTTAGAGTTTGGTCTTCCACTTCTCTCTTCATTCTCCAATTTCATTTTGTCCTAGCATCAACTTGATAGCCACATCAGACACTATGGCATACGTCTTATTCCATAAAATGTAGTGTCTAAACTTCTTGATAGCCTTTACCAAAGCATAGGATTGTTTATACAGAATAGGATAGTTAAGCTCCATGTTCTTCAAATTATTGATCATGAAGGCTATAAAGTGATCTTTGTCATCCTCTTTCTAAATTAAGATAGTGGCAATAGTGTGATCATAAGCAAAAGAGTATAGATGAAAGTATATACTGAAATTAGGACTTATTAGGATAGGAGCTTGAATAATGGTATCCTTAATGTTTTGAAATGCCTTCTTTGCTTCAGAAGTCTATTCTATCTTTGCATCCTTCTTTAGCATCATGTTGAGTGGCCTTACTATCTCTGCAAAACAAGAGATAAATTTTCTTACAAAATTAATCTTTCTAAAGAAATATTTTAACTATTTTTTGTTGTTATGGACTTCTACCTTTGAAATTGCATTTATCATATTAGGGTCAATAGTCATACCTTCCTGGGTGATTATATGTTCTAAAAATCTACCTTCAGTTAGATAGAAGATAATTTTCTTGGGATTTAAATAAATGGCATACCTCCTACACTTCTCTAGCACTTGTTCCAAATGCATCATGTTAGATCATCCATGTATATAATTCTGCACTTACCAATTAATCTATGGAATGTGTGGTCCATTGCTCACTGCAAAGTTGTTCTTGTGTTAATCAACCTGAATGGCATTTGTTTGTATGCAAACATTCCCCACTTGATGGTGAAGGTAGTTTTCATTTTGTCATTTTCATTCACTAGGACTTGATTGTAGCCTAAAAAGTCATCATAGAATGACATCATTCTAGACCCACTCACCAATTTAATGACTTCATCCAAAGATGGCAAGGGATAATTGTCCTTCTCTGAGGATCTGTTCAAATTTTTAAAAAATTGATACAAAGTTAAATTATTCCATTCTTGTTTTGGACTAACACAAGATTGTCAACCCATGTCAAGTGTCGTATGGGGAAGATTATCCTTGCATATAGTAATTTCTTCACTTCTTTGTAAATCAGAGGTATCAACACTAGATTCATTAACCTCTATCCTTGCCTAAAGGGTTTGTAAGCCTCTTTTAAGGGGATAGTGTGAGTAATCACACTAGTATCAAATATTTTTTGATCATCATATGACCAATAAATGACATATTTGAACTTGGTTAAAAGGACAATGACTTATTTCAGCTTTTCATTAGTGCAAATTAGACAAATGTTAACAATTTGCTCATTCTCAAAACTTCCCAAGTTGACTTGCTTGTAATATTTTCCACTTACCTTAGGTTGTCTATATTTAGTTCTTTATTTATCTAGATCATACATCCTTTCCAAGGAGATCATGACCTTGGGTAATTGATTCTCCTTAAGTTGGATTACTCCATCTTCATTGTCCTTTGAACTTTGTACAAAACTTTCATCATATTCATCAATAATGTGGGATTTGAATATGCCAACACTACACATGAAGTCGATTATCTACTTATCATCATCAAAAATTTAGAAGTGATTGATATTTTCTAGCATAGAGGGCCATGAAATAATTTCCACAGTAAACTCCTACAAGCTCAAAGGCTTTGGAGGAACTAGGTTTGTTGCTACTAAAGCTAAAGCATTTGCCAATTAGCTCTTCTCCCTGGGCAAGGAAACAATATTGAATGAGTCAAAATACTCAATTAAATCCAAAGCTCTAAATTTATATTATATTAAACAAGAAGGCTTATATTGATATCTACTCTTGACCTGATTAATAACTAATTCTGAATCAACATAGACTAATAGTTCTTTCACCTTATGCTTGATTTCAAATTGAAGTCTTAAAACTAGAGCTTCATATTTTACTAAATTATTAGTACAAGAGAACTGTAATCTATAAGAAGCTATATATTATTTTCCTTCAGGATTGATCAAAATAATTCCACTGCCAAAACCTTGCTTAGTTCATGCACCATCAAAGTGCAATGTTTAGGGACCTTTGTTTCTTTCTTTTACTTTATCATCTACAACAACATTAGTGGTTTCAAAAGTGTAAACACCTAAGTCAAAGGATTGGTAATTTACCTTTTCATTCCTAGTGTTGTATTTAGTTATTATGTATTTCATTTTGGGTTCCTGATCAATCTTGATCTAATTGGGAATCCCACGCTAGGGTAGCCACATGTGAGAACAATCAGAGGACATATATCCATTCAAGGATTTAGTCCAATCATGACTTAATAATAATCCATAAGCCTCAATTATGTTAATAAATTTAATGTCGATGAACTACTGGATTCAAGGTTCATGAGATAATTGCATATGAATATTCAATAATTTTCCCACCACTTTCTCTCTTGACTTCTCCAATTGCACAACTACCTTCTTTGATTTGACTGGGTTTAATCCCAATTTTTCACAGATTCTTAAAGTCATAATGTTAGCTAAAGAACTAGAATCAAGCAAGGAATTATGAAGATTATTACCAAAGATCCTTACAGTTAACAAAAATGGTGTAACTTCATGTTTAATCTTATACATTACCATATTCACATGAGCCAATTTTGTTTTGCTAGAGCTAGGCTTTTTGTTCAATGATTTTGATAGCAAATCACGTTGTTCAATGATTTGAGTGAGTCATGCAATGTTATGTTTTCCTTGGTCTTCTTCATATCTTCCACTATGTTGTATCCAAATTTTGATGTTATGTAGGGAAATTCTATTGTTGGCTGACTCTCTTTACCTTTAGGGGATGCAGGATCATTGTTTGTTTTTCCATCAGGAGGTGTATCTATTTTATTAGGTGGGGTGGAAGTTGTTAGAGGTGGTTTTCGATCTTTACTCCTCAAAGCATAGTCGATCCTTTGGTATTGTTGGAACGCATGTATTTCCTCGACACTGTCTTCAGGCTCATTTTCATCTTGATTAGGAAATTCATAGGTTTCAACCATAAGGACAGTTTCTATCATTGGCATTTTTAGATCTTTTATCATTACTTTGATCAGTGGGATTCATCTTGAACCCCTCCATTTGGCTTTGAATGGCTTCAAATGCATGACAAAACTCAACACAATCTAGCTCTCCATGCCTGGCAATATTATGCACTTGACACCAATTGGGTAAGGCTAATTTGAAAATGTTGATCTAAAAAAACTTTCTTAAAGGGGGCTCACTATTATTGTTAGACATATTGAATGGTCTTTATATCTCTAGAAGTTTTAATTTTTGTTTGAACTCTCATCGGTATTTTCCATTTGTTTCTTGATATGCAAGAAATCATTAGTGAATTTTTGAACAGTTCTTTGTATTAAATCTAACTTTCCCTTTAAAGGCTCTAAGTTCTTATTTTGGGTCACAGTTTGAACATTAGTGTTGTTTACAGGCACCAGTTTTTGACCTATATTATTTTAGGGATGTGCTCCAGCATTCACTTGGTTAAAGAATCATAACTATTGGTTGGGTGTAATATGGATTAGAGGCAACTGGTTAATAACTAGTAGTTTATTTAATGCAGGATGATTTTGATTCATGTTGGGTATGACATTTATAGCAGGTATTATTGGGTCATTGTTTGGAATAACAAAGGCATTATGCCCTTGTAAGTGCATTTGCTCATCAATATGGATGGATTCAGCATATGCCAAAGGCAATGTGTAGATATTCGAGGCCCTTCTCAGGAAGATATCTATCATTGGGTCCAAGGCATTCTTATATATCACTAAAGCCAATTTGTTTTTCAACTTGTAGAGTGGAGATGTCAAGCTATATATATTTCAGAACCTTACATTAAATGTTCTAATTGGTTCTTTCATTTCCCTTTTTAGGGTGGTAAAATTTTGGTACACAACTCTTAGGATTACTACCCTACAAAATTGGGCAATAAAAGTATCATTGAACTGACCCCATTCCATGATGAAATTTTTTGGTAAGTTGAGGAACCAATCATAAGTTATGTCTCAGAATGTAAAGGGAAAGAGATGGTAAACCACATCCTCATGGATCACATTAAGTAGCCTAAATCATGCCTTAAAGTACTTTATATTTTCTTTAGTGGTTAATCTACTGATGGGGGTAAAGAGATGCAAATACTTTTCTAGGTTCCTTGGCAGATCGTGCACAGCTCCAGGGACATTGATGGATGATCCAACTAACTATGCCATGATTGGTAAAAGGGGTTGAAAATTTTGGTTATATGGGGAATTTGGCTAGTTCTTAGACTTCTTACGTCGACCTTTGTCTTGTCTAGCCTTCCTATGGGTTTATAGGGATGACAAAGGGACCCTAGGTTCAGATCTAGATCTGGTTCTAATCATAAGCAAATCTAGGATGTAGAATGGGAAAAGAGAGAAAAGGAACTTCAAAGGGAGATTCACAGGTGTCAAATATTACAAATATCAATCAACATTTTATAGAAAAGCCTTATATAAACTAGATAAATCAACTTTACTTTGATCTTAGAGGATCCAAGTTAAGAAACCTTAAATTTTTTAGTACCTGCATAGATAGTGTTAGTCCTACATGTTAATTTACAAAGTTCAACGTTAGACCACCATTTCAAAGTATTTATATGCCCAATTTAATAATCTAAGAGCATTTTAATTCTTCAAAACCTCTCTAATCACAAATCTATGCAAAGGTTTACTCAACTTTAAATGAATTGGAGCAACTATGATCTCAAATTCTTGGATCTAGTACCAATGAGGTCTCATTAATTGATCTTTACACAAATTCTTACAAATACCTAAATTCTTTACTAAATTTATGCCAACTTTTACAAAGATGACCAAAATAACCTCTAATATGTCTAAAGAATGGGGTATTTCACCTATCTTTGCGCAAATCTAGATAAATATCAAGATTATTTACCAAGTTTTCACAAATGAACACTAATTTTGATGAAATACTTCAAAGAATGCAAAGGTTCCTACAAATAATGTAGATCCTTAGTGTTCTTTTTCAATATTTATATATTTTAAAACAATTACACATATATTCAATGAAGTACAAAATAATTTTACAAAGATGCATAAAAGTAATTATATAAAAGCCCTCCTTCTAGTGCTAGCTTTTCCCTTCCTGTTGATGCACTTAATATGATTCATGTGTCACTAGGGAACAAGGGAAAAGTAAAAATCTCAATATTATGTCTTGTAAGACTCGGGCTTGAGTTTTTTACATAATTACCATTGGAAATAGCAAAATAGTAGAGATATAGCTACCACTAGTAAGTCTGCAAGTAGACCCTATTGTAGGGACAACAGATATTACATAGTGACACTTTAGTCCTGCTAATCTTTGTGAAATTGTTCTAAGTTTGCCAATTATTGCCCAAATACAAAAAAAAAGTGAATATTTATATAATGAACTAAACTCAAGTGAGCCATGGGTAAATCCAAAGGTAAGAAGGGTAAGGTAGAAAAGAAAGTTTGCTTAAAATGATCAAAGGTGTCATTTCTTCCAACTTTTATGACAACAACATATAAAACTTATCTTTACCAACTCTAGAATATTAATCAAAGCTAAATAAACGTAATTGAAGATTCAAATACAAATAAATGCATATATCTAAAAGCATATCTTGCACAAAATTACTCATTCACAGTAAATTACAATAGCACATTTAGTTATAAATAAGATTAAAATAGATCACACATACTAGTAGATTTGTTAGCCTAGTGTTAAAATCAAATTGACAGATGCATATATTGAATATCATTATCATATTAATCAGTAGAAAGGAATCCATTAGTCATCTAAAAGCATGAGAAGCAAAAATCATAAAATACACGCAATAAAGCACTCAGACAAACTCTCAAATTCTTGTCTCTTTTACATTAATTCTTATGACAACTATTCCTTCTCTATAATGAGGGGGCAAGCCCTTATATATAAGCCTCAAAATTGCCTATACAAGCTCAAGTGGGCACATAAAAAGATGCCCAAATACTGCCAAGTGGCCAAAAGTCCACATATTATAAACAGAATATTCTAAGTTTAAATTCATAAAAACAAAGTTGAATATTCCATTAGGGTCCTAGAGGAAGTTGTTAGGATGCATGTTGTTGTTGCCTTTGTTTCTTCTCTACTTCCTCCTTTGTCCAAAATTCTACACAGGTTAAGTAATCCTAATCTATCTAGCTAAAATCTAAGATCATAGGCCAAAATAAGTCAGGTGTTTCTTAGATAAACTTGTTATGTTTTGCAAGTACCAACCTTAATGCTTCTTTAATGGCCTCTGCTCTCTCCAGCCTCTAGTTGTAGAATGCCATAATGTTCATAATATTGATATCTTTCTTGGCCTTAGTTATGTCATATTATAATTTGGCAATGAATATATTCATTTGGGCTCTAAATTCCAAGCCATCCTTAAAGGTACCATCAGGTTTGGTCACCCTAGTGACCATGGCATCCTTTAGTAAGAGGAAAATATTGAAATCAATCTTCTCCAAGGATGCAGTTACATCCTTGACCTGATCCATCAGCCTCTTTAATATCATTCTCCTATTCATCAGAATGGTCTATTCATGGATTATATCCTCAAGTAGTGACACCTTGAGGTTTAGGAACTTGTTGCTTCTTACAACTCTAACTAGGTTTGCCAACTTGGCATTGTAGAATGCAAGTTTTTGGTCAAATTTAATGACCACATTGTATTATAGGGTCCCATATTCCTACCTCCTCTTCATGAATTTGAATAAATTAAAGACAATGATAACTGTATTGATTACCTAAATAGTGGTGTTGTCTGGCACTATAGGTAATGCTTGCTCTTTCAACCTTCTCAACTCTTGTTGCATCCCCTTCGTCAAGGCTATTGTGGATTCTACCTAGGCTTGAACTACAGACACAGGGTCCTCTACATATTCCTCCACCTCTTTGGGGTTAGCCTTCCTCTTCCTTGTTAAAGTGAAGATGGACTCTTCACTTTTATGGGCCACCATTGAGATGGATTGTGGATGCTCAACTTGCCTTCTCACTACCCTCTTCACTGTACCTATGGTAGCATCAAGCCTCATCCCAATTTGAAGAATAGAGAGGACCACCTAGGGCCTCTCTTGCCTTGTTGTATGATATCCCTCACCCAATTTAGGGTAGCAGTAGGTATTAGCTTTGTTGGAGGTGGTTGTAATGGAAGTGCTTGAGTTGAGGAAGAGACCGAAACTGTAGCAAGGATGTACAAGTTTGTTGGGTCTAATTGATCAAATGTGTCAAATGAAGGTAACTTAGGAGGCACACTCATTTTTGTAGTTGTAGTGATATTGAGTGGCTTTTGAAAGGTGAACATTTTTGAAATGGGCTTCAATGGCCTTGCAGGTGGAGGGGTACCAACAACAAGTGAGGCACTTATTATGGTTGCTTGGAAGAAGTAATCTTTACAATGGCATGAGAAATAAAATGGGGAAAGGTGAATCTAAAGGATGTACTATCTTGGTTCATGCTAGCATCAGCTGAGGACTGGGAAGTGGTAGCTTTAGGAGCTAATGGTATTGAAGCCAATGGAAAAGTAATAGTGGGAGGAGAAAATATAGAAGTAGAAGTAAAAGTAAAACTACTAGCAATTAGGAAAGAATGTAGTGGGGGAGTATTTACTCTAATGGTAGCCTAAGGTGTACCTATGGGAACAGAAATCACTTGAGGAGTTTTTAGAGGTGTTATTATTCTCCTCATGGTATTCTTGTCGGGGAATCCAAGAACAAACACACCTGTTCTGATCCCACTTGTTAGGATCTTTCTCCTCAGAAAGAGCACAATATGATTACCAAAATTAAGCAATTAAACATGTGGAAATAACCAGAAGTACAAGTAACTAGAATTCACAAATAGCACAGAATATGAGAGACAATACACTATCTTGTATTAACATTTGTACAGAAAAGAATACAATAAAGAGCCGCCACACTCTTCCACCTTACAGAGGCTTCCCACACCTCAAGTGTATAGTAATTCTTCTTCAAAACACTCTCCTACCAAAAAGGGTCCCAACACACAACTCACACACAGAATTGGTGTTCACCTCTCCAACCAGTCAGTAATAACCCTGTCAGTACACCAAGCACTCTATAGTACTTCAAGTAGATCTCCCATGAACCTGCAACCTGCAATTCAACAGACCATACTTACACATGTAGATCTCCTATGAGCTTGCAACAACCTGCAACTCAATGATCTTACAATGGAAGGATCTTCCTTGCCTTCCTTTTTAGCTCATTAGTGGAACTAGGAGGAACACACACTTTGTTCTCTTCACTAGCACACATTACAATACATGCCAATTGGTCTATAAATAGATCCCAGACTTGAACAATAACTTAGACTCTTTGTTTACTATAATTATCCATGCAGCTCAAGACTCGAAATAGCCTTTACATGCAAACACTCCGTTCACTTAACTAACTGTTCATGTAACGAGCAGTTTTAAAACACACAGGTGACCGACGTCGGTCCCTGCTTGTCTGGTGCTGACTAAATCGGCCGACTCCCTGTTGACGTCAGTTGCCTTCTGCATCATCTTGACCGACGTCAGTCATGTTGCCGATGCTAGTGCCTCTGGATCTTCAGCAACCTCCTATTTTTTCATCTGCAAAGTTGAAGCTTTTAGGTCCACAACCTAACAATCTCCCACTTGGAGACAAACAGCTACAATTGTACATGTACCTATACACCATCTAGTTTTTTCCCTTGGATCTGTATCCCTCTTCAAGATCACTCTTGAAGACCAACCACCACAAATCCTGTAGTGCAACACCTATCATCCAAATCACCTACCACATCCACATCTACAAACCCATGTAGAAGATAACTTGAACCTGCATAGCATGTGCACCTGCTGCTGGTCCCTCTAAGAATCCACTAAACTACCCTCTAATGCTTCTCTCCCACATTGGCTCCAAACTTGTGACAAATCCCATTGCTTGGGAAAACTTAGGTCTAGTACATACCATGCACTTAACCTCATTATGTGAATCAAGACACTGTTCTGTGAACTGTCCAACCATCGACGTGCTAACCAGTCTCACACAATCATCCTGAAACAAAGTCAACCTATGACATTCCATGTCCCTAGAACACACTCATGCCAAAGAATCTTGCTGCTCCCAGTTCATCATGACACATCTCTGAACTAGCTTTACCTTTAGTTCAGCAACTCCCTGTATATGTAACCTTGCAACAAGCACATCATACAGTAATAGGATAATGTAGCTAATATTATCCAACTTGGTAAAGAGAAACACAATGATCAAACCTCCATTGCACTGTAGCTTATACAAGACCATATACCCTGGCATTCTATCTCACGTATCCATTTCCGCTCTTCTTCATCTTGAACATCCATTCGTCTCTCAGTGCTTACTTCCAGCTGGCAACTCCACCCAAAAACTCCCGTTTGGTTCTCCTCCAAGGAATCACATCCTCCATCCATGCCAAGCTCCCACTGTTTTCTGGATCTACCTACTCTGCTTCTTTAACAACTTCCTGGTTCTATACCATAAGTGAGCAATAAGTAGTGTAAAGAAGGGAAATGATGAATTCGAGGCTTACATATCTTTTAAGTCCTCCATATGGATGCTTGAGACTCCTTGACAGCTAGCTGTCCACCTAAAATTCATCTCAGTGACCAATGCCAGTCACATTCCAGTCTGCACCCGACTGATGTCAGTTTCCTGTGACTGCCTCATCACCGACATCGGTTCCCCCTTGCCGACACCGGTGTTTATCCACCCTGAGTCACCGACATCGGTCTGCACATAGCCGATGTCGGTCCCTATCTAGATGCCGACACCGATTTTTTAGCCGACGTTGGTCTCTGTGTTTTGCTTGTAAGAACTGACCTTTTTTCATGAGCTCTTTTTGGATCAAACGCTTGTCCAAATCACCTTTGCTCTGCTCAAAATTCTTCTACCCTTTGTGTTGAACTCTGTCCGTCACCTTCTCCTTGAAAACCAAGGCTTTCCTTTTCTTGTCACGAACATCAAATTCTTAAGAAATGTTACCTTCCTCTTTTGCATATAGAAACCTTGATCTATGCTCTTCAAATCTGAAAGCATACCCTTTGACTCAAGAACATGCATCTCCTTCTTATTCATGTGACCAAGCCTATTAAGCCACATCTTTAAATCTACAACTGAAGTAGATAACCCAGAAAGAGAATCAGTAATACAAGTAGATAGATAAAGCATACCTACTTTCTTACCTCTTACTACAATAAGTGCACCCTTGCTAACCTTCCAAGAGTCTACTGTGAGAGTTACTGTGTAACCCTCATCACCCAAACTTTTTACAGAAATCAAGTTCTGCTCCAAAACTAGGACATGCATGACCTCCTTCAACACCCATGTGTTACTTGTCTACAGTTTCAGCTTCACTTTCCCTTTGCCAACCATCTGACAAGGCTTACCATCCCTTACATAAATTTCTCCAAAGTCTCCCTGGACATACTCATGAAAAAATTCCCTATTTGGGGATGCATGAAAAGAGGCACCAGAATCTAAAACCCAAGATTCTACTTTATCTAAAGAACATACCAGAGCATCCTATGCAACGAACTCTGCAGCACCTGCTTTTTTTTCATGTCCTTCATGCTGATCTGCTACCAACCAACAATCTTTTTTTTCCTACTCTTTCTTTTCATATTTCCAGTAGGTTATTCTATCATACCTGGACTTGGACCTCCTGCCATTAAACTTCTTCATTCGTAGCTTACTATCTTCTGCCATTGCTCTACTCCCACTCAAATAGAAACCCCTGTGAGTAACCTGTAATCAACACACACTAACCAGATCTAATCCAATCTGTTAGTATCCCAACCAAAAGCTTTGATACCAGTTGTCAGAGAATCCAAGAATAAACACACCTGTTTTGATCCCACTTGTTAGGATCTTGCTCCTCAGAAAGAGCACAATATGATTACCAAACTTAAGCAATTAAACATGCAAAAATAACTAGAAGTACAAGTAACAAGAATTCACAAATAGCACAGAATATGAGAGACAATACACTATCTTGTATTAATATTTGTACAGAAAAGAATACAATAAAGAGCCACCACACTCTTTCACCTTACAGAGGCTTCCCACACTTCAAGTGTACAGTAATTTTTCTTCAAAACACTCTCCTACTAAAAACGGTCCCAACACACAACTCACACACAGAATTGGTGTTCACCTCTCCAACCAGTCAGTAATAACCCTGTCAGTACACCAAGCACTCTATAGTACTTCAAGTAGATCTCCCATGAACCTGCAACCTGCAATTCAATAGACCATACTTACACATGTAGATCTCCTATAATCTTGCAACAACCTGCAGCTCAATGATCTTACAATGGAAAGATCTTCCTTGCCTTCCTTTCTAGCTCATTAGTGGAACTAGGAGGAACACGCACTTTGTTCTCTTCACTAGCACACATTACAATACATGCCAATGGGTCTATAAATAGATCCCAGACTTGAACAATAACTAAGACTCTTTGTTTACTATAATTATCCACACAGCTCAAGACTCAAAATAGCCTTTACATGCAAACACTCTGTTCACTTAACTAACTGTTCATGTAACGAGCAGTTTTAGAACACACAGGTGACCGACATCAGTCCCTGCTTGCCTGGTCCTGACCAACATCGACTGACTCCCTGTCGACGCCAGTTGCCTTCTGCATCATCTTGACTGACATCGGTCATGCTGCCGACGTCGGTGCTTCTGGATCTTCAGCAACCTCCTATTTCTTCATCTGCAAAGTTGAAGCTTTTAGCTCCACAACCTAACAATTCTTGGTCTCCTTCTTCCTCTTGTAAACTTTCTCTATGTTCCTCCTAGCAAGTGCTTGTAATTATTCCATAGATATCTCAATTCTTTGTTGCAACTCCTTAAGGGAAATGGCAATAGGGTCATGTTGATCCAAGCTTTGGAGAGAAACTCCCATGCTAAATGTAGATATCAATGTTGGCCCTTGGGAGGGGTCAAGTTGGTTGTTGGATCTTCCTTGCTCGAAGCTTGGAGGCAAGCTCTAACTGATTGAAGTGGCTAGTAGTGGAGGTTTACATGGCATGTTCCTAATCAGAGGAACATTGTCTTCTTTTTCCTCTTCTTACCCTTCCTCATAATTGACATCAAACATGCTCCCATGAGTTGGTGGTGGTCTAGACTTTGCAATGTCCTCCTGCTTCTTCTCTCTACCTAGTCTCATTTCCAACTTGATATTTTTCCTCACTATATTTTTGAAGACCACTTCATTATTTATAGAATCTATGTATATCTACTCATGAACCTCTTCTTGATGTTTATACTACATTTTTATATCCTTCTTAAACTTTAATAGGTGCTTGGCAATGACATGGTTTCGATACCACAATTTGAAGTCACCCTTAGGCAATATGTAGGAATCCCAATGCCTAGCAGCTATAATGATATCATGCCACTTTGTGATCTTAGTCTTCCTCAACTTGTAAGGGACCTTGTGGGGGACTATCTTCTTCTTGTTTTTTAAGAATCCATCAACTCCATGTAATAGTTGATAAGCCATCTCTTCCTTGGCCAACTTCATTGACACATACCTTGGTAATCTAAGAAGATCTACCATTACTCCCTCTACTCTTATGAAATTTGGGTATAGCCAGTAGCTTCTTATGTCCTTAAAAGTTTGTTTAGCCTCTGGGCAAACCCTTTGCATCTCACACTTGGTGATTGACTTATACATCACTAGGTAAAACTCTTCTATAATTACTTTTATGTTATGCCTAAAATGGTAGATGTGCATTACAGAAAAAACTAGGGCACAACCACTTATCACTCGAGAGACCATGATTTCTGACTTAATTGAGTTGTTGTGTAGATGGCATCCAACAAATAGCTCATCATGAAGAATGTGGCACATTTCTTGCAGGTGTTATTCATTGCATATATCAAGTTATTACTGATAATCTCCCCAAGTGGGGGAATATGTTGGTCCTCTAAGATGATCTACAGCAATGGAAGGGTCCTTATGTCCACGTAGCCAATGTGAGGACTGCCAAATAATTTATTGAGGAGATCAAGGCCAATCCTAACTCCTTTCCTAAATATTTGAATAGGCAAGCTCCCTTGGTCATCCATTAAGACAACTCTTGTTGGGTCAGTCACCCATGAATCCAAGACCTTCTCTAGGGAGTACACCTCATACCAGTTATCGATGACAACCTAAGTGTACTCAATATATAGGTAGGGGAGGTCATAATAATTCTCAAAGTTGGGTCTTGATATGAGATCAATGGGGAACCCTTGAGATATTGACTTGAGTAGACTGACCTCACACTTTGATCTCCCAAAAATGTTGTAAAGTAGGTCAATGCATGGCATGACCTCTGGCTTGGTCATGGCCTTGTGGAGATTGGTTGTGTTGATAGGGAAGATGTTGAAAGCTAGCTGGATTATATAAGGCATGGTCTCATCCTCATGAACCACCCTAGATGCTTCTACATTTAATTATATGTTGTTGTAATGTTGGTCGCCAGATTCTGTGGTTTCAGAATTGAATTCAGTGTCCTTGAAAATGACTGAACTACAATACTAGAATAAGAAGTCATCATTCCTAAAAGAAATGCCCTTACCTAGAGTATAAGGACCTACCTATGCCATCTCTACAATACTCTATGTATAAATAAATGTTTTTGGTCTATCCTTCTGTAACTTCAAGCTCTAACAATGGCGGTTGCATGCAATTTTCATACATCTTTAGCTTTGTTGAACTATGAGAGCACGAACAATAGAGAAAAGCAAATGTATATAGCTCATAATATAAATAGAAATAATTTTTTTTAGGTTGAGTAGCCTTTTGAAATATTTCCCTAATTAATTCAAAGTTGATGGTAAATCTAATTCATGCCATATTAATGGCGAGCTTGTCAACTTTGCATATGTTTGAAACAACTTTGACCTATTGCTTTTGGCATTTAATTGCATTAAAATTCAAATTTAACTCTAATTTAGATTTGATCTAGTTTCAATTTTATATATAAAGCTAAATATTACCACCTTTTGACATTTAGCAGCCACCTTGGATCCATCTAGGTACTCGTGTGGTATGAATATGACTAGGCTACTTAGTCAACTTGAAGTTTGAACATAAGGCACCTTTTGATTGCCTCATGAACTCTCAAAATGTATCTTAGTATGATGACTCATTTATATATTTCCATGTGGCATATTTCAATTCATCACAAGCTCTTGGGTGGTACCTTTAAACTTTTGATTGGTCATGAGAGTGGCACACGTCACTCACATGGGAAATCATAGCTTTCCTCACTAGGTTTCTCTCTTAGAAGTCTCTCAGAGCTTCCCTTTGCTAGGTTTCACCTTCAAAAGGCTATCATGATATTTCATTTGTTCTTCTACCAAGTTTCATTCTTGAAAGGAGCCTCGAATAGTTGTGTATCATCAAGCCTTGATTAGATGGCTCAGGTGCAGCCATGTGTCTGACTTGTTAGCCCTCACAAGCTTTGGATGGATGTAATGTAGTGTGGATACATGTCACTCTTGAATGAGCCAGAAGGGAATACACGACACTTTATAAGGCTTCTCGAGTCTAATTGGTTATCATTTGAGACATGTAGTGACATCTCACAGGCTTCTATTTTGTAACAGGATGCATGGGGGATATGTGGCAGCTCGGATTGAATATGCTTATTCATGGGGGCTAAGATTATGACACATAACCTAGGATTTGAATTCCAATGACTAGCTTCTTCATGATCTCTTTGGATGATGTGTCATAGCTCAAAGATTTGTAGATTTGCTCCATGTGTCTTACACAGGATGTGATAAATCTTTAAGGCATAGTGAGGCCCGATGAGGTGGGAACCTATCCTTTGAATTCATAGTCCAAAATTTGATGTCCTATGAGGAATTATAAACCATTACTTTAAATTTAACGTCTTATGAGGTCAAGAGAGAAACTAAGTTACCTTTCCAAAGATGTCATTGCTCATCCTGAGCAAAATTAAACAAGTTTAAAGCAAAACTTTTGCAAGAAAATTCTTTAAACAAAATATAATATTAGCTCGAAGATCTAGTAAAACTTGTTGTGCTTATGTTGATTTGAGAACTAGGTTGAATTGCCTTAGTGAAAGCCTATCTACACATCATTAAACCATCCATGGTCAATAATTCATTGTTGAATGAAAGCTTGAAGAAAACTGCAATAATTTAAATATTTATAAGTGTCAATCGTTATTGCAACATGAATGATTAACCAAAAATTGTAAAATCATAAGTAATGGTAAACTAAATAAAATCCATATACAATAAAATGATTTACTATGCTTAGCATCTTGGGCACTTTTTATAATTTGAAGAAAGGAGGGTCCCCATTCTGGGAATAGGGGTAATTGATCATCAACACACTCCTATGCCACATTCCCATTGAATATCATCAATATGGTAGGCTAATACATTGAGGAGGGTCTAATGGCATTTTTTTTGCTTGTCCTCTCTCTTTAATAGGTTGATTTATGTTGTAACAACTATATTTAGGCATCTAAGTAGTGATTTATCCTCTCTCTTGTATCTCATTGTCTATAAATTAGGTTGGAAATGCTTCATTCTATATCCCTCCTCTAGGTATGATAAGATTTTGATCAATTGGAGACTTGTACTACTAGATTTAAGTATTTAAACTAAATAAAAGATTAAATTTTACCTTCTTCAAGCTTATACTATTCTATGATTTTAGTGTTTTTTATCTACATTTATGGTATAAGTCATTCTCCCTTGTGTATGTTTATTTCCTTTCACCTTGCTACAAGTGGGTTGGTCTTGTGTAGGTCATATGTTGTGATGAAGTTGATTATGCTAGTGATTGGTCATGGATATTAGCTAATTGTGTCTTGTGTAGGGCCTTTTAGCTATCCCTTCATGTTTTAAGCATAAATCATGACCTCTATATGAAATAATAATGCATGAGAATCCTAATTCAAAGAGTGTGTAAGAAAAATTTAGTCCTTAATTATTTATATTATGCTATTATAGGCAAGTGGTGGAGACAATCAAGTCTGGTGCATCACCTTATTTTTAGTTTTCAGTCTCTTTCTTTTCCCTTTTCACACCAAAGCATAGTTTTAGCTTATATTACGCTTTGCTAGTGTAGGTTAGAAGGTTTTAATATGATCTTAAATTAGTTGTATTGTGATTTGAAAGGAGATGGCCTTATCCATATATTTACCCCCACCATAGAGGTCACCCACAACCTAGGGGTATTTCCATTGTGTCTCTTGAAGCATGTCTCAGGACTTGGTAGGGTGCACTTCAAGAAGACAACAATTTTTAGCACACACAGTGGGATAACTTCCATAGAGTTAGAAGGATTCAATTTAGGATATGGTGTTGTCTTCAAAAAAATTCATTATATTGAAGATATTGTAGAGGTACTCAGTGACTCCAAGAATTCCTAGTTCTAGATTAGTTTCATATTTTCATACCAAAAGAGATAAGGTCTTCAAACAAGAGATAACAACTTTGAATTTGTTGAGTTTTCATTCCTACCTAGGAGAAAGAAAACTACAAAATCACAATATCCTAAATGAAGAGAGAGATGTTCTAGGCAACCTTTTCCAAGATCATAGTCAATACCTCTATTTGTAAAATTTCCAAAGCCAAAAGGGAGGTTCAATCACCACCATCACATGACAACCCAAACGAATCAAAATTTTATTGTATTTAATAAAGGCAACCCTTTGACTCTACAAAAATTTGATGACATACTATTTGCATCCTTGAAGATCATCCCATATTTCATTGGTGATAACTCCACAATACCCATTGAGCATATTCAATATATAACAAATATTTGTTCATTTCAACATGTCACTCAGGACAACATAGTTGTGAGGATTTTGGCTTCATCATTGAATGGGAGAGCTATCCAATGGTACATAGGTCTAAAAATGGATACATTACATAATTTAGATGCATTGGGTAAGAATTTATGCCAATAATTTGAGGATAAGAGTGACCGCCTTTCACTCATGGAGTAGCTAGCCACCATCAGAAGAGTTCCACATGAGTATAAAGTGGAATTTAATTTTAGATTTTAGCAAACATAGGATATAATCCCATAGCTAGTAAAACCTACACCTAACACTACTTTCTTACATTATTTAAGGTCTTTAAATAGTAACATAGCAGTGATGATTTAGTCGATGGTTGGTACAACCCTTCTTCATGCCTATGATATTACTATTAGGGATAAGAATTTCCTCATACATACTAGAAAAATTGCTCCAAGGCTTACTTTACCTCTTTTTTTAGAATTTAAATCCCTATACACAGCCTATACAACCTATAATTCCACCTATATATTCTACTTTAGTACCTATCCCAACTACAATCAGCCCACAAGTTGTTCCTATTGCCCTTCCCAATGAACTTCATGAGGTTTAGTCAATATTACAAATCTTTGGTAATGAGTTAGTTGCTTTAAAGAGGTAATAAGTGCAGAATACTAGGCCTTATGATCACTATAGCCAACCATATCAGCCTCTTAGGCAGCCATACCAAGAAAATATACAAGCCCAAGGTCAAGTTACCCATGTTAGGCCATATAATAGTCACAATCCTAATGTCATTATCATCTCAAAGGCAATTGTACATGTACAAAATAACTTGGTGTAATACTATGAGTGGTGTTATCCTTATAGTCAACTAGTGCTAAATCATTCTCTAATGGTCCAAAGTATGGCATCTTCCCAAGGGCAGCCTAGTGAATTAACTCCACAAGTGGAAGGAGGACATGAGCCAACTCAAACACAAGGTGAGTTTACTTTGGTGAATTGGCAACAAGGAGAGTTTTATGCTATTAATCAAACTGAATCTTAAAACAAAGGCAACACCCTTATGACATACAACACAAGGTTCAATAAAAGGATAGTAAATGAGGTACTTTCTTCTCTAACTGGTCAAGTTACAACCCCACATGATTTTAAAGAGGAAACCAAGGAGAATATAGTTGTTGAGCCACCTAAAGCATAAGAAAATCAAGTTTCTCCTAAGGGAATGCAATCCCAAACCATCATACATCAAAAATAAGATGCATTTGTACCTAAATTTCAATCAAAGGGAGCTCAAGTTCCATTTAACATTGATGAGAAGATGAAGAAAACCAACCTCAATGTAACCACATGGGAGGTTCTATCAATCCCAACTCAAAGAGACTTGTTAAAATAAGCCTTAAAACATCTTGGTCAAGTAAATAAGGTAAGTACAATAACTACCTCTACTAGTTAATTCCAACTTAAATAAGGACTTAATGGTTAAATTGGTAAAACCCTTCCATTTAACATCTCCCTTGTCATTGGAAACAATCTTGTCCATAACTGTATGATTGATTCAAGGGTAAGCAACTCTGCCATGCCTAAAAAGATAACTGATTCATTAGGTCTAATGTATGATCCTATCTCAAAAGGAGTAGTTTAATTTGATGGTTCAGTTGTTAGGACTATTAGAATCATAAAAGGCTTAAATATGACCCTACATGCTTGTCCTAGTGTCTCAGTTGTCCAAGACATTTCAGTCATTGACTTACCACCTTACTTTGCTATATTCCTATCATGTGATTTCACCACTAATCTAGGTGGATACTTGTCTTCTAATTGGTCTCATATGTTATTTAGGATAAGGTTTGGTACTAAAGTCACCATTAAATTTGAGCCAATCTCTAAAGACCACACTGAACCTTATTTTCTAAACCCCATGAATGTTAATTATACCATGTTTGATCAAAGTGAATAATTTGTTAGTCATGAAGCCACCACTCATGTTGAATAAGTTAATGATTGCTTACTAGATAAGTGGGCAAATGAACATTATTGATTTGATCCATATGAACACATTGAAGAGACTAGATTGGGATTTTTCCACATCTTGTCAAGGGACAAGAAGACCTTGAAGGCATATGACAACTATTCTTTGATGGTTCTAGGAGAAGAAATGGACCTGGTAGGATGCACTTCAAGAAGACAATAGTCCCATCACATTTGATATTCACCACCAAAAATCAGCCACTGTAATATACCCTTTTGTTATCACATGTATAACCTATCTTGTTTTCCACTCAAGGTGTGTGATAGTAGTTAGGGGTGACTTAATTGCATTAAGTTAAGCTACATGATCTGAAGCACACAACCAAAGAGATAATTAATGCAACTATGAGTAGAAAAGGCTAAGACAATAATGGTCAGGTTAACAAGCATAAATGCATTGCTACTCCAACAAAAAAACCCTCTTGGTGATTTTATTGAAAGTAAGAAAAAATCAACTCTGAGAGGAGATGTTTTGATAGAACCTACAGACCTCACACCATGGAGGTCAAATTAATATGTTGTCAATATCTTCTAGAATGCAGGTTCGATGGCATATTTGAAAAATTGACTTGGTATAATGATGAAATTGTGGAAGAATTTGATATAACCTTTTTTTATAATGAATCCATCACTAAAGGGTTAAGGATAAGAGTCACTAAAGAATTGATCAGTTAGGTAATTGGCATCCCAAGAATAAGGAAGCCATGGGAAAGGAGACCCAATGTTACAATACCTAGAGACATATTATGTATGTGAATCAAGTGTGTGAACTCTTCAAAACAAGACACACTTTACCTCCATGTACCTTAGGTATGGGCACAAGTTGCTTTATATATTGTTAATTATTTCACCTATGAAGGTAGACACTCTGTGTAATATACAACTCATTTTTAATTACTCAATCATTTGAGGCATGATATAAGGATAAATGTTCCAAATTTTTTATTGAATATGTTGAGAAGAATGGCAAAAGAATACCAAAAGGACAAACCTAAATCTTTGTCTCACCACTACTTAATTCAATTGAGTGTTCAACAGTGTGTAAGAGATAGTAAACCCAATATAGCTTGGATGATTTTTTGCAAATGCCATTAGAAGAGGAGGTAGAGGAAGAAAATGAATAAGAAGAAATAGAGGAAGAATTTGAAGCTAAAGAGTAAAAGAAGAGGAAAAAGAAGTAGAGATAGTTGCAGAGGATGAAGCTTCATTGGGAATACAAGAGGCAACTATTAAAAAATTAAGAGAACCTATATATGAAGAAATTATGATGAAGTCAAGGAGAAAAAAGAGAAAATTGATCATTTAACCCTCTACATCTGAATCATAAGGAGAAGAAAGGGCAACAAAACCAAGGAAAGAAGAATTTATGCAAATAAAAATGCAGCTGATCTATAAATCAATCATGGCTCAAAGAAAATAAATCTTATTTACACCTATGATTGTTGATACATTAGATATTTGGGGTCATGACCAAGATAGATCCACTACACCTATCCAAGGAATCTTTTACCACAATAAAATCACTAGAAAGGGTTTCAAAGCCTCCAGTCAACAAAAACTATGCAATAACCCTAACTAGGTTCTATGTTTTCATTTCACCAATGTATAAATGAAAAAATCAAAGTAAATTCTAATTTAGTCCTCACTAAAGCTTATGGCACAAAGTGAGGGTAATAAACATAAAATTAAACATGCATAAAAGACATATACTCATGTCAATGTATGCAAAATCCTAGTACAAGGGAGATAAATACAAATTCATATCTATCTACTCTTATAAAAGAGGAACAAAGTTATGAATACTTACCTTTGAAGATGAAACTACCAAGCCTCAATCTCTCCCTTGGCCAAGGTGATTTATAAGAGGTTGTTATGATATGTAAGGATGACAAAAATAAATTAGATCTAGCTACACAACCTATCTATGCATCTAAAATACTTCTTCACAAAACAAGATATGTATCTCCAAAAAAAAAGTATGAAACCCTAAGATATACTCCTCAAGTAAAATGGTGGATAAGCACATGTGTAATATATATCTCTTATTCTTCACTTAATAAATGAATATTTTCTTATATCTAAATCTAACCCTACTCTTATTTAAAAATTTAGTCGACAGGGTTAGCCTAATCGACTCTCTATTGTTATTGACAAAATTGATTTTAGGCTAGGGAAGGGCTAATAAAAGCAAAAAATGACTAGGGAGGGTGAAAAAAAATAAGTAAAACTTAGGGAGATATTTTTAGAGAAGGTTGGATTGATAACATTGGTATTAAAGGGACAACAATCCTACAAAGCACCAATGGTTTGTGCACCCCTTTCCCAATTCACCCTTTAAGGTGTAATTTAAAAATAATTGAGACTCAATAGGTTCTTACAAGAGAGAAAATATCAGTAATTGATAAAATTTGAAAATATTATGTGTATACATATTCCTCACTCAAATATCATCACATGTTATTTAGGTGCAATAGGGGATGGTGCTTCAAAAAAGAACATAACAACAAGCAATGTTGAAGCTAAAAAAATTGTAGTATTTTTTAGCATCAAATAATTGAAAGTAAATGACTAAAATGAGAAATTATTGAAATTAAAAGTAATGTATGTGTACCTTGACTTACCTTTATTGTTCGATGGTTATTTATTATGTTTATAGTTTTGATTGTGAAGGGTACAGAGACTACTTTCAACAAACCCAAGAGTACAAAACTAAAGAGTAAAAACAAATAAACACAGAAAACACAAGATAATTGATGATATGTAGATGGGACATACTTAAAATTTTGGATAGTTGGGATGACAAATGCAAACTTAGACTAAATGACAAAGTCAAAATTAGAGTAAATCGGGTAACCAAAAATCCAAGGCTGCTAAAGATCAAAAAACTCAAACAAGTAAAGCTTAGGTAAGAAATCCAAGATCACCAAGTCAAACAAATGATACATGTAAAAAATGGTAATCAAACATCAATGTGAAATAAATAACAATCCTTACTTGAACAAATATGGACAAGTAAATGATAAAACCACATTGATGAGTGAGCAGTAAACAATCTTTACTTAAATATAATGGAAAAAGTGCATAAAAGGGAAAACATTGGTGAGTGAGAAGTAACAAGCTAACCACACTCAATAATAGAAAAAGTATACTAAAATAGAAATAGCTTCAGGTATTCAAAAAAAAAGGTAGTACAACAATGGAAAACGATAAAAGAAAGCAAAGAAATGCTAGAGATGTAAAGCCATGGTGTAAAGAAAATAATCGATAGTCACTCTAGCATTTTGTTTTGTTCTAAAGATAGATAGAACTGAAATAAAGTAGTGCTAACATGTTTTTAAGATGTGAATAAGAGGGAATATAGAAAAGAGAAAATATTTATAATCACACTTGAATGTCAAGATGGGAGTTGAAATGGGTGGAGGGAAAAAAAAGAAAAACCAAGGTAGAGGAATTCTTTATCAAAGTCAAGACTCTTATATTAAGTTTGTCAACAAAAGAGGGCTTCCAACATAAACACTCTGAAAAAATTCTCCTAGCCACGTAAATATTGTGTCAACAAACGAAGTATGTAGATCATCCCATAAATGCTATATACATGAAAATTAAAATGGACCTACCTTCCCACAATGTGTTCCCCATTCTGTAAGACCCCTTTTAGATCCATCGATCTACTGTAAAGATTGGGTAAATGTGTAAAAAAATAGGTAGCACCATAGAGTTTGTTGAATTATCATATTTCAATCTATTGGCCTACTACACCCCAACAGATGTTGGCTCTATCATGAGGCCAACTATGGAATTTCAGTTTTGACTAGAAATAGGAGATAGTACTTGTAATCACATCTTTTGGTTTGATTTTGACTTTTAACTTGGTATGTTGACTTTCGTATCATTGTCTTTTATTTCAAATAATTTAGATTTTAACTTTTTTTATGGATTTTTATATTCTTCCTCCATACAGATTCGAAAAACCAAACATGGGTGCTAAAGATGACCATCATTTAAAGACTTTAGACTTGGTTGCTAAGAAAGAGAACTTAGAGAGCATTGTGTCTAAGAGTCTTACTAATTCAGATAAAATAAAAGTGTTATCTTGACTTTGACCTTGATTTATCTAATGTGGAATGAAAGAAAGGGAAATCAAGAAGAAAATAGAACATAAAAATAATTTGAATTACTTCAAATCATAAAAAATGTGACAAAGGGTAAAAAAGGGATACAACGACAATGAAGTTTGATTCCTTATCATAAGAATGAGGGAAGTGTAGGAAAATAAGCTAACACCTTATTTTTGTGTAAATTTTTATCTACAAAATAAGTGAAAGCTAAAGCTAAGAATAAGGGGTCAAAAACTTATGACCATTGCGAACATATTCTAGAAAAGGAACACTGATTTGAAAATAGTGATTTTATAAGGAAGGCCTGGTTCTATCCATGGTCTTACCTTGTAACTCATAAAAGAGAAACACAATAGGGTACACAAATCATGAAAAATGAGAAATACAGTATTCTTTAGGAAGGCCAGGTCCTATCCATAATCTTATACGCAACTCACAAGGTGAAAACCAATGAGGTGAAGGGAAAAAATAATCATAAAGCTACTAAGTCAAAGAATGACATAAAAAGATAAAAATGAATGAGATATATAAGAACTAAAATGAAAACAAACGCCAAATGTAAAGTGAAATAAAACTAAAGAACATAAATGAAAACAAGGATGTGATTAAAGTGTGTTTGTGAGGAAGACCTGGTCTTATCCAAGGTATTGCAATGTAACTCACAAACTATAAAGTGAAATAAAACCAAATAATCTAAAGGAATCAATGGTGCAAGTAAAATGAAACTAAAAGAAGTAAAGTGGACAAAAATAAAGAAATATGAGACAAACATAAAAAATAAAATATTTGCTAACGTCTATATCAAAGATAAGTATATGAAATACAAGCCTATATGTCTCGAAAGGTTTCTTGAAGTTGAATTTGTTTGGTATTATGCATTATAGATTAAGATTGGGCATCACAAGATGCCCTAAATGGTAAGTAGATGTATGGATGGGCATTATAGGATGCCCCAAAGTTTAAAGTGGTATGTTGATGGGCATCATAGGATACCCCAACATGTGATATAGAATGGGGTGAAGCTAAGCTAATAGAATGAATTACACTAGGTTGACTTATGTAGTTAGAGATAGGTAAATTAGTTGATAAATTAGAGTTTGAATATGTTATTTTGTTGGATGTAGGAGATGTATGAAGATATATATAATGTAAAGGAGACCATGTAGATTGCACTTTGGAGTAGGCATTTGGACTAGGTGTTCCTTTGGTTCTTGTGACTTAAGAAGTCAAGGTTGGACAAATGCAACCACCCATTTTAATTTTTTCATGTTAGCCAGGCTTTCTTTATCAATGTAAGAATAAGAATCAACTATGGTTTAGACAACATTAGTATATGAGGTAGGGGTATGAGGTAATTAGTGTTGATCATTAGATAAGTGATGTTGATGTGATTGTGGTTCTTTAGATTGAATTTGTGAGGCTTGAAGATAGTCTTGATAATGTTGTTTTATTAGAGTATCACTATTGAAATGTGGACCAAGCAAAGAAACAAGAGGAAATATGTGAAGACCACAACAAGACTCATCAAATTGACCTATAGTAGCATGCCACCAACAAAACTTAATAGGATTATACCAATTTAGAGTAGGTTTGGAAGGATCAAAGCTCATGGGTTTAGAGGGTGGAAATTTATTAATTGCTTCTAGACTCAAGGGACGGTGGGTTGATTTATAATAAGTTGAATTGGATGTTCCATTTTGAGTTTAGGGAGGCTTATAAGAAGAAATGTTATGCGAAAATGATTGGAAAGGTTCCTTAGTAGTTGTTTGAGGTTATTCAAATTGAGTCATAAGAAAGTATTGTCTTTTTTCTTGCTCTAAGGCTTCTTCTAAAGTTTTAGAGTAAAACATCCTAACTTTGTATTGAAGAGGAGATTTAAAAATGATAACAAATAGTTTTAAAAGAGTATCATCATTCATCTTATGGTCCACTTTGTGAGATAGAGATGTTCATCGTATGATGAAAGTGTGAGTGGATTCGTTATAAAATTGTTTGGCATTGATGAAATGGCTAAGGTAATTTTTATGAAGGTCATCATGTTGCAATTCCTTCACTAAAGCATTAACTAAATCCTCTAATTGTGAGATGGAATGTCTAAGAAGTTGGTTGTACCATTCAAGTGCATCACCAACAAAAGTTTTATCTAAGATATTGGTGGTAGCAAAGGTGTTAGTTTAAACCCATTCCTTATAGAGATTAACAAAAGACTTAAGAAAGATAGTAGGGTCCTTAGTCCCATCATATGTGATAGTTAAATAAATGATTCCAATATCTATAGATGCAATGAATGGATCTAAAGGTTCAGTTTGAGGATATTGAAGCATTTTGTTATGCATTGGAGGTTGAGGGATGATATTTTCATTCACATCTCGAGGAGAAGGGGTAAAATTTTGATTTGGTTGAGACATGATGACTCAAGGTGGTTGACTAGTCATGTGTAATAAATGTCCTTACATTTGCATCATTTGGGAATGGTTAGTTATTTGCATAATGTTTATTTGTTGAGTAATTTAAGTAATAATTTGAGTTGTGTCAATTTTTGCATTAATATTTGAAGGTGGGTTATTTGTGTTTTTAGGAGGGGGATTATTAGTGTTGGTGGGAGGAGGACTATTAGTCTTGCTGGGAGGAAGGATATTGGGTGGACAATTCCAAACATTTTCTTGGGTCCCTTTTCATACTAAGTAATTGTCCCACACCAACTTAGCAAACACCTCAAAACGAGGCAATCATGTCAAGTTATTTCTATATTAGTACCTTTTGAGCCAATTAGGGAAATATTTGAAGATCGTGTATCAGCTAATAGGTAGTTGCTTAGCCTCTAGTTTCTAAGGGCATCTTCATAATTGGATTGCTTGTGGTAATTGAGCACAAAGGAGGTAGTGTAATAGAGCCACTAGAATGATCACCCTCGGTGATAGCTCAACAACTGACATGCATTATACACCTTGGCATGAAAGTGCTTCTCATTGCTCTAAAACCAAGATTGAACTTGTAAACATACGTTGGGAAATTAATGCAATGAAGCTCTATATAATTAGCTTTAGAAACTATATTATGCATGCCATTAGTTTGAATTCTAGCATGGATTCTTTTGAGAACCCACATTGTAATTCCCAACCTCACCTATGAGTCGTTGGGCCAAGAGTAGTTTTAAGTTGAGCTTATGCTCTATTTTATTACTATGGACTCTATTTATTTGAACCACATTAATGAAGGAATGGCATTGCATATATCTATGTACTGAACTAATTTATATGGTTATGGCATAATTTTATGATTACGACTTGAATGAAATAGTTATAATGGTATAATTTCCATATTTAAATATGTTTCTAGGTGAAGGTTTTTTCCAAGTCATTAATGGAATCTTTATGCCAAATAATGACATAGTCATAAACTACAAAATAGTCTAAGTATATAAAAAGGCATGCACCCACCTTTAACTCCTACACTGAAAGTGCTAGCTTGAGCTTGAAGCCTGATATAAACAATCTCTTTGATCTGGTAAGCGTCAAATGGCACTTATATAACTAACCTAAAGGTTTGTGTTTTTAAGAACCAAAACCATCCCAATATCTACTTGTGCCTCTATAACCAGGACTAGTTACTTAGAATAGGTTTGCACCTATTGACCCTACTTAAAACAACTTGCATTGATGAACCTGTCAAAGCTTGTTTTGTAAATGACCAAGTCCCTTAAAGATTGAGTTGTGTCATGTTTCAACTAGCCCAATGTGCACCTTGGTCCCTTCTCCATTATGCTTTGAGTGAGCACATAAGGCTTGCACTTTATGTGATTTGGTGTCAGTGTAGTAGTATGTTAAATGTCATGTGTTATAAGATTGTGTTATGTTCATGCCTAGTTGTACCAAGTATGGATCTAACTTGGATAGCTAGATAAGTGCTTGATAAAGTGAATGGATTAAACCCCTAAAAAATATAATATTTTGGTTCCATGTTGAGACCCATGTTGAATTTTGTTTTTGCAATGGTGCAATAGAATGATGTTCCAACTCTCGCTCGAGAACATCGAGCACTGGCTAGAACAAGTGAAAGATAGCTTCCCACAAAGGCATCTATCCTATAAAGGATAGAAGTCAATATAATGGGTCCAAGACAACCTATATAGTGCTCTATATGAGGTCTTCTTTTACAAATTACCCAAGCATGTGTACCGACGGTTGGTATCCTAATAGGCCCACAGAAGATAAAGCTATATCTAGTGCCTTGAGTGGATAAATGAGTGCCTAGAGAGGCCTGAAGGCCTAGATACCATTTAGATGTGTGTTGTAGACAAGTGGTAGAATGGAGTGCTAAACAATTACATGCTTGAGTTTGCAGTGTCAACCTACTCCTACCCTGAAGAAGTAGAGTATGAGTTTTTTCATGAACCAAGAGGTGCATTCATAAGAGAGTTTGGCATAGAGTTGAATAAATTGTTGGTGGATTTTGATTTTGAAACCGTGAGGATGGAAGGCTAAAATACTTATGCATGTGGGCAAGTGTAAAAGAGAAGAAAGGGAAGTGTAGGTGAAGTTCAATGCAGAAGGATGAGTAACCTAACACTTAAGAGTTCTGAAGGCAAAATTATAACAAGAGAAGGTGCAATCTAATATAAGATCCTGAACTTGGAAGTGTCGAGAGGACCCACAGCAAGCGAGAAGAGCATGGGTTAGGATCTATTGAATTGAAGTAATGTGAGGAGAGAGGAGATGAAGCTATATATTGATCTCAATAGTTTATGGGTGCAATATGCATTGGGTTCTTAGAAGATTCATGATTGAATATGTGCTTGGAGCACCTACCCTCTTTAAACTTGAAGCACAAGCTCATGCACTGGATCCTTCACTAGAAAAAAGAAGAGTGATAACTAATCATGTTATCAATATTAACTTTGACCAATTTGTTGCTTTAGTTCTAAATTTTATGATTGAATAAGTTGTTCCTTATGAGAAATTAAATGAGAGTACCTCAAATCTAGTGGGTGCTAGCCCAATAATACAAAACATAAGTGCAAGCATTCTAGTTTAGAGAATGTTAGTTGTGCTGACTGGGCAATAGCCCACAATAAGTGGCCCTACACCACAAGTGAATAGCACTACACCTTTAAGCTCAACAATGTCAACTACAATAATGAGGCTGATGCCCAACCCAATAAGCATAGGCATTAGAGGACCACCTCTAACACAGACACTAGGGGGAAAGAGCTTTAGATTCTAGTGACCCCCCTCAACAAATATATTATGAAATGGAAATGCACCTACTAGAGTATCATGGCATATAAAATTTCGTAGAGCATGTGCTTAAATGTGAGCTTCAATGTCATGCTCAAGGAAAGGCAACACAATTCATGATAACCTTGCTTGATCATGCCCATACTTGGTACCAAAAATTTGATCCAAACCAAGCTATGGTTGATTATGACACTTTGAAGGAAGCTTTCTTGAAGGAGTTTCATATTCTTGAGTTTGAGCAACAAATCATAGCCACACTCAAGGAGATTAGCCAAAGACGATCAAAGAGCATGTGCATATATGATGCATGGCTCAAAACTTTCCTCTCCAAGCTTCCTTATGACATCCACCCCTCCCAACATGTGCAATGGTTTTGTTGGAGGATTGTTAGTGCCATTTAGAAGGGTGTTGTCCATGAAGACATTCATGGACCCCTACAAAGTGATTGAAGTAGCGCTTTAAGTTGAGGTAGTCAGAAGCAATGACATCAGAATCAGCCCATTCATAGAGATGTAGATTATGTCCATGCCATCCCAATTACTAAATATAAATTTTGTTTTAGCGCATGACACCCAAATCGGGCTATGGTATATCAACTGTGAGATAGATGGCCATAACAAGAATAACTACCCTCGAAGGAATGTGCAACATTGATTTTTTGTTGTGTATTTTGTCATGAGGAACATGATGTTCACAACTTCCCTCTTTTTCAATGTGTTAGTCAAGTAAACACCACCCTCTATTACAAATTATGTGATGCCTATATTCACACCATAGTAGACTGCCGATTAATTGATGATATGTGCTAAAATATGGAAAGAGGCACACGGTAGGAAACTACAACAGTTGTAGGGTAGGCAAATCAAGGAAATGAGGGATATGGCCAATAGAATGTTAGTTATAGGAATCAAAGAGGTGCCAGAGGATGAGGTGGAAGATGTGGTAGAGGAAGATTCACACTACGATCATGCTATAAGTGTGGCTCAATTGAGCAATATCAGTGCAACTATCCCACACATCCAATGTGTGGATATTGTCAAGGACCACATTCGATCGAGGAGTGCTCAGACTTGTATAAGAAATTAACTCAAGGTCAGCCTCAAAAAGGCAAGGGTGTCATAATGATCTAGTATGAGCCAAAGGTAGAGAAGTGGGTTATGAAGGGATAATTGAAATACATAGAGCCACCCAAAGTGCAAGCCATTAATCATGTTTGTACAAGAGTTGCATCTAGAATATCGAGAACTAAGTCACACTTAGTGCATCACATAGCCCGAGCCTAAAGAAATGTTGTCTCTTAACCATGCACATCATAAGGATGTCTTGAAACAAACCATCAACATAATTCAAAAATTTCAAGGAGAACTCCAATTGGCACGAGACTTATAAGTGCAGTTTATCACCTCATGCAAGAAATAAGATGGCCAGGAGGCTAAAGTTTGGAACTCATGGAGATCTTGCACCTCCTACAAATAGAATGAATGTTATCACAATTGAAAAATTTGCTCTTGGAGTATACAAGGCAAAATCTAATTAAGGTAGTTATGTTGCATATGGACTGGGAATGTGAAGGCATACTCAGAATGTAGAGTATGACCAAAAGCTACCTGTAAATTCCACCATCAATGGATGGTCAATATGTGGGGTTCTAGTGGATATAAGTGCAAAGGTCAATATTTTGACCAAAATAGCCTGGGAAAATATGGGTAGGCTAGCCTTGAGGCCTTCCCCTCATATGTTGTTCATGGATAACAAAACTTGAGGACAACCTTTCAGGATTATGAAGGGTGCCGCTATAGATATTATGGGTACTGAGTTTCAAGTTGACTTCAAGGTAATTGAGTTGGCAGAGTAAGATAACTGTCCAATACTCTTTCAAAGGCCATAGTGTTATGCCAATAATGGAGATATGAACTTCAAGAAGCATTATATGACCTTTGAAAATGATAAGGAGAGGGTGGTGATCCCCCTCTCAAGTGACCAAGGGCCTCTATATGTAAAAAGTGTTGATCTTGATGAGGAGATCAACCATATTTATAACATCACAGCACAAGGTGTCGAAACTCTTTAGCCTAGTGACCAAGGAGTGCTTGAATGGGAAGATGGCCAATCAACTTCAGATACAACTGATATAGCCTATAACTGATGGGTCGAGGAGGCTTATGAAATTACTAGTAGAAGGTGCCACCTAGTGTGTGCAAAGGCACCAAATCTAGTCAGGATGGGCTTGATTCAAATTGATCACACTCCAAAGAAATGGGTCCCTTATGCCAAAAATAAGGGGAAGAAGGTGTTCCTTCTAAGTAAAGGAAAGCTTGCAGTGCTCCCAAAATATGAATGGAGTAAACCTGTGGAAGAATATGACCACAACTTTGAATCATGCATCCCCAAAGAGATATATAGAATGGGCACACTAGTGCATACTTTATAGAGAACTACTGCTCATTGATGGGCAGTAAAAAGGCCTAACTTGTTAACTTGGAAAGACATCAATGCATCAATATGAACTAGGTTTGGGAAAGCAATGAAGACTTGGATATCTCCACTTAATTAGGCAACTCTGACCTGGTAGTGCATGTGTGCTTGTGTGAAGAAACCTGGACTATTTATGGTGAGAACGAACTAAGAAGCCTGTGGGTGCATGCCTTTTATAGGACTTTGAAGACATGTGTGTGAGCATGCTAAATTGTAAATGAAATGCATTATGAGATAGCAAACTAGGATGTACTCAAGGAGATTTTCATGCACACCTTCTCCTTTTCTTCACAAAACATGGAATTACTCGAGCCACTACAAGTCATTTGCAGAGAAGTGTTTAAATACATTGTCATCTTATAGAAGTTTCTAAGAGATATGTTTGGGGAGAAAGGATTAGGACTCTTGACTTTATTTGAAGAGTAGACACTCAACAGTGACTCAAGTGAAGAGGATGATGAAACCTAGAAGGAGCACAATTGGAAGGCTCTGATAAGAAGAAAAAAACTTTTGCTCCATATGGATGATAATAGCCTGGGCAAAGAAGATCCAACTCATATTTGCATTGAAACAACTTAGGGAATAATGTAAGTCAAACATTCCCATCAAGATAAGAATGAGCCCTACTGTGCCACACTTAAGACTGTCAAGGTAGACATTAGTATAGAAGGGGAGCCAAAGATTGCCATTCTGGGTACATATTGGTATGATTCAAAAATTGCATGAATCGTAGACCTCCTAAAGGAATTTTAGGGCTTGTTCCTATAAAACTACTAGGACATGAAGGGCACCCACCCATCCCTTGGGAAAATGAACATAAAGCTGGTAGATGGTGTGAGACTAGTAAAGAATTCCCATACAAAATGAACCCCAATCTATGTGCTGAGGTAAAAATGGAGATTGATGAAATATTGGTTGTAAGGGTTATCTACCCTATACAAGATTCTGAGTGGGTGAGCCCTATGGTAATTAATATTAAGAAAGATAGGTGCATCTGTATTTTCATCAACTATCAACTCTTAAACGTTACCTGTGTAACTGACCCCTTCTTGACCGCGTTCATTGATGATGTTCTAGATGGCATCACATATTATGAAATTTATACATTCACTAATGGTTTCTCAGGCTACCATCAAGTCTAGATTGAAGAGGAGGATAAGTGTAAAACAAAATTCATGACTAAATGGGGTTGTTTTGCATATAATGTGATTCCCTTTGGACTCAATAATGTGTCAGCCATATTCTCTAGAGTGTTGATCACCATGCTCAAAGACTTCATCCATAGTTTATTCCAACTATACCTCAATGATTGGATTGTATATGGCCTCATAAATGACCATTATGATAATCTATGCCTCATGTTTGAGAGATGAAAATAGCTCCAAATATATTTTAACTTGTAGAAGTACATCTTCATGACCCATTTTAAAACCTTGCTCGGGCACATCATCTATAAATATGGTTTGCTTATTGGCCCCATAAAGATAGCCATCATCATTTAGCTCCAGACTCCTTCAACATAGAAAGATGTTCATGCCTTTCTAGGCCATTGCAACTATTATAGGAAATTTATAAGGAGCTATGCGAAGATTGTGGTGCCTCTGGAGGAGCTCCTACACAAAGATGGTGTATTATATTAGGACAGAGCACAAGAGGAGGCCTTTGAAACATTGAAGCTAAAACTAGCCAACACACCTATTCTATAATATTTTGATTGGATGACCCCTTTTCACGTCCATGTCAATGCTTTTGGTTCTATGATTGGCACCATATTAGCGCAACCAAGTGAGGGTAAGATGGATCACCCCATCTCCTTTGCAAGTATAAAGTTGACAAAGGCAGAGCATAATTATATAACCATAGAGCACAAAGCATTGGTAATGGTTTACACCATACAAAAATTTAGGCAATGTCTGTTAACAACCCCTTTCATCTTTTTTACTAAACTTGAGGTGTTTAAGTACCTCATGAACAAGCCTATTTTACATGGGCACATATGTCGATGGATAGTTATATTTTAGGAATTTTAGTTTTTAGTTGTCATTAAACTTGGAAAGTAGAACTTGGGGCTAGATCATCTATCTTGCATCAATTTTGGTGATGTGGTGGTGTTGATTGAGGATGATATGTTAAATGTGAAACTATACAGAGTCCAACGCATCCTTGAGGATTTAGTAGAGATTGTCACTTTCTTAACATCTGAGATTGCACCTAGATTATAACCAATAAAGAGAAGAAATAGTTTCTCATTCACACTGCCCCCGTTAAACTCATTAGTAAGCAACTATATAAACTAAGTAGAGATGAAGTGTTGCATTGATGTGTCTTGGATCATGAAAGGGGCTCAATCTTGTAAGACATGCATGAAGGAATAGCATAAGGTCATTGCATTGGAGAGGTAATGGCATGCAAAGTGTTATAGTCTGACTTGTGGTGGTTGACTATGTTTTAAGATGCAAAGGATTGCGATAAGACATGTCACATATTCTAGCATATAGGAAAGCCCAACCACAGGGATGAGATTCCCTTCATCCCCATTCTTACCCATGCATCATTCAAGAAATGGGCTATTGATTATTTCATGATGCATAAGTGCAATGTATATTCAGGTGACCATTGGTTATTTCATAAACTAGGTCGAGGCCACACTAAAAAAAGACTACACAGCTATAATGATCATGCATTTCATCTAGGAAAACATTATAAGTTGTTGTGGGTACCCACTCAGTTTAACCAATGATAGGTGAACCTACTTCATCAATAAGATAGTGTGCATCCTATTAACTGAGTACATGGTAGCACACCACAAAAACACCCCTTATCATCCACAATTAAATGACATAGTTGAGGCATTCAGCAAGATACTAAGAATGTGCCTCACAAAGCTATGTGATGTTAGTCGTAAAGATTGGGATGATTAAGTATCAGCAATGTTATGGGTGTACCGCATAACATATAAGCACCTCAACAAGGCAACACCATTCCAACTGGTGTTTGGCACTGAGGTAACTCTACCAATGGATTTCATAGTGCCATACTTGGGTATTGCATAAATTGGTCACTTAAATGACCAAAAATATGAGCACAAGGGTAGAAGACTTGGAGAGCTTGGATAAACAGCATACCCAAGAAAGATGGATTCAACGTATCAAGAAGGTGTGTCAAAAGATCTAGCATGAAAATCATATTGAGAGTAAGGAACTGACTGAGGGAGAATCAATATCGTTATATGACTCCAAGTACTTAAAGCACCCAAGTAAATTATAGATAAGGTGGATAGGCCCATATATCATCTACCACATATTGGAGACAAGCACATGTAAGTTGTGCATATTGTCTAGTGAAATGTTCCTTGGGTATTTCAATGGTGATCGATTAAATCCATATTGGTAGTAGGATGCCACTTACACCAAGAAACACCGAATTCTTCGTCACTAGTTGGTCTGAATTGTGATGACCAAAATAAAGTTTGACACAAGCCCAACATTTCTTCTGTTTTCTTTTGAGTAGTGTTGTTGAATTAATAAGTGAATAAGTGGTGATTTAAGGACCATTAAGCAAATATGTTGGTACTACATGCATAATTCTAGCTAGGTGAGTCAAACACTTGCACTTCTTAAGCACCTGAGGGTAGACACCTAAGTTATGGGTGCATGAATATAATCCAGCTTCATAAAAAAGAATTGGGTGCACATGATCCTTCTGCATAAGACCCAAGAGGTAGAGTTATTTTCCAAAAAATCCATCTAGCCTTTCACGTATAATTTCAAATGGATGAGTCGATCACTTGCACTTTCTAAGTACCTGAGGTCAGACATCTAAGTTGTGGGTGCATGGAACTTTCTATACCTAGAAAATACATTTAAAAGACCCTCGTGCACAAAATCTCTAATGTGGGGCACTTTCAAGCCCACAAGAGAAAATATTTTGGCCCTTTCATGCATAATTCCAATCAGGTGAGTTGAGCACTTGTGCTTTCTAAATTCATGAGGCTAAACATCTAAGTGGTGGGTGCATGGAACTTGATAGACTTAAGAGGAAGATGCATAAGATGCAGATTGCATAACACTTTGAGGCCCAAGGAAGAACTACTCTATCACTTCCCTGCATAATACCAATTAAGTGAGTTGAGCCCATTTGCTTTCTAAGCATCTAGGCCTAGACACCTAAGTTTTTGGGTATGACGAGGTTACCAAACTTTGAAGATTTGAGAACCATGTGACAAAGGAAATAAGCACATAGGAAGCCCGTATGTTATAAGTAGAATGGAGTCACATAACTTGATCATGTGCCAGAGATCAGAAGAAAGAATCAATATGTATAACATGATCATGCATAAGAAACAAAAGAGAAGAATGATGTGTTGGAGGGCCAGTGTAATGGATTTGTATGGGGTAGGAAAGGCCAATACAAGATGAAGTTAAAGAAACTAACCAAGATAGAAAAGCACACTTGAAATAGAAGTAAGACAAGAGAAAGTGGAACCGAGGAAGTTGAATCATGTGCATGTGATGCATTATACCTAGGTTGTCATAAGGAAGGCAAAGGTCATGTCAAGTGAATAAAGTGCAAGAGTAAAATCATCAAAGATAGTTAGCATCCACCCAGAGTTGAGAAGGAATTGATTGTTTGAACTACACATCACTTCACCAAAATACCATTGGGATAATTTAATGAGGTGATTGTAGATGCACAAATATCCATATTAAATGCATTGGTGGCAAAGGATTTTCATAGATTTTGTAAAATTTTAGGTTTTTCAATAAATCTAAGCATCACCATACCATGAAAACACCTGCATGAAAGATGATAGATGAAAATTAGAAGTATAAAGTAGAGAGAAGTTGACTAGTTTCAGTTACAAACCTTATGCTAACTTAAAACTTAGAGTAAACCAAAGAAAAAAATACTAACAAACCAAAGAGCTAAAGCAAGAAAACCCTACCAGAGTGAGATCTTGAGCACCTATAGGCACCAAACATGAACAATTGTGCAGAGGGAGAAGTTGCATTCATATTGAGATTGGTATAGAGAGGTGTTAGGATAAATTTGTGTAAAAATCAAGCAATAGGAAATTAGAGTGATGCCAAGGCTATTATTAATGACACATAAAGCTCAAAAGCTGAAGATACAGTTGTTGCCCTCGTGACTATGAAGTTCCAACAAAAATTTGGGGCTTTGACAAAGTAAACCAACCATGCTTCAACACCAGCAGATTCAGAATGGGCAAAAAGTAGAAAGGTTGAGGTCTGTAGTAAGCTCAATAAGAAGCAAAGCAAGCATGCATAGTAGCAAAAGTGGTCACTAAAAAAATAGTAGCACCACTAGTAAAAGGGGTTAGAGTTGCCCAAATTGATTTAGAGGCACTTGAAAAGATACACTACTAGGGCATGTAATTCCCTAAGGAAGTGTTGATGGGAGAAAACTAGGCATCATTTATGCACAACTACTACTTAAAAGAGTACAACCATAAAACCTCTAGAAATGCATAAGCTCTGGTGTAGGACTAGATGGTGGATACCAAAGAGAAGATAGCAAGAGGTACAACGTTGTTTGATGTCTCCATCTGAGATAAGTTGGTGATCACTAGCATAACTCAACTCAATAAGTTTGTCATGTTTCAAGAAGCTAGAAAAACTTATGTATTTCCTCCTCTTGTGCATCTACAGAGATAGGTTTTATTTTATAGGGAGGCACATGAGGCTATCAACAAGCCTCATTATAGAAACACCAACCTCCCAGCCTCTGGCGTGGACATCCACCAAATGATGGTAGATAATGCAGAGGTAGAATGGGTCAAAAATCTCCTAGGTTACTGCAAGGGAGGCTTCGCTTTCCCAATCAATGAGATTAATGACCCTGGCACAAGGGCAGTGACATACCTCATAATTTTAAAACTCTACCCCGCCATTCAATAGACATACATGAGCAAAAATTACCTATGCATTGCACATCATATGGCACAGGGGGAAAAATTCAATATCACCAAGTTTATTATAGAGGAAATAGTATAGAATGTGTTTGAGTGCCATACAACACGAGATACCTTTCGATGGGGGTCTATTTTCATTTTAATTACGATGGATGAAATTAGCATACTGATGGCATTGAAGATAATATGTGGGTCTTCTCAGTGCATAATGATTCTCCAGTGCTCAAGTATTAGAATTACACTTACCCCCTTTCCTTCACCCCTAAGTACAAGGCTCAAGTATCGGGGTGGTGCATGAAATACATTGAATCATTTAGAGAGGAATGGTGCATTCTTGAGAATATCCCATAGGCCCTAGTTAGAACGATGACCTTCACCATTATAAAACACTTTTGCATAGTATAATTGGCACCAATGGATGGCAACCAATCTAGATGGCTAAAGCTTTCATATGTTTTTTTAGCCAAGTACTTCAAAAGTGTGTTAAGGAAGATTCCCAATGCACAGCAGATAAACATCACCATAAAGTTCATGGATGTGTAGAGTAATTGAATGAGGCACCAATTCATGCACCCAGGGGAGAGAGCAATGAAGGATGAGGAGGACAACTTGGATTGCACCGACATCTATCCCCTTTAAAAAGAGGTGATTCTCAAGCATATCCATAGGTTTTTCTATAAGATGAAGCCAAGAAAGAAGGTTGCACACACTGAGAAGGAAGATAACCTCCCCCTTTGGGTCGATGAAGAAGGACAAGTGGTGCTGGTAGCACAAATAAAATCTTCCCAGAAGGCAGAAACTTTGGAGGAAATATAGGAGCAATTGAAGTTGAAGATCACCTTAAAAGATGAAGCCACCCCTTCAGTGCCAAAGAAGAAGAGAGGGACCTTCACACCAAATGTCACTTTTCCCTTAAAAAGGGAGAAGGAAAATAAATTAAAGGGACCAATTGTGATGTCCACCATCACCCTAGCTGAAATGAAGGAGAAAGAGGCACACAAGGAATCAAAAGCTTGAAGGGTGCAAGAAGAGATAACAAGAGGGGTTAAGGGTTTATATTTCCCAAGAAGAAGAAGCTGAAGAGGAGACTAGTGCCACTAAAGTTTAGGAGGCTCTCCAAGGTAACACTACTACCACACTTGTAGAAGCTAAGAAGATAGTACCCACATCAACCAAGGAACCAGCCACACACCCTCCATAAACTAAGGAGGAGAAGATAAACGCATTGCAAAAAATGGGCCATAATGAAGAAGAAATAAAAATGGTGTTGACACTAGAGGAAAGGAGACCTACCATGAGGGCAACGGGCATGACTCCTGAGTAAATTTCATAACTAGAGTCTAAGGAGATAAAGGCCAAAGAAGGGAAGGCCTTGGCATAGGCCAAGAAGAGAAAAGTAGAAAAGAAGATGACTAGGAGGAAAGGGCCAGAAAATAAAAAGAGGAGAAAGTTTATGCTAGCACAGAACCTTTGAAAGAAAAAGTAGCAGAGGCATCTGACACCTCCACCAAAATAGTAGAAGAAGCTGCATCCCAAGCACACCCAGGTAGAGAAGGGGTACCTAAAGACAAAAAAGGTGATTCTGGTACCTTGAAAGATCAAAAAGAGAAAGAATAAACCCATCAAACACAAGAGATGGGCAAAGCTAGTGTTGAGGAGAAAGAAGAGATGGACCAAGGGGAAAAGTTCAATAAAGAACCCCTATAATAATATGAGGAAGAAGGCATTGAAGAATGAACCAACGCTGATGAAGAAGAGCAAGAGTAGATGGAACTGGCCATCAAAGAAGAAGAGTTTGAGCCAAGCCTGTGAGAAAGGCACAAAAGGGGTTTACCAACAATTAGTTTTATTTATTGGAGTACATGCCCTCCAAATTTACCATGATAAAGATGCACCACCAAGTATCATTTACCATAGATAGTGACATGGATAAGCCACATTTCAAGGTGCCACATAAGGCTATCCTTAGTGCAGATCAACTAAAGGAATGGCATGATTCCCTGCTTGTCAACCCCTGTGCCAATAAGGTTAGCTAATACCCTCCTTTGAATAGACTCTGAGGTAGCATGCAAGAACATCATTAACAATGTTTGAGATACCAAATGGAAGAATAATTCAAGGCCATGAAATTAAAGCTCCAACAATTGACCGAGCACATGGAAGAAGTTGAGCCATCCCTTTTGGATGGTGTTGACACTTCAAAAAAATTTGAGGTTGACAAGGTGTGTGCACTAGTGGAGTAGATGCTCCAAAGGCTAAAAGTAAAACTAGTGCTAGAAGAAGAAGAGGAGGACCCTTGTGCCCCAATGAATAAAGAGCTCACTATGAAGCTTGAAGAAGTGGAAGACCTCTTCATGAAGCTAGAAGAGGACATAAAAGCCACCAATGTTATATTTTTCAACTTATAAACCCATGCATCAGTCATCGATGCATGCCTCTAAAAGCTAAAAGGGGAGAAGGGCACACTGATGGCACAAGCATATATTATTAGTAGGGTTGAGCATGTACAAATCATAGTGCAAGTCAATACTTTAAGTGCCTAGATAAAGACCTAGGAGCAAGCCCTAGAGGATCTCTTTTGCTCTTTGTAAACAAAGGCCAATGAGCAACGAGCCATCCTAGATGGCAAGGTCAAGAAAGCAAAGGAAAGGCTAGAGGCCTTTAAAAAAGAACTGGATAAAATTGATGTGCTCATGCTCAAGGTTGCCTCCATGAAAGTAAATGGTGCCATTGAAGAAATCAAGCTCGTAATTCAAGGTTTTAAGGACTTCAAGGTAGAACTAAAGGAGAACATGCTAGAGTTTTACACATCTAAAAAACTGGACATCTAATTCGAGGGTAGACTTGCATTTTTATATGGGGTAATGTTGGGCCCCTTTTAATACTAACTATTTGTCCTATGCCAACTCAACAAACACCTCGATGTGAGGCAATCATGTCAAGTGATTACTCTTTTGGTACCTTTTGAGCCAGCTAGAGGAATATTCAGAGATCTTACACCAGCTATCAAGAAGTTGCTTAATACCTGATTTCTAAGGGCATATCCATAAGTGGATTGCATGTGGAAACTAAAGCATGAAGGAGGTAGTGTAGTGGAGCCAGCAAAATGATTACCCTTGATGATAGCTCAAGAATTGGCATGCACCATCCACCTTGGCATGAAGGTACTTCTCATTGCTATAAAATTGAGCTTGACCCTATAAGCAAATGATAAGAAATTAATGCAATGAAGCTCTACAGAATTAGCTTTAGAAACTATATTATTCATGCCATTAGTTTGAATTCTAGCATGGATTCTTTTGAGAACCCACATTGTAATTCCCAAGCTTGCCTATGAGGTGTTTGGCCAAGAGTAACTTTAAGTTAAGCATATGTTATGTTTTATTACTATAGAATCTATTTGTGTTACATATATTTGTGTATTGAACTAGTTTATATGGTTATGGCATAATTTTATGATTGTGACTTGAATGAAATAGTTATAATGGTATAATTTCCATATTTAAATATGTTTCTAGGTGAAGGTTTGTTCCAAGTCACTAATGGCATCTTTGTGCCAAATAACGACATAGTCATAAACTGTAATAATAGTCTAAGTATAAAAAAAGGCATGCACCCAACTTTAACTCCTAGGTTGAAAGTGCTAGTTTGAGTTTAAAGCCTGATATAAACAATCCTTTTGATCTGATAAGCATCGAATGGAACTTAGTTTACTAACCCAAAGGCTTACATTTTTTAGGACCAAAACTAGCCTAATATCTACTTGTGCCTCTATGACCGGGACTAGTTACACGGAATAGGTTTGCACCTATTGACCCTACCTAGAATGGCTTGCACCAATGAACCTGTCAAAGCTTATTTTGCAAATGACCAAGCCCCTTAAAGATTGAGTTGTGCCATGTTTCAACTAGCCCAATTTGGGGCCCAATCCCTTCTCTGTTGCACTTTGAGTGAGTGCCTAAGGCCTATACCTTATGTGATTTGATGTCAGCATAATAATGTGTTAAATGTTGTGTGCTACAAGATTGTGCTATGTTTGCATCTAGTTATACCAAGTTCAGATCTAACTTAGATATCCATATAAGCAACTGATAAAGTGAATATATTGACCCATTAGAAACTACAACACATTACTATTGGGATGAATATTCCTAACATTAGTGTTAGTTGTCCTAAGTGTAGTAAAAGAAAAAGAAATCTTGGTAAATCCACTATTCTTGTTAGGAGTGTAAATGGTATTGTCATCAAAGTTTTTGAATAATTTGGAATCATCTAGGTCATTAGTTTGATTGATTTCAACCATGTTACTTTATGAAGTGATGATGCTAGGTGTTCTTGTTATGGTTGTAACAAGAGGATTAAGAGCATTGGTTGTAATAAGTGGAACATAATGTGCAGTTCTAACTTGTGAAGTGGATGTCTTGATGAGTCTATGACTTCAAGTTTTAGAAAGTGTAAAAGTGGTATAAGGTGTATTATTTCCATGATTTACAATTTATCTTTGAGGATTTTTTGGATCGACTATATGATATGGGTTAGATCAATATTGAAAAGACTTAGAGTGATTTGATAAAACGTTGCACTAAGAGTGAAAATCCTCTTGGATATGTAAGGTAGGAAGGAAGGAATATCCCATACATCATCTAAATGGATTAAGGTTATCCAAAAAAAATTGATAAGGAATTTCATGATGCTTGAAGGAAGAATCTAAGACCAAGAAGTAAAAAGGTAAAAAAGGGACAAAGTCAGCCACACACATAATATTATCGACTAATAGGTATAAATTTGATGGGGTTAATAGAGTATGTGATAAAAATCCACTAAATAGGATGCACAAGACACAATGGAATGGGTCAAGTGTGAGCTATTTGCTAAAATAATGCACAGTTGTATGGATCGACTGTGTATCACAAATGATGAAACTGAGATAGGATAAAAGGATACACAGTTATATGGGATGAATGTGAATTGTAAATTATGAAACTGAGATAGGCTAGAAGGATACATAGTCATATGGGTCAACTATGTATTATAAATGATGAAATTGAGATAGCCTAGAAGGATACATAATTGTATGGGTTTACTGTATATTTAAAATGATGAAAATAAGATGGGCTAGAAGGATACACAATCATATGGGTCGACTATGTATTGCAAATGATGAAATTGAGATAGCCTAGAAGGATACATAATCATATGGGTCGATTATGTATTACAAATGATGAAACTAAGATAGCCTAAAAGGATACATAGTTGTAAGGGTTGATTATGTATTAAAATGATGAAACTAAGTAGGCTAAAAATACATAGAGTCCTAAGGTTGACTGTGTATTGAAAATGATGAAATCGAGTAGGATGAAGGAATTAGATTAATGTGATTAATCTAATTAGAGTACACAACATAACCCTTGCACCAGCGTTGGCTAATGCAAGTTTTATAATACAAAATACAATGATCAAAGAGAAAGCAACAACTTGAATGTAAATTCCAATTAAGTGATCATTCGTAAATGTTATTAAGTTATATTAAAAATTAATGTGATGGAGATTTGGATGTGAGAAGGAACTAGAAAGGCAATCTATAGATAGTTTCAGGTAGTTTAAGCTGAATAAGATTTGTATTGGTAATGGTATTGGCTTGGTATTGGGACCTACCCCCTCACTTCATAATCTCAAAATGAGAAGGGTGTCGAGTGCTTTGCCAATATATAGCATCAACCACATATTTATATTTGGCTATAAAACTAAGTCGGCTTCCTCCTTGGTGATGAAATCCAAGTGAGTAGGCCTTGAGAAGAAAATTTTTTAATATTTTTTTAGTGTAAAGTGATTTGAAAGTGTATCTAAAAGAGAAAATAGTGTGACTAATTCAATAAATTGAAAACCCACCTAATTAATCTATGTTTATTACTCTAAGAATGCAAGTAATTGAAAATATAAAATGAATAATACTATAAATGAAGAACATAAATGATTTAAAAGGTAAGAATGAACCTTAGTAATTTGGAAAATGCTTAATTTGATATTTTTTAATACTAAAAATTTTCTAATAGAGTCATATATCTTGATTGTGTTTGTAAAATATGCTAATAGAGCCGATCGTGTTGAATATGTTTATAAAACATGTATTTGAAGAAGACATCCATAAAGAATAAATATAGTCGATCTAATCAACTATGTGTTAAATATGCACACAGAAAGTTAGAATTATATTGACTGGTTCGATACAATACTGCAACTATGAAAAAATATAATATGATGACAAAAATGATGGCGTGAAATAAAAACCTACAAAGGTTAGATTCAGGTCAAGTTCACTAGAATGTATGCAAAGAGAAATGCAACTAAGCTATAAACTAGTCCTACCTCAAAGACGATAAATCTTACTTACACTTCTGATTATTGATACATTAGATATTCAAGGTCATGATCAAGATAAATCTACTAAACCTAGCCAAGGTATCTCTTACCAAAATAAAATCACTAGGGAGGATCCCAAAGCCTCCAGTCAAGCAAAACTATGCAATAACCCTAACTAAGCCTTATGTATTCATATTCACTAATATATAAATGATAAAAGCAAAATAAATTCTAATCTAACGATCACTAAAGCTTGTGACACAAAATGGAGGTAATAAACATAAAATTAAACATGCATATAATACATATACTTATGTTAATGTATACAAGATTTTATTACATAGGAAAGAAGTACAAATGTATATCTGTCTACTTTTACAAAGAAGCAACAAAGTTAGAAATACTTACCTTTGAAAATGAACCCATCAAGCTTCAATCTCTCACTTGGCCAAGGTGCTTCGTAGGAGGTTATTATGGTATGTAAGTATGACAAAGATAAATTAGCTCTAGGCTACACAACCTATCTATGCATCCAATATACTTCTCCACAAGACAAGAACCATATCTCCAAAGAAAGTATGAAAACCTAAGCTATGCTTATCGATAGAATGGTGGATAAGTAGATGCATAATATATATCTCTTCTTCTTCTTTTCCTTAATAAATGATGAAATTAATAAGTTTATATAGCTTTTAGTAGATAAGGTCAACCCAATTGAATCTATATTGTTATTGATAAAAAGGATTTTAGGCTAAGGGCTAATGAAAGCAGAAAATGACTAGAAGAGGGTGAAAAAGAGGAAAAAAACTAAGGGGAATATTTTTAGAGAAGGTTGGATTGATAACAAGTGGTAGTAAGGGGACAACAATCCTATGAAGCACTATTGGTCTACCCACCCCTTTCCCAATGCACCCTTTAAGACGTACACTCAGAGAGATTGAGACTCAACAAGTTCCTGCAAGAGAGAAAGCATCAATAATTGATAAAGTTTTAAAATATTGTGTATACAGAGAAGGCAGACAAAGAGAATGAATAAGAATAAATAGAGGAAGAATTTGAAGCAAAAGAGTATAATGAAGAGGAAGAGGAAGTAGAGGTAGTTATAGAGGAGGAAGCTGCATTGGGAAGATAAGAGGTGACTTTTAAATAATCAAGCGAACCTATATACAAAGAAAGTATGATGTAGTCAAGAAGAAAAAAGAGAAAATTGATCATTTTAACTTCTACATCTGAATCACAAGGAGAATAAAGGGCAACAAAATAAAGGAATGAAAGTTCCCTCAACTTATAAACATGCCAAAAGGCAAAGAACTATTCCCATGCAGGTTTACAAAAATTGATCACATTAGTTGAGAGGTAAGTTGTCTGCAAAATCTATTTCAAAAAGCCCTAACTCTTATTCACATCATTAAGGATTCATCTAAGGAAAAAATAATGATTAAAAATGATAGCAATCCAAAAACCAGTAGCAATGAAGAAGATTGCTCAACTTCACATGGCTCTGGATCCTTAGATTATGAAAAATGGGAACATGAATCCACTTCTTCATAGTCAATAGAGGAAGATGTAAAGGAATAAAGGCATGAAGATAAAGAGATGTATGAACATTTTGATAACACAAAATAAGGTACCCCTAAAATTCCATATTGAGCACAATTTCAAACCCTAGAGCAAGTTCTTAGGGAGATTGAAATCCTTAGGGGTAGGGTCAGGGTGATAGAATAAGGAAATTGGCTAGATACATTAGCACAAGTAGCTATATTATAAAGTAAACATCTACAGGATCATGTAGCATAGCCTATGACATAACTTATAGCACAGCGTATGACATAACTTATAGCACAATTTGTGGCATGAATTATAGCAAAAGCTGCAACACAACTAGTATCAGAAGAGCATCCCACCATTCTTGGAATTATTGAAAATTATATTACATCCACTTCCACATAAGAAAATAAACTTGACAAGCATTTATTATTATTGAAATGTATTTGAGAGGAGAAAAAAATTTAAGATGTATAATTTCAATGGTTTGGGCATTATAACTAGCTGAAGGAAGAAAATACGGAATTGAAAAATAAAAACCAAGAAGGTAAAGCTCAAATCATGAGAGTGAAAGAAAAAGTGGAGGATATGAGAAAATTGTCTAAGAAACATTTAAATTGTAGGCCACCTTCTTGGGTTTACTTTATTTTTATTGAGGATTAATCGTTAAAGTTTCAATTCATAAGGGTATACTATGATTTTCCCTACTTGGTAATATGTCCCACATCATTCTTTGACCTAAAACTTAGAATCAATTATGTGAGTTCTATATGCATAACTATGTTGTTACTCATAATGTATAATGGAACCCAAACTTATATGTGGGTCATGTTCTACTAAAAAAAATTTCCTCCTATTTGGTAAATGAAAATAAGAGAGGGCAAGAATTGATGGAATACCAAGTAAAAATAAAATAAAATGATCTGATGACCAAAGGGGAGGCTACTCAGCCTTAATTGATAAAGGAAGAATGGATCTCACTAATGAAAAAGAGAGGTTGTTATATGGATCTTTAAGGAATAGATAGGAGATAAAAATCAATACATCATAGTGTTTATTGAGATTGGCCAAGAAGCATTTAGTGATTGTATATCTAGATGGCAAGAACTAACCCTTGAATTGAGAAGGAAATAACCATTCTCTAGATATAACTTCGAAGTTGCCCTTGAAAGAGTAGATATATATATATATATATACTCTTTCAAGGGCAACTTCGAAGTTATATCTAGAGAATGGTTATTTCCTTCTCAATTCAAGGGTTAGTTCTTGCCATCTAGATATACAATCACTATATATATATATATATATATATATATATATATATATATATATATATATATATATATATATATATATATATTACAAGGAAGGAGGATTTGAACTAGTTAGCCATTACCTTTCAACTTTCACCATTTTGGTATCCCATTCTTGACTGAACAAGGTAAGGACAGGTTGATAAGAAGCCAAAGGATAAGAAATGGAAGAATTTGGAAGCCTTTCAAGGATTTTATGGTAAATAGGGGTCCAAAACATCACAACCCTTTGACTTCAAGATTGTATGTGCTCATAAAATGCAAAAATTGATAATTTCTCGAGGATGAGAAACCCATTAAGTTGGAGGGTGTGACAAGCTGTAAAAAAGGTCTGGTTTGAACACTTAATATCTTTCCTTTATCCTTCCATTACCAATCTTCTTAAATATAAAGCTATGTTTAGCATATTTTTTCCTATCAATAACATTAAATGAATAAGATTCATATGTCGTTTATGTTTATATGAATTAAATGATTTATTATATGGTTTAGATGCATTATGTACAATCTTTACTATAGTGGATTCTTTCTAATATCATGTGTTTTAAGATCTTGAACAAACAAGCATAGCTAATCTTGGCAGTGACAACCCATATTAATTTAGGTAGTGAAAACCTATAAAAAATGGGTAGTATTAACTCAAAACTACTAGAAAGACCTAGCTTGTAGAAACTAGTCTAAGTTAACTTATAATTAATAAAGCAATGCAACCTATAACAACTAACCTATAGCACCTTGGTTGCCATGATCAGCATGTAGCAACTGTTCCAGCATGTAACAATTGTAATGGCATCATTGGTTGTTGATAAGGGTTGAGGAAGTTAAAGAATGGATATTACAAGCTATTAACTTGAAAACCTTATGTATGAAAGTGTTGACAATGGTTGTCCCTTATTAGACCATAGCTCTTTGTCATCCCAACTTTCAAACATAACATTTTTCCATTCTGTCTTTTCTCATAGTCACTATTGGCAACATTATCATAGTTAGGATGCATTCCTATAATCTATTTTATATTCCTAACTTAGGTCTTTTCTTGTTGAAAAAATAAAGGTGGCTACCTCTATATTTAATTCAATAGGGCATAGGCCAAGGATAATAAGGAAAATAGTCATTGAATAGAAACTAAAGTTTATTAAGTTGATACCTATAACCTTTGTTGTAGTAATATTTTGTTACATGATTATAAATGCAAGCAAGTGATTTGATGTAAAAGTATTTATATCCAAGGAAAGGATTGGAACTCAAATCCAACTAAGGAGGGGCCCCTCATAAGGAGTTTTAGTGATATTATGAATAGTTAGAATAGTTATTGGTTTGTGTGCAATTATTCCTTTAACTCTTTTTAATTTTTCATGTGTGAGTTAAAGTTAATTTCTACATAATTATGATTAGTGTGAATGTTATTAAATATCTTAGAGAAATATTATAACATACTTATTTCAATTCATTTCAGTTATTCAACTATTGCAAGTGTGATTTACTTTTTCGCACTTTTAATTTATGCAATTTACTTTATGCAAAGTGTGTTACTTATCTGTAATTAATAAATCACAATGAATGAATGAGTGTTGCACATACAGTACTAACATCTTATCAATCTTAATGCATCATGGGCTAACAATTAGTGAAGGTGGTGGATTTATAAACCAAGTGGCTACCTTATTTGATTGATAGGGTTATACATGCAAAGACAAATCTATACTAGTTTAATTGATGATTAAAATTATGCTCGTTACTACCCCCCATATTTAAATTGTATGGCTAAACAACAACATAAAGAACAAGGAATTGGAACCTTGTAGATGTCAAATGATGATAATATTTGAAAAGTGGGAGAATACAAATATCTAAACCCAAGAAGAATAGAAACTATTGATGATTGAAGAAGACAAACTATTGTGGTTGATTAGAATGAAAGATGGAAGCATTACCAATGTGATGAAAATGGAATCACAAATTTATGGTCAAATCATGTGAATTATAGAATATGGAGTAGTGACTACACTAACAAATCTATTGAAATTGATATGTTTGCCATATCTGAAACAAGGATATATCATGAACTTGTTGAATAATTTGTTAGATTGTGCCACAAAGGGGTAGGAGAAGATAAAGAAAATGGTTTGATATTGTTTTCATAATTTGGTTTTATAAACCCTAATATTATAGAAAATAGTATGTGAATTTATATTATTAAATATGGCATTTAAGCATGAATATGAATGTAAAATCTTGAAACAAATTGCAATTATTTGACAAGTGGCATATGGTAAGTACAATAAAGAGATGTGTGTATGCATGGGTTAAGATGACCTACAACTATTGTAGTGTCCCTATCAAGAATTTTACCCACTAACTTACAATATTTTTGAGTTTAGCTTATAGGCATTTCATTAAACACTTTGCATAGAGGCTATTATGAAGAAATTCTAATTATAATCACTTAGAACAATTGTAACTAAATTTATAAATCATATATTCATCATATAATCATGTAATTGTGCATGGATTTCATAAAGATATTTTCTCAAATAGATGGCAATCTTTCTATAGAGTTGGGAACAATAAAAATGAACAATAAAGACTATTATTCCAGAAATTAGAATTACAAATATACAAAATGTTTATTTTATAGCCTTCAAATTGAAATCTAGTATTCTTGAAAATGATTATTATGTTGATATAGATTAATACATGATTGAAAAATGACTGGTATATCTTAAAAAATTTACTAAATTAGCAAACATCTTCTTTCAACATGGTGACCAAGCATTTCATAGATAGGAATCACCATAAAGGATAGCACCACTCCTTCAAAGATATTGATTCCTCCTTTAAATAATATAAAATATTGTAGTGGGTATTGTAGCTAGTAATATTTGTGACAAAGAAAGAAGAAGCATCTACATCAGGATCTAAGAACGCAGATGAGAAAGTTTCCAACTTTGTCATAAGATTGAAAAGAGGATCTAGAAAATACAAAGGTAAGTTACCCTTAAAATATTTTAACTGTGGTAGGATAGGATATTTTGTTGCCAAATGTCACTATAAGAAAAAGGGTGATTCTGATGAAGAAGAGGATGGTACAAGATTGAAACCTCACCATTCCCAAAGAAGGAACCTCTCCAAGAACAAGAAAGGTCTATACACAAAGGAAGATAGTGACTCAATGGAATACAGTGAGAGTTCGGATGATGACTATGATTGTGCCTTTGTAGCAAAGGGAAATGAATCTATATTCATGGAAATAGAATCAACCTCAAAAGATTCAAATCAAGATGATGATGAAGACTAAGATGAAGAAGAGGAAGGAGAAGTAGATCTGAAAGGAGAACTCATATGTGCCCTAAATGAGATTGATAGTCTGAGGAAAGAAAACTCAAAATAAAATAAGATTGGACAAAAGAAAATTGAAAATTTGTCCAAGAATCTTGAAGAATCTGATCAGATGGTGATGAACCTAAAGACTTAAATTGAAGAGCTCAAGAGGACAAAAGATGTAGTCAAGATTGAACTACACCTCAAGTCTATTGAATGTATGAAGCTAGATGCAAAAATAGTTGCGCTAAGAAAGGAGCTTGAGAAGGCTAAAGAGTAAATTAACAAAGGTCTAAAACTAAAAAGAAGTTTAAACATTATTGATGCATTGATCAACTCATAAAATCCCTCAAAAGAAAGATCTGGTCTTGGTCATGACAAAGGAAAGAGTCTCATTACATATGTATCTGATAAGTCGTATGACAACTTCAAAGTAGGTGGATCAGGATCCAAGGAGACAGCTTGCAATGGAGCAAAGTCAAATACAAGAAATGTTGATAAGAAGAAAGCTAGAGGAGAGAAGAAAACTGAGGTAAAGAAGAACCAAGAATCTCTCTATGCAATTTCAAAGAAGATACAAAATATAAATGTAATTGATGCAGCCAGTTACACAAAGAGAAGAAGATCAGCAAGACAGCCTAATGCTATGAATAGGTATTCTTCATCTTTTTATGGTTATTGCTATAGCTATAATCAGTTTGGTCATAAGGCTAGTAAATGTAGAGTTGTACCTACAAGGAGAAATAACTTTCTAAGAAAACATTCAGTTTCATCCTTGTTAGATACAAATATAGTGTGTTATTAATGCAATAATTTTGGTCATATAGCTAAACATTGTAGATCAAGCTTTGTGAGATCAAAAGTGCAGAAAGGTATGCCTTTGAATGTGAACAAAGGTTCACAAGCCTCTAAGAAGGAGAAAATGAGACCCAATATGACACACAAGGAGACCAAGAATGTGAGCAAGGGTGAGTGCTTCAATTGCCATGATGAGGGACGCATGGTTAGGTTTTGTAAGCAAAGGTTTGTGGTCAGAACAAGCTTATCAAGGCTCCTAGAGCTCAAAAAAGAAGGCAGATCAATTCATGGAGACCAAAGGAGGTGAACATGAAGCTTCATGAGTCTACAGGTCACATCAATCTGGTTGATGTGGTAGAGAGTACAACAGAGGCTAGAAAGGGTCAAGAGATCTCAACATCTACCATTGATGAGAAGGAGAAGCCCAAGAAATTGACTGAAGACAGTTCAAGGTTATGCACAGATTCAAGTGAACACCCAGCTTTAGTAGAGTAAGTAACGAGCATAAAGTGTTAATCTTTTGGCCCTAGTGTTGAGATTTATAGCTACAAAGAAGATTCATAAGATGAACAGGTGTATCATGGATCCATATTATCTCCATGTATTCCAATCCTAAAAGGAAAGGAAAACAGTTTGATGGATGAGCATGTCACTTCTCTCAAGCCTAAGAACAAGAAGAAAAAGAATAAGGAGGAGAAGGACTATAAGGAGTTATGTGTAACTCTTAGTTTCACATTGTTCTAAAACATTGTGAAATAAGGTGTCTCTATCTATGCTTCTTAAGAGACCCCTTCAAGTAAAGAAGCAAGTGATGCTCTTTAAAAGGTGTTGAAGGTAGGAATGAGTTCTCCTAGTTGATGTTGTGCCAAGATGAGTCAAGAGTTATGAATATAGTGTCTGATGGGATAGAATGAGTATGCTAACAATGTGTTCATGGAATCTAGTTCCAAAGTTGGGATATGTAGACTTCCAAGTGGGAAGCAACTATGGTTGCTCTGAGATCATAATATCAATCGATATATAGATGAAGATTGTTGATTGGTCTTTTCAAACCAATGCTATATTGATGTGTAAATGATCCTATGCTGAGTAATCTTGTATTTATTATTAGTAGGTTAGTAGAGCAAGGGGGAGCTAGATTGTTCAGTCTATCAGGATCAAGAAGGCTCAGGATAAAGGAGCTTTTTGTATGACCTGTGGTGGTAGATTTGAAAATGCTCAAGTGGATGATAGTTGAGATTGGTTTATGCTACATAACAAATAAAATCTTGAGCTCTAAAGATGACAAACTACATATACCATGGAGTTAGGGGAAGCTAACTCAAATAATCTAAATGGTTTGAGGAGCCATGCATGATATGAAAAGGAGCATATGTGGAAAGCTTTAGTCATAATTGAAAGAAAAGATGTTGTCTGCTACAGATGTTGACTAAAGAAGGCTAAGATGATGACTTGATCAGACCAAGTTAGGTGCCTAGATAATATACCAAAACCTCATATATAAACAAAGTGAAAGCTTTGTAATTGGTCAGGTCCTAGGATCAAAGGACTATGTATGGAGACCTGTAAATGCTCAAGTGATGTAATGAGACAAAATCTGGCAGTAACAGCTTCCACATCACATCACTAGATACTGGTGATAGGGCATGAGTCCAAGGGTAGCATTGAAGGAACATTGTTAACTCTTGGATTAAGAGTAAAGGCAGTTTGGTGAGATTGTTGCAATCCCTTTGCTATGTGATAACAAAGGAAGAGACACAAATGTGTTGGCTCTAGATCATTATGCCTATCTATAGAGAGAGATATCAATTATTGATTGGTTTTCTAGACCAATGCTATATGCATGATCTTTTGAGGAATAATGGAGCCAAAAGAATCAGATTTAAATGTGTCTGAGTAAGAGTTAGGCAAATGTGCCATTGCCCAAAGGGGAGTTTCTTTCAAAGTGCTCTAACCAGTCAGGTCCAAGGATCAGAACAACCAAGCTGACAGTCAAGGAGTAGTTCATTTCCATGTTATGGCAAGGACTCTTTATCATTAATGTCAAAGGGGAAGAAATTAGAATGATGAAGGAATGAACAAGGGTAGTCATGAGGATGTTTTGCCATCAATGACAAAGGGGAAGATTGTTGGCAATTTGAGTGTCATGGTGTACAAGGAGATTGATGTTTGTAATATTATCATTGATTTCAAATGATGAATGTTTTAATAAGCATTAATGACAAAGTGTTGAGCTATGTTGAGATGAACAGATTAGTTTTAGAGTCCTTCTAGATATTGTATGTGCACATTGAATTCCTAGAATAGTCATGTGAATGCCTCTGCTAGTTTGTTGAATAGGACTTAGTACACAATTTATTGGTGATTGCATTTGCATTTATGGCAGCATCTGGAGGAAATAATCACACCAAGCTACTCAGGTTTGTGCCTATTACTTGTGGAGTAAAGCAGGTTAGTGAAGTGCTTCTACTCATAAAATAAGTAAAGCAATGTTGAGAACCCGACTTGGTCTGGTAGAGTGAATCGGGTTTGTGAAGTGCTTCTATTTATAAAGTAAGTAAAGCAATGTCAAGAACTCGAATGGGGTTGGGTGAGTTAATCAAGTTTCTGAAATGATTTAGCTACATTTATCTTTATAAGTCAAGCAATGTGAAGAACCCGAATGGGTCAAGGAAGAGTTAATTGGGGTTATGGAACGACTTTATTTCGTTCATTTTTATAAGTTGAGCATAGTTAAGAACCCAAATGTGTCTATGTGAGTTAATCAAGTTTATGGAATGACTTTACTTTTTTCATGTTTATGAGTTGAGCAACATCAAGAACCCAAATGGGTCTAATGAGTTTAATCGGGGTTATAGAATGATTTAACTTCTTTCGAACTTATAAGTTAAGCAATATGGAGAACCTGAAATGGTCTTAAAAGAATTATTTCAGAAGAATTCTTTCAAAAAAATGGTTAAGTCTTTTTCAAAAAAAAATTTGTGAACAAAAATTCTGAAGGGGTCGTTGTAAAAATTTTGAAGGGCAAGTGGACCCAAACAAAGTTTTTGAAGGGTAAGTGGACCATTCCAAAAAGTTGAAGGGATCATTTCAATAAATCTGAAGGGCAAGTGGACCATTCAAGAATTTTGAAAGGATCATTTCAAAAAGTTTGAAGGGTATGAGAACCATTCAAGACATCTGAAGGGACTGTTACAAAAAACTTGAAGGGTATGTGGACACTTGCAAAGTTTTTGAAAGATCCTTGTGAAAAACTCCGAAGGGTACATACCAAAAGTTCTAAAGGACATTTCATCGAGGAAGTTATCCCGAAGCATTTTATTGAGAAAATTATTCGAGACAAGAAGCTCAAAATAATTATTCCAAAGGGTATGTGCCATAAACAAAAGTCATGAAGGACCATTACAAGTCTCTGAAGGGTAACTCGAAATAAGCTTTAAGGTAAGTTAAAATTTGAGCAAGTCTGAAGAGATCAAAGGAACAAAAACATCTCAAAGAAGCCAAAGAAAATGAGATGAGATCAACATGCTAAAGTTTAATGACCAAAGCCAAGATAAAAATCATGCCTCTTCAAAGATCAAATAGCACGCAAAAAGCATGATTAGAAAGATCCAATGAAGCAAGGTACAGTTAGTAAAGCAAATGTGATCGATGGTTAACGGCACAATGGAAAGCTAAAGATCGAGCATGTTTGAGATAATCAAAAGGAGCAAAAGTGACCCAATGATATAGGAGATAGTGAGATAAAAAGAAGATCAATGGTTAATGCAAGAGTTGAGAATTGGTGAGAAGAAAGAAATAAAAGGCATGCATTTAATATGTTCTAATGGTCAGTAAAGGAACAGGCAGAACTGGTGATAAATTTGAGTCTACATGGAGCCCAAGATCAATCTTTGATTAAAGAAGTGTAGTTATGACCAGAATCCTACAATTGCCAAAAATAGAAAAGAGATCTGAGCATTAAAGTGTGATGCATGAATCAAGACATAGGAATTCACATATGTCAAAGCCACATTGAATGAGAATAGATAGCTAGAATCATTTAAGAGGAGCTAAAGTGTGAACATGTTGTATAGATGAAACCCTAAGACTCATTTGTGTTTATAAGAGACATCTAGAACCTTGTAAAAGGTTGCTCCTGCTACCATCATAATTTTAAGAGTGATTCAAAGGCATTTGATTAGAGACATATGCAGATGAAGTAAAAAGATATTGATTAGAGACATATGTAGATAGAGTAAAATTCAAAAGAAAAAGGGGGAATGAAGTGTGTCTAAATAGAACATATCCAGACATACGTAGATAAAGAAAATGGGTTACTACTACTGTTGTTGAAACTGAAAAGTGAAATCAGAGAAAACTCAAAGGGTGTCAACTCAGAATGTATACAGACACAGAGTGAAAGATAATGGGACATAGAGCAATGCAGAGAGGAAGAAAGAACACATAGAGAATGAGTAGAGAGCGAGATAGAGAGGAAGAAAGAGCACATACAGAATGTGCAAAGAGTAAGGTAAAGAGAAAGAAAGGGCACATAGAGAATGTGCAAAGAAGAAGAATATGCACACATAGAATAAGCCAAGAGTGAGCAGTTATAGAATAGAATTGTAACAAAGAAACTGAACTAGATTTATTTGTGAATCTATCTTGTATACTAGAGTTGTAGCTCCATAGTTCTGATTGGTTGGTGTCATCAGATAAACTGAGTTGATGCTCAGTTAAGAGATTGGAGTCTCCTTAGGGTTGGTGCCCTTAAATATTGTAACCAGTAAGGTTAAACTGAGTTGGTGCTTAGGTAGGGGATTGATGTCTCCTAAGGATAGGTGTCCTTGAATGTAACCAATGTGGTTTTGCCAGTGACATGATTTAACTGTGAGGTTGGATTAGAATAGCATATTTTAGCAGCTATTCTCACCATAGTTTTTCTCTTTAAGTTTTTCAAGTATAAATCTAGTGTATTGTGCTTTTGTCTATGTGTGTGTGCTATCTATATTTGTTCTTTGATATGCATGTGTTTTTGTATCTTTATTAAAAAGTTAAAGAACTAGTTTTTAGTTGATCAATTGATTCACCCCTCTCTCAGTAGATAGTTGTGTTCAATAATTGGTATCAGAGCCTAGGGTTCCTTAGGAAGAAGCCTAATCAACTCAGGTAGATTTGGGTTAGTGCACACAATAGCTAGTCTTGAAGGATCTTCCTCAAACAAATCACCTCTCTTTGATAGATCCAACTATGCTTTCCAAAGCATACAAATGGAAACATATATGTTCTCGTTAGTATTTGATGTATATATGTCTATAGTAAATGGATATACAACTTCTTCTGTAGCTTCTACTAATCAGACTACCAAGAAGGCATATGAAAACAATGTTAAGGTAAAGAATGTTATTCTTTGTAGACTGTCAAACTCAAATTTTGTCAAAGTTATGCATTATCAAAGTTCAAAAGACATCTAGAATAAGTTAAAGAGCATCTATGAAGAAGATGACAAGGTGAAGCAAGCTAAGTTATAGACATACAAAGGACAGTTTAAGAGCCTCAAGATGAGTGAGGAAGAGAAGATTGTAGATTACCTCCTTAGGGCAGATAAAATTGTGAATGCTATCAGAGGACTTAAAGAAACAATAGATGAGTCAACTATTGTCAAGAAGGTTTTGAGATCTCTACCATCAAGATACGACTCCAAAATCTTTGTAATATAAAAAGAAAGAGATTTGGACAAGCTCATAGTAGACGAGCTATATGGAACCCTCACTACCTATGAGATGAGAATGGATAATGCAGACTCTTCCAAAAGAGAAGATGTATTCAGATTTTCCAAATAGACAAAGGAAGAAGAAGCATCCACATCAGGATTTGAGAGCATAGATGAGGAAGTTGCCAACTTTTTTAGAAGATTGAAAAAAGAATCTGGAAAATACAAAGGTAAGTTAACCTTAAAATGTTTTAATTATGGTAGAATAGGACATTTTGCTGCCAAATAACACTATAAGAAAAAGGGTGATTCTGAGTAAGAAGAGGATGGTACAAGATTGAAACCTCACCATTCCCAAAGAAAGAACTTTTCCAAGAATAAAAAAGGTCTATACATAAAAATAGTGACTCAATGGAATACAGTGAGAGTTCGGATGATAACTATGATTGAGCCTTTATAGCAAAGGGAAATGAATCTTTATTCATGGCAATAAAATCAACCTCAAAAGATTCAAATCAAAATGATGATGATGATTGGGATGAAGAAGAGGAAGGAGAAGTAGATCTGGAAGGAGAACTCTTCTATGCCCTAAATAAGAATGATAGTCTGAAGAAAGAAAAATCAAAATAAAATAAGATTAGACAAAAGGAAATTGAAAATCTGTCTAAGAATCTTAAAGAGTCTGATCAAATGGTGGTGAACCTAAAGACTCAAATTGAAGAGCTCAAGAGGACAAAAGATGTAGTCAAGATTGAACTACACCTTAAGTCTATTGAATATATGAAGCTATAGGCAAAAATAGTTTCCCTAAGAAAGGAACTTGAGAAGGCTAAATAGAAAATTGACAAAGGTCTAAAACTAAAAGGAAGTTCAGACATTATTGATGTGTTGATCAACTCACAAAAGCCCTCAAAAGAAAGATATGGTCTTGGTTATGAGAAAGGAAAGAGTCTCATGACAAATGTATCCGCTAAGTTATATGACAACTTCAAAGTAGGAAGATCAGGATCCAAGAAGGAGATAGCTTGCAATGGAGCAGAGTGAAATACAAGAAATGTTGATAAGAAGGCTAGAGGAGAGAACAACACTGAGGCAAAGAAGAACCAAGAATCTGTCTATGCAATTTCTAAGAAGATGCAAAAGACAAATGTAACTGATGCAGCCAATTACATAAAGATAAGAAGATCAACAAGGCATCATAATGCTATGAACAGGTATTTTTCATTTTTTTATGGTTATTGGTATAGTTATAATTAGTTTGGTCATAAGGCTAGTAAATGTAGAGTTGTACCTCTAAGGAGAAATAACTTTTTAAGTAAAAATTTAGTTGCATCCTTGTTAGATACAAATGTAGTGTGATATTGGTGCAATAATTTTGGTCATATAGCTAGACATTGTAGAAAAAGCTTTGTGAGATCAATAGTGCAAAAAGGAATGCCTCTAAATGTGAACAAAGATTCACAACCTCTAAGAAGGAGAAAAGGAGACCCAATAGGACACACAGAGAGACCAAGAATGTGAACAAGGGTGAGTGCTTCAATTGCCATGATAAGGGACACATGGCCAGGTTCTGTAAGCAAAGGTCTACAGGTCAGAACAAGCTTATCCAGGCTCCTAGAGCTCAAAAAAGAATACAAATCAGTTCATGGAGGCCAAAGGTGGTGAGAATGAAGCTTGATGATTCTATGGATCACATCATTATAGTTGATGTGGTGGAGAGTGCAACAGACGCTGGAAAGGGTTAAGAGATCTCAATGTCTGCCATTTATGAGAAGGAGAAGACAAAGCTCAAGGAGAAGCTCAAGAAAATGACTGAAGATAGGTCAAGGGTATGCACAGGTTCAAGTGAACAACCAATTGTAGAAGAGAAAGTAATGAGAATAAACTATCAATCTTATGGGCTTAGTGATTAGATTTCTAGCTGCAAAGAAGACTCATCATATGAACAGTTGTATTATGGATCCATATTATCTCCATGTATTCCAATCCTAAAAGGAAAGGAGAATAGTTTGATGGATGAGCATGTCACTTCTCTCAAGCCTAAGAACAAAAAGAAAAAGAACAAGAAGAATAAGGAGGAGAAAGACTATGAGGAGTTATGATTAACTCCTTGTTTCACACTATTCTAAAACATTGTTGATCTGGGCAACAATTCAGATGATAATTTGGGTGATGGGTCCACCCCAATTGATGGCAGAACTTCTAGGAGCCATAACTTTTGCACCGTAGCTCCGATTGACTCACTGTTTGAACCGTTGGAAAGCTAATAACGAGGGGAACATTGTGAGATGGCATGGAGCTTTTCTCAATGCAGTTTTACCCCCCAAAACCCAAGGAAGTGCCTCAAATTTTAATTTTAGTAGTGTAGTCTAAAAATAGTAAGTTTTTAAAAATAGTAATTCCTCGAATTTTGTATTGTTGTAAAGCGTAAAAGTCAAACCACTTAATCTCCCTTGAGATTGGTGACCTTCCACATCCTCCTCACACCTTCAAAACATGTATAAATTAAGATGTAACCTAAAACGAAAATCAGACATCTCTTCTCAGAGATAGGCATATGTTTGGGTCTGCAATTTTGATCAATAAAACCTCTCTTTTCAGAGATAGCATTATTTAAATTGTGTTGTTATTATTTCTAAATTATCTTTCAACCAAAGCTTTTGAGTTTTAGATCAATGGTATCAAAGCATTTTGTCTTTAGAGTGTATGATCCTAAGAATGAGGTCAGATTACAAGAAGCTTGGGTTGAAAATCAAACTAGCAGACTATCCACTTATTTGCTTCAAACAACTTCAAATGGCGAACAACACCGAGACATCCGATCCTTTCAAATAAATGGTGAATGAAGCCCTCCAACAATAGCAAGCATAGATGCTATAATAATTTACTCAAATTCTCCAACAAATCTCGATGGAAAATTTTGGATCCTCATCCGCCCTTGCATATCCTTTCAGTGCCCCAACACCCTTCAAAGTTCAGGTGAATTTTGATATCCCTACATATGAAGGCAAAATCAATGTTGATGTAGTATAAAATTGTTTGGATCAATTGTCATCTTATTTTTTTGTAAATAAATTCACCAATAAAGAGAAGATTACTTTTGCTCTTCTGAAAGCATCATTACCTATCAAAAATTGGTGGGAAGTGTACAAAAAGAGATTCAGTGTAGATGATATTGACCTTGAGATGGAACCTACATGGGATAATTTCATAGAAGCTATAAAGGAAGATTACTACCCCATTGGAGCATATGATGATCTGTATATAGAGTGGCAACAACTTTGCCAAGGTAAGGAACAGTTTGTTCAAGACTACACTGACACTTTTCATTCTCTATCTATGAGATTGGGCATCCAAGAAAGTGAGAAACATAAGGTTCTCAAATATCGTGGTGGACTAGAATGGTACATATGGGGAGAAATAAAACTCTTCAATTTGGAAACCATCGGTGAGGCATACAAATTCACAGTGAAGATTGAGTAGAAGCATGGAAGAATGAATATAAAGAATTAGCCTTCAAAATAGAAAAGTGACAAAAAAGGTCAAACACGAGGCCAAAATTAGAAGCAAAAAGAAGTAAAGACTAGGAAGTGGTGTGATTATCACAAATCTAGAACTCACTCAAAAGAAGAATGTCGAGCCATCAAGTCCCTACTTTTTGAGTCACAATCCTCAACATCTACTTCTCTACCTCATATAGACCCTGCAGTCGAAGAGGTTGAAGAAGAAATTGTAGATGTTGATCCTGAAGCCATTGTTGCTTCATCACAGACCCACAAGCAGAGGCTAGACAACAAGGAAAGGTTGTTTCACTCTAAGTTGTGGGTGAAAGATAAGCCTCTGCATTTCATTCTTGATAGTAGAAGTCAAAAGAATTTAATCTCTACTAATGTTGTAAAAAGCCTAAATCTGTCCATGAAGCCTCACCTAAAGCCATATAGTATTGAATGGTTGAGTCCAGGGAGAAACCTCCATGTCACCCACCAATGTCTTCTCTTATATGCAATAAAACCTTTCCAAAATGAGGTCTTATGTGATGTGGTCAATCTAGATGTTTGTGATGTACTCTTTGGTCATCCATTCATGTATGATCGACATGGCATCTATGAATCAAGAACTTCAAGGATCACTCTCACTCTTGGAACACAGCGCTACAGGGTACCAGAGGTACCACCTTCTACATCTATCTCTCTGATTAGTGCCAAGAAATTCGTTCTCATGGTGGTCAAGCCATAAGAATCCAAAAGGGCCACTGTTATAGCATTGACTACATAAACAACATAACAATAGAAGCAAATAGATACCAAGCTGAAGAAGTTCATGGCCTTCCATTCACAGACTGATGGTTAGACAAAAATGGTGAACAATCAGGTCCTACACAGTTCTATAAATCACAGTCCCTTCCAAGTATGCATCAGGAATCAAATCAAAGTAAAACTACCACACTTGATGACAAATCTTGATGCAATGGGGACCATTGCTTCTCAAGGACAGAGGAATGATCTGGGCAATAATTTAGATGACAATTCAGGTGATGGGTCCACCTCAATTGATGGTGAAACTTTTGGGAGCCATAACTTTTGCACCATAGCTCTGATTGACTTACCATTTGAACTATTGGAAAGCTAATAATGAGAGGAACATCATGAGATGGCATGGAGCTCTATTTGATAAAGTTTGACCTCCAAAAACCCAACAAAAGTGCCCTAAATTTTAATTTTAGTAGTGTAGTATAAAAATAGTAAGTTTCTAAAAATAGTAATTATTCAAATTCTGTATTGTTGTAAATCATGAAAGTCAAACCACTTAATCTCCCTCAATATTGGTGACCTTCCACATCCTCCTCACACCTTCAAAACATATATAAATTAATATCTAACCTAAAATGGAAATCAGACATTTCTTTTCAGAGATAGGCATATGTTTGGGTCTACAATTTTGATCAATAAAACCTCTCTTTTCAAAGATAGCATTATTTAAATTGTGTTGTTCTTATTTATAAATTATCTTTCAACCAAAGCTTTTGAGTTTTGGATAAATTGTGAAATAAGGTGTCTCTATCTATGCTTCTTAAGAGACCCCTTTAAGTAAAGAAGCAAGTGATGCTCTTCAGAAGGTGTTGAAGGCAGGAATGAGTGCTCCCAGTTGATGTTGTTGTGCCAAGATGAGTCAAGTTCTGTGAATATAGTGTCTGATGGGATAGAGTGAGTATTCTAACAATGAGTTCACGGACTAGTTCCAAAGTCAAGATATGCAAACTTCCAAGTTGGAATCAACTATGGTTGCTCTGAGATCATAATATCAGCCGATATAGAGATATGAATATTGTTGATTTGTCTTTTCAGACCAATGCTATATTGATGTGTAAATGATCCCATACTAAGTAGTCTTGTATTGATTATTAGTAGGTTAGTAGAGCAAGGGGAAGCTAGATTGTTTAGTTTGTCAGTATCAAGAAGGCTCAAGATAAAACAGCTTTTTGTATGACCTGTGGTGGCAGATTTGACAATGCTCAAGTGGATGTTGGTTGAGACTGGTTTATGCTACATAACAAAGAAAATCTTGAGTTCTGAAGATGACAAGCTGCATATACCATGGAGTTAGGGGGAGCTAACTCAAATAATCTAAATGGTTTAAGGAGCCATGCATGATGTGAAAAGGAGCATATGTGAAAAGTTTTAGTTATAATTAAAAGAAAAGATGTTTGCTACAAATGTTGACTCAAGAAGGCTAATATGATGACTTGATCAAACCAAGTTAGGTGCCTAGACAATATAATAAAACCTCATGCAAAAACAAAGTGAAAGTTTTGTAATTGGTCAGGTCCTAAGATCAAAGGACTATGTATGGAGACCTATAAATGGTCAAGTGATGTAATGAGATAAAATCTAGTAGTAATAGCTCCTACATCACATCACTAGATACTAGTGATAGGGAATTATTCTAGGGGGAGCATTGAAGGAACATTATTAACTCCTAGATTAAGGTAAAGGCAGTCTGGTGAGGCAGCTACAGTCCCTTTGCTATGTGATAACAAAGGAAGAGACATAGATGTGTTGACTCTAGATCATTATGCCTATCTATAGAGAGATATGTCGACTATTGATTCATCTTTCAGACCAATGCTATATACATGATCTTTTGAGGAATAATGGAGCTAGAGGAATCATATTTGAATGTGTCTGAGTAAGAGTTAGGCAAATGTGCCACTGCCCAAGGGGGAGTTTCTCTCAAAGTGATCTAACTAGCCAGGTCCAAGGATCAGAACAGCCAAGCTGATAGTAAAGGAGTAGTCTATTTACATGTTATAGCAAAGACTCTTTGTCATTAATGTCAAAGGGGGATAAAGTAGAATGATGAAGGAATGAAGGGTAGTCATTCTAAGGATGTTTTTCCATCAAGTAAAAAGGGGGAGATTATTGGTAATTTGAGTGTCATGGTGTACAAAGAGATTGTTGTTTTTAATATTATTATTGATGTTAAATGATGAATGTTCTATCAAGAATCAATGACAAAGATGTTGAGTTGTGTTGATTTGAATCAATCAGTTGTAGAGTTCTCATGGAGATTGTATGTGCACCTTGAATTCCCAAAATAGTCATGCAAATGCCTCTGTTAGTTTGTTGAATAGGGATTAGTACATAGTTTGTTGGTGACTACATTTACATTTATGGCAGCATCTGGAGTAAACAATCACACCAGAATACTCAGGTTTGTGCCTATTACTTGTGGAGTAAATCAGGTTAGTGAAGTGCTTCTACTTATAAAATAAGTAAAGCAATGTCGAGAACCTAACTTGGTCTGGCAGAGTGAATCGGGTTTGTGAATTGCTTCTACTTATAAAGTAAAGCAATGTCAAGAACTCGAATGGGTCTAAGTGAGTTAATCAGGTTTTCATAATGACTTAGCTGCATTCATCTTTATAAGTCAAGAAATGTGAAGAACCCGAATGGGTCAAGGAAGAGTTAATCAAGGTTATGGAATGACTTTACTTCATTCATTTTTATAAGTTGAGCAAAGTTGAGAACCCGAATGTGTCTAGGTGAGTTAATCGGGTTTATGGAATGACTTTAGTTCATTCATGTTTATGAGTTGAGCAACGTCAAGAACCCAAATTGGTCTAATGAAGTTAATCAAGGTTATGGAATGACTTAACTTCTTTCAAACTTATAATTCAAGCAATATGGAGAACCCAAAATGTTCTTGAAAGAATTCTTTCAGAAAAATGGTTAAGTCTTTTTCAGAAAAATTGTCTCAAACAAAAATTCTGAAGGGGTTGTTGCAAAAAGTTTGAAGGGCAAGTGGACCCAATAAAAGTTTCTAAAGCGTAAGTGGACCATTCTAAAAATTTGAAGGGACCATATCAAGAAATTTGAAGGGCAAGTGGACCGTTCAAGAATTTTGAAAGGATCATTTCAAAAAGTTTGAAGGGTATGAGGACCATTCAAGACTTCCGAAGGGACTATTACAAAAACCCCGAAGGGTATGTGGACACTTACAAAGTTTTTGAAAGATCCTTGTGAAAAAATTTGAAGGGTACATGCCAAAATTTCTAAAGGACTTTTCTTCGAGGAAGTTGTCTCGAAGCATTTTATCAGGAAAATTATCTGAGACAAAAATCTTGAAACAATTCTTCCGAAGGATATGCTCTGAAGGGTATGTTCCACAAACAAAAGTCTCAAAGGACCATTACAAGTCTCTGAAGGGTAACTCATAAGAATATTTAAGGTAAGTTAAAAGTCGAGCAAGTCTAAAGAGATCAAAGGAGTGAAAGCATCTCAAAGAAGCTGAAGAAAATGAGATGAGATCAACATGCCAAAGTTTAATGACCAAAGCCAAGATAAAGATCATGCTTCTTCAGAGAATAAATGGCACATGAAAAGCATGATTAGAAATATCCAATGAAGTCAGGTAGATTTAGTGAAGCAAAGGTGATCGATGGTTAACAGCATAATGGAAAGCTAAAGATCGAGCATGTTTGAGATAATCAAAAGGAACGAAAGCAACCCAATGATATAGGAGATAGCGACATGCAAAAAGAAGCTCAACAATTAATGAAAGAGCTCAAAATTTGTTCAAAGAAATAAATAAAAATCCCATATTTAATATGTTCTAATGGTTAGTAAAGGAATAGGTATAACTGGTGATGAACTCAAGTCTACATAGAGCTCAAAATCAATCCTCGATTAAAGAAGGGACACAGTTATGACCAGAATCTTATAGTTACCAAAAGTAGAAAAGAAATTTGAGCATTAAAGTGTGATGTATGAATCAAGACATGGGAATTCGCATATGTCAAAGTCAAATTTAATGAGAATAGATAGCTGAAATTAGTTAAGAGGAGTTGAAATGTGAACATGTTGCATAGATGAAACCCTAAGACTCATTTATCTTTATAAGAGACATCTAGAACCTTGTAAAAGTTTATTGTTGTTACCATCACAATTCTAAGAGTGAGTCAAAGACAGTCGATTAGAGACATATGAAGACAGAGTAAAAGGTTGTTGATTAGAGACATACATAGATAGAGTAAAAGGTAGAAGAAAAGGGTGGAATGAAGCGTGTCTGAATAGAACATATCCAAACATTCATAGATAAATAAAATGGGTTTCTATTATTTTTGTTGAAACTAAAAAGTGCCATCAGAGAAAACTTGAAGGTTGTCAACTCAGAATGTATGCAAACATAGAGTGAAAGATAGTGGGACACAAAGCGAGGCAAAAAGGAATAGAGAGCACACAAAGAATGTGCAAAAAGCAAGGCAAAGAGGAAGAAAGAGCACATAGAGAATGTGCAAAGAGTAAGGCAGAGAGAAAGAAAGGGCACACAGAGAATGTGCAAATAAGGATAATAGGCACACACAGAATAAGCCAAGAGTGAGCAGTTATAGACTAGACTTGTAACAAAGAAACTAAACTGGATTCATTTGTGAATCTATATTGTATACTAGAGTTGTAGCTCCATAGTTTTGATTGGTTGGTATCGTTAGACAAACTAAGTTGATGCTCAGTTAAGGGATTGGAGTCTCCTTAGGGTTGGTGCCCTTAAATCTTGTAATCAGTAAGGTTAAACTGAGTTGGTGATCAACTAAGGGATTGGTGTCTCCTAAGGATAGGTGTCCTTGAATGTAACCATTGTGGTTTTGCCAGTGAGGTGATTTAACTATGAGACTGAATTAGAACAATAGATTCTAACAACTATTCTCACCATAGTTTTTTTCTTTGGGTTTTCCACATATAAATCTGGTGTACTGTTATTTTGTGTGTATGTATGTGCTCTCTATATTTGTTCTTTGTTATGCATATTTTTTTGTATCTTCATTAAAAATTTAAATAACTAGTTTTTAGTTGATCTACTGATTCACCCCTCTCTTAGTGGATAGTTGTGTTCAACAGCTCTCACTAGGACTTTAAAAAAATGATTGTCATTATGATTTTAAAGATGTAAGTAAAGTAAATAATTTTAAAAGGGTATAATTAAAATAAATTATGGGTAAGTGATTGTAACTAAGGTAAGGTACAATGGTCAACCTAATGGAGATCACTGGTGTTGGAACACAACTATCTACTGAGAGGGGGGATGAATAAGTAAATTGAATAACATTAGTCCTTTAACACTTTTAATGTAAATTAGAAAGGATATACAGAGATCATACACACACAAATAGACATAACACCAGATGTATGTGGAAAACCCAATATGAAAAAAATTACAATGAGAATAGCTGTTAGAATCTACTGTCCTAATCCAACCTCACAATAAAAACCTCACTAGTTACAATGTTTAAGGGAACCGACCCTAAGGAGACACCAATCACCTGATTTAAGATCACCAACTCTAAGGAAGTACCTACTCCCTAACTGAGCACAAATTCAAATCATCTAATGGCACCCACAAATTAGATATACAATAAAATTTATAGAGCTACAACTCTTGATTAGAAAGTGATTCAAATGAATCCAATTCTATGTTACAGACTTATTCTACAATTGCTCATATTTTACACTTCTTTTCTCTTCCTCTTTGCCTCTCAATTCCACACCAAGTGTGTATCCTAGATGATTTATATATGCATTAGACCCAGGTCTCACTTCTTTTGTAGGTTCACACTTGGTTGTTAACACATCACACTTCATTTTGTTAGACTTAGTTCATATATCTTTAACAAGTATCTCGCTTCTTGAATTCACACACCACCACCATCATTATCTGACTTATGTTATTTTTAGCATATATTAGGTTCTAGCTTTGATACACATTCCATTTAATAGAACTTGGAGTGATTACAGCAATCTATGTCATATATTATAGCTTACACGAGTGTTCTATCGCCTAACCATTAAGATAAATAGATCTTTAAATACTAGTCATATATCTTGAAGTTTTGAACCATGATCCAATGATCATCATTCAATTGTCTCAACTTTAAAATGCAACCATTAAATCAGAATTTGATAAGGTCACATGCTTTATTAGATCCTTTCAAGCTTCTTAACTTTAACTCTTTAATGTTGACCATTCATCTTGACATAGGTTTTCATGATTAAGACACTTGGCACCCTTGTGTGCCTTCTGAGCACATTATTGTTAGTCCTCACTATTGAGACACTTGGCACCCTCATGTGCCTTCTAAGCACATTATTTTCTATCCCCACTATTGAGATACTTGGCACCCTTGTATGCCTTCTGAGTACATTGTTGTCAATCCCCACTATTAAGACACTTGGCAATTCCATGTTGATCATTGACTATTTGACTTTGAATCGCACCATAGATTTGTTGCTCAAGATCCATGATTATGACACATGTCATCAATGCATTCATTCTTAGGTTCTTTGATTTATCTACTTCACTGCACACTATTGGATCTTCATCATCTGATTAAATGTTCATCATTAACCAAACTCGAATAAATATTAAGTCACTAACTTAAGAATTATTAAAGTCTTCAAACACTCCTCTAAGCCATTAATCACTAGGTCGAAGGGGTCAATTGCATAAACATGAGGAAGGCTTAGGTTATGACTTAAGCAACTGGTTACTACCTGTCTCTAGTCAACACAAAAATTAGAAATGCCTGTGAATGCCATGATTGAAACCCTTAGGGTTTTACTAAGAAACTCTAGTAATGGCTGAGAGAAAAGAAAATTAATTTCTAAGCTCATTTCTTATCATCTAAAAATTTGGAAAATACATCTGAGATGTGTTTGAAAAACCCATAATAGATCTTCTATATATTTCTCTACAAACCTCCAGAAATGGTGTCTATAAAAGCATGACAATATTGTAACTTTTTAGGACCTTGCACTGTGCAACTTCAAAAAATGTTTTTCTCTCCATCTCTCCATCAATCCTCCCTGTAACTAATCTTCTAACATCAATGGCATCCATAATGCCAACAATATCCCTTTTGACATCAATGACAATCATATTACCAACAATCTCCTTCTTTGTCATTAATGGAAAAATAAATGGTTTGCTCTTGTAATGCATGCTCTGTTCCTTCTCTGATATTGACTATACTTGAATTATCCTCTGATGAACATGAGTTGAAATTGCTCACACCAACCTTTCTCCCCCTTAGGCAATGGAACATTTTCAAAAACACAACTTGGACACATAAATCATTATCATATCACCCCCTTTGATAAACATAGAGCATTTGACAAACTCTTATAGAAAGCATTTGTAATTTTTCTCCCCCTTTGACATTAATGGGAAAGGGACTCCAATTTTTTTCCTATTTGTCCAAATTTTTCTTTCCCTTTATCAGATAAAGGAGTTTGTTCAAGAATCTGCAACCATCAACTCATTATTAATTTGTAAAATTATGCATACCTGACTTGCCTTTTTCTCTTCTTCTCGGGATTAACAAGGCTTATGTGATCCTCCCCCTTGACTCATACCATATTATTAGGATCTAGTGATGTGATGTAAGAGAAACCACTCTCGATTTCTATCTCAAATACTCAAATTATTCTTTGGGAAGAGGTTTGGTGAATATGTTTGCAAATTGATCCTGTGTTGGCACATATTCCATTGTGACCTCTTGGTCTGTAACATTTTATCTTAAAAAGTGATACTTAATTGATATGTGCTTAGTTTTGGAATGCATAATTGGATTCTTTGATATGTTAATAGCACTTGAATTGTCACAAAGAATAGATATGGATGATTTGTATTCTAACTTGATGTCTTTAAGTGTTTATTTCATCTATAAGACTTGAGTGCAACATGCCACTACTACAACATACTCTACTTTTGTTGTAGAAAGAGTAATTGACTCTTTTTTTTGCTCAGCCATGAAACATGTTTGGTTCTAAGAAAAAATGCACCATCACTAATGCTTCTTCTATCATCCACACTTCCTACCCAATTAGCATCTGTATATGCTATCAAAGTGAAATCTTCACCTTTAAGATACCATAGGTCATAGTAAATTGTACTCTTGATATATATAAATATTCTTTTTATTAAATTGACATGTGACTCTTTAAGATCAGTTTAATATTGTAACCATGCACACTGCTTGCATGATATTAGATTTTGATGCAGTTAGGTATAATAAGCTACCTATCATTGATCTATACATGCTCTCATTTGTAAGGGACTCATCCTTTTTGCTCAACTTACATCTAGTTATCATGAGAGTACCTACTGGTTTGTTGTCTTCCATTCTAAACTTCTTGAGAATTTACTTAGCATATATGGTTTAAGATATAAATATCCCTTCATCAATTTGTGTTATCTGTAGACCAGGGAAGAAAGAAAGTTATCCAAGCATGGAGATCTCAAACTCATTTTGCATTTGAGAAGCAAATTTTTTGCACATTCCATTGTTTTTTCCACCAAAAATGATATCATCTAAATATAAAACAATAATTAACATTTGTTCACCTTCTGATTCAAAGTACAAATTGATGTCTGCACATCCTCTATTGAATCCTTGATGTTGTAGGTACTATTATAATCTTGAATACCATGCTCTAGGTGTTTGTTTTAGACCATACAGAGCTTTATTTAGTCTGCAAACATAATTTTCTTCTTCTGACAGCTAAAAACCTTCAAGTTGTTCTATGTAGACTTCCTCGTTTATGTTGTCATTCAAGAAAGCAGAGTTAACATCCATTTGATAGACTTTGAATTTATTATAACTAGAGAATGCTAGAAACATTTTTATGGATTCCAATCTAGTAACTGGAGCAAATACTTTCTCAAAATCTATACTTTCAACTTGTGCATATCTTTTGCACACTAATATGGCCTTATTTCTTATAATAGTTTCATCATCATTGAGTTTATTTCTAAAGACCCACTTTATATTTTTTACATTCTTATTTTCAGGTTTTAGAACTAATTCTCAAGTTTTGTTCCTTTTAATTTAGCTTAGTTCTTATTCCAGAACTTTTAGCCAATTCTCATCCTTGTTAGCTTCAACATAGTTCTTAGGCTCAATTTCAAATATTAGAGTAAAATTTACTTGTTCCTTGTTCTTTGCAACTCTCCTTGTATGAACTCTTTCATCTTTATTGTCAATGATATGCTATATAAGATGATCCTTTTGAACAAATCTTGCAGGTGATTTTTTATTTACTTCTTTAGGCTCTTCATGTTGAGAATTGGAGGAGCCGAACAGAAAAATGAGAAATGCAGAGAAAGAATATTTTAAATCATACTGAATAATATTATTTCTCACTACTGATTAATTCATTCTGGGACATTACATAAATATATAGGAATATTATTCCTATAACTTCTCTCTTATTTTATCTCAACCAAATCCTATAATTAAGCACACACTATTTATGATATATTGTTATAACCATTAATAATATATCTTAACAATATGGTATTCTAACTAATACCATAATATTATTTATAACAATATTATTATTAAATATTAATTAACTTATAAATATTTACCTCTCAGTAAATACCTCAAATCTACACAATGTAAAAGCTAGATTTCTTAACATTCCTCCCCATAGATTTTACATGGTGAAAAAATATTCACACTCTTATTTGTAGTATGCTCACCTCTTGTAGCATGCCCTATTTGACTCATGACTTTAACATAAAGAGAGTTCCATTCATTTCATGGTTTTATAGGTTTACCACAAACCATGATATGAATAATAACACCATCTACCTCCAATAATTGGCAAGAACAGAATTGTATGCCATCGCATACTCATAGGTTTGCATACTATAGACGTAATTTTACTACATGTGACCATTATTATGTGAATGAACACATCCCACATTTATTTTACAAGACCATAATAGACGTGTCATTGAGGGTCATCTTTATAAATAAGTACGATAATCATAGGATATCTACAGTAGTTTCTCCCATAATTATTGCCAGAACACTGTTCATATCCTGTGATTTTCTACATCTCTACCACAAACCCTTTCAAGATCTATGAAATGACTTACATTGGTGCTTTATGCATTTTCATAATGTTTTCACATCATGGAATCATGTTTGAAATTTACACATAAATTACATTACATGAAAAAGCATATTCTTATATTCTTTATTTGCAAATACATAGTGAAAAAAAACACACCATACTATATATGTCACCAAAATATTGGTGCAGCCCCATCATTGGTGACTGACAAGAGGGCATTGAAATACCTTCAACCTTCGTGTATCCTCCAGCCTCCATTGTCTTGTTGCTTCACTCAACAAAAGTGTCGAAGTAGCTCAGGTACATGAATTTCAGAGAGAAATCCCTCCCATAATGTGAACATCACGTAAAAGCAAAAATGCATCTGTAAGGCAAAAAAATTTTTTTTTTTTTTTTTGTTTTAAGACTTTTGACTCTTGACAAAGACTCAACATCAACACAATGACCTTTTGGCAATAACTTCATTAATAATTTTGACTTTATTGAATTTTTGTCTATGTTAAAAATAGTGGACCTTAACCTAAAACAAAATGAACCACAGAAAAGAATATTATTAAAATCTTGCACCAAATAACTTATGCAACCTCTACTTTTGACCTGACATGGCAAAACAAATTGACACAAAAGCAAACTGAATCCTTATAATGCTTATTATGATTGACGTTTTATAGAATAGTGTAACATATGCTTGAAGGTTCAACGAAAAATGCGATGATAGCATGACAAGATATAGACCATGGTAATAAGATGACAAAGAAACTAAAGACTTAAAGTTATTAAAAGTAATGATTTATGACACTAAATTATTGACACTAAAATAATATGATTTAACTAATGTGTATCAATTTAAAACTAACAAGTACACTGATGCCACTACAGAATATCTATCCATCTTCATCTTGTTTATTTTCTGATGAACAACTCCACCAAATAAATAGATCTCCTTATATCACTGACCACCACTATTTCCTTCGCATGTGTCTTTGATTGGCTTACCATTTTCGCTCTTCTTCACCATCGATTCTTTATAATGCAATAATAATGAATCTCTTGATTAGGTGTATGGTGTACCAATCTAATGTTGAAATCTAAGAAATTCAACATACTGTCAGTTGTAGGCTTGAGGCGATTGAAGGACAATAAAATGTCGAGTTTGGGCTGGACTAAGCCTGAGTGGGTTGTGATCTCAAGATGAACAGTGATCTATATGATTAGATGATTATTTACTTCTTTTTTTATGTGTGTAGATCCTTTGATTTATAGATGGGACATCGTGATGCCAAGATCACTGTAGGAGACTCCTAGATGATTTACAACCCTGGAGAAAGCCACACAATATTATTCCATGGCCAAGCTAACAAGCTAGTAGGTGATGCTTCCAAGAAACTCTTTTAAAAAAAATAGATTTGACTTAACAATCAACAGCCCATGTTAAAATCATGATAGATCTAGTTGCAATACAGAAGCATCAAAACACACATGTGCACTGTGTAAATAAATTATAACTACATACAAATAAAAAATGCCCCTTGATCTTTACTAAAAAAAACAATTTCTACACTTTAATCTCTTCATAAATCAGGAAAACCAAAAACTATTGTAGTTTTCCCTTCTCATTACTCATCCTTCCATCACAGGGCAAGACAATTTTGCTTTGATACCACTGTTAAGAATTAGAGGAGCTGAACACAAAAATGAATAATATATAGAATGAATATTTTAAATCATATTGAATAATATTATTTCTCACTAGTAAATTAATTCATTATAGGACATTACACAAATTTATAGGATTATTATTCCTATAACTTCTCCCCTATTTTTTCTCACCCAAATCCTATAATTAAGCACACACTATTTATGATATATTATTATAACTATCAACAATATATCATAATAATATAATATTCTAACTAATACTGTAATATTATTTATAATAATATTACTATCAAATATTAATTAACCTATATATATTTACCTATCGGTAACTACTTCAAATCTACACAAGGTAAAAGCTAGATTTCCTAACACTTCATTAGCTAATTCCTCTTTAGACTCTGATTTTTATTTATAGATATATCTGTTAGATTTAACATGTTTCAAGCCTTCATCAACCTTGACATTGATACTCTCTATAATTTGTTGTAACATATGTAGGCTTTGCTTTGGGTGGAATAACCAAGAAATACTCCTTCATCACATCTTGATTCAAAGGTTCTCAAGTTATCTTCTTTTCTATTGATGTAGCATTTGCTACCAAACACCCTAAAATACTTAACAGAGGTAGGTCTTTCATACCATAGTTCATAGGGGGTTTTTTCCTTGTTTGCCCTTAGTTGAACTCTATTCAAGGTATATGTTGTTATTTGTATTGCTTCTCTCTAGTATCCATTAGGTAGCTTGGCCTCTTTTAGCATTGTTATGGCCATCTCTTTGATTATTTTATTCTTTCTTTCAACAACTCCATTCTGCTATGGAGTCCTTGCTGCAAAGTAATTCCTTTTGATTCCATACTTTTCATAGTATTCTATGAACTTATTTGAAGTGAATTCTCCACCTCTATCAGATCTTAAGTATTTAATTTTTCATCCAATCTCATTCTCTATCATGGCCCTAAATATTTTGAATTTTTCAAATGCCTGAGACTTATCCTTCAAAAAGGTTACCCATGTCATTCTTGTGTAATAATCTATTAGAACCATGAAGTATCTTTCTCCTTTAAATCATCTTGTCTTAGTAGGACCACAAAGATTAGTATGAACTAACTCTAAAGGCTTTGCATTGGCATACTCCTTTGTTTGAAATCTAACTTTTGTTTGTTTGTCTTGTTGACATTCCTTACAAGTAGTGTCTATAGGTAAGGTTATCTTTGGCATGTGTCTAACACACTCATTTGAGCTCACTTTTACTAGTTTATTAAAGTTGACATGCCATATTCTTATATGTCATAACCAACTCTCATCAGCCTATCCTATCAGATAGCTATTACCATTCACTTCACTAAGATTATAAATATTGCTATCAATTATTTTCTCTTATGTAACTAATCTTCCAGATTTCATTATCTTATAGCCTTCTACATTAAATTTGATTTTATATCGATTGTCACACATTTGGTTGACACTTAGTAGATTATGTTTCAATCCTTTAACATAAAGGACATCATGTGTAAGAAATTTTCCATCTATGTTCAAGGTTCCTTTACCATGGATTTTTACTACAGTATTGTCTCCCAAACTGACATATCCTTCTTTACATCTACTTAGTTTGATGAACTTGCTCTTATCACTAGTCATGTGTTTTGAGAAACCACTATCTATTACCTACAAATTTTGCTTCTTGACATGGAGTGTAGTTTGAGCAATCATAGATTGTGAAACTTTTTGATCTTCCACTTTCCACACTTCTTTAGATTTTTTATCTGTCTTATTTTTTCTCTTTTCAAAGACTTGTGAACCTTTGTTCACATTGGGGGGCATGCCTTTCTTTTCATTTTGTATTTTTGGTCTTACAAAGTTTGTTCTACATTGTCTAGCTATGTGACCAAAATTGTTGCATTTATAGCATATTACATTTGTATCTATCAAAGGAGCATATGAATTTTTACTCACAAAGTTTGTTCTCCTTTTAGGTATAACTCTAAATTGATTAGCCCTATGACCAAACTGATTACAAGTATAACAATAACCATAGAAAAATAAGGAATATCTGATCATATCATTTATTTGTACAGGATGAGGAGGTCTTCTTAACTCTAGTTTCTTTAAGTCTCTCACCGTTATGTAACCATTTCATCATCTCCCTTTGTGTTCTGCATCTGATTTGAGTTTTCAGAGATTGACTCATTATTCTACTTTTCTTCAGGTTTCTTTTCTCCTTCACCTTTCTTCACATTAGTAGTGTTTGTGTTTGTCTTTATATCTTCAAAGACATTCTTTCAAATTTTTTCTTTCTTTATTCATGATTCTCCTTCTACTTTGAAGTTATCATATAGGTTTGCAGATATACTAGTTATGGGACTTTTCCTTTTTTCAAAACCAAGACCAGATTTTTATTTTGATGGATTTTGAGAGTTGATCAACTCACCAAAAAAATTTGAACCTCCTCTCAACTTTAGACCTTTATCTATTTGTTTTTTAGTTTTTTCAAGTTATTTTCTCTAAGCCATTATTTATGCTTCTAACTTCATGCATTCATCTGATTTAGATTGTAGTTCAAAATTGACTACATATTATATTCTTTTAGCCTCTTCAATTTGTGTTTTTAGGATAACTACCATCTGATCAAATTTTGCAAGACTTTTGGATAGGTTTTCAATTTCTTTTTGTGCATGCTTCTACTTTGAGTTATCTTTTTTCAGCATTTGAATTTCATCTAGAGTAAAGATGAGTTCACCCTCTAGATCCACTTCTCTTTCCTCTTCTTCATTAGAGTCTTTAACTTCTTCTTTTTATTGATCCACAAAAGTTTATCCTAATGCCATGAATAGGAATTCATTTCCCTCAGCCACAAACGTACAATCATGGTCATCATCGGAGCTATCACAATCATCAAATGAATCATTATCTTCTTTTATGTGCAGACTCTTCTTATTTTTGAAGAAGTTGTTCTTCTCAGAGTAGTGGGGTTTCATTTTTTTACTATCCTCTTCTTGCTCAGAGTTATCTTTTTAGTTATAAGGGCATTTAGAAATAAAATGTCCTATCTTACCATAGTTAAAGGATTTAAAGGATAACTTATATTTGTATTTTCCAAACCCTCTTCCTAATTTTCTGACAAAATTGGTCTCTTCTTCATCAGTCTCCTCAGATCTAGATGTAGATGTTTTTGATTTTACCTTTTTGGTTGATTTAAATGCAACTTCTCTCTTGGAAGTATTTGTTTCTTCCATTCTCATCTCACAGGCTATGAAGGTTCCATGCAACTCATCAACAGTGAGTTTATCCAGATCTTTTGCTTCCTCTATTGCAAAGATTTTAGAGTCATACCTGGATGGCAGAGATCTTAGGACCTTTTTGACAATGACTGAATCTTTCATCTCTTCTCCAAGGCTCTGATTGCATTGACTATTTCATCTACTTTGAGGAGGTAATCTACAATTTTCTCTTCTTCATTCATTTTAAGACTTTCAAACTTATGTTTATATATTTGTAGATAGGCCTGATTTATCTTTCCATCACCTTCATAGATGCTCTTCAATTTGTTCTAGATATCACGTATAATTTGACAATGCATTACTTTGACAAACTCTGAGCTAGACAATCCATACAGAATAGCATTCTTCACCTTGGCATTGCTCTCATATGCTTTCTTTATAGCCTGATCAGTAAGAGTTATAACAGGAATTGTATATCTATTTATAATAGACATCCATACATCAAACCCTAATGAAGATAAATATGATTCCATTCTAATGCTCTAATATGTACAGTTTGATCCATTAAAAAGAGGTGTTTTGTTTGAGGAAGAGCCTTCTTGACTAGCCATTTGTGTTCACTATCCAAGATCTACATGAGTTGATTAATCTTCTTCTAAAGAACTAGGGCTCTAATACCGATTGTTGGAACATAACTATCTACTGAGAGTTGAGGTGAATCAGTAGATTGATTAAAATTAGTCCTTTAACACTTTTAATGCAAATTTAAAAGGATATACAAATATCACACACATAAATAGAGATAACACCAAATGTATGTGGAAACCCCAATATAGAAAAAACCACGATGAGAATAGTTGTTAGAATATACTGTCCTAATACAGACTCATAATAAAATCTCACTAGCTATAATATTTAAGGGCACCAACCCTAAGGAGACACCAATCCCATGATTTAAGAGAACCAACACTAAGGAAGCACCTACTCCCTCACTGAGCACCAACTCAACTCATCTATCGAAACCCACCAATCAAATCTATAATAAAAATTATGGAGTTACAACTCCTAATTACAAAGTGATTCAATTGAATCCAATTCTATGTTACAGACCTATTACAATTACTCATATTCTACACTTCTTTTCTCTTCCTCTCTACCTCTCAATTCTACATCGAGTGTGTATCCTAGATTATGTATATATGCATTAGATCTAGGTCTCACTTCTTATTTGGATTCACACTTAGTTGTTAACACATCACACTTTATTTTGTTACACTCATTTCATCTATTTTTAACAAGTCTCCCACTTCTTGAATTCACACATCACTACCATCATTCTCTGATTTATACTATTTTTAGTATATATCAGGCTCTAGATTTTATATACATGTCATTTAATGGAACTACGAGTGATTACAAAAATCTATATCATTATTTAAATCATATATTATAGCTTCCTTGAGTGTTATATCACTTGACCATTAAGATAAATAGATCTTTAAATATTGGTCGTAGATCTTGAAGTTTCGTGCCATGATCCGATGATCATCGTTCACTTGTCTCAACTTTAAAATGCAATCATTAGATCAAAATTTGATAAGATCACATACTCCATTAGAACCTTTTAAGCTTCTTAACATTAACTCTTTAATGTTGATCATTAATCTTTGACATACGCTTCCATGATTAAGACACTTGTCACCCTTGCGTGACTTCTAAGCACATTACTATGAGTCCCCATTATTGAGACACTTGGCACCCTTGCATGCCTTCTAAGCACATTACTATTAGTCCCTGCTATTGAGACACTCGACACCCTTGCATGTCTTTTGAGCACATTACTATCAATACCCACTATTGAGCACTTGGTAATTCCACATTGATCATTGACTATTTGACTTTGAACCATGTCATAGATCTACTTATCAAGATCCATGATTGTGACACATGTCATCAACACATTCATTCCTAGGTTCTTTGACTTATTGACTTTTTTGCATGCCGTTGGATCTTCATCGTCTGATTAGATGCTCATTGTTGATCAAACTCGTGTAAATATTAAGTCATGGACTTAGGAAATATTAAAGTCTTCAAATAATCCTCCAACTCGGTAATCACTAAGTCAAAGGGGTTGGTTTCACAATGATGAGAGAGGCTTAAGTTATGACTTAACCGATCAATTACTACCCATTTCCAGTCAACACAAAAATAGAAATGCTTGTGAATGACACGACTAAAACCCTTAGAATTTTATTGAGAAACTTTAGTAATGGTCGAGAACAAAGATAATTCCTTTCTGAGCTTATTTATTATCATTTAAAACTATGGATAATACATTTGAGATGTGCTTAAAAAACCCATAACATATCTTCTATCTATTTCATTACAAACCTCTAGAAACGGTCTCTATAAAAGCATGACAATATTATAACTTTTCATGACCTTACACTGTGCAATTGTAAAACATGCATTTCTCTTCATCTCTCCATCAATCCTACTTATGACTGATCTTCTAACATCAATGACATCCATAATGCTAACAATCTCCCTTTTGACATCAATGGCAATCATATTGCCAACATTTGGAACCTAAGTTGATAAATGTCAAGCCTAAGCAACCCTATATTTATACCAGCGTATTCGATATAATAAAGTGCCTAAAAAAAGATACATACATACATCCACAATGTAATAAATAATATTTGATCTACTAAGTAAATGAAAGAGTGTAGGGATAGAAATACTTACCTTGGGGTGGATCTGTCAACACTTCATTATCCTCTTTTGACTTAAATGGAGCTTTACAAGATATTTTTTTAGGTTGAAGACCTCAAAATGTTTGGATGAATGCCTACATATCTTTAGGAACTCTAAAAGACCTCTCCTATTGAACTTTAATCAAACCACAAGATAAGACCTTCAAGATAACATTTTAAACCACTAACTCATAAATAATTCATTAGGGAATAAAAGTAAGCATACGCAAAGTGTATGAATGTGATATATCCTATTAGGAATGAAGTAGGACCCATATATATGGTTCCAATACATAAACCAACCCTAAATTATAAACTAATGGTATTGGCCAAGCTAATACATTTGGAAGATGTCAACTAGCATAATATGGTATCGACAAGGCTAGTGCAATATAAATATCAAAAGATAAACTCAAAATTGTATCAAGTCAATTATTATAGTATAGGGAAGACCTAAGCATGAAATAAACATTAATAACTAGGATGATACCATAGCATATAGGGAAGCTAAAAAATATGGATGGGAAATACACAGAGAGGAAAGACAGATAAAGACTTGGAGAAGGTCAAACTCATAGTAGTGATGGTATGACAAAGTATTATTCAAACATCTCTCACAAATTGGTATGACAAAGTATTATTCAAACATCTCTCACAAATTACCATGAGCCAATCCCACCCAAATTTTAGTGCACCCTTTAAGGCATGCACTCAAGGAGATTAATTCATCAACAAGTCCTTACAAGAGAAATCTCAGTTAAATGATAAGAGTGAAAATATCAGATGTATATGTATGACCCACTTGAAGCTCATCACATGTCATAATAGTGTAAATGAGAGGGTGTTTTTGGTATAAATATAACAACACAAAAGCATAACTAAAAAGAGATGGTGAAAGAGTTGTTGATAAATGATTATTTGAAAGTAACATATGCATACCTTAAATTACATTTTCATTGACTGACTGCATACAAATACCATAGTGTCAATTTTGAAGGGCACAAAAATTGCATTTGAGAAACCCTAAGGATACAAGGCTAAAATGGATAAAAGTAAAGCGTGCATATGCATGATGGCATATAAAGGAATGTAGCTGAAAACTTTTCATAAATGATTGAAAAACTTTGAAATTTGGTAAGCAAAGATTGATAAGACTAGGTTAGAATCAAAATATTCAAGGAAAAGATAAAAATGAAGGAAAATTAGTAAGTCAAAATTCCAAGGCTAATTAGTACCAGAAAACCCAAAAAAGTATCTAAATTGAGATAAGTAACAATCTAAATCGAACAACGAACACATAAAATTGATTTATGATTAAAACATCAATGTAAGAGAAGTAACAAAACATACTTATACAAAGATGTCAAAAAGGTATAAACATGATCGAATAACTTTCAAAGAGGGTGAAACATGAAAGGGAAAAATGAGGTCGAATGGCTTGCAAAAAGGATGAAGCACGAAATGGAAAAATGTGATCAAATGGCCCAAAAAAAACAAATAGAAAACTCAAGGTACCAAAACATAACTAAGTGAAATCCTAATAAGATAAAATAATGACTAGGCAGGCATCTTGTAACAACTCAAATATGTAGCTTCTTTTCTAAATATGGAAATGCTATAAATGCCATATTGCTACCATGTCTAAAAGGGATGAAGAATAGGGAATCAAAAATATGGGAAATATTTAGAAACAAACCTATCTATCAAGTGGGAAAGGGTGGAGGGAAGGGAGATAGGGCATCACAAAGGCAAAATCAAGGTCTTTATTAGAAACAACACACTCTATTTAAGTCGGTAACATATACACAAGACAAGTGTTAGTGCAAAAAAAATGCAATAGAAACTCAAGCAAAGATCAAATTACTACATCTAACACATGTAAGGTACCTTCGATTAAATAATGAAAGAGGAAGGAGGAAACATTACCGTTACCTACCAAGATGAATCTCCTTAAATTTGTCTATTTCCTCCTTGATGTGTAGATGGATGTGGGTGCTCAATATACCATATGCAAGGGTATGAACAACATGTCCACTTTTACGTTGTTTGCTTTGTGTTAGGATGATGAGAGGCTTTATGATTAAGATCTATAGAGCTTCGTTATGACTTTAAGACTTATTTTTTTAAATGACATAATATATTTACTCCAACTTAGCATGTTGATAGTGAGGGAGGATGGTTGGATTTATTGGATTTTAAGATGAATCTGGATTGTTGATCTTAACCCAAAATCAATGGTTGAGGATGAGTCAAATATGGGGATTGGATCATAAATGAGATTTGTTGAGAATATGATGGGCTAGGGATGTGTATGTCATAATGTGTACCCCTTGCCTTGGATTTGGTGAGATTACTTTGCGTTTGGATGATGATGTCATGATGGGAGGGTTGATGTGAGGAGTTTATATTTTATTTGTTTATGAAATTATGGATATTAGATGTGCATGATATTTATTATTAGGGATAGGTTAGTTAATTAACATATGTTAATTAACTAACATGATCTGGGATAATTTTGGTGGGATTGGCAAGGCCAATGTAGGAATTAATTGATTAGTTAGGGGGAGATGGTGTGAATATTAAGTAGGGTTAGATGATAGGACATGGTGATTAAATCAGGTCTAATGGTAGGATTAGGTATGAAATTAGGGTTTTCAATGATATTATTGTAGATTAGTGATTAGGGTGATGATAGGTTTAAATCGACACTGAGGTGTCTGATTTTAGGTGTCTACATTTTGCCCCTCTGAAAGTTTGTTGCAAGACACTAGGTGGACTATTAAAATTTTGAATAATGAAAAATCCTAAATAAAGGGGCACACAAAGATGCCCCTATTGGCATGTTTAATTTTAAATGATGATGATGATGAGTTAGTTATGGATAATGCCTCATCGAGAGGGCATGTAGGAATGAAGAACACAGATGGGCTCTTGAAATGAGAATAAGGGATATAATAAATGTTTACATTGGAAGAATTACAGTTAAAATAGAGGGGCGGGTGTTGAATAAAGACTGACTAGGTCAAAGTAGGTTGTGATGATGATAGATTAGGATGATGGATGGAGGAGATTAGATGGATAATATTGACTCACTTGAGCTAAGGCTTGCATGATTTGATTAGTTTAGATTACCCCAAGTAACAATATGTGTAGGAGGTGGATTGGGAATGATGTATCTCAAGAAATTTGATAGATTTTATTTGGGTATGATATATCAATGAAAGTTACAAGTATGGTTGTAGGAATGATGTGCCTTGAGAAAGTGATGAGCTTCGATTTGCCCTAATAAATAATATGTGCAAGGGAGCAGATTTGGAAACTGCACACTTGGATAGGATGAATTATTGATTGATGTGCAAGCATAACTCAAAGAGTGAACTAATTTCATGAATGGATGATGTAATGATCAAGTTGATGGATAATTATATTATTGAGCAATAACCTTTCAAAGAATTAAAAATCCAAATAAAATGGGTTTATGAGGATGCCTCTAGTGGTAATGGATTGGTATTCCTATTGTAATTGAATTAGATTGGGTTAGATTTGATTAGATATCTATTTAATGAGATTTGATAGAATTGGATATAATAGATGACATGGCAAATTGATGTCTACATACTTAATCTGTGAGGATGATTGTTAGATATGGATAGTTAGTTAGAAGAATTGGATGTTTGAGAGATGAAAGGATGTTGTTGATGGGGGAATGATTATTGATGTAGTTAATGGGTAGGGATAATGTTTCCATTATTATGTTTATTTTGTATTGGTTGAGTAACCTTATTTTGTTATGACATGTGACAGGATGCACTGAGATATGGGAAAACCATGGTGACATTGTTGTCATATGTTATTGGACTGACTCAAGTACAAATGCATGACAGGATGCACCATGATATGGAAAAACATGATGACATTATTTTAATATGCATATGTACTAAGTAAAGACACAATGAGAAAAGTAAAATGAAGAAAAAAATGAGCACACGGAAAAATACAAAAGCAAATGTGTGTCCTACATTCTTTTGGATTTTGGATTTTTTGATTTTATATTATTTTTGGGGATTTCTGCATTTTATAATGTTTTTGAAGTTTTATAAATTTTAGGATTTATAGGGATTTTTTTAGATTTTTTGATGTTTTTAAATTTTACAATGTTTTGGGGTTTTCTAGATTTTATGATTTTTAAGATTTTTTTAGATTTTTTGATGTATTTGGATTTTATAATATTTTTTTAGGTTTTTTAGATTTTATTATTTTTAGGGATTTTTTAATGTTTTTGGATTTTTTTATTATTTATGACGAGGTTAAAAGCAAAGGGTTAACCAATTATAACACCCTAAATGGAAGTGATACCGAATGGAAGGGTGGAAAAATGTAGGATGGAAACTCAAAGGAACCCGTTGTGCAAGAATGATTTGTCAAGTTGTCCAAACAACACTCAAAATATACACTAATATGTTTATACAATAAGTCTCAAGACGTCTTTCACTTCCTTATTGAGGTCAAATAGAAAGAAAGGTTGGGGATGATGGGATGATCACAAATATGGTGTAGGATGTCTGGAATATGGTATAGTTAAAAGGGATTACTTCAGAGATCAATGGATGGATGGATGGATGGATGGAGTGGACTGGGTTGCCCTTAAGTGTAGGGTACTTTTAGATAATTTATTATTTATGAATGATGTTAGAAACTAGTTTTTGTCGTAGTACTTACCCAAGGCACCATAAGAATGGTTTTCACCATTGTATAAATTATTATTTTCTCTCTTTTTCTCTTTTGGATTTTTTATTTTATTTTTATTTTTTTAATTTTTTGTACCAACATTAGATATTTCAAGTATGCACTCCAACTATGTGACCATGAACTTCATTGATTTCTAAGTTAGCTTCGTATAAATTGATCACGATATCATCATAGCCCTTACAATAGAGGGTGTTGCCAAGGTGGGTGAAGTGGAAGTGTGTTAGAGGAAGAATATTTGTTGAGTGCGTGAAATATTTTGAGGTGGGATGCGATCAAGATGTGAAGATGATTAGGACTAACAAAATCATGTTTCATGAGACTGAGAGTAGCTGCAAGTTTGATAGTTTGAAGATTTTATTGGTTGAGTTCTTCATCCATTCATGCCTTAGAAATGTTTTCATCGAGGGACTGATCTTTTTATTATGGTTTTAAATTTGATTGTCTAATAGTGTTTTAAAGAGGTTTTCACTAAGGGACATTGGTTTTTTATTTTAATTTTTTGCATTTTTATTGAGAAACATCTGTTATTCCTTTAAATATGTTGAGGTATCGAGGTTCATTTTGAAACCTATTGTATAATATTTTGGTAGGACATCGATCATGAATTCTATGACTACTTAATTTTTATGAAAGAAGGCTGATGGTAGATGATTATGTACACATGAATTGGCACCTACTTAAATATGCACTCGACCTCTCGAGGTCAAGCTGAGACAACTGATGTAATGGATGGGCTATGGATAGGACTATGGGTTAGGTTGGTTGTCAGGTGGAAAGGGATTTGGAATGGGTGGTGGTAAGGGGTTCTCATGATGACACCAAAACACCACTACAACATCACATTAATCATTCAGAGTTTCTAACTATGCATAAACATAGCTCCAAGACCCCACCTTATCTGATATTATAAGGAGGTGAAAATCCTAATAGATAATAGGACTAAGGAAATGGGGATGGTTAGGCTGAATGATTTGTAGGATGAGATCAACTGTATCAAGTTGACTATGCCTAGTCAATGTCATCCAAAAATGTGAATGATATATGATGAGTCTAGACCAGAGGAAAATAAAATGGGGTGAAAGTGAAGATCTAAGATTAAATTAATTTATATTAATGACTTTTTTTCTAAGGAAGGATGATAACTAATAGATCGAGAATTTGTTTTTGTTCTTTTAAGGCACTAAGAGCATCAATGATGAGGTGTGGGATGGGTATAGCATCAAATACCTTGATTCTCAATTCAACACTAATGTCTGACTGTATATTGACTGTGGGATTAGGTTGTCTGACCTCAGGGAAAAGACCTCTAATAATACCAAGTGTCTCAAAAAATGTCATCCAAAGGAGACTAGGAAAAGTGTAAGCATATGAGCTTGTCTTGGTAATTGATTATTTGAGTGGACATTCTATGTTGTTAGATTCACGGTTTCAATTAGGAGGCTTGCATAGTTGGGTAAGGATTTGGTAAAGTTTTTGGTTTATTTTGTTTTAAGGAATTTTTGACTTGAAAATGAAAAGTAATTACTTGCTAAATTTAAATGACTTGAAAACAAAGAATGATAAGCAAAATTAAAGTGAACAAATAAGACAATTTTTTTGTTTTTTTCAATTGATTTTTGATGCATGCAAGGTAAGAGGGAGAGATCTACTCTAACTATGCAAAGTTTAATTTTTCCTAACTTTTCTAGATGTAACCTAGATGAAGTTATTTCTTTTTTTTTCATGTTTTTTTAGATTGTAAGTGAATGGGTATATTGTGAAAGCTAAGATTTTATGACATGCAAGTAAATGTAAAATCAAATCTATATGATAAACAGCAATACTAAAAATTATATAGGAATTCTCTTTGTAGATACAAGCTAGACTAAGTTTTGGTATATCTAGGTGGATGCACACTAGGTTTGAATGATTTGTTATTGAATACAATGAATATTTGAATTTTAGTTTTTTAAATTAATAAGTTAAAACAATATTTTTAATCTAGTAAAGCAAAGAGAATCAAGATCCAAATGACACTTATTGATTACCTAGGTTTAACTAAGGTTTCCTACTTACAAGGGTGTGTGTTTGTGCATGAATTAAAGCTAAAGATTAACTATTGCTGAAATTGAAAATGTTTTGTGTGTTTTATAATTTCTATATGGGATTTAAATGCAAATCTAAATGATTTTAAATAATCTAATGTATAGATTAAAAAAATAGTAAAAAAAAAGCTAACTAATATTTTTGTGGAAAGACGAGAGAGAAGGATTATTTTTCCTATTAAATTTTTCTTTTTCAAAGTAAATATTTAATATATTACAATTAAAGAAGCTAAATTAATCCAATCTACTGAATAAATAAAGGAAACTAAAAGAACCCCCAACCAGATCAAGATGTAGACCAGCTGGAAGCAAGAGGTGTATTTGTAAAGTGTTCCTCAACGTGCTAGCTCCTCCACTCAAAGTAATGAATATATAACTCTCTATCCAAGTATAATTATCTAATAATAACAACAAAAGATGGAATATGGGAAAGACAAATCTAGACAAATAATAGTTGATTGTGGCTAGTTAAGAACACAGTGTGCAAAGATATGGTTGCATAACAATGACTCTCCTTACTTGTAATTATGTAGTAAACATAAAAATGATGAAATCAAAGCTCTAAAATAATGGTAAGTAGGTTGTGGATATAGAAAACTTCAAAACTCCAAACTCTAATGGAAATTTTTAGATCAATTAACAAGCCAAAATTGGCTTACTTGTAGAAAAGCAAAGACGTTCCATGAGTGAGTTTCTAAGTTTAATTGGGAGTAGAACTTAGAAAAGGTTTTAAAATAGATAAAAACAAGAATGGAAGTGGGATCAGATAGCTTGGAGGCAAATTCAAGGTGAGAAAATGAAAAAACACAAAAACAACATGCAAAAACTCGTAAAAGAATGAACCCCAAAAGTTTAATTTGGAAGATGGGGAGAAGTTGAAAGAACCACCCCCTTTTGTAGGGGTGGTTATGCAACCATTGATTTTCATAACATAACCATCGCTTTAAGTTACAAATCTATCACTAATTTAAAACACAACTACCCTATTAGGATGAAATCACCACAAAGGTTTTGAAATATAGGCGGTGGTTTTGTAACTAGGAGAGATGGTCACATCATGTTAAGTGATAGTTCTATCATGTATAGAAGGTTTTCAAACTATTGAGTTGTTAGAGGCTATAGATGCCAAACAAAAGAGACTAATGGGACTCCAAGGAGGTATATGAAATAAATAAGATTGAGTGTCTAGAGATAACCTTACTTTTAATGTGAATTAGGATATCACTACATCATTGGATGTCATATTAGACATATCGCACTGTGTACTTGTTAGGTGCATACATATTTCTCCTTTAGGAAGAAACTTTGTCATGAATTGAAAGAGGTGTGGTTCCAATTAATGGCATGTAAAAGGGAAATGGCAAGTTATAAATACTTACCTGACTTACCTAAGTGGTGCAATAAATCCAATTGAGACTCTATATAACCTGCAGACACAAGTAGGAAATCCAGGACAATATATTGAAAAAATGGAAAACATGCTACTTAATCAAAACATAGACAAGAATATGTATTGTACATGGAGAGAATGTCAAACTTCCTAAACCATCCCATCAAGGACTGAATCTAGTGCCAAAATTTTTTGTACCTATAAAACTAAAAAATGGGACTGAATTTGGTGCTAAAACATTTTGCACCTGCAAACCTAAAAAATGTGCTACAAAAGATAAGGATGTCGTTAAAATGTTAATTTTGAAATATGAATGGTAAAATCCAACAACAATATGGATTGTAAACATAAAAATAAGTGTTAAGTAAGAGAATATGCTAAAATTGGAAAGTTTTTAAATATAAATGGCTAGTTAGGGGCCCAATACATGCAAAAACTTGCCAAAAACATATTCATTTATGCCAATTTATTTGATAGATTTTCGAGTTATAGGATATATATTATGGGTTTGAGCCAATGAGCATTCAAAGGATAAATTACAAGATGATTATGGTGAGTCTACTGGCTACAGGTGGATCCAGGCAGGGACACATAGGTTTTTATGTGTTTTTTCATTTTGACCCAATTTTGAAATTATGTCTAAGACTCATTGAAAATCATACAAATTTTGAAATTTGTAGCTTAGGCATGCTTGTGAGGGGGGTTCAGGGTAGACTAGTGATTTATAAGAATTTTCATGGTTTAGGTGTAGCTTTAGGTGTTTTGGGAGGGTTTTATAAGGATGCAAATGGCTAATGGAACCACTACATTGGGAACAAAACCGTTAGTCATTAAAGATCGATGGTTACATAACCATCGTGGTGGAACTATAACCACCATGATCTGTAGAGTGGGTGATTAAGAAGTTGCCTCTTGATGATAGTTGAGTAATCAGCTATGGTAGTTACATAAGTGCCTGATACAAATAGGGTAGTTTCGTTCTTTTAGAAACAGAGGGTAAAAGGCAATTTTTTGAAGGGCAAAAAAGATCCAAGGGTTGACATAGGATATTTTATTGTTACAGTAGGCCTATATACATTGGAGCGGAGCCCAAGATCACTAGTGGCTCCATCAAGTCATGATGATTTTGATGGTGGATGAGTTAGCCTTTCTCGATCGAGTAGGCTTTCTATGGATTGCATAGGTGCGAATTATCCCACTCAATTAGGTTATTGTGTGACTTGTTCACCTAATAAGATCCTTAAAGCAACACTTTCATGTTTTCTTAAGCTCCATGAGAGTGGACTATCACTCTCGTATATGTTTATAGGATCAATAGACTACTAATTATAGGTCGATTAGTGGCCCTTTAAGAGGTCATAAGTACAACTGAGGTAGTGGGTTGGGCTAACCATTTTGGATATGTATGTGCACTTAACATGAGTGTGAAGTGTGGAGGCTTTCTAGGATTGAGGGATCAGTGATCCTTAATATACAAAAGGTGATCATTGGTATCCTTGCCTCCCAACTAGTGGGGAAAAAGGGTACCTACATATCACTATACAATCGGTCCTCGATCATCCACCAGATAGAGGAAATGGGAGATCAATTGTGGATCTAGGATATCTTGGCTCACACCTACATGGACTTATATCATGTGGTTGAACTAGTAACACTGCCGATAAATCACCTCACACTCCTCATGAGATGGGTATTCGGGTGGATGATCCCCTATGAGAGGGGAGTATCTATCAGGGATGTAGGGGTCATCAGGGCCTTGAGATGGATAGATGTGGGATCCTTTTGTGCCTTGCCTTGGGTCATTGAGACTTTGACAATAACATATCTGATATCCCTACCCTACCACGACATGGTTGGGTAGTGTGATAGGGAGGTTGCTTATATTGTAGCGATCACTAGGGCTACCCAAATTTAAGACAAAATTTTAAAAGTTGAGGTATACCTAGTGAAAAATGTGTCTTAGTAGTTTGGCATGCCCTACGTAGATAACCTTCTAGTGCCAATAGTTGTGTATAGAGGCATGCAAGAAGAACAGGCAGAGAGATTGGGGTAGCTGGCCTAGTACCCACTTATGCAAGGGGTGTCTATTTCCTCAATGATTCAGGAAAAAATAGTACAAGGATCACCTTCTCTGCAAGAAACTAGAGGAAAAAGAGGATAATAACAACATGTGGCATGGTCACCACCTCCACCACACTAGGACCCCATCTAACATGATCACACACAATAACAATAATCGATAGGTAGATATGGTGAGGATCTTAAGTACATAGAGATAGATAATGAACTCAATGTAGATGAGAGTGAGGCTAAAAATTATGACACTTATCAGATTGCAATGAGGATGACCTAGGGAAACTGTTAATTCGCTCATTTCAACTTATTACTTAATACTTCATTTTTAGATTTGATTAATTATCTAATTTTTTTGCTTTGATTTTTGTATAATTGGATCTATTATTGATTTTTCTACTTTATGATTATAAATACTTTGACTAGATGAAGGGACATGATCAAGGGTACCTTGATCAACCTATTTCAACTGGACACAGATATGTTTAGAGATGAGCTACTTGTAGATCCTAGATTGCATGTAGGTATAGGTCAACATACTAATGTCTTCGCTCTAGCCTACCATGCATCTATGGTACTGACTAGGTTGAGGGTGGAGAATAACACTCTCAAGGTGAGATCCAAGAGAGTAGAGGCCTTAGTAGACATGATGGTATCTAGTGAAGGGTGTGTTTTTTCTAGTTGATGGATATAAGGGATGACCTTATAGAGAGGTGCCAACAAAAGGAGATATAGGAGCCCTCAGGCTAGAGAGATAGTCTCCTAGGACAGTTTTAGAAGGATCCCACCACTCTTCTACATCAGGACCCTCTTAGAGGAGGAAGATAGGGTCTTAAGACCATTATCATGTGTTTTTTACATTTGAGAAACATTTTCCCTCTATGAATGTGATTGTATTAGAGATTGATGTTTTACAAACTTGAAAGTTATCACACACACACACACACACACACAAATTTGGCTCACATTTTGGTGACTTGTCATCATGTGTTATGAGCTTTAATTTCCATGTTTTTCTTTTCATTTTATACACTCTAGATGACTAGGCATGTGATGATATATCATGTATGTCTATGTTTTTTTTATAATGCTATGGATAATGCTTATATGTGTGAGAACAAAATGTGTGCAAATAATATAATGTGATGGATAAGTATAAAATTGTAAATGCACTAATAATTATTTTGTAGGTGATGACCTAGTTGTTTCATTTACACAACCCATGACTTTCAATTTGTAGTAAATAATGAAAAGGGGGACATGATAAACATGAGATGATAAAGAATGAAAACCATATATCAAATATTTGTAGGAAAAAGGAAAATGACCAAATAATCATGAGTGTAGATACTAAAAAACTACACACTTACAATTTTTGATGACTAAATACCTCAAGACCCCCTAAACTTTCTTAACCCTTAACCAACCCCTCTTAAGCTAGTTAAATCAATATTCTCCTAGTTACATAGTACTATTCACTATCACTATTCACTATGGGACCCACTATCACTATTCATGATGACATGGCAAGTGACATGGCAAGACACATGACATGTGACATGGAAAATGACATGAAATGTGATTTGGGAGGTGATATGGAAAGTGACATGGCTTAGAAATGAGGTGGCTTGATGTGAGACATCATACCCCACCTGAGATCCTTTTTCAAAGTGTTTAATGACCTCATTTAAGTATCACAAGGGTCCCCCCTTGAAATATAGTGAATTTCTCTTTAAGAGGCCATCATTAAACATGTATTTTTCCTTCACACATGAAAGTGGCCTTCAAAATGAGATACTTACCTCTTTAGTGCTTTGTAAAAGACAAAGGACACCCATTTTTGACTTTTTAATTGAAATGGAAGACCCATGATCAAGGTGAGAATCCCACCAACCTCACATTTTGACTCATTCATACATCACATGAAAAATGATGCCACATTTTGTGGCCATATCTTTAAGTGTTTGGATTAAGACAAGAAAAGGTGATGAAAAGTCTTTGGCCTCATTTAGACCCAGGTGCATGATTCTCATTCAAAATTGGATTCATGTGCAAGGTGGGAGACACACCAACCCAAATGGGAGACCCATGATCAAGATGGCTATCCCACCAACCTCATATTTTGACTCATTCATGCACCACATGAATAATGGCATCATACTTTTACTATTCTCTTTTTTGGCAATATTCTTCACAATAAATACTATAAATACCCCCCTCTCCCTCACCCAAGGTTAAGTGGTAAATTAGTCTTTAGGTATTAACATCTTGTTGCAGGTCTTTGAAAGATGCCATCATTTTGAAGGTCATCTACATCTTGGAGGAAAAGAATTCAAATCAATGAAGCTCTGTCAAAATTGTCTCAAGACATCTTAAACAACATCATCAACAACAACATTCTTTATCAAGCTTGGAAGGTAACATTCGATTTTGTTTCTTCAATTTTATCTTATCATCCCCTTGGTTTTTTAATCTCTTCATCCCCACTTATCCATTTTCTCCCTTTGTCATTTCTTTATCTCAGTCCATTTTCTCCCTTGCCATATTTTATCCATTCACACCTTTGCCACTTTTACCCTCTATATTGTCTTCCCCGTTTGTCATCTTAACTACTTACCTTCTTACCTCATCAACCATTCACCTACTTATCCCATATGAATATTTACCTTTTTATTACCTTAACCATTTATCAACCAACCAAACCACCTTTCTTTAATCCTTTGTTAAATTTTCAAACCAAAATCATAACCTTGTCTTGACTAATTTTTAGCATTAGTTGCTCTATTTAGTCATTGTTTTAAAAACACTTAACTTTCTTGTCTTAATTTAGTTATTTGTTATTATTTGCTTGTCTTTAATTTCAGTTATTTATTGTTTTAGATTCAAGTATATTTCTTTTTTATTCACAAATTTAAGTGTAAAAGGAAGGTGGATTAACAACCTCCTAGAAAGCTTTCACTTCTAGGATCTAGCTCACGCTAGGAAATCCACTCATCTACTTGACTAACAAACAAGTTTCTTATAGTATTTTTCTATTGCAGATTATTCTTTCCTAACTAAAGAGGAGTTCTCACAAATTTTAGATTCAACACGTGCACATTCAACAAGTATTCTTGTACACACCTTTTTTAACTAGTTTCTTCTTTTCACACTTTAAAAAAAAACAAAAATTAAATAAAAATAAAAGAGCATTCATCCTAGGATTAGGATTGTATTTTCATATTGCATTTAGGGGCATTTTAGTTGTTCTTGTCTTCACTCAAATAAATCAAAAAAACAATTGTTTAAAATTGAGTGCATCCATTTACAAATTGCTTGATTTTAGCTCTCATAGTTTAATTAGAAGCACTATGAACTAATTGTAGTTCATAAATATTACACAAACCAAACCACTTGCACAATAAAACACACTTGAGACAAGGCTCGACTAAGATTTCATCACCTAGTGGATCACCTTACCCTTTCTCAATTATCTTACTTGGATTTAGTCACTGAAGGGATAACCAACTCAGTTCTTTGACTGAATATAAATTCTAGAAATCGGTACATATTGGTTAAGCACCTACACTGGTTGCGAGATTGTGACGTGAGAAGAGAAAGATCCAAGTACCAAACCACATACTCATATCAATATATACTTTTATTGAGTGCCTAAACATAATCTAAAACCAAAATTAGACTACCTTGCTTATGACCTATTCAAGCCAATTTTTTCTTCACATTTTTCTAAGGCATAAGCCAAAAGAGAGATTAAAAAGAATCCTAAGATTTAATGCACTTTTAGTGAATGCATTATTTGTCTTGAGTCTTTTTTTAGTTCTCTTTATTTGAGGTGTGAGATTATATCATTGTTTTTTATCTTCTCATATGATTCTAACTCACCAAAAGCAAAAAGACCTCAAAGAACAAAACCCACCACCAAATCAACCATCACCAACTTCTATCTCTTCATCCATGGGACATATTTATGAGCCTACAAACTCTCCTCACTCTCTAAAAAGTCCTACTCAGGTAGTCCTAAGAGATGTGAACTTTTCGACTTTCTTAAACAATAATCATCCAGCCTTACAACACTGCCTAAGAACCACATCTTATCAAATTCTAGTTTCGACCCCACCCATAAATCTGCATTATTGCATGCCTCTCCACCTCATGGGGAATACCTCCACTACCACGATAAATACTCAGCCATTAGTTGTTTAAATGTTATCATCAACTAATAACTCCCTCAAAACTAACCCACCAACCCAAACTACCATTGACTTATACCTCTTGTTAATCACTCCTTCGTAATAAGAGTGCTTACCTCTAGCGTTACCCATCTTTCTCTAGTTACCTGCAATCCATCAAACACTACTCCACTTACAAGTTTTGTGGTGTTCATATCCTACATACTACCACCAATCAGCACAAGAATCACCACTCTTATATCGGCCACTAACCCAACCACCACTCCGACCCAACATGAAACTTTTAGTTATCCTCATAACACACAAGGGCATATGCCCGCTATCTAACCACCCACCTCTGTCCAACAATTAACATCCACATACCAATATGTATCTTTCACCCAACCTTCAAAGACCACATATCAATACGTAGAGTCATCTCAACCATCTATTAGCTATTCACGCATTGCCCAACCTCAACAAAACATATCGTATAACTATGCATCCTAACAATCTCAAGCAAACTTCATGAAATTAATCATGGACAAGATGACTACCCTTGAGTCATCCATCTCTAGAGCCCATAATCTCTTATTTTATGATCAAATTTACAATGAGCTTATTCACCCTTTGATCCCCATCAGACCTTATCCGACCTAGTGGAAACTTCCAAAATTTACTAACTTTAATAGTAAAGAAAACCCTCAACAACATTTAAGAGCATTTAAGCATTCATGTTACTTGATTGCCCATGATGACGCTTTTCTCCTTCATACCTTTCTTATGTCATTATTCAGACTAGCATTGAATTGGTATAGTGACATACCCAAACATTTCATCCTCTCTTTTACTCAATTAGTCCAAAACTTTTTGGATCACTTTTTGATCAATATATCCAAAAAAAATTATATTACCAATGTCTACTCTATTATACAATTTGAAGATGAATATATTATCAATTTTGTGGCTCATTGGAGGAACCTAATCAACCAAATTTATTTTTCATTACTTCAACTTGAGCTTATAGAGCTCTTCGCCTGGGAATGTGCAAAACATATTTCATCCACATTACATGTCCAAAGCTTTCAAACCTTTGATAAAGCTTTTACCATGGCTTACAAACTAGAGAACAGAGCCACTGATGAAGGTTAAATTTGAAGAGCAAGAACTCAACTTACAAACTCAATGAGATTTTTTATACCAAACCAAACAACCAAACCAATTCCAATACTAAAAATAAAGAAACCATCAATGTCAGTCTTCAAAGCCACACCACTTCCATCTACCAACCAATAGAACCCAAGGAACCAAACCTATGACTCCTCTAATTATTCAAACCGAAACTAAATGAACTAAACTTAAAATAATCATAAGCAATCAACTCCACTTGGGGAGCCCTATCCTTCTATTTTTAAAAAGTTATTAAAAGCTAATATCATCAAACTTCCACCAATTAAACCACCCCAACAGTTTGATGCTTCTCGTCCCATACCGGGTTGGTATAATGAGAATGACCATTGTGTCTTTTATCGAGTCATATGACATGACATCAATAGGTGTAACACCTTCAAATACCTTGTCTAATCCCTCATTGACAAGGGGAATCTTACGTTGGACAATCCCAATGCATCACTGAACCAGGCCTTTGACATATTTTGCAAGCTTTTTCTAATCATGTTCTTTCTACCCATTACCATGACAATAAATTAAACCCATTTCATGAAGCACATACTATTAATATGGTTACTGACGAACCCATTGTTGAAGAAAATATTACCTTAACCTATCTTTTCCTATTCAACTAATGGAAGAAAAAAATTGCCTTCTATTCCTTTGAACACCCAAACAAAGTAAGCCACCGTACCCATACCTCCATTGGAGGATACCGCACATATCTCCCTTATCGTAAAAGTATCCACCCCTCTTTGGAAGCTATCTCACGAGAGAAGATGATTTTATCCATCCAACCTCTAATTTTAGAACCTTCTGTTAGAGGTCAAAACAAAGGTAAGGGAACCAAACTAGAACTTCTAACCCCTTCTTTGGCAAACTAAACTAGCCCTTATAAACCAACTAAAACCTCCACCCAACCAAATAAAACCTCCTCCAAATTAATCGACCCTCAAACACCTAAACCCACCAAGACAATTAAAGTGACCAAATCCCCTCCAAAATCAACAACTAAAACAACCAAAGAAGTAAAACCACCAAAAATCCTAAAACTTCAAATTTTACCTCTCTCAACCTTACCCTCCATTTTAGGTCCTCATCCCTCTACCTTGAACACAAAGTCCATCATTTTTACCAAAACCCCACCACCTTTATTGATCACACCTTCATACTTATTTTCTAAGACACCTTTCCTCACTACACCGATAATTCTTAAGTTACCTACCTTGCCCTCCTCTGCCTCCAGCTCGTCAACCATCTTCCCTAAACCAAAACTATCAACCAAGCATACCACTTTACCCAAGACACCTACCACCAAACCTATCTCTACACAACCTTATACTTCAACACCCAAAACAAAAACCATTAAACCTTTACAATTTTTGGTTGAATCTTACTTAACCATTCTCCAACTGCAAACTTCTTCCTTGAGCTTACCATCTATCAAACCCTTTGACCTTTCATGTATCAAACCCTCTTGGTTCAATGATAACTTGATATGTGCATACCATAGGGCACCAGAACATGACACAAAAAATTGTAAAGCTTTTCAAGCATTTATTCATAACTTGTATGAAGATGATGATCTATTATCAAATAAATCTCCTTCATCCCCATTGCCAATGCAACCACCAACTCAACCCATCTAATCTCAGTCTCACCCAACAATAAAGAGGAGGAACCAAAGCAACCACTCAATCTAGAAAACCCCCTTATCCACACTATTCATATGGTTATCTGACCTCAAGCCCAATAGAAGGATAAAAGGAAGGCTAAGGTGTCTATTCCTTGGACTTACTCCTCCCCAAACTCTCAAACAAATCTAAGGTGTCTATCTTGGGTGCCACCCCATCTAACCCTTCATACCCTAACCCATATACAATATCCATCCAAAAATCTATCCTCAGGCAGTTTCATCAAACTCCAACAAAAATGAGCTTATATGAGTTAGTCTTTATCTCTCCCCATCACCGCCAAGAACTCATATAAGCCTTTAAATCCATTGAGGTCCAACCCAATGACCCTCAACCTCTATCCATCTTTTTTGGTGTCCTTCCAACTTCCAACCTTGTCACCTTTAAAGATTCAAAAATACTTTCTATTCATCTGGAGGATCTCGATCCCCCTCTTCATTACGGCATATATTAATCAAACCCACATCAAAAGGGTGATGATTGACAGAGAAGCCAACACCAATATTATCTCCTCCCACATCTATAAATAGCTACACTTACCCATGAACATCATAGCTGAAAGCACAGCGATCCTTCATTCCTTCAATGATGCCATGGCTACTACCTTGGGCATAGTTATCCTTCATATATGTGTAGGGATTTGTACTGTTCCTAAAAAAATTTATGTTTTAGAATGAGAATTCCCATATAATGTTTTACTCAAGCGCCCTTGGATATATGCCATCATTTGTGTCCCTTTCACCTTACATTGATCTGTCAAATTTGAGTATGAAAGACAAGTTGTGGCTATCTAGGTTGACACTAGTCCTTTCACATCTTGAAATATGACATATCAACCTAATGATGTCTTTCTTCTACCTTCATCCACCTCGCAACCATCTACTAACAATATAACCCCACCAACCAAAACCCATAACACTTCCACACCAAATGTTGATGAAACTTCCACTAGCTCGTTTATCCCTTCCTCCTAGATTCTGGTAGAGGACCCCATGACAACCACATTCTAACATATTTCCTTTGGAAAATATATACTCTTAGCTTTGGATGCCTTCTTTACTCCCCAAGAATATGGAAATCTCAGACATGACCCTTCTTACGGCCCTAACATTGAAACCATCATCCCCTTTGGGCTCTCTAACCATCAAATAAATTTCATTTATGGGAGACTTAATCAGCCACTTTTAACCCCTACGACTACATCTATCAAACCATTTACCTCTAAATTTTCTTAACTTAGCAAACCAAAGTTCGCTAAGATGTATCTTCATAGATGTGCTTGAAAAGGATTTGCCCTTGATCGTTATGATCAAGGGCCTCATGAGTTACCCCATATCAAAACTTTGCAACCTCATCAGTCATTTGGCCTTGGGTATAAACCACCTGAGGAACCCACCAATTCATCTAAAACCATTACCACCATGGAGGAAGATATCCCATCCTCACCAACCCAACCACTTTCCCCACCTGAAGATCCTGACATCATCCCCCTTACTTCTTTTTTCTAGTCAATACCATTAGTTTGGGCCCTCTCATCTACCAAAAAGGTGGCCAAACCAAAATCCTTCCACTCATACACCCTAAAATGGTAGAGAAAAATTCTCCTACCATCAACACCATCCAACATCAAGACGATAATTCCATTTTTACCTACCTCGGTGCAAGGGATTCTTCTATACACAAATACCTTTTTTTTGAAGCCTCGACCATGTCGAATGAATCCTCTACAAATATCAATTTAAGCACTCTGGATAACCCTCGCATTATCAAATTGGGTCAATCATTGAATGCTAAGGAACTTCAAAATTTCTCCTCTTTTCTCCACGATTACAGCATAGCATTCACTTGGTTTTACAGTGATATGTCCAGGATTGACCCCACCATTGTTACCCATAACATAGTCACTCATTGTGATGCCAAGTTTTTTAAATAAAAACTTTGATGCATGCATCCTCATATAGCCCTTTTCATCAAAGAAGAGCTTCAGTGTCTCCTATCTGTATACTTTATTCAACCCATTGACTACCCCCAATGAGTCTTGAATATCATACCGATCACCAAAGCCACAGGTGGTCAGGCATTTGTGTATACTTTCATGATCTTAACCTCACCTGCCCCAAGGATGACTTTCCTCTACCTAGCATTGACCAGCTTGTTGATCTTACAGTTAGCCACGAGATGTTATCTCTCATGGACAATTTTTTGGGTTATAATCAGATCTTGATTGCTCTTGAAGATCAATACAAAACTATCTTTACCACCCCTTGGAGAACTTTTTACTATAGAGTCATGCCTTTCAGGTTAAAGAACGTTGGGGCAACCTACTAATGTGCCATGACTTATATCTTCCATGATATCATCCATAAGATTGTAGAAGACTATGTAGATGACCTTCTTGAGAGATCCAAACTTTGAAAAGATCACTTGATTGTTCTTACAATCATATTTGAATGCCTCATCTATTATCATGTTCACCTTAATCTCAAGAAATGCATTTTTGAGGTCTTTTTAGGAAAGCTTATTGGCTTTATCATCTCTCTTCATGGAATCAAAGTAGACCATACTAAAGTCAGACCAATTTTAGACATGCTTCCTCCAACCAACCTTAAGCAGCTCCATAGCTTACAAGGAAAACTTCAATCCATTCGCTATTTCATTTTCCAACTTTCAGATCGGTGCCAACCTTTCCATCACCTTCTAAAGAAAGATGTCTCTTTCAAATGGAATAGCGATTGCCAAAAGGTCTTTGATTCATTCAAATAGTACTTTTTGTCACCACCTATCCTCACCCCTCTTAAGGATAATCACCTCTTTTACCTATATATCTCTACCACCGACCATTCCCTAGGGGCAATGTTGGCTCATTGAGATGAACAACATAAAGAGCAAGTCATATACTACATTAGTTGCATGCTTGTAGAATATGAGACTCAATATACACATATCGAGAAACTCTGCTTAGCATTGACCTTCATGACCACCAAACTCTGTCACTACTTTCTTAACCATAAAACATATGTCATCACTAATATCGACCCACTCAAGTACATGCACTCTAAACCATACCAAAAGTAGCATATGGTTAAGTGGCTCATGCTCCTAGCTAAATTTGACCTTAAATTCCTCCAGCAAAATTTTATTAAGGGGTAGGTCATTGTCGATTAAATGACCAAAGCTCCTTTACCAAACAACCAACCACCTCCTCTTGCATTTTCGGACGAGTCTATCATGACTCTTTTTCAAGAAGATGACATAACCTACCAAATGATCATGTTCTTCGATGGCTCGAAGTGCCAATAAGGAGGGGGTGCTAGATTTATTCTCATTCCCCTCGATGGAAAACTCCCTCTCTCTCATTCAAAATTGACTTTGAATGCATCAATAATATGGCTGAGTATGAAGCCCTAGTGATAGGTCTTTAAACTACTTTAGCCTTAAAAATTACGACAATCCATGTCTTTGATGATTCCCAACTCATGATCAGCCAGGTCAATGTTCCTATCAATGTAAGAATGATGTATTGTAAAAATATAAAATTTTAGTTGACAAAATCTTAGCATCATTCGAATATTATCTAGTCCAATATGTTCCTCAATCTAACAACATATTTATATATACGATGGCTTGCTTTGCTTCCCAGATCCCTTCTCAGTATTTCAATTCTAAAATCCTTGTCACCATTCATCATCTTACCACTCCCTCCTATAACCAATTTAATCTCCCTACCATTTGTATTGTGGAGGAATCCCAACACGACATTTGGTATGACCAAACTCTTAACTACCTCAATCTAGTCATCATTCCTCCCAACCTCTCTAGGAACGTCCGAAGAGCCTTTGTTCAAAGTACCTCTGGTTACACCATACTAGGGAGAATCCTTTACAAACATGGTTTCGATGATCTCCTTCATTGCCTACACAGCCATGAAGCTTCCCATGCCATCAAGGAAACACATGATGGGATCTATGGGGGACACTTTAACGACATAGTGGTCATTAAACGTATTCTTTGCCTTTGTTACTTTTGACCCACCCTCAACCAAGACTATTGTGATTATGTAAAAATGTGTGTTAAATGTCAATAACATGCTAATTTGCATCACACACTAGTCAATAACCTCTAGGTATCTAAGGAATTTTGACCTTTCTCTCAATGGAAGCTCGATCTCATTAGAGAAATTAACCCCCATTATTCGCAATGGCATAGCTCCATCATCACAACTTCTGAATATTTCACCAAATAGGTGGAATCTATTCCTCTTATCTCGAAGAAATAGAAAAAATATCAATTTTATCAACCATCATATCATCTATCGCCTCAATGTTTTTCATAATATCATCACCAATAATGGCAAATCCTTCAAAAATAATCAAGTCTAAGGCTTATGTGACACATTTGACATCAAATTAATTTTTTTTCACTTTACTGTTTATAAGCAAATGGACAGGCAGAAGCCTCCAACAAAACCCTCAATAAAATACTAACCAAAGTTGTCAATGCTTCAGATCAAGATTGTCAGTTGCACATCCCATTTGCTTTATGGGCCTATCACACTAGCATTCAAACTTATACGGATGCTACCCCTTTCTCTCTACTATTTAGATCAGAGGTAGTCTTTCCTCCTGAATTCTAAATCCCCTCTCTTCGCATATCTTTGTAAGAGCTTATTTCTAGGGAAGATTTTCATCAACATCATTTAGCTTAACTTGAGCTACTTGATGAACATCGTTTAACAACCCTCACCCACCTCCATATCTATCAAGAGTGTATCAAATGCACTTATAACAAGCACCTCAAACAATAGAAATTCAATATCAAAGACCTCATCCTAAAGGAAATCCAACACATGACCAACATGGAGAAGAGTAAATGAGCTTTCAATTGGCTTGGACCCTACATCATTACCCATAAGTATAGATCAGGAGCTTATCATTTTTTCTCTCTCAAAAGCAAACCAAAACTTGAGTCCCTTAATGCTTTGCATCTGTGTCCATTTTTATCTTAAATAAAAATCAAGCTCACTCATTTTGTTTAATTTAATCTCATCCCTTGATTATGATATTTTAACTTTCACCCATCTTTCTCTTCTCCTTTTGAGGACAATTGATTACAACATAGAACCATGTGATTAAACATCACAGTCATAGCCTAATATTAAATGTGGGTACCATGGCTCTACCCATAGCATAGTTCTCATGGATACTTTTTGTCTCCAACAAGATGGAATCTCATGGTCATTATCTCTCAAAAACTACACCTTTTCATATCATTAACCTTCTTGTGTTAAAATTTTGCCCTCATAAAGGTAAACCTCCGAACCTGATTAGACTTGTCCATGTCTAAAAATATTACATCCAAAAATAATTTTGATACCAAAATACTACTTGGATCAATATATTAAGCATTGCAGATTGTTCCCTTGAAAGACAGCTACCCAAAAACAAAATAAAAATTGTTAAATATAAGGTAGATTGCTCCCTTGAAGAACAGCTATCAAGAGCATTAAACAAAGCCAATAAGCTTAGACCACTCCCTTGAAGGATAGCTAAGTTAATTTTGTTAAAATTAGATCAATTTCTTAAAATATTCTCGCATCGTTCAGCTTCCCACATACAACAATAAAGCAAAAGACCCACTATCACAACAAAATATAAAGTGGCAATCAACTCTCACATAGCATAATAAATTAGAAGCTACAATTGGCTTTCACATGTAGACTTCCCACTTTAATCAGTCTACATCTAGCATACGACATGGACTTATTTATTACCATTCTTAAGTCAGCTATAGAATGGACAAACTAATTTACATGAGGTTATCATACATATCACCCATCACCCTTCACACCATCTGTCACCCATCTTCCCTTTAGACTATCTACAAATCAAAGGATTTAGAGCTTATTTGACACCCTGTGATCAAGAAAAAAAATTATCAACTAATGACCACTCATCTGTAGCATTTAAAGGGATTATATTCATTAAGTCAATCCCACTTCATGTTTGTTTCAATCTTTGTCAAAAACAAATCATCGTGCTCTATTCTTATCTTAATGTGTTTCGTTGATGTTTTCATCACAACTTTTACCTTCCAGTGTTGTAACAATAATAATCATTCTTTTTACATTAAGTGAGATTACAACAACCATAACCATACCAATCATAATCATAACCATAACATTGATAGGTATCCACACAACCTTAAGCATTATAGCATTCGACCAGTGACATCCAACACATTTTGTACATGTTTATAGCAAATTGTGCAATATTTTATTTAGGGTGTGAGGAGTCACATGGCACATACAAAGTTATCAAACTATCCACACTTCACCTGAGGCCCCTACATACTTTATTTTCCTACCTAAGCACTAGGTTGATTGTTTGGTGACTCTGGATTTGTGTTCAGCCATCTTTCTACTTGATTGCTTCCTAAACTAACATTCCCTATCTCAGTAGTTGTTAAATGGCGTACTATGTTCTCCTCTTCTGCATTTCTCTCCATAAGACAAGAATCATATTCCACTTTTGATCTTTCACCTTTCTTGCTTGTCACAGCCATTACATCCCTATGCTTTCATTATTTTGCTTGTATAGGTACCATCAGTTATTGCCTCAGTACACATCCCCTTGAATAGTGAGTGTTCCCTCCATAGACAGGTCGATGGTCATGTTCTTCAACCCTGCATTTTGCTTAGTCAAATTCTCACGCTATTCATTGCTACAAAGGTAAGATTTTAGGCTCAAGCTCAAGTCATGGGTGTCTTTCCTCTTGTTGTTGATCTAATAATAGTTCCAGTATTGCCATTACATATTACAGTATCTGGTAGATCCACACATTCACCATATTGATAATTTCAAATCATGGGGGTTGCTCATTATCTCCACCATTATTTCTATTAATCGCCATCTTCAACCTTGTGTGTTCTCTACACACTCTATAACCTACAAAACCAAACAACTCAATGATAAACACTCATCCTTATCATAATTCTTTAAATATAATACCTGACCATTCTTCCTCGTTGACATGATTCTTCATTCCATCAATGGGGAAGGTCATATGATGTCATTGATTCTCTTGAACAGTCTTCCTACTTGAAATGGTCATGTCTACTTACCTTTTCGTATGGACACGTACCCATCGATCCACCTAGTCATTTCGATAAAGTTATCATGAACCATCATGATTTCCCTTTGTCACCCTTGTCATCCAATCCATATTCAACGTCTTTGATTGTTTTACATCTTTTGATCTTTATGGGTCTGGTTGTCATTTCTGTCATTGTCACCTTAAGCCTGGTTGACATAAATTGGCTTCCAACCATGGGCCACTATAATGATCATGCCTTCAAAACTACCACTATTATTGGTAACGGCAACTTCTAAATCCTTGTTGTATAAAATCTTTCATCAAAGGTGAGCCATCATGAATTCACAACAATACATTCACTTTCTTGTCCCCTCTACCCTCCTATTACTACCAGCGCATTGCCATAGGCTCTAAACATCAAACCGCAACCATTGGTAGTGCCTGCTCGAACATGGCAGTATTTTTTTTGTGACAACTGAAAGTTCATCCATAACAAGGGAATGATCACCTTCTCCAACTATATAACCATTCTCTTAGGCCACGCAACTTCTTGTTGGTTATGTCCAACCTAGCAAAACCAATAAGTCATTGGTTTTGAGGTACTGGGACAGAGGATGCAGACATAGATGCCTTTTGTCTAGCTTAGAGGATGCAAACATAGATGCCTTTTGTCTAGCTTACCCATGCAGTTCTTGGGTCATACACGGTCCATCCTCTATCACTCACCACACTGCTAATTTTATATCTTGTAGAATCTACTTAGTCATCAAAGAAATTATTTTTAGGTAGTCAATTTGCTACAGCCCTTAAAACTTGGCTCATAGCGGTGATGAACCTTGGCCAAAGCGATTATGCAGATCTTGATAAAAACCCATTTCTTAAAACTCAGCTCGTAGTGATAGACGTTATCTTCAGGGTTTTATCCTTGCACAATTTTAGAAGGTGCAACCTCCTCACAAAGGCACCTCTTCTTTAGATTAGCTCTATTGAAGGTCAATTATCATGCTTAGCATTGTGTTCCCTTCTTATTTATCTGACCTTACCCATCCATGTCTCTCATCCTACTAAATGTGAAATCATTATGATAACTATTCACCAATATACATCATGCACTTTCACCGTCACCTTCACCAAAAGCTCTATTTTATAAAACCTTCTCCATCGGTCCAAACCAACTCATGTGGTCCATCAAATTATGACAGCTAATTTGAGCACCATTTTCTGACCCTAGTTGAATTACATTGGCCTAATGTCCATCAACTATGTAAACATTGCTTGACTTCTAAGGGCAGTTCGGCCACTAACAACTAATTATCCTCATATTTTCCTTCAAATTAACTTTCATTGCTAACAACTCCATCTTGCTTAGGGCATCTTATGTCAGGAAAGCTTTAAAATTTTTCTAGCATCTTTGTATTTTAACATCATCTAATAATTCCTCTTCATTTTTATTCATTATTGGGAAAACTACATTGACTTGAGGTCTTTTTAGACTATGTAGGCAGCGCTCATTTACTGAAGACAACTAAACCACATCCTTTACTTTATTTACCCTTCTCACCTAATATCTTTTCCTCCACCCCTCTACTGATCTCCTCAAAACCTCCCTCCCTTCAGCTTGTCAAAATCTTTTAACCATTTTTTTCGCTTGCAATCTTTTTTAACACAAAGATTGACAACCTTCCTCATTGGCCCCTCTTATCTCCCATAAAGCCACCACCTACTCGGCTTCATTTTCCCCCTGACACCTTTCCTTGTGCATGCTTCACTACCCACTTTCCCACCAATTTTTTGCATTTTTTGCCTCTCTCCACTTTTTACCGCCCTTACCCCTTATCTCCTTTGTCTTCTTTTACCATCCACATCATTTCCCCTTGTCCTTAGCAATTTGTCACACCCTGTTCGTCACTCTCGTTTCCTCAACAATTCCACATCATACTATGCATCTTGCCTATTTTTTGTTCCATCTATTTTTGTACTTTTTCTTTACATGTACCACCATTCTCTATCATTTTGCCCCTCTTTCCATTGTACCCATTTTCTATTCTTCACGTTTTCTTTTTTTTTCATCTTTTGTCTTCTTTTTTGCCTCCACCACTTGTTTCTACCTAGGTATTTATCCTTTAAGAATCCTTCCATAATTGCCTCTTTTCTTCTTCTCAGTTCTTGTCTTTTGTCTTTTGCATTCCCCTTTTCCTCTTTCTATCCTGGTACTCACTTGTCTTTTGCATGTGTGAGTATCTGTGCTTTGTATCCCTGTTTTAATTCTTTGTTTTTTTCTTATCATCCATGATCTTCATCCTTTATCTTCATCTCATTCCCTTTCATTGTTTTCCACCATCCGCTCCCTTTTCTCCATTTCCTTTCATTTTTCTCATCTTGAGGACATTCCTTGTTCTTCTCGACCTTTTTTTCCCTCCTATATGTCCATGACTAGCTCCTTCCATCCTTCTCCACCTTCATCTTTATATGCGACATCATTGTTTTTTTCACCTATATCTTTCATCCATCTCCTGGTCTGCCTTCACTTCATCCCTTGTTGGATTGCTTTTATTTTTTCCCATTCAACCTCCACCTCTTCAAAGTGTGGTCACCAGTTGTACCACCTCTACGTACATTCCTTGTCTATTTTCTCGTGTCCTCCATGCCCTTGATTTAATGCATGAAATCCAAAACCTACTCCCTCATTTAATTATTATTATTATTCACCTCGCTCCATATTCCAAAACCCCTCAAAGTCTTTCTCTGGATTCTCTCAAAACTCAATGCTTACTTATTTTGGGGCCCCACTGGCTCCAGGGTCAAGGGTTCAAATATTTGCCACTTCTCATTTACCCACTCTACTACTTTGCTTCCCTAAATCATTGAATAATACCCTTCCATAGCCTGTTAATGATATCGTGGAGTGTACATAATATTGGTTTATTTGGATGGTGATGAAAGAACTCGTCTAGTCATCATGGTAATTTAAGTAGTGTCAGATTTTATAAAGCTTGGTAAAGCATATATCTCCCTTTTTTTAACAAATAGTGGCAATAATTTCATGTTTGAACATGATTATCCATGGTTATAGAGTCCTTTTGCATAGTTAAAGCAATCATCTAATTGCCTCCTAGATAATCTCATGCATCATTTCTACCAAACCAATCAGACAACTATTTGATATCTATCTTTCCCACCCTTTGGAACTTCACTTTCTCCAACATCCTTCAACCGGACCTAACTACATGATACATCAAATTAGGGAAACCAAGTTAACTAACACTCCCCACCTCATAATAACTAAATGTGGCCTAAAGTTCATTTTGGATATTATGTCAATGGAACTATGTAGGTAGCATCCACTTACCTAGTACATATGGAGTCTGCTCAGCCACCCCATTCCAACCAACCAACCCACTTGCCCACGTTCACCTTGACATTGGTCATTTTTTATCCAACCTCTTCGCATATTTTACGATGACTTTACCTTGGTCCTTTTGACTACATTGACTACATTTTCCATGTATTTTTTACACCACACTTCATGTACAATCAGGCCATTTGTGTTGTTCTATGAGAGCACTTCCTACCCTAGATACCTGTGAACACCATCGACCTTGTCTAGATGACTTGATAGGCTTAATCTGATCAATTATAACTAATGTTGTGGACCAGTTACCTTGTCATATGTCCATCTAAAACCTGACCTTATTTTTATCAATATTGGTATCTTTAGTCTTTATGCAATCTTGACTATCATGCTTAATCATATTTTGTGCATCCATTAGCATTTCACATGCCTAGCTACCTTGTGGCACCACCTATGACTCCCCACCAACTACTTATCAAACCTACACTTGATTTAGTCTTTTCTCATCGACTCTCAATTTGAGGGGGAACACCTCCTCCCATAGTCGGGGCACCCTGACCTTCGACCAAGCTATTCATTTTTGTTTTTTAGCTTGTTAATTCAAAATCACATAACAAAAAAAGGCAAAATGTAGATACTAGAAAACTACACACTTATAATTTTTTATGACTAAATGCCTCAAGACCCCATAAAGACCCCTTAAAAAAAATTAACCCTTAACCAACCCCTCTTAACCTAACTAAATCACTATTTTTATAGTCACATAGTACTATTTAAAATTACTATTCAAAAGTACCATCCACTATCACTATTCATTGTGGGACCCACTATCATTATTCATGATGACATGGCAAGTGACATGAAAGGTTATTTATGAGGTGATATGGCAAGTGGCATGGCTTAGAAGTGAGGTGGTTTGATGTGGAACATCATATTCCATTTGGAACCCTTTTTCAAAGTGCTTAATGACATCATTTAAGCATCACAAGGGTCCCCCTTTAAAATATGATGAATTTTTCTTTAAAGGGCCATCATTCAACATGTCTTTTTCCTTCACACATGAAAATGACTTTCAAAATGAGATAACTACCTCTTTAGTGCTTTGGAAAAGACAAAGGGCACCCATTTTTGACTTTTTAACCCAAATAGGAGACCCATGATCAAGGTGGGAATCTAACCAACCTCACATTTTGACTCATTTATGCACCACATAAAAAATGGCATCACATTTTGTGTGTCATCTCTTAAAGTGTTTGGATAAAGACAATAAAGGGTGTTGAAAAGTCTTTGCCCTCATTTAGATCCATGTGCATGATTCTCATTCAAAATTAGATTCATGTGCAAGGTGGGAGACACACCAACCCAAATGAAAGACCCATGATCAAGGTGAGAATCCCACCAACCTCATCTTTTGACTCATTTATGCACCACATAGAAAATGATGCCATACTTCTACTCTTCCCTCTTTTGGCATGATTCTTCACAACAAATGCTATAAATACTTCCCTCTCCTTCACCTAAAGTTAAGTGGGAAGTTAATATTTGGGTATTAACATCTTGTTGCAGGTCTTTGAAGGAGGTCATAATTTTGGAGGTCATCCACATTTTAGAGGAAAATAATTCAAAGCAATGAAGCTCTGCCAAAATTACATCAAGACATCTTCAACATCATCAACAACATTCTTCTTCAAGCTTGGAAAGTAACATTTGATTTTGTTTCTTCAATTTTATTTTATCATCCCCTTGCTTTTTAATCTCTTCATCCCCACGTATCCATTTTCTCCCTTTTTCATTTTATTATCTCAATCTATTTGCTCTCTTGCCATCTTTTATTCATTCACACATTTGTCACTTTTATCCTCATTATCCTCTTCCCCTTTTACCATCTTAACTACTTACCTTCTTACCTCATCAATCATTCACCCGCTTATCCCATCTGAATCTTTACCTTTTTATTACCATAACCATTTATCAACCAACCAAACCACCTTTCTTTCATCCCTTGTTAAATTTTCAAACCAAAACCATAGCCTTGTCTTGACTAATTTTTAGCATTAGTTTCTCTATTTAGTCATTATTTTAAAAATACTTAACTTTTTTGTCTTAATTTAGTTATTTATTTGTCTTTAATTTTAGTTATTTGTTGTTTTAAATGAAAGTATGTTTTCTTTTTATTCATAAATTTAAGTGTTAAAAGCAGGTAGATTAACAACCTCCTAAAAATCTTTCGCTTCTAGGATCTAGCTCACACTAGACAATCCACCCATATATTTATCTAACAAATAAGTTTTTTTTGTGTTTTTTTATTGGAGGTCATTTTTCCTTAGCTAAAGAGGATATCTCACAAAGTCTGGATTCAACACATGTGCATTCAACAAGTATTCTTCTACACACCCTTCTTAACTAGTTTTTTCTTTTCACACTTAAGAAAAAGCAAAAATTAGACAAAAACAACGAGTAGAGAGGAATATATACATGTTAGACTTTAAAAACACTATCTTTATTGGTTTCATCTATAGATAACTAGTCTTGGTAGAATCAATAAATGGGATAAAGTTATCTTTTTTAGAATAGACATATAGACAAACTTTTTGAAGACCTTTTTACTTGGATACTTTCTGAATTTAATATTATTTTTCCATTTAAATTTTTATTTTCTTTACACCCCTATACTTAGTCTCATGTGACTAGGAAGATGCATGGGCTCATCACCAAAGACTAGATGTAGGTGAGTAAGGGCATCTCTCCCTAATGCTAACCCCATGAAACTAGTAAGATGTGATGGCTTAACACTAAAGGTTAGCAAGGGCGAAAAATTTGAAATTTGATATTTTTATATTTGCATAATCTTTTAATTTTCATAAGAATGTCTACTTTTCTATTTACAAGGCCTTTACCCCCAAGTATTGGCTCCATACAACTAGTAAGATGCAAGGGCTTATCACTGAATACAAAGTTAGGCAAGTAAAGTTTACATTTTTTTTAGCATATTAATGTTTTGATTTAAAAGGTACTATAAGAGAAGACTCTGCCATGGAAAATATTATATATTAGGTTGTAGGCTAGCATTTTCTAAGTTGTACAAGAAGATATAGGGAATAGAGAGGTAATATGCTTGTAATAACTAAGGTAAGAACCAATGTACTATTGATTTTGGAAGTGTTTTCTATGGGACAATAAGATAGTGTAAAAATGGAATGATATGATCTGTTACTATAACCTAGGATTACAAAGACAATGTTAGAAGTCTCTTATTAGTGGATAAAACCAAAAAAATAAATGATAACTAGCATTTTAAGCCTAGGTACTAGGATGAGTAAGTAACAAACAAAATAAAGGCAATGAGAAGACAAAATCAGAGACTTTTACCTTTATTGACGATTCAAATTGTTTATTGGTATGAGAGTGGTTTGTGCTTGGTATGGTGAACAAATGGTCTTTGACGATGCCAATACTTTATGGGCAACACCTTCTATTGTCCCTTTGGAAGTTAGCTCTTGGATTCTATTAGAAATGAAGCTTTCTAAAAAAAATTGGCATTATTTGTTTGCACACAAAATCTTGGTTAAGAATGGTCATGGACTTGTATTTATAGGTTTTTAACTAACTCTAACCCAAGTGTCGTTAGGCTAAGGTTATTGTTGGGAGTCCAAGTACAATTAATGATGACTTTAATTATGCATTTATGGAGACATGTCTTGGCATTCCTAGTTTTTATGACATTTATGTTGATATTTACAATTCTTGAATTTGAGGATGATGACATCATCATAACCTAATATTTTATTAAAAAATATATTTTTATAAATTACATATTCACTAATTCAACATGGAATTTTCACTTAAGCGTTTAATTTGATTTGTTTAGTTAATTAATTTTGCTTAGTCTTTTGGTCATTTCAAGAATTGGGTTCAGTGTCCCACTTAATTGGTTGAAAACGTTAATTTACTTGGTTGTAAGCTATTGGGGATGAATTTATGAGAGGTTATCATTGTGTACAGGGTAATACCCTAAATATGGAAGATTGATTCTAGGCCCTTACATCCAATGTGTAGACAAATTTGAGATGTTTGGGTGATTTTTAAGCTTAATTATGCATACTTTTCTAGAGATTGGTTTGAAGTCTATTTAGACACGGATGTGGTCAAAAAGGAGTGTCTAAATTTTTTCCATGTTTGAGTAGGCATTGTAAGACACATGCACAATAACATCTTCTAAAAGAATGAAAAATTTGTTATGTTGAAAATTTTAATGCTTTAAAAAACTAACGTCTTGACAACTGTAGGTTGTTATGAGCCAATGATCATAGGCGAATGTCCTAGAGGGTGGTTGATGAGCCTTGGATGCCTCTCAAGGAAGTGAGAAACAAGTAGTGTCATTGAATGTTCCTTCGAAAAGAGTAAAATGACATGGTCTTATTGTCTAAATAAGGATTTGCCCTAATAAGGCAATTTTAATCCTTGGCACAAAGAGTTTGCTCTAGTAGGGTTGATTTTAGCATGATACAATCGAGTTTTTTCCCTAGTAGGGCAGTTACGATTAGTAATCATTCCAAATAATTTGCCTTGTTATGGTAAATTGGAAAAGGGAGCTCACGTAATGAATCTATAACACAAATTAATGATGAGCTGACACAGAGGATGGTATGAATTTGGGCTACATTCTAGTATGGTAATGCATGTCCTAACTAGTAATGATTAATATTCATTAGTGATTTAGATACTGTGTTTGGGTGGTGTTTGGTTAAGTCTATTGGGAAGAAGAAGAAATGCCACTGGCACCATCATTTGATAGATCATTTGGCCTAATGTTTGCTTTAGCATGTGATATTATGCATCATAGCTATAAACAAACCATAATAACATGTGTCATATGCATGGAAAAACTTAATTTAAATAAAAATATAATCAACTTAGGTGTGAGATATGTGTTAGCACTCCATGATTCACCCTAGATGAAAGGAGTGTTCAGGTCTTATTTCTAAACCTGGACTAACATGGGAATGGTCTAAGGTTGTGGGTTACCTATATCCAAACCAAACCTTTAAAAAAAATTATGAGGCTAGCTCCTCTGATGCATCATTTTGGACCTTTGCTTCTAAAACATAAAACTATTTTGGGTGAAAAGGGAGGATTTGCAAAAGTAAAACATATTCTAGCTCATAGTGATGCACCATGAAGATTGTCCATCCACTCATGCTTGAGCCTCTAAAACACTGGTGAGATAGAAACAAATAATGGGATCTATGACTCCAAATGCCTATCATGCATCAACATTTCATAAAGAGGTTCATCAAGTCAGAGAAACCTAAGGGAGATGATGGAGAGGCCTAGCTCAAGGCACTAATCTAGTCAACATGTTCATTGTTGGCTTTATTCAAATGACATCAAACACTAAACATAACCTGCATAACCAGACAATCTACCAGCTAGGTGAGATCAAGACTTGGCAAGGGAGAAGGCTCTACCACCTATACAAATTATAACTAAATGAACACACTAGTCTAATATCATGAAATTTAAAAACAACAGTCTTATTTATCTCAAGAGGTTACAAGGCTCAATCTTGGCAGAGTCTAGTCATGCCCAAGAGAGGGATCCCAAATAATAGCTTGAAGGCTATACTTATAATAGAAAGGAAGTAAGAGAGAGAGGATTTTGGCATTCAAAGAGTGAAGAAAAGCCTTCCAGATCAAGAAGTGAGGTGGTAGCCTTTGATTGTCTTTTACATGCATGTCTTGATCAACAAACAGATCTCTTATTGTCCCACTAATCCCCAAGCTCCTCTCATTGGCTGAGAATCTTCTACTAGAGACAAGGGTTTCTTACATGATGATCAAGTCCATTTGAGCAGAATCAAAGCCCCTAACTTCCTCTCCAAGTATCATCTCACCACCTCAAAACCGTAAGTCCACTCGCCATGATCATGAGGATCAAATCTTCAAATCCTGATACTAACAAACATGCCATGCCTTAGGTGGTGGATTCCCTGCTTTGTTGATGATGGGCACCTTTACATTAACTTCATATTTATTCTTTTTCTATATTTAGATCATAGGTCCCACCTATAGTCAGAAAACCAATCTAAGGACATTGCTTCTTGTATAGTCTTTATAGTAAAACAGACCCATGGATCATTTAGCACCTTCTATAGTATAATAGGTTCAAATAAACCTATTAATTATATCTTTGCAAGGACAAGAATTCATATATGCATGGATCCTTCTTTAACCTAGTGAACCAATCACAATAAAGAACCCTACCAGAGATCAATATAAGTTATAATTGAATTCCCTTATGTTCCCCATGCTTGACTGTATCAGCTAGACTTATCCATGGCTTTTGAATGAACTTTAATGGCATTGGGAAAACCCTGCAAGACCATGGTTTCCATAGTCAAAAATGGATTCTCGACCTCCGTTGAAAACCCTAGGCTAACCTTCGCTTTAATTGATTGTCAAAATTTGACCTGGCTCATTGACACATTGACCCAACTCGCTCCACTAATATGCATGTGCATGGAAACCTATGAACCATCGATCTTATGTTAGTAGAATGCGATTGTGCCACTTGTCATGCACCCATTCACCCTTGAGAGTTGCTAACCATTTTGACTCACATTCATTGTTAGATCTGAGGGTATGATGCAATGCAGACCATTGATCAAATGGGACCCATTATTTGAAATCCAATAGCTAGTCCATGGTCCTAAAATTGACGTCCTCACTCCTGTCATTTGACATTCACATGATCATCATTGATGGTCACGCAATCATCAAATTTAAGCTCAATAGGATTGTCTTGCTCCATCTTTAAATTTGATGTTCATGTGACCATCATTCATCATTTTGCAGAAAATGATTGATGTCCTGCAGACTATCAAATTTAAACATAGGTATAATTTTACTCGAGCCTTATTTTGACATTCATGAGAACATCTTATGCTTTTTAAACAACTTTGAAAGTTTGGATCCTAAAGCGTGAGAATCGTGGAGGCACCAAAATTTTAGGAGATGCTCATGAGGATAGAAGGAGCAAACCCATTTGATGTGATGGTCCCAAAAGCCTCCCAAGTGGAGGTATTAAGTGCTCAAGATGTTTCGTCCATGTCTTCTTTTACGTGACGTCCTAGAGATAGCTGAGCTCAAACGACTAAGTATGGGAAACCTAGAGTAATGCCTAAGAGCCCAACTTTGCACATGTATAACTCCATTTGCACTACAGTGGAGGACCTTAGACTTGATGCATATGATCTTGACATTAAAGGGGAGAAACCCATATGAACAATTTCTTGTGATTTGTTCACATGTGTGAGATATGGCCCCATACAAATTGTCTATTTGTACTTTTTACCACTGGAACCAAAATGCCTAGGTGAACACAATGAAGAATAGAATAAAAACAAGGAGCTTCCTAAGTCATTCCAATCACTCTTAACACCTTATAGGGGCTCTACAACTCTGGACATGTTCTAAATGTTGAAAAACACATGAGAACCTGCATGGTCTCTTTTACTCAGAAATATTGGACCCCTTTTCAAGCCTTAGATCTACTTCATTAAACCATGCAAGAGCTTCTTATGTGGGCCAAAATTGGCCAACATCTTTGGCAACTCACAGGGAAGCATGCTTGTTATGCTTGGATAACCCAGACCATGTGTCAATATTGTTCTAAACTCTTGAAACAAAACAAAGACTGAAAGGAGCAAAACAAAATAGAAGGGGAACCTAAACTACCAACATAAGGACCTCTAACCTATAGGAAAACAAAGAAAGGGGGAGCAGATTGTTGCTTATGCTAATCACTTATTGAAATACAATAAACCTAGAATAAATAACTCGAGGTAACAAGTTTTCCTCCACAGTCAAAAGGGAATTTATTTGATGTAGAATGCATCTTTGAAACATGATTATTGTTCCTTGATGGCATCTTCTTGCAGATGGGAGTAAATGGGTGCTCCTGTATTTTTAATGATGTAATTGGGCCTCCTATTTCCATCCTGAGGTGTAGGGATTGAAGATATGGATCCAAGGCCCAATCATCTTCTTCCCAAACTCTTTTTTGTTCAATCATGAGCTTCATCTCCCTTTGAGCTAAGTGTTGCAACTGATTCAGTTCCTTAGACTCCAAGTGGCCAACTATCATAGCATCCTTGATGAACTCTTTCTCTTTGGGCCTTGACTGATGGAGTGGTGAAGCATCTAGGTTTAGGTATAAGTCTTCTAAGTCTTGCCAAAATGACATCTCATCTCGGTCAATCTACAAATCACAAGACCCTTTTCTACTTCTGTCATCTATATGCAAAGACATTTGGTTGATTACCCACCTCTTTCTCTTGGACAAGGTCATCACAAGGCTTTTGATCAACTGAGGTTTACTCATCTTCTTCATCAATAGAGAGGGGTGATAAATCATCAATCCACTAAAGCAAAAGGTCTTCTTGAATTTGCAGCTCTAAATTTGCACTACTTTCCTTATATGAGACATTGGCCTACTTTTCAATCTCATCACTCCAATTTGCCACACTGACTTGCTCAATCTCACCTAAGAACTCCAACTACAAATTTTGTCACTGGTCTTCCAATGGATCCTTGACCCCAATACCAATAGCATTATTATGAATGATACCATCTAATTGATCTCCCAGGAAAAGATCAGCTTTTGTTTCATTTGCCTCAGCTACATCATTAAGACATTGTAGTTGCCCTTTATCACTCAGTTCCTGCTCATGCTTACCTTATAATCTATTAGAGTGCATGAGGGTCCCACTTTGGATTTCATCATCATAAACACTAGAAGTGTCTTCTCTAACATGCCCTTGAGGCTCAGTTGCAACCGCATCACTGTTAATCTCCTAAATGACTGACCTTTCCTCTATCAATTTAGATAATTTGTCTACCATGTTGGAATGGTCCAATTCTAATTTCAGTATACTTCATTGCTCTTGAAGAGAGGAGGGGGTAGGTGGGAAGTAGATAACATCAAGTTGTTTGATGCTGGAAAGGGTATTTTTCCAACTAGGGATCTTTAATGCTCTTTTGGGAATCTCTTGGGATTGAGAAGAGATGTGAAAAGGGGGAATAGGTGTTTGAGTAATAGCAAATGAAGGATCAATAACAAACCTTACACCTTCTCCTTCTTTATTATCCTCCTTGTCAAGGGTGGGCATGATGAAATTAGGATCCATGGCCCGTGAAGGCTTCCATGTGGGCATCACCTCAAGTTCTTTGGCAAGTATAGGATCTTGACCACAAGTGGATTATTTTGGATAAGGAGAGTGAAGGTAATCTACATCTTGAATGGCTGGGGGAAGAGGCTGAATGTGAAACTTAGAGATTGGCTCAAACATGATTTTCACCTCTACACCATATGAGATAAGTTTTTGAAAAGGTGCCCTTGAACCTTAGTCATGAAGTCATTTCCCAAAATCAAGGCAAAATGAGGCAACAAATTTGTTACCATAAGGTGTTATACAACTGAAATTTTGGGGTAGGCATGAAAAGTGAGTTGGAGGCTTCTAACAACACTACATACTTTCATGGGAGACCCATTCCATTGTAAAATAATGTCAAGTACAGATTCATACTTCAGATTCAAGGTATTTGCTATTGATTTAGGGATAATAGATAGACTTGCCTTGTCATTAAGCGAACAATTATGGACCAAGAAATCTCCTATGACCAAGGAGGCAAGAAAGGGAGATGGGGTAACCAATTCAGCTGACTACTGCTAGTTTGCAGGAGTATTTTGGTGAGGGATAAGAGTTTAGCATTCTCCCCTTTTTTGTCATCTAAAGCTCTCTTGCAACCCATCTCTTTATTTTCTTAGTCTCTCAATCTCTGAATGCAGGTAGCCATTGCTTGGTACACGCCGATTGGAAGGGGAAAGAGGTTGATAATAAGATTGGTCATGAGGATGAGGAGGTTGCCATGGAGGTGGAGGGCACTGAAAGTATGGTAGATGCTCTTGATAATATGGAGGATGTCGATTAAATGGGCCATAGGGTGTCATGGCTCCTTATGCAATATGTGAACTGAATTCAGAATCATGAAAAAACTTTCTTACCTTTGCAACCATAAAACCACTGGTACCTCTGAACTTGAGGTTGATTGCAAACCTCCCAAAGATGCTTGACTCTAACCAAGATGTTTATAAATGATGTTGTTGATGTTTTCAACTACCAAATGCCTTCAGAGTATGCTTTAAGTTGCTTGAAAGTGGTCTCACCAAGTGTGCCAGAACTGTTAGCACTCCAAGTTGCACCCTAGTTAAAAGGAGTGTTCAGGTCCTACTTCCAAACCTGGACTAACATGGGAATGGTCTAAGGTTGTGGGTTGCCTATATCTAGACCAAACATAAAATTAGTTGGGGTGAAAAGGGAGGAGTTGAAAAAGTAAAACCTATTCTAAGTCGTAGTGATGCACCATGAAGATTGTCCATCCACTCATACTTGAGCCTCTAAAATACTAGTGAGACAGAAACAAATAATGAGATCTATGACTCCAAATGCCTATCATACATCAACATTTCATGAAGAGGTTCATTAAGTGAGTGAAACCTAAGGGAGATGATGGAGAGGCCTAGTTCAAGGCACTAATCCAGTCAACATGTCCAGTGTTGGCTTCAGTCAAATGACATCAAACACTAAATATAACATGCATAACTAGATAATATACCAGCTAGGTGAGATCAGGACTTGGCAAGGGAGAAGGCTTTACCACTTATATAAATCAAAGCTAACATTATAACACTAGTCTAATATCATAAAATCTGAAAATAGTCATCTTATTTATCTCAAGAGGTTACAAGGCTCAATCTTGGCAGAGTCTAGTCATGCCCAAGAGAGGGATCCCAAATAATAGCTCAAAGGTTATACTTATAGTAGAAAGGAAGCAAGAGAGAAAGGATTTTGTCATTTAAAGAATAGAGGAAAGTCCTTCAGATCAAGGAGTGAGGTGGCAGCCTTTGATTGTCTTTTGCATGCATATCTTGATCAATAAATAGATCTCTTGTTGTCCCATTAATCCTTGAGCTCCTCTCATTGGTTGAGAGTGTTCTACTAAAGACAAGGGTTTGTTACGTGATGATCAAGTCCATTGGAGCAGAATCAAAGCCCCTAAACTTCCTCTCCAAGCATCATCTCACCACCTCGGGACCCTAATTCCACTCACTGTGATCATGAGGATCAAATCATCAAATATTGATACTAAAAAACATGTCATGCCTTAGGCGGTGGAGTACCTACTTTGTAGATGATGGACACCTTTGCATTAATTTCATATTCGTTCTTTTTCTATATTTGGATCATAGGTCCCACCTATAGTTAGAAAACCAATCTAAAGACATTGGTTTTCCTATAGTATTTATAGTAAAACAGACCCATGGATCATTTAGCACCTTCTATATTATAATAGGTTCAAATAAACCTATTATATCTCTGTGGGGACTAAGAATTCATATATGCATGGATCCTTCTTTAACCTGGAAAACTACTCACAAGAAAGAACCTTGTAAGCTCTAACTTATTGAACTAGAGATCAATGTAAGCTCTAATGGCATGCCCTTATGTTCCTCATGCTTGATTGTATCAGCTAGACTTCTCCATGGCATTCAAACGAGCTTTAATGGCATCAGGAAAACCTTGTAAGACCCTGCTTTCCATAGTCAAAAATGGATTCTCTACCTCCATCAAAAACCTTGGGCTCACCTTCGCTATAATTGGTTGTCAAAATATGGCTTGGCTCATTGACACATTGACCCAACTCGCTCTGTTGATCTGCATGTGCATGGATACCTGCAATCCATCGATCTACTAGTTGAATGTGTTTGTGCCACTTGTCATGCACCCATTCACCCTTGAGATTCACTGACCATTTTGACTCATGCTTGTCGTTAGATATGAGGGTATAATGCAATGCAAACCATTGATCAATTGGGACCCATTGTTTGAAAGCCAATAGCTAGTCCACGGTTCTAAAATTGACGTCCTCGCTCTCATCATTTGATGTTTTCATGACCATCATTGATGATCGTGTGACCGTTAAATTTAAGCTCAATAATATTATCTTGCTCTATCTTTAAATTTGACGTTCACGTGACCATCATTCATCATTCTACAAAACATGATTGACATCCCACTGACCGTCAAATTTAAACATACGTATATTTTTACCCAAGCCTTATTTTGACATTCATGTGAATGTCATGCTTTTTGACCAACTTTGAAAGCTTGGATCCTGAAGCGTGAGAATCCTGGAAGCACCAAAATTTTAGGAGATGCTCATGAGGCTAGAAAGAGAAAATCCATTTGATACGATGGTCCTAAAAGCCTCCAACTGGAGGTATTAAGTGCTCAAGATGGTTGTTCCGTGTCTGCTTTTGTGTGATGTCTTGATGACGATCGAGCTCAAATGACTATGGGAAACCTAGTAGAAATACCTGGGAGCCCAACTTTACACATGTATAACTCCATTTGCACTTCGATGAAGGACCTTGAACTTGATGCATATGATCTTGGCATAAAATGGGAGAAACCCATATGACCAATTTCCTATTATTCGTCCACATGTGTGAGATATGGCCCCCTGCAAATTGCTTACTTGCACTTTTTACCACTGGACCCAAAATGCCTAGGTGAACATAATGAAGAACCAAATGAATACCAAGAGATTCCTAAGTCATTCCAAGCACTCTTAACACCTTATAGGGGCTCTGCAACTCCGTACCATGTTCCAAATGTTGAAAAACACATGAGACCCTGCATGGTCTCTTTTACTTGGCAATCTTGGACCCATTTTCGAGCCTTAGATCTACTTCTTCATCAAACCATACAAGAGCTTCTTATGTGGGCCAAAATTGGCCAACAATATGATTGATCAAATCCCGAGTATGACGATAATGTGATTAACTCTATGTAGGAGTGAATATAAATGCTCACAACTTTAGTACAAGATATAACAAATCAAGACTCAAGTGTAAATATAACGTAATAAACCTATGGTAACTGATGGGAAGGGAGGCACAAAAATATAATCTAAATTCAAAAAATAAACAACTCAATCCCAAGTAGTAAGCAAGACTCAAGTGTAAATTAATTGTCCTTAGACTCACAACACTCAAAAGGAACAAACATAAAGAAATAAACAAATGAATGTAAGGCACATGCAAATAAATAAACCACTCTAAAGCATATAAAACAAACAACTAATCTAATGCAAATGAAAGATACAAACAAAATACATAAAATTAATGAACTAACTACTTACTGACATTATGCATTCATGTGTAAGAGAAGTGTTATGCTTGGGAAAAGGTTTCCCCTAGGCTATAGGGAACAACACATGATCAGGAAGGGGGAATATAAGAATATGGAAGGGGTGGTTGAGTTGACTCTAAATGCCCTAAGTGAATGGATGTTGCCTACATAGTCCCATGGACACAAGTTCCAACATGGACTTTAGGTTGAATGTAGTTCTCCCAGGAGTTGGGAAGAGAAGAAAATTATTGATAAGTTAAATAATTTGATCAAAGAGGAAAATAGGAAGGGGTTTGCAAAATGATGATAGCATGAAATAAAAGGGGTGGTGCTCATGATTGTGAGAACATCAGGCATAAGAACTTGTGAAACTATGAGTGTGGTTTAGGCTAAAACCACACTAAAAGACAAAAGGTGAGTGTTCACAAATTAAATAGGTTAGTAATTCATAGTGTTCACTATGTCTAAGGCTCAAAACAAGAATAAGCTTACAAAATAGTGAGAGCATAACATAATATGACTCGCAAAATATTGAGAGTGTTTAGAGAAAAACCTATAAGAAGGAATGATCAATGAAACTAACAAATGAACTCAATCACCGAGACTGGTCAAGTTGACCCCAGATGTCCCATGCATCTAGGCATTGCCTACATAATATGTGTGAACTTTACACAGATGTAGTTCTCCAAGAATTGGGAGGGTACATGATTAAAAAATGGAACAAGCAAATGGAAATGGTCATGACATGACCCATGTGAAATATTCAGTTATACCTGTTGACTAGGAGATGCACGTCCTAAGTAGCTTAGATACAAGCTGAATGGCATAACTTTTGCAGTGTGTTTAGGAGTTTTTTGGTATATTTCTATGTATTTTAGGTTTTTTAAGTATCTCAACTCAATGGAGGATTACAAGATATCGAATGGTTTAATTCTCAAAATGGTGATAACACTAGCTTAGGTTGCTCATAAAAAGATGAGAGTGTGGCTTAAATTACTCACAAAATGGTGATAGCATTGGCTTAAAATGCTTGCAAAATGGTGAGAGTGTTGGAATAAGGGTAGTCAGATTGACCTCAAAAAACACTAAGCGCCACCCACGTAGTCCAAATGGACCTCAATCCATTGTAGTTCACCCTACAACGAGGAATCTGACTAAGTATCAACAAGCTTTTAAATAGGCAAATGGCACAAGTATAATGGTATGGAAAGGTATAATGGTATAGAACTGGAAAAAGTGAAGGATGCAATCTCCAAGCCCACTATTGTAATGCTTGAAGAGACAACTGATTTATAGAATGCACTAGATAGTCCCCAAGTCTGGATTGTCTATTGAAATTGCATCTGAACCCAATCACTGACACTATCTGAAGTACCAATGGATCAGAACCAAGGTCAAAAGAGGGACATGAGATTAAAACCTAAGGAAAAGAAGCAAGGTATGGCATGAAAGGCACATGGTATGGTATAATATTGAAGGGGTAATCACGACATAAAGTAAATGATCCTCATAAACAATACCCCAGGTCACTCAAGTGAAAAAGTGCTAGAGGTGGATTATGTTCATTGGTTCATCAAGGTCATCTCTTTCTGGTGTAGCCAACATGTATGCCCTAGAACCATAGTTAGGGGTAATGATATAAGGCCCTAACTAGTTAGGATTAAACTTGCCATTTTTCTAATGTTTAGCATTGACATTTTTATAGTTTTATTTAAATATAATATCACCAAGCTCAAATTCTTTGTGTTAGACATGCCTGTTGTATTGACCATGTAACTGGTTTTGGTATGCTTGAAGGCTATTCAAGGCTATCATGCATTTTTTGTCCATTAATTCCAGCTCCTACAAGCAAACTACTCTATAATCCTCATCATCAATAATATACTTCAATGAAATGTGAAGAAAAGGCAACTCAACCTCAACAATAAGAATGGCCTTAGTACCATAAACTAAGGAATAGGGTGTGGCTCCTGTTGGAGTGAAAAAATGGTTCAGTAAGCCCAAAGGGCATGAAAAATTTTCAAGTGCCAATCACAGCCAACATCATTGATGATCTTCTTTAAGACCTTGACTATGTTTTTGTTAGATGCCTTTACTTGGTCGTTGCCATGCAAGTAATATGGAGTGAAAAAATGTTGGGTAATATTATATTTAGCATAAAGTGATTCGACATCCTTGTTTTTTAATGAACCACCACCATCAGATATAATATCAGAGGGGATACCATAGCAATAAATGAGGTGATTAAAAATGAATTTAGATATTTGTTTGTCAATCACGTAAGTTAGGGGAATGGCTTCCACCCACTTAGTGAAGTATTCTATGATGGTAAAGATATGTTTATGGCCATTTGAGGAGGTAGGGTTAATCCTTCCTATGAGGTTGAGTCCCCACATTGAAAATGGCCATGGTGTGGTCAGTGGTTTGAGTGTTTGAGATGGAGCATGTATCAGATTAGCATGCCTCTGACATTGTACACACCTCTTAAAATATGTAGTGGTGTCAGCGTCCATGGTTGACCAATAATAAATAGTACACAATAAATTTATGGTAAGGATGGCCCCACTAGTGTGGGCCCTACAAACCCCTTAATGAACTTCCCTCAACACTAATCCATATTCTATCGAGGTTAGACAATGAAGCAGAGTTCCATCAAAGCTTCTACGATAGAGTGTAGGTCCAAGTAATGTATAACGAGAGGCTTGGTGGATAAAGGCTTTTTTATTTTTTCAAGATAGGTTAGGTGGAATGATTTGGTCATGAAGGTAATCGTATAGTTCAGCACACCAAGTAGAATTGGAACCAACAATATCACAAATCATCTCGATGGTCAAAGGTTCATGGGTTGGTGTGAGAAACTTTTCAATAAGGAATAGATAATATTTGGCCTTATCGGTAATTTGGATCATAGAGCCAATCATAGCCATGGCATTTATTCTATTGTTGGCCTGAGGTATCTGCTCAAATTGAAGATGATCAATTTGTTGTTTGAGGATGTCCACAATGTCTTTATACTACATGAGATTCTCATCCTTGGTCTCGAATTAGTTTGTAACCTGATTGATGATAAGTTGAGAATCTCTATAAACCCAAAGATGTTGAATATTCTACTATATCTCTAGACAAAGTCCTACAATGAGTGATTCATATTTAACTATGTTATTGGTATAAGGAAAGTTGATACGAAAGGACTTGGGAATGATATCCTCTTGAGGTGTGATGAACAAAATTCCTACTCCCAATCCATGAGATGTGAAGAAACCATCAAAATAAAGTTTTCATTGATGCTCTTTAAGAGGTGTTTCTGCTACAGTCATGATGGACTCATCTGAAAACCCAAAGGTGAGTGGTTGAGTGTCGAAAAGAGGAACTTTGACAAGTTGGTCTACAAGTACATTTCCCTTGATGGCCTTATGAATAACATACTAAATCTATTTTTGATAGTAGATACTTTAGTGGATCTACTTTCACTATGATGATGGTCTTATTATTAAGCATGTAGTGACACAACTTATGGGTTGTGAAGGCCATGGCTAAACAAGTTTTATTTATCTACATATAATTGTGCTCATATGTGACCAATGTGCGGCTCAAGTAGTATGCAACATGTTATTTTTCATGTTCATCATGCTGGGCCAAAAGTGCCCTTAGGAATTTTCAGTTGTAGAGAGGTAGAGTAGTAATGGCTTATCTGGCATAGGTGGTAATAGAACAGGTGGGTTGGCCTAGTATTATTTCAAATGTTCCAAGGTTTCATATCAATTAGGATTCCATGAAAAGGTGGTGCCCTTCTTTAGCAAGCAAATAAATGGATGGCATTTGTCAGCCAGTTGTGAAATCAAGTGTCTAATGGATTGTATCTTACTCTATAAACTATGAAGCTACTTCAAAATAGATGGCAGTGGCATATCGATAATGACCTTAACATTAGATAGATTTTCTCAAATGCCCCTGTGAGAGACAATGAAGCCTAGAAATTTTATTTAAGTGATGCTAAATATGCACTTTTTAGGTTTAAGCCTTACTTTATACTCACAAAAGCATTCAAATGTTTTGCATAACACCTCCAAATAGCTTACTTTGGTTTTATATTTACCCAAAATGTAATTAGCATAATCCTCAACAATATCATGCATCATGTCATAAAAAATGATAGTCATTGCACGTTGGTATGTGGCACTAACATTATTTGAGGATGAAAGGCATTACTTGATAATAAAATGTTCCCTAAGGAGTAGTGAATGTTGTCTTATGTTGGTCTTCTAACGTGATCTTGATCTAATTGTACCTTAAAAACCATCCATGAGAGAAAGCATCTCATACCCAATCGTAGAGTCTAAAATCATGTCAATATTTGATAAAGTCATCCTTTAGATAGGCCTTACTGATGTCATAGAAATCAGTACATAATTTGATACTTTATGGCTTCTTGTTAAGTGGCATAATATTGGAGATCCAATCTAAATAGTCAGTGGGATGAATGCATCCCACCTACAAGAGTTTTTCTAGTTCTTTTTTGACTAATACAATAATATGAGGATGCATTTTCCTCAACTTCTACTTAATTAGCTTGGCATCAGGATGTACTAAAAGATGATGTACAACTAAGGAATGGTCCAAACCTATCATATTAGAATAGGCCCATGCAAAAATATCAATGAACTCCCTAAGGAGAGCAATAAGCACTTCATGTTCCTCCTTAGTGATATAAGCACCTAATTTTATCCAATTCTTTGGAATAGATAGTTGGCTTATTTCTAACTAATATGGGTGCTTGGAGAGGTTAATTGCTAGAATAAGGTTGCAGACATGGAATAGTTACTTTAGATTGTTGAGTTATGATTGCACATGAATTGAGTAATGGACCACTGTATCTAGAAAAAGGGTTGGGGATGGTAATCTTTGTGTACTGTTGAGCTTGGATGCCCACTCAAAATGTAGGAGGATTACCGACATAAGGAGGTAGTTGGGCATTGTTTAGCACTGGTCGTTGGAAACTAGTTGTTGGTCTTGGGTTAATGGTAATGGTGGATATATGATCGCCCACAATATGTCCTATAACCTTATTTTAGTCATGTGTGACAACATGATAATCCCCTTGGTTATCATTGTAACCCTGGTTCCTACCATTTTATGGTTGTGATTATCATCATTGTTATTGCTATAGTTGTTGTTGTTGTTATTGTTGTTTTGGTGGTGATCTATGTTGTTGTTGATGTTGTTGTTGATTCTGATGATTGGCATTATGCTATGGATAAGGGTTTTGATAAATGCCCAGGGTTTGATTAAAATTAAGGGCCCTGTTATCCAAATCAAATTCTACATTTTACAGCATATTTTCAATTAGGTGCCTTAATTGCACACACCAACGTATGGAATGTCTTTTGATTCAGTGGTAGTCACAAAACTCATACTCTTTATATCAATCAAAGAAAGGAACACCCTCAAGGAATGGTTTTGTAATGGGTCAACTAATTAGATTGGCGACAACTAGTTTTCAAAATACTAATTCAATGGGATTTCCTAGGTCACTGAAAATTATCTTTACAGGTGGTCCTCTTCTTGGTTGAGGCATGTACAAAGGAGGTGGGAGTGCCTGTATATGTCAAATTGGTTGCATATGTGGAGTTGATTGATCAGATGGTGTTTGTACCATTTGGACATGGCATGATTGAGTAGCTCTATTACCCACAATGTTCTTGTTGTGCCTATAAACCTTGGGCTTTTCAAAATTATTAGGTTGGGTTGGTAGAGGAACTTGTATTTGAATTGGGATCTGATTCTAGTTTTGGACTTGGTACTAATTCTGGCTCTAGTTTGGGCCTTGGTACTGGTTCTAGATAGGAGTGTACAACTTGATTACCCATTTGTGGATAAGGGCTTTATCAATTTATAGGCCTTTGTTGATAATCTCCTCAAAAGTGTGGGCACACTGAAGATCCAAGTGATAGGATATATCTCTTTGTAAATTATGGGTAAATATTGTGCCATCTATTTGTCTAGTAGATTATGTGTGAAATGGCTATCAAGTGCCCTCCATCATTATAAATAACTTTAAAAGATCTTACCAGGTCTCTATTGATCTGGGCCTAATTCCACCATAGTAATCTCGTGTTCGAGATTATAAGATAAGTTTTGCATAATTTTTTCTGAGATGTCATCAAAGTTAAGTACATAATTCTTTAGAAGTTGGAGTAGCCAATCTAAGGCCTCTCCAACTAGACTGCATGGAAAGAGGAGAAGCAAATATATATTGTTAAATGCCACCAACTGACAAGTAACATAAAACCCGTTCAAATGTTCCTTTGGCTCACCTTTGACTTTGTATTTGTTAAATTTTGGTGGCTCAAAACCTGAAGGAAATTGTATATAAAGATAGTCCATGTTAAAAGGGTACGAGTATATCTCATTTTATTCAAATTCCTTATCTACTTCCTTGTTTGAAGAACTGAGATTGTATCCTTCACCTATTAGCTCTTGGGCTAGGATTTTGGATGGTATGAATGGTTGTGGTTGGGCGGTCCACAGTGGATTACCTTGACCAGGATATAATGGAGGACTAAGGAATGTTCATTTGGTTGGTTTCCTGACTAGGAATATGTGTTTGTTGGTTAGGGTTATATTGTTGTATTATTTTTTATTGGTAAATATTGGAGTTAGGATTGGTAGTGCAGCTTTGATTTGGAGGGAATTATGGCCTGAATGGAAGTGTTTGATGTTCGAGAATAAACTATGTGGCATGGTTTTGGAATGGAACTTGTTGATGGCTAGTCGAACACTACAATATAAGAGGCACCTATTGTTGGTTAAAGGCCTACTGTGGGAATTGCTATGTGTTAGGCACATATTGAGAATAAGGGTTAGGTTGGGTTGGAGGTAATTGTTGCCTAGTAGATATTCATTGGGCATTAAGCACTTGTTGTCTAAAAACTTGTTGTTGGCTACGTATTTGTTGTTGGTTTGGCATTTGTTGTTGATTGGGCATTTGTTGTTGGTTTGGTATTTGATGTTGATTGGCCATAAGATGCTACCGATTAGACAACATTTGAGGTAGTTGATTGCCCACTTGTTGTGGTGGTGTGTTGGTCTGAACTTACTAAGGTGGAATGTTTGTTACCACTTGTTGTGGTGGGGTATTCAATGGTGGTTGATTACTTACTCCTTGTTGTACATTTGAGGAAGTAGATGGTTGTGGAGGAATGGTCATCTATTGTGAGCTAGATGTACCTACCCCTTGTTGTGATCTAATTGATTTACTTGAAGGGGGGATCTATTGGTAATTATTGGGTGGGATGTTCCTTTGTACATTGGATTGTACTTGGTGTGGATTAGGTAACCCCTGTGTGTTATTTGCCACTTTTTGGAGAGGGGTTCCTAAAGATGTCGCTAATTGTTCTTCATTTAGAGTAACATTGAACATGTCTACAAGCGGCATGGTTTAAACAAATGGATATGTATGTTCATTACAAGAGCTTACTAAACCAGTTTCTAGTGTATTTGATGGATCCAACTCAATAAATGATGCATTTGGAATAGTCAAAGCGTTAAAATTTCTTGTTGGGTCAAGGTATGTTTATTAGGCTTGTTGGTTAGGTTTCGGTATGAAGGCCTAATTTTGACTAGTAGAGGCCTCATTAAATGTTTGAATGAGAGGTACGCGACTAGGTGCCCTAACTAGGCAATGTAGACTTTCTTGTGGAAAATCTAATGGGAAATAACACCTACTTCTACTGCTCTAATGAGAATATCATCTTTAGGTTTTAAAATATAATGATCAAATAAGAGTGGATCATATTTTACACTAGACGGTGTGTTCATATAATATGGTTATTGTTGAACCATTTCCATACTAGGTGGCATGTCGGTATGGTATTGTGCAAAGGGGTCTTGTTCTTGCCCTAGATAAGGTGTGTTTGTAAGGTATTATGTGAGTTGGTTGTGTTCTTTCCCTATGTTAGAAGACATGTATGTGAGATATGGATCTATTTCATACACTACATTATCACCATAGGGAACATAGCTAAAATAATCATTCGTAAAAATGTTCTCATGATCCGGATTATACATAGTTCCACTATGTGTATAACGAGGCATGGTTAAACCTGTGTTGCTTACCTTTGAGAATGATTAATCTGTTTCAAACTTTCAAAACTTGGATTACAATTATCTCCTCTTGAAAACTAACAATTGGAACTTGGTCTAAAATTATCACTAACAGACTTAGGTCTTTGGAATAAATGGTTATCAAAAGGAAAACTTGGATTTTGGTCTTGGCAAATGGTCTAAACAAACTCAAACCTTGGAACTTGGCACGTAAGATTTTGAACTATATGGAAAACAAACTAAGGTCTAGGTCTAGGCATAGTGAAACTAGATTTTGGAAACAAACTTGATCTAGGCAAAGTGAAATCGGTCTTGAAAATAAATTTGGTCTAGGTACGCAAAATTGGTCTTCACAAATAAAAATTTAACTAGGTCTTTGAAAAAAAAACTTGGTCTAGGCCTCAGAGGACTTGATCTTAGCACATAAAACTTCTAACTAGGTCTCGAAAACAAACTTGGTCTAAGCAAATGGAAAACTTGGTCTTGGCATGGGAAACTTTAGAAACAAACTTGGTCTAGGCACGTGAATTTGGAAAACTTTTAAGTCTGATGATCCTTATTTGAAACAAACGTCACACTTGGTCTATGTAGAAACATCCAAAAGGGAACTCGATCTAGGCAAAGGTCTTTAAACCAAACTAAAAATCAATCCAAGTTACACGATCTAAACACAAATAGGTAAACAACTCAAGCCCAAGTTGTAAGCAAGACTCAATCGTAAACCAATCATTTTTAGATCTTAACATTGAAAGATGGATTTTGAACTTGGTTTACAAGACTTGGATTTGTCAAATGAGCAATGGTCTAGACTAAAAATTGGTAGCGTAACGTCTTTCAAAAATTAAGGCACAAATGTCTTCTTCAAATTTTGGTCTAAGGCAAACGGGCTCATGAAATTTAGGTAACATAACAATTCTAAATATGAATGGTGTGCATATCAAGTGTTTTGGTATTTATATTTGTTTTATTTTTTACATGAATGATTTTAAACTCAAAATATGACACATACAAACATACGTACTTATCTTAATAACTGACACAAGGTGTGGATAGTATCTACCAAACTTCCACCGATATACCAGTTCTTGAGAGGAATTAATTTTTTAATCCAATAAATAAAGAGTGCATGAAGGTAGAGTGATTAGCCCCCATTTGTCTCTCAAAAACTTGTATGTGGCATAGAAATTGAGCATAAAACCAACTGAACATTGGGAGGATAATCCATGGCAAGTGGGGTGAATTAATCTAATTTTTTTTTAATTGGCTTTTCTAAATGGTCCACAAGTGCCTAAAAACACGTGGACATAATAAAATATCCATCAATTAGATTAAAACCATCTAGCTTGTTATGAAAGGGTCTAGTCACTTTCACAACCACACCAGCCATAACTTGCTCAATAGAGTGGAATGTTTAGACCATCGCATGATTCAAGGATCCTTTCAACTTGTCAGGGTAACTAATCAGCCATTATCCAATCAAAAGGCACACGTAATTTGTATACCCCACTAGATAAGTGGGGTTGGTATGATGCTAGGAGATGAAACCTCAAGTCAACGTACCCCTAAAGAACTTGTAAGGAGGCTATGAACTCCCACTTGCTAACCCAAACAAAAATAAAAGAAGAAAGTGGTCATTTTTTAGTCATCCAAGTTTCTAGGAACAAGGAGAGAGCATACATGACATTTATTCATGCTAAAATGAATGACAAGATTAGTCACGTGTCTGAGTCACCCTAAACAGTGGAGAGCATATGTGTGACTTATCTTTAAAAAATGCTAACAAAGGGGAATGCGGAATCGAAAGTCGAAAAGCAAACTTGTTTAAAAACATTGAAATTGAAATGTGTGACGGTCTTGCAAAAAAGAACTTGGAATGAAAAACAAAAAAAATTCTAATGTTTTAAACATGAAATGTAAATGTGGGCAATGTTTTTAAACACCAAATTTTAAATATGATAAAGTGCTTTTAGGATGCAATATGGTTTCTCCTCACTTGAGAAAACTTACAAACACTTGTTAAAAGTTTGTCTAAGTCAAAATGGTGAAGGCAACTTGCAAATTAGCTCAAAATACCATGAAAATGTGCTCTCTGAAATGATTTCAAAGTTACACAGTAAAGGTAAACTATGAAATTGTTAGGCTAATGAAACTCAAAAAATAACGAAAAACACAAAAATTTACAGTGAATAATTTCACTATTCTTAGATGATTTCATTGTTAAAATCGATGATTTTGTAGATAACATGGATGATTTCTTTTCTCAAAAGGACAATTTCACTTCTCAAAAGAACAATTTCACTTCTTAAAAGGATGATTTTGTATCTCTCATGGACGATTTTGCTATTCCTTTGGATGATTTCACTATTTTCTAGAAAACCTATAGAAAAACATAGAAATAACAAACGGTTTTGTTGTTAATGGTGATGATTTTGATGTTCCTTTGGATGATTTTTCTATTTTTTAGAAAACTTACAGAGAAACATAAAAACAACAAAGGACAAATTCACCATTTTAAGATGATTTCATTGTTAATGTGGATGTTTTCACTGTTCCTTTGTATGATTTCATTATTTTTCAAAAACCCTGTAGAAAAGCATAAAAACAATAGAGGACGATTTCACTATTTTAAGATGATTTTGCTATTAATGTTGACAATTTCACTGTTCCTTTGGATGATTTCATTGTTTTTTTTAAAAACTATAAAAAAACATAAAAATAATGGAGGATAATTTCACGATTCTTGTACATGATTTCGTTGTTAAATGTGTCGAATTTGTTATTACATAGAAAATGCAAAAAATAATAAAAAACTATATAATGAATTTGTTGGCTACCTTGACGTTTTTGCAAAATAGAGCTTCAAATTCATAGTTCTTCAGAGCATGGTTGAGACAGACAAATTCACACTTTTTTATGATGATTAAGCACTTTCCATCAATGATTTCACCATTTTTGCTTATGGATTAGATGTTACACAGTGGATGAATTTGCACTTTCGTAGTCAATCACAAAACACAACAAAGTTAAACAAAAAAATCTCAAAACAAGGTCATTGATGATCTTTTCTTGATTTTGAAGGGTCCCAAGACTATCATAGGATGGATGTGGGGTACTAGTCCCACTGGATGTGCCAATATGCAACGTAAGATTACAAAGAAAATGTTAAAAATCTCTTGTTAGTGGATAAAACCAAAAATATCAATGATAACTAGCATTAAAAGCCTAAGTACTAGGGTCAGCAAGTAACAAATAAAAGAAAGGCAATGAGAAGACAAAATCAAACACTTTTACCTTCCTTGCCGATTCAAATTACTTGTTGGCATGAGAGTGGCTTGTGATATGGTGAACAGATGGTCTTTGATAATGTTAATGTTTTACGGGGAGTGCCTCGTGTCCCCTTGGAAGTTGGCTCTTGGCTTGTGTTGGTAATGAAGCTTTCTAACAAGAATTTAGCATTATTTGTTTGCACACAAAAGCTTGGTTAAGAATGGTCATGGCACTTATATTTATAGGTTTTCAACTAACTCTAACCCAAGTGTAGTTAGGCTAGGGTTAGTGTTGGGAGTCCAAATGCAATTAATGATGGATTTAGTTATGCATTTATGGAGGCATGGCTCAATATTTCTATTTGTTATGGCATTTATGTTGATGTTTTTTAGTTCTTGACTTTGAAGATGATGACATCATCATGACCTCGTATTTTGTTGAAAAATATTTTTTAGAAATTACATATTCACTAATTCAACATGAAATTTTCATTTAAGCATTTAATTTGATTTCATGGTTAATTGATTTTGCTTAATATTTTAGTCATTTCAATAATTGGGTTAAGTGCCTCGATTAATTGGTCAAAAATGTCAATTTAATTAGTCACAAGCTAAATGGAGATGAATTCATGAGAGGATATCATTGTGTGGTAATACCCCAAATAGAGAAATAGTGATGTCATTTTGGGTATTTATGTCTAATATGCAAATGAATTTGGGATGCTTGGGTGATTTTTAGGTTTAATTGTGCATAGTTTTCTAGAAACTGGTCTGAAGTCCATTTAGCCATGGAAGAGGTCGAAAAGGAGTGTCTACAGTTACATTATTAAAATTTCATGTTATGTAAATTATCAATCAAATAATCATTGAACATGACATTTGATATGCAAGAGAAATGATAATAATGGAAAATGCAATACAGTGAGGACCACATGACATGCAAGAACTAAATATAGACATAGATTCACCAAACTCCTTGCTCTCTAGAGTGCATAACCGATAGGCTCCATTATTGAAATCTCTAGTCACTAAGTAATAACCTACCCAGTTAGATATGAATTTTTGACCTTCTCTTTTCTTCTTGTTAACCTAGTTATCGAGCCTAAGGACAATGTCTCCTACATTAATTGAGTGCTCATGGAATTTTTTGTTGTATTGTTTTACCATAAACTTGATGTAGAAAATAATATTACTTACAACAACGATCTGGCAATCATCTAGAGTTTCTAATTCAAATAGTTGTGCCTCTTTGTACTCTTCATGATCCAAGAGACCCTGGAGAGAAAAGTGAAGGCTATATATCCATACCTTTAGGGTTAGAATAGATTCAAATACAAACACAAGTATGGGGTTGTCCCTATGGGCATTTTAATAGTTGTCTTATAAGCCCAAAGTCCTGGATATAGTTTTAAGTGCTAATATCATTTAAAATCTCAAACAATTTTGACCAATATTGACTTCAAGGTTTTTTTAGTGGCCTCGACCTAGCTGTTAGCTACGGGTAATACAAAGAGGCAGAGTGGTGTGATATAGTTAATTTCTTACATACCTCACGAACCTCAAGATTTTTGAAAGGAGATTTGTTGTCATTAATAATGACCTGTGGGACCCTAAATCAACAAATGATTTGGTTCAAAATAAATTTTATAATGATTGAACTAATGACAATTGTTAACGACATAACTTATGACCACTTACTGAATTACTAAGTGGTTGTGATAATAGAATGATGACCATATAAGTTAGCAGGGGAGAGCTTACTTACTAAATCTAAGTCCCAAGTAGAAGAGGGCCATGGGTTGACTATGGGCTACAAAACCCTAGTGGGAATATGTATATTGTGTGAAAAGTGGTGAAATTTCTCACATTTGCGCACAAACTCAATAGCATCATGGTCTAAGGTGGTCCAGAAATAACTCATTGTGTGGATTTTATGAGTGGTCCTATGGATACTAAAGTGTCCACCACAAATACCACTATGGCAATGACAGATGACCCTTTATGACTCCTACGGGATGACACACCTGAGTAACGTGCCATTAAAGGCTTTGCAATAAAGAACCTTGTCTAGAATAGCATACTTGGATGCAATGATACAAAGGCATCATTTCTGTTAAAAATTGGCACCTTCAGGTTAAGTGCGGTCAATTAGGTAGTTGATCATATCGTGTACCAAGGAAAGGAACTAATAGTGGGTTTGTCTATATAGCAGATCAATTCATCAAGAAATTCAATATCAATGAGATCTCTAACTTCCAAGGGAGAATGGACCAACGCATTAGAAATGATTTATCCCTTGAAATATTTTTGGTTGATGTAAGTTAAATTCATTCAGGAGTGTGATAAAATGTTTAGCTTTCCTAAAGAAGGTTGGTTGGGTCAAAAAAGTACACAAGGCTTGAGATCTCATGATAACTCTCATTTCTTGATTAAGCATATAATGTTGCAACCACTTAATCGTGAACACTATATCTAAGCATTCCTTTTATGCTTAAGTGTATCATGTCTCATAATCAGTGAGGGTGTGGCAAATGAAGTAAATGACACGTTCTTTGCCAGTATCATCCTCTTGGGCCAACATGCAGGTAAAAGCGTGGGGGTAGACATGAAGAAGTGTTTTACTACTTTGAATGCTTATTGATAATCATTTGTCCAATTTAAGCTACTTGTCTTCTTAAACAAGTTATTGATTAGATTAACTGCATATGTAAGATAGGAAATGAACCGTCAAATATCTCCCAACTTGCCCAAAAATGTTTTGATTCTTGATTCATCCGTATGGGGGAGCATTTCTAAGATCACATGAATCTTGGTAGGGTTAATATCGATCTCCTGATGGGAGATGATATACCCTAGGATTTTTCTCCCTATGACTCCAAACACACATTTTTTTGGGTTAAGAGTAACACTATATTTGATCAAGCACCTCAAGATGTTGTGTAACACCTCAAGGTGATCAATTCATTGCCTCATTTTTCCTAGAAAATCATCTACATAAACTTTGACTATCTTGTGAATAAGATTATGAAATATATAGGTCATGGCCCTCTTAAATTTTTTCTCAATGTTTTTGAGATCGAAGGGCATTGTGACATCACAAAATTTCCCCCATGGTGTAGTAAAGGATGTAAGTTTGCCTAGTGTACAAGACTGGGGTGTTATATAATCCATAAATATCATCTACAATTGGCAAGGTGTTTCATTTAGATATTTTATTATTTTGCCAATTATAAAGGCTTGAATTCTACTCATTTCTTTAGATTTAAAATGTGTACTATCATTTCTTTAGATTTAAAATGTGAGGAAAGGATGGCAAGACTTCACATTTGCAAACACTCCAGATCATGCAACATGTATATGTTAGCAAGTTGATTTCAAAATATGGTAATGACTACTAGGTATATTGCTAGAGTAAAAATGAGACATGGACTATTTTTGGTATTCTAATAATTTGGCTTTAATTTTCTCATGACCCCAATAACACTTTCAACTAAAACAATTCTTTAAAATAAAAATTACATTACTTTTGTTTCCGACTAAATAGGGAATAATGAAGTTTGGCGACTTCATTTTAAGGAAGATATTGGGGGGTTAATAGTGATGGCTCATGCAATATGCAATTAGAATAACTTGATGGAATTACATAAGCTATCACATACAATATAAAATATGTATTACTAAAAAATATACCTTGTCAAAGATACACTAGTTGGAAACCATGTCTATGATCCGCCAACTAGTATTGGGGATCTAATTTTCCATTGCCATTCCTATTATTAGCAGTAATTATTTTCTCTCCTATGATTAGTTGCAATGAGTAAAAATACATTACAAAACCTTCTTTGGAAATCACAGCTTGACAGAAGTTGGGAACAATACATAATGGATTAGAGAGAATACAATCCAATGACAACATTCATAAACAAAAAAATATCAAGTCTTTCAACTAAAGATGTAATTGCTTTTTGTTGTGAACTCAAATACAGCTTCAACATTGTTTAATGTTATCCCACCCTAGTATGTTTTCTCGCAAGCATTTGGGTAACACATTACAAGTAATGGCATGTACAAAAACAAGTGTAGCCTACAATCCATAATGCAAATATAGATAATATTTGAAGTCAACCTCAATAAATGAAATTAAACATATTTAAATCTAAGTGTTTTTGATGTAATTTACTACCCAACAAAATATTACACATCAATTTTACATATCCACACCAATAATAGTTGTATCAAATATCTTTCTCAATCCTACAATTTAAAATTCAGATGCTCAAATATATTCTCAAGAGAATAATTACGCCAATAAGTGTTCTACAATAGCATTTGAAGGGTTGGTAAATTGTAGTGTCCATCAATTGTTACTAAGTATTGGCCACGTTAAATTTAATGGTCATCTTACCATTGCATGATATTTTCAACCTTAATTTTGATATTCATTTTATTGTGAAAAGAATTTTTTGAGCCCATCTGAGGTCATCTATCCTCAATCATTAAAAAAAAAATCTTAGGGCATAAAACAATTAATCAATGTGGTATGTGACAAATCCAAGATAAGTGCTTCGATATTGATACATCTATGTTTTTTTAGCAAGATGTATTTAACATATTTGTATTAATATCATTTCTGCAATATTTGCATCCAAACAATACTGAAGTACATACTAAACCAGTTAGTTGTATAATGCACAAATAGTAAGATGCTTAAAGTGTCATCATTCCACACAATAAATCCACTATTCTATGCTTCAACCTTCAATACTTCCCTCGTTAAATTCATGTAATAGCCAACAACATTTGGTTAATTATCACATCTTCAACAAGCGAGCAAGTTACAATCATAAAATGTAAAGAAAAATATACAAAAATCTCCCCTTAAAATATATTAATCTGAATCTACATATTACTATGTTTCAAAAGTATTTAGTGTCCAAGGAAAATAACCCTTGTGCAATTAGAGAAAGGATCTCATGTGCTTGTTCTCTTGCAAATGGCATGGCCATCAAAATCCCTTGCAAATATCATGGCAGACAATATTAGGGACAGTTTCATATTGTTAAGGCACTATAAACATGTGGTAAGATCTCCTAACATGTGCTTAGCGTTAGGCTCACCCCTTGATACCTACCCCTTTTAGAATATTTTAAATATCCTTAACCCCCTTAATACTCTCCACTATATTGACCTTAATGTTTGGTGATTTATTAACCCCTAATATGAAATCACAAGATATTCTACCACCCCTTAGTGAATTCCCCCATGGCCAAAAGTATATCTACCAGATATGAGTGTACAACTATCATCATCAAACTTATAAACCACTAAGCTTTAAAACAATGGACAAAGTTACATGGTTCAAACATTTAAAATGGATATGGTCACTTCTATTTATTTTTAGTTAAATATGAGAGACATTCATGTGTTACACTTCAAGTCAATAAATTTGAAATAACTTCTGAAATCCTTTTTCAGAAATGTGAAGAGTTGTACTCATTGTTTTTTAATAATTTCATATGAATATTTTTTGAAAAAACATAAACTCCTTAAACCCTGACATATCCCAAGTGCACACCCTCCCAAAAATAAAATGTGAAATGAAGTGATAATGAAATCAAATTTGCTCACTCTTATATTTGTATCCACACTTATGGACCAAACACTAAATATACAAGGATGCCATGTTAGCTGTCTTTAAAAGGACTTTGACATAATTATCTTGATGAAAAGTGGTGATTTCAATATAATCGTCTCTCATAGATCTAATGGTCTTTCTCAATTTACTTCTAAATTTGCACACTTCATTGAAGATATCATTCTTTTCGATGTCAAGCTCAAATCTAGAAATTTTATTTAGACAAACAAAAGAGATGGAGCTACTTTTGTGGCCAAAAAACTAGAAAATTTCCAATTATAAACTTGATCCATCCTAATTTTTCCTTTGAATTACAAAGCATGTGGTTTGTTGCAATGAATACTTGGCCAATCAACCTTTCTATCTCTCAACGATCGCTCCGAGAAAAAGCCTTTCAAATTTGAGCTAGTGTGGACAAATAAAGACTCTTCGACAAATAAGATTAAAAAAATAGCAAACCTCTACGACTGTTGGGTCAAAAAAGCATATACTTACACAACCATTAAAGATGGTCAATAAAAATCTAAAAGAATGGAATAGAAAATAATTTGGAATGCTCTCAAATAAAAAATCTGAAATTCAAGAGAAAATTTCCAAAAAGGAAGCCATAATCCAGCAAGAAGGCTCAACCTAAGCTCTAAAAATTCAAGAATAATATTTAAGGGAGGATTGGAGACAATACGATCAACAATCAATAGACTAAAAGGAGACAAAAAATTGCCTTCTTCCATAAAGCTACCATTATGAAAAGAAATTTTAACGAAAATTCAAAGATAACCACTCATGTTGGGTTTATTCCTCAATGAAAAGGATGACATATGCTCATAGGGATCAAGGTACTTCAAAGAACTACTTACTAAGACTCATCATGACAAGACTAAGGCAAGAGAAGAAATTATGAGTAAAATTCCCCTTGATCACCAACATTGACAAGTCTCTCACAAGCCCAATACCAAATGATGAGGTCATGGCTAAAATACACTCATTCAAGCCTTACAAAGCTTTGGTCCCGAATAGCTTCTTAGCATGACTCTTCCAAACCTATTGGAAAATTGTAGGGAAAAATGTGACTCCAATTGCTCGAGAATCAAGACAAATCAAAACAATCCTCAACAAGATAAATTCTACCTTCATCGCCTTAATTCCCAAGAAGATGCTAAACATACCCATCTCTTTGAACAATGTGGTAAATATAAGATCTAAACTTGTTCTCCCAAAAATCATCTCTTTGAAGCAAAGGAGGTTTTGTGGCAAGCAGACAAATTTTGAATGCCATAGTAATAGCTCAAGAATTAATCAATTTATCTCAACTCAAAATCAAAGTAACTAGTTGCATCAATACCCCTAGATACCTTGTTCTTAAAAAATTGGCTTCTTTCACACTTCTTGTCAACTTAGGGGAGGGGATCCTCTATCCCTATACCTTTTCGTTGTTGTCAGAAAGACCTTTTCTCACTCCTCTCCAACTATTGGTAAGCTCATAGGAATAATCATTTATGCCAATTCTCCAAGGGTTTCACATCTACATTTTGTAGATGACAAGGCTAGTGAGAGTTGCTTAGGACGAGTAAACAAAGACAAGTCAAAACATTTCTCCTTCAACAAACAAACATGCACAAATTGCTATTTGTGGGATCCTTGATATCAACAAAACAAAAATCCCTTATTCTTCCTTCAAAATTCCTCTCATCAAGGCAATAAATTCCACTAGATTGGGAATCCACAGTTGACAAGGTCTCATGGAAACTAGATGGATTTTTAAAAAATGGCTCACCTTTAAAACCATCTTCCATTTATCCCCACTACATGATGTTAATGCTTTAGATCCCTAGGAAATTTGAGAAAAAACATCAAATTAATCCAAATAAGATTTGTTTGGAGTTGCATTAGGGAAAACACCAAACAACTCTTGTAAAATAGGATAAGATCAATCATTCTCTTTTGAAATGTTGAAACAATAATTGTGGTTTTACAATTATACATAACTAGATTAGCACATTTAAATTTGTTTTCATAATGTGTTAATTTATATTTTTTGTAATTTATCAACTACTTTTTTAGTTTACATATTTATTTTTCATTTTTCTTTTGATTTAAGGAAGAAGTAAAAAAGAAAAGCAAGTGGTTGAAGTAATGAACCAAAAATAGAGGGTGGTCACATAATTGATCAAATGGGGGTTCAAATGAAAATAATTTTGGTCAAAACCTTCCCATTTGGACCCTTAATATCATGTTTATATCAAACATCTATAGCATCCTTTCCCTCCAAACCACATGTATGCCTCTAATTGGCTTAAACTTGCCACTTCCAACAACAAAATTTTGGATGTTTAAAAATATGCAATTTTGTTGGTGAATATGTATCATCTTTCTATTTTAAAAAATCAACCTAGGCCCATAGTAGAATAAAATGTCATCCATCTGAAACACTAACAAAAATGAGAGAATGTCCAAAACATTTCAAAAATATATATTCACTCTATTTCAATGTGCTTATTTCCTTTATCTTTAAAAAAACAATTTGGATACACACATACAAAGAAATCTCATGTCTAGAACACATTTTAGTTATAAATATTGATGAAAAAAATATTAATACAATCAATTCACTCCATCCAAAATTCAAGAATCTAATGTCCAAGAAACCGTAAGAAAATCTTATGACCCATATTAAATGGCTCAAACACTACTCCTTTATACAAATTATATGCAAAACATATTCACCCTATGTAAATTTGTTTCAAAATAATAATTATAAATATAACCTACACTACATTTTACAATTCCTTGGTTTAAACCCTTTGAAAAGCATTCACCTTATAAAATTCTGTTTGAAAAAACTTGATTATAAATTTAAACTACACTCAAAATTCTGCAATTCTGAGTTCAAACCATTTTCAAAATTTTCAGTGTAATGAAATGCTAACAACATATAAATTTCTATTTTTTGATGGTCCTAACTTGCAAAACAAAGTGTCACTATTATATTTTGAACCAAGAAACTAAAAAACAAATGATGCCACTCAATTATTGCATGGAATTGATCACAAACCATCCACCATCAACCTCAAAAAAAATCTATTATGAGATGATTTCACCAATGAATAGTAAACTTCTTACAAGGCCATGTTGTTTTGCTCTTGAATTTGTAAACAATTTAAAAATTCATGATTTGTCAACTCTCCTTTTCTACCTCATAAAAAAACACATTGCTTTGTTTGGTATTTAATTATTTAGGGTTCTTCCATCTATCAAATGTAGCTACTTGCAAATATTTGCTACTAACATCTTGAAAGGATGTCACTAAAACCTTAAATTACTTGTTTGCTCAAAATTAATTTAATAAAAAGGAATATGATGCATTTTTTTTTAAATAAAATTTGTATAAGTTTTCATGGCGTTTTGTTATTTCTTTAAATGGTTGTTTTTGTTATTTACCAAGGCCAACTAAATTTTTAAGTTCTTGATTGACCATAGTTAAATTCCTTTAAACAAATAATTTTGAAGTACTTCAAAAACTAACAAAATAACTTTGCTTCACTCAAGGGGCTTGTGTATACATTTCAAGCATTTGTCATGTGATATAATTTCAAGAGTCAGCAACATATTTCAAGTCAAACCTATATCAACCCATCATTTCATAGTAGCGAAAATTGTTTTTTTTAAAATGTAAGTGCTTTTCAAAAAATTGTTATTAATAAAAAAAAAATCAGAAAACATAAATCCGTCGAAAAATGTGGAAAAAAGAAAAACTATATTTTTTTTAATTTAAAAACATAAAGATACATATTACGTCTTTTAATTGCATAGAGAATAGATACAAATTATGAAAAGAAGTTAAATGAAATTGTATGCCATCAAAATCAGCGAATTATTTTCTTTCACTAATTTCTACACTATTTAATTTGCATTACATTTGCATTTCAAAATGCACGTTATTGTCATTTACAAAAGAACCAAAAAAAAAAAAGAATCAATAGCAAAAAAATAAATTAAATATCGACAAAAATATATGTTGAATTTCTAAGGTTAGAGTCCCTCCTTATTTAAGAGAACTTCAATGTCCTACCTAATCTTCTCCAACAAGTCAATGAATTTCATCATAAATCATGACATCATTATTTTTTAACAATTCAAATTTTGAATTGACTTTGTCAAATTCAATTTGCTAAACTTCTTTGACAGTACCTATAAAATTATTAAATAAAATGCATTTGTTATTGACTTAAAAAATATAAATCAACTTTCTATATGAATTGAAAATTAGAAATACAATATTTCTTAACCTTGAGCTTTCTTTATATTCAAATAAATATTGTAATGGACAATCACTAAATTATTCATCCATTCTTGAATACGTCGATTTTATTTTTCAAAATATATATGTTAACTCCACTAACAAATAGATGAATTGCATAGTTTGCTCAAAATGTGCAATCATTCATTGAAATTGTTTGGTTTCTTTGTCAATAGAATCTCACCATTGTGCTACAAAAACAAATTTTATCAACATTGTAACATGCATGATTCAATCAAAATTAAATATTTTCACCGTACCTATATATAATTTTTTTTTCTGATTTGAAAGTTTTTCTTTGTGATGGTTGTTTTACTAGAAAATAAACCCTTTCCCTACTTGTACATCATAGACTTTCTCATTGCTTTCACAAAAGATCTCTAAAAAAACATTCTCACATTCTCTTGTTGCACTTAAATAGGCCCTCTATGATCTTTGTATCATATCTAAATTAGTTGTTAAAGATTAACATTGGATTCAATAAATCTCTAATTGCAAAAAAGGGAAAATACATCTATTAATTTCATCTTTGATCAACTATCTCCTATAATAACATGCACTTAACCTTATTATTCTTCAATTTGATCTTAATTTGATCTTAAATAATATCTTTGGCCATACCCATGTCTCAAAATTTGAATTAAAAACTCAAAAAAATAACATAATTTTATCTACCTCTTTCAAAAAAAATAGTGCTAAAACATAGTCAACCACTATTTTGCCCTCTATATGTTTCACCAAAAAAAATTCCACTCACTTTTCATATTAAATTCATTTATTGTTGAAAAAAAAATTGCCACGCAAATAAGTGAGTCGTAAACTTTATCACCCCTTACTAAAGAAGTTTCTTGCCATTTATGAATGTGTGCATTTTATTAAGCACTCTTACGTGAATTTTTTTCAAAACTTCTTTCACCCATAGAATTTTTCATGTCATCTAAAATCAAATTAAAATAATGTGTCACATATAAAGTTCAAAACATAATTCCATATTTGTCCATAAAAAATCTCCCAACAACTACGCAAACAATATTATTTGTAATGAATTGAACCACATTTTATGGCCCCACCTCAACCACAACCTCATCAAATAGATGAAATTGTCTTCTCTAAATAAAAACTGTGCAAATATCACGACATAAATAAATTGATGAGTGTGCAACTTCATTTGTCCATCCATCTGACATTATAATGCAACTTAATTTTTTTCATTTTTTACGATATTTTGCAAAAACATCTCTCACATCTTGTATAACATCCTTTAACAAATCAATATGCAAAATCTTGTATGATGTAGTGAACCCAAAACTTACAACTGCAATTGCATCCACCATACGCTAAAGTTGTACCAAAATTTGCAAATTACTTTTTTTTTTTTGCTCATGAACAATATTTTTCCAACCTATACTCTCTAGAATGGTTTGCACACCATGTGTAGCATAAACGCTAAAGAAGTCATGAATGTTTCCCTACCTACATCTTATCCACGAAATATTAATCCAAAAGTAGATTACTATGGAGTTATAACAAAAAATATTTCCACCATATTTCACAATTAAAAATATTAAATATGTTCAAATGAATGTCAAATATAACATCTATCACAAAAAAGGGTTAGGGTTTTTGGTTAAGTTTAATTTTTTCAAGTTTTGGGTGTATTTAATTTTTTTTTACTATGGACACATTTTAAATTGCCCCATCATACAAAGCTTTGCGGATTGAATCGCTAAAAAAAAAACCAAAAAAATGGGTTGAAAAAAGTTGTTAAAAGTATAAAAATTAATTACGATTAATCGCATTTAAATCGCACGTTCTGCTACTATAATTCAGAAGCGGTGGCTCACAAGAACCCATATTTCATACATATGAATGGTCCATGCAACACTCATTGCATCTAGCATTTCTCACAAGTGATTTATCACAACTTCCTAAGAGGTTACCTATCCCAATAACACTTCACCTCAAACACACATCTAACTTAGCTTATTAACCCATTTGCAAAGCATAAGTCTTGTGCTCCATGACCCATTCAGCATGGAGCTCCCCAAGACTTCAAATTTATACAAGTGTTTTTTTCCCAATGCATCAAATTATGATGATTTCATAATTTAGTTACATTCTTTCCAATCAACCTACATGAACCCACATTTCACAAATAGTGATTCAAAAGAAGCTCTCTCATGAATATAAATTGCATCTAGCTTACATAGGTGAAACATCGAACCTTTCAAGAAGCTCACCCAACCCAATACCACAACAGCGAGTGTGCTTAATCATGGAGTTTCCCCATAATCAATTAAACTTAGCTAATAACCTCATTTGCAAATCCGTCAACAACGATTGTTGTTGCTAATGGAGAGTCAAAGAACTCATGTAACTAAACAAAGGTAAGTGTAGGTTGGAATTTTGTGACTAACGATTGAAATTCCTCTTAGACAAAGCAAACTTCCATTATGTAACTAAATCTTTAAAAATACTGATACAAAGGTAAGTGTTGATTTCGGGAGCACAGCAAAGTGAATAGTTCGTTTTATAAAACTGTTCATTTAAATATAGCTTCACCTATCGACCATGTATACACCCAATTTGTACCATGAATCCAACTAAAATTCTAATTCCACGTAAAGTTCAACTAAGTACTTAGTAGGCATTTGATAAAAGGATCAATACAAGTACAGCAATCAATTACATTACAAAAGGATATTTAACAATAAATTACAAAATAATATTGTATATCATACCATACCTATTTGATCATTCATTGCATCCCAAACTTTGCATGTATTAATATTTGTTCTATTGCAACGTCTCTTACATGTTAAGACAATAGAACCCCCTTATTGCCCTAGTGACTTTCACTCTATGGCAATTCAGCAAGATAGCCAACCTTGTTGCACTAGTAACTTTATCTCTATGGCAATTCAGAAACACAAGAAACCTTGTTGCACTAGCGACTTAATCCATATGTGGCAATTCAACCAATAGCAAGGCCTCATGAGCACAACACAAGCACAAATAAGCCCTCTTCTAAACTAATGTTGAAGATGCAGTGAATATTGTCGTTATTTACCAAATCATGGAACGGACACAAAATTGAGAAGCTTGACTAAAATATCTGCAGCATATAACTAAAGACCTTATATTAAAGATCTATCAAAACAGGTACCGAATAATGTTAATGTTAAGGGCAGTCAAATCGGAATTAGCATATCACTCTTTTGGGCTCTTTTTTGACTATTTTGAATTTTGAGATGCAAGTATTTGACGTTGTTGACAAATGCTTACATTTATTTAATATTGTAACAGCATTTCATTTACCGTTTTCCCCTTTCATGGACCCATATAAAATCATGCAACTCGACTTAACCATATAAGGAGCTCAATCCAAACATATCATTTGATTCCTTAAAAAAACTCTCAATACATGGTGGTTCTTTCCTACATTCTTCTAAAAACTTTATAAATATTTGGCTATATTTTGCTTACTCATTAATTTTGCTTATTTGGCTAAGTTTTTAATATTTTATAAATATTTTTGTATGGCCATATCCAAGCCCCAAAAAAATTGTTGTATCAACATATCCAGATCCTGAATCCAAATCTGTACCCGTACCAGGATCGGCTACTTAAGTTATAAATAAACAGCAAACTTTACAGAAACAATATTAAAAATACACATCAACAATATTCGCATTATAATATTCCAATACAAAGCTGATTTGATTCTCAATAACGCTACGCGACACCCTAGCTGACAAAAATCAGCACCTATTAATTTCTCTCAATACATAATGGCATTTCGTTTTGGAAAACTATAGCAATTGTTATACATTTAAAATACAAACATGTCGTTCTAAACAAACTTTACCAGCATCCTTCTAGCTTGTGCCTACATGGGACACCATAAAAAGTAAAACTATATGGTTACAACAAGCGTGTTACAGTAAGGCCTGTGGGCCAAGAAGCTCATTAGGATTCTTTATAGTTTTTATGGTATGATGTGCTATGATGTATGACATCTGCATTAAGTCTGGTTGAAATTCCAGAGAGATCCCACAAAAAAGTACTTCTGCTGATTCATGATAGATTTCATAATGGATAGTTGAGGGCAATTTCAGAAATATTCACATTAGTGAGACAAACTAATATCCATAGAGCCAAACATTTCTTTTTGAAAGTCAAATTAACCTTTGCTGATTCGTGACTGATTTCATGGCTAGCTATCTTTTTTTAGTTTGTAAAGGAGAGAATGACCAGTAATGGTATGCTATAATTTTTCTTTTTGCAAAGGAGAGACTAAACAGTATGACTAGCACCCAAAAGAACTCTATCAGTCTGCTAATGGATACCATAAGGATGCTTTTGAGTTCATCTATAGATAAAGATATTGAAGATGTTTTCCTATGGATTCATGGTCACATATAGTTGAAAGCAATCTTGAATATGATCTAGACCAAAGAAATACATGCGAAGGCAATGGGCAAGATATTGAAGGATGTTTTTATGTGGATTCATGGTCACACATAGTTGAAAGCAATCTTGAATATGACCTAGACCAAAGAAATACATGCAGATGTAATGGGGCAGATATTGAAGGATGTTTTTCTTTGGATTCATGATCTCATAAAGATGAGAGCAATCTTAAATATGATCTAGAAAAGAAATATGTTAAAAAAATTGGGCAGCTGTTGACCCAAAAAAACTCTATCAGTATGCTTTTGAGTTGATCTGTAGATAAAGGATATTGATGGATCTTTTTCTATGGATTCATGGTCAAATATCATCTAGACCAAAGAAATACATGCATAAGTAATAGAGCAGACATTAAAAGATGCTTTTCTATGGATTCGTAATCACACATAGTTCAGAGCAATCTTAAATATGATGTAGAAAAGAAATACGTGACCAAAAAAACGGGGCAGATATTGAAGGTTTTTTTCTATGGATTCATGGTCACATATAGTTGAGAGCGATCTTGAAAATGATCTAAGCAAAAGAAATACGCATTAAAAGAAACATTCTCTTTTAACTTACCATATGCCTTGTTGTCAACTAGCATATACCTGTTTGAATGATCAGCGTGCTAATAATCCAAGGAGGCTATATCGAACATTCGTCGCTTATATATTCCACTTGTCAAACATATATGTGAATCAACTGCCTTCGGAAATTTGCTGCAATGCATGAGAACCAAGACAAATTACACGTCTCGAAGGCAAAAGAATAAAACATGGAAAGCAAATGATAAATCCCTTCAGTTTTATCATGGAAACACGAATAGTAACTGATATTTCTGTGTAAAAGTACAATTAATCATACAAAACCACTTTCACCAAGATGCAAGTTTAACAATGAATGTTTCTAACATACCACTTGTGGAGAACAATAGACTACACTCAATATCAGTTATAATATACATTACAATACTACTCCCAAATCTGTAATCAGATAATAGGTTACATACAAACTGCCAGACAGGCACCCAGTACAAATCCACTTCCACTAACTCGTAAAACTTTACAAATGAAATTTTATCAAACGTCTTTACAATGGAAGACCCCATTTAAACACTACTAGTACCTTCTCAACACTGAAAATAACAAACTAGAATCTAAATCTATACCTGAAAAAGTAACTAACCCTGCTCTAGAATCATGTCCTGGTTTGTTCAGCATTCCTCTGTAGCGTCTACTACCAATTTTCTTGATTTTTGAGTTAATTTTCCAATCAGAACCCATTTCACGTATGTTCAAAGCTGTACACTACTTGCTGATGCTGTGTATTATCCACAACCTGTAATCTAACCCCTGCATATATATAGCTAAACAAACAAAAGCTACAATCTCTCTCAAAGTACGAAGTGAGTCTAACCTTTCTGAATTAACAATCAATGAATACCCATAACAGGCACATCCATATCATGTACAGTACCAAGCAGTGCACATCTTATCCACAACAGAATAAAAACCTTATTCAAGACAAATGGTTTGCATTTGTTATTGAACAGAAAGAGTACGGAAGCTATAGAAGCTGTAAATACTCCTGCCAACATATCTACAAGCAAAAATAATCCCCGGTTATTAAACACCTAAGAACACTAAGATTCACAGAATGCCACAGCACAGCTCACTTAACCTAAGGGATACAATGCAATATATATAACCACAACACTGTTCATCAAATTCACTAAAACCAGCCTAATTAAACAACAGCAGAAACTTTTTGTAATTCATATCAAATTTGATAATGTATATTTCTATAGCTAAAACAGTTATAGCATCAAACATATAGGAATTTGAAAATTTTCAATGAGTCACATCCAAAACTACATCAAGCATATGGTACAAAGCAAGTGATCGGGACATCTTACAGGATTTTACATGTGCATATAGCTATAAAATGCAGAAACATTTATAATCACAGTAGCAGAACAACACGGCATCAAATAGATTATTTTTATATGCAAATGCCATGACAAGTGGCTCAGATATTGATATAGCACAAAGCAAGTGATCGGGACATCTTACAGGATTTTACAAGGAACTGCATAGCATAAGAATCAATAAACCGAGAAAATAATGGACAACAATAACTGACACTTGCATATAAAACCTAATAAGAAGGCTCCAAATAAAGAATCCTCGTGAAATTAATGAAAGATGGCACAACCCACCTAAGACTTATCATGAACTGATAATTCTAATCCTAATAGTAAATTAACATACATGAAACAACAGCAGGAATAGCATTTTTAAGAACACAATAGAATCCTCTATATTCCGGCACTAATCGCCTAAATGGAATAAAAGTTAATTTTGGTCTGTTAAAATCATAATATATAAGTTACCCAAAATGTGATGAAAAATTCTACTACAAAGTCTAAAACTAACCTTCCACTACATAAGTAATCTAGAACTGCAAATTTTCATCAGATAAGCCAGAAAACCAGCTTCTAGCTTGATGTTGTAATTTGTAACAACAAATACATATTTCTCCATAGCCAAAAGCCATTCTACCTTGCATATGGGTGGTACCGGCCATTGCTACTACCCCCATAAGCACCCCTACCTGCGCCATAGGCAGTACCACTACCATATGGACCACCAACCCGCGAGTCAAAACTGCCACCATAGCCACCATCACCATAGGAACCATAACCATCACCAGCCGTACCATAGCCACTCACAACTCCACCTCCATATCCACCATAGCCTTCACTGAATGAACCAATGTGACCTCCATAGCCACGAGAAGTGTCTTCTCCATAACCTCCTAGACTGCTGCCACCATAACCTCCATACCCCCTTCCATACTCGGGACCTCCATACCCACCAAAACCTCCAGTCCTACCACCATAACCTCCACCTGCCCTATAGGGATTGTTTCCATAACCTTGTCCTCCAAGCCCACTATAACTATCCCTGAAGCCCCCAACAGGCCCAGGAAAATAAGAAGCCCTACCATCATTCCCAAATACAGTCCCAGCATCAGGCAAAGGTTTCTTAGGTTCAGCTTTCTTGATCTCCACCTACAAAAATTAAAATTAAAATCCTATATTATCAAATGAATTGAATGTCATGGAAGCACTTCCAATTAAGCCGATTTACCTAAGAAACTGGGAAACCTATGGTAAATGAATGGGAATAATCTATATATATAAACCAAAAGAGACAACCTGTTTCAGGATTACTATACCAAGCCCACCTCTCTTACCCATATAAATTAAGAAAATCACTAATGACACAAACTCAGACAAATACCTGTTTTCCTCCTAATTCAAACATTCTGCCCTGAGACATGATCTCTTCTACAACCTGCTCACTGTCAAAGGTTACAAAACCAAAACCCCTGGAGCGGCCAGTGCTTCGATCCTGCATAATTTGATGCTCTACAATCTTGCCAAACTTGGCAAAGTATTCCTTGAATTCATCTGTAAGATATAAAATAAAACTTAGCCTAGTATTCTAGTTGAAGTTGCCCATAGAATCAAATGGACAAACTAAAGACAAAAGGGGGAATTGTCTGCAGCCGTGACCAAGACCCATAAAGAACCACTACCAATCATAGAAGTACTATGGTAACCTGCCCGAGATTTTTTATTGAGCAACTTTGTTAACCACATCAAATAATGTTTTGTTCAAGGACAAAAAAATGTTAATAGAAAACTACCATAAAAGCAACAAATGACAGGACAGATGGGAACCAACCCTCAGTAATTGATGTTGGTATACCACCAACAAAAACTTTCTTTGTCTTGGGGCCCTTGTAAGGTGCATTGCCTCTTGGAATGGTGCGCTTAATTTCCACCTGTAAAAAATCCGTGTAACATTAATTCACGAGCACAAGAAAAACCCAACCAATTACAAAAGAACATGATACCAAACACAAACCAATTGCAAAAAATAAACATCAAAAAAGACAACCAATAACAAAAATTGAAAACAAATCAAAAAGCATATTCGAACACCAATAACAAAAATTAAAAACAAAACACAAAGCATATTTGAACACCACTCGTGAAGGATAACAATCATGAACTGTAAATCATACCGTCCTTCCATCTAAAAGGTGCTTGTCCTGAATGACCTTGTCTACAACAGAGGGGTCGGCATAAGTCACAAACCCAAAACCACGAGGCTGTCCAGTTACACGGTCCTTCATAATAACTGAGTCTGTTAGCTCTCCATACTTGCTAAAATGCTTTGTGAAAGCAGCTACAAGGGGCAAACAATTACATTTACATTTAATACATGTATTGACTATAAACCAAAAAGATATAGTAACAAATACATATAGTAAACCTAGGAAAAATCAGATTCTGAACTTCCAACTGATCCTAGAAGGGTTATGGTGCAATGTCAATTGTATTGTCAGCAACAATGTTACACACGTTCAACTCCTTCACATTTCAAAATAGAACAACCTAAGACCACAAGAACCCTTAGAACAATGAAGTGAGTGTTTTTAAAATATGTGCGGAAACAAGATAGTATCATTGAGGGAACTAAAAATAAGAGGCTAATAATTCCACAAAATAAAATGGAATATCGAGAAGCCTGTGAACTACATATCAGGTGCAGATGCACGGAGAACCTAGAGTTTCAAAATTTAAATAATAAATAAGATAAATGAAAATAAACTCTCTTTTAGTTTTGAACTTTACATACGAATGGCTTTATACACAAAATTGGCGTCTTGCTAGGCAGTGACCTAAAAACAACAATTGCATTTTAGCGTTGAACGAATATTACCAAGGGACCCTCGGGCACAACACATACTTTTGACAAAATTTATTCTATCACAGATTTTAGCTTGAATCAAATGCTTAAGCTCAACAGAAAACTTCATTCCAAGCATAACACCATCCGGTTTAAAGAAACACACTGCAACGCCCAATATTTAAGAAATAAGGCGTAAACCCATCACTCCCAAAAGTAGGGAAATCTTAAATCCTAAAAGATATTCGTACAAAATCCCATCGAACCCATTCAAACCCTACATTCAAATACAAATAAGTTCATCCGCTACACTAAATGCAAACATAGAAAACAAAGCTTGAATAGCGATTAACATACCCGGAGTTGTATCCCTTGACAGACCACCAATAAAGATTTTTCTGCGATGGCCAACAAAACAACAAACATATTAGTTAGATCCGTTGAATCATGCGGAGAATAAAGCCCTCCAAAAGACAAAGTAAATTAGTTACCCAGGACTTGAAGTGTCTTTGTCCCTGGAAGAAGTGTTATTGTTATTTTCATCTTGCGAATTTTCAACGGTGGCGTCATTGTTCTCTGTATGAGAATCACCATTAGAAGAAGGTGATTGATTGTCCTTTGAAGAATCCATCGCTTCCTTAACCTTCTGCTCCGCTTATTTAATCAAAATGACGAGGGTTTTTAGGGTTTGCTCGAAAGAGAGGTATGGTATAGTTTGTGGAAAGATAAAGCAGAACTACCATGGCCGTGTTACCATGTTTAGTTTTAGACTTGAATATTTATAGACGAATTTTAGATTTACTTGTAGAGGTCGGCGGGGGCGACTTCCACGAGAGCCCAAAATAACCAAAAGCACCAGGTTAGGTTTTAGGAAATTAAAAATTAAAAGGAAAGCGAAGCTAAAATTTGTTCTTTAGCGTAAGGTTAAGATAAGATAGATGTAACTTCTGTACATCCACCTTCACAGTTACCTCTCAGTTTTATTTATATAAAGGTAAAGGTCGTTTTTAAGCTAAATTAAGATATTAAGTTGGTATATTTATAAAGAAATTGTTTTTCCACTTATTTTGAATGTTAATTAAAGTGTACAATTTATTTAGATTATTGTTTGTTTTTGACACATTTTGGTAATTTATATTTTTTAGGTTTTTTTGTTATGGAATTTGTATCTTAAATTTTGGTTAATTTTTAATGTGATTGTTGAAGGCATTTTTATAAGTCACCAAAATTATTTCACTCGAAAAGCTTTATAATACATCTTTCAGTTTGTACATCAAGTTAACAAGCTAAAAAAATATGATCCCAACAAGAAGCACTGCTAATAAAAATAATAATATTAACCAAAATTCAGTGGTTTAGTTACTTTTGTCCATCCAACTCCACTCCTTAGGTAGATACATGTCATCCTTATGTGGAGTGACCTTTTAATTCTCATTTAAAATTGTTGTTTACTATTCTTAATAACTTTTCAGTGTCTACATTGTAGAATTATAAAGTAGATATTATGGAATAAAGAAACAGATCTCTAAGCATGTATCTGTCTTATAGAGTTTGCCTATTTTTGTATATACTGTCAATTTTAATAAAATTTTGCTAGAGAGTGCTTTTGATTATAATTGTGTAAGTGTTTTTGGATTGGCGTTTCGGATCACACTCATTAATCCATTATCAAGAAGAGAGTAGAATGATAGATAATTGTAGACACGTGTCTTATATAAATATGGAAGATATTAGAATGAGGTAAACTCCTAGTTTTTAAGTATAAAATAATATAATAGAAACTTATAATAAAAATGAAAATATAACACAATCAATTCAAAATTAAGATATGTATTCTATTAATTTTGAATATTAAAAAAGGAAAAAAACTAATATTAAAAATTAAATAATTAAAATGATGATAAAAATGCAACTAAAAAAAGAAAATTAGATTATAAATTGAAAATTAAAAAGATCAAAGTTCTTAAAAACCTATTCTTAAAGTAATGTTAATGATTAGTAATTAACTTGGATAGAGAGATGAGTAGCCAAAAATTGGTATTCATAATATTGGTATTGGAAAAGAAAGTCAAAACAAGTGTTGTGAAGCGGCTTTAGTACCTACAATTAGCCATGAAAATATTGTGTTTGTGTTAATGCATGTAGTAGTATTGTTAAGGCGTTAGGCTGAGTATTTGTAACAATTTTTTCGAGGTATTTAATTTAGTAGTAGTAGATCATGCAAAACAAAATTATTTTGTCGATAGGGTTCTGGTTTGATGGTCATCATATGTTTGTGGTTTTAATTTCAATCAAATTTTTAGTAGAAATCTCCATGGAGCTCGATTGAAATGGAGCAAAATGCTACACGTAAAATGGTCATGAGTTTGAAAAGCCTGCGATGATGCCATGTGGCAACATTGCAAGAGCCCTTGGCTCAAAGAGGAGCAGTTAGTATAGAAACAATGCAAAGGCCTACAATCGTGCCTAATGACACAATCATGTTCAATCCTAAGAATCCCAAAATGTGTGGTTATGATGACATCAACAAAACACTGCATTGAAATTGACGGGCATGGGTTGTGGGCTCCTGTCAAAACCCTCATATTTACCCTTATCAAAATAAAAATAAAAATGAACAAACATAACCATTCAAATATTTTATGTTTTCATAATCCATATAATGTAAACAAAACTTTTAAATAAATTATATGTAATTTTTTAATCTATATTTAAGATCACAGTGCATAATTTATTATCAAAACAAACTAGTATATGAACAACGACCCAAACTCCTTATATAAATTCTCCTGATAAATCTCATATATCAACACTAGCCCAAAATTTTCACTCAAATTACATAATCACAAACAATCACTCTTACACTTCATCCTCCACCAATGGATGTTGCACATCCCCCCAACAAAGAACTCCCAAATCACATCATCCTCTATCCTCCATCAATGGATTGCATTTCCACCAAACTCATACTCATATTTGCATAGGCATACTCCATTTGAAATGCATAATACTTAGAATGATGAGCCTTCAATTTAATAATTTAAAAAAAAAAACTTGTGAACTTAAAATAAAATGTATGAGATCCTTGGCACATTAATTGTGCAAAATTCCAACAAAGCAAACTTTAATTTCTAGAAGCACCACATGACCTAAACCCACACTTGCCTCCCATCCATCTGGCAAATCCAGTTGTCCTTTGCCTTCCATTGCCATTGCCCACTAGGTAAACCATAAACTACTCATATATAAACAAATTCAAATACTTGAAGGGACCTCCTGGAATCCAAATAACGTTCTAATATAGTTCAAACATTATAGGTCATTTTTTTCATAGTAGGAAGGGAAGCAAAAGAATGAGAGCTCCAGATCATTATGGTTTTTTTATTGGATTTATACCAAGTTGTCTATGTACAATCCATTAAAATCAAACAGAACACACTTACATCCATTTTATCTCCCTCTATTCAAATTTATGGGAAATAAGGGAAATTATCAATATTCATATTGGAAGGCTGGAATGCAAATGAGAAATTCTTGCTGAGAGATATATTATCTAGAGTATGGAATTCAACCAGATGGAACCATGCCCAGGTGGGTTTTTTGTTACTAATTTTTTACGAGTTCTTACTTCTCCTTCTAACCAACTTGAGTTATAGTGCTTTAGTGGCTTCGTTTATTGCCTTGCAGCCTTCCCAAACCTACTCAACACTTTTTTGGTGCACTTTTCAACTTTAACAAGATTTGCATCCACATCGACAAGAATTAAGCATTTGATAGGTTATTTATCGGGCTCCACATTAGCAAAAAGGACTCCATGCAGATAACTATAGATTGAGCATAGTTAGCCCCGGCCTACCAATCTTAGCAGAGCCATGGGCCAATCCTTGCCAAACTTGGGCCTGTCAGTCTTGGCAAGGCCTGGGGCCAATTAAAATAAGCCTGAGTCCCAACCTATTAGTCATGGTAGGGATGAAACCACTAAAGAAGCATCATATGTCAAACAGACAAGGAACCCAGGATGGTAGAGGGCATGGTCATAGTTTTGGCAAGTAAGAGATCGAACGAGTGACTACCACATATGATGTGGCCAATGTGTGATTGTGTGAAGGCTATCAGTCATGGGGTTGTTAGACCCTAGGATCTAGTTGGCACAGATGATAATCCATAATAGACCAGTGGGTATCATGTGGCCCTTGGGTCAGATTTTAGGTGTCAGTAAAGGAGGAAGATGCCATATAATCAAGCCTCACCCAAGATGATGACACCTTAGATGTACCCCAATCCTCTACATCATTTACCCATGATGCCACATATTTAGACCTCTATAGACACCAAAAAAATTCACATGATGGTTCTAAATGTCACAATCCCCTTGGACCACCTCAGGACCCCCTTTGAGCCTAGCCTAGACCGTTCAACCCCAAACTAGGCTCAACCTAAATTAGTTTGACCTAATGACTTAACCCACCTTTTACACCAACTTTACCTTAGCCCTTGACCATCAATGGTCACCTTACTTATCGATAGTCACCCTAATTATTGACGATCAAATTCCATCGCCTAAACTAGCTTAACTCACCCTTCAACTATGCCTTGCTTTTTTTATAATTAGAGTGTCTAATTCTATGCAAGCCCATGCATGTCGAAGTTAAAATTAGTCAGCAAGTTGGAATCCTTGTTAACATCTTGTTGCACCTCTCCTTCCTTGCCTATAAGAAGAGAGGAGCAAGAGGTGAAGAGGGATCCACAACTATCAAGAGATTTTACATCCAAAGCTTTTTTTGCAGGTGTTCTTCCAACAATCTAACCATCATGATAGAGAGCCAACTTATCACCACCCTTCGATTGATAGCCAAGTACCATTACTCTGCTAGAATCATGCCAGACTCTACCAACGAGTCAATCACCTCAACCATTCATCTAACAAACCTTCGATAAGCTAAGTATTTACTTTTCATTATTTAATTACTTTATTTGTATTTTATAATCAACATAATATAAACTCATCTCTCAGAATTACCTTTTGTGATCTCGTTAATCTAACCTTTTAGCACCCAAACCCAATATACAGTAACCATTGATGGTCACTCTAAGCACCAATAGTCTATCCAATCATCGATGGTCACCTCAACCATCAACGATCACCTTAAATGCCGATGGTCATTGTGGTAGAAAATAACAACAAGTTATTTTCATCCACCTACCTTCAACCAAATCCAATTTTCTTTTCATCTGCCTATTCATAGACCCCCAACCTATTTTATGAATCACACCCAAACTATTTAGCATTAGTATTAACCCACTTAATGATTATATTAATCATTTTATATCATTTCTTTATCAAGCATTTATTGTATTTAATTTCAATAGCTTTTGATTATTGATGCAAGTACTTTATCTTTTGTTTTCTAAACTTAATTGTTTAAAACATGTGGATTGACAGCCCCTAAGGAAGTTATTGCTTCTGAGATCTAGTTAGCGCTAGGCAATCCATCTAACTATCTATCTAACGAATCATTTGCTTTAGTGTTGTCTTATTTATGAAAGAGTTATGAAAACTCTTGACCAAGATCTCTCCAATGGCTCATTACTACAGCTATTGATACTTCAACATTGCACAAGAAGAAACCAATTAAACATAAGATCAATTGTTAACACAAATCATATGTGCAAAGCATTACATAAAAGCATAAAGAAGCATCTAGATTATAAAGAGTGTACTTGCTTATATAGGCAAGGCAAGAGAATGTGAAGGATAAAGTAGGCAATGTGGGATTAAAGACCACATAAGATAAACCTAGCAAGTATGAGTAAAAGATACCCTAACACCACCCCTCAAGTGAAGCTAGGGGCTAACAATAGAAGATTCAGTGTGAAGTCGTGTGTCCCTATGGACGTCAATCCATCTTATCAAAGTACATGGATGTCAAGTCATTGTAACTACCAAGTCGAAGTAGGAATGGTACTAAATATGAAGATCACTGAATACAAACACTACGCTCCAAAGTACTAGGTATAATGATGAACCCAAGGAAACATCAATTAAACACCCTCCAACATAATGTTGAAGTGAGCACAAAGATTGGTGGGGCTACCACATTAGTGTCAATAGTGGGGATACCACACTGGTGTCACTATAATAATCACCAAGAAGGCCATGGAATCAAATAATAATCTTCATATGGGTTCTGATAAAGTGCCTGAATAAGATACCCATGTACAAAGGAGGAATCCAAACTTATTATTATGCTAAAAACATGAAAGCACACATGTACACAAAAGGTTCAAAAACATAACTCTCAAAAAGTGGAGAAAGAGAGAAAACTCGTAAGAAAAACTCCCCTAAAAAAAAGAGAAAAGAAGAAGAGAGAGCTAGAGAAAACCCCCCCAAGGCTGATGTTGAACACGTCCACACTCCAAGTACTCACAAGTCTCAAAAGAACTCAATTTGCATAAGTGGTCTGAATCCACTACTTGATCACAAAGCAACTAACACTAGGCTTCATCAGAATAGCTTTAATAAAGAAGACTATCAGTGGTGATGAAAGTGCAAAAAAAGTATAGTATGTGTAAGGAACACTCAACATCAAGAAGCAAAATATACATCACACCCCCCCATATTGTTGAATAGATGGAGTGGAAAAAAGAGGTCTGAATGAGTGGTCCAAATCCACTACTCAAACACCAAACAAGTTAACAATGTATACACCAAAATTGCTCCATGTCACATTGAATGAGATTGTTGAACTATCGAAGAAGACAAGATGACACTGGGATACACCAACTTCAATCAAACTGAAGGAGACTATCAACTATCTAAAAAAAGTGTCAAAAATACAGATAAATCTTTCAAAGACGATGGCCCATGGTGGTGATGGAAAAGATAAACAACTGATGAAGTGAAAAGGTGTCTAGAATAGAGCACACAAATGCATGAAGGTGGATAAAACTGAGCCAACAAACCCCTCATGACACTTTATAAATCAATGAGAGTACAATAGTTCATACACAAGAAACACCAAATAAAGACAAAGAAGACACTGGGCTTCACCATAATAGCTTAAAATGAGGAGACTGTCAACCTGTCAAATAAGCCATCAAGAGAGATGTGCTCCAAAAACAAGGGAGCGAAAAAGGTGTCTCCATAGAAAAAGGTGAGGCACTAAGAAAGGGGCCTCAAGGAGATAAAACACAACTATTAATGTGTCAATGTACTAATGCAAGTCGTGGGCTGATAAAAAAGTGTAGAAAATGACAAAAAAAGCCATCATGTATGAAAACACACCAGAAAATGATCAACAGCCAAAAAACAACGTGCAAAACAAATGCAAAGACATCATGCTCAACTAAAAATGCATCTAAGATACGTGCATGAAGTACAATGTAGAGCCCATAGAAAAAACCCCATAGTAGTGACTATGTACTCTCAAGAATAAGACATCAGACTCAGCTAAAAATGCGTCCATGAGTGTAACAAATGATGACAATGTAAAAGAGCAAAAAAGGAAGGATGTGTTCCCTGTGAGGGGGTCTAACCTTTTGCCAAATCGGACCTCACCCTTCGATCTTAGACAAGAGAAAGAGATATGATACATGAAAAACAAATAATTATCCATCTCAACAATGCTCAAGGCATAGCAAATACGTCACCACAAAAATGTCACCATAAACTATAAGCGCATGGTAACACAACTAATGTGAAGAGACCCTCCCAAAATGCAACACTTTATAAAATAGTGCATTTTATGATTTAAATAGGACCATTACATAGTAAATTGAAAAATATCAACTTTTGAAAAAAATGGTGTTTAATTTTGAGCTACCGATCAAAAGTTATTAAATAAACAATTTCCTCGCAAAATAAGCCTATTTAATAAAAATCTGCACTAAAGGTTAAAAAATGCACAACGAGTAAGGGAAACTATTCTTCCAACCACTCATTGAAATCAACATAGAACCAAAAATATCTTTGAGCCAACAAAAGTCAAAAATATGTTATTTAGTGACCTCGATAAGCGTGTAAGTTTGATTTCCTCTTTAAGCAAAATTACAGCTAGTAAAAGAAAATAAAAACATTTCCAGCTATGTAAAGAGGAAAAAGGAGATGTTTTGTAGTGGTGTTTTGGCTCAGATGGGAGATACAAACTCAGATCCCTTGGAAAATACAAGTGTCAAAGCTTTAAAAAAAAAAAAATTGTTTTTCTTGTCAAGGCCACTTTCAACACCTCCTTGGTGAAAACGTAGCAGAAAAGGAAAGCTTTTGATCTTGGTTTGCTGCTGATATTCTCCTTTATAAATAGATTTGAGATAAATAATAAAAAATAGAGAAACCAATGTAGATTTCAATGCAGGTCATTATCAATGACGGCTTGGGCAAACTTCAATGCAGTTGATTTGTTCCTTTTCTCTCACACAACATATCAACAAAGAAAAAAATGACAAGATCTATGCAGCAAATCTAATGCCCAGGTGAAAATACAATGCCAAACTCCAAGCTTTCAACCCTACAGATCTAGAAATGACTTCCAACACCTCCTTACCAAGTTGAAATGCCACTTCTCTTTTGCCAACCAAACTCAGAAAACTCCAGTACCACAGAAGAAAAAAAAGAAGCCATGTTGGAAGTTTGCAAGCACCTAAGAGGAAAAAATAGTGCCAAAATCTTAGATCTCAATGTAATAGAGAAAATACCAGATCTGAAACACCTTGACAAAGTAGATAAAGAGCAGATTGAGATGTCATATGTCAAGAAAAATAATGTAACAAAGCCCAGATCTCCAAAGTATGATGCCAAATGATCCAAAACTCAAAAGCTTTGGTTGAAAGATAATTCAAGAAACAAGAGCAACACAATTCAAATAAAGTTATCTCTGAGAAGAGATGTTTTATTGATCAAATTTGCCGACCCAAACATATGCCCATCTTTGAGAAGAGATGTCTAATTTCTATTTTAGGTTACATCTTTATTTATACATGTTTTGAAGGCGGGGGGAGGATGTGGAAGGTCACCAATCTCAAGGGAGATGAATTGGTTCAACTTCCATGATTTACAATAATACATAATTTGAGGAATTACTGTTTTTAGATTGCACTACTAAAATTAAAAATTTGGGGCACTTTCATTGGGTTTTTGGGGGTCAAACTTCATTGAGCAAAGCTCCATGTCCTCTCACCATGTTCTCCTCATTCTTAGCTTTTCAATGGTTCAAACGGTGAGTCAATTGGAGCTACGGTGTAAAAGTTATGGCTCCCAAAAGTTCTGTCATCAATTGGGGTGGCCGGATCACCAAAACTGGAAAGCTAAATGCTAAGATTAGATCTCTCATTTCCATACAACATAAAGGAAATAGATGACACCAAGGAGCTAGAAAAAAGTAGATAATGCCAAAAAATGAAAAATGATGCCACTTTCTTATGCTTCAATGCCATGGAAAAAAGGTGTAGCAGCAAAAATGATCCAAAGCAAATCCTAACGCTGCCAAAGGATATCTCTTTCCCATGCCACTTTTGCTACATCCAATGACATCACGGAAAAAAAATACCCAAAATAGCAAACTAAAATGACCGTAGCTTTCTTAATTCTCATCTTCATTTGAAACCGTAAGATGTTCTGGAAAGCTTGTAGAGAGGAGATCATAACCCATAAATAGTTTCTTAAAATTATTTTAGAGTATAAATCAGTTGATCAAAACATATCATGTTTTTGAACAAAAAACAATTTTAGAAAAAAGTTAAGAAAGCGATAGATGACACACTCAAATCTACAAAACTAAGCTTGACTACCATAATCCCAATATATATAAATATTTTAAAGACTACAAACTATATAAAAAAATGTTGAGTAATGACCATTAGAGGGAGGCTCCGATATCATGAAAGAGTTATGAAAAGTCTTAGCCAAGATCTCTCCAATAACTCATTACTACAACCATTGATGCTTCAGCATTGCACAAGAAGAGACCAATTGAACACAAGATCAATTGTTAACACAAATCATATATGCAAAGCATTACATAAAAGCATAAAGAAGCATCTAGATTACAAAGAGTGCACTTGCTTATATAGGCAAGGCAAGACAATATGAAGGCTAAACTAGGCAATGTGGGACTAAAGACCACATAAGACAAACCTAGCAAGCATGAGTAAAAGATACTTTAACAATTTGTAGGTCATCCTCCCAAGTTAAAGATGAGCTCTCCATAATCATCTGATTTAACGTGTACACAATCAAACAAGTTTTTCAACCATACCCATAACTAGTTTCTCCTTCTTCCTTTCTTGAAATATAAGCTGAAATTCATTGAAAGATTTTGGCACACCCGGTGGGACCTTGAGTCTCTACTTAGATTTAATTTGTTTGCATCTACATGCTCTTATCCCTATTCTATGCTCATAAATGAAATTGAAATTTAGTTTAGGTTTAAAATCAATTGCATACATTGATTGCTTGCAAGTTTAGCTCACATAATTTAAATTAAAGCAAAATAATTCAATCATAGCATCACTTTTGTTGCACACACTAAACCAAACCACCTACATCAATCAAACATCAAACAACTTAAGATAAGGCATGACTAGGATTTCATCACCTAGAGGTCACCTTACCCTTTGTTGATAATCCTACTTGAATGTCATTACCAAGGGGAGAACCAACTCACCTCTCTGGTTGAGTATAATATAAACTTTGAAAATTGATATATATTGTCTAAGCACCTGACACCCTTATCGTTACGGTATGTGAAGTGAGTGGGTCGGTCCTAGTACCAAGCCACGTATTGATTTTTAATACAGATATTTTTTGAGAGCCTAAATAACCTAAAACCATTCGTAGATTTCTTTTTAGTACCTGATCTATTAACCCAAGTGGAGTCACACAATTTATTGAAAGCTCAAGGCATAAACCAAAAAAGAGACTAAAGGAACTTTAAGACTTAATGTACTTTTTCGAGTGTGATTGCTTTCCTTTATCATTTCTTGTCTTCTCTCTATTTGAGTGGTGAGATTGTGTATTCTCTCTCCCTTATCTTGTATGGTTTTAACTCACAAACAACAAAAGAACCCAGTAGAACAAAACCCATCACCAAGCCAATCAACCTCTTCTACCTCCTCATCCATGGAGTACATTTATGAACCAAAAAATTCTCCTTGAAGAAGCCCTTATTTCCCTCAAGAAGTTCCCCAAGGAGATACAAACTTTGCCACCTTAGATAACAATAATGTGGTCCTTCAGAATTATCTTAACACCATGCCTCATCGTACCTTTACTTTGGTTCCACTTGTGGACCCACCTTATGGCATGCATTCCCACCTTATGGGAAACACTTCTATTACCACAGTCACCACCCAACCATTGATTACCCAAGCTTCTTCATCTACCAATAATCCCTTTAACACTATTGTGGAAAACCAACCTGCCCAACCTACAAACACCCTTATACCTTCCACCCCCACCAATAACTCCTCTACCTTAGGACCAACCCAACCACTAGCCACCTATACTCCCCTCACCATGGGAGTACCTACCACTAGCATTGCCAACCTTCTTTTGGCTACCCCCAATCTGCTAACCACTACCCCACTTCAAAATTTGGTGGTCTCTATACCTTCTACCTTACCTCCAATCAACATAAAGGTCACTACCTTTCTTTTTATTACCAACCCAACCACAGCTTCTACCTAACAGGTGCCCATTGCACCAAACCTGAGCTGCATCCCTAACCCACAAGGGCATGTACCTCTATCTACTACCTAACCACCTGCATCCACCTACCCCTACATAGCATTCACCCAACTATATCAATATGTGGTAGCTTCTCAAACTCCTACCAATTATCGATATGTCACCTAACCACAACAACAATATACACCTTACAACCTTTTAGGTGTACAACCCCAAACAAATCTAATGAAAATGCTCATGGATAAAATGACTACCTTAGAATCATCCATTTTGAGAGCTCAAAACATCTAATCATATGACCAGATCTGCAATGAACCCATTCACCCGTCTATCCCTATTAGACCATATCCCCCTCGGTGGGAGCTTCCCAAGTTTTCCAAGTTTCAGAGTAAGGAGGATCCCCAACAACACCTCAGGGCATTTAGGCATGCATGTTATTTGATTTTCTATGATGATGCCCTCCTTCTTCGTACGTTCCCTATGTCCCTGTCTGATCCAACATTAAACTGGTATAGTGCCATAATCAAACACTCTTTATTTTCCTTCACCTAGTTGGCCCAAACTTTCTTGGATCACTTCTCAATAAATATCTTCAAGAAGGTTTCCATCACTGATGTTTACTTTATCCAACAATTTGATGACGAATCTATTACCGATTTTGTAGCTCATTGGAGGAGCCTAATTAATCAACTTTCCTTCTCTTTACCCTAATCCAAACTGATAGAACTTTTCACTCAGACATGTGCCAAGCACATCTCTTCTACATTACATGTGCCAAGCACATCTCTTCTACATTACATATTCAGAGTTTTAGAACCTTTGACAAAGCTTTTACCATGGCTCGTAAGCTAGAAAATAGAGCCATCAATGAAGGAAAGCTAAAGTTGAAAAACAAAAACTCTACTTACAAAACCAATGAGGCCTCCTCCTCTAAACCAAGCAACCAAACCAATACCAATGCCAAGATAAAGGGAACTACAAATGTGGTTGTCCTTAAAACTGTTCCTCCACCATCTATCAATCAACCAAACTCCTCTAGCTCTTCAAAACAAAACATGAGGAACTAAAACCAAAATAGTTAGAAGCAATTTACTCCACTTAGAGAATCTTATGCTTTAGTCCTGGAGAAGTTACTGAAAACTAATATCATACAACTTCCACCCATCAAGCCACCTCAACAATTTGATTCCTCTCATCTTACACCTAGCTACTACAATGAGAACAACCTATGTGCTTTCCATTGAGTGGTGGGGCATGATGTTAGTAGGTGTAATACCTTCAAAATCATTGTCCAAACCCTCATTGACAAGGGAGAGCTTGTGTTGGATAACCCCAATACACCTTCAAACTCAGCCCTTGACATTTTTAGACAACCTTTCCCCAATCATGCGTCAACCAAAAATTAGAATAACAAAGCTAAGTATTCTCATGATGCCCATAACATCAATATAGTTCTTGACACACTCATTACTAAAAAACCTACTGCCCAATCTACCTATTCTTCACCCTCTCGACTTACTAAGGTAGTGGAGTTACCTTATTTTCCTTTAGTGGCCCAAACTGAGGAAGCACCCCTTTTTCCTCCTCCACTTCTTGAAGTAGTGGAGTCATCAACCCCTTCTTCAACTAACGTATCGGAGTAAACAACCATCACCAAATTACCTTTTGCTTCAACTACCAAGCAATTTACTTCCCCTTTAGAGAGCATTCCCAAGGAAGAAACCACCACACCTTCACCTCCAATAGAGTAACCACCTATATAAACCTTGCATCCTCTGATTGAGGAAAAGGATGAGGTCACCATCCCCCTTTCTCAGCCTATGGATTTATCTTTTGATCCCACTGCCTAGGGAACAAGGCTGGTCTATAAATTATTTTCGAGACTAGTTCAAAGGTTAGAATTTGTCTCCAAACCCGATGTGGATCGAGTCAACTTTTGGCAATAATTGGGGCTCCCTTACATCACCAAACAAGAACCTCCAACCACACCTTTGATAGACCAACCCACCACTTCTATTATCCAAACCCCTATCTTATCAACTAAACCAATAAAAATCTCTACCAACCCAACCATTTCTCAACCATCCAAAGCAACCAAAACCCAAACAACCAAATCATCCTCTCCAACCAAACCCACCAAACCAACGAAAAACCTTGACATCTTCCCTATGTAGAGCCTTAATCACCCATCCTTGAAACTAGAGTTCACCTCACCGACCAAGTACCAAACCAAATTAACCAGGGAAGTAAAGCCACCACAAGGCCAGAGGGCCAAACTTATACCTCCCTCAACCTTTCCCACTATCTTGGGACCTCATCCCTCCACTTTGATTAGGAAGCCAACTATCTCAACAAAAACCCAACCACCGTTGTTGGTTACATCAACACACTTGCTTTCTGATGCACCTATCTTCATTGAGCCATCAATAACCAAATTCCCTACCCTAAAGCCTCCTACCTCTAATTTATCAACTTCCACCTTACCAAAGCTAAAGCCATCAACTAATAATGCCATTGTCTTGCCCAAAACCTCTACCACCAAACCTATTCCTAAAAGACTTCCATGTCACCAACCAAGGCCAAAACTGTTGGGATATGAATACCGGAAGCACACAATTGATTACCAAATACAAGCAACTTAATATGCGGAATTAACCAGAATCAACAAGTAACTAGAATCCAGAAATAACACAAGATATGAGAGACAATACACAACTTGTATTAATACTCATACAGAAAAGAATACAATAAAGAAGATGCCACTTCTTCTCCACCACCTCTTCAGAGGCTTCCCACACCTCAAGTGAATAGTAATTCTCTCCTCAAAGCTCTCTCTCTTAGGTCCCAACACCCAACTCAAACACTGAGTTGGTGTTCACCTTACACCTGTGCTCCACGCACTCCACAAGTGCTCCACGCACTCCACAAGTGCTCCACGCACTCCACAAGTACACAAACGTACTCCAAGTAGATCTCCCTTGAACCTGCAACAACCTACACCTAAATAGACCTTACTTATGGAAGGATCTTCCTTGCCTTCCTCTTTGCTCTAAGTACACACCTGTACTCTAAGTAGATCTCTCCTGATACTGCTCCCTATTGTGTTGCTGTCCTCTCTGATCTTGTACACCTGCAAATCAATCTGGTTCTGCACACCTGTGAACCTTAACCTTGCACACACATACATCTGCAAATCAATGATCTTACTTACCATGTAGATCTCTTATAGAAGCCATGCTCACCTGATGACCAAGATCATACACTCATGAAGAACCCTGCTGATTCTCCAATCCAACACCCACACTTGGTACTGTGGCACTAGGAGGAACACACCATTTCTCACCTCACACACAGAAGGAGCTTATAATATTGCTCTCTTACTCTCTAGCACAAGTTTACAATACAATCCATGAGTATAATATATATATCTCATCCAAACAATAATTAGACACCTAATTACAATAATTAGATCCGCAGCTCTCAATCTAAAATTAGCTCTAAACATGCAAACACTTGGTTCGTCAACTAACTGCCCGTAACATACTCGCAGCTCGAACCGCACAGGTGACCGACATCGGTCCCTGTCTGCCTGGGGGGTGCCGATGCTGGCTAACTAATGACCGACATCGGTTTCCTTCTGTCTCCTCCCTGCCGACGTTGGTTGGCCTGACCGACGCCGGTGACAGTAACACTCCGCAACCCTTCTGCAACCTCCTCCATGTCTGCATTAGTGAAGCTTTTAGCTCCACAACCTAACAATCTCCCACTTGGAGATAAATAGCTGCATTGTACCTGTACCTGTACCCCATCTAATCTATTTCCTGGCTTGTATCCCTCTTCAAGATCAATCCTGAAGACAACCCACCACACAAGCTGTGGTGCACTTCCTGTCATCCAAGTACCCTGCCGCATCCGAACCTACAATCCCATGTAGTGAAGACCTGACCCTGCATGTATACCTACTGTTGGTCCCTCTCAAATCCCTAAGAATTCACTTCTCTGAATTGGCTCCTAACTCTCTGACAACACCCACTGCTTGGGCAAATTCAGGTCTATATTAGACCTCATGTGATTTCGGACACTGAACTGTCCAGCCCTTAGTGTGCTCCGACTCTGCATCCTGCGTAATGAACCTCGCCAACACCTGATTCACATCAACTCCCACTGGAAACAAAATCAACCTGTGATATCCATGTCTCCCATGCCAAAGAATTTCGCTGCTCCAAATTCTTCATAGCAAACCACTGAACCAATCTTACCCTTAGCTCAGCAAAAACCCTATATGTACAAACCTGCTAGCAAACATACCATCCACATACAGTAACAGAATGATGTCATGACCATCATCCTCTTGGTAAGACAAACCACAGTAGTTACCCTGACATTGACTAAAGTCATGCTTTGTCATCCCCCTGTCAAAACCTGTACCACTGTCCTACAGCTTCCTCAAGACCATATGACCTTGTCTTTCGTCTCACGTGTCCGTTCACTCTATTCTTCAACTAAGGTATCCATTCGTCTCTGTGCTTTTCATACCTGCTAGCAACCCTACCAAATCTCCTACTTGGTTCTGCAATCTCTCCATGCCATGCTCCCACTGTTTCTTAGATCCTTCCTGCTCTGCAATCAGCAACAAGTATAAAGAAGAGGAACAACAAATTTGAGGCCTACTTACGTCTTCAATCCTCCATATGGGCGTTTGAGACTCCTTGACAGCTTACTGTCCACCCAAAATCTGTTACAGTGACCGACCTCGGTCACCACACAGTCTGCATCCAACCGACATCGGTTCCATGCGCTTGTCCCTGACTACCAACCCTGTCGACGTCGATGTCCATGCTGCCGACGTCGGTCATACCTCCTGTCGATGTTGATTTTCCTGCCGACGCTGGTACCTGTGTTTTCTTATAAGTGATGAATTTTTACCTGTGAGCTCCTTTGAATCAAGTCCCATGTCCAAACTACCCTGCTCAGAAGTATCCAGCCCATCCACTGGTCTATGTCTGCCATCTCCTCCAAGAACACCAAGGCTTTCCAGTTCTTAAGCCTGCCAAATATATCTGTCTTCCGCTTAAGAACATGCATCTCCTTCCTGCTCATGTGACCAAGCCTACGAAGCCACGTCTCCACAACAAAAGAAGAATCAATAATATAAACAAGTAGATAAAGAGTACCTATTTTCTTACCACCAGCTAATTCAAGTGTATCTGCTATGAGAGTTCTTGTGCATCTCTCATCACCCAACTCTTCTGAAGAAATTAGCCACATCTCCAAACCTGGGACCTGCATGACCTCCTTCAACACCCATGTGTTGGCCTCCACCTGCAATTTCAGCTTCACTTCCTCTTTGCCAATTCTTTGGCAAGGCTCACCAGCTCCTCTCCCTGGGGCTGCATGGAAAGAGGCAACAGAATCTTTTATCCAAGATTCAACTTTATCCAAGAAACCTTCCAAAGCATCATGTGCAACAACCCCTGCAACATCTGCATCTTCATTTCCTTCATGCTGATCTGCTACCAACCAACAATCTTCTTTTACCTACTATTTCTTTCCATAGGACCATAAGTGACCATCTGTGCTTTTTAACTCCTCCATTCTTAGCTTACTTTGATCTTCCATTACTCTACTCCCACTCAATCAGAAACCCCTGAGAGTGACCTATAACCAAACACAAAATCGCTTCCTACAACCTTAGCTCTAATACCACGTGTTGGGATATGAATACCGGAAGCACACAATTGATTACCAAATACAAGCAACTTAATATGCAGAATTAACCAGAATCAACAAGTAACTAGAATCTAGAAATAACACAAGATATGAGAGACAATACACAACTTGTATTAATACTCATACAGAAAAGAATACAATAAAGAAGATGCCACTTCTTCTCTACCACCTCTTCAGAGGCTTCCCACACCTCAAGTGAACAGTAATTCTCTCCTCAAAGCTCTCTCTCTTAGGTCCCAACACCCAACTCAAACACTGAGTTGGTGTTCACCTTACACCTGTGCTCCACGCACTCCACAAGTGCTCCACGCACTCCACAAGTACACAAATGTACTCCAAGTAGATCTCCCCTGAACCTGCAACAACCTACACCTAAATAGACCTTACTTATGGAAGGATCTTCCTTGCCTTCCTCTTTGCTCTAAGTACACACCTGTACTCTAAGTAGATCTCTCCTGATACTGCTCCCTGTTGTGTTGCTGTCCTCTCTGATCTTGCACACCTGCAAATCAATCTAGCTTTGCACACCTGTGAACCTTGACCTTGCACACACATACATCTGCAAATCAATGATCTTACTTACCATGTAGATCTCCTATAGAAGCCATGCTCACCTGATGACCAAGATCATACACTCCTGAAGAACCCTGCTGATTCTCCAATCCAACACCCACACTTGGTACTGTGGCACTAGGAGGAACACACCATTGCTCACCTCACACACAGAAGGAGCTTATAATATTGCTCTCTTACTCTCTAGCACAAGTTTACAATACAATCCATGAGTCTAATATATAGATCTCATCCAAACAATAATTAGACACCTAATTACAATAATTAGATCTGCAGCTCTCAGTCTAAAATTAGCTCTAAACATGCAAACACTTGGTTTGTCAACTAACTGCCCATAACATACTCGCAACTCAAACCACACAGGTGACCGACGTCGGTCCCTATCTGCCTGGAGGGTGCCGATGCCGGCCGACTAATGATCGACGTCGGTTTCCTTCTGTCTCCTCCCTGCCGACGTCGGTTGGCCTGACCGACGCCTGTGACAGTAACACTCTACAACCCTTCTGCAACCTCCTTCATGTCTGCATCAGTGAAGCTTTTAGCTCCACAACCTAACAAAAACCTCTAAACCCTCTCCACCTTTAGCTGAGTTTTACTTGACTATTTCCTAAAGGTTATTGCAAGCTTCTTTCTTGACCTTACCCCCTATTAGGGAATTCAACCCTCTTGGTCCAAAATCAGTTTGGTATAACGATCGCCAAATGTGCTTCTATCATAGGACACCAAAGCATGACATGGAGAACCACAAATCTCTCCAAACCATAATCCACTAGCTCTATGATGAGGATGATCTATTAATAGAGGAACGTCCATGATCTTGTTACCAATCCAACAACCAACAACCACTACCCAATGCCTACCTACTCCCTTGCCCTCACCTCAAAGTGACGAGGATCTAAACCAATCTCCTACCCCAACTCTCCCTATGTTCATACTATTCGTGTGGTCACATGATCACAGACTCAACAAAAAGATAAGGGGAAGGCTAAAGTGTCCATCTCATGGACATACCCATCTTCCACCTCCCAACCAAGTCAAAATAAAGTACCTTCACCTTCAGCCAAACCCAAGGTATCTATCTTGGGTGCCTCCCAATCCAACCCCTCTGAATCAATCAGGAGAGTGGTTCTCAAATAACTTCACCAGACCCCAACAAATATGAGCTTATACGAGTTGATATCTACCTCACCTCATCATCATCAAATGATGATAGAAGCATTGCAATCAATAGAGGTCAAATGTGAAGATCCTCAACCTTTGGTAGCCTTTTTTGGCACTCTCCAAATTTCTAATCTTGTCACCTTCAAGGATTTGGAAAAACCTTTTATCCATCTAGATGACCTAGATCCCCCTCTCTTTACTACTACCTACACCAACCAAACTTGCATCAAACAGATCATGATTGATGGTGGAGTCAGTATTAATATCATCTCCTCCCATGCTTATGATCAACTCAAACTACCAAACAATGTCATGTCCAAAACCTCAGTCATCCTCTAATCCTTTAATGACACCATGGCCACTACTTTAGGAACTATTGTCATTCATATTTGTTTAGGACTTGGCACACTCCTAGAGCTCTTCTATCTAGTGGAAGGTAAATTCTAGTATAATGTTTTATTGGGATGACCTTAGATCCATTCCATGGGTTGTGTCTCCTCTACCGTTCATCATTGCATCAAATTTGAGCATGAAGGTAAGGTTGTCACTATACAAGATGACCCCAACCCCTTTTCATCATGCAACATGACTTATCGACTGTCCTCTTACCTCCATCTAGCACACCCTCATTGACTAAATATAAGCCCTCAACCATGAAGGATGAACCCATATATTCTTTTATCAATGTGACATCTACTACCTTATCCATCCCTTTAGACCAAATCCCCACCATAGACCACTTGGAATCCACATTCCAATGTCTTTCACTGTATCGCCTCATCACCCTTGATGTTTTCCCTACTCCCCAAGAGTATGGGAAACTTGACCACCAACCTGGTTATGACCCCAACATCAAAGCCATTATTCCCCTCGTACCTTCAGACTGTCAAACCCATTTCATCTATGGGGGACTTCATAAACCATTTGACGCTTCTATCACCTCCTTTTCACCTCAACCATTCACCTCTAGCTTCTTGATCTTATAGTCGATCATTTTAAGTAGAAACTTTGAAAAATGCACCCTTACATAGCCCTTCTTGTCAAAAATGAGTTTCAACGTCTCCTATCTATCAATTTCATTTAACCCATTGACTATCCCCAATAGGTCTTGAATGTTGTGCCTATCACCAAAGCCACAAGGGGACTACGTATTTGTGTGGATTTTCATGACATCAACCTTGCTTGACCCAAAGATGACTTCCCTCTACCAAACACTGACCAACTAATTGATCTTATAGTCGATCATGAGATGTTATCTCTCATAGATGGATTCTTGGGTTACAATCAGATCCTGATTGCCCCCAAATATCAACACAAAACCACCTTTATCACCCCATGGGGAACCTTTTGCTATAGGGTCATGCCTTTTTAACTAAAGAATGTTGGTACAACCTACCAATGTGTTATGACCTACATCTTCCATGACCTTATCCACAAGATTGATGAAAACTACATGGATGACCTCCTTAGGAAATCCAAATATTGAAAGGATCATTTAGTCATTCTCAAGATTATCTTTGAGTGACTCATCTACTACCATGTCCACCTTAACCCTAAAAAGTGCATTTTTGGGGTCTTGTTAGGAAAGTTCCTTTGATTTATTATCTCCCTTCAGGAAATTAAAGTCAACACCATGAAAATCAAAGCAATCTTTGATATGCTTCCTCCAATTAGCCTCAATCAACTCCACAGTTTGCAAGGGAAAATCCAATCCATTTCTTGCTTTATCTCTCAGCTCTCAGACTGATGCCAACCCTTCCACCACCTTCTAAAGAAAGAGGTCTCTTTCAAATAGAATAATTACTACCAAAAGGTTTTTGATTCACTCAAAGAGTACCTTTTGTCTCCACCTATCTTCACTCCTCCCAAGGATGATCAACCTTTCTACCTTTATATCTCCAGCACCAATCACTCCCTAGGGGCAATGCTGATAGGACCTAGGCTCACAAAGCTGTGATACCAATTGTCAAGATCCCTGCTCCTTAAGAGCACACTTGATTACCTTTGTATAAGCAACTAAACACGAAATTTAACTAGAAGTAAAATGTAACTAGAAATCAAAAACAACACAGAATATAAGAGACAATACAATCTTGTATTAACACTCTTCCAGAAGGAAATACAATGAAGAAATCACACTCTTCCCACACCTCTTGGGCGTACCAATAATTCTCCCTCAAGATTTCTCTCTCTCGATTACAAACAAAATCAACTCAAACACAGAGTTGTTTCAACCAGTCAGTAACAATACTGCCAGTACACCAACCAGTAAGTGACAATCAACTCAACCGTTGTTGCCTACTTCCAATACCAAGTACTCAAAGTACTCCAAGTAGATCTCCCTGATCTTGCTCCTTATTGTGTTGTAGATCTCATTTTACCTTACTACCCCAAAAATCTCCTTTGACCTTGCACACACACACACCTACAGATCAACTGACCTTATTTACCATGTAGATCTTTTACCTGATCTTGCACACCCTGCAGATCAACCTGGTCTTGCACACCTACAAACCTAGATCTTACACTTGGGAAGAACCCTTGTCCTTGCCTTACCAAGTCCTTATGATTCTCCAAAATTTATAATATAGCCCCATGGGTCTCTTAAATAGATCCCATACAAACAATAATTAGACTTTCCAATTACAATAATTAGAAACGCAGACTCAAGACTAAAATTAGTCTTTTACATGCAAACTGGCCGTTCAACAAACTAACTGTTCATGTAACTAACAATTCTAGAATGCACAGGTGACCAACGTCGGTCCCTGTCTGTCTAGAGATGACCGATGTTGACTGATCCATGACCGATGTCGGCAACTTCCGGTCTACCCCTAACCGACGTCGATTGGCCCAACCTACGCCGATTACTGTGATACTCAGCAACCTCCTCCATGTTTGCATACATGTGAAGCTTTTAGCTCCACAACCTAACAATCTCCCACTTGGAGATAAACAACTACACTTGTACCTGTACCTATACATTATCTAATTTTGTTTTCTGCCTTGTATCCCTCTTCAAGTTCAATCTTGAAGACCAACCACCACAAATCCTGTGGTGCTTCTCCTGTCATCCAAGTAACCTGCCATATCTGAATCTACATACCCATGTAGAGAAGTCCCTGACCTTGCATAGCATGAATCCCTACTACTAGTCCCTCTCAGATCCCTGATAACCCACTAAATTGCTTTCCAGTGCTCCTTTCCCAGATTGGCCACAAACTTGCTGACAACACCCACTGCTTGGGCAATATCAGGTCTAGTACACATGTACTCAACCTCATCATGTGATTTGGGACACTGTTCTATGAACTGTCCATCCATAGGTATGTTAACTAGTTCTGCATCTTGCATCTTGAACCTCTCCACTACCTTATTCACATAATCATCTGAGACAACATCAACCTGTGATCTTCCCTGTCTCTAGAAATACTCATGCTAAGGATTTTTGCTCCTCCTAAATCCTTCCTGGCATACCACTGAGCTACTTTTACCTTTATCTAAGCAAATCCCTGCATGTATGAACCTGCAACAAGCGTATCATCCACATACAGTAACATGATAATGTCACGACCATTATCCAACTTGGTAAAATAAACACAATGGTTACATTGACATTGACTAAAGCCATACTTTTTCATACCCCTGTCAAAACTGTACCACTATCTTGGAGCTTGCTCAAGACCATATACCCTGGCCTTCTGTCTCACGTGTCCATTCTCTCCTTTCTTTAACCTAGGAATCCATTCATCTTTTAGTGCTTTCATCCCAGCTGGTAACTCTACCAAATCTCCCGTTTGGTTCTCTTCAAAGGAATCAATTTCCTCATTCATCCCATGCTCCCACTGTTTGCTAAATTCTACTTGCATTGCCTCTTCAAAACTTCCTGGTTCTTGACCATCAGTGAGCAACATGTTCAGGTAGTATAAAGAAGTTGAATAATGAATTTGAGGCTTACTTACCCTTTCAGTCCTCCACATGGGTGTTTGAGACTCCTTGACAGCTTGTTGTCTGCCCAAAATCCATTCTCTAGTCGACCTTGGTCTACACCCGACCGATGTCGATTCCACCTGATCACCAACATTGGTTCCCTGATCGACGTCGGTCTCCACCTGCCCGACACCACCGACTTTGGTCTGCACATGATCGACGTCGGTACCTGCCTGTTCGACGTCAGTTCCACCTGACCGACGTCGGTAACTATGTTTTCCTGTGAGTGATGACTTTTTACCCGCGAGCTCACCTTGGATCAAAACCCTGTCTAAACTGCCCTGCTCAAAATTATTTATCCCCTGTGACTGATCTCTATCCATCATCTTCTTCATGAAAACCAAGGCTTTCCAGTTCTTAACTTTGTTGAAGACATTAGACGTCCTCTTAAGAACATGCATCCCCTTCTTATTCATGTGACCAAGCCTACAGAGCCACATCTTTGCATCTACATCTAAAGTAGATAAACCAGAAGGAGAATGAGTAATACAAGTAGATAGATAAAGATTACCTACTTTCTTACCACATGCTAATTCAAGTGCACCCTTGGAAACTTTCCAAGATTTCGCTATGAGAGTAACTGTGCAATTCTCGTCACCCAACTTTCCTACAGAAATTAGACTCCTCTTTAGGACTGGGACATGCATGACCTCTTTCAACACCCATGTGTTGCCTGTTTGCATTTTTAGCCACACTTCCCCTTTGCCAACAATATGACAAGGCTCACCAACCCCTAAATAAATCTTTCCAAAGTCTCCATGGACATAATCATGGAAAAATACTCTATCTGGGGTTGCATGGAAAGAGGCAACAGAATCTAAAACCTAAGATTCTACTTTATCCAAGGAACATACAAGAGCATCATGTGTAACAATACCTGCAACATCTGCTTCTTCATTTCTTTCATGCTGATCTTTTACCAACCAACAATCTTTCTTTACCTGCTCTTTCTTTCCATAATTTCGTAATTGAGAATTCTTGCCATTGAATTCCTCCATTCTTAGTGTACTTTCTTCTACCATTACTTTACTCCCACTCAATTAAAAACCCCTGAGAGTGACCTGTAATCAAACAAACACTTAACACACTCTGACTACTTGTTAGTGTACCTAACCAAGCTCTGACGAACCTACAACCTGGCTCTAATACCACTTGATAGGACCTAGGCTCACAAAGCTCTGATACCAATTGTTAGGATCCCTGCTCCTTAAGAGCACACTTGATTACCTTTGTATAAGCAACTAAACATGAAATTTAACCAGAAGTAAAATGCAACTAGAAATCAGAAACAACACAGAATATGAGAGACAATACAATCTTGTATTAACACTCTTCCAGAAGGAAATACAATGAAGAAATCACACTCTTCCCACACCTCTTGGGCGTACCAATAATTCTCCCTCAAGAGTTCTCTCTCTTAATTACAAACAAAATCAACTCAAACACAGAGTTGTTGTTTCAACCAGTCAGTAACAATACTGCCAGTACACCAACCAGTAAGTGACAATCAACTCAACCGTTGTTGCCTACTTCAACTACCAAGTACTCAAAGTACTCCAAGTAGATCTCCTTGATCTTGCTCCTTGTTGTGTTGTAGATCTCCTTTGACCTTGCTACCTCGCAGATCTCCTTTGACCTTGCACACACACACACACCTGTAGATCAACTGACCTTACTTACCATGTAGATCTTCTACCTGATCTTGCACAACCTGCAGATCAACCTGGTCTTGCACACTTGCAAACCTAGATCTTACACTCGAGAACAACCCTTGTCTTTGCCTTACCAAGTCCTTATGATTCTCCAAAATTTACAATACAACCCCATGGGTCTCTTAAATAGATCCCATACAAACAATAATTAGACTTTCCAATTATAATAATTAGAAACGCAGACTCAAGACTAAAATTAGTCTTTTATATGCAAACTGGCCGTTCAACAAACTAATTGTTCGTGTAACTAACAGTTTTAGAATGCACAGGAACTGACGTCGGTCCCTGTCTGTCTGGAGATGACCAACGTCAGCCAATCCATGACCGATGTCAGCAACTTTCAGTCTACCCCTGACCGATGCCGGTTACTGTGACACTTAGCAACCTCCTCCATGTTTGCATACCTGTGAAGCTTTTAGCTCCACAACCTAACAAATGCTTACTCATCAGGATGAACAACACAAAGAGTGATTTGTCTACTACATCAGTCGCACTTGTAGAATACAAGACTTGGTACACCCATACCATGAAAATTTGCTTAGCCTTGGTCTTCGTGGCCACCAAACTTTGCCACTACCTTCTTAACCATAAGACCTATGTCATAACCAATACCAACCCACTCAAGTATATCTAATTCAAGCCATACCAAAACCAATGTATGGCCAAGAGGTTCAAGCTTTTAGTAGAGTTTGACCTTGAGTTTCTTTAACAAAAATTAATTAAAGGGCAAGTCATTGCCGACCAATTAGCTGAAGCACCATTGGCAGATAACCAACCTCTTCCTCTTGAGTTCCCCAATAAGTCCATCACAACCCTCTCTCAAGTAGATTTCACCTATCAGGTGACCATTTTCTTTGATGAATCAAAGTGTCAACATGATGGGGGAGTTAATATCATCCTTATTCCACTCCATAATGAACCTTTTCCTTTATCCTTTAAGCTAGATTTTGAATGTACCAACAAAATGGCTAAATACAAAGCCGTAGTCATAGGCCTTCAAACTACATTAGCCTTGGGAATCAAAAGGATCAACATCTTTGGTAACTCTCAACTTATGGTCGATTAAATCAATGGCTCTTACTAGTGTAAGAATGATGTTTTGTAACAATACAAGCTACTAGTTGACAAACTCTTAACATCATTTGAACACTACCATATCAAATCAACCCCATGATATATCAACAAGTTTGTCGACACCATGGCTTCCCTTTCCTCTCAGATCCCATATATACCCTCTAACTCTAGGCTATCTATAATTATCCATAGACTTACCTAGCCTTCCTGTGTCAAACCAAACTCTCCCACCATCTTCAATGTGGAGGAGACCCAACTTGACCTTTAATATCAACAAAAATTCAACTATCTCAACCTTTCCATTGTTTCTTCTAGTCTTTCCAGGAATGCTCAAAGATCATTTATCCAGAGTACCTCACATTATACCATTATGGGGGATTTCTTTACAAATACAACTTTGATGGTCTCCTCTTTTATTGCCTACAAAGTCATGAAGCCTCTCATGATATCAAAGAAACACATGATGGGATATATGGGGGACACTTTAGTATCCTTGCTATGGCTAAATGCATCCTTCACCTTGGCTATTATTGTCATACCCTTAACCAAGACTGTTGTGATTATGTGAAAAAGTGTGTTAAATGTCAACAACATGTTAATTTACATCTTGCGCCTAGCTATAGTCTTCATGTTTTTTTTATATTTTTGGTTCTTTTCATAATGGGGTCTGGACCTTATTGGTGAAATTAGCCCCCATTCTATGTAGCGACACAATTCTATCATCACTGTGACTAGTATTTTACCAAATGGGTAGAGGTTATTCCTCTTATCTCCACCAAATCAGAAAAGATTGTTGACTTTATCAACCATCACATCATCTGTCATTTCGGTGTTCCTCACAAAATCATCACCAATAATGGAAAATCTTTTAAGAACAAATACATTTGCACATACCTTTCATCCTATGGGCATATCGTACTAGCATTCAAACCCCTATGGGTATGACCCCATTCTCTCTTGTATTTGGAGTAGAGGCTATCTTACCTCTGGAGGTCTAAATCCCATCTCTTTGCATATCTTTATAGCATCTCATTTATGAGGATGATTATCATCAACACCGTTTATCCAAACTTGAGCTACTTGATGACTGTCATTTAGCCACCCTCAACCATCTTCATGTTTATTGAGATCACGTCAAACATGCCTATAATAAACACCTTAGAGTGTGATAATTCAATATTAGAGACCTCATCCTAAAAGAAAATTAACATGTTACCAATATGGATAAAAACAAGTGGGGCAAGTTTGCTTTAAATTAACTTGGACCTTATATCATAACCCACAAGTATGGATCAGGAGCTTACCAATTGTCCTCTCTTGAAGGTAACCTACAACCCGAGCCCCTCAATACTTCACATCTACATATTTTCTTTTGTTAAAGAGGATCAAACTCACCTTTTATCTAACTTAAGCTCATCCCTTACTTTCACACCATATTCATCTCCCTATTTTAGGGGCAACTAGTTAAAACTGAATCATGTGATTATTAGTCACAATTGTAGCCTAATATTAAACAATGGGTACCATGAATCTACCCATGGCATGATTCTCATGGTACTTTCTACCCCTTTTCATAAGGATGGATTCCCATGATCATTGTCACCTAAACCTCTTTACACTTAATCAACCTTCTTGTGATTTTAGTTTTTCCTTCCTAAAGGTGAACCCTTAAGCCTATATAAGCAAGTCTATGTTAAGAAAAATCAAACAAAGCAAAAAACAAAACCAAACCAATGGCAATCATGAGTCATTCCTAGCATTTGCAGACTACTCCCTTGAAGGACAACTGTTGAAAACATATTCAAAATTGCTCAAAGCAAGGTGGATTGCTCCCTTCAAGGACAACTATTAAAATGCATTAAGCAAAGCATAGAAACTTAGACCACTCCCTTAAAGGATGGCTGAGTAAGGCATTTGTCAAAAGCATAGAAATTTATTAGAAGCTTCTCACATCAATCAACTTCCCCAACTCCCAAGAAACAACAAATAAGTAAAAGACCCATTATCAAACAATAACAACAATTTTTTTTTTGAAAGCCGCAATCGACTCTCATAATGAAATAATTTTGAAGGTTATAATCAGTTCTCATGAGTAGACTTCTTGTATCGATCAGTCTACACTTTATATGACATAGACTTGTTTATACTGACTCTTTGAAAACCTATAGAAGGCATGCTAGTCTCACAAGAAGGCCCCATCTTTCATGCATCTCCCCTTTATACATAATAACCAAGGGATTTTGAGCTCACTTGACATTATGTGACCAAGACACCTTTTCCACCAACTAACAAACACTAATGCAAAGATTTCGAAGAGCTTATGTTCTTTAAGCCAATCTAACTTTGGTTTTATTTTAGTCCTTGTCAAAGAAGAAGCATCATGTCCTCTTCTTATCCTCTCATAATTGGTTGACATATCCACTTAGATGTTTATCTCTGGAGTATTTTCTATTTTCAACCATCTAAAGTTATTATTCAATCTCACTTTATGTGTTTTACCTTAAGCAATAATAACCATAATCTTAACCACAACATCTCAACATGTGTCATGAATAAAAATATACATCATTATCATATCCACCATCATGTCAAAATCAAACATCACATGAACATTAAAAACAACAAATCATTTCTACCACATGTCTAAATCTAAATAATAAAGCATTAACATGCCATAAATCATCCTGCTCACAACTAACAATCACCCACGCTATAGTTTTTCACTGAAAGACTGTTACTTCATCTACTTACAACACATTTTCAAAGAGGTGTAAAATGTATGTAGTAAAATATGCTCACCTTGCTAATTATACTAATTCCCACTAATTTTGCCTAAATTACCTATTTCCCAGTCACACTAACCCCTTGGCCTAATTCCCATACCCATACCAATATCTCATGAAACCTTTATCCTAGCCTAAAACCAATTAATCCCATCATTAAACCCCTAACAAGACCTATTATCTACTAGCCTACCTTGGGTTTTTCTTATTTTTTTTGGGATGCTAATAGTGATGTATTTGGAGTTAAGAAAGGGACCCAAGCTAGTATGCCCTGTTATTATAGGAAAATGAGAATTTTAATGAGGGTGTGTAAGTCATGCTGTTGAGATGTTACTAGGGATGGTAATAGATGATGGAAGGGATGAAATTAGTTTTGGGGAGAAAATGGGGGGAATGGGGGGTTGATATAGGCCAAGGGGCCTTGTGAGCTCATTTGTACACGTTGCTATCTAGAGATCTAGAGCTCAGGCAAAAACCATGGATAGAATCCCTCAAGCTTCACACCATTTATAATGGGTTCAAGTGCACCATATGGAGCTAGAGATGGGATGACCAATAAGTAGTAATCTCATTCTCTATATTTGATGGATTTTTTAGATTTTTAGAGGAAGTTTTTGGGTAGATTTAGGAAGAAAAATTCATGGGTTGCCACAGGTTTGTAATCCCACAACTGCAAATTTTGCCCTCAGTCATGGGGTTGTCTATGCGAGTGGTGGGAATGCCAAAATAGTGGAGAGGTCATCATGGTAAATGATATGATTAAAATCCCACTAGTGGGTGATAAAAGGATTGCAATCCCACTAATTAGTAATCACAGGTTTGCAAACTCATGAATGGGAAATCACGAGATTGCAATCCCACTAATGGGTAATCTTAGGATTATAATCCCATGGGTATAGAGTGATGAGATTGTAATCTCGCTACAGCTAGTGGTGGGATTGCAATCCCACTATTAGGGATGAGCGGTATTATAATACTGTTATTAGGAAAGTGGTGGGATTATTGAAATTATATCGATATTGTGAGAGGGTTAAGATGGGTAAAGCTAGGGTTGGGAAGTGGAAAATTAGATATGGGGTAGGCTAAGGGAGTGTTAAAGGAGGTAGTTGATTAGGTATTAGAAGGACTTAGGATGTGAGATGGGGTTGTGGGTTTTGAGGGTAATTAGTATAGGGGGGTAAAATGGTAGGATGGGTGGGGTTAATTGATAGGGTATGGGTAAGGATCAGGTAGGTAGATGATGCAGATGATATCGATGATGATAGATTGTGTGTGTTGATGATATAATAACATTTAGGGATTCTTACATCATAATCTTGATACCTCGAGATCCTCCATGAGATGTGGTGCATAAAGTTAGAGGAGTATGAAGTCTTGTAGCTGGTGGGGCTACATGATGTGGTGATGATACCACCTATAAAGATCAATCATGCCTTGATCATAATATTAGTGGAGAGATGACACTCTGAGACCAGCTCTTTTTACTTGTAATGGGTGAGATGATCATCACCTTGGAGGATGTTTATTGGATTTTCCACCTATCGATGATTGGCACAAGGATCTACTGGAGATCCTAGATGTTGATGAGGACATTACAGAGACTAGGTGATAGTCTATAAATTAGTATACATGATGGATCTATTAACTTGGATAGCTGCTGATGGGAGGATACTTTGGATAGACTAACATTGGTGGTGATGGCTCTTATGTTTGACATCTTATTGCTGGACAAGAGTAGGAGATGGTTTCACCTGGGCCTAGGTGATGTTGTAGTATATATGATATGTGATCACAGGGTTTTTGCATGAGGTCCAATTATGTTAGCCCATTTATATAAAGAGTTGCATTTGGGGGCCTATAAGAGATCATAGAGTTTTAGACCCTCCTTATTGCTATAGATATAGAGCTGGGAGGACATTGCTATCCAATGGCCATTAGGGACATTGGTAGGCTTGGAGTCAGGGTAGTTGATGGTTTTTAGATGGCACATGGAGGTGGGAGTTTTATTGGGCCATGTAGGAGACATGGTGTTTTATTGGGAGGCCTTCAACACTCTATGCCTATACCATATTACCTCGTTTCCATATAGGGGAATTATTTTTAGGTGGGGGGATGAGGCGTGTACTTAGTTTATGCTGACCTCATGTTACATTACCAACAGACAGGACTACATTATTAAGAGATATAGGCCTGACCATGTATAGTGGTAATTTGGACTTATTCAGGATGTGCCTCCCTTGAGCATATTTTTGCATGGAGAGAGTGGTATAGGCCTTATTGGGGGAGGCCAATAGAATGGCTTGATGCAATTTTTTATTATAATCGAGTGGCTCTATGATAGTGGGATTGTGCATTAGTCATACTAGAGCTAAGAGTTACTACTACATATTTGGTATGGTGTCAGGCATGGGTGCCCAAGTGATTGACATGACCATGGGTAGTAGTTAGTGAGGCAATACGATGAGTATTGGCTACATGAACTCAGATGCATTAGTGGGCTCATCGATAGAGACAAGTGCCTATACAAGATGTGATGAATGGAGGAGGAGGAGGAGACAACATGATGGATGTTGATGAGGTTGATGAAGATGATGGGTAGGGATAGGATCCAAGGTAGGCTAGGGTATAGGTGGCTCCATAGGTAGTTATCCCACAAGTGCTAATATAGCTAGTGGTTTTGAGGGCTCCCTAGGGTCCACAAGTTCAGCCAGTTGGGGGAGTAGGGCCATCACATCCTCCCAAGTTAGTAGAGGATGATGCATTAGTGGTGAACCTACAGGCAGATATATAGGCACACACTATGGAGATTAGGGGTATTAAATGATAGAGGGATTAGCTTCATGCCCATTTACAGGCTATACAGAGTTAGGAGGATGGGCAATTAACTCAGGCACAGGGAGAGATTTTAGTTTTGTATACCTGAGTTGTGCAAAGAGATAGAGAGTTATCTTGACTACATGCATATGTCATGGCCTTACAAGGACATATTCATCAGAGAGATGCATAAATTGCTACTTTGTAGGCTCAAGTGAGGTAGCAGGATACACAATTAGAGCAGTCACATTCACAAATAGCCTCCCTTTAGGGCCAAGTAGATGGGATTCTAAGATAGCTATCCCACCTTTAGATGTAGATTTAAGAGTTGTAGAGCCTGCTGGTGTTAGCAGAGAGAGCTTGAGATGTAGCAGATGTGGGCCTATATAGATAGGGGATGATAGGCATGATGAGGTAGATCATGTCACTAACTTGAGAGGCTCAGTATTATAGGACCCTATATGAGAGCACGGTACCACTTGAGCAGAGAGCCAATTTATTTAGGATGAGTCAGTCATCGGTGTGTTAGCCATTGAGGAGCAGAGGGTCGTGGCCACTACCATCATCGTAGCTATGATGACATTTTGACATTTGATGTATTTGTATAGGGGATTATTTTTTATAGCTCATTCTTTCCCCATGGGCTTGATGTAAACTATATATTTTTTCTGACATGGATCCCATGTTGATGTTTGTATTGTAGTGATTTGATGAGATGTATTTATATATGTTTATCCATTATTTTAGATGCTTGTATTGTGGGTTATGTATGTGATGGACATGTTAGTATTCTTTATGGTTACATGTTATGGTTTTTATGGACATATGTTATGGTTATGATGTTTCATGTTAGGATTAGTGTTGAGATGATTCATGGATATGACTTATATGCTAATGTTGTTTTATGTTATGATTATTATTGAGATGCTACATGAATATGTGTTATGATTATGATGATGATGTATCTAGTTTAATTATGATTTATGGACATGTGTTATGGGTACTATGATATATGTGATGATGTTGTTCCCAAAATCTGTCACTTATTTTTATGGACAACATATAAACTATTTTGGTCCTATAGGCCAAAATAATCTCTTCTTTTTTCAAAAAATGTTTTGAGCAGCCAAGTTCTTCAATTATTTAAGCATTTTTAGTTAAGGGACTCATAGGTTCAATGGGTTCCACAAGTTCAACCCACGGGCTTTCACAAAGAAACAAGTTCCAAACACTTAGGCATTTTGAGGCTGGTTCAACACTGAAGTTCAATCAAAAGACTTATCGGCGGGCTTCAAACAATTAGAATGAACCACTTTGAACCATTGAACCATTGAACCCCACCTCTGCAAGGTTCAAAGGTTTAATGAGTTCAAAGGTTCAAAAAGAGTTAAGCGCTTCAACGAGTTCGAAGACTTCGGCAAGTTCAAAATTTCAAAGGCTTTGGTGGACTTAAAAGAAAAGAAGACTTTGAAGAGTGAAGATTGAATTGTTGAACCATTGAACCTTGAACCAAAAAAGTTCAAAGTTCAAAGGTTCAACAAGTTCAATAAGTTCGACGGACTTAGAAAATCAAAGGATTCGAAGAGTTAATATTGAACCATTGAACCTTGAACTTCAAAGAGTTCAATGAGTTCAAAGGTTCAATGAGTTTGATAAAAAAGGAAAGAATCTAGATAGTTTGAAACTTTAAAAGATTCAAAGAAAGAGAATGAACTATTGAACTTTGAACCGAAATGGTTCAAGGTTCAAAGGTTTAAAGTACGAATGAAGGAAGCAAAAGTTTCTAGAAAGCGTTCAAAGAAATGGTTTAACCAAAGAAGAAAAAGAGAATGAATGCGGCTCTTTACAAAACATTAAACCAAAGAGCCGATTGAACCAAAGAGTCGATTGAACCACCCGAACTATTGAACCATTGAACCAATGCACTTCAAAGGTTTAAAGGTTCAAGGTTCAAAGTGGTTCAAGCGACTAGTGATGTCCCTATGGACGTCAAATTCAGGGTAATAAACTCAGTGATCGGCCAAAGGAGTCAAAAGAGCCAACTGAAACTGAGAAGATAGCCCGAGAGCACAGATCACGAGGAAGAGAAAAAATACAAGGAAAGAGGGAATGATGCAGAAAGACCAAAAATATCTATGCAGGAGTTATTTTTAGTAGGTGAAATAGTCCACCAGGTGGACATCAGAGAGTGCAAGCACTCAATAACATAGCCTATTTTTCTAGATCGAGTAAAAGCGAAGTGGATAGCTGCACAAATATCAGGAAGAGGACCAGGCAACCCATACTTTGGAGGAGACATTTGAGAAGAATTAACACACCAAAGTTAAGGCTGATGCCCTGTTCCAGCATGGCCCCTTCATAGAATTTCAAAATGCATTAAAGGTGCCATTTTGTGAAATAAATTGCCAAGTCTTTCTTCGCTGCTATATATTGAAATCTCTCATCAAATTTAGGGAGATCTCTCTGTTACCAAAAGTGAAACTCTACCCAAATTGAAAGGCATTTCTTGAGACTTTGAGCTCAGATTATTAATCATATTTCTTTATTTAAATGAGAAAACAAGTGACCTTTCAGACTTTGTGTTGGAATAGCTTGTGTTATTTAGGAAATTGTTCTTATATCTGTTTCTTATAAGCATTCTTGTCCATTTAATTTAACAAGTAGAACTAGTGGAAGTAATCAGAAAGGTGTCCTGAAGCTGACTGTGGAGAGACTTTGTGCTACCATAATGGGCTTTAGTGTGTTGTTTTTTGTATATGTGTAAAGGATCTTGGGACAACTTTGTACCCCCATTATCCTTCGTATATTTCACTCTTTGGTAGTTGAGGTAGAGACTTTGTGCTACATTTCATCCTACTGTGTTACTACTTCCAGTTACTTTTATTACCCAAGAAGGAATCTGGCTGTTGACTAAGTATTGCTTCTGAAAGAAGAGAAGTACCTCCAGTAATCACCCAAAAATTCTCCTATATCTATGAACATCATCTCTGAAAAAAGAGAGATGGATGGTGTTATCCTACTTTGAGTGTTATTTTCAGCTTATATATATATATAATATATAGTATTCTATAGTTTTAGGGAACCTCCCATTAATGAGAGGAGAGATTTGTCCCATCCTAATGTGGTAGACCTGCACATTTTGGCCAATAAATCTCCTTATGCTATGGTTGAAACAACTATTTTTCCCATTAGTTAGCTGGTGACAAAATATTCACCCAACAATTTCTTGGCGACTCTGTTGGGGATCAAACAAGCTATTCCAGTTCTTTTCCATCTCCATATCCTTATCCATTTCCATTATATACTCTGATCTACAAAACTAGAAATGCTAGGGACCTAACATTTTGTTTATTTTGACTTCTCTAATAACTCCACACCAACTGAAAAGAATGCACAATTTGAGGCCTCAAGCTCCAAGCTGAAGCAGGGCCAGTTCTTTTCCATTTTTATTCTATAATATGGTAGCTCCACGCTATACAAGAAGCTAGTGAGCTAAAAGTATTATTGACCTTATTTTCAAGATGGTGCAACAAAGTAATTTTGATTTGTTTCCTTCACCATCTCGCCTCTAGCGAACCAGGAGTTTCCTTCCTATAAAAACTAGGTCTCCATTACCAAGCCAAGCTTCTACTTCTATTATTAGCAGAGCTTTGTCAATACATATGCCACCAAGATTTGTTATCCCTACCTTTAATAGTCTTATAATGGCAGTTCAAGGCTCCTGGGGTAACTCTTTTGATCCACTCAATCTTACTCCACCTCTACATGAACTGCCTCATAGTTCTAGCAAGAAATTCTCCGAGTTCTTTGGTGATGGGAGAGTTCATCTTGATGAACATATTGATATCTTCTCTATAGCATGTGGTGTGATAGGTGTGGAATATGAAGATATAGTAGTTAGGCTGTTCATAGAAACTTTACAAGGTGCTACTGCTGACTGATTTTATCATCTACAGGCCTAGACTGTGATTGACTGGAACACCCTCAAAGTCAAGTTTGAAGCTAGATTCAAGCTTGCAAAAGATGTGCATGCCCTGTTGGCTCAGCTTACACAAATGAAGAAAGAGCCTCATGAACCCATGAGGGATTTCATTGCCAAGTTTGATAAGCTGAGGAATAGGATTCCTACAATTGCTCAACCAATAGCTGAGATCTTAAATGCTTCTTCATCAACTCTCAGCTACCTGAAGTGAGTTTTTTGCTGAGACGTGCTGGCCACATAGACCTTGCTGCAGTGCAAGATTTGGCTACTGAGGTGGAATATGATCTCATCTTGGCGGGGAAGATAAGGAGAGATCCTAACAAAGGTAAATCTTCTTCATCCTTTGAATATCCATCTACAAGCACCACTGATCTAATAGTGCAAAAGTTGGAAAATGAGTTGTTAGCTCTCAAAAAGCAAATGGCACAAGGGATGTCTGCTCCTCCTTCATATTGAGATATACCAAAGAGGACATTCCCTAATCAGTCATACCAAGGTAACGCTACCAAAAATCAAGGGCAACCAAATCATCTTCCTCCCCCTCAGAGGAAACTTGCTATTGAAGTAGCTCCAACCAACTCAACAGTTAGATACCTTGAAATAGAATCAAATTTTCTTTCCAATCTGAGTTGAACTAGGAAGATGACACTGATCTTTTTATGGAAGACCAAGATGAATCAACTGACGACTCCAACATTAGTTTCTTAAATTACCAGGATGAACCTAGAAGTAAAGGTGAAACATTTGATGGATCATACACTGTATTCACCCGGTCCCAGAACCAGTCAGCCCAGCAAGCTAATAAGGAAAGAATAGAGGAGCGATCTCAACCAACAATTTTAATTGCTAAGCGGGGAACCATTCTGCCTTTTCAATCAAAAGACCCAGTGATCACTAAAAAAGTAAGTACATCAAGTTTTCTTTTATCTTTTGCTTCAAATTCACAGACCAATACCACCCCTCCTAAAAACCAAAAGGATGAACTGCCTTCCCCTATTCCTAATTCATTTCAGACATTTGATAAAATCGACCATGTCAAGAAAACTAAAATTTAAATATCCGAATTTGAATTCTTACAATCCAACCCTGAGCAGTTGGATAAGTTGGTTCAATGTGTAAAGAATAAAATCATCCCTACAAGACCAACTATTCTAAATGTGACTCCCACATCCACCTAGAATAACCTTGTCATTACTCCTGCTGCTCCCAAGAAGACATAACCATTTTGTCTCCCTGTTGATAAACGGTCATCAATTGAACAATTACGTCATCAACTCAAGCGCATCAGACAATGTCATGCCTATCAAAGTGGTAGAATCTCTTGGTCTCACACTGACCAAGACATTTGGGAGATGCTTCTCCATGGAAAACAAATAAGTCCCTTTGTTGGGACAAATCAAAGATGCCCAGTTTGCATTTGTGGCCTTTCTATAAAAAAGAATTAAGATGACAGTCCTGATGGTCAACGTCCCAGCCTCCTACAACATCCCTCTTGGTCAAATTTTTTGCAAAGATGTTGGTGGAGAAATAAGTATGAACCTATCTAAGGCAAAGATCCCTGTCAAAGGCATCAGGTAGAGGGTGCTCCCTAAAAAGGAGTCGAAGTATATTGTTACCTAAATGTCAGCACCTAAAGCTCAAATTTTGTTTGAGTCTTCAGGACTGGGTAATTACTTCTTATCTACAAAGGAGGTTCATGTGGCGTCTGACAATTTTTTTGAATGTGGTAGTCTAACAATTGATTCAAACAAAATTGTAGCAGACTTAATAGAGCATAGTGCAAGTACAGAAGAATCCTTCCCTCTAAATGAAGGAAAATCTAAGGAAAAATTAGTTTCTGATGATGTATAGATTCTAGAATTAGATGGCAGTTGTTCTTCTACTAGTTCTAGAGCTGGGATTGTGTTGATATCTCTTAAAAGAGATATTTTTCCTTATTCATATAAGTTGTAATTTAGCAACACCAAAAACACTACTAAATATGAATCGCTCTGCTTGAATTAAAGGTTGCTCATGATAGAGGTGTTAAACTTCTTCACACCGAAGGAGATGCTAAATTGGTGGTTTTCTAGGTGAAAAACCTGTATCAAACCAAAAATGAGAGATTTCACCATTATCACAATTTGGTTTCAGATCAAATTGAAAGCTTTGATACTTTCAATATATCTACAATGCCTAGAGAGTTCAGTGATCAAGCTGATGCATTCACTATTTCTGTAACCCTCATAGTTCCTCACCTAGATTTTAAAAGAGATAGGTACACTATTGAATTGGTCTTTCGACCAAGTGTGCCTAATAATGCCAATCATTGGTAGATCTTTAACAATGACAACCAAATCATCTCCTTTCTAGAATAAAAAGATAGTTTTGAATAGCTTCATTTCGAAGGTAGTGAGCCTCAAAAATGCAAATCAGCCCCTAAAACAAACTCAGACGTAGGTAAAAAATTCCTATAGCTAAAAGGGAATAAAATTCCCAAAGGATTGGTTTCCCTTGAGAAACTATTTGATAAGCACGATAGGTTCATCAAACAACAACAAAAAGATTCAAGCTCCTCCCAAGAGTTTGATCAAATAAATTTGGGTACTAGGAAAAATCCTAAGATGTTGAACATCGAAAAGTGTTGCACTCCAAAAAAGAAGTTCAAGTTTACTACTCTGCTCCACCAGTACATAGATGTTATGACGTACTCCTATGATGACTTGAAGTCACTCAAGCTTGAATAAATTCGCCATGAAATTCCTCTTAAGAGTGATTCGTTGCCTCACAAGCAAAAATCTAGGTAGTATAACCCCAAGATAATAGGTACCATTTTGTCTAAAATTAAAACAAAAATAAAAGCCAAGATATTTTTTCCAATCCATCATTCCACGTGGATTACAAACATAGTCCCTGTAAGAAAAAAGAATGGTGAAATTCGCCTCTGTGTAGATTTTAAAAACTTGAATCAATCCTCTCTAAAGGATAACTACTCTCTGCACGTCATGCGTAAGTCCTTCAAATAGTGACTGGTTCGAAGATGTTATCAATGTCAAAGGATTTCTCAGGGTACAATCAAGTAGAAGTTGGTGAAGCAGACCAACACAAGACTGTCTTTACTACGCCTTGGGGCACCTTTACATATTAAAGAATGCCTTTTGGTTTGATGAATGCTAGCGCCACCTTCCAAAGAGCAATGGACCTTATTTTTAGAGACGAGATGTGTAAGTTCATTATGGTATACCTTGATGATTTAACAGTCTTTTCTAAGCATCTTCCTGATCATGTGCACTATATGCAATAAGTGCTAGAATGATGTCGACAGAATGGCATTTCTCTTAATCCCAAGAAGTCAATTTTTGGGGTGACAGAATGGAAACTTTTTAAACACACTGTATCTCGAGAAGGCATAAAGATTGACTCAAAAAGAGTCAAATCCATTCAAGAGCTTGCTCTACCCACTAATAAGACTGCAGTTCACTCTTTCTTCAGAAAGGTGAATTTTTTACGAAGGTTCATCCCTAAGTTTGCAGAGATGACTTGCCACATTGTGGACATGATGAAGGGAAAGGCCACTTTTAGCTAGACTGAAGAAGGCAAATCAACATTTCAAAACATCAAGACAACTATTGCCCATTTCCCAATTTTGGTTTGTCTAGATTACACCAAAAGCTTTGCAATGTACAATTATGCTTCTGAACACACACTTTCAACAATTATGGTTTAACAAAACAAAGAAGGTGTGGAATCTCCCATATCCTTCATGAGGTGTCCCCTCAAAGCTCATGAGCTAAAATACTCAAACATGAAGAAGCATGCTTATGCAGTGGTAAAGGTAGTGAAGCATTTCCACTTTTACATTCTGAATTCACACATTGTTGCTGTGGTTCCTGATGCAACAGTCAAGTCCATATTAACTCAACAGGAGTTTGGAACAAAAAGGGGCAATTAGATTGATAAAATCTAGGAGTTTGATCTAGTTATCAAACCAATGAAGTTGGTGTAGGGAAGGGGTCTCTACCAATTAATTGCTAATAACATCTCAGAAGAAATAGGGCATGAAGAAATAGAAGTGGGAGACACACCAACAGTTCTCTTTGTCACCACTACAGATGAGTGGTATTCAAATATTGCTCATTTCCTTATCTATGATGAGTATCCTACTCACCTGTCTCGTAAAGAAAGGAGGACTATTAAATTGAAAGCTATCAAATTTGTCTTGTGGGATAATGGGCTGTATAAGAGGAACCTTGATGGGGTATTCCTTCACTATGTGGATAAAGTGCAGTAGAATAAACTTCTGAAATCCTTCCATAATTTGACCTATGGAGGGCATTTTTCTACGCCTATAACTATCCATTAGATTCTATGAGCCATGTATTATTGGCCTAACCTATTTCAAGATGCATATAAATGGGTGTGTAAATGTGAACTGTGTCAACAGTTTGTTGGAAGACCCAAATTAGCTGCGTTGCCTCTCAAGCCAGTAGTAATAGAAGAGCCATTTCAACAATGGGGAATTGATTTTATTGGCACTATAAGCCCATCTTTGAGCATTGGACATGATTATGTCCTCACAACCATAGATTACTTCACCAAGTGGGTGGAGGCCATTCTAACCAAGCATGCCACTTCAAAAGTAGTATGCAATTTCCTCAAGGAGAACATCATTTCTAGGTTTGGGTTCCTAGCCAAGATTGTGAATGATAATGCAGCCTGTTTCTCTTCTCATGAGATTACCCAGTTCTATTTTTATTATGGGATCACCCTCTCTCACTCTTTTGACTATTTTCTATAAGGAAATGGTCAAGCAGAATCGAGCAACAAGAACCTGGTGACCATTATCAGGAAGCTAGTTGATGACAATCAAAGAACCTGGCATAAAGTATTGTTTGATGCTTTATGGGGAGATATAATTACGCCCAAGAGGGTGATAGGTATGTCACCTTTCCAATTTATGTATGGTTTGAACACAGAAATACCAATCACCCTGGAATTACCAGCACTAAAATTGGCAAAGGCAGTCAAAGATCAGACATATGAAAGCTCCATCGACAAGAGGATCATGTGCTTGACTGAACTTAATGAGCAACGAACTATGGTGGTGGACTAAATTGCTACGCATCAAAGCTTGGTAAAAAGACTCTTCGACCTGAAAGCAAAAACCCATGAATTTTAGATTGGGAATCAAATTCTGTTATGGGACAAGAGGAGAGAACCAAAAGGAATGCATGGAAAATTTGATTCCTTATGGAGAGGCCCATTTGCTATTCATTAGGTCAATGGTGGAAACAATTTTTTACTGAAGTATCAAGACAACACGCCCTTTTCACTACCTCACAGTGGGCAACATCTGAAGCACTTCAATCTTTCAAGTATCAGATGACATCAATTGTACATATTTGTATAGTCTTTAATTTAATTTTATTTGGTTCATTTTGTTTTGTTTTTGCACCTTTCTTTTTGGGTAGCATGACTTCGTAGCCCAATGGCATACTTGAAGGCATTGAGATTCTAGTTTTTACTGCCTTCGATTATTTGTACAATCGATGGAAGTTCCCCAACTGGAGCCAGTTGTTGTTCTCAAAATCTGTCACTTATTTTTATGGACAACATATCAACTATTTTAGTCCTACAGGCCAAAATAATCTCTTCCTTTTTTAAAAAATGTTTTGAGCAGCCAAGTTCTTCAATTATTCAAGCATTTTTAGTTAAGAGACTTGTAGGTTCAATGGGTTCCACAGGTTCAATCGGTGGGCTTTCACAAAGAAATAAGTTCCAAACACTTAGGCATTTCAAGGCTAGTTCCACGCTAAAGTTCAATCAAAAGACTTATCGGTGGGCTTCAAACAATTAGAATGAACCACTTTGAACCGTTGAACCATTGAACCCCACCTTCACAAGGTTTAAAGGTTTAACGAGTTCAAAGGTTCAAAAAGAATTAAGTGCTTCAACGAGTTTGAAGACTTCAGCAAGTTCAAAAGTTCAAAGGCTTCGGTGGACTTAAAAGAAAAGAAGACTTCAAAGAGTGAAGATTGAATTATTAAACCTTGAACCAAAAGAGTTCAAAGTTTAAAGGTTCAATGAGTTTAATAAGTTTGACGGACTTAGAAAATCAAAATATTTGAAGAGTTAAGATTGAACCATTGAACCATTGAACCTTGAACTTTGAAGAGTTTAACCAGTTCAAAGGTTCAACGAGTTTGACAAAAAAAGAAAGAGTCTAGAGAGTTCAAAACTTCAAAGGATTCAAAGAAAGAGAATGAATTGTTGAACTTTGAACTGAAATGGTTCAAGGTTCAAAGGTTCAAAGTATAAAAGAAAGCTTTGAGCGAATGAAGGAAGCAAAAGTTTCCAGAAAGGATTCAAAAAAATGGTTCAATCAAAGAAGAAAAAGAGAATGAATGTGGCTCTTTACAAAACATTAAACCAAAGAGCTGATTGAACCAAAGAGTCGATTAAAGTACCCGAACTATTGAACCATTGAATCGATGCACTTTAAAGTTTTAAAGGTTCAAGGTTCAAAGTGGTTCAAGTGACCAGTAACCAGTGACGTCCCCATGGATGTCAAATGTAGGGTAATAAAATATCTATTATTTTTCAAATATGGCGCAGACCTGAAAATAAACTCAGCGACCAACCAAAGAAGGAGCCAAAAGAGCCAGCTAAAAGTGAGAAGATAGCTCGAGAGCTTATATCATGAGGAAGAGACAAAATATAATAAGGAAAGAGGGAATGATGTAGAAAGACTAGAAATATATACATAGGAGTTATTTATAGCAGGTGAAACAGTCCACCAGGTAGACATCAAAGAGTGTAAGCACTCAATAGCACAACGCATTTTTCTAGATTGAGTAAAGGTAAAGTGGACAGCTATGCAAATATCAAGAAGAGAACCAAATGGCCCATACTTTAGACGAGACATTTGAGAAGAATTAACACGCTAAAGTTAAGGTCGATGCCCTGTTCCAGCATGACCCCTTCACAAAATTTCAAAATACATTCAAGGCATTGAATACAACATGGGCCATTTTGTGAAACAAAGCACCAAGTCTTTCTTGGCTACTATATATTGTAATCTCTAGTAAAATTTAGTAAGATATCTTTGTTATCAGAAGCGAAACTCTACCTAAATTGAAAGGCATTTCTTAAGACCTTGAGCTCAGATTGTTAATCATATTTTTTTATTTGAATGAGAAAATAAGTGACCTTTCAAACTTTGTGCTGGAATAGCTTGTATTATTTAGGAAATTGTTCTTATGTCTATTTTCTAGAAGTATTCTTGTCCATTTAATTTAACAAGCAGAACTAGTGGAAGTAATCAGGAAGGTGTCCTGAAGCTGACTGTGGAAAGACTTTATGCTGCCACAATGGTCTTTAGTGTGTTATTTTTTGTATCTGTGTAAAGGATCTTGGGACAACTTCATACCCCCATTGTCCTTCATATATTTCACTCTTTGGCAGTTGAGGTGGAAACTTTGTGATACACTTCATCCTGTTGTGTTACTGCGTCCTGTTACTTTTACTACCCAGGAATGAATCTGGCTGTTGACTGAGTATTACTTCTGAAAGAAGAGAAGTACCTCCAGCAATCACCCAAAAATTCTCCTATGTCTGTGAACATCATCACTGAAAAAAGAGAGATGGATGGTCTTATCCTACCTTGAGGGTTATTTTAGCTTATATATAGTATATAGTATTCTATAGTTTTAGGGAACTTCCCCTTGATGAGAGGAGAGATTTGTCCCATCCTGATGTGGTATACCTGCACATTTTGGCAAATAAATCTCCTTATGTTGTGGTTGAAACACCTATTTTTCCCATCATTTAGCTGGTGACAAAATATTCACCCAACATTAGGATTCATGGATATGATTTATATGATGATGTTGATTAATGCATATAGTCATGTAATGGTTAGATTGTTAGATGAGATGTATATGTTTGATAGATCCCATGGTGGATGATGTATAGATTATGGTATGTGTTGGATTATTTATTTTTAGATATTCATGTGAGATATGATCATTATGTCTATGTTTGATGATTAGAGATAAATTAATCCCCTGTTTAGATCATGGATTGTCCCTTGGTAGGAATGCTCCTACACCATGGAGGTAGAGGGTGGGTTAGGTAGATGTTTTAGGGATTGGCTTATGACATGGGTAAAGTTTGGCTTGGGATGGGACTTGAATCATAATGAATATTGTCAAGCCATGAGTATATTCAATCCTTTTTAATGTTGCATCTTTATGAGATATGTTAATGGTCATGAAAGGATTGTGGCATTATAGCAAAGATGAGAGGGATGATTCATTTGAAGATAAACTTCAAGGGTCATCCATTGCATCCTCATTTTCATAAGAAAAATACACACATATATACAAACTAAAAACACTTCATTTTATACATGCACATATAACACTCACACATGTGCAAACATTCACATTTTCCTAGAATAATTATGAAGATGATGATGCATAGATGTACTTGAGATAAGATGAACAAAGATGGGGATGATGAAGATAGTGGTTGAGCTATCCTTGGGCACAAAAATGTGACCAAGTGTTGCCTACATAGTCTGAAAAGACCTCATGCCAATGTAGTTTTGACTAAGAGATGAGAGATGATGGATCACTAGGCGAGGATAAAAAGTTACAATGATGTGATAAATGATGGCCTGGGATGAAAGAATGAGGTGAAGGTGATATATAAACAATATATAGGATATGTACAGTTCTTGAGCATTCTAGTCTAGGATAAGGCTCAAATCATAGGTCACAACAATAGAGGTCAGGACAATCTTGTTAGGAATCATAATCATAGTGACCCCTTTTTAGGATAACCTTCCATAATGATAGTGGGAATATATGGATGGAATGATAGTCAAGGATGGTATAGGTTCGTTATGACCGAGTTGAGGCTAAAAGGAGACATGTCTATCATAGAAATCTTATCAAAGGGAGTAGATAGGGATTATGAGTGATGATGGGATTTGGGGATATAAATATCATTACCCAGGATAGATAGATGGCTTAAGAGGGTCCCTCCAATAAATAGTCCATGGGTAGTCATTGTTGTTTGTGTCATTAAAGAGCTATTCTTTGGTAAGAATTCCCACTTATTAAGACCAGGGCCAGGTTATCCTTACCATGGCACCCAGAGCTAGTTTTCACCACGATACTTGCCCAAGGTGCCAATGAGTTGGTTTTCACCATTGGATGTTTTTTTTTAACTGATTAGGGATGATTGGATGAAGATAGGGATAGGCAATCCTATAGATGAAGGATGTCGAGACTAGGCATAAAATCACTTAAGGTGCATGATATTCATGGCATCATCTAATTCTTTGCCTTCAAGCATGGCTAACTTGTAAGCTCTTGAGCCAAATTTGGCAATAATAATATAAGGGTCGAGCCAATTTTCTTCAAAATTTATTTTCTTGTCTCTGTCTGCATTAGTATTTTTCTAATTTTTTTTAGGATCAAGTCACCTACTTCAAATTCTTGGGCCTGAATCTTTTTGCGGTATTGATTTTTTAGCTTATTTTGATATGATTGTATGTGTTTTAAGGCTTGCTTCCATTTTTCATTTAGGATTTCTAATTCTTATAGGTGTTCTTGCTAGAAATTATGATCAGTGATTATACCACCTAGTGAGAGATGAAGGGAAGGTTATACTTCCATAGTTAATATAGCTTCAACTTCATATACCAAAGTATAGGGGGTGGCCCGTATAGGTGTGTGGACATTGGTGTGATAATACCATAGAGCTATATATATTTGAGTATGCCAATTACGCCCAACTTGATTGACAATTTTCTTCAAAATTTTAATTAGATTCTTGTTTGTTGTTTTCACTAGACCATTACCTTGAGGATAGTATGGTGAAGAAAAATGCTACGTGATATGGTATTTTTATCATAATGCCTCAACATCTTCATTCTTGAAATATTTTTTGTTATCTAAGATTAAGTTGGTAGGGATACCAAAGCGGCAAATGATTGGTTAAGATTGAACTTTGATATCTAAAGGCTAGTTGTGTATGTTAGTGGCATTACCTCTACCCATTTAGTAAAATATTTTGTAGTTATTATAATGAACTTATGTCCATCCAAGGAAGTAGGATTTATTTTTCCAATCAAATCATGGACTCATATAGAAAAAGGATACAAACTCATGATAGGATGTAGCTCCTATGCTGGTGCATGAATAATATTTCCATGTTTCTGACAAGCCTCACACTTTTGCACATACTTACAGGCATCTAGTTCCATGGTCAACCAATAGTATCTAATTCATAGGAGTTTCTTGGCTATCCATTTCACTGATGTTCCCTCCACATATACCATCATGGACTTCCTTAATGACCTAAATTTCCTCATCTGATGTTAGACATCTTAACAGAGTTCTGTCATAACCTCTTCGATAGAGCATGCTACCTAGGATGGTGTAGTAGGTGTTTCGATGGATGAAGGATTTATGTTGATGGTGATTTAGGATATGGGGAAGGATATTATCATGAAGGTACTGATATGTATCATGGTACTAGGGAAGACTAGGATTATTAATAACAAAAATTTGGAGAGGAGTCAACGATTGATGAGCTGGGGTAATTAATTTCTCAATGAGAAAATTACCTTCCAAGAAATCTTCAAGAAGGTCAATGAGAGAGCTTAGGGTGGCCATAGAGTCAACTTCCTCATTTTTTACTCGTGGTACTTCCTCAAATGTGATGGATTGAAAATTAGCTTTTAATTGATCCACCAATTATTTGTATGGGAGCAACTTTTCATCCTTTGTTTAGAACTCTTCATTTACCTATTTGATAATTAATTGTGAGTCCCCAAATAATTGTAAATGCCAAATGTTTCATTGAATATATAGATGGAGTCATGCTATTAAGGTTTTGTATTCTAAAATATTATTAATACAGGAGAAAGCGAGACAAAATGCCTTAGGAATAAGATCATCTTGGGGGGTAACCAAAAGAATTCCTACACCTGATCCGTGACTAGTAAACGAGCCATCAAAATATAAATTCCAACATTCTACCTATGAAGTGTTCATGATGGACTCATCCAAGAAAGGAGTAATGATGGGCTCAGTCGATTCTAGTGGAGCTTTTGCTAGTTGATCTGCAATGACATGTCCCTTTATAGTTTTCTAGTGAATATATTCAATGTCAAACTCACTAAACAGCGTAATCCATTTTGCTATTCGACTTGTTAATGTTGACTTGGATAAGAGATATTTTAAGGGATTTATCTTGGCAATTAGCGATACTCAATTATTGAGCATATAATGTCAAAGTTTTTATGATGTAAAGACCACAACTAAACATACTTTTTTAACTAGTGTATAATTTAACTCATATGATATTAGTGTATGACTGAGATAATAAATGGCCTGATCTTTTCCTTGATCATTATGCTATGCTAACAAGTCACCAATAGCATATGGTGTAGCTGAGATATATAGGAGTAAAGGCTTTCTCATAAATGGTGGAGACAAAATAGGTGGATTTGCTAGATACTATTTAAGATTTTTAAAAGCCTTTTGACATTCTTCATTCCAATGGAAAACTGTCCCTTTCTTGAGAAAGTGCGTAAAGGGATGACACTTATCTATGAGATATGAAATAAATCACCTAATAGCCTGAAGCTTACCTTGAAGACTATGAAGTTGCTTAAGTGTTTGTGGAGGTGGTATTTTAGTGATGGCACAAACCTTTACTGGATCCACCTCAATACCTCTCCTTGATATAATGAACCCTAGCAACTTCTTTGATGTTATGCTAAAGAGACACTTTTTAGGATTCAACCATACCTTATATTCTCATAGTCTTTCAAAAATTCTTTAGAGGACTACATGATGTTCAAATCATAAGTGAGACTTCCCTAAGATATCATCAACATAATCTTCCACTGTATCATGCATCATGTCATAGAAGATGACAATCATTACTTGTTGATAGGTTGCTTTTATATTTTTGAGGCCAAAAGGCATGACTTGGTAGTAGAATGTCCCCCATGGGGTGATGAATGTTGTTTTGCACTGGTCCTTAGGAGCAATTTTAATTTTATTGTATTTTGAGAAAGCATCCATGAGAGACAACATCTCATACCCAGCTGTAGAATCTACAATCATATCAATATTTGGAATTGGGAAATCATATTTGGGGCATGCTTTATTAATGTCTCAAAATTCAATACATATCTAAATTCCACCTTAAGGTTTTGAGATAGGGACAATATTAGATATCTAATTAGAATAGTCAATAGGGTAGATAAATATTGCATCCAAGAATTTTTGTAACTCTTCCTTGACCAACAATGCCACCTATGGATGCATCTTACATAATTTTTATTTGATGGGTTTGGCATTGGGGTACATATCAAGGTGGTGGACTACTAATGAAGGATCTAGGCCTGGCATATCTTTGTAGCTCCATGCAAATATATCAATAAATTCTTTGATCATTGCAATAAGAATTTTGCACTTTGAGTGAGTGAGCGATGCCCTCAGTTTCATGATCTTGGGTTTTTATTTAGTCCCAATGTTTATTTATATTACATCCTCAATGAATGAGGGAGATTGATCTTATAAATAAGGGGTACTTGATCTTTGTCATGTCGAAGGTGATAATTCCTAACAACTCGGTATCAATGTCCAAATAATCTTCTAAAATGATCTCTATATGGCATAAAAGTTCTGGCCTCCATATATTTGAGAATGGCCTCATCATTTTAAAACATATCATAAGTAGGCTCCTATTTAGAATCCCAGTCTATGAGGAAGGGATAATGGAGGGAGATGTTGATGGTGGATATAAAGGTGTTGAGAAAAATGTTAGTGGTAACTAGCTCTTTGAATCAACTACAAATAAAACCTATCTCAATATCTTCATCGAGGAAAGTTTGCTTATTAGTCAGGATATAATCCATAATGATATTGATGGGGTCATCTTCATATGGTCTATATCCTAGGCCAAAGTTGGATGAATTTTCTTGGACACCAATAGGTTCCAATCGACCCTATCTTGTTTTCCTAGTTCTTTTCCTTTATAGTTCATATTCTCCATCATGCATTAGACTTTGGGATAACTTTGCTCAGGTGAAATGACAATTTCATCAAGTAGAAGCCAAGATTCATCCCCATCTTCAATATATTCATCAAATAAAAACCCTACACTTTTAAAAACTATTGGCTCAAATTGATACTTAATGGGTTTGTTTTCCTTCATATCAAGGGTCTCATAGCTTTGGGGAGACACCAAAAGATGGCCAATGCAAAGGGTCTTATACTCAAACTCACCATAGCCTATGGATGTGATTTTCAAATTGGTAAGATCTAGTGTTGGGCTAGATGTGGATGCCAGTTGATCAAGAGAAATATATTTTGCAACCATAGGACTAAGGATAGAATTTTTAGTGTCTTGAAATAATGATGGCGAGATGGATTGATTCATCTAACAGCTATGATGGTTAATAATTCTAGGAATGGTGATTTCTATTTTTGAATGAGGGAATTTTGAACATTGATGAAGGGTAGAGGGGATGGCTTGCATTTCATGGATCCAAGGTCTCCCAAGAAGCATATTATATGGTAAGTCCACATTAACCACATGTACCAAAGTTTGATGAACTATGAGTCCCATAGCGAGAGGAAGGTAGATAGACCCAACTGATGGTCGCTCATTATCATCATAAGCCTTTATCATTATAAGAGTAAGCCCAAGTGATGATTTAAAATATCTCAACTTTTTCAAGAAGTACACATTGCACAAATTGAGTGTTGATCCTCCATCTATAAGGATGTGGGGGACACAATGATGAACAATGGAAACTTCAATGTATAGTGGATAATTATGGTGTGGGCCAATTAGTGATAAATCTCAAGCATTGAAAGTGAGTTGTTGGGAGGGGGATATATCAGCTAATAATGCCTGAAACTGGCTTGTGTCTAGGTTACTAGGCACCTTTAGGTCATTATGTACTTGATTCAATATTTCCCTATGTAAAGCATATGTTTTAAGGAGTACCATAAGGGAAATTTGGGTAGGGGTCTTTTCTAGTTGTTGGATGATATCATAAGATTTATTAGATCCATTTATAACTTTTTTATAAGTGTTCCCCTTTGGTGCAGCAAAGGAAGTAGAAGGCTGTTGGGATGATGTTTTCGAAATGACTATTTTATTACATCAGGTAGTGATGGTACAATCGACAGTAGCCAAGTTAATTTTTAAAATAGGAGATGAGGAGTCAACAAATGTGGGGATCTTGCATATTTTGATGGTGTTAATATATTGATATGGGACATTATGGTAGTCAATGCAATTGGATGAGGATGTCTGGCCTTGGTCTCATTGTGGTCTTTAATTCCTTTGCTCATGTTTGTGAAGAAGATATTTATAGATACCCACTTGTCCATTTCTTGATTGACTGGGGGTGGAGTCTCCTTCCAACTCAGTATCACCCTTTTCAATCAAATATTGTATATAATGCTTTAGTTGCATATAATTCTTAGTATCATGTCCTTCACCCTATGGAATTTGCAATATTCATCATCATGATACCAATATGGTTTGGCCTGGCGATTATTCATGAGCTAGATTTCTAGCAAAGTAATCATGTTCATGGCAACCAACTATTATAACATAGTATCCAATGGGATCCCTAAGCTTGTAAGAGGATGCTTGCCTATACGAGGTCTTGGTTTAGCTCGAGGAACCTTAATGTAAGAAGCATGAGGTTATGGTGGAGGTTGTTTTCTTTGGATGTTTTGGACGTGTTGTGCTTGCTATTTAGAGTCTCTCATCCCATCGCCTACAACATTTTTGTTCTTATTGAATACTTGAAGTTTGTTTGAAAAAGAGTTCTCTACATTCGAAGTGTGCTCATTACAAGAAAATAACTTGATGGTTCCTTTCTCTATAAAGGCTTTTTCAATTTGCATGCCCTTTTCTATAATCTCATCAAAAGTTTTTGTACACTGTAATTTTAGTTGATATTTTAACTCTATATTGAGGTTATCCATAAATATTTTGGCTATCTCTTTTTTAGGTATAATACACCTCAATTGAATTGCCAATGCTCACCATCATTATAGGAGATAGACAAGGCTTTCCCCATTTCTTTGCTTTGTGTTATAGAGGTCAATAATGGATATGTCATGCTCTATATTGAAAGAAAAATGTCTAATGAATTGCTTTGTTAACTCTCCAAATCTTGAAATTGACCCCTTAGGAAGATGCATGAACCATTCTAATGTTGGTCCTATAAAACTTTTGGGGAAGAGCCTTAATAAGTAAGCATCTTCATATGCTACTTCATAGCAAGTGGCATAGAATTCCTATATGTGGTCCCTTAGATCCCCTTTTCCCCTATATTTCTCAAAATTTGGGACCTCAAAATGTGAGGGGAATGGGATCTATAGAATGCTGATGTCTAAGGGTGATGAACAAAAATACTCATATCTTTACTTGAGATCTTGGGAGCGAGGATCCACTTGTTGGAGGATTGATGGCTTGATTATGACTTCCTTGCGGATTGTGGGTATGATGGTTGGAATTATTGGTATGACTTAAATTATTGGTATTGTGGTTAGGATTATTGGGGTTTTGGACATTATGGGAGGTTTTGGTGTTATTGTGTTGTGGGGATGGTGGGTATTGATTATGAAGGAGGAGATTGATTTGTTATGTAAGCTAATCTAGATGATATTTAATGGCATCCTATCTCCTATTAGCCTTAGTATGGTGGTTGATAAGAGGTGGTTATTGGTCTCTTTCATCTAAAAATCCATGGTCCACTTCTTGATGAGCATTTGGTTGTGGGGATTCTGATGGGTGAATGATATTGTTTAGGTGGGTAAGATCATAATTTGGTGGTAAGGTGCCCTCAATTTTTATACTTCAAGCCAACACTTCATCATGGTTTTCATATAGGTTATTTTTGATGAGATGATGAACACCATTATTATTGAGGGGGTTATTTCTCTCATTTTTTGCTTGAGGTGTAGGGATGTCACTATGAAAGTCCACATATTCCTAATTTATATCCATGATTTGCCCTCAATATTGTCATCTTGATTATATCCTTTTCCTAGGTGGAATTGAGCTCGGGTTTGGATGACCATGGTGAGAGATTAAGAGGATGAAATGTGATGAGGTGTGATTGAGGGTCTTTTGAATATAAGCCTTTGGTTAAAAGATTAGACTACTAGTGGTCAATGGAGAATATTTATGGATAAGGTAACTAGAAATTATCAAGAAATAAAGGTCTTTTAAGAAATCAATATAACAAAGACAAAAGAGGATGATGGGATCAAATAACTTTGTCAACTAGCAAGTGGACAAGTTGATGGGTGCTAGGGGATAAAGACACTTGATAGGGGGGATAAAGGTTAATGATGGGTGCTAGATTGATATATTATAAATCTATGTTCAATAATAATTTCAAGTTATGATAGGATGATTAATGATATGTGGGAAGTAAGTGACCACCAATAGTTTTATCTTTTATCCTTAACTAATATTTAAAAGGGTAATGATGAAATGTGATGGAAAAAAGTGTGGATAAGGGCTAATACTCAAGATAAGTGAATGGGGGAGGTGATTAGATGATGGATATGCACAATAAGGGATTGGAATGGGCGGTATATGGATATAGGTGGACTTTATGGATGGACAATCTAATGAGGATGGGATGAAATGGAAGAGATGGATATGATATATGGAAAAATGGGGGTGGATTTTAAATTATTGAAAAGATGGTTTTTGAATTCAATGGGTATGGATAGGGGATGAGTAATGGGAAAGGATGGTACTAAATAGATGACATATATAGAGGATGTGATTATGATATATGGACTATGGACTTATATAAAAGTGTGATATAATAATAGAATGGGAAAAGATCTATATAAAAGGATGTGAGGATAGAAGGAGTGGATAATGGAAGGTGAACTATGGAAGGTAGACAATATTTACAGAAAGGGGTTATGGGATAATGAATAAAGGAGATAAGTTCTATAGGTGATATGAAAATGAGACTAGGATGTATGATGTGACAAAGTATGGTGCCAATGATATGGATGAGGTGGGGACCTAGCTATAAAGGGGAAACTTATAGTGGTGTAATGGATATGCAGGTGAAATTATAATGGACCAATGATGATGGGATAAGGATGAGTAGCCTAAGAAAAATGGGATATTATGATGGAAATAGATAGATTATGGAAGTGAATACGTGATTAAGGATGTAAAAAGATGGATCACCAAATGGGAGGTAGATATGGTGTGAAAGAGATGACAATTTAGTCTATATGAAGGATAATGATATGGGATAAATATGATATATTGGGATTAGTGGGTACACAAAGATAGTTGGGTTTGGTATATATGTGATTGGATACATAAGAATATGGAGTAGATAAGGTATGATTAGGATGAAATGGATAAGATGAGGACAAGATGAGATGGGTTATATGATTATCATGGCTATAGAATGAATGATGTATGGATGGCTATGAGATGATCAATGTTAGGAGTAAGATAGATAATGTGTAGGAATGACCAAGAAGTGGATAATGTATATTATGGAGGCATGTGGGAAAGTGTGCAGTGATGCTCAAAGAAAATATGGATAAAAGATAGGTTAAAATAATTATAAGAATTTAGAATAAATAATGAATGATAGATGTGAAAGGTGGACTATATGGATATAATGGATTGTTTGGTGATAGGATGATGTAAGGGTAATATGGATGGAGGGATGAATAATAAATGTGAGAAGTGGGCTATATGGAAAAGGTGATTAAAATGAAATATGGTGACTTAAGGATATAATAGGTAGATTAATGGATGAAAAATGGAGTATGAGGATAAAACAAGTGAGGGGATGGAATGATATAAGTATAAGATGGGTGGATAAGTGGATGATTGGTGTACCAGATGGATTATGGGGATAAAATAATTACAATAATATGTGATGGAAGGGGGATATGATATTAAAGGGGGGGTTTTCTAAACTATTCTACAAAAATAGGAAAGTTGATAATTATAGGAGGCTATGGATGGAGGTAAATACTACATGGACATATGTATAAGATGAAAATGTTAAGGGAATAAATGATGAAGAGAATGGATAGAAAGTGGATAATCACTACATGTGGGATGTTATGAGATATAAATAGGATGGGTGTGCTCATAAGAGGCACTATTAACTAAGTGAAGATGTAGGGTGATTATGGGGGGGTATATGATGATCAAAAGATTGGTGAATATATACAAACTATTAAGGAAGAAGGATAATATTAAGATGGGTGTGCACAAAGGGAAATGTTATGGAGTGGAAAAAGAGAGATGATGTGATATGGATAACCAAGATGAGATGAATAAATGATGATGGGATGATGGAAGTGGTCTTATAAGTTTTCTAAGGTATACACACAAAAAGTATGGGTGTGGCCGACTCAGCTATCAAATAAAATGGGTCTCGTCACAACACATAAATAATCATGCACAAGTACAACCCTAATTAGTAAACTATATGGGAGTGTAACATGATATCCACACCATCTAACGACTACAAAAGCGAGGCTTTAGGTCGGTGACCCATTATGAAATTGATCAAACCCTCTCAACCTTGCTTACTCCTAATGGTCACTTGGCCACTGATATTGACATTGGTAGTGGAACACCTATTATGGCCACAATCCCCTACTCTAAAGGTTTACATAGGGCTTTAAGTGAGTCCTCTATATACATAATGGTACGTTGGGGCCCAAGTCCATGTAGGAGACTATGTGATTGCCCTAGGTATATTGACTTAATTATCCCTCACTCCACAAAACCGTTTATGGGGAATTCTGCTTAGGTTGTAATGACAAGCTCTCCTAATTGTTATACTCTGCTAGAACACAGAGTGTGGTTACCGTGTGATGGTGAAATCCATGACATTAACCCCTAAAAACTAAGCTGTGTGTGTGGTGATGAAATCCATGTCACGTGCTATCCTAAGGGAGGGCTAAACAAACAAGCAAGGGCATGATACAATTAATTAATTGTTCTAATTACTTATGTGAGCTCCACACGATATGACAAATTATATACAAGTAGTGGACACACATACACAACAAATAAATATTTACAAGCAAGTAGATAACGATTTAGTTAAACTCAATAATTTTAACCACTATGATAAAATGCTAAGCTAATTAATCAAAATAGTACCCCTTCCTACAAACACAAAGGTTAGAAATCCAACAAGGGTACCCCAAGAATCCTCCAAAACCTGAAAAAAAGATTAGTTATCTTAACTCTACAATCTTGCAAGTACATAGGGCAATATCACAACTAAACAGTCAATACTGCTAGTGGGATGCAATTTTGCTAGACATGAATGGTAGGATTGTCGATAATATTGCTAATGTAATCAATAAAATCGCTACTTAGGAACAAATTCTAATGGTGATATTGTAGGACTTAAATTAACTATGCAAACTTGTCCTAAACAGTCTAAAAAAGTCTATAGGACTATAAAATAATTACAGGGCCTTATTTTTAATATAATCAATAATGATCATATGACTGTAAAAGCCTAAACTGATCCTAAAAATACTATTTTGCAATATCATGACTCTAAGTGACAACCCTAATATTCACAGGGCAATCCTACACCTATTGAAGTAGCGATATTACGAGTGTTAGTCAAATCAACAAAATGGGGTGTCAATAGCTTTTCTTAGGCCTAACAAACCCTGCAAAATAGAATGCCTCCTATAAGCAAATGTTCAGATATCAAAGAGACAACAAGTAAGATACAATGAGGAATGTTTGCAAAGTAAGTTATTGGGAAAAAAGATGATGCTTTAGAAACTTACAACCCTCTATATCCTTATTTTGTCTGCTAAACAGAGGCTAGGTGAAATATCAAATACTGATAAGGGAAGAATCTTACCAGTTCCTGATACTTAACAATATCACTACTGGGAACGACAATATCACTATTTATAGGATAATATCGCTATTCCACGAGTCATAGGGTTGTCAAAGATAAGAAAAACCTTCCCTTTGTTCCAAGGTGATGTCCTCAACTTCTTTTATACACACAATTTCAACAACAGAGGGTAAGAAACCTATAGAAACATAAGGTGATACAAAATAATAGATAATATAGACTTAACTAGTTCTTACAATACCGCTACTAGAATCCACATTACCACTAATAATAGGGTAATATCGCTACTTGAAAAGTGGTAGGATTGTTTGATGTATTTGAATAGCTTGACTCCATAGAGGAATAGTGTTTTACCTTGCACACCACATACAACGAACCTATAGAAGATTTTGCTATCAGCCTAACAGATGCAAAATTCTTAATAAGAGTTGCAATACCACTAATAGAATCATCAATACCATCATTAGTAGGGAAATACTACTACTTGAAAAGTATCAAGATTGTTCAAACCCAAAATGCTACTAAACCCCCTGACCACTAATGATTAAACTACAATACTATGATTAACATTAACATTATCACTATTGCAATACCATGACTTGCAAGGCAATACTATGACTTTTTTAAAACATGTGAAAAACACAAAATCCATGCTTGATTTCTCTTCTAGTTGGTCCTGCAATAACCTAAATTTATTATAGCAAGAGTGTTAGCCTAAATAAGGGAGGTTGGTCCCACCGTGGTCGCCAAAATGTGCACCAATTTGGGGATTCTTAAAAATATTATCAAAATGACAATACAAACCCAAAATCAATGACACTAATAGGAATAGATAGAAAAGGTAAATTAGAATAGTTAAAACATTCTTAGCATCACTTTTACCTTCTCATAGCTCCATTCCAGGACTTGAAACTTGTATGATTGAGCTTATAAACTTGATTATTGGATTGATTGTAATTGCTTGACAATGGCTTCTAAGGAGACTACTAATGTTGGTCAATGGATTGAGTGATCAGATGTTAGTATGGATGTGATAAATGGCTTGCTTGTGATTCACTTGTGCATTAGTTCTTTAAATTGAGCAAGGGGAGGTGGTGTAGTTTTATAGGTTTATGGAGGAAGATCTATGGTCCAAATTTGAATTTGGGCCATCAACATCTAGGGTGGAGGATTTTCCATGGAATTTTTAATTCCATGGAATCCTCTAGAATAAAAATTCTAGAGGGAAAGGGCTAAAATGGTGAGATTTATAGAATTCTCTAATTTTAGAAATATCTTCATAGGGTTTTTAGGGTTTTAGGAAAGGCTAGTATAGGGTGGTGGGTGGGAGTTAGGATTTTCTTGAATTTAAAATTAGCTAGTGGGATTAAGGGGTAGGTTAGTAGATAATATGTCTTGTTAGGGGTTTAATGATGGGATTAATTAGTTTTAGGCTAGGATAAAGGTTTCATGAGATATTGGTATGGGTAAGGGAATTAGGCTAAGGGGTTAGTGTGACTAGGAAATAGGCAATTTAAGAAAAATTAGTGGAAATTGGTATAATTAGCAAGGCAAGCATATTTTAGTGCATACAATAACCATGAATAAAACAAGATACATATCATCCCTTGCCTAACTAGGTGAGTCCGCATCATCACATGTCATCATGAGCATAACCAATATAACCTTCATCAACAATCAACATGAACATCAAAATGATAAACAATGAGCAATAAACAAGGATCATATATATATAAATCATGAGTTTGATATCATAATGTATACACCAATATACATTTATCTCTATTAAAATTTACATCTCACTACATCAACTCATAGGTCAATATCAAAATGATATACAACGACATATACTATATCATAACCTATATCATGACTATGCCCTTGGGGCACCACTATCTACGGAGCACCACTACCTCCTAGCGCCTGTCCCCATGATGTACCTATCTATCCACCTAAAAAAGTGACCGACTACATTAGTTTCACCACACTTGCACCACTTACCAAACTAGCTCTGTACTCACCCCATCAGGGCTCATCAAGACTATAGCCGCATAATAGCGTAACTCCTCTATTATGGTTAGGTATCATATCATAAGGATAGTGCCTGATTGTCTTTTAGGTACTACTAATCCTCCTCTAGACTATCTCAAGGAGTCTCTCTCCTAGTAACTAAGGATAGGGAAGCTCTAGCCTGGTCCCTCTCACCTATAAGTGTAGCCACCTGACCCTGTAAAGCTACCAATTGACCCTATAATACTGTAACTTATCCCTGTGTAGTGGCTAGCACCACTCTTGCATATGCATCTAGGGCAACCCCCTAAACCTATGCCCATTGACCTCTACTAGCTGGGTCTATATCCATAGGCTGCCTACCATCATCATCCCCACCAAAGTCTGCTACCATGTAAAGATCCTAGTATAATGCAAGGTAACCATCTAGAAAACTTACATCGTCTATCACTAGCTATGTTGGCAACTCCTCATGATCCAAAAAGGTCTATACTGGATGTGGCTCATGTAGTAGGATCTTTACATCTTCCTGCTTATATATGAGAAATGGTCTCAAGATACCCTATACCAAGCTAAATTGCCTCCACACCCTGTCAAATGGGATGAGCTTTACCTCCCCATCTTGCCTATCGAAGATCCACCTATAACTTTATAGGGATAAAGTCTACCTCCTGTATTAGGCCCACTTTGAAAATCTGACATATGGCCTCCAAGTAACATCATCAATCACCAATGCATCTAGTACACCCCTGAACTAATCTACATCATGAGATCCTCCTCCTACACTTGAAGTGACAAAGTCATCTCTCCACTACATGAAATTAAACCAAATTTTTTTTAGATCATACCCCAACCACGATAACCCCATCAACTTCAACACTCAGATGTGATCATAAGCACAATAGTATAGGACAAGTTCAATGCTAATGTCATACCTTGTATGAACTCTGAATCCCCATAGCTCCATGTATATCTAAACAAGTAACATAGGTACCCATCTAAACACTATGTGTCCCATCAACATCTCAACCAACACCCTTGTAGTAGATAGGGAAACCTCTTGTTGCTTGAATCTAGAAGGGTAAAGCATGACATAGCCATCATCATCATGTTCATCATTCTACTCTCACCCTTTTCCCTCTGATAGAGCATAGAGTAACCAACACCCCCAGTAATAGATAGGGAAACCTCTTATTGTTTTAATCTGGAGGGGAAAAGCATGGCATAGCCATCATCATCATGTTTATTAATTTCCTCTCACCCTTTCCCCTCTAATAGAGCAAGAGTAACTAAAACCCCCAACATGCCACCTAACATGATCATGGTTAGCTCCATATATCAACTCTAAGAACTCCTACTACTCCTCCCCCTCAATATGATATATCAGATTTCCTTGAAGGGGTAACCATGTGATACTGTGCACATCCTATGGTAAGATAGTCATCTCAGTAGTGGGTAGTATGAAGGTGATTATGGATGGATCCCATCTCTTAAGGAGGGCTATGATCCTCACCACATCTCATGACATGTGTTGGTAGTGTCATATCAGTCCAAGCCTAACCTCCTCCATATGTGCTCAATCCGCTAGGGTCATCCCCTAGTGAATCTCCATGAAGATGTGAGGTACTTGATCCTGTATCTGGATCTACTCCCATGCCTACAAGGTTTGTTAGAAGACACATTTAGTTCCCTTTTCTATTTTTATCTACAAACTTAACCACTAACACCCACCTCTCATCTACTTTATTTATCCTACCCTAACCTATTTTTACGTTATGCCCAAATCAAATGTTACCTATACCATAACTGAGAGCTAATCCCCCATCCTTTTAACTAATAAAATCAATAAACCAACAACTACCAAAATCAATATCACCCTCTTTTACACCTACCTGACTTTACTCATTTGACCATTTCTCAACCTCCTACAACCAATACCTAAAACTTGCTTCCTACCCCAAATTCTTACCCCATCTCATTTGCACTCTGATCAAACATTATCTATACCCCCTTTTAAACTCTCAACCCAAACTTTTTACCAACTAACTCGACCACCACTGGTCACTGTGGGTGTTCTGCAAGTAGAACACCCAAAACCTAATCTACCCCAACATCTACCCACAACCCTAAAACCTAATAAATTAACCTCAATTTGGTCTCTATCCCACCCCTACCTCACCTACCCCTGACCAAACACTAAATCAACTATAAATTGAAACCAACCAAACCAAAAATAGTAATACTTAGGGAACAAAACAACACCCTCCCACCAAATCAATAACATAAGTACCAAGTTCAAAATCTAACTCTACCAATTGAAGATGCTACTTACCTCATTCCTCAACTATCATCGATTAGGGATCCGAGGACCTGTTACCCATCTTAATCTACATTTATGCCCACCTTGCATCTTCACTAATCCACTCGGTCTGCATTTCCAACTCAACAATCACTAACCTTCTCAGCAATCACCACCACCAAATTCACCCAAAATGATAAAAACTAGAGCTCACAAGTCAATAATAGTAAATAGATAGATGAGACAAGTGACTTCACTTTTGATTACTACACTTTTAGTGTTTTCACCCCAACCATTGACAGTCAGGGTGATCATCGATAGTCACTCCTTAAATCCATGACCATCAATGATCACGAGCTTCACACTTTTTTGATCTTACCTCAAGCAAACATGTTTTCAACCAACCTCACAAAGCACCTGCCCATGGAGACTACCTTCTCCACCCACCTCAACCACCTCACCATTGGTCCATTTTAGCCCAACTAGCATGCATTTTGTGACATATTTTGCCTGGTCCTTTTTATTGTAATGACAATAATTTCCATGTTAACCACTTATTGAACTTGCACTACCTTATACATACCAGACCCACTTATGTCTTCTCAAGAGCACTTCCTACCTTGGATACCCATGACTTCACCTGACCAGTTTATGTTTTCCTTGGGAGCACTTCCTACCTTAGATACTCACAAAAACACTGACATCACCTAGGAGACTTATATTTACAAGTGTACCCAGCCACCATTCCTAAATACGATCATATGCTCCACTAATATTGACCTTTATTTTTACCAACTATGGTAACCTAGTCTATGCGTGATTTTGGCTTTCACACTTTTTTATCACACTTTGTGCACTTGTTTACATTTCAGTGCCCAACCTATCATTTACCTTTTTTCTCATCAACTTCCCAACTCACCAAACCTGCACCCAATTTCATTTTGCCTCATCGACTCTCAATTTAAAGGAGAACACCTCTTCCCACACTCGAGGCAACTAAACCTTCAACCTATAATTTGTTTTTATTTTATATCTTATTGATAAAAAATGCATAACAAAAAGGGACAAAATATAGACACCAAAAATCCACACATGATTGTTTCAAATTTCACAATCCCTTTAGACCACTTTAGGACCCCCTTTAGGCCCATCCTAGAGCATTCAACCCCAAACCAGGCCTAACCCAAGTTAGTTTGACCTAATGACTTAACTCACCTTTTACACCAACTTTACTTTAGCCCTTAATTACTGACGGTCACCTTAACCATCAATGGTCACCCTGACCATCGACGATCAGGATCCATTGCCTAAACTAGCTTAACTCACCTTTCAACTCTACCTTGATTTTTTTATAATTAGAGTGTCTAATTCATGTGTGAGTCCATGCATGCCAAATTTAAAATTAGACATCATGTTAGACTCCTTGTTAATGTCTTGTTGCACCTCTTTGTCCTTACCTATAAGAAGAGAGGAGTAGGAGGTGAAGAGAGATCTATAACTATTAAGAGCTTTTTCATCTAGAGCTTTTTTTGTAGGTGTTCTTCTAGTAATCTAGTAATCCAACCATCATAATAGAGAACCAACTCACCACCACCCCTCGATCAACAACCAAGTACCATTATTTTATGAGAATCATGTTAAACTCTACCAATGAGTCAATCACGTCAACCATTCATTTGACCAATCTTTGGTAAGCTAAGGATTTGATTTCCATTATTCAATTACTTTGTTTGTATTTTGAAATTATCCCAACATAAACCCATCTCCCATAATTACGTTTTGTTATCCCATCAATCTAACTTTTCAACACCCAAACCCAATACACAGTAACCATTGATGGTCACTCTAACCATCGATGGTCTACCCAATCACCAATGGTCACCTCAACCACTGACAATCACCTTAATTTCTCATAGTCATACCAATTACTAATGGTAACTATGGTATAAAATAACAACAAGCTATTTTCATCCACCTACCTTCAACCAAATCTAATTTTCTTTTCATCTGCCCGTTCACAGACCCCCAACCTATTTTATGAATCACACCCAAACTATTTAACATTAGTATTGACCTGCTTATTGCTATATTAGTAATTTTTATCATTTCTTTATCAAACAATTCTTATATTCAATTTCAATAGCTTTTGATTATTTATGCAAATAATTTATCTTTTATTTTCTAAACTTAATTATTTAAAATATGTGGATTGATAGCCTCCAAGGAAGCTCTTACTTTTGAGATCTAGCTAGCGCTAGGCAATTTACCCAGCTATCTATCTAACCAACCATTTGCTTTAGTGTTATCTTATTTTTAGGTCATCCTCCCAAGCCAAAGAGGAGTTCTCCATAATCATCTAATTCAATGCATGCACAATCAAATAGTTTTTCAACCATACCTATATCTAGTTTCTCCTTCTTCCTTTCTCAAAATATAAACTAAAATTCATTGAAACAACCTTGATAGGGTCAATGAGGCCAATTTATTGGAGACATCCCAATTGTCCACCCCATCAGACATTTACAATATGTCTATCTCATCGCTCTACATAGAGGGTCTCTTGTTATCATTATTTCCATTAAAAGGTATATGGTTCGAAGCTGGCTCTCCCCCACCCCAATCGATACTTTTGAATGTGGCCCTAGGAGTTCATGAAAATATAGGGTTTGGCCCTTCTTTTTTTTATTTCACCACCTTAGTCACGACCTCACCTAGGCTAGGAAAATTCTCAACTCCACTGCCCTCAATGTTGCATTACGTAACACCGTTGCCACTTTCTTGGCCTCCACTAGCTCTGCCTTGGCTTCTCAGGCCCCTACTCCCCTAGTTATCTTTGCCATTATAATAAAAGTAAACATTATAGTACACACATATGGGCAGAAGTTATGGCCTTATTATTGTTTCATATACAACAATTAGCCTTTATGGAGTTTATTTGAGAATTAGTTTAGCATTGAATAAGGTTCTCTTAGATGGGGCAACATTGGAGGAAGGCATTGACTCTATACAAGCTGGGTATATTTTAAAGTTTCTTCTTGAATCCTCTCTCACTGTAACAATCCTTGTCAACCTTGTAAATAATATTTTCATCTTGATTGCCCTTTCTACAAAGGTACTAGATTTTTAATAACTCTTTACTATTGGAAGATTTTATATTTTGTGTAGTTTGTATATGTAATAGCACTCAAATATCATATTTTAATAACCAAATAGTAGGGACAAGTATGATTTCAACCTGCATGTTATGTGTAATAAATGTGGAATATTTATGCTAATAATAAGAAAAAAATTACTTTATATTAAGTCTTGGTAAGGTCGTGGGCCAATACTCGTCAACCCCAGGCCTGCTAGTCTTGGTAGGACCTGGGGCCAATCAGAACAAGCCTGGGTCATGGACTGTCAATCATGGAAGACCAATGGGCAACATGTGGCCCTTGGGTCAGCTTTTAGGTATCAGTGTAGGAGGAGGATAATGATGGTGGGTAGAATCAGGGTTGTGACCTGCATGCATTATTTCCAATTTTTTTTCCTGGTTCCTTTGTAGTAGGTGAGACCTTTGGTAATTTTAAAGTGTTTCAAAAATGGTTATAAGGTCTTTGACATCTATGTATGGAAGTGGGATAATCAATGGGATTGTGTCCATCTTCTACCACAATAATTTGCTTTTCACACAGCACATGCAATGCATGGTAATTTATCATTGTCATTGTTTGTTTATATTTTTGGTAGACCATAATTGCTATGTAATTTTATTAATTGCTATGATTTCATCGGCCGATGTCAAAAATTATTATTTTTAATTTGAAAATGAGGCAATTTCCTTAGAATAATAGTCTTATCACCATCCTCCAACCAATAAAAAGTTGACAAAATAATATTTTTCAAAAAATTTTAACAAAAAATATATAATACCTAATGTTGAAACATGAAAATTATTAGATGCATAAATTCCAAGACAAATTAATAGAGCGAGGTGCATTACAATAGATACATGTTGCACAGGTACTAAAAATCAATAAACAATATTAGAATGTCTAAGGCTCTCAGTATAACTAAACAATAATAATCAGTAAATAAATTAGTTACATGAGTAAGATTTTTAATTGTCAAGCAACACCAACTAATTCAACCCACTAATTAATTATAAGATTATCTATTGATCGAACCTGAGAAAATGAAAATGAATAAAAAATAATACAGTAAAATAAAATATGTTATATAAGTTAAATTAAAATAATAACAAATATAACAAAATATTAGAAATTTACTAAGAACCTACTCATGCCAAAAATGATAAACAAACTATAAAACTTAAATGCATAAACATGTTTGAAAATATTAATGAGATGTATTAATATTATGATTGATAACAATAAGTTGTAAATTATAAATATTTATAATAAGGTGATGAACCAAATAAAATAATGAGTTATACAATGATTAGAACAAATAATTAGATTGTAAAATATTTGTGAAAAACAATTAACCACACCTATTTATAATTTGAAGAGAAACAAAGGGCTAGATTAGACTTGCTTTTGTTCTAACTCTTTGTTTCTCTCTAGATTCTAAATAGGTTTGGTTATAAATTGATTTTCACAAATATTTGTTCTAATAAGTGTATAACTCAGTGTCTTATTTGGTTCATCAACATATTATAATTATTTGTAATTTATAACTTATTGTTATCAACAATAATATCAATGCTTGGTTTTGTTCTAACTCTTTACTTCTCCTCAGATTTTAAATAGGTTTGGTTATAAATTGATTTCCACAAATATTTTTACGATCTAGTTATTTGTTCTAATAAGTGTATAACGCAGTGTCTTATTTGGTTCATCAACATGTTATAGTTATTTGTAATTTTATAACTTATTATTATCAACAATAATATCAATGTATTTCATTAATATTTTCAAAGATATTTAAAATTGTAAGTTTTATAGTTTGCTTCCCATGTTAGCATTGTAAATTACAAATTTCTATAATAAGGTGATGAACCAAATAAGACAATGAGTTATACTATTGTTAGAATGAATAGCTAGATTGTAAAAAAAATTGTGAAAAGTAATTAACCACACCTAGTTAGAATCCGAAGAGAAGCGAAGGGCTAGATTAGACTTGGTTTTGTTCTAACTCTTTGTTTCTCTTCAGATTTAACTAGGTTTAGCTATAAATTGATTTCTACAAATATTTTTACAATCTAGTTATTTGTTCTAATAAATGTACAACTCGATATCTTATTTGGTTCATCAACATATTATAATTATTTATAATTTATAACTTATTCTTATCAACATTAATATCAATGCATTTCATTAATATTTTCAAACATATTTAAAAAATTAAGTTTTATAGTTTGTTTCCCATTTATCATTGTAAATTACAAATATATATAATAAGGTGATGAACCAAATAAGATAACGAGTTATAAAATTATTAGAATTAATAGTTAGATTGTAAAAATATTTGGGAAAAGCAATTAACCACACCTAGTTAGAATCTGAAGAGAAACAAAGAGCTAGATTGGACTTGGTTTTATTCTAACTTTTTGCTTCTTTTCAGGTTCTATCTAGGCTTGGATATAAATTGATTTCCACAAATATTTTTACGATCTAATCATTTATTCTAATAAGTGTATAACTCAATGTCTTATTTGGTTCATCAACATATTATATGTCAGGGATGCGAAACACCGGAAGCATACAATTGATTACCAAATACCAAGCAACTATAATATGCGGAAATAACCAGATTCACCAAGTAACTAGAATTCAGAATAACACAGCATATGAGAGACAATACACAACTTGTATTAACACTTTATACAGAAAAGAATACAATAGAGAATATCCCACATCTTCTCCACCACCTTACAGAGGTTTCCCACACCTCAAGTGAACAGTAAATCTTCTCCCCAAAGCTCTCCCTCTCATAGGTCCCAACACCCAACTCAAATACAGAGTTGGTGTTCACCTCCCGTGCTCCACGCACAACACAAGTGCTCCACGCACTCCACAAGCACTCCACGTGCTCCACAAGTACTCAAGGTACTTCAAGTAGATCTCCCATGAACCTGCAATAACCTGCACTTCAACATACCATACTTATGGAAGGAACTCCCTTGTCTTCCTCTTTCTCTATCTGAGTACACACCTGTACTCCAAGTAGATCCTGCCTGATACTGCTCCCTGTTGTGTTGCTGTCTATATGACCTTGCACACTTGCAAATCAAACAACGGTTCTGCTCACCTGTGAACCTCGACCTTGCACACACATACACCTGCAGATCAACGATCTTACTTACCATGTAGATCTCCTATATAGGCCATGCAACTGTGACCAAGATCCTACACTCCTGAAGAACCCAGCTGGCTCTCCAATCCAGCACCAACACACCTGGTACTGAGGCACTAGGAGGAACGCACCATTGCTCTACCTCACACACAGAAGGAGCTTATAATTATGCTCTCTTACTCCCTAGCACACTTTTCCAATACAACCATGAGTCTATTATATAGATCTCATCCAAACAATAATTAGACATCTAATTACAATAATTAGATCCATAGCTCTCAGTCTATAATTAGCCCTGATCATGCAAACACTTGGTTCGTTAGCTAACTGCCCGTAATTAGCTCGTAGTCGAACCACACAGGCGATCGACGTCGGTCCCTGTCTACCTAGAGGTGACCGATGTCGGTCGATATATGACCGACGTCGGTTGCTTCTCTATGCTATCCTGCCGACGTCGGTTGATCAGACCGACCCCAACTTCTCTGCAACTCAGCAACCTTCAGCAACCTCCTCTCCTGTTTGCATCAGTGAAGCTTTTAACTCCACAATCCTAACAATCTCCCACTTGGAGATAAACAACTACACTTTACCTGTACCTGTACTCCGTCTAATCTATTTCCTAGTTTGTATCCCTCTTCAAGCTCCCACCTGAAGACAACCCACCACACATCCCGTGGTGTACCACCTGTTATTCGAGTACCCTGCCACATCCGAACCTACAACACCTGTAGTGAAGTCTTGACCCTGCATAGCAACACCTGCTGTCGGTCCCTCTCAGAAAACTGAGAACCCACTTCCCCGAATTGGCTCCTAACTCTGACAGCTCCCACTGCATGGGAATACTCAGGTCTATACCAGACCTCATGTGATTTCGGACACTGTACCTGTCCAGCCCTTAGTGTGCTCCGATTCTGCATCTCGAACCTTGCCAACACCTGATTCACATCAGCTCCCACTCGAGACAAAATCAACCTGTGATCTCCATGCCTCCCATGTCAAAGAATTCCGCTGCTCTAAACTCCTCATGACATGACACTGAACTAATCTTACCCTTAGCTCAGCAAAACCCTGTATGTACACCCCTGCTAGCTAGCATACTATCCACATACAACAACAGAATGATGTTGCAATCATCATCCCCCTGGTAAGTCAAACCACAGTAGTTACCCTGACATTGACTGAAGCCATGCTTTGTCTTCCACCTGTCAAACTCGGTACCACTGTCCTGCAGCTCCTCAAGACCATATGACCTGGTCTTCTATCTCACATATCCGTTCTCTCTATTCTTCTACTAAGGAATCCATTCATCTCTGTGCTTTCATCCAGCTGGCAAACCTACCAAAACACCCGTCTGGTTCTACTCCAAGGAATTACATCCTCATCCATGCCAAGCTCACACCTGTTTCCTGGATCCTTCCTGCTATACAATCAGCAACAAGTATGAAGAAGAGGAACACGAATTTGAGGGCCTACTTACGCCTTCAGTCCTCCATATGGGTGTTTGAGACTCCTTGACAGCATGCTGTCCACCCAAAATCCGTTACAGTGACTGACCTCGGTCACTCCACAGTCTGCATCCGACCGACGTCGGTTCTCATGCGTCTGTACCTGACTACCAACTTGCCAGTGCTGGTGTCCCTGCTGTCGACGTCGGTCCTGCTGACCGACATCGGTCTTACTTACTGCCGACGTCGGTCCCCTTGACCGACATCGGTCTTACTCTGCCCGACATCGCCGGCTTCGGTCTGCACATGACCGACATCGGCACCTATCTGTTCGACGCCGGTTCCTCCTGACCGATGCCGATATCTGTGTTTGCCTGCGAGTGATGACTTTTTACCCGTGAGCTCCTTTGAATCAATTTCCATGTCCAAACTGCCCTGCTCAGATGTATCCAGCCTCATCCACTGAACTCTATCCGCCATCTCCTCCAAGAACACCAAGGCTTTCCAATTCTTAAGCTTGTCAAATATATCTGTCTTTCGCTTAAGAACATGCATCTCCTTCCTGCTCATGTGACCAAGCCTACGAAGCCACGTCTCCGCAATAGAAGAAGAATCAGTAATATAGACAAGTAGATAAAGAGTACCTGTCTTCTTACCACCAGCTAATTCAAGTGCTACCGCTGTGAGAGTTCTTGTGCATCTCTCATCACCCAATCTTTCTGAAGAAATTAGCCATATCTCCAAACCTGGGACCTGCATGACCTTCATCAACACCTGTGTGTTGGCCGCCTGCAATTTCAACGTCACTTCCCCTTTGCCAATTCTTTGGCAAGGCTTACCAGCTCCTCTACCTGGGGCTACATGGAAAGAGGCAACCGAATCTTTTATCCAAGATTCAACTTTATCCAAGAAACCTGTAAACACATCCTGTGCAACACCTGCAACATCTGTATCTTTAGTTTCTTCATGCTGATCTGCTACCAACCAACAATATCCTTTTACCTGCTCTTTCTTTCCATCGGACCGTGAGTAACCATCTATGCTTTTCAACTCCTCCATTCTTAGCTTACTTTGATCTGCCGTTGCTCTATTCCCACTCAATCAGAAACCCCTGAGAGTGCCCTGTAACCAAACACAACCCTGCTTCCTGCAACCTTAGCTCTGATACCACTTGTCAGGAATCTAGAACAACAAACATGCTCTGATACCACTTGTCAGGAATTTAGAACACCAAACATGCTCTGATACCACTTGTCAGGGATGCGAAACACCGAAAGCATACAATTGATTACTAAATACCAAGCAACTATAATATGCAAAAATAACCAGATTCACCAAGTAACTAGAATTCAGAATAACACAGCATATGAGAGACAATACACAACTTGTATTAACACTTTATACAGAAAAGAATACAATAGAGAATATCCCACATCTTCTCCACCACCTTACAGAGGTTTCCCACACCTCAAGTGAACAGTAAATCTTCTCCCCAAAGCTCTCCCTCTCACAGGTCCCAACACCCAACTCAAATACAGAGTTGGTGTTCACCTCTCGTGCTCCACGCACAACACAAGTGCTCCACGCACTCCACAAGCACTCCACGTGCTCCACAAGTACTCAAGGTACTTCAAGTAGATCTCCCATGAACCTGCAATAACCTGCACTTCAATAGACCATACTTATGGAAGGAACTCCCTTGCCTTCCTCTTGCTCTATCCGAGTACACACCTGTACTCCAAGTAGATCCTGCCTAATACTGCTCCCTGTTGTGTTGCTGTCTATATGACCTTGCACACCTGCAAATCAAACAACGGTTCTGCTCACCTGTGAACCTTGACCTTGCACACACATACACCTGCAGATCAACGATCTTACTTACCATGTAGATCTCCTATATAGGCCATGCAACTATGACCAAGATCCTACACTCCTGAAGAACCCAGCTGGCTCTCCAATCCAGCACCAACACACCTGGTACTGAGGCACTAGGAGGAACGCACCATTGCTCTACCTCACACACAGAAGGAGCTTATAATTATGCTCTCTTACTCCCTAGCACACTTTTCCAATACAACCATGAGTCTATTATATAGATCTCATCCAAACAATAATTAGACATCTAATTACAATAATTAGATCCGCAGCTCTCAGTCTATAATTAGCCCTGATCATGCAAACACTTGGTTCGTTAGCTAACTGCCCGTAATTAGCTCGTAATCGAACCACACAGGCGACCGACGTCGGTCCCTGTCTGCCTGGAGGTGACCGACATCGGCCGATATATGACCGACGTCGGTTGCTTTTCTATGCTATCCTGCCGACGTCGGCTGATCAGATCGACCCCAACTTCTCTGCAACTCAGCAACCTTCAGCAACCTCCTCTCCTGTTTGCATCAGTGAAGCTTTTAACTCCACAATCCTAACATTATAATTATTTGTAATTTATAACTTATTTTTATCAATAGTAATATCAATGAATTTCATTAATATTTTCAAAATATTTAAAGATTTAAGTTTTATAGTTTGCTCCTTATTTTAGCAAGAGTATGTTCTTAGTATTGATCAATAGATAAGTGTGTTCTTAGTCGATCAATAAATAATATTATAATTAATTAGTTGTTTAAAGTAATTATTAATACTTGATAAATTAAAAATCTTACTCATGTAACTAGTTTATTTATCGATTGTTATTGTTTAATTCTATTGAGAGCCTTAAAAAATTTCATCTCATTTATGCTTTTTAACTTCCTCGTCCAATATCAATATTTTGAATTCAAATTTTTTATGACTTGCCTCTGTATCCAAGTTAATTACTAATCTTTAACATTAATTTAAGAATTGGTTTTACCTTTTTAATTTTTAATTTCTTATTTTATCTTATTTTTAAATTATTTTTTATTTTGTTTTAATTGTATTTTTGTCATCATTTTGATTATTTCATTTTCTATATTTTAATTTTTATTTATCAAAATTTTCCCTTCTCAATATTCAGAATTAATATAATATATATCTTAATTTTAAATTTATTGTTATTTCTATTGTATTGTATTGCCTTTTCATTTTTTTATAAGTTTTATTGTATTATTTTATACTTAGAAACTAGGGGCTTACCTCATCCTAACATCTTCCATATTTATACAAGACTTAAGTTTTCAATCATCTATCATTCTAATCTCTTCCCTGATGATGGATCACTAAGTGTGGCCTAAAATGTTGATCCAAAAATGCTCACATAATTTTAACAAAAAACACTCTCTAACATTCTACATGGATTTTGGAAATATTATTGCTCTTAAAATATTGTTGTTTCTATAATTATACTTATATCAAATTTGACTCTATTTATATAACAAGTTGAGCTTCATAGTTATTATGTTTTCTACCATATTACATGTTTAATTCGAATCAACAATCATATCCATCTTAGATTCCAACATGTGACATATTCTATAGAGCATACTTGTTTTCACCATCAACCCTATGTGATTAAGCTTAAGCTTCAACCACATGGTTAATTTTGGGATGTTTTTTTTTTAATTGAGGGGCACTAGGTCAAACACTTGCTCAAACATACAAGTTAAAACCTTTAAGGTCATAATCTTGCTAATATTCAGACCTTAATTAGCATTGGCACCCTCAAAATTGTTACAAGTGTGTTGATAGAGTGAGAATGCATAGGGTCTTAATTGAAGTTACATGTTATAAATTTTTTTAGCCATTGTACATATTAATATTTTATAATTTAATATAATAATTAAAAATTTTACTTTTATTCATTCAAAACAAGTGCCATGAAGTGACAAATCTAGTTGGAGTTCTTTCAAAAACATTACATTATAAAATTGTAATAAGTAGATTTGAAATTTTTGATAACGCATTATGAATTGTACTATATTCATAAAGAAGATAAAATGATTGAAATCTAATGTTACAGTTTGATACCATCACTTTGATTAAATATAACGACTAATGCACATTTCTTATAGTTCGAAATATTATCATATAAACTATTATTATTTGAGACTTTTTTTAATTTTAAGTTTGCAAAGTTTGAATTGACTACTTTATCATGTTAGTAGGGGAAGGAATGGGCACACTAACACTGTAAGCATTTGCTAATAGTGGGGAAAATGGGCAAACAAACATGCAAACATTTTTTAGTAGGGGAAGAGAAAATATAAAATTCACGACTTTAGGGTTCTCACACTATAGTCTCTTTCCTCATTAGTAATTTTTTTGGAGCATGTAATGCCTTCTAACTCACCCCAATCTCACAATTCTTATCAATGTGATATTAATATGATTACAACCTAATTATTTATTTGTGTTAAGTAATTAAAGGCTTTCACAAGAAATTTAATTAGATTTAAATCATATCATTAAAATGATCTCAATGTGACGATGTTTTAACCTTTTAGGGTTCAGCTATGTGTAAAACTTAAGTTTGATTAAAGGGCTGAGTTGTCTAAATTAGTGAAATAATATGTAATAAATGACCATTGATTTGTTATAGAATTTGACTTGCTTTGACTTTCTAAAAATAGTAATAAATATGTATAAATAGAGACTTATATGTAAAACACTTGTTGTGAATGATTTGAATGTTGAAAATTGGGTTACGGACATGTCTAAGTGTCGACAGTAGGATCCCTAGGTTAGATGTTCCCCTGGACAGTAGTGCCATGTGGCTCTAGTGTCTTGAAAATGAAACTAATGTGATATTTGTAGGACTATTCCTAAATTTTGGGTGCACTTGCACCTGCTGTTTTAGGTTCTATTCCTATGTGCATAAAACTTGAAACTCTGTATTATGCTTGTAACAACTGATTTATGATGAAAACCCTAATCCTCCTTATAAATATGGCATGAAATGAAAATGTGTGTTCATTAGTAGGATAGGCTAAACATCCTCAACACCTCCTTGTGAAGAGAGTTTCCTACATACCAATATTCTGAGGAGGGATCAAGCTTGATGTAGTTCTCCCACCCAGTGCTTAGTGTAAGTGCAAGTGAATTATATAATGATAATGGTCTTGAATTCCTTGAGTGTGCTTGAGATTGGAAATCTTTGAAATTTAGTCTTAGGATAGTTGTAGATGGTAGTATGAAGAAGTAGATCATAATAGGGATTAATAACTTTGATTTTGCTCAACTTGTTTCTTATTTGAATAGGTCTTTTGCATTTATTTTCTATCTAGTGGATATAAGTCTAAGAGTCTTGTATTTATAGTGTTTTGTAGCTTGTGCAGATAATAAAATGTGCTTAGGCCAACTTTAGAAGCGTTTAATGTTTAAAAATATATGTGTTTGAGAGAGTTAGGGCAAGGGATATTAACACCACGTTGGGGACACTATCCCCATATGGCTCTAGTGTCCTTAATGTGGTTCTAATGTCCAAGTGGATGGCTATTGGGCACAAAGGGCTAAGATCTAGGAATGAAGGTTTGAGACTATTTTTTAGCTAACTAGGGACATTTGTGGTCTGCACAATGGCTAAAAAAGTGTGATAAAAGCTCTAGGATAGGTCTAGGGCTAAGATAGGAATAGTTGTCTCAAGAAACACTCTTAGCATCCAAATACCACTTTTAGGTGATTAAATCCCCCCCCCCCTTTTGATATAAATGCAACAAAGCAAAATGACTAGTATAAAGGAAAAATAAGTGTACTTGGACTTACCTAGGAAGTGAAGCCCATGTAGTTGAGTTTGAGTATGTGAAGCTGGGTCTACATATGTGAAGCATTATCCAAAGTATGACGTGTAATGAAATGTGATAAATTAGTCCTTACTTAAGAGGTCTCAAAAGTAAAAGACTATGTTGAATAAACAAGTAACTGAGTAAAGTTGAGTAAAGAGATGGAAAAGAGGAAATGAATGAATACACCTCACTGGGTACGTGAACCAATATATGAACCTAGTGATAACTTGTGTGTGTATGTGTATATAATGATCAAATCATTAAATAACTTATACTAAGTTGATAACTTACTAAATCCTTATGTGTGGGTGGCTCAAGAACTCAATCTAGTTTTGACTCCATCATTTCCTACCTATGCATGGTGGATCATGACCTGTGAATAACTTGGATTAGAATTTAAGTGTGTCTAACCCTCTCATATGGGTGGTTCAAGAACTTAAGTAGGCTATGAATCCATAATTACCCACCCATGTGTAGTAGATGCATCTAAAATTAAACTGTGCAAAGTGATAGAAATATCTAACTAGGTATATATAATTATATATGTCAACTTTATAACCACTCAAGTACATTAGGTGACTTTGGGCACTCAAGAATACCAACCACTAAAAATGGAGTAAGGCATGTAACTAGTGATAACCTAGAATATGATGTCAAGTATAACAACATAGATAATGGCATGGAGTTTGCCATTCTATCTAATCAACTTGTGTGTAACTGTGCCTATGGAAACTATGTGTCATGAAATGCCCCCAATATGATATCTTAGAGTATTGATTCTTGACTGAGTTGTATTAAATGTATATGAGTATCTAAAATAAATGTGGGAATGATCATGCCATGCATGATGCCCCCAATTTGAGTAACTAATATAAATCTGAGCTTAATGAGTGTAAATATGAGCTAAATCTAAGCATACATATCAAACCTATAGATGTGTCTATGTAAAATGTATTGTACCTATTATATTGTTTTGGCTAATCTAATTTGCCCTGAGACTAGTGCTAGTGGATAATATCACCATGTCTTGGATAATAACACCATGTGGCATTGGTGTCCCAATCTAGGCACTAATGTCTATCTGATCTGAAATTTGAGTCACTAAACTGATTTTTGAGTCCTTATTTTTTCTTGTGTCTTACATGTGTCTAATTTCCTAAAACTGATCTTGTGTGTTAAAAATGTTATGTGAATGCAATGTAGTATCTTGATTTCTATGATAAACCCCTATGAATTCCCCCTCTTTTGAGGGTAGTTATTGACTCGTGTAATAACTATTCTCAAAATAAATAGCTCTACAAAATGTGTTAGCTAGAACATATATGATAACAACATGATAATCTAATACGATGTGCAAATATAACATTAGAGTGTAAAAGAATCTGAGGATAAATATGTAGTGTAAGATGGCATTGCACAAGGGTGTCAAGATAAATGTAATCAATGTGTATAAAAACAAATTTGAGTAGTTACTAGGGGGATGGGGCATGAAGTCTATCATGACACCCATGTAGGAAGGGTAGATGCATGAGGCCCCTCATGTCATCAAAAATTGGTGTGTGTAACAAGTAAAAACAAGTGTCATGGCCATGATGCATATAATAAAGCATATGTACAAAACATATGAGGCATGTAAAATAGGCCAACATGCCACAATATAAGGGACATGGGCACATGCCACTAAATCTAAGAATAGAAGACATATAAAGACATGTTCAAATGTCTGCATACACAATCAACAAGCAAGTTAGATTAGAGACACATAAAAGTAAATGTTCAAATATTTGCATACACAATCAGGAAAGCAAACATAAGGGACATGGGCACATGTCCAAGGCACACATGAATAGAAGTGGCATAGAGTTAAAGAACAATGACATATTCATATGCCCTCAAATAGAAGAAGCATAGGAAACACAATCAAGTCTAAACTAGGAAATCTAGAAATGAAAGTATGTATGAATGTAGTACAAATTTGTGTAAACACTAGGATGTACATATGCTAAGTCTAACTAGTGATAGTCAGCAAAAAATTTGAGTCTTAGTAGCAATGATCAATATCAAGATATAACAATGCTAAAATTAGAATGTATAGAATATAAGGATTTAACTTGGTAATAAAAAGTGTGTATAAGATTCCCCCAAGTGGGTGAATGTGTCAAATAAATAAACATGGATCATTTTATATGCCCCCAATGGATATATGATAACAAGTTAGGATCAACGTAGTGGACCCAAGTCCTGTAAGTAATCTTCAAGCACTCGACAAGAACAAGTGAAGCATGTATGTATGATAAAACCAACTATACTAAGATAACTAACATATGTAGTGTCTGTTAAATAGAAGAAATGTAAATATAACAATGCATACAATCTATAAATTTTGTGTTTTATGAGTAATATTTGAATGTTTTTATGTTTTGTCATGTTATATTATTATTTTATTTTTTGTAAATAAGCTATGTACAAATGATATAAAAATAAAATATGTACAAGGAACAAAAGAGAAGGAAAGTATGTAAAATAAAAGAGAAACCATACTAACCGATGAGTCTCATGGGAGACTCACAATCATTAAGGCCTGTGTCAAAAATAGGAATGGTAATCTCTCATGCAATGTGATTGCTATGTTGTAATTGAATGTTGTTACAACAATAATCTAAGTATTATTCATTATCAAAATCATAATATTATTCATCATCAAAATCATAATAACCTAGAATTTTAGAGGGAATTTCCTCATACTATGGAGTTGAACTTTTTGATTTGTACTTTGGAATGTTGATTATGATTTTTCCCTTTGAAACTATGCTTATTATAGGCATATGGCGATGTGGAGGCTCTTTTTCTAGAAAACCTATTTTGAGAATGCTTGTTAACTTAGTATGATTTTGACTTTGTAACTGAAGTTCTTATTCTTTTTGTACTCTTTCCTATGTATATGGATGTTTTGCCTTGGTAAACTGTATATGTGAATGATGTGCCTTAGAATGTTCAATAAACTCCAAACCTCATTGACCAACATTATCAACTGCTAAAATGGGAGTAGTGATGCCTTAGGCCTATTTGCCCAAACCTTGACCATGATAATCAAACTATTGTAGATATCTATGACCAAAATCATACCATTTTGAAAATTGAGACTCATTTTAGAGAGGTAGATTTGCCTAATTGACCTATGCTTATTGTACTATTTCTTGCTCTAATTGTGTTTTGAGAACATTTTATTGTTCTGAGATATGCTTTGGTAGCCATTTTTTTACTATTTCTAAATTTGACCCTTGTTAAATTTCTAGATGTGTAATTGTATGTTGTTTGGATGAAGTGTCAATATATGAGTCATTTTGATCCATTATTTGTTGTATTTTAATTTTCAATGTTAAACATGAATTAGTGTGGTGCCCATGCATTCTATGATATGCACAATAATATATGGATCTCCTTACTAGCTGTAGATGGGGTAGGTTGATCAACTTAGCTTTAATCATTTCCCTTAGTATCTCACTTGAAATCTTATTTGACCTTTGAATGTTGTTTGAATCACTAGTTGTAGATGTACTTCATTATGATTTATGATTTGGATATGTAACATTGTTTGCCACAAATTGAGTAGGTGAAGATACACACACATGATTTACACTATTGTACCTTGGAGGCCTTTGTCTTATAAATTGATTTTCCAATGTTGTAATATTTTCATGCAATAGTTTATTTTGATTTTTTAAACCTGAAATTATCTTGCTCATACTAATAATTTTATCACATAGAGTCTCACAAGTGCAAATCCTAGCTATTTTTGATTGAACATGTAGGCATACACCCTGTAGAGAAGAGGCGTGAATAGGTTGAGTATGGGGAATAATGACATTGGTATAGGCTGATTCATCTCATGGAGGGGTTATACCATGGACCTAGTTAAAGGGAAAGTAGCTATCACCCTCATGGAGATGAGGAGGAGAAGGAGATGCTTTCTTGTGCATAAGATATGACATTAAAACTTGAAACATAATTGTTAGCTTATGTGCTAAATCCTCTATGTGTGAATAGGTTTGCTTGTTAATGGAATTCCACATAGGATAAAGATAACATGCTATGAAATATGACATATATTTCAATTGATATAAAATATCATATATACATATGTTTATGTCTTTTCTAAATTCATTTCGAATTAAAGGGAACAAGCATGCAAATGAAAGTATTAGACTTTGCAACAAAAAGTGATTAATTTCTTTGTCATTATGATCATGATGTACTAAATACAAATAATATATATATATCTAAAATTTGAGTTCTAAATATGTAAACCATAGGGTTATCTAGGGTTAGGGTTTTGAATTAGGGTTACTTTACAAAAATTTAAATTAAAATAAATGAAACCCTAATGTGGGATTGATTAAATGAGCTAGGTTATGCTAAAAAATTAGAAAAATAGAAGATTGTAACCCTAATTTAGTGCACAAAAATTTGGAGAAGGAAAACTAGGGTTTTAAACAATATTTGAAATAAGTTTGGTTCACCAAATGTTTTAACATTTTAGGGTTTTACTAATGTAAATCCTATGTTAGATTAAAGGGTTGAGTTGTCTAAATCAGTGAAATAATATGCAATAAATAACCACTAATTTGTTATAAAATTTAACTTACTTTGACTTTCTAAAAATAGTAATAAATATGTGCAAATAGAGAGTTATTTGGAAAACACCTATCATTGAAGATCTGAGTGTTGAAAATTGGGCTACAGATAGTTTTGAGTGTCATCAGCAGGATCCTTGAGTCAAATTTTCCCCTAGATAGTAGCACCAAACTTGGATAGTAACACCATGTGGTTTTAGTGTCTTGAAAATGGTGCTAGTGTCTTCTATGCAGGACTATTCCTAAATTTTGGGTGCACCTGCACCTATGTTTATGGGACTTGTTCCTATGTGCATAAAACATGAAACTCTATATTATGCCTATAATAGTTGGTTTATGATGAAAACCCTAATCTTCCTTATAAGTATGGCATGAGCTAAAATTGTGTGTTCATAAATAGGATAGGCTAGACATCCTCAACACCTCATTGTGATGAGAGTTTCCTACATACCAATACTCTAAGAAAGGATCAAGATCAATGTAGTTCTCCCACTTAGTGTTTGGTGCAAGTGCAAGTGAATGATATAATGATAGTGGTCTTGAATGCCTTGAGTGTGTTTAAGATTGGAAGTGTTTAAAATCTGGGCTTAGGGTAGTTGTAGATGGTAGTATGTAGAAGTAGGTCATAATAGGGATTAATAACCTGGATTTTGCTCAGCTTGTTTCTTGTTTAAATAGGTCTTTTGCATATATTTTACATCTAGTGGATATAGGTCTAAGAGTCTTGTATTTATAGTGTTCTGTAGCTTGTGTGGATAATAAAATGTACTTACACTAACCTTAGGAGGGTTTAACATTTGAAAATATATTTGTTTAGGAGAGTTAACACAATGGACACTAGCGCCATGTTGGGGACACTAGTGCCATGTGGATGTAGTGTCCTTAATGTGGTGCTAATGTTTAGTTGGCTGGCTACAGGGCATGAAGGGCCAAGATCTAGGAATGAAGGTTTGAGACTATGTTTTAGTTGACTAAAGAAATTTATGGTCAACATAATGGCTAGAAAAGTGTGATAAAGGCTCTAGGATAGGTCTAGGGATAAGCTAAGATTAGGTTGTCTCAAGTAACACTCTTGGCATCCAAATACCACTTTTAGGTGATTACAAAAGACATTATCCTAATGATATTTTTCTGCATGTATTTTTTTATAATCACAATTTCAGGGCCCACTTAGTATAAAACAAAAGATTATCACCTTTTATCGTTTTTCTTTATTGGCACACATTTTAAAATGTGTAATGCCTTAAGAGCCACAAGTGTCTATGGATATTAGCTAGCATGAATGTATGTTGAGCAAGTAAGATATCATCATAAATATCATAATTATTATTTTGGATATGTGGAAGGTCACTTGTGGTAGGTGGATCTAGTATAGTTTCCAATGTTATTGAATAAGTAACCTCAAGAATATCACCAATGATTGCATATGCATACCTGTAAAAAATTAAAAAAATATAGACACAAATATGATCAAGGTAGAATGGCTACCAGTATATTAAGTTTAGATGTGTAGGAGGGTTAAAGGCCCTCTTCATGTGAAGAATATAATATAAAATAACCTTGAAAATCTACCTTTGTCCACACCTTCCAATTTCATATATAAATAAGTAAGGAGGTTTATAATAGGGAGGGATTTTTATATTTCAGGGATATTGGCTCAATATAGACAAACCATGTTTTCAGAATAACCATTAAAGATAATATTTTTTATAAGTAACTTATTGTTTATTATGAATTTAAATTAATATTAAAATTAACTCTAATTCACATTAATTGAATAAAATAATGCAAGTTGATGTAAATGCACTTTTAAACAATACAACAAAGGTAAATGACTAAAATAGATGAAACATAATAATGGCAAGAAAGACTAAACCATGCAATTGAAGAATGAACTTAGTTTTTTGAGTCATCTAATTGAGTATGTTGATTGAAATAACATGAAAAGATGAAAAGATGATTGAACCCATAATCTTACCAGAAGTTGGATTTTAGCTTGCACAAGGACATGAACATTAGATAAGATTGAATCTATTGGGCCCCCAAATTTGAAGACATTTTGGCTAAGTACTTTTTGATGATAAGTGGTGCAGGAGAGACATGTTGTGGAAGATCATGGTGCAATAGACCATGGCACAAAAGACCACGGGGTGAAATAGGTAAGTCACATGGAATAAAGAAGCATGTTATATGGAGAACCCAAGAATGTAGGACTTAGATCTTAGTAGAAGACTTGGGAAAACATGGAAAGTGGAGATGATAATGGATCGATTCATAGAAACATTGGAAAAGAATAAGTCAAGTGTAAATCCAACACCGACCTATGGGAAGATAAGTGTTTGGTAATGAGGATCCAACATAGAGAGAGAATATAAGGGCAATTACGCCTGAGTCTTTAGGAATTTATTATAAATGGCTTAACATGACTTGATTCTATTAATGATCATTGGCAAGTCATCTTGTTTGTATTTACTTTTGTAACTGAATGGTTGGGGTAGACGAAGTATAAATACCTCCTTATTATACTTAGTGTTATTATTGATGAGTTGTTTTTCATTTGTAATTATAAAATCATTATAATCTTGACATAGGTTATGAACATAATGAAAGGAAGCCTGTGTTGATGAAATTATTGTGTGCATTTGTCTATGGTTATAATGGAGTTGATGTTGTTTTTTTTATCAATTTATGCCAACTTCTTTTTTATCTTATTAGTTAAGTGATGAATGAATAATTTAGATTTAGATATAGAATTAAGGGTAAATTTAGGATTAAGTGCTTATTCAAGTGCCATATCTTAGGAAAGTAGATGAATACTCCTTCACACGATAAAACCAATGGGAATTGGCCTTAATCTACAAGCTTTGAGCGAGCATGCGAGAACCTTTTCTTATGTGATATGCTAGTGCGCTAGCACATTGGAAATATTATTTTTATTAGGCATGTAACTAGAGAAAATATATGACAGACTAAAGGAAAAGAGCCCAACATTTTGGTTCCATTCTTGGGACCTTGTAGCCCTTGTTTGCACAATGGTGGGAAGATGCTTGAACAACTATCTTTGGAGAATGTTAAATGATGGGTTATTAGAGTAGAAGATAATTTCATATTATTGTATCTTAAATTAGGATTTTATACACATACATGGGTAGAACAACCCTTATATGACTCAATCTATGAATATTTATTTGTAGAAGTTCCCATTCACCTTCATGCTTGGCTTTTGGTGTATGCACAAGACTAGTCAAAGAAATATAGATAGAAGATTGCCTGGTTAATAGAGTGTCAATCAACCTTTGCAATATTGGGAATGGCTTGGATGTGTGTAGTAGATGTTTGGTGGAAATGAACCTTGAATAGTTACATTTTGGAATATGTGGTCTCAATGTACTCCTATTTAGAATAATCTTAATTTCACTTCCTTTGAGAGCCACGTGAAAGATATTTCAGGCACTTTTCACTCAAGATTAAGAAGCTTATAGTTTATTCTGGACTTGAAAGCTTCTTTATGGATGGATAAACTCTCTCTCACATGAACATCATAGTCAGTGGGGAAATGAAGGGGCACAATTTGATATAAGATTGTTGGTTCAACATGGTAGTTAGTTAGTGAGAGTTACATAAGCATAAGTATGATGAGGCTAGACAAAGGGCTATGATTGGAAGTGATCCAGGGAGGGGTTAGGAGGACTCAAAAAGTGTCATAAGGGTATACAAGGAGGTATAAAAGGCATAATAAAGAATCTCTATACATAGGACTACACCCAAGCTAACATATGTATGTGTAGGAGAAATAAATCAAGCATTGGTAAATGAAGAACCCAATTTAGATAGGCCCAGTTCCCAACCCATAGTGCACACTCGTGCTCTTGAGTTAGATGATGTTCTTGTATACATTTGGAATCCATATAGTGTAGAATCAAAGATAAAGCCTATTAGAGATACTATTGAAGAACAAGATGAAAATAATAGTTTGCTATTGATTTTTTTTCTATTACAAGATAATTATATGGCTCAGTTTGGAATTCTTAGTGGACCAAACATAGTTAGTAGGTCAAGTACCAGTCCATCGATAGTTAATTATCCTAATTTTTCTCCCAATGTATCTGGTGCTTCTATTGTGGTAGAAAGCATGAGAGGTGGTATAAATAGTGGTTTAGCCAAAGGATCTGAAGGTGAAATAAGAGGCATTGGTGGACCTCTCCCACAAGGTCTAGGAGGGAATATAAGTGCATCACAACAAGTTCCATTGCTATCACCTCATCCATCCACTATTTATTATGAGATGACACTCTATTTACCTAAGTATCACTATGTAGAAAATGTAGCAAAACATGTTCACAAGTGTGAACTTATCTAGCAAACATGTGGCATTACTTCTACTGATAGGAAAGAAACTCAATTTGTCACTACTTTTTTAGACCATGCACACAAGTGGTATTGTAAGTTTGATCCACAACAAGCTATGGTGAATTATGAGCAACCAAAGGTAGTTTTTATCTAGGAATTTGATATCCCAAAGTTTGAATAATAGAGCATTATTTCCCTTAAGGACATTAAGAAAGAACTAATTGAAAGTGTATGTGAGTATGATGCATGTTTTGAGATGCTTATTTCTAAGCTTTCTTTTGAGATAAATGCAACTCAGCATGCCCAATAGTTTATAGGAGGCTTTTTGCTTCCATTCTAACACACATTATCCTAGAAGACATTCACTAACCTACATGAGGTCTTGGAAGCTTCCCTTCACACAAGAGCTATTGGAAGCATAGACATAGGGACTATTACCTTTATAGAAGCTTAGATTGTTGTTATGGCATCTCAATTGGAAAATTTCACTCTAAATAGTACTCATTATACTCATAGTGGTTTGTGGTGTGTTGATTGTGAATTTGAAGGTTATAATAATAATAATTGCCCCAAAAAGAGTATTTGTGCCATAGTGAAGCTATCATGTGAGATTTGATAAGAAGACCATGATGTGAGGGATTACCCTTGCTTTAGCACACTACATAGTCAAAGGTATCATCATATTATAAAATATACAATGCATATACTCATGATATTAATGATTTTTGCCTTATTAACGAGATTCATGAGGCACATGCATGTGGTATACATTAGACTTATGTTGCCAATAACCATGACAATGGTGGAGGTCAGTATTATAGAGGTCACAGTTATAGACATGGAGGTGGTCATTTTCCACCCAAAACCTACTACAAGTGTGAATCCCTATATCATTACTAGAATGACTACCTAGTTTATCCCACATGTGCTTTTTGTAAGAATGAACATCATTTGAAGGAATGCCTAGACTTGTATACTACCATCACAAAGGAGAAAAATGAAAAGGGTGTTGGAATGATATAGATTGAAAAGACTCCACATGATCAATGGAGATCACACCCTACTACTCTAACTGGTCCCAAGGTCAACATTACTACATGAAGTGGTGCTCCATCCCAGTCTTTGTCAAACTAGCATGTTGATAAGGTTCAATGGGAGGAGCCTTGTGTGACTCATTTTTCAGATGCTCAACAAAAGAAGGAAGTGTTACATGACATAATGAATTTGGTATAAGAGCTATAAGGTGAGATTTAGTTCCTCAAGGATAGAGATGTTGATATGCATGATGAAATGTAGAATGCTTTGGATATTCAAGACTTGGTGTGTGATGAGTTTCATGATTTATGCCAGTGACTCCTTGATGAAGACATTATGCCCTTTTTTCAAAATTGGCTAAGTCAAAAAACACCTAGGCCTACAGAGGATCATCGATTGAACCATGCATAATGACAAGAGACTCATATCCAACCTAGTACAGAGGATGATAAAGAAATATTGGTAAACATAGCTATTGATAGATGGATAATTTAGGCTATCCTAGTCAATACTGGTACTGACATAAATATACTCACAAAGGATGCTTGGAGGAAGATAACAAGCCCTACTTTGCAACCCTCTCCTTATGTGTTGTTCATGGTTAATAAGACTCATGTACTACCTACTAGAGTTCTCAAGGATGCCATTATGGAGATTTTAGGTGTCACTTTCAAGGCTGACTTTAAAGTAATTGAGTTGGCTAAACCTGATGATTTCCAAGCTCTTTTGGGTTGCCGTTGGTGTTATATAAATAATGCTGATTTAGACTTCAAAAAGCGCTACATAAATTTTTAAAATGATGATTATCACATTGTAATCCACTTAGATAATGATCAAAGACCTCCTTTTGTTGATCTAATTAATGCTAATGAGGACATTAATCATATATACAATGTCATAGCTTTTGTAACTAAACACTTTGATCCTAGTTTGGATGGCATATTACATTGGGTGGATGCATAATCTATCTTTGACACTACCAATAATGCTTATGACTATTGGGATCATGGTGAGTATGATATTACTGAAAGAATTCATGGTGTTATTGGTAGTTGAGAGGATGCTCTATGAAATTAACATAAATGCCATAAGTGTTTTCACTTCTTCATGGATGTATTATGGTTGCACCACCCATGTGGTTAGATGAACTCCTAGGTTTTATAGTTAGATGGAAGTTTGAGAGTATGTGTAGAGGTTGGAGGCTTTATATGTGTTTGATGATGAATGGATGCACATGATTATACATATTTTTTATGGAACAATTGCTTAGTGGTGGGTAATTCACCATCAAAATTTACTCACTTGGGACCAAGTTCACTCTACTATGCACCATCATTTTCCCCATGATAACTGTGTTTGTGAGACCTTAAGTTACGATGGAATTAGTGTTTTAAAATCTCATCTAGAAGCTTGTGAAACATGCATACTATATATGAGATGTTTTTACTTGAGTATTTATGGGTTTGTGCATTCTATGGTACTTTACACATTTGGGCTAGAGCATTATAAGTACATGAAGAACAACACATGGAAATAGATTCTTGGCATGTCCTTCAAGGTAATATTATTGTAGTGCTATCTTAATGATCTCCTCAAATGGATTTATGCCTCACCCTATAATCCATTTTTTAGGCTATTATAGGCAATCTAACACTAGTTGAAGATTGCATCAGACATATACAAGGTGAGTGAGAGGAGAGCATGAAAATTTTATAAGAACTTGATACAAAAGCATCATCTCCTTCACCACTTGAGTTTTAACTAGACCATGTATTAAGGGAACAAATTTGGAAAGGAAAATAGAAGGTTATGTACCAAGTTGATGAAGGTACAATCTCTAACCTGCCAGATCTATCCATTGATCACTTGGCTTTGCATACTAAGTATGAAGTGTGCAATGTTTGAGAAACCATTTAAAATGACAAACATCAATATTTAGAGCCACTTTAGATTATCCAATATAATATTGACACAAAGGATGCACCCAAGAAGGAAATTATGGGGAATTATTTGTCTCATATTGAGATCTCCAAGGTTTTTGAACTATTAAAGAAGTATCAAGACATTTTTCCATGGAATTACATTGAGATGAAAGGATTGCATTCTTAATTGGGTAAGATGCACATCAAGTCAGTAGAAGGTGCTCAACCTGTTAGAAAGAGACCTTATCATATGAATCCTAACTTATGCACTTGGGTCAAGGAGCAGATTGATAGTATGTTTCGCATTGGAGTTATCACTCCTATTGATGAGTCTAAATGGGTGAGCCCCATGGTAATTAGTATTGAGAAGGATGGACACATTCATGTTTGTATAGACTATCAAGTACTCATTTTTGCTTTTGTAATTGACCCCTTTCTGATTTCATTCACTGAGGAGATCTTAGAAGGAGTTGTTGGGTGAGAGATTTATACCTTCATTAATGGTTTTTATGGGTATCATTAGGTCTATATCTTAGAAGAAGATAAATCAAAGACCACCTTTATAAATAAATGGGGTTCATTCACTTACAACCTGATTCCCTTTAGGTTGAAGAATGTTATTATTATGTTCTCATAGATTATAGTTGAGGCTTTCAAAGATTATATTCATAAATTAATTCAAGTATACTTGGATGATTAAACCATCTATGACCATTATGTTAATATTTGCCTTATGCTTGAGTATTTTCAACACCTTCAAATTTATCTAAATTTGAAGAAGTGTGTTTTTGATACCTTGTTTGGAATTTTTTTAGGTCATGTTATTTTCTATGATGGACTCTTGGTGGATTTGGCCAAGATTGCATTCATTATTTGCCTTCCAAAACTAACCACCCAACTACATGTTCACACCTTCCTAAGACACATGGGATACTATTAGACGTTCATTTGGGGTTATGTTAAAAATCATTGTGCTAGAAGAATTACTTAAAAATAATGGTCAATTCATCTAGACCAATGCTCACTAATAGACATTCACCACACTTGATGACAAACTAATTACTATCCCCATCCTCTAGTTTTTAGACTAGACAAAGCCTTTTCATGTGCATGTTGATGCTTAGGCATAGCAGTAGGTGGTATCCTTACTCAACCTAGTGAGGGAAATCTTGATCATCATATCTACTTTGCCAGTCAAAATCTTACTCTAGCTGAACAAAATTATTCAACTACCAAACGTGAAGCCTTGTCCATGGTATACATGATTCAAAATTTCCATCAGTATTTATTGGCCACCATATTCATTTTATTTACTGACCATGAAGCACTAAAATACCTCATGAATAAACCAATGTTTCATGGATGCATTTGCTGGTGGATTGTGTTTTTTTAAGAATTTTAGCACTCTATGATGGTGAAAATAGGTAAGGCTAATTATGGACTTGATCATTTTTCGTGCATTAAATCTAGTGAATTAACACGTGCCATTAAGGATGACTTACCTTTCAAGTCATGCATGTGCTCAAGGAATTAGATGATCTTTCAACTTTTATTAATATAGGTTCAACATCAGCCCACCTCAACACTCAAAAAATTGCTAGATGTTTGTTATGCTCCCTTTTGGCTCATTGGGGGTGACCTTTATAAACTTGGATGGGATGAAGTATTATATCATTGAATCATGCAACATGAGCATTATAAGGTTGTTCAAGAGGTTCATGAAGGTGTCTCTGGATGACATTATGCTATAACCTAATTAGGAGGCCTACCACAACCTTATACAGAGTAGGCCACCACAACCTAGCTAATAAAACCTTTCATGTTGTGCCATCACTAACATAATGCCATTCAGTGACACCTTCATGAACCTCCTAACAAAAATTAACACACTCATGATTCATGATGCAATGACATAATACTTCATCCCATCTAAGCTTATAAAGGTCACCCCCAATAAGCCAAAAGGGAGCAAAGCAAACAACCAACTATTTTTAAGTGTTGAGGTGGGCTAGTATTGAACCTATATTAATAAAAGCTATGAGATCATTCAATTACTTAGGCACATGCATGAATTAAAAGGTAAGTCATCCTCAATATCATGTGCAATTTCACCAAATTTAATGCACAATAAGTGATCAAGTCCATAATTAGCCTTACCTAGTTTCACCATCATAGAAAACTAAAATTCCTAAAAAAACACAATCCAATATGATATATGATATATGTCATCCAATGACACCTTCATGAACCTCTTAAAGAACCTTAAAAAACTCATGATGCATGATGAAATGACATAATAATTCATACCATCCAAGCTTATAAAGGTCACCCCCAATGAGCCAAAAGGGAGTAGAGCAAATAATTAGCTATTTTTTGAGTGTTAAGGTGGGCTAGTGTTGAACTTGTATTAATAAAAGCTATGAGATCATCCAATTCCTTGGGCATGTGTATGACTTGAAAAGTAAGTCACACCCAATAGCACATGTTCATTTACCAAATTTAATGAATGACAAGTGATTAGGTCCATAATTAGCCTTACCTAGTTTCACCATCATAAAGAACTAAAATTCTTGAAAAAACACAATCCAATATGATATATGATATATGTTTAAGGTTTTATTAGCTAGGTTGTGGTGGAATACTCTATTTAAGGTTATTTAGGAGGTTAAGTATGCCAATATGATATATGTCAGTGCATGGGTAAACCAAATTGAAGGGATGTTATGCCCCTTCATCTGATCCTAGCTCATGAACCCTTTGAGAAATGGGATATTGATTTTGTTGGCCCCATTACTCCAGTGGGGAGGCATACTAGAGTATGTTATGTCATTACTACCATTAATTACCTCACTTGTTGCGCTGAATCAATTCCAACCCAAGATTATACTGCTACCATTGCTACTATATTTCTTTTGAAAAATATTATTACAAGGTATGGATGTTCATTAAGTTTGAATAGTAATCAAGGAACTTATTTCCTTAGAAAGAACATCTGTAACCTTTTGGTTGAGTTCATTATTGCACACCAAAAGACTACACCTTACCACCCTCAGTCCAATATTACAACTGAAGCATTCAATAAGATCTTGGGTCATACATTGACAAAGATTTGTAATATTGGTCACATTGACTGGGATGATCATGTTTTTACTATATTATGGGTATATTATACCACATATAAATGATTAAACAAGAGTACCCCCTTTAATCCTATATTTGGTGATGAAGTTGTTCTTCTAGTTGAGTTCCTTATACCTTCTTTACATATTGCATGCATTGGTCAATTGGATGATGAGAAATATTTGAAAGCACACTTGTATGCTTTACTTTAGTTGGATGAAACCTAATTCTTAGTGCATTAGAGTCAAGGAGTAGAGAAGCACAAATATAAGGACTGTCATGATTAACATCTTAAGAACAAGACTTTTCTCTAGGTATGAAGGTCTTGGTTTATGACTCCAAGTTCACATGCCATTAAGTCAAACTTTACATCCATTGGGATGGTTTGTTTATTATTTATAGTATTCGTTCCACATGCGCATGTGAGTTGAAGCGATTAGATGGCTAGTTCTTTCCAAGCCATTTCAATGGTAGTTAACTTTACCTCTACTATTCTAAGTAATGTTTTAATCTTTTGTAATAATGCATATACCAATAGTTTAGTTTAGGATTTTGGTTTATTTTTTAATAAGGCATGGCATTAGTTGCACACCCTTCTTTAGGTTTAGATCAAAAATTGGTTCTTTTATTTTATTTTCTTTTTCATGTTGTGGAGGACCACAAGCAAATTTTAGTATGGGGTAAGAAGGGTGAAAGAAGTAAAACTACAAAATGCTAAGGAAATAGGGAATGCATGTGGGAAAAGGGGTGCATAAGTGGAAGTGTATGAGGACAAGTGGAAATGTAGAATGCAACATGTAATTTATACAAAGAGTCAATATAAAGAAATGAGGTTCTCACCCTGGAAATGGAAATTTTTGAAATTATTTACAACTATCATGCACTTTGAAAATAGTGCAGGATGGGACATATGTTTTAAATGCAAGAAAAGTAATTGTAATGGTAAGTGTGCCAAATATAAATTGTGGCAATAATGTTAAAGGCATTAAATGTATGAAGTGATAGATAAGGTAATGGGGAAGTAATTGTGGATTATCCCTTGAAGCTATAAAAGGTTAATCACTCATCATTTTTACATTTTACTATTGTTAATTTGTGAATTTACAGAGCTAAAAGAGCATTTTCAAGTTTCCAGAGGAGCATTTATCAACTTCTAGTGACCAATTTGAGTATTGTAGAGTGAGGCAATCATGATGAATAGGAAAAGTGGTGAAATAGTGATCCTACTTCAACATCCTCTAATGGTGGAATTTACAGAGCTAAAAGAGCATTTTCAAGTTTCCAGAGGAGCATTTATCAACTTTTAGTGACCAATATGAGTATTGTAGAGTGAGGCAATCATGATGAATAGGAAAAGTGGTGAAATAGTGATCCTACTTCAACATCCTCTAATGGTGGAATTTATAGAGCTAAAAGAGCATTTTGAAGTTTCTAGAGGAGCATTTATCAACTTCTAGTGACCAATTTGAGTATTGTAGAGTGAGGCAATCATGATGAATAGGAAAAGTGGTGAACTAGTGATTGAAGAAGTGCATGTTAAAGTAATTATAGGTTGTAGGTGTCAATGTCCACCATTAGAGGATGCTGAAGTAGGAGATCCAAAAAATTTAAAGTAGTCACATATTCATTCAGTAGGGTTAGATGATCATGCCTCAACCTTTGGGCTCCTCAAAGGTTGATGTGACCGAAGAAAAAGGCCCAATTGAGCAATCCCTTACTTGTAATCCATAAAGAAGAAGAATTTGAGAGTGAAATAGTATAACCAATTTTAATAAGAGAAGTACCTGGTCAGTGTGGTGTGCATGATGAAAGCTTACTACAACAATCCAAGAGAATGAACAAGATATAATTTGTGATGGTGCACTAGTTAGACAAGAAAACTACAGTACTACCCCCACCCCTAGTATTGATTAAAGAGATGCAGTATCTTGAAGCAATGTTACATGCAAAGAAGTGGGAGTCAAATGTGCCAACTTGCCATGTTTTTTATGATAATCACAGCTAACTAGGGAATGCGATGGAGTTACAACATGATTACAAGGTTGAGTAGTAAAATAATTAGAATGATCTTGTTCATGACCTAAATATTTTCATTAGACTCAATGATGCCATACTTTTTTAGTTATTTAATCTAATATACTTTGGAAAACCTCTAAACGTCATGAAGTTTCTTATCTGACGTATACATGAGGATTACTTCTATTTTGTAGGGTGCATGATGAGGATCATGTCCCAAAGAATTGAAATATTTACAAGTCTATCATACTCAGGTGCTGACCTTGGTAGAGACTTAGAAGATCAAGAGGAATTTGAGAAGACTATAGTAGTACTTGAATATAGGAAGCACAGACATAAAATACATATAACTAGTCTTTAGGATCTTGCTGTTAGAGTGGTTGTGCACTTGGTTATGACCAAGGTTGGAGGTGTGGATAGGTAGAAGGAAGTGGACATGGTGCACTTGTATGTTTCCCATCAGGTTACTCTTAGAGTCAAGTATAATTGGTTAAAATATTTTATTAAGAAGATTGTTGTAGATGCAAAGAAGGCCCACTGCCTGCTTAACCAAAAATTTTCTTGGGGTGTTATTATTTTACTATTAGTGTTTGATGAAATTGGTGTACTTGAGTACATAAGTGGTGGTTTCAAGTGGGATTACCCCCAAAGTATAAGTCTCCTACAGAAAGGTTTAAAACATTCACTTACCTTGGCTCTATAATCCCTTCCCATAAAGTTAAGATGAAGGTATAATATGATAAAATGAAAGAAGCCTTTAAAAATAAGTGGTGTGTTCCCAAAAACTTGCTTGCTCAACTTGGAGACCAAGCCCAGTTTTTGGTAAAATAACTATTGGAAATTTGGCCCTATAACCAAATTTTTTTCAATGACAACCACCCAAGCTTGTACATGGTGATCTCCTACATGATCATGTCCTCATTGATCTTATTTTGAACCTTGGTAACACTTTTAGAAGTGTCATTGTATGTTCTAGATTCTGCTTGTGGATCCATCATATCATAACTATTTAGAGGTCTATTTGGTGATGTGACATTGGTCATGGTGATCCTAAATTGAGGAGGAGAGTGACAAGATGTCTTATGAAGTATAATGAGTGGTTTGAACATTATTAGATAATTTTAAGGATCTTTTGATAAAGTTAAGCTAATTTAAATAGTTTGAGGTTATTGGTTCTTATGGTATATGGGCCTTTCAAGACATTCCTTATGAGAGGATTTTAAAGCATTGTGGGGGGTGTTTAAACCTTGTTCAAAGTCATCATATGAAGGTCTAATGGTGTTTTTATGTCATTGTTCATGGTTTGGTCATTCAAGCAGTTTCAAGTTGTCATAAACCGCCAAAATTCATCAAGTGACCCTAAAATGCCTCATACATGTCTAAATTTCACTATATAACTTTGGGAAGGTGATGTTTTAGATGTATAATTGCTTATAAAATCATTGAAAGGGTTCCAAAACTATTATAAAACCACCACTAGGTATTTCATGCCATAAAATGTCCCTTTTAAGACCCATTTCCACTTCCCACCCAAAAAATGGACCCCACACATGCCAAAATGTGTCTCTCTAGCTCCCCATGTCATATCTCCTTTATTAAGATGTTATCTAACTCATGTTTTCCCTATATTCATCCTTTAATGGTGGATGAAGGTCAGAAATCTAGAGAAAATGTAGGAAAAAGGGTATTTTCAAGTGTTTTTTGTAGGTTGTACAGACTTGTACAGTTAGTCTATACAGAGGAGAGTCAAAGATTGTAGGTGGGTTAATTATAGATGTCTTGGAGAGGTTTTATGGAAAAATAATGTCAAAAAAGACAAGCACTAACCTTCTTTCCCCATTGAGCTCTTTGATAGCCCAGGAAAGCTTTTAGGTATGAGGATAGTACAAATAGGAGAGAGAAAATGGGGAGTTGGTCTCTTGGGTGGAGAAATGGGGTATTTTAACCTTATTATTCATGTAATTTATCTATAGGTTCATGACCTATCTTTATGAACAAATGTTAACGACTTGGCCATTCTAATGAGTTAATTCATCTATGCCAGGAGTTGAAATGGCATCAATTTTGGTGCATATTTGAAGTTTTTCTGAGAACTAGTGCTTGATGTGTGTTTTGGAGATACTCATAGTCCATATACATCACCTTCCACCCATGTTTCACATGTGTGGGAGTGTGTAAGCAATAAAATATCCAAGGTTTCTTCCATTTGTAGACTGTAGTTTGGTTTCTTAGGTTACAAGAACTTCTAGTGCATGAGTATGGAAGTATTGGTGTTTTTTAGGTTATATTATGAGTTCATTGAGGCCTTTCAGACCTCCTCTACCTTAAAAATCACTCAAACAAGCCACCATCAAGACAAACAACCCCTTAATCCTTGCTTTAATATGACTATCTTGGATGATGAGTGACCTTCCTTGTAAGTGGGAATAGAGTACTTGTAGAAGTCTTCAAGTTATCCAAGAAACATATGCATAAGACTCATCTTTGAATTAGGATATACACTATTTCCATACATACATCTTGGTCCTATATGCTAAACCATATTCACTCCCAACCCACTATGCAAAGTAGATATCTCTCAACTATATCATGCCTATTGTACAGGCTAAGGGATTAGGTGTCATCATTGAATGGGAGTCTTAGAGGCATTGAGAACTCTTAAAGAATCATGAATACTTGTAAGAAGTATGAGATATGATCTAAGGTCAGATATACTCTAAATGCATCAAGTTCACTCTAAGGGCAAGTAAGTTCAGTTAGAACTCCTTCGAGCACACTCAAGAATATAACTACAGACCTGAGATATTTTGCATGCTTAAAAGGTGACATGAGGATAAAAGAGTTTTAAAAGGATTAAATTTATGTGATATCCATATTATTCATGATATGATTCTTAGAATGGCCTTAAGGTGTTGTTAAAAGGAAAGATTCACACACACAGTCAAAGTCTTGAGAAGGAAAGCTAAGTGTCTTAAAGATTGCATAAGAAGTAACTTAGACCAAGTTAAGGAGTGAGTACTTATTTATTATAAACCATAAATATACACCTAATAATTTGGTCCTATGATATGGACAAAAGAGTTTAAGGCTTAATTATTCCTTTTAATAAAAGGCCTAAGATAGGCATACATAAACCCACATATGGAATCAAAGATAGTTACACCTCTTGAGCATATGGTAAAGATTGAGACCTTGAAGAAAATGAGTTTTAAAGGTTATAAAGACTTTAAAAGGTTTGAGGATATAATTGATTATTCCTCAAAAGGTCAACATGACTCCAAGGGCCAAGAAGGAAGTCATTCCCACCTATAGTACAGTTAAAAACCTAGGACCATCACCTACAAGCCTGATTGTAGGTGGAGAGAAACTGAGTATGAACCTACTCCAAGGAACCTTAAGGACTATAAGAATGATTTAAGGATGAAAAACTCATATAAGGAGTAACCAACATTGGTAAGTGAGGAAAATTAACACACACAGATAGGGTCTATCCTCTTACACATAGTCAAGGTGCTGGACTATCACACATAGGTAAAATTATTGGTAATAGAATGGAAATGTGATGGGTATGTAGGGTTGAAATGAAATAATTAAATCAAAACCCTTGGTTTCTTCTTAAGGCTCTTGTATTTTGATGAACCCTCTTGTTTATTTGAGATAAGCATGGAAGATTTAATAAGCCTAGATAAACCTACATTCCAATTAAAATCATTCTCATATTCTTGGAATCCTTGAGATCTAGAAAATATCTAAGGAATGATTTCTAGGGAATAAAAAATGTTTCAAGGTGTTAGAATCCTCTAGTTCAAATAAGGAAGCACTGAAACCAAATTAGGGTGACACATGCCTAACTATGTATAAACCCTTGGTAAAAGATGAGAACATATAGAGGGAAAAATTAGTAAAAGGATTTAACCTTGCGGGTGTTATCCACCATAAGATCATGTTAAAAGAGTTAAAAATCCATCATCATAAAGGGTGAGGTAAACAAAATCTCCTTAGCTCCTATACAACTGTCAAGGTATTTTTAGGCATTGGCCCACACCACCATGAAAGTATACTCAGACCCCCAAAGAAAATTTAATACTAGGATATGGTATATGATGTTTATATAGGTCCTATAAAGGTGTTTTAGGCAAGAGGATGCAAAGGGAGGGCCCATTTAGTCTTTAAGTCTAACTCAAGTTACACAGTCCCAAACAGTCAACTCGAGCCATCATTTTAGATTTTCATATCTTTCATCACAAAAGTACTTAGGAAAAATTCTCCTAGAGGAATTTGGGCACCCATATTTAATTTAAATCCATTAGGGAGTGAGTTAGACTGAGGAACCTAGGTTTATGAATAAAGGTTAAGACTATAGACATGTTTAGACTGCCTACAAAAATCTCAAGGTCTACCAACTTGCACTCACATCTCTCCACACAAGATGCATGGAACCCTAATATATTTTAAAGTTTTAGGGGGGTCTATGGACTAAACATACATGACCATAAGTTTAGGATTGGAGGTCTGATCTTTATGAACCATTATTAAGATGGTAGACCTCCAAAACCCTATTTAAACCCTAAGGTAGACCCGACATGAGGAAAATGGAGATAATTTCATTCAAACTCTCATGAATGAACCTAAAAAAGTTGAAACACTTTTTAAACTTAGAGGATACCCTACCCATAGTACTGGTCTATACAGACACTACATGAAATTATAAAAAAATTATACTTTTTCAAAGAATTAGGCATAAAATAAGGTACATGGTACTTTCAGGAGTTTAAAATAATTAGAGGTGAAGGTTTGAGACTAATTATATCTTATAAAATCCTAAAATTTCCAAAAATATATTTTGGAATGCATTTGTAAGTCTCCTTCAAACAACCAGTTTGTAGACATGAAAGAAAAGGTGACCTAGTCACCTAATTTGGCAAGGTTGTAGGTGTCTTTTGCTTATAAAGGCCTATATCAAGGTATATGATGTTGTTTCAGACATAAAAGTCACTTATTCATATTATTTTAAGGTCTCATATAGGATTTTATGGCCATAAAATGCAAATAGTTAGGTAACTAAGCCTATTTGGCCTAGTAGATCTACTTGGTCAACAAGGAGATATCAAAGTTGGCATAGAGGGCTAATGAAGTGAGTCAACACAAATTAATTACACCATATAAATGATGCATTTAATTAGGAAAGTGCACATTTCATGTTCATAATGGAGAAATAAGTCAGTTTCTTGACTTGGTCAATATGCTCAAAAGGAAGATAGGTTATTGTATGCTTTATGATGGCTTAATTACATATCATTAATGTTATAACTACAAGTAAGAAGAGGTATTTGACCAAATATGGGAATATATATGATTTAATAGAGGTTTAACAAGTCAACCACATCCTCCACCACTTCACCTCAATGCCTAAAGGGGTCATTGAAGAGATCAATACATAGAGAGTCATTTTGGGGGATGTTATGATTGTTGTAACTATTTGTACCTGAAGTAATGAGTGTACTATGCTAATTTAGGACCCCTCCTCTCATCTCCATGCCATTATATATATATCTCTCTATTCCCATTATGATATATATTCAAGCCTTAAGGCCTTGATTTGGATCCCTCACCCAAGTATGAGGAAACTCTGTCTGGTTTTGTACTTGATAGACCTCTTGAATTATTAATGGACTATTGTAACTTCTCCATGATCAGTTTATTGTGTGTAAATACATGTTATAATGTGCATAAGTGGTATAAATATCCCCTTGGCATGTCCTTACCACACCTATATGATGACAAGTTATCTTATGTAGGTTATATGAAGTGTCAAAGGTTGGTGATCAGATTTACAGTGTAGTCTGGTTGGAAGTGTCTCAAGGTAGGTATCTCACTCATCACCTCCAAATTTAATTAATTAACCATGACCTTCATATAAAAAACTTTAGAATAATATCTTTAGAGGTAGTATTTTAGTCCATGATTAGTTCATTAGTGTTGTTAGGAGTTCAATTTGAGTGGATAAGTAATATTGGTGCATCACCACTACTTAGATTAGGTTTCTTTTATGTACTCCTATCCCTTTTCACCCAAATCAATAGGTCTTAGTCAACTAATCCCAATTAGATGAACTAGGAGAGCTAGCCCCATAATTTAAAGGTCTAGTCAAATGATAAGATCACCCACAACCTTTAGGCCATTCCCATGTTAGTCTAAGTTTGAAGGAGAATTAAAAAATGTCCTTCAAAAGGGTGTAACTTGGGTTACTAACAAAAACATTTCTCTATAACATGCATATAAATGAGCCCCTCAGGTGTCTTGTCTAGATGGCTTGAGTTGCCATATGCTTTCATTACAAGATATTTTAAGAAATGCTATCAATAGGATATATGATGTGTGACCTATAAGGATTGATGATGAAAAGATTAACATTGAGACTCATACTTTCTATCAAATGTATGTTTATCTAGGGAAAAAGGTATATAGAGAGAAACTAGAGTTGGATATTATTGACATCAAGGTTCAAGAGATTTTGGTTGATAATTATATTCATTAATTATTTTATATGTTAAAGCCATAAAAGAAGACATCGAGGAGTGCTAAGGAGCAGAAAGAAACTATTCCACCCACACTATCGATTGGGAAACATCAAAATTAGAAGAGTTTAGGGCATGATGCTAATAATAGTGCTCAACCTGGATAAGCTCAAAAGATAACATGCCTATAAGTTGACCAAAAGGATCTCATCCCACAATATATAAATTTGTTCCTTTAAAACAAGATACTTTAGCACTTAAGGATCATGACCTTGAATAGAAGACAACTCTAGAAGTAACACTACAAAGGGGACCTTTCCTTGAGGAATAGGACAAATAATACATCACCCCAACACCAAAGAAGACACCTTCATCAATGTGACATGAAGAAGCCACCCTTGATGAAACACAAGTGGATATTGAGAGTCCTACTAGTGAAAAGGGGGATGGTTTAAACACAGCTCTAGGCATGAGTGGTCTTGATATTTGCCCAAGTCATCAGAAAGAGGACCCAGATGTAGAAATACTTGAGTGAGATCCCTTTAAATGGAAGGATCTAATTGATGAATTTTTATACTAAAGGTTGATGACTACTGATGCAACCATGACCTTTTATGTTCAATATTATTAGGGTGTTCTTGACAAACACTTACTTATGTGGGAGTATTTTTTTAAGGAGGAATCAATTGATCAGGCTTGGTGAGAATTATCATTTTATAATGATATATATATATATATATATATATATATATATATTTAAAATGAAGATCTCCATTTTAAAATGCCATAAGAAAGCCTTATTTTAACATTGGGAGAGGTAGAGCTTCCTGACACACTTTGGGTGGATCCTTTGATGTACATCATGTCACAGGCAATCACGACATTATTAAATTTTACTCATAAAGTGGCAAGGTAGAATGCCTTATGTGAATTCAATGTAAAGAAACTATGAAAGAAAAATCAAGAGGTAGTTACTCTTTATCTAATAAGTGTGCAACAAGGATAAAACTTGAAGAGGAGTTTGGAGAAATCAAGCACCAAATGGAAATAAAAATGGTGGTTAGAGTGAAGACCCTCACACTCTGCAAATTTATTTTAGACCAAGATCTAACCCTTATAAATGGAGTACCTCTTATTAGAGAGGTGATTGATAAGTTGGGAACTCTGGTAGAACTATTATTAAACAAATGTAAAGACTAGCCCAGTCCCCAATATGAGAAAACTTGGGTGAAAAAATAGTTTACTAAGGACATTGAGGTTTGTAAGAGATTTTTAAATAGGGTTGGTGATATAGTTCCCATCTTTTATGGGTTCTTTGCTAAATTGGCATGGCCTTGATTTTTTTTAGTAGCATGACTTCAAGTAGAGGAGTTTCAATGCTAGCAGTTGGTCAAAAATGCATTGATAATAAAAGATCAAACTGAGTGCACTAAAGCATTTGAAGATGTGGAGGCCATAGAAAAAAAAAAAGCACATACCACCAGGAGAATTCCAATTTTATGATGCTATGAGCACAAGTTTCAATAGAGGTTTCCTCATTGAAATACATTCATAAGGATGCTTCTGCATCACTTGAGAATTTAATCATTTAAGCATGTCACTATTTAGAGCAACCCAAGGATATGAAGAAGCTTAAAGAGGTAGTAGAGGAAATCACTTCCAAGCTCCAAAATGCATTGAACAATTGGGAGGAAGTGAAGAGGTAGATTGAATAGTTAGGAACTGTGTTTTTGGTCAAAGGACCTAAAAAAAATGCATATTTTAAGATTAACTATTGACTTAATGTGGGGTGATGTTGGGGCCCCAATTTTGAAGACATTTCGGCTAAGTAAATTTTGATGATAAGCAACATGGGAGAGACATGGCGTAGAATACGTTGACATGAAATACCATGGCATGAAAGATAGTGGCATGGAAGACCATGGCATTACAGAGGCAAGTCACATGGAACAAAAAACCATGATACATAAAGAACCTAAGAATGTAGGACACTGATATTAGTGGAAGACTTGAGCAAGCACAAAAGTAGAGATGGTTATGGAGTCATTTATATGAATGTTGGAAAAGAATAAGTGAAGTGTGAATCTAGCATCAACTTGTGAGGAGATAGGCACTCAACGATGAGGATCCAACATAGAGAGAAAATATAAGGGTAGTTAGGCCTAAGTAATTAAGAATTCATTGTAAACAACTTATCATGAATTAATTCTATTAATGATATTTGACAAGTCATCTTATTTATATTTACTTCTGTAACTAAATGGTCAGGGTAGACCAAGTATAAATACCCTTTTTTTACTTAGTGTTAATGTTGATGATTTATTTTTCATTTATAATTTTGGAATCATTGTAATATTGACATAGCTTATGAATTCAATGAAAGGAAGCCTGTTTTGATGAAATACTTATGTGCATCTATCTATGGTTATAATAGAGTTGATATTATTTGTTATTACTTTATGCCAACTTTTTTTTCTTTTATTAATTAAGTGATGGATGAATAGTTTAGAGTTAGATACAAAACTAAGGGTTAGTTTAGGACTAAGTACTTGTTTGAGTACCCTAGCTTAGGAAAGTAGATCAATATGCCTTCATGGGATAAAACTAATAGGAATTGATCTTAAGCTGTGTACTTTAGGTAAATGCATGAGAACCTTTTCTTGCATGATCTGTCAGTGTGCTATCATGTTAGAACTCTTATTTTCTTAGGTGTACAACTAGATAAAAGATATGCTAGACTAAAGGAAAATATCCCAATAGAATCATTGATCATTAGTGTCCCCATCTTTTAGTTTTATGTTTTTATAGGCAATAATAGTTTATGGCATAGTCACATGTCATAGTGGAAAACAAGCCTATGTGCATTGATTTCATCTTCAAAGATGCATAGATATTTATGGATAACTTCTTGGAATTGAAACCCCTAGTAGGGTATGAAATGATTAAATGACCTATGAGCATGGGTTAGAGGAGTGTAATTAAGATGAGCTAGCCCAAATCTCCCCACTATGACTAAATGTTGCCTACATATCCAATACTTTGAAGAGGGAAATAACCCCATTGTAGTTCTCCCACTATGTTTTATGCAATTGTGTTCCTTTGATTATATGAATGCACATAGAATCAACTTGAATACTTGATCATGTGAGATTATGGTTACATTAAACTAGTTTAAAACTTGGCTAAAGACTATTTTGAAGTGTTTAGAATCTAAGTTGGGAAGAATAAGGAACTTTTGATCAATGTACACTTATGTCAATAAGCTTTTGAACTAAAATTACCCATTTATGTAATTAGTGACTTGAATGTGATTTTATAGTAATCTCAATGGGATGACCACATGCTAGGAAGCCTAAAAATAAGGAGAATGACCTTATGGAGGGTTTAATTTGAAAATATAACCATTGGTGGGAAAGGGACTTGTATGTTCAACATTATTGTCCCTCTTCAACATTCTTGTCTAAAAGGTTAGAGAGTTAAAATTTGGGTCTAAGCTAAATAAAATGGATGCATAAAGGTGTTTTTAGTGATCATAACATTTCCATTTATGATAAATGATGGTTTTAGGATTAAATAGGTCATCTCTTGGGTTTAAGATGGGTAAAATAGTAAAATAGATACTAATTAAGTGCATACATTAATTAAAGATAAAAATAGGTAAAATAGGCATGATCAAGTTTTCATGACCAAATTTAGATTACTACATTCCCCCACCCTCTTTAGTGTTACATCCTGATTCTTCGCTAAGTAAATTATTTGATTATCCATGGATATTTATAGTTGACACATTTATTTGAATAATTTTGACTATATGGGATAATAGGATATTACTTAAGCTACATGTTTACATTGTTATGAGTTAGTTGTAGTGTATGTGTTTACATTATAAACATGTTGATTTATTAGTTTAACTATATTTTATGATGTGCGTATATCATGTTGGTATGGTCTAACTACCTACTTGTTGTGAGTTTGACACATGAGAACTCATGCCTCAGAGTGTGATAGAGGGAGAGCATCATCAGAGAGGTGACATAGATCAAGATGTCAGAGGATGATAGATAAATTGGCTAGAACCTTGTACACCACATTAGTTAGCACATGTTAGAATGTATAATGAATGGTTAACATCATGTGTTTAATTACTTCTTGCATTAAATAGTTGTTTATCATGATATAAATGATTTAAAGGAATTTATTTTATGTGATTCACATAGTTAAATTAAATCCATATTATTAATTTATGAAATTATCATTAAATTTCTATGACATTAAGAGGATGCTAATTAAATTAAGAAAATTATGGTTTTTTATAATTAATGTTAAAAATAAATAAAATTTGAAAATTGCCATTTGAGAGGAAAAAATGAACAGAGAATAAGAAAAAAAAATAAAAAAATAAAAGAGAATGGTCTAAAAGAAGAAAAGACAAGAGAAAGAAATACATTAAATAATGGGAAAGGAAAGGAAAGAAAAAAAGAAACAAAAGAAGAGAAATCTTTTAAAAGACTACCCCTTTTAATAAAAAGGGAAATCCAAAAAGAATATCATAGGTGTTTTCAAGAGGAGATGGGAAGGAGCAGAAGGAAGGCGTAACACACCAGAGAAGAATTGTTTGGAAGAAAAGGAAAAGAAGCAAGGATATGCAATAGAGAAAAGTTTAGACTGGTAGGTACGTGATTTTGCTTATGCTAAGACCCTTAAATTTCTATGTGTGAGAACTATTTGATATAGAAATATTTTCTCAAAGAGGTTTTGATTTAGACATCCCAAGTAAAACTCTCTATATGACAAAAATATCCTAGCCATATGTAGGCATTGAGCCTCACCCAACATGCTTAATAGATCTAAATATATATATATATATATATATATATATATATATAAAAAGAAGCATGGATAAATCAACACATCAATAAAATGATTCCAAATATTAGATAACACTTATCAATCTGTATACTAAATTTACCATGCTGAGACTATAAGCTTGATGCCTTATTTGGTATTTTAATATATCCATTTAGATGCCTTAATAACTAATATTCTATACTTAAATGTCAAGACCAGGTTGAATAAATTGACCCACTAAAAACTAGAAATTAGGCAACTTTTATAGAATTAAAATGTAGTAATAAATACTTAATCCTTGATAGTCAATGAATATGCAAATGACAACATCTTAGATGTTTTTACACAAAAAATTTGGAGTGAATGATAGGCGTCGACCCACCTATAAAAATAAGTTTCTACTGATGAATAAAACTAGGTGATTTTAATATGTTGAGAAATTGATAATCTGGGTGGACTTGCCTTCTACCAACACATTGACTTGTGTTCCCCTCACCATATTCTACAATGTAGAGGTAAAATATTGAGTTACCTAGGAGTGGCATCCCATTGGGAGATCACAATCTATAAAAATAGTAGAAGTTTTGTTAATTTTAATATAATTGAGTTAAATGGCATCACTGGAATAGGTTGTTTCATTATACATAGTAATGATAAATGGAGATGTAGCTGAAGATGTGGTTGTAGGTATATGGCTCATAGTAATTACTTATACTTTTAAACTTCTCATAAATGATTATGTTTATCTTTAGCACCTTATCTTAAGCTAAAATCATCACTGTAGGTAAATGCTTATGCTTATTGTTAGCACTATACTTAAGCTACCATTCTAAATAAAACATAGTTTTTGTTTAGAATAAGAAGTAAAAAGAACTTATGTATCCTCCCTCACTTTTAATAGGTTTTATAGATGCATTATGGTCTATTATAACAAGCATATGAGTTTAATGAGTAGCGGAGATGATTATTAGTATGCTTAGGAGGATTTAAAAACTCTTAACTATATATAAAGCTTATAAAATCACTTTGGGATGTGTGCCAATATAATTATACTTATACATATGCATATATTTAAATATGAAAAGAGTTCATGCAAAGGGATCAATGGAAATAGATCTCATAATAAAGATGTAGGGTATTAAACTTAAATAATTATAATAAACTACAGATATTGAGGAATCATAATTAAAAAATAATCGATAGAGAAAATATATATAGAAACCTTAAATAATATTCAGTCTATTCGATATTATAAATATTTAAAAAAACTCATGAAAACCTTAGGAATATTAATAACTGTAGGTGTATATATGTGGTTAGTATATCAAAATTCCTACAAATATTTAATGAGGCATGTGAAGGATAAAAGTTCAACATAGTCATCATTATGAAATGCATGAGTATACTTATCATATATGGTTTGTGAATCAAACCCTGTTGTATGGACATAAATTTATAAATAGCTATGTATTTATGAATTATTAATGATACTTAAGAAAAACATAGGTATACTTATACCCATTACCTTATACTTAAACGTAGGGGTGTGTTCTTGTAACAATAGTTTCATTGATGGTTTACATTGTATTCTATATAAAGAACCTTGGTAAAACATATTCATAGCTCAACATAAGTTTTCATTATCATGGAATAAGTTATGTGATTTGAGATCCTCAATTAGAGTTATAAATGATTGTAGTAGTTCTTATGCAATGTTTATTGTTATGAGAATATGTGCATAGTGCCTGTTATGGGTAGATTGATTTATACAAACGTAAATGTACATATAGTATGTATTTATATATAGTGATTTGTGTCCATAGTTCTATTGATTATTATAATTAAGTCATGGATTTTGGAAGAGTAGGACACCAACTACATATTTACCCAAATCTCTCAAACATAAAGGAGAACTACATTATAGAATCCCTTATCTTATAGAGATCGTCAATCTACTCCATGAGGAGGAAAGTTCTTAAGGATTTATGAAATTATAGGAAGTTTTTGATTAAAAAATATAAATAAACATTGGTATGGCATTTTCATATCATTTGAGTACTTACATATGGTGCATGTACAAATACTCATATATAGGGATTATACAAAAAAGAATTATGTTGTTAAAATGAAAAAGTTATGGAATAACTTAGTTATGAATTATCTGACTCTTTAATAATAACATGACTAAACTATTGAAATATATTTACTTACAATAATGAAAACTTGTATGTAGTACATATTATGAGTATATTATGTACAAGTATTTAGACATATATAACATATAATAGTGCATCATGATGTGTGCTTATAAATTATGTTTATTTTGAATGCTAGTATGCAACTTAAATGTAGCTCAATTGGTATAATTTGTACTTATTTGCCTATTATTTTGGGTTAAGGGACATTTGATTCTTGAAATTGTGAGATTGATTATTTATAATTGAGTAGTGTGTTCATGTATAATGATCTATGATATTATGGGATGTCATAGAATACTCTATTATAATATATGTTATACCCAAGTGGTACAAAATGTAATTATTATGTCTAGATAGATTCATAAATTAGATAGATTAAATGTATGAGAGTTGGTTATTGCGATGAATAATATGTTTTATAACAGTTAATAGGACCTTAGTTATGCATGTATATAACCCCTGAGAGTATAATGAAAGTTAGAATGAATTATTTTATGATCATGTGAACTAAGACTTACTTTGTTATATCTAGTTACTTAAATAAGAGATTATGTTTCATGTAATTATGACTACTTTATTATGACTGATTATAGAAAATTAGTAGTTATGTCATAGAACACTAGACTATGATAATATGAGTTATCATACGGTGTAATATATTTGGAATAATACTTATAGTAATTAGAAACTATAATTAAATGTGTGATTTATCCAGATGGTATAAACTATAGTCATTACTTCTAGTATGAGATAGAAAATAATGTGAGATTCATTCATACATTTGATGGAATAAATGTATGCTTTTTGATTACTCCTATGCTTAACATGTTATGTGATATGATTTTTAGTATGATGTAAATTGTATGAATATTTTGGTTATATTATGTTAACCAATCTTGCATTACTGATACTGAGTAAGAAGTGAGACAAACTTCACTAACTTACTAGCATCACAATATCAGATGAAGACAATATGATCAAGTGGTGTGTATGAATTTTGATTGATTTATAGATCGATATTATTTATTATTCTTGAAAACCTTGGCCAAATTATGTTTAGTGAGACATTATCATTTCAAGTGTATGATTTATATGTTTGTGCGATATCTTGAAATAAAGTGGGTTTTCTATGAAACATTGCATGTTTAATTTTAGAAATCATACAATACATAGGTACTAACTTGTCTCTTTGAATTTCCATGCCATCACTATCTAATCATCTATGAAGGGAAGGCTATTTATTGGTGGGATTAGTGTGGGAGATTGTTGGTCCATGGTTGATGTGAAAAAGCACTTGGATGATGTTCTCCCTCCTCACAATAGTACTTATTTTGAGATGACACTTGAGATTTCCATAGATACTAGAGAGTTTAGGGAACTCATGCTCTGAGGAGCCATGCATCTTATATATGCACATTGTATTATATTGTATTTATTATTGGAAACAATATCACGATGAGCTATAATTACTTATTTATTATACATTGACAATAGTAGTTGTAGACATGTATCGATCATGGTTGGTTAATTGTAATTACCTTATATATTTGTATTATGATGTGTTTCTTATGATGATAATGATTAATGATGTATGATGTAGTGTACTTCATTTACAATTATCTCACTTAAAGTATTTTATATGATCACTGGCTAGATGCTTGTGGTGTAATCTATTTGTATTATATGCATTTAGTTAAAAAAAAATCATGTATTTATAGTTAGATACCAATAGGGATGTTATATGTGGTATAAGAATAGTGGTGCAAACTCTAGGACCTAATGAGTCCATTAACATTTTTGTATTCTTTTGTTTATCAAAAAGGAGAATAGTGAAATGTATATGGTACATTGATGTGTATTTTGGGGGCATTCGTATCCTTTTAATGTTTTAAGAGGTTGGTTTATCGAGTGTCTCAATAGTGATGGTTTTTTATGAGGTTTGAAAAGGTGAGTACATAGCATAGTTCAAGAGTTGTGAACAAGAGATTTTTACTATATTTTGATCATTTAGATTGAACACCTCGAGAATGATTACATTTTTACCTATTAATCAAGCCACCTTCACCATTTGTGTTTTATGTTATGAGTGTTTAAAAAGCATGGGATGCTTCTCACTTAAGTATATGTGCTTTAGTTGTGTCATATATACATTAATCCTAGGAGTGGGAAAACCTTTAAGATCATTTTTAGATTGGCACCACCTAGTGCAGTGGGAATTCTCCTTGTAGTGGAGTATAGTCATTTTTGTTGAGGACTCAAATGTGTTAGAAGTTTGTTCATGAATTGGCACCCCTATGTTTATGTGGATTAGGAAGAAGTTTCATCCCTCATACTTAGCATAGAGGTGAGTTGTTACTCTCTCACCCTCTTTTGACATCATTATAAACCACTGAGAGAATGCATATTTTCTTGATGTTGAATTAATATTTTCTCACACATAAACTTGTTTCTGAAATGTTGTTTTGACCTTATTCCCTTGAGTTCATGGGATATTGTCTTCTACTTCTTATTGAGATAGAAGTTTTAAGAATGGATAAATGAATGCATTTATATCATTAAAATATTCCTTCCAGTTATGAAAACAAATTGTGATACTAAACTTAGAGATTTGCTAAGTGTGAAGTGATTTTGGTAACTTGGATTGCAATGTTTTTCTTCATATCATATAAGGGTATTTAAGAGTTTTATTATTGTGGTGTTAGTTCTCTACTTTCCACTGGTGAATTTTTGGAGTCATACTTACCAGTGCTACTTTATCTATATTAGACCACATGGAGTGGTAAACCTTGAATTTAAATTGGTTCTAGATTAAGAATTAATTATAATCATTATGTTATTATATACCATTGATTATGTCGATATTATTCTTATCTTTCTTAAAAACATGTTGTTTTGATGAGACATTTACATACTTTTTGCTAGGAGTGAGTAGGGTATAGGGTCTAATCTTTGGCATTTATATGTTATAATAATTTTTAACATTATTTACTCTTAACTATGAATATAACAAAATTGGTTAAGTCATGAAATATGATACTAGTTATGTTTGGCTAGTGATGACTTAATATAATTATGGAATGATTATATAATTCTTATTGTATGTATATTGGTGCATATAGATGTATTTTATGATATATTATTTCTTTTTATGATCTGTTAGTATAAAATTATGATTCATTGAACATTATGCACCTTTTAGAGATCATTAGGTCATGAAGACCTAAGGGAAGAGTGGTGAATTAGGAAATGAGTTCTAAGAGATGGGAATGAATCTTATTTAAATCTCACATTGATTTGATAGTTACTAAGTTTGAATCTGATAGATGGATTTATCAAATCCAATATTTAACAGATAGAATTGTCAAATTCAATCATATGGTCATACACATGTATACTGTGGAACAAGTCTTCCATAATTTTGTATACATTAAAAATGTAGTATTTTTAGTTCTTATTTATCATCATACTTATCTAGATCTCCATGGAGTAGTGATAGTATTGACATGTTATACTTATCAGGAGCAATGCAAAGTAGAGATAGTATTAACTTATACACATCAATCTTGATAGGTTCCCTAAATACTTTCTCCAAAATGAGAAATACACTCTCTAGATTATAGAGATGTGCAGAGGGGACTATAAGGTTTTGTGGAACTCTCCTTGGCTATTTGTTTTGGCTTTTATGATGATCTCATGTACTTTTGGGGAGTCAATGAAAATTTTACCTAAATATGTGGGACCCTTCGACGTGTTAGAAGTGGTTAGTACTATAGTATATAGGCTTGTCTTGCTGGTTCTAGACCCTGAGGTGGTCATGATATAACCAATAAAAGTAAGTGACATTCACAAAATTTGTTTTCATAATAGGGAGATGTCACAGAGTAGGGTCAATACTCTAGGAGTAGTACTATTTGGGAGGACTATAGTAAGTTCTATAAAAAAATTTCACATTTATTTACTTGATTAGATAGTATTATACTATGTTATTTTTCTACTAAATAATATTTTAATTCATAACTTATGTTTGAATAAGAGCCATCTAGGACTATGATTAGCTTTAGAAGGGAATGATGTTACATCTTGATTTATCACTAAGCATTTATAGTTGACACAATTGATAAGGTTAATTTTTACTAAGATTTGAGTTATATGTTATTATGAGATAGTAGGATATTACTTAGGTTACATGTTTATATTGCTATGAGTTTGTTGTAGTGTATGTGTTTACATTACAAACATGTTGATTTGGTAATTGAACTATTTTTTATGATGTATGTATATTATGTTTATATGGTCTAACTACTTACTTGTTATGAGGTTGATGCAGGAGAAATCATCCCTCAAAGCATGACAAAGAGAGAGCATCATTGGAGAGTGTGATGTAGATCAAGATGTCGAAAGATGAAAAAAAAACCAACTAGAACCCTGCACACACTACATTAATTAGCACATGTTAGAATGCATAATGAATGGTTAACATAGAGTGTTTAATTATCACTTGCATTAAATAGCTATTTGTCATGATATAAATAGTTTAATGGAATTTGTTTTACGTGATTGGAATAATTAAATTAAATATGGATTATTAATTTATGAAATTATCATTAAATTGTTATGGCATTAGGATGATGCTAATTAAATTAACAAAATTATGAATTTTTATAATTAATATTAAAAATAAATAAAATTTGGAATTTGCCATTTGAGAGGAAAAATGAAAAAAGAATAATAAAAAATAAAAAAAAGAGAATGGTCTAAAAATAAGAAAAACTAAGAGAAAGAAATACATTAAATAATGGGAAAAACAAAAAAAAAGAAGGAAAGAAAAATAAAATTAAAAAAAAGAAGAGAAATATTTTAAAAGACTAAGGCATTTTAATAAAAAGGGAGATTATGAAAATAATATCATAAGTGTTTTCATTAGGAGATGAGAAGGAGCAGAAGGAGGGCATAACACACTAGAGAATAATCGTTTGGAAGAAAAGGAAAAGCAGCAAGGACAGGTAACAAAGAGAAGTTATTCAGACTGATAGGTAGGCACTTTTGCTTATGATATAACCTTTAAATTTTTGTGTGTGAGAACTATTTTGGCAAGGAATTTTTGATCTAGGCATCCCAAGTAAAACTCTCTATATGATAAAACTCTTCCAGCTATATGATAAATGGAGATGAAGCTGGAGATGTGGCTAGAGGTATACAACTCATAGTAATTACTTATATTTTTAAACTTCTCATAAATGCTTATGTTTATCCTTAGTGCCTTATCTTAAGCTGAATTTGTGGCTATAGGAAAACGCTCATACTTATTTTTAACACTATACTTAAGCTACCCTTCTAAATAAAACATAGTTTTTGTTTAATCTAAGAAGTAAAAAAAACTTATGTATCATCCCTTACTTTTAATAGGTTTTATAGATGCGTTATGGTCTATTATAACAAACATATGAGCATAATAAGTAGTGTAGATAATTGGTAGTATTTTAGAAGGATTTATAAACTCCTAATTATATATAAATCCTACAGAAGCACTTCAAGATGTGTGCCAATATAAATATAATTAAATATAGGTATATATTTAAATATGAAAAGAGTTCATACAAAGGGACTGATAGAAATAGATCTCATAATAAAGTTGTAGGGTAATAAACTTAAATAGTTATAATAAACTACGGATATTGAGGAGTCATAATTAAAAAATGATTGACAAAGAAAAAATATATAGAAACTTCAAAATTGACTAAGAATACTTGTTTAGTCTTATAAATGAGAGTCAATATATTCAATATTATAACTATTTGAAAAACCTCACGAAAACCTTGAGAATATTAATAACTATACGTGTATATATGTGGTTAGTATATCGAGCTTCCTATAAATATTTAATGAGGCATGTGAAGGATAAAAGTTCAACATAGTCTTCATTATGATATGCATGAAATTACTTATCATATATGGTTTGTGAATCAAAACCCGTTGTATGGATATAAAATTATAAATAAATACATATTTATAAATTATTAATGATACTTAAAAAGAACATAGGTATATTTATGCCTATTAGCTTATACTTGAATGTAGGAGTGTGTTCTTCTAAGTACAGTTTCATTGATAGTTTAAACTATATTCTGTATAAATAATCTTGGTAAAGCATATTCATAGCTCAACATAGATTTTCATTATCATGGAATAAGCTATGTGATTTGAGATCCTCAGTTAGAGTTATAAATGATTGTAGTAATTCTTATGCAATGTTTATTGTTATGAGAACATGTGCACAATGCCTGATATGGGTAGATTAATTTATATATATAATATGTATTTGTAGATAGTGATGTGTGTCCATAGTTCTATTAATATTATAACTAAGTCATAGATTCTGGAAGAGTAGGACACCAAATACATGTTTATCTAACTCTCTCAAACATAAAGGAGAACTACAATATAAAATCTCTTATTTTATAGAGATTGTCAATATACTCCATGAGTAAAAAAGTTCTTAAGGATTTATGAAATTATAGGGAGTTCTTGATTAAAAAGTATAAATTAATATTGGTGTAGTATTTTCATATCATTTGAGTACTAACATATGTTGCATGTACAAGTACTCATATATAGGGATTATACCTATAATTAAATATATGATTGAAATGAGTCATAAGGTGTTTGTGAGACCGAAATTATGACCATGTGAAAACAATATCTTAAAAAAGGAATTAAGTTGTTAAAATGAAAAGATTATGAAATAACTTAGTTATGAATTATTTGACTCTTTGAGAATAACATGATTGAATTGTTGAAATACATTTACTTACATTAATGAAAACTTGTGTACAATACATATTATGAGTATATTATGTATATATGTTTAGACATATATAACATATAATAGTATATTGTGATGTGTACCTATCACTTATGTTTCTTTTGAGTGTTAGTATGTAGCTTAAATGTAAGATATACCTGATTGATATAATCTATACTTCTTTGCCTATTATATTAGGTTAAGGTACATTTGATTCTTGAAAATATGAGACTGATTGTTCGTAATTGAGCAGTGTGTTCATCTATAATGATCTATGATATTATAGAATATCATAGAATACTCCATTATAATGTATGTGATGCCTGAGTAGTACAAACTGTAATTGTTATATCTAGATACATTCATATGTTTGATGGATTAAATGTATGCAGGTTGGTTATTGCTATGAATATCATGTTTTATGACAGTTAGTAGGACTTTAATTATGCATGCATACAAACCTTGAGAGTATAACAAATGTTATAATGGATTAGTTTATGATTGTGTGAACTAAGACTTGCTTTGTTATATCTAGTTACTTGAATACAAGTTTATGTTCCATGTAATTATGACTTATTATAAAAAATTAGTAGTTATGTCACATAACACTAAACTATGATAATATGGGTGATAATAGGGTGTAATATATTTGGAATAATACTTATAGTAATTATAAATTGTAATTAAATGTGTATTTTATCTGGATGGTCTAAACTATAGTCATTATTTCTAATTTAAGATAGAAAATAATGTGAGATTTATTCATATGTTTTATAGAATAAATGTATGATTTTTAATTACTCATACGATTAACATGTTATGTGATATGATTGTTGGTAGGATTTAAATTGTATGATTTTTTTTGTTATATTATGTTAACTAATCTTGCATTACTGATACTGAGTAAGGAGTGAGATGGACTTCGCTAAATTAATAACATCATAGTGCCAGATGAAGGTAATTCGATCAAGTGGTGTTTTTGAATTTTGATTAATTTATAAATCACTATTATTTATTATTCATGAAAAATTTGACCAAAGTATTTTTATTGAGATATCATCATTTCATGAGTATGATTTATATGTATATGCGATATCTTGCAATAGAACATGTTTTCTATGATATATTGCATGTTTAGTTTTAGAAATCATACAACACATGGGTACTAGTTTATCTCTCTATATTTCCAAGCCATCACTATCTACTCATCAATGAAGGGAGGTCCATTCCCTATTGAGATTAGTAAGAGGGATCATTGGTCCATGATTGGTATGGAAAAGTGTTTGGATAATGTTCTTCCTTCTCATAAAAATACTAATTTTGAGACGACACTTGAGATTGCCATAGATACTAGAGATTCTAGGGAACTCACGCTCCAAGAAGCCATGTATCTTATATATGTACATTGTATTATATCATATTTATTATTGAAAATAATATCAGGATAAACTATAATTACTTATTGTATATTGATAGTAATGACTGTAGACATGTATCAACCATGGCTAGTTAATTGTAATTACCTTCTATATTTGTATTATGATATATTTTTTATGATGATAATGATCAGTGATGTATGATTTAGTGTACTTCATTTACAATTATCTCACTTAAAGTATTTTATACGATCACTAGTTATAGTCTCATAGTGTAATATATTTATAGTATATATGTTTAATTTAAAAAACTTCACATATATCTAGGTAGATCTCAGTGGGGATGCTACATTTGTAGATACCTAAAATTGGCCATCGATAACCTCCAACTAAGTTTTTGATCAATTTTCATGAAAGTGCACAATTTGGCTTAAAAACACTAAAATGTATTAAATGAGTTGAAATTGATATATTCATTTTCTAATTTTAGCCAGAGTATCATTAAATGGGGCAATGTAATTTATGGGTTAGCTAGCTTTGATAAGATCATTTTGAGTTAAAATGCCAATTTTGCATCTGGGTGATCTGGATTGCTCTTTCCTATCAAATATTTTGCACAAGATACGTGCCTTTATTATTTGGTTTTGTTAACATCCTAAATGAAATAATGGATCCAATGTATTTGACATCAACTTCTAATTCCAATCCAATCAAAATTTTAGCTAATAACAAGGCATTCTGATCAATTTGAGTCATTTATGCGCAAAGTGCTTAATCATACTTAAGAGCTAATTAAACCAAATTAGAGCCTAATTAAGAATTCCATGGAAACTTGTTGAATACTTATTTTTGGAAATGAATATTGAATATTTGTATCATCAGGTGACCTCATTTCTTGAGAAGACATCTTTAGGCCATGAATACCATAAATATTAGGATTCATGCCTCCCATGCCTCATCAATGCCCTCCGTGCCTCTTAATTTATCCTTTATCCCAAATATTGATGAGCCTATTTATGGATTTTAATTACATAATTAGATTAATCCTTAGCCACATATCTCAATCTTGAGATGGGCAGTTCATGCTGATTCTATCTATTTACAAAAATCTATAAATAAGAGGCCTTGCCACATGAATTTTAAGTCTTAATAATGAAAATTTATAATGCACAAATGATTCCAAAAGCTATTAAAATTAATGTTACCATGCAAATTGATTCCCAACCAAGCCAAAGCCAAAGGTGCCAAGGAGAAGAGGAGATAGCCAAGCCTCCTTTGATGAAGACTTCATGAGCACAAGTTGAAGAAGCCACTACAAATGCATTTGAAGCATCCAAGGAAGGCGAAGGATTCTTGTTTTTCCTTAATTTTTAGTTTTGTTTGTCATTTTTTTTTGTTATTAAGCTCACCTTAGTAACTAGGCATGAAGGTGTTAGTTTAGTGTGTTGTTAGTCAATTTACTTTGTTCATTTTGTCACTGACACAATACTAATTTCTTCTTCTTAGTCAAATTCTTAGATCACATAATAGCATGCCCAGTGGGACCAAACTCATCCCACACATGAAGAAGATCATTATACAACTTTGAAATCTTTATTTAAATCAATAAAACTTTTACAATTTGATTTTCTAACTTTGTTTTGCCATTTTTATTTGTCATGAGTTTACATAGTAATCATCATCGATTGAGTTAACTATTGACAGTTATTTTCAACCATTGCCAGTTAACTATAATCATTATCAATTAGAATAACCATCACCAGTTAGTAAAACTATATTCATTCTGAATAACCATTGCTAGTTAGTAAAACCATCATCAGTTTGCATAAATGTTGCTAGTTAGTGTAATTATCACCGGTTAGTGTAACCATCATCGGTTAATATAACCATCGATGGTCATTATGCTTTTTTCTACACAAACCCAAGAGATCATTTTACTAAGTTGGTTGTTTCATCTTCAAAAGTGCTTCTAAGCTAAACATATTGCTAACATTTTTTTTGCAGGTTTTACTTGAAAAATTATCAAAGCATGCTTAAATAGGTCCTTTTAAACTTCTTTTAGGATGTTTTTAAATGAATCAAACTTTTCATTATGGTGCTTAAAGGAAAATCATTTATGGTGCTATTGCTTAAATCTTGTAGTTAGCTTTTAAAGTTATAAATTATGACCAATGGGTCAAAAGAACACCACCTAATTTTTCAAATTGGTGCTTAAAATTGAACTCACTTATCTAATTTTTTGTATTCAATAGTTGTTTATTTAATTTTTGATTGGAAAAGAGAAGGATATCACATGTATGATCTTCCATTTGTCCCCTTTAGGGAACCCTTGGAATCAAAAATGCCATCCTTATTGTAAAAATCCTAGTCCAAGGCTTAGAAAGAATGTCATCTAAAGCACTCCCCAAAAATTTGTCAAAGTTTGGTGACATTAAAAATGACCCTAAAGTCTTTCTATTAGTCTTTTATTTCATGCAAACTTGGCTTGTGAGGGGGAATTCATTACCTTCCATGAGTTATTTATGGAAGCTTTGACCCATGGTTTCATCTCCTAGCATTGACTTCATCCACTCCTTTTGAGTTACACACAAGATGTATCTGCATTTGGACATCGCACTACACTGAGCGAACAATATGATGTAGTGGTTTTAAAAAGAAATAAACTTTTTTACAACAAGCCAAGTGTCATGAAAACTTAATTTCCATGATTTTATTTTATATCATTTGATGTGAAAGTTATTATGCAATTGATTCCTCTATAAATATTTAAAATCTTGATAGTTTAGTCAACCCCGCATTGCCATACCCTTGCTAGGATTTGGATGATTATACTTAGTGTATTTTGGTCATTTTTACTTGGTATGTTTTGAGACTAAAATTTGTTTGTTTGTTCATAAAGCCATGGTAAAATCAATTTATCTTTACATCATTATTTTGTTTAAAGAGGCGTTATGCTGGCCGTTTTACACCATACTTATGCCTTGAAATTTTTGCTAAACTTGTTTATGTTTGTGTCAATTTGAGTTACAAAGGGTAGTGTTATGCTGATAAAATCATATCAAACCATTTTTCCCTTTTATTATTTGAAACATAACATAGATCACATCATTCAAGCATGCTTACACCGTTAGGCTACTCAATTTATTTCAAGACTAGTTTACCTTGTATAAAAAACTATTTTGTTTGAAACCATGTCATGTAAACCAGTTGGACCTTTATCTTGTGCCATCATGCTATCCAATTTTGTCTATCTTGTTTGGTCAAATCCTAGTTTTCAATATTGAGTTTTCAATTAACTTTGTCAAGTTTAGTTTTAAACAATAATTGATTTCTATTTAGGCCTCAATTCATGAGACTGATACACAGATCTTTCTCTTCTGGGTTGCATAACTTTGGTTAATCAATTACCCAAATTTAAAAACTATTGATAGTTTGTTTATTCAAAACCTATCCTCATCATAATTTGTGCCTTTATTTGGGAGAGCACAACCTTTTTCCAAAAGCCTTTTGCCTCATGCCTTATGCCAACTGATCATGTTTATGTTTGATTCTGTGTGTCGGGTTTATGTCAAAGCTATTTCCAAACTTGTTAGGTTAAATCAAATCACATGATACCTTTGTTTCAAATCTAGATTTTTATGCTATTTGGCTAAAAGTCCTAACATATCCTATTTGAGCCTATTTTTTAACTTCATGTTTGGACAAAATACCTAGTGACTCTTTTCCCTGTCCTAGTTTAGACCTTATTTGAAACACTTTGAACTAGACATTTAACATGATGGTTTTTATTTAGATTCTTGACCTTTTGTGCGTATGACATTTGATATTAGACATTTGATGTTAGACTATTTTATGCTAAGTCTTAGCATAAATTATTTTGGAGATACAACTCCACTTTCATACCATATTGGAGATATGGTTCCGCCCCTTCTACCAAGTTAGACCAAGTTTGAACCATTTGTCCTTTGAATATTTTTTTAGAGTTTGTAGAACTCTTAGCCTTTTTGTTTTGGATCTTTCATCATTTAAATGGATATGTCTAGCTACACTTATGGTGGAGTCATGTACTATCCAATTTATGATAGAATGGCCACACAAAATCCCATTAGAAACCCCTATAGAGAAAGGTTTTTTAAGGAGTTTTATTATTCTCCCTACAACACTCCATATGGGGAACATAGTCAAAATCCACAAAATCCAAATTGAGACCTTGATTGGCATGAAAAGGCTTGTAAGGAGGACATTGAAGACCTAAATATAGATAATATTGTTTAGGATATAGATCCATACCCTATTTTTAATAATCAGTACATAGAACATAGTCAAGAACCAGCGTATGAACCAACTCATGACTATGATGATATGGTTTATGAGGAAGACTTGGATGCTTTGGTTTGTGCAAGAAATCAAGTTCTACAACATCCTTTTATTATTTGATCATCAACTACCCCTAACCTTCCTTTGGATTATATGATCTATCAAGCTCTATAATATCTAAGGAATATCATTACCATTCCTAGACCTAGTCCTTTGGCTTGTGCGAGCAACCAAGCTCCACAACAGCCCTTCATCATTCTAGGAACTAGTATTTTGGCTTGTGCAAGTAATAAAGCCCTATAATGCCCTATCATTACCATTTTAGGACTTCATCCTTTGGCTCATGTAAGCAATCATGCTCCCCAATGCCCTACCATTATCTAACCACATGCCATTCTTCCTCCACTACCAATCCCATCTAAACCTCAACTGATCCAATCATTCAAAGACCAATCTATGTTCAAAACTAGTATCTTCCAACTCATTAGAAACCAAGGCCAAGAGAACAAACCAATTTGAGATGTTTCTATCAAATCAACCATTTGTGATAAGTCAACCTATGATGAGTTGCCTATTGATTCTATACCAGTTGTCAAGGAGTCTCACTCTGACGAGCTAGTCTTTACTAAGTCACTTCTTAATGATTGTAACCACCTTTGGGTAAATCATTACCTTGACTATATGCCTATTTTTTGAGAGTCTCCCCTTGATAATCTAGTCCTTGAGGAATTGTCTCTTAACCTATTTCCCATTATGGAGGAGTCTCACTTTGACAAACCAGTCTTTATAGAGCCCATTATGCCATCACATGTCATTACTTGTCCAATACCAAACATTAAATAAGACATCATTATAACAGTGTACCTATTAGATAAAGAATTAGATTTAGATTTATGTTCTATTCTTAGATCAACATCAGATTTAACATTAGAATCAGAATCAACATCAATCTCAACATCAAATTCAAAGTTCCTTGAATTAGAATCAGATTCAGAAGAAAAATATGTTTGTGGTTGTTACAACATTGGTTATGCATACCTCATAGATCAATTTGAATACATTTGTGACCATTATATAATTTTTGAGGATGAATACTTTAGCATTGACATAATTTCTCTTAGTATCTTCTCCAAGGATTGTGATGTCAACACCCATTCCATTACCATTTCACATTCCATTACCATCAACCAAGATAGCCATATTATTGACATTCTATCTCCCATAAGTGTCAATTGGGATTGATAAAATCACACTTTATTAAACTCAATCCATGAAAACATAATAGTTGAATAAGAGTAAGGAGGCTAAGACCACATTCATATAGCAGAAGAACACTCTCCTAGTGAAATTTTTTTAGAGGTGCTAGGATACAATCAAAGTTCCAACTCAACATCTTCTAGTGAAACTTTTTCAAAAGCACTAGAAGAAAATCAAAGTCAAAAGCCAATGTTCATTAGTGAAACCTTCTTAGAGGTGCTATGGGACAATTAAGATAACTTCATTGGTGAAAACCTCATTGAAACCAATAGCTGAGCACAAAATTTCTTCATTACTTGATGAAGATAAAATTAAAAATCAAATCAAAATAGCTTCCTATCTATAGCCTAATCAGATCGTAGCTACTCATAGGCCCAAATTGTTAAGCATGAAATATATTGAGAGGGGGGTGAATCATTATATTATATATCTTTTAATTAATCTAATTTCTTTTCTTTAACCATTTAATCATACATTCAAGATATGCAATAAGACTGAAACAATAATATGCACCACATAAGAGAGAGAGAGAGACACCAAATTTTTACATGAAAACCCAAAGTGGGGAAAACTATGGAGAATAATCTCAAGTATATGAATGAACACCAACTTAAATTACAAAGTTTGTAAGCACTAATTTACAAGATCACCAACCCCTTTGTCGAGCACCAACACAAAAACTATTTATGATCACTAACCCACAAGAGCACCAACCCCTTGCAAAGATTTATAAGCACCAACCCATAGGAGCACCAACCCCTCTTGTGTATAAAACAAAACTATCTCTCAATGTTGTTTTCTCAACAAATGATAGAACTCTACAATTTCTCCTACTTTTATCTCTCTTTTCTTATATAAAATAATTACACAACCATGCACTCTCTTGCATATTACAAATGGCTTCTCAAGATTTTATTTATAGCTTTCCAAATGACCTTTGGCATTCACCTTTTATGACCCTTAAATCCTCATAAAAAATGACACCAAACTTGCATGACCCTTTGTATCCTTGCATTTGAAAATTCACATGATAACCCTTCATAAGCAAAAGCATTTTTTCCTCTTTTATCTTTATCTTGGTGACTTTTTGTACTCTTCAAAGTGTTCTTTTATGGAACAATTCACCATACCCTCTTTTTTCTTCACTTAGTGACTCTTAGAATTCCTCAAGATGACTCTTCATGGGAAAATGCATCCCATTCATTTTTTGTCTTTACCCCATGACTCTTTGACTTGTCCATGGGCCCTCTTTTGACTTATATACAACCAAAAATATATTTATTAATATTAAATAAATATCAACACATATTAGCCAAGATATGAATATTAAAAACACCTTTAAATTCTATGAGGTCTTTATCATGAATAATGTAAGACCTTTAACATCAATGATAATATTTTCAATAATCTCCCTCTTTATTATTGATTGCAACTTTAAACTAAAACTGCCACATCTTGAAACCTACACATACTACCATCTAAAAAAAAATAGTAACTCCCCCTTATTGTAGTAACTTGTACCTATTCTTGCACCTATCCTTATTTCTATTCTGCTCCCCCTTTGACATAATGGCAAAGGGCCTATCCTAGAGCTAACACTTAGCTCCCCCTCAACTGATGTTGATCGTCAATGGTAGGAAGTAAAATTAATTACTCCCAACTTCTCCTATAGATACTCAAATGTGTATTTTAATAGTATCTTTGTGAAAATATCTACAATCTACTCTATAGTATTGATATATTCCATCTTAACCTATTTATCTACAACCTGCTCTCTCAAGAAGTGATATCTAATAGGAATATGTTTTATTCTTGAATGCATCATTGAATTATTAATATTAATAACACTTATGTTGTCACAAAAAATAAAAAATAGGTTTATCATATTTTACTTTGATATCTTCCAAAGTTTGCTTCATCCAAAGCACTTGAGTACAACACAATACCATTGTAATATATTTTGCTTCAGCTATAGAAAGTGATACTAAATTTTGATTTTTGCTTAGCCATGATACTAAGCTATCACCAAAGAAGAAAGCTCCTATATTTGTACTCTTTTTATCATCCAAGCAACCTACCCAATCTGAATCTATATAAGCAATTTAAGTGAAATCTCTGCCTGTAGAATACCACAATCCATAATCCAATGTCCCCTTGATATATCTAAATATTCTCTTTACCAACTGAATATGACTATCTTTTAGAGCTAACTGATATCTTGTAACCATACCTACTACATGCATGATATCTAACCTTAATGCTATCAAATATAAAAGACTACCAATCATAGATCTATACAAAGATTGATATGCAATAGGTGAATCTTCATCCTTTCTCACCTTATTTCTTATACTCATTGGTGTGCCAAATAGTGCAAAATCTTTAAAACTAAATTTATTCAATATTTCCTTTGCATATTTACTTTGAGATATGAAAATTTGTTTATCTGACTGAAATATTTATAATCCTAAGAAAAATGAAAATTCTCCAAGTATAGACATCTCAAATTATTTTTGCATATTATCAATTTTTTTTTTGTCATCTTTTCAATATTTCCTCCAAAAATGATGTCATCAACATATACCACAACAATCAATTGATGCTTACCTTATATTTTTATGTAGAGATTACTATTAGCAAATCCTCTCTTGAAACCTTGATCCTATAGATACTTATCAAGTCTTGCATACCAAGCTCTAGGAGCTTGTTTCAATAAATACAATACTTTCTTCAATCTACATACATGGATACTAACACTTGAGAGAATAAATCCTTCAGGCTGCTCAATGTAGACCTCTTCTTCTAGATTTTTCTTTAGGAAGGTAGATTTGATATCTATTTGAAACACTTTGAAAGTTTCAAACACTGCATATGCAAGAAATATTCTAATAGCCTCAATCCTTGCCATTGGTGAAAAAGTTTCTTTAAAATCTATTCCCTCAATCTGAGCATATCCTTTACATACTAATCTTACTTTATTCCTGATCACTTCTCCATTTTCATTCAATTTATTTCTATAAATCTATTTTGTTCCTATCACATTGTGATCTTTTGGTCTAGGCACTAATTCCCAAGTATCATTTTTTTCTATTTGATTTAATTCTTCATCCATTGCATTAACCCAATGCTTATCATGTCTAACTTCTAAAAAAGTTTTAGAATAAATTTTGGATAACAAAGAGAAATTAACTTGCTCAGATTTACTTACCATCATTCTTCTAGTGTAAATTCCTTCATTTATATCCCTGATGATGTCACTTTCATTATGATTTCGATAGACATATTTGAATAGGGTTTTGGTGTCTTTTTTCTCCTTCTTCTCATCTTCATCTGATTTTTCAAAATCTTCTTCTTCAATTATTTTAAGAATATCTATTGTATCACTGATTCTTTGTGCTCCATCTTCTTCTATCTTGATACTTGCACTTTTAACTATTTTCTTAGTTCTTTTGTTATAATATTTATAAGCTTTAGTTTTTTAAGAATAAACAAGAAATATACCTTCATCTACTCTAAATTCAAACTTACCCATTTTTTCATTGGTTCTCTTTATGAAGCATCTACTACTGAAAACTCTTAAATAATCAACTGTAGCTGGTTTATCTTTCCATAGCTCATAAGGAGTCTTGTCACTGTTGACTCTTGATAATACTCTATTTTGAATATGCACTGCTATACCAATTTTCTCTCTCTAATATTTATCTAGTATCTTGGATTCATTTAGCATTGCCCTCGCCATCTCCTGAACTATTCTATTTCTCCATTCAACTACTCTATTTTTCTATAGAGTTCTAGCTACTGAATAATGTCTCTTTATTACATGGTATTCACAAAACTCAATAATCTAATCTTACATGAATTATCCTCTTTAATCTAATCTTAGGCACTTAATCTTCAAACTGGTTTCATTCTAAACTAATGCTTTGAAAGCTTTGAAATGTTTGAAAGCTTATAATTTTTTATTTAAAAATATTACCCAAGTCATACATGAAAAACCATCAATAAGCAACATGAAATATTTCTCACTTTGAGTACTTTTAATTCTCATAAGTCCACATAAATCAATGTGAACAAGCTGTAACATCTGAGTGGTCAAGTATTCTTTTGTTTTGAACCACCTTCTGGCTTGCTTCTCATGCTGATAAGGTTCACAAAGTGTGTTGGATGGATTTGTAATCTTTGAAAGATTTTTGAATGATTGCTTCTTGCTTATGTTGACAAGATTGTCAAAATTTATGTGTTCCATTCTCTTGTACCATAGCCAAATTTCTTCAATATGAATCAAACAATATTTTTGACCTTTAATGTCTGATAACATATACAAATTATTTCCTATTCTCTAAGCATCTATAACCAACATGTATGAATATTTTCTCCTAATTTCACAGCCTTATAAATAAAACTTTAGTGTGTACCCCTGATCACACATTTGACTTATACTCAAAATATTATGCTTAAGACCTTCTACATACAAAACATTTTCAATTTTAATTCTACCATTATCCAAACTTAGTGTACCTTTTCTGATAATTCTGGCAGTAGTATTATCTCTAAATTTCACTGTGCCACCATTGATCTTCTTCAAAGTTATGAACTTACTATTATCTCTTGTCATGTGCCTCAAACATCCACTATCAATGAACCATGACTTTTTTTCATTTCTTACATGCAAAGTTGTCTATACCAACATAGATTTTTTAGATTATTTCTTTAGCCATGAACCTATCCGAACTTTATTCTTAATGAATGGAGCCTTGAAACTATGATCCTTCTTGACTGACTCGAACACACTTATATAATACTGGGCTATGTGTCCAAAGTTATTACACTTGTAATATATTATGGCCTCTTCATTAAAGATTGATAGAGGAGTAAAAGAGTTGTGGTTTCTGCTTGAATTTGCATGAGTTTCCTTCTCCTTATTTTGGAAATTGTTAGCCTTTTTTTAACATTCTATTTTATTATGACCATATCTATTACAATAAAAATATCAACCATAAAAATAAGACTTGTTTGTGTATCTCTAACCTAATTATCTTTTGTAGCTCTGTTCCTTCCAGCCTTCTTTGTTTGATATGTCCTTTGTATTCTTTTCCTTTTTTATTTCTTCTTTTGTAAGAGCTTCAACATAACTCTTTCCTTTTTCTATGTTAACCTTGTCTATGAAAATACTGGCCTCCCCTTTCTCTTTTTCAAATCTAATACCTGTCTTATTTGCTATTGATCTTTGAATTTCTAATATCTTATTCAACATATTAGTGTTATTCTCAAATTTTGAATCATTGGCTGCTCTATCATTGATTGCTTTATTTGTTTTATCAAGATTTACTTTTAAAGAAGTAATTTCAATAACATACCTTTCACATTCTTCACTTACTTTTTACAACTGTGTCATTAGATATTTTTCATTCTTCTTGGCTTCTTCAAAGTGCGTTTGTAGATCTTCAATTTTTTCCTTTGACTCCTTTTCATTTTTCTTGATTTAGAGCTTCAATCTTTGATTGTTCTTCTCAAGAAATTTTAACTCTTCTAAGGCACAAATGAGTTCTCCTTCTAGATTCACTTTAGTTTCATCTTGTTCTTCTTTTTGATAATCTATACTTTTGCTTGCAGAGGCATCTTCATATATGGCCATGAATAAAATCTCTCTTCTTCTAACTCCACTATCTTCGACTAAGCTAGGATCTTTAGAATACAAACTCTTCTTCTCAAATCCCTTTTTGAATTTTATTTTTAAATTATTCTTGTATGTAGACTTTCATTCTTCATTATCACCATTACCCTTATCTGGGAACTTAGCTGTAAAATGTTCACTCTTTCTATAATTAAAACATTTAAAAGGTAATTTTTTTGATATTTTCTTGTGCCTTTTTTTGACTTGTGAAGAATAGTGCTCTATTATCATCTTCATCATCGCTAGAACTGTCACTTGATTCTTGAATCTTAGCCTTCTCTTTCTTTGATGTCTTAAAAGTAGCTTCTCTCTTTGAGGGTTTTTCTTATTTGATCCACATCTCATATGTCGTAAGAATACCATGTAGCTCATCCATCTTTATCTTGGCTAAATTCTTCATCTCTTCAATTGCCAAAACTTTTGCATCATATCTCAATGGTAGAGATCTCAAAAATTTTTGTACCATGATTGATTCTTATAACTTTTCTCCAAGACATTGAATCTAATTAACTATTTGATCAACCCACAAAAGGTAACTTGCTATATTTTCTTCCTCTTCTATCTTTAAACTCTTAAACTATCTTTTGAAAGTCTGAAGCTTAGCTTGTTGAACCTTTCCATCACCTTTGTAAATATTCTCAAGCTTTACCCAAGTTTCATGAGCAGATTTATATTACATAACTTTAACAAATTCTTATTCACATAAACCACATAAAATAATATTTAAAGCTTTATCACTATTTTCACTTGCCTTTTTTTCCATCGGAGTAGTTACAAGTGTCTGTGGATTTTCATATTCCTCCACCACTGCTTGCCAAATGTCAAATCCAAAGGCCATCAAATAAGTCCTCATCCTTATCCTCCAAAATATGTAATTTTTCCCATCAAACAAAGGTGCCTTATTTATAGAAAAACCTTCATGTGATCCAACCATCATGCTTTTCCCGATCTACCTTCAAGCTATAAAACTTTGTCAAAAGGAACCTGCTCTAATACCAATTGTTAAGTATGAAATATATTGAGGGGGGTGAATCAGTATATTATATATCTTTTAATTAATCTGATTTTTTTCTTTAACCACTTAATCACACATTCAAGATATGTAATAAGACTGAAATAATAACATGCACCACATGAGAGAGAGAGAGAGAGAGAGAGAGAGAGAGAGAGAGAGAGAGAGAGAGAGAGAGAGAGAGAGAGAGAGAGAGAGAGCATATTTTTATATGGAAACTCAAAGTGGGAAAAACCATGGAGAACAATCTCAAGTACATGAATAAACACCAACTCAAATTACAAATTTTTTAAGCACGAACTTGCAGGAGAACCAACCTCTTTACCGAGCACCAACACATCAACTATTTGTGAGCACCAACCCATAGGAGCACCAACCCCTTGCAAAGATTTGTGAGCACCAACCCACATGAGCACCAACCCCTCTTGTGTATAAAACACAACTATCTCTCAATGTTGCTTACTTAACAAATGATATAACTCTATAATATCTCCAAATTTTCTCTCTTATTTTCTTATATAAAATAATTACAAAACAATGCACTCTCTTGCATATTACAAATGGCTTCTCAAGACTTTATTTATAGCTTTCCAAATGACCTTTGACATTCACCCTTTATGACTCTTCAATTCTCATAGAAAATGGCACGAAACTTGCATGACCCTTTGTATCCTTACATTTAAAAAGTCACATGGTGACCTTTCATAAGCAAAAGCATCCTTTCCTATTTTATCTTTATTTTGGTAACTTTTTGTATTCCTCAAAGTGTCCTTTCATGGAAAAATGTGCCATACCCTCTTTTATCTTCACTTGGTGACTCTTAGAATTCCTCAAGATGACTTTTCATAAGAAAATGCATCCCATTTCTATTTTTTCTTTACCTCATGACTCTTTGAATTGTCCATGTGACCTCTTTTGACTTATATGCAACCAAAAATATATTCGTTAATATTAAATAAATATCAACACATATTAGCCAAGATATGAATATTAAAAACACCATTAAATGCCATGGGGCCTTTATCACCAATAATGCAAGACCTTTGACATCAATGATAATATTTCCAACATAAATAATAAAAAAATTTGATGGTCCTATCAAAATAACAAGTCTTCAGCCCTACCACAACCAAAATTATGTAGAATCTGACATCAACAACATTATATGTGACTGATAGTCTTGATCTTCATTTGTTTCCCCACCATTATACATTCCATTATCATCTACCATTCCATTTCATAATCAAACCTACCATCCTTTATTTATCCTTATTTACCTCACTTTCTTTTATAGAGGCTATAAAGATACCTTGTCTCGATGCTTGAAGAAATCAAAATTAATAACCAACAAAGATCACAAAAGCATTCTCATCATCTAAATCTGTAGGCAGTTATTGATGGAGTAGTTAGTTAGATGAGGTGTGGGCTAGAAATTAACATGATCAAGTATTTTATATATATCATTTGTTTATTAGGACATGCATCTCCCCATCATCAAGAACAACAAAATCAAAAACCATACCAAGGACAAAAACATGTACCATACCATTTCATTGCCATACCATTGCTATTGTTACATATCCTTTTGCCATTATCACATATCTTAGCTAAACACCTCACTTGGGGGCAACCCTCTGACCATTTTATCTAATTTATCAAATCATCATTATCCTTAATAAGACTGTGCCATCTAACCATTCCATTCCTATCTAAACCAAAGCCTATTTTTAGTCATCCTACCCAATCCTATTTTGATCTTAGCTACTTTGGTTCTTCTTGTACTTTTTATGAAGGGATTTCAATTAGGTTTCAACTCTTATCAAATTCATGTTTACAATGACAGTCTATGAAATTAGTGTGATAGTTGATCTAGCAAGATATCTTTCATCCTATTAAGTTTGTTTATGTGAGTCTAATTATAACTACCTATGGGCAAATTAGTGTCTCACCAATCTTGCTACTAATTATAACCACCTATGATAAAATTAGTATCATTGACCTATTCCATTATATTCTAATTATAATCACCTATGAGTAAACTAGGGGCAACACTTGTTAACCATGCATTACCACATCACCTTGCCATCATTATTTTCATGTGACTGGCCATTTTTTGGATTTGAGAACTTATTGGGACCTAGTTGGTTTTTTCTCACCTTTTACGTGGATATAATTACTATAACTTGAGGTCATTTTAGGACTAAGTAGGTCATTATCAATTCATGTTGAGGTCACCTTAGTCCCCCTTTCCATACACTCTCACCATTTTACAAACCACCTAAGTTTGAATGCTTTCACCATTTTGCGAGCAACCTAAGCCAAATTCTCTCCTCATTTTGAAAGTAGGTATCTTGCCATTCTCTAATGAGTTAAGATACCTCAAAATTATAAAAATATTCATAACATTTCAAAAATATAAAAACATTTATGCTGTCTAAGCCTAGTCAGTATCTTCGATCCGCCCTATTGGGGCAAAATCATTGTTAGGATGCTTTCTTTTGATTTTATTTTCAAGCTTTTTGTTTGTTTATTTATTTTAAGTTGTTTGTATATTTGTGTGATTTTTGTGTGTTTTATTTTTTTATTTGTCTTCTTGCATGTTTGTTTACTTTTAACACTGTTGCCTTGACTCAATCTATATGTGTTCGTTGGGTGATTCCTCAAGCACATTATTTTTGAGTCAATCCATATTCATACATCAACATTATCATCATGGTTTTTATCATTAGTGCATTATTTTTGAGTGTTTATTAGATTGAGATTCAGTCCTTACATATATTTTGTCCAAGTCTTCATGGTGTTCTATCATGAAGCCTACTATCACATACTACAACAAAAATTAGCTTCAAGAAGGTCGATAATCAATGGGATTACATAAGTTTCTCCTTGGCACCTTAGCGAATCCTTCCAGCCCACCCTTGATCAAATCAACCTATTAACTATTCTAATTGTATCATTTGTTGGTAGGTACAATTGAATCATTCACACTAATCAATCTTATTTTTCTATTCATCTATTTCATCACTTTGTACCCACTCAATTTTAATCTATATTCTAGGTTATATCTTTGAGTTATGCTTGCTAATCAGCCCTAACTAGGGCATAATCATCTTTATCCAATCTAAGTCCTCTTAATTATTGTAACTACTTATGGAAAAATCATTATTTTGACTTTTAATCTTGATTATAATCACCTTTAGGCAAATCAATATCCTTTTTACATCAATGCATGCAAGTATTTTCTCATTTGGATTAATCTCAACCATGGGTTAATTCCACCTTTCTTCTTATTTATTTTCGAGGGACCATCCATCAACAAATGTGATGACCACTCCCTCGAGGGGGCATCATCTAAGGCTTCCCAAACATTATTTAGAGCTTTGTTCTTCAACCATCATCTTTTTTTTGGCATACAAGCCTTTTATCATTATTTGAGAAGATATTAATTTGCCTATGGTTTGAAACATCTTCCCAAATAGGAGCAAACTGTAGACACCTAAAACTGGCCACTGATAACCTCTAACTAGGCTTTTGACCAATTTCCACCAAAGTGTATAATTTAGCTTAAAAACACTAAAATACATTAAATGAGTTGAAATTGATATATACAAGTGTTGATTTTGGCTAGAGTATAATTAAATGGGGTAATGCAATTTATGGGCTAGCTATATTTTATCAGATCATTCTGAGTTAGAATGTCAATTTTGCACTTGGGTGCTCTAGATTGCTCTTTTATATCAAATCTCTTACACGAGACATGTGCATTTGTTATTTGGTGTTAGTAACATCCTAAATGGGATAACAGATTCAACACATCTGACATCGACTTCTAATTCTAATCTAGTCAAAATTTGAGCCAATAACAAGGCATTCTGATCAATTTGTGCATAAAGTGCTTAATCATACATAAAAGATAATTAAACCAAATTAGAGCATAATTAATAATTCCATAGAAACTTGTTGAATACTTATTTTTGGAAATGAATATTGAATATCTGCATCATCAGGTGACCTCATTTCTTGGGAAGACATCTCTAGGCCATAAATGCCACAAATATCAAGATTCATGCCTCACATGCCTCATCAATGCCCTCAATGCCTCTTAATTATTCCTTTATCCCAAATATTGGTGAGACTATTTATAGATTTTAATTACATAATTAGATTAATCCATAACCACACATCTCAATCTTAGATGGATGGTTCATGTTGATTCTACCTATTTGTAAAAATCTATAAATAGGAGGCCTTGCCACATGAATTATAAGTCTTGATAATGCAAAGTTATAATACACAAATAACTCTAAAAGATATTACAATTAGTGTTACCATGCAAAATTGATTCCAAGCCAAGCCAAATCCAAAGGTGCCAAGGATAAGAGGAGATAGCCAAGCCTCATTTGATGAAGACTTCATGAGCACAAGCCGAGGAAGCCACTACAAAAGCATTTGAAGCATCCAAGGAAGGTGAAAGATTCTTATTTTTTCTTACTTTTCAGTTGTGTTTGTCATTTATTTTTGTTATTAAGCTCAACCTAGTAACTAGGCATGAAGGTGTTAGTTTAGTGTGTTGTTTGTCAATTTGATTTGTTCATTTTGTCGCTAACACAATACTAATCTCCTCTTCTTAGTCAAATTCCTAGTTCATAACATTTAATCTATAAATTAAATTACTATATTAAAAGAAAGCTATACCTTAGTGTGTAAGAAACACTTTATATTTGAACTAAACACTTCAATTGTGCAAGTCACCATATGCTTTGGCAAACCTAAAAAACACATGAAATAGTTATTTCATTCTTTTGAAAATTAAAATTTGAAAAGTTTCATGTAAACATTTGAAACTTTTTTTGAACTTTGCTAAATTTGAAGATTACTTGTATTTTGACAATTTGAAAATTTTAAATTAAAGTATGGAATGAATAGATTTTTATGTACGAAATCAATGTTGTTTTTTGTTAATGTGCTTGGTGATGATGCTTCCTTGATGCATTGGATAATTAGTGCCTTGCTTGAAGCATTTGGAGAATATGGTTCCTTAGCTAAACAATTGAAGTAAAATGTGGGTGATCAAACCTCAAATTGAATTTAAATTTTTTTGAATGAAAATTACACCCATTGAGGGATGTTAAACCTTAATTTACCTCTACTGATGTTTGTAACCCCAAGACATGAAATGGGTTGAAATCCAAATAGATTCGCACATATAATGATGGAGTGCACAATGAACTCCAAGTCATGCACTATGAATCTAAACTAAATCAACCACTGCAAATGGATTGCAGATTTAATTGCAGCTTTGGTCCTTGAAAATGCATGACCATAGGAGAATAGAGTACACCCATTCTCTTAACATGTCCACAACTAATAAGATATAATAAAGAATGTGGCATAAAACTATATAATGCCCCCATTATAATTGTAGATATTGAAACTGTATTTGAATGCTCATTATAACTTATGTTTGAAACTTTTAAACTACGTAAATTTTTTCTTTGAAATAGCAATATGAGTGCATGTGCATGGCATATGTCCCCATAATATGTGCCAATAACAAAATTTTGCAACATTTTGCAACTTTTAAACTATGATTGTGCCAAAATTGATTTTTGATCTTGATAATAGCTTATCCCATGAATGGTAAGCCCACTAAAATGCCCCCTTTTTAAGTGAAGGAATTTCACTTTAAAATTCAATCATCTCAAAATAAAATTTAACTTGAAATACACATAGTAAAGATGTTATCATTGAACATTGTATGATACGAAAAAGTGTGCTAGCATAGTAAGATTTAAATTTTATATAAAACTTAAAAGCCAAGCCTTGTATATAGTATCAATTAAACTCATAAAATTATTATGTTGGTATGTTATAAGTTCATGATATGGATCATAGAAGTTATAAAACTCATCAAGATCAATAATCATACACACAACAAACATACTATTAGCAAAATTTAAATAGAAAGGCCAAGGACCAATAACAAGAACATGTTTAAATGTCCCAGACAACAAGCATAAACATGAATAATGTCACAAACAAGGGAATGTTTAAATGTCACACACACATAAGGCCAAGGGTGAAAATGAAAGACATGTTAAAATGTCACACACTACACATAATATCTCATAGATATGCATCAAGCAAGCATTGCACACAAGGGGCAAGGCCAACATAATAGAAAAACAAGGCTGTAATCTACTATGTACAAGTAAGCAACTTCAATAGAACATATAATTAGGAAAGGTAGTCTAAGTTTTGCATATGTAATATGATCATATCCTAATAAATAACATGTTAATGTACACTATGTAAGATAGAAATGTCAGTAAGACATTTGTAACTAATATGAAATCCCATCAATATAGGGGTTATAAAATTATAAAACTTGCATATGGTCACCTACGAATAAGATGCCTTAAACTTAGTGGATAATGTGTAGAGGAGAGTCCATCATCTTGAAATTTATAAATTATTATATGTTTTGGCCTAACACTTCATAGATACCTTTTAAATACATGTGTGATATAGAAAGAATATACTATCTACTAATCATGAGATAAATAACATATTTCAAAGATGTAAATTGGATTGCAAATCATGTTTAGGACTTGATTTTGGATTTTTAGAATATTTAAATGTTTTCACTTTTTTAGAATGTACAATTTTTTTTTTGTATTTTTGCAATATGGAAATTAACAACAACAAAATTGTGAGGAAACAAAGGTGTTGAAAATAGAAGGGAGACAAATCTAGACAGTTCACAACAAGTATCAATGAAAGAGATGCACAACAAGGATTTGAATATCCAAATATAAGGAAATTTACCCCTATGAAATATGAATTATAACTATTATAAATATATAATCACATTTTGTCAAATGTATACTTGTTGCAAGATGTTGCACATATAAATAATAGAGCTTGAAAAAGGGATATTTTGCATTAAAAACATTGAAATTGCATATTGAGACTAAATGAGTGATCTAAAAATTGAAATAATTAAGGATTTATGTTCTATAAATGTGGATTTTGGGTAGAAAGAGATAATGGGTAAGATCAAACAACATGGATAGTAATGGTAAAAGACTATGTCCCATTCTAGGCTATTTTATCATGTAAGAAAAATGATACAATATTAGTGTAAACTATGTAAGTAGAGAGATAAATGGTATTTTGAATGTAATTGATCATTGTTTTGAGAGTGTCCAGATTTGGAAAGTAAAGTAGAAGGACCAAGAGGACAAATCAATTAAAATCCAAGGGCTAGAAGAATGGATCAAATGATTGCATATGCAAACAAATGGAAGAAGAAGATGCAACAATCCATAAACTAAACACAATAATAATACTTTTTAAATTTTTTTGAATATTGTTGTATTTTATTTTATTCAAGTCTCATCTATTAAATCATCATCACTGTAATTGAAGCTCTTAGAGTTGTATAAATCCATGACATACTCTTCTTTTCCATCCTTGTCATGATCATTGTTACCATCATGTGATATGTGTATTATTTTCCCCTCATGTGAAAATGTAATGCCTTGGTGATTATAATTTATGATAGCTTGCATCTATTATAACCATGATTTTCCCATTGTAAATGGTTTTTTATATGTACGAGGCATAACCCATACCCTTGTGTTTACAATTTTGGGCTCATAAGCAATTGGATATGTGATATACCAAAGAGATTCCTCCCAATGTGCACTATGATGTAAATATTCTATATTGTATCCAAGTTATGTTAGTCCCCTCACATTACAATAAGTATCATTTTGTGTAGGATAAATATAAACATGTTTAAAGTAAGCTACTTGCATGTATATTGTTATTGTTAAATTACTTTGTTGAGGATTTTTTATTGTAGGTTTAGGTAATATGTTATGAGTCTCGATGATAAATGATGCTTGTTGATCATATATAATTATAAAAATGACATCATGTTTGCAATTTTAATTTTTTTTATTATAATGTCTTATAGTGTTTTGTATTATGTCCTATGATTTTATTGATAAGCACAAATTGATTTTCCTTCTTCATGTAAAAGTCACATGGTTGATCGATGTTGAGTAGTAGGTAATGTTATGAGTTTATGTTCTAATATAATTTGAAAGATTATGGTTGGTGTATCTTTGTGATTTTCTTTGCAATGATTTTAAACCTTTGCCTCTAATATTTGCACATTCTTGATAGAGTTTTAATAAGTGTTATATAATAACTATAATTATTACAATTGTTTGCATCTTCTTCTTTAGGCACACTAAAGATTTGTGTACCTTATGAATCTAAGTGATTTACACCAAGTGTCTTTGAGTCATCTTGATACACACCTAGGGAAATGGGTGTAACCAACATATGTGATAAATATCTATCTGAGGGATTAAAGTTTAACTTCTGTATTTGATCATCTGTTAAATTAGTCATGTTGGCTTCATCATCATCACTATGATAATAAGAAACATGTCCATCTTCTATCTATGAATTAATAAAAAATGGAAGGGTGGGTATAACCTCTTGTTGATTTTTCATATGTTGTTTCTCATATTTAATATCTTCATGTTCTACTTAGGATTCTATTTTTTCTTTTTTAAACTTAACCTCCTAAATGTTTTATATTTATAATGTTTATTTTTGAAACTATTGGTCTTGTTTACATTATTTTTAAAATCTTGCTTATGCTTCTTATAATTTATGAACTTCATTTTACACCTTTTCTATTTCCAATTTTGGTTACTCAAGTTATTTCTATGTGTGATATAGTTCTTATTGATTTTTGTACAATTATTTTGGATCAATTTGTTTGTTGGTAGTACTTGATTCTCCAATTTAATATGTGATTTTTTTATCCCAAGGAATAATTTGAGGAGGAAAAATAATAATATAATTTAATTATGATTGAGATGGTTGGAACTTACTATACTAGAAAGACATATCATATATAGGGAATTCATAATAATATCCTTAGTAAATAAATTTTAAACATTTGTGCATAGTAGAAGGTATTGTTACCATCATGTGGATCCACACTCTCCCTATTAATAAATTGTAATGAAAATGATAAGCATAACATGAGATCTTTTGGTCCCAATGTTATGTCTAAGGAGATTAATCCAAGAACTTATTTTAAAACACCATCAAATCCTTTGACGGTTTGAGATGTTTGTTGAAGGTTACCACTATCAATACCCAATTATTGTAAGAAAGTACCACTTCAAATGTTCACTATAGATATGGCATCAATAAATACTCTCTTAATACCTTTGTTTTATGTTCTTACTTAAATAAACAATGGGAGATTTTATGTGATTACATCTTGTGTTGGTAACTCTTCATTTTGGAAAGTGATTCGTGTTTCTATATCTTTAAAAACATTCATGATTGAATCAAAATCAACAAGTTGTGTATCTCTAAGAATAGTATCATCCCTTAATGTTTCATGGAGAATGTCTTCATAAACTAATGAATTTTTTAGTAAATCCAAAATTGATATTTTTTTTAGCGTATACTTTAAGTGGTCTATAATATCTTATCCATTTGGTTGATTTGTTTTTCATGTGGGAGGAGGAAGGGCTTGAGGAGGAACATGTTGACTACCCCCATGATGTGGTGGCCTACCTTATCAATTACTAATATCCTAGACTACTAAATCCATTATTAGTCGTGGGTGAATTATGGGAGTGGGATGGTAACTACTAGAACCTTGAAGTCTAAAAGGAGAAATGAAAGGTGTTATACATGCCCTTTATCACCTAGTTGTAATAGGTAATGTTTCAGATTGAATATTAAAGCAATATAGATCCATTATAATTTGAGGGAAATTTTGAACAATATTTAGGGCATTTGGAATGTATTATTGTTCTTATTCATATATTATGCCTGAATTGATGAAATTTAAACATGTTTGCATCGTATCCCATATAACCATATTTTTTTGATGAAACAAAAGAACCAAATGCAATTATATACACAAGAGGAAAAGGTAACATTATAATATTTATTACAGCCAAACTATAGGTTTAACAACTTTACAAGGTTGGAACCATAAGGAAGACCTATGGTTAAACAATGTTTAAATAATAAACGTATTCACCAAATGTTTATTATGAGTTTGAATTAATATTGAAATTACCCTAATTCACATAATAGAATAGAACAATCCAGGGTGTTATAAATGCACTTTTAAATAGTAAAGTGGAGGTAAATGACTAAAATAGATGAAACAAAATAATGGAAAGCAATACTAAACTTTGTAATTGAAGAATGAACTTAGCTTTTTGAGTCATCTAATTGACTATGTTGATTGAAATAATGTAGAAACAGGAAAATAAGATCGAACCTATAATCTTTATAAATCTTGAATTATAGTTCATATAAGGATAAAATCATTGGATAGGACATAATCATTAATAATTGTTATCCCTATTTTTCAATTATATTTTTGTAAGCAACATGAATTTAGGGCACAATTACATGCAATAATGGAAAACAAGCCTATGTGTGTTGATTTGGTCTTTGTATATGTGTGGGAGATATATGCATAACATCTTCAAGTTGAAAACCCTAGTAGGGCATGTGATGATTTAATGGTATGTGACCATGGATTAGAGGAGTGTAAATGCACTGAATTAGCCCTAATCACACCCATGATGACTGAACACTACCTACATATACAATACTGGAAAGAGAGAAATCAATCCCAATGTAGTTCTCCCACTTAGGTGATTTACATACTTATGTTTTTATTACTATGATAGTGCATGTAGAATCAGATTGGATACTTGATCATGCAGGATCGGGGTTTTATAGAACTAGTTTGAAACTAGCTAAGGACTATTTTGAGTGATTAGAACTTTAATTGGGAAGAATAGGTAGCTTTTGCTTAATGTGCACTTATGTCAATGTTGATACTCAAATATGTATTTTACATGATAAATTAGTCATGCACACTTGAAACATATCACTCAAGGCCCTATTCTTCAATCCATGCCTTTCCCATTGTCTAGAGGTTCATAGTTCACTATCTCACTATGCCTAAATTCTTATCTTATGATCTGAATCTAATATTCTAATTATGCAAATCACTTATAGCCCAAAATATGCTTCAAATATGATATATATCCTTCATTGTCAGTTAAAAATCTTTAGTATTTCTCTATTCTCCAAGACACTACCATTCAAACCTAGACACTAGCATCAAATCTAGTGCCCTAGATCCAATGCTAGTGTCCAAACCCTAAAAAGGCTCAAATTTTCAAAAGGTGTTGTGTATATACAAAATATATCCCACTCATTATTAATATATCAATTACCAAGCAAGCACCTATTTAAGCTCACTAAATAATTCACATAACTAAGTTTTGTTGTCATGTTCTTCCCTATTTCCAAATTAGTCATATGAATAGTCTTCTTATAGGTCTGAAACATTCAAACAAAAGCCCATGAGTGGTATTTTTCAAGTTAAAATTTATATCACTATATGCACTCACATATAGTATATTACACCGTTTTTCCCACACAAGCTTGTATAAGGGGGAGAACTACATCAGTCTGAAGTCTTATTTAGAGTATATGGCTATGTAGGTAGTGCTCATTAACATAGGGTTTTTTTAGGTTAGATAAAATTCATTTGAGCCTACTAACCTCTTTTTTTTCAAGGTGGTAAGCCTTAATTAGATAATCGAGGGTTTTAATCAAAATATTGATAATTAGAATCTATGCACACAATCTGAATAAATAATCTACAAGGTGATAGAGAACCTTAATAGGTATAGGTGGAATTTATAAAAAACAACATGTAATTCATTATGGATAGAAGCATCAGTTTTAGGATAAAATCATTGAATTCAATGTCCATATTTCAATGGTAGTGTCTAGGCTAATAAAAAGTTAATTTCTAGAATTTGTCAATTCCTTGCAGAGCATCAACCTATTTATTTCACACATGTATTAGTTTGACATATCTATGCATCAGTAAATAAGACAAGTATTATCTCTCCTTTGTATTTAAGCATACAAATTAATTTTGGCATTGTGCTTTCCATATTTAGAAAATTTGCATAATTCAACACTATAACAATATATTATGAATCTAAATTATTTAATTGGTCAGATTTTTAGAGTAGTTTACTCCTTATTTAATTGGGATACTCTCATTTATGTCATTATTTATTTTTAAAAAGGGTTAAACATTTGGTGAACCTAACCTCTAAGTATTTTTATGCAAACCCTTGGGTTTTTAGTCTTCTAAGGTTTTAACTTGATATAATTATTCAAACCTAATTTTTTCCTTTTCTATTATTATTATAATATTTGTTTTCATTTATAAATGGAAAACAATCAAAAATATAATTTTGAAATGGAAGACAAGAAAGCATTAACCAATCATATAAATACAAGACATACATTAATTGATGTATTTTTGTTTGTTACATGAGATGGAATCAATAATTATCAAGGCTAATGCACCCACATCCAATAATGGTGAATCTTTAAATGGTACTACTAATGATTCAATCCCAATCTCCTCCCCTTAAGCATTCCATTTATTATTACATCTAGTGGGTTCACATGATATGTTTTAAAACTATTATTCCCCAAAGATTAAACAAATATTACTACAACCTTCATAAGAATAATCAATACTTCAACTCAATCACCAGTTTCAGTGCCTAAATCAACATAAGTGGTGTTTACACTCCCTTTGGTGACTTCCCAAATATTAAATATCAATCCCAATGGGTCTACTATTCAAACTCTTTTCTAAGTTATTCAAGCTCTGGAAGTTAAGGTTACCAATATTGAGAAAAATGCTTCAAAATCATCTCATGTTATTGATTCACAAGATGTATTACATAATCTTCTTGCACTTAAAATATCTATGCACCCTTTGCCTACTAGTTTTATATCACCCAAATTCACACTTTATGATGGAAAGGGTGATCTTGAATGACATCTTCAATCTTTATATGCAACATGCCTTGATTATGCTTCCAATGATAAATTTTTGACAAAATTATTCCCAAAAAACCTAAAGGACTATGTTTTGAGATGGTTCTATGGTCTATCAATATAATTAGTAAGATAATTCAAGCCTCTAGAAGATAAAATACTATCACATTTTGTGATCAACATCACTAAAAAAGATGTCATATACACACATTGAAAAGATCAAACAAAGAACCAATGAGCCCATCAATGAATATGTTTTGAGGTTTAAGACAATGTTGGCCAAAATAAAAAATCCAATGGCAGATAAAGAGCTTCAAGATATCTTTAATCAAAGTTTTATTTCCCCATTACATGAGTCTATTATCTTCAAGAATTTTAAATCTTATGATGACCTATGCCATATTATTTGAGATCAAGAAATGAAACTTGTTGTGTTAAACAAGCTTAAGTATGTAGCCAGCACACTAACTACATCAATACAAAGTTTCATATCAGCCCACGATACTAGGTAAAGACCTCCAAAATATAAAAAAGAAGTAACAACCATAATTAATACAATTTCACAACAACCTAATCAACTCATCTTATCCAATACATTAAAGAAAAAATTTACATGATTACCTAAGTCTCTAGCTTCATTCCTTTGGAAGGTAGTGGAGTGTCATCTCATATCTCTCCCTCCTAAAATGATTGATACAAGTTAACCTCTACCAAAAGGATATGATGCAAATGCTTATTATGGCTACCACCAATGTGTTGAGAATTTTAAAAATAAATGTTACAAGTTGAAGCAGAAGATATAATATATTATTAATAGGGAATAACATACCTCTAAAGATCCTTGAAAGTGTTGAGTTGTGGAGCTAAAAGCTTTACTAATGAGCTAATGTGGAGGTTGCTGGGCTTACACAATAATCAGCATTAGTCAAAACCAATCGACATCAGTTAGGGGTCGACCGGCAGTGGTCAGAACCAACCAACATCGGTTAGAGGTCGATCGGCATCGGTCATCTTCAGACCGACACTGACTTCTGTGTGTTTCTAAAATTGCTATTTTTATGAGAACAGATTTGAGCCTTTGATTTAAGAGGTGAATCTAAGGGTGGCAAATGCATGGCTCATGAATCCTAGTGTTGTAGTATACTATATAGTAGGGTTAGATCCTCATAGCATGTATAATTCAGTAATTGAGTTGATTGTAATTGATTGAGAGAGAGAGAACTCTTGAGGGAGAATTACTGTACATCTATGAGGTGTGAGGAGAGAGAGATTTCTTCATTGTATTTCCTTCTGGAAGAGTTTAATATAGATTGGTTAGTTCTTGTATCTCCTATTATTTGATGTTTCTGATTTCTAGTTACTTATTACTTTAGGTTTCAATTCTGTGTTTAGTTACTTATACAAAAGTAATCAATTACACTCTAAGATCTTAACAATTGGTATCAGAGCGTGTTAGTGTTTGTTGATTACAGAATTCACTCATAAGGGTTTCCGATTAAGTGGGAGCAAAGCAATGGCAAAAGAAAGTAAACTAAGAATGGAGAAATTCAATGGCAAGAATTATCAATTATGGAGGATGCAAATTGAAGATTATCTGTATCAGAAAGATCTGTATTTACCATTAGGTGGGGTTTTAAGGAAGCCCACAAATATGGAAGATGAAGAATGGAATGTTCTTGATAGAAAGGCTCTTGGATCTATAAGGTTGAGCTTGGCAGCTTTTGTGTTTTCCAACTTATCACAGGCAAAGACAACGGTAGAGTTAATGGATACTTTGGCAAATTTATATGAAAAACCCTCAGCTTCGAATAAGGTATATCTTATGAAGCAATTATTTAATTTGCAAATGAAAGAAGGTGGATCTGTATCTAGTCATCTTAATGATTTTCATACAATAGTAAATCAATTAAATTTAGTTTTTGATGATGAAATTAAGGCTCTCTTAATCTTATGCTCTTTAACTGAAAGTTGGCATAGTTTGGTAATGGTAGTTAGTAATACTACATCTGCTTCAATATCTTGAAAGTTGATGATGTTAGTGTAATCTTTAATGAAGAAATTTGCAAGAAAAGCATAGCGATAACATCAGGTAATCCTTTAAGTGTTGAAAGCAGGGGAAGGCAAAGACAGAAGGGTAAACAAGAGAAATCAAGGTCAAAGATGGGAAGTAGATCCAAATCCAAAAATAGAAGAATAACCTGCTAAAATTGTGGAAAGAAAGGGCATGCAAAGAAATATTGTTGGTTGAAGGATAACAAAGAAAATCAGCATGAAGGTAATAAAGAAGCAAAATTTGCAAGTATTGTTGCACATGATGCTCTTATATTTTCTTTGGATAATAAAGTAGAAACATGGGTTTTAGATTCTGGTGCCTCTTTCCATGCAACCCCAAATAGAGAATTTTTCAATGATTATGTCCATGGAGATTTTGGAAAATTTTATTTAGGGGATGATGAGCCTTGTAAAATTGTTGGCAAAGGAAAATCTTAGCTGAAATTGTAGAATGGCAACACATGGGTGTTGAAGGATGTCATGCATGTACCCATCCTGAAGAGGAATTTGATTTTTGCATGAAAGTTGGGTGATGAGGGCTGCATAGTAACTCTCACAGCTAAATCTTGGAAAGTTTCCAAGGGTGCACTTGTATTAGCAAAAGGTAAGAGAGTAGGTACACTTTATCTATCTACTTGTATTACTGATTATTCTTTTTATATTTTATCTACTTTAGATGTAGATGCAAAGTTGTGGCACTGTAGGCTTGGTCACATGAGTGAGAAGGGAATGAATGTTCTTAAGTCAAAAGGTAAGCTTTTAGATTCGAAAAGCATAGATCTAGATTTTTATGAGCATTGTATTTTTGGGAAACAGAAGAAAGTGAGGTTTCTCAAAACTGGGTCAACAAAGAAGAAGCACAAGTTGGAGCTTATTCACACAGACGTATGGGTACTAGCGCAAGTAGCTTCTATTAAAGGATCACAGTATTATTTTTCTTTCATTGATGATGCTATAAGAAAGGTATGGGTTTATTGCATAAAGAAAAAATTTGATGTTTTTGACACATTTAAGAAATAGAAAGCTTTGGTTGAGAATGAAACATGTTTGAGATTGAAGTGCCTTAGATCTGACAATGGTGGTGAGTATTGCAGCAATAAATTCAATAATTACTATTCTATGAGTGGAATACGTAGGGAAAAGATGATTCTAAGGACACCTCAGCAAAATGGAGTTGCTGAAAGGATGAATAGAATAATAATGGAGCGTGCATAGAGTATGAGGTTGCATGCTAGTTTGCCCTTATAGTTTTGGGCAGAAGCTATAAATACTATGTTTTACCTGATTAACAGAGGACCTTCTACTGCACTGGATGGTGGAATTCCAGAAGAGGCTTGGACGGGTAAAAGGGTAGATCTTTTATTTCTTAGAGTTTTTGGTTTTGAAGATTTTGTGCACATTGATAAAGAAAATAGAAAGAAGCTGGATGCTAAATCTATGCGGTGCACTTTCATTGGTTATGGTTTTGGAGATTTCAGATTCTGGTTGTAGAATTTAGAAACTAACAAAATTATTAAAAGCTATGATGTAGTTTTCAATGAGAAGGTGATGTATAGTGATCAGTTCAAGAGGCTAAATAATTTTGAGTAGGGCAATCTTGATTTGGAAGAGGTTATGATCCAAAATGAGCTCACGAGTAAAAATCATCACTCACAAAATAACACAGAGACTGACATCAGTTAGGTGGAAACTAACGTCGATCAGGTGGAAATTGGCATCGATCAGGAGGAATCGACATCGATCGAGTGCAGACCAGCATCGATCAAAGATGATCGAGATCGATCACTGTCAGAAGAAAATTTGGGCAGACAACAAGCTGTAAATGAGTCTCAAACACCCATAAGGAGGTTTAAAAGGGTAAGTAAACCTCCAATTCATTATTCTCCTTCTTTATACTAGTTATTACTCACTGATGGTAGAGAACTAGAAATTTTTGATGAGGCAATGTAGGTAGAATCCATGAAACAGTGGGAGCATGGCATGAATGAGGAAATTGATTGCTTGGAAGAGAACGATACATGGGATTTGGTTGAGTTTCCAGCCGAAAAAAAAGTACTGAAAAACAAATGGGTATATAGGTTAAAGGAAGGAGAGAATGGACAAATGAGACATAAGGCTAGGTTGGTAGTAAAGGGATTTGCACAGAAACCAGGTATTGATTTTGGTGAAATTTTTTCTCCTATAGTAAAGATGACTTCTATTTAGATTGTATTGTCTTTAGTTGCTATTGAGGATTTGCATCTTGAGCAGCTTGATGTTAAGACAACATTTCTTCATGGAGATTTGGATGAAGAGATATATATGGATTAGTCGAAAGGTTTTGAGGTCAAAGGTAAGGAGAAACTTGTGTGCAGGTTGAAGAAAAGCTTATATGGTCTTAAGCAAGCTCCAACACAAGGGTATTTGAAGTTTGACAAGTTTATGACAGAGAATGGCTTTAGTAAATATCAATCTAACCATTGTGTTTATTTTAACAGATTAGATAATGGTAGTTATATTATCTTGTTACTGTATGTAGATGATATGCTTGTTGCAGGTTCACACATGCAAGAAATTACTTCTCTTAAGGTAAAATTAGCTCACATATTTGCCATGAAGGATTTAGGAGCAACAAAGAAAATCCTTGGCATGAGTATTAAGAGAGATAGGAAAAATCATAGTTTGATTTTATCTCAAGAGGATTATGTGAATAAGGTGTTGGAGAGGTTCAATATGTAGGTTGCAAAACCGGTAAGCACACCTATGGCTAAACACTTCAAGTTGAGCAAAGAACAGTGTCCTAAATCACATGATGAGGTTGAGTACATGAGTAGAGTTCCATATGTTTCAGCAGTTGGGAGCTTGATGTATGCAATGGTATGTACTAGACCAGATATTGCCCAAGTAGTGGGAGTTGTCAGCAAGTTTATGGCCAATCTAGGAAAGGAACACTGGAAAGCAGTTCAGTGGATTCTCAGATATTTGAGAGGGACCATCAGTAGGCATTATGCTATGGAGGGTCAAACACTTCTCTACATGGGTATGTAGATTCAGATATGGTAGGTGACTTGGATGGTAGGAGAAGCACCACAAGATATGTGTTCATTGTTGGTGTAATGGTGGTTAGCTAGATTTCATAGTTGCAGAAGGTTGTTGCCTTGTCTACTACAGAGATATAATACATTGCAGTCACAGTGGCTAGCAAGAAAATGATTTGGATGACTCGGTTTATGGAAGAGTTGGGAAAGGAGTAAGAGAGTTGTAGATTATATAGTGATAGTCAAAGTGCAATTCATTTGGCAAAGAATTCAGCCTTTCATTCAAGAACCAAACATATATAGCTTAGGTACCACTTCATTAGATAGGTATTGGAGGATGGACAGTTGAAGCTAAAAAAGATCCATATGGATAAGAACTCTACTAATATGTTAACAAAGCCGGTAATAAAGGAGAAGTTAAATCTTCATTCAACTTTTGTTGGTCTTCAAGATTGAACTTGAAGAAGGAGAAATAAGCCAGAGATGTTTAGAGGATGTTGATGTATAGGTACAGGTGTAGCTGTTTATCTCCAAGTGGAAGATTGTTGAGTTGTGGAGCTAAAAGCTTCACTAATGAGCTAATGTGGAGGTTTCTAGGCTTACACAATAACTAGCATTAGTCAGAACCGACTGACATCAGTTATGGGTCAACCGGCATCGATCAGAACCAACTAACATTGATTAGGGGTCGACCGGCATCGATCATCTTCAGACCGACACTGACTTCTGTGTGTTTCCAAAATTGCTATTTTTAGGAGAACAGATTTGAGCCTTTGATTTAAGAGGTGGATCTAACGGTGGCGAATGCATGGCTCATGAACCCTAGTGTTGTAGTATACTATATAGTAGGGTTAGATCCTCATAGCATGTACAATTCAGTAATTGAGTTGATTGTAATTGATTGAGAGAGAGAGAACTCTTGAGGGAGAATTACTGTACATCTACAAGGTGTGAGGAGAGAGAGATTTCTTCATTGTATTTTCTTCTGGAAGAGTTTAATATAGATTGGTTGTTTCTTTTATCTCTTATTATTTGCTGTTTTTGATTTCTAGTTACTTATTACTTCTGGTTTCAATTCCATGTTTAGTTGCTTATATAAAAGTAATCAATTGTACTCTAAGATCCTAATAGAAAGGATTAAGTGTCACAAAATAATGATCATCAAAACCAAAAGATATTTAATAATCCATTACAATATCATTATAAGGAAGCATAAAAAGTGAAAATGGAATATAATACACATACTCCTCCACCACATTATTGGCCTTTGCACATGAGATACCTCCTATGGTTTAAAGGCCTTTTATTACATTTGATGACAATGAGATTGAAGATGACGACTTCGATCTTCACTTGCTTTTTATTAGAGCACATATTGATCATCAGTCTATATATAGTGTTATGGTTGACAATGGTTCTAGTGATAATGTATTCAACATAAAATTATTCACACATTTTAGATATACATATGATTATTTTTACCCTTTGACCAAGATGGCCAAAGCATTCAATGGGAAAGTAAAAGTTTTTGGTGAGATTGATTTACCTTTACATGTTAGTCCAACACATGTGACCACAAAATTTTTAGTTATAACACATATGAGAGTCTTTGATATATTATTAGGATGACCTTGGATGATAATATTTGTGTAGTGCCTTCCATAATGCATGGATGTCTTAAGTATATTCATGCTAATAGGGTAATCATAGTTTCAGGTATTCAATATAAACATCCACTACAACAAGAGAAGTTTGTCTTAAGATAGCTAGTCATACAACTTACTAAGGTTAATAATGACCCAAAGGGTAAGCAAAAGGTAATCCCCTTTCCTAGGTGATTGATACTTGAGAGGTTGTTGCATCATAGATATATAATGGACTCCACAAAACCTTAATATACTTCCTTATAACATAACCAATTGTTTGGATCAAGTCAACATGTTTCATAGAGGGTACAAAGACCCAAAAATACACCAAAAAAGTCACACAACACCAAATAATGGGTTTTATAAACCACTATAGCTTCTACTACTGCTTCATGACCATAGAGTCCTATAAGGCATAGTCTTAGTATTACATATTTTACACCTTTAAATCTGGGACATATACACGATCTTTGATAACATGACCCCTTTTTTTTACCATATTCTCATTTTAGAGCACCTTATGAGCATCCCTTATATGGGATTATTGGTTATCCCTCTCTTTCATAAAAATTCAAAAAATTCAAATAATCAAGTAAATATAAAAATATTTAAATAAAATAAAAATAGAAAAATATTTATCATTTCACATGTTTACTAGATTTTGCATATGTTTTTTAATTTATGTTAATAGATAACATATCATTAATATACACACATATGTTTTATGAGTACTTGAGTGTGATATATGCATATACTAGATCTATGATACATACTCATGCAAATGTTGGACCTTTCCTCTTCTTGCATGACACACTATGTTGGGGTATCTTGCTTCTATTGATCATGATTGATACATGTTCTATTATTTTATGACCATTTTATATTATCATGTTGAGATTATATACTAATTCTTACACATGACTATACTCATTCTACTATCTTACACACTATACTTGATATGCTATTCTATAGGACATTTTGCTAACACATGTATGCAAGGACTGATATGACATGCTTATATTAGTTTCTTATTTTCACATATTTCATCTTATCACATGGATTACTTAAGTGTATTTATTGTTTACTTCCTTCTTTTGATTGTAGATATTTGAACATGTTCCTTGTTTGAAGGACCTAGTTCCATAAGTTTTGATTATTTCTTTGATGTGAAGATAGTTAAACATATCCTCCCCTTCGAGTGTGTAACATTTAAACATGCCCCTTGTTTGTGGTCTCCTTAGACCTCCCTTTGCATGACATTGAGTGCTCTTGTGTGCATCCTTAATTATTTACTGAGATTATTTCTTTTAAATGTTTCCATGATAGATATCATGCATCTTAGGGCTTATTAAGTTTGGACATTACAAGCTTCATTGATACATCTACTTAGACATGATACCCTTATATGTTTCTTTACTACATGATATATATATATATATATATATATATATATATATATATATATATCATGGTAATCTTATCCTTTTGAGACAAGGTGACTATCACATTATATTCCCCTCACCTCAAAAATGGGGGCATATCAATGGGGGCATGTCATAAAGCTATGAGTCCTTATACATACAGTTGGAAAAATTGGAAAAATTCTATACAATTTTCATGATTTAGATATACACTTGTGACATAATTTTATGCATTTGACACTAATTTTCCCAAATTTATGACAATGTTTTTTAAATTTGTGATAGATATGATTCACAATTTATAGAGTAGAGCTTACATTTTGATAGATAATTTAGCTTGAGACACATTAGAGGTTCACATTCCATGAAAATACACCAAATTATAGAAACATTATTCAAAAAAGACCTATTTTATTATTTTTAGGAAATTAATTATTTAATTCTTAAATAATAAATGGGTCTGAGCAATGTAAATCAGTGAATAATATGCTTTAATTAACCTACTAATTTATGTAAATAGATAGTATTTTTGCCTTTTCTAAATATAGTAGGAAGTGAGAGAAAATAGAACTTAGCTTATTCTAGTTGATCTAGACTGAGATAGGGCTTGATATTGGAGGGGCAAAACTAGAAAATAGGTTGGAATATGTTCCTGAACTTTATTTTTGGGTTGGATAGGAGCACTGAAAGTGGACACCATATTGTCCAACACTATATTCCTATTATAACACTATTGTCCCAAGGCTAAAATCTTTTTAGGTTCTATTTTTTAGGCCTGTGTTACCATGTTTGTGAATTTTTGAGGTCTAGAAGCCTATGGAGCTCACTATGTGTCTGATTTAATCTTCAAAAACCTTAGAAACTCTTTATATTTAAACTTGAATGGAAATTTAGGAAAGAGAGAGAAGAGGTTAGTGTGTAAAGGATATGCTGGATGAACTTCACACCTTGTGTGTGGGCATGCTACCTACATACCAATACTCTGAAGAGGGATCAAGCTAATGTAGTTCTCCCATTGAAGTGTTTGGTGCAATTGTGTGTGATGTATACAAATATATGTGAAACTAGATGTACTTTAGATGACTAAGGACTGGTATGAGTGCTTGAATAAGATTTAAATTCTCTTGGAAGGTTGTATGTAGAGAATAGGGAAGTGTACTTGCATATACTTGCTTATATTCTTGATTATTTCTTGTAAATGAGTGCCAAACCTTCTAAATGGACTTTGAATGGAATTTTATAAGGTAATTAATGACTATGGGTTAAATTAAATTGTATTAGGTTGACAAATAAAAAGATAAGGATTTGGGAAAATATGATTGTTAGAGGTAAAAATGTACTTGGACAATAATGCCCAAAATAGGACACCCTAGGTTTCAGTGGTCCTATCCAATTTGGGTGATGTTATCCTAAGGAGATGAGACCTAGGGGGATAGATATAGGCCAAAAAGGGCTTCCTGGGTTTGAAAGAGATAATTTTGGAAGGTTATGGATGATTGGGAATTAGTGAAAGAATAGCCTAAAAGGGTTGTGTGATAAAGAAGGACCTATGGATTGGTGTCATTAGCCATGCCAAAGTCATCCAAATTTGCATTTTATAGACTAGATTTTCCCCTCTTTTATTCTAGTGATGCAACAAAGTGAAATAATAGGATAAAGGAAAAAAAGAAAACATACCTAACTTACCTATAAGGGAGAAATATGTGAATAGATAGAACACATTGTGAAGTGTGAATCTATAAATTAAAACATAAAGTAGATCAGTTCTTATTAGATATGCTATATATAAAATAAGAAAGCATAAAAGTTAAGTAAAAATAAGAGAAAGGAATGAATACACCTCATCAGGTACATGAATCAATACAAAACATGTTGTGATGCTATATTATACTAGATTGTGCTGAGTATGTGTTGAATCAAGAGTAATATCATGAATAGAGCTGAGTGCTCAATTATTCAAAAGGTGGCTCAAGAATGAAAAAGGTAGCCCTTTAGCTCTATCATCACCAACTAAGTTAAGTGAATCAAATCATGTGTGTGTTAATCGATGTCTGGACTATGTATCCAATCCCTCTGAATAGGTGGCTCAGGAATATAAAGGCTGGCCCTTTGGTTCCATCATTTCCCCATGAAGTAATTCTATGAAGTGATATTGGTATAGAATAAATGTCATATGAAATGGCTCATGGAGCCCATGGATGTGCTGAAAATTAGACAATGTGGTCTGGGTATCCTGAATGTATGCTAAAAACTAGGCCACTTTTGGTTATTTTAAAATATGCAGGTTAGGCTTATATGAAAGCCACTCAAAAATTGATGTACTAGACTTATATGAAAGCTAACTTGAGAAATTAGGTACTTATAAAGTTAAAATTGTATGAAAGTTCAACTTGAAAATAGTGCCAATGACTTGTAGATGGAGTAAGGCATGCAACTATTGAGAATGCTTGGAATAAACTAAACTCGAAAACAAAAGATCATTGTGTTGTGCACATTACCCCTAATCACTAATGTTTGCAACATGGATTTTTATCTAGAAGTTATGCCAACTTAATAATCTAAATTAAAAGTGAGAACCATCATGCCACACATGATAATCCCTATATCTAAGAAAACTATACTAAAATTGCTGAATCTAACTGATCTGTAAGTGCAAAAACTATCCTTAAACTAAACATTTTGCCTTTTTCTAGAAAACTTGAGAATTTTTTTGCCTAGACAGGAGTACCAAAATGTGGACACCACTATGTTTGGTGTTATTATCCATTTTTGGTGTTGTTGTTCAATGTGAAAACTAGTTACTAATCTAGAACTATCACTATTTTTCTAATCTATTTTGACCAGTTTGACCTTTGGATTCTATATAGAGTGGTTTTAATGCTACTATTTTGACTATTAGGAGCTTTGGTATCTATGATAATACCCTTGTTTGATGCCTCCTCTTTTGAGGGTAGGAATGATGAACCTGTAATGACTGCCCTCAAAAGAAAATAGTCCTGCAAGTGTGTTAAGCTGTATAAATATATGATATATCATTTGATATTTGACAATATGTTTCAAGATATAGAAATGTTTGTATTGACAGATTGCTAGATCAATAGGGGTATGCCTAAATAAATATAATAATGTGAAAGAATGTGCAAAGTACTATGTTGGAAATGTTATATATTAGTTGTTAGTTGTTAGTTGTTAGTTGGAGGGATGGATCATGATGTCCATCATGTCATCTAAGAAAGCAAGGGAAATGCATGATATGGATCATGACATTGCACACATTGAAAATTAAACAAGCAATCAAGCAAACAATCAAGAAATAAGAAGCATACAAGGATGGCCAAGGGGCCATGTAAACAAGGGACATGGGCACATGTCACTCAAACTAGAAAACAAGTATGGAAGACATGTTCAAATACCACATATACGTACAAATGAAACAAGCAAAGTTGGCACAAGGGCCACAGGCAGATAGAAAAGTATAAGCAAAAGACATTGGTAAATGTCCTAAGGCACACACATGAATGAAAACAACTAACATTGGCAAATGTCCTAAGGCATAAGCAGGAGTCAAAAAGGAACTAGAAAATGCAATCACATAAGCTACGCTAAGTAGAGAAAGCATGTAATAACTGGAAAGATACAAGAACATCTAACTAATCAAAGCAAATTTTAAAGTATGCAAAACATGTGTAGTACAAGACTAGGTATATGCTAAGAGATACACACGTGTTAAATACTAGTGAAATGTTGATATAATATTTTGAGTAAGTTATAAAGTAATGTACATTAGCATGATAAATCAGAGTGTGTAATGTAGGAATGACATAACTTGGATGGTGTAGTCATGTAGAATATGCCCCCAATGGTTATGTATATCAATGTGTCTCAATTGTAAAATTAGGAATGCCCCCTTAATGGGTAGAATGAAGCAATCAAGTAGCTAGGTGTCACTACAAACACTCAAATAAGATCAAGTGAAGCATGGTAATGTATAAAAATCAACATAAAATAGCATGAAACATAAAATGTAAGTCCTAACATGATAGTAGTAATGTAAAACATGGATGATGCATATAATCAAAATATTTTTGGTATTTTTGATATGTTTTGAATGTTTTTGTATTTTTATTTCGAATTTTTATATATTTTTTGTATTTTGATATAAGCTATGTATAGGGAAAATTGGAAAGAAATGATACTAACCGATGAGTCTCAGATGAGACTTCCTATCATGGTGTCTTATATCGAACAACTGAATCATGCATGATCATGAGGTATGAGTGTATGTCTGAGATTGTGAAGCTAAAATCTATTTACGTTGTAACTACTATGAAATCTCTAAAGTTGAATCCAAATGTGGGGTCCCCCTATAACTTTGAGAAGTAAATACAACTATAGGGCTCTTAGGGACCCATCTAAAAGTAGAAAGGGATTTTTGAACAGGTGTTCTTTGTGTAGCTGTATGAGACCTCAATGTTACTACTCTAGGTGTGAATACTCTTACTGGAAGTTATCTACAATCTTGAAACTATGGGGGCATATGAGCCCTCTATTATAGTGATGGATGTCGTAATTGTGGTTGGATCTTAAGTGGAAGCTATACTAAAATTGGAGGAGAAATTGAAACTAGTGGAAGAACTAAAGCTGGTGATTATAAGTTGGTAGATGGCTTTGAAGTGGGGAGTGGTGAATCATAAGTAAATCCACCAACTGTGATAACCTAATTAGCATGAATTAACTTCATACATATATGAACTATAGAAGGTACTACCCTAAGTTTTTGAATCCATGGTCGACCAAGTAATATGTCAAAAACTCCTACATTGGGAACTATAGTGAATGGGGTGGCCATATATGTAAGATCAACCTATAGTGGAAGTACTATCTCACTTAATTAACTCTAAATATTCCCAATGAAACCCTTGATAAATGTGTCTATCAGAGTGATATCCTAATTTGAATAATCCAAATGCTGAAGTAGTGTGAAGGTGCACATGTTAAGACTAGAACCATTGTCAATGAGTACACTATGAATAGGTTGATTATGAATATGTGCTTTGATAAAAAGTACATTATAACTTGTATTATCATCCACAATCTCTTGATCTAAAAAAGATATTGAAGGCATCGATATAACTCTAGACTCATACACACCTATCATACCTCTTAAAGGATGTGCCTTAACGAAAGGTGCCTGGTATGCAAATGGTAGAGGATGTGTATGGTATGTATGATGAACACCTGATGTGTCATCTTTCTCTTGTTTTGAATGTTGTGGAAATGGATCTAAAAATATTTTCAAGGATTTATCTTGTGTTGGATTTGTCTTTGGAGGCTCAATTGAAGTGCCTAGATCAAGTAGATTATCGTCTATCAAGTCTTGTATCTTATGTCACAAAATGATGCATCTGTTTATGGTGTGGCTTGGTACCCTATGAAAATAACAAAATACATGCTGATCATATCACCATGGAAGAGGCTTTTATAGATCTACTTCCCAAATAGGAGGGAGAGTGATGATGTTACAATCTAATAACTACTATAAAACCCTGGCTGGAGAAACTAGTAGATTGGTAAATGCATGATGAGGAGGTGCCTATAAAACCACACACTGAGGGGGATGTGAAGCCATATTGACTATTGGTTGATTTTGATTCTTGTTGTCACTAATTTTGACATTGTATGAGACTTTACTATTACTCTTGTTGGTTGTGTCTGAGATACTTGAATACTTAAGTTTGCCCATTGAAATTGGCTTGACTTCTCTTCACTTGAGTGTATGACATAATTTAGTGAAGGAAGAGAATCTTGTGAACATAATAGATTCATGCAATGCTGGTATAAGGATCTATTTGAAGATGTCATGTAGCTCTTGATCAGCCATGGGGCTAGTTAGTTTGGCTAGAATAATCTTGTATCTAAGAACATAATCTATGAGGGGCTCATTTGATCTTTGTTTATGCTGTGTAATCTATGCATATGAAACCTTGTCACCAATGTTGATACTAAAATGTGCTAGGAACATGTTTGCTAAAATATTGAAGGCTATGATAAATTGATTTTGTAGACTATAAAACCATTGTAAAACATAATCCTTTAGGCTCTAAGGAAATAGTTTGGTAAGTAGCCAGTCATGAGGTACATAATCTAAACATGCTACATGAAAAGCTCTTGAATGTGTTTTTAGATCACCCTTCCCATTATATAAAGTGAGCTTGGGTTGAACAAAACCTGGTGGTAAGGGTGTAGAAGCAATGTGATGTGCCAATGGTGTATGGACTAGAGTAAAAGAATCCAATGCCTGTGTAGGTCTCTAAACACCTTGCTCAAGATGTTGCACCTTGGATTGAAGAGATCTTATCTCTTACATAAGGGCTACCACATCAGGAGATAGGGATGTTTGAGCTATAGTTGGTGGTATAGAAGAAGGTTGGGCTACTATAGGGGGTGGTTGAGACATATTTTCCCTCATAGCGTCATTTTCAGCTGACTTCTCTATGGTTTGAGAAGATTGCATATTGGTTAATTTTTACTGTTCTTGTAAAATTCTAAGCATTTCATCTTGCATATCTAGATATTTGGTTAAGATTTATTGAAGTTCTCTTTTATTAGTTTTATTAAAACCACTACATTGAGCCATTTGTAAAGTAGGAAAACAATTTGAAATGTATTTAAATGTTTTGCAATATGTTTTAATAGGCAATGTGCTATAAATGTAAAGTACCGAATATAAGAAATGCAAAATCCAAAAAATAGTGAATTGGAATTTGCACAAAAAGGATACTGAGCTACCAAACATGTAAAGTGATACCTTAAAAGCAAGTAGGTACTAGTATATAAAACTAAAGATTTGTTTGAAGTACATGTGCAAAATACTATGAATTTTTAATTTTGAAAATGATTTTATGAGTTTGATATGCAACTAAAATTTTAGAAAGTGATGTGAAAAGTACTAAAAAATATCTGGGAATTTAGTTTATGTAATTAAGGTTTTGAATGATTTTTTTTCAAAAATAGTGAAATAATTTGAAAACTTAGAGAAATTTGTAGAATTTTTCTTGAAGAATTTAGGAAAAATCAGAAAATATTTCCAAAATTAGTAATATATTTTTCCTAGTGTTTTGAATGTGTTTATATGCAAAAAGGACCTAGTATGTGCAAACTAGGGTTTGAACAAAATATGTGATATTTTTAAAATTAATTGGTAGATTTATGATTTTTAAATTCAAGAAAAATTAGGAAATTATAGAAAAAAATTAGAAATAATTATCCCTAGGGTTTTTATGCAAAAAATTGAAGTTAGTTGGGTTCACCAAATGTTTTATTATTTTTAAGAAATAGATTATTTAATTCCTAACTAATAAATGGGTCTAAGCAATGTAAATCAATGAATAATATGCTTTAACTAACCTACTTATTTGTGTAAATAGATAGTATTTTTGCTTTTTCTAAATATAGTAGGAAGTGAGAGAAAATAGAACTTAGCTTATTATGGTTGATCCAGACTGAGATAGGGCTTGATACTGAAGGGGTAGGATTGGAAAATAGGCTAGAAAAGGTTCTTGAAATTCATTTTTGGGTTAGACAGGAGCACCAAAAATGGACACCCTACTATATGATGCTATATTCCTATTTTGGTGCTATTGTCTTGAGGCTGAAAGATTTTTGGGTTCTATTTAGTAGGCTTATGTTACCTTGTCTGTGAATTTTTGATGCCTAGAAGCTTACAGAGCTCGTTGTGTGTCTAATTTAGTCTTCAAAACCCTTAAGATCTCTTTATGCTTGAACTTGAACGTAAATTTTGGAAAAAGAGAGAAGGGGTTAGTGTTTAAAGGATACATTAGATGCATTTCACACCCTATGTCTGGGCACACTGCCTACATATCAATACTCTAAAAAGGGATCAAGCTAATGTACTTATAGCATTGAAGTGCTTGGTGAAATTATGTGTGATGTATGTAAATTGATGTGAAACTAGATGTACTTTAGATGACTAGGGATTGGTATGAGTGCTTGAATAGGCTTGAAATGCTCTTGGAAGGATGTATGTAGAGAATAGGGAAGAGTGCTTGAGTGTACTTGCTTTTATTTTTGATTATTTCCTATAAATGAGTGCTAACCCTTCTAAATGGAATTTTAATGGCCTTTTATAGGTTAATTAATGATCATAGGTTAAATGAACTTGTATTACACTAATAGGGAAAGAGATAAGGATTTAAGAAAATTTGATCGTTAGAGGTAAAAATGCACTTGGACAATAGTGCCAAAAAAAGGACACCCTGGGTTCTAATGCTCCTATCCAATTTGGGTACTATTATCCTAAGGGGATGAGACCTAGGGGGATAGATCTAGGCCTGAAAGGGCTACTTGGGTCTAAAAGAGCTAAGTATACAATGCTATAGATGACTGAGAATTAGTGAAATAATAACCTAGAAGGGTTATGTGAGCAAGGAGGACCTATGGGTTAGGTGTCATTAGCCATGCCTAAGTCATCTAATTTTACATTTTATATGACTATAAGACCAATATTTATAGACCCACCTTACTAAAAATCACTAATTAAAATTTTATTTACTACAACAATTAGCTTCTTTGAGTAGTGTAATATAGATTATATGCCCTTGATGGACTTGGAAATACTTTTTTTTATTATAGGTTGATACAGTTACACCATTTAACTTGGGCAAGTTTGGCCAGATTATGTTTACATTTGGGTTGTGTAATTGAGATTAAGTGATCTTGATGGAATTAACATAACTCATCTTTACACTGGGTTATGGGAACGTTCACCCTTCAATTCCCTTATTCACATCTCCAAGGTTAGGTTGTGAACCTCTTTCTATTACTTCAGCTAAATCATTACCAAAATAAACTACTAAGGGGAAACACAATTTCAATAACACACATATACTCCTTCCTTGATCTCTTTTCTTTCAAGCAATTTCAATTATTCATTTTCATATTATATAGACTAATTACCCATGTAACATGCTCTTGGTTACATGTCATACACATACAATAAATTGAAACATGACTTTCAAAGCAAGGTGTCTTGTACACACCATGACACACATTTCTTTCCTTTACCTCATAATTTTATCCTTATGCATTACTAGATCAAAGGGAGGGGAAATTTCAATATTAAAATTTAGATTTTACATGATAAAATAGTCTTTCACACTTGAAAAATATCACTCAAGGCTATATCCTTCAGTCCATGACTTTCTAGTTGTTGAAAGTTTTGTGGCTTGCCATCTCATTATGCCTAACTGCTTATCTTATGGTCCAAACTTGATATTCTAATTACACATATCATCCATAGCCCATATTATGATTTAAACCTAATATATATCCTTCATTATCGGTTACATAAATTCAACATTACTCTATTCTCTATGACACTATCATTTAGACCTAGACACTAGCATCAACACTAGTGTCCCAGATCCAATGCTAGTGTATGTACCCTACAAAGACTCAATTTTTCAAATATTATATATATATGGGTTGACCTATTTGTCTTAGTTAACTCTCAGTGATATTATTTTCAAAAGCTATGGTATAAATACAAAACAAAGCCAACTCATTATTAATCTAACAATTACTAGGTAATCAGTTATTCAATCATACTAAATCATTCACACAACTAAGTTCTACTACCCTATTCTTCCCTATTTATAAATCAATCATAGAATTAGTCTTCTTATAGATTTAAATCATTCAAATAATAAACCATGATAAATATTTGTCATGTTTTAAGATAGATCACTACATGCACTCGTATATAACATATTACACCATCATTCACACAGAAACCCACATAATGAGGATAAATCCATCGGTCTAAGGACCTCTTCAAAGTATATGGATCTATAGGCAATGTTCACTAATAAAGGGGTATTTGAGGTCAAATTAACTTACTTGAGCCCACTAACCCCCATTTTTAGTGGCATGCCCTAATTAAAGGATTTAAGGTTTTAATCAAAATATTGATATCCAAAACCTATGCATGTAATCCAAACATACAATCTACAAGGGTACAAATAACCCTAACATGCATGTGTGAAACTTACAAAAAATCAACTATACTTTATTATGGATAAAAGCATCAGTTTTAGGATAAAAGTGTTGATGCTATTGTCCCTATTTTAACAGTAGTGTCCAGGTTAATGAAATTCAATTTCTAAAATTTAAGGAATACTTGAAAGGCATCATCCTATCTTATTTCAAACTTATATCAGTCATACATGCCTATAAATTAGTAAACAAAGTATGATTTTTTTTGTTTTTAATCATGCAAATTACTTTTTGGCATTGTACTTTTTATATTTAGAAAAATTACATAATTCAACACTATAGCAGTATATTGTGAATTTGAATTATTTAATTAGCCTAATTTTTAGAGTAGCTTACTCCTTAATTATGCTACTCTATTTTATGTTAATATTTATTTCCCAAAGGGTTTAAACAATCAATGAGCCTTTGAATTTTAATTACCTAATTATGTAATAAGTGACTTGAATGTGATTTTATAACAATATTAATGGGATGACTACCGGGATCTCTACTCCTTAAGAGTACACTTGATTACCTTTGTATAAGCAACTAAACACAGAATTTAAACCAAAAGTAATATGTAACTAGAATTCAAAAACAACACAAAATATGAGAGACAATAAAATCTTGTATTAACACTCTTCCAAAAGGAAATAAAATGAAGAAATCACACTCTTCCCACACCTCTTGGGCATACCAATAATTCTCCCTCAAGAGTTCTCTCTCTCACACAATCAATTACAACCACAACTCAAACATAGAGTTGTTCCCTCCACCAGTAAGTGACAATCAACTCAACCATTGTTGCCTACTTCTAGTCCACCAAGTACTCAAAGTACTCCAAGTAGATCTCCCTGATCTTGCTCCTTTGTGTGTTGTAGATCTCCTTGATCTTGCTACCCTGCAGATCTCTTTTGACATTGCACACACACACCTACAAATAAACTGACCTTACTTACCATGTAGATCTTCTACCTGATCTTGCACAACCTACAGATCAACCTGGTCTTGCACACTTGTAGACCCTTTAGATCTTACACACTTTGGAAGAACCCTTGTCCTTGCCTTTGCAAGTCCTTTTGATCCTTCACCTTACAATACAGCCCCATGGGTCTCTTAAATAGATCCTATACAAACAATAATTAGACTTCCTAATTACAATAATTAGAAACATAGACTCAAGACTAAAATTAGTCTTTTACATGCAAAATAACTATCCGTCTAAAATTAGACCAATTCTATAAGCACATGCAAACACACGTACACACAGGTTGTCGACATCGGTTCCTATCAGACCGATGTTGATCAACACCTAACTGATGTCAGTTGCTCTGCACACTAAATATGACTGATGTTGGTTGGCCTAACTGATGTCAGTTGCTTTACAACTCAACAACCTCCTCCGTTTGCATCAGTGAAGCTTTTAGCTCCATAACCTAACAATGACCACATGAGAAGAAGCCTAACATGAGGAGGATGACCTTATGGAGGTTAAATTTTAAAATATAATCATTGGTGGGAAAAGGACATGAATTATATAAAAAAACCATGTATGCTCAACATTATTATTCCTCTTCAACATTCTCATCTTTAAGGGCACATAACTAAACTTTGGATATGGATTAAATTACATGGATGCATAAAGGGTTTTTAGCGATCATAAAATTTCCATATGTGATAGATGACACTTTGAGGATAACATAGGTCCTATATTAGGCTTAGGATATGATAAAATAACAAAATATGTACTAATTAAGTGCACAAGTTAATTAAGGATAAAAATGGGTAAAATAGGTAAGATCAAGTATTTATGACCAGATTTAGGTTACTACACTTATATACAAGTTATTATAATTAAGTATTGGTAATGATGTGCACATAAGTTGTGCTTATAAATAAATCATATAATACAAGCCCATCACTAACTATACAAAAGTGTATGGACTATTATATTTAGACACCTTTGACTTATATATTGATAAACATGACTTTTGCATACACATTTGATGCTTACTTACAATCTTTCATTTCCATTTATCTATCTATGAACTTGGTCAACCTAATTTTTCATCATTCATATGTAGGATCTCTTTAGTCTATGCCAAAATATTGATAATATTAAGCATTTTATTGTTACATTCCAAATCACATTTTTTCCCTCTCTAGATAGTGTCAGTAATAGTTAGATGCTAACAATTATTGGTAGTGTCTACCTTTTCCAACATTACTCTAGAACTTCCATTTAAAATTCAAATCTCTCCCTATGGTTGGCATATACACATTTTGCATGTCATTTATGGAGGTAAATTACCCAAAGATTCATATATAAATACACATCAAGCCTAAGGTCATTCTTATCTAGACCTATCTTATATTCACTTGGAAAATCTTGATAATCTATTTACAAATGCTTAAGGCATTATCCAAAAGCATCCAAATCTGAAAAACCTTAAAGGAATAGTCTAAAATCAAAGTCTAAATAAAAGATGAAAGTTTAAAGATGCATGTTGTCAAGTGTTAAAATCCAAAGAGTTACATTGCATTATAGTGGAAAATTGAAGATCACACTTACACATATGTGGGAAAACTATAAGAATACTGAGCCCTCTTCAGAGTATTGGAACATAAAAAATGCACAACTACTCAATGGGATGTGGTGAAGGTTGTCCAACCCATATTTTTTTAGGTCAAGCAAGTACTGAAAGTGGAGTTAGGCTTTCAAGTCAAAAGAAGAAAATTAGGATATGCATATGAGACTAAGGACTAATAAATATCCATAAATAATCTTGATAGGTAGGTGTAGTGATATGTGGTAGGACATACTAAAAAATTACATTAGGATAGTTCCAACAGATATTGGATGGGACTAATTACCACTAGTGTTTGTTCTTCACCAACAATGTCTTAGCATATTCTAATAGATTGTTTGATTCATGTTTAGGTCCAATATAATACACTTTTACTTTACCTTCATGCATCAAACTATCACTTATCATGGACTCTTATGCATGCATATGTGCTAAGATTTCTCTTTATATTGCATAGTAATCTCACTCTTATTCACATATCCAACTCACACCAATTCATAGTCTTGCACACTCCTTTATGTTAGGTTAACTCACAGTCTTGCATCCCTTAATGGCACTTGCTCATAAACTCATGCACGTGTCTTAGATCCATCACATCTATGCATTCAATTAATAAATTCATGTGTCTTACCAAATGGAAATTCCTAGCTTAAAATATGTCAATTATCTAATTTGATAGTTAGTTACCACATACCTATAAGCTTAATTATCACCCAATAAAGAAGACAAAATAACTTGTAATTATCTTCTATATAACTGGTAGTGGTTGTAATTACTTTTTGTGTGTCATGTATAAATATATAACATATACATCCAATCAAGGGTTGATGTCATGCATAGTCATAATGATAGATAACATGTTATGTGTATCTACTCTATCATACATGTATTGTATCACACTATAATAATTTCCCTATTCGTTCATATTAAATAGAAGTTTCATTTATACAAATACAAGACTTATACTCCATTTGAATGTGTGCTGATTGATTATATCTAAATTATTTTGCACACATTCCATTTTATCACTGTGACTTACCTATAACACATTATTGTCCCCTGGGCACCTAGTCCTAAGCCCTCATAATGTGAATTATTAGTATCAAATATTAGATCTTCCTTTCTATTCCTATAAACATGTGAGACCAATGGGAGAGAAGGATTATCAGTCAATTTTATTTCAAAATACCTAGAGGAATGTCATAGTAAAATTAGGATGGTTGACACTAAAAGTAAGCTAAGGTAGCCCCAGACATTAAAAGGCTTATTACCAATGCACTAGAGGTGCACCACACTAAATTTTTTGGGTAATTATGTGAGTTAATGATGTATCTCAACCTGATGCCTTCCAACACCCCTTCACAATTCACTCAAAATTAGTTTCAAAAATAAATCCCCTTCAAAGTACAAGTCAATAATGACATCCATTTATTCAAAGGCAAAATCAATGCCATAATGTTTGATGAATATATTTGATAGCTTGAGGCATAGTTTTTAGTCAGTCATTTTAATGACATTGAGAAGATCACCTTCATAGTGTTGAAGATATCCATTTTGGTTGTTCACTAGTGGGAGAACTTCAGAGCATAATGTGCATAAGATCAAGTTCTAATTGAGTCTTGAAAGACCTTTGTCAATGCACTAAAGGAGTAAGACTATCCTCTCCACCATTTTAAAGATGAATATATAAAATATTGATAATTATTTTAGTATAAGGCGTAGTCAGTAGAAGACTACACTAACATATTACATGACTACTCTACACACTTGGGATAGTACTTAAGTGAACAACATAAGGTGTTGAAGTACATTAACACACTTTCACTTTATATTTATGTGAAGATGGAATTATTGACTTTTGATACTTAGGGTCAAGTTTATCTCAATGCTTCCAAGATCGAAGACAAGGAAAAAATGAAGTATTTTCCCACCTCTTCATCTAACACTCCACACAATATTTAGACCCAACATAATTCCTCAACTTAGCATTTTGTGTAAAGGTAGATCACTTCTTGTAAAGGAGAGTAGCTTAATAAAATTATACAAAACTCAAAGGCTCTTGTGCCTTCTACTTTAGATAAAGGTAATAATAAGTTTGATGATAAGTGGTGCCATCATAATTACTCAAAAAAATGTGATGAATCATAATGGGTGATGAATTAATCATTAATTTCCTAGTCCACATCAGGTCCCATGCCGATGGATGATACTAAACCATATGTGACTTATTTGAGCACTAACACCATTGTGATATATACCTCTAAGGAGTGTGAATGCCTCTTTCACACCAAATTTTGGGTAAAGGTTCAACCTCTTCATGTCATCATTAACAATGGTAGTTAGAAGAACATCATTATGCAAGTCATATCACAATGCCTTGGCCTTGACATTGCTACACATTCTGATCCATACTCATTAGGGTCACTTCAGTAGGGGAAGGATATACATGTTCAGTGATAATGCACCTTCCAATATAAATTCAATCCTATGGAGGAAATTATCACTTGTGACATCACACCTTTAGAGGTCTGTGACATCTTTTTGGGAAGGCCGTATTTGTATGGCTATGAAGCTATATATCAAGCCAAGCCACAACATTTGAATATTCATGTAAAAGATAATTTTTTCAACCTCTTAGATTCAATGCTAATGACTAAAGTCACCTTGGTATTTTCCAAGAAATGTTGTAAACTTATTTCACATACACAAAAGTTTGTGTTGATAATGGTTCACCCTAACACACTTACATGGGAGATAAAGCAAGTTTTGATCGTGCACACTATGTGATCAATGTTTAAACAATAATATCTCAATAAATCATTGAAATATCATGATGAAGTATTCATATATCCTAAAGGCCTTCTATGCACTACACAATAAATCACTGCATCATTTTTCCCCCTATATCCCCTACTCTAAATAGACCTCTAAATTATAGATCAATTTGAGGGAATGATGAAATCCAACACTAAATATATATGCTCTTAGATAAGGGAAATATCAGGACTAGCTCTTCTCCCTATGGCAGTTCTATATTCTTTGCACCCAAGAAGTATAAGTTATGGAATTTCTAGATGGACTATCACACACACAAAAAAATCATGATGAAGAATTGGTATCCACTATTGTGCATTAATACCCTCCTAGACTAGCTTAGAGGCACACAATAGTTCACCAAAATCCAATTAAAATCAGGTTACCATCAGGTACTAGTCCATTCTAAAGACATATGGAAGATAGTATTCAAGACATAAGAAGGATTGTATGAATGGTTGGTCATGCCCTTCAAAAACTTGATGGACAATTTACTTAGACCTTTCTTTAACTCCTTTGCCATTGTCTACCTAGATGACATCCTCATCTTCAATAATACTTACAAGGAACATCTAAATCATGTTATGTGTGTCTTAGACACCTTGCATCAACACAGGTTGTAGGAAAAATTAGTAAAATGTACATTTGGCATTGAAAATCTAATACTTGGGATACATCATTAACCATATAAGAATTCATGTAGACATATAAAATATCAAAGTGATCAAGGATTGGTCCACTCCTTGCAATCTAATAGAAATGATGATTTTTATTAGACTCAAAAACTACTACCATAGGTTTGTCATTGATTTATCTCACATCTTTTGGACACTTATTCACTTAACACATATGAAATACAAGTTTGAATGGAATCATGCACAATAGTGTGATTTTGAGGTACTCAAGCAATGCATCTATGCAACACTTATACTCCCAATTATTAACATTATACATTCCTTCAAACTTCAAACTGATAATCTAACTATGCACTCAGTGCAATACTCATGCAACATGGGCATCCGATCACCTACCATTAAAATTCATTTAATAACATGGTAAAAAGGTAATCTACCTATGAAAAAGAGTTATATATTATTGTGTAATTAATTAAGCAATGGTGTCACTTCATCTTGGGGAAGGATACAATTGTTAATTCTTATCATAAGCCACTTTAGTTAGTGTAAACACAAAGTAATCTAGAGAATGCACACCATATAAAATGGATGACTTACTTGCAATAGTTTCATCTTGTGTTAAAGCACAAGAAAGTGAAGTATAATAAGGTAGTATGTTACCTTAGTTGACTACTAGTTCACATGTTCATCATAGTACTATAAATGTGCTACCAAAAATTCATAGACTAGGAATCTCTCTAATCAGTTGATTAAGACTTTGTACACACTTACACTAACATTACATAAGGTGAACAAGTTCATTAGTTCTACTTATTTGAATAACTTCACTACAAGTTTGGGAATATTTGTGTTCCTAGTGACACACTTCTCCAAAAACTCATATGGGAGGCATCCTATACCAAGACCTCAGGGCATTTTGGTGACAAAGACTCTAGCCACATTTTAGTCATACTTCTACCAGTCACACATGTGCATAGAATTAGAGCACCACATCATATTTTGCATTTCCTATTACATCATCAAGCCCACAAACATGAAACTAAGACTTTACTCACCTCTAGTAGTTCCATATAGACTATGAGAATTTATCATTATGGATTTCATGACTAAGTTACCTGAAACAAGATGCTAACATGATGTTATGTTCATTTTAGTGGATACATTTTCAAATATGGCTATCACAGTCACTTGTAAGAAGGATATTTTATGCAACTATCATCACACAAGCCTTATTCAACTATGTTTGGGTTCAATTTGGACTCCCAACAACCATCATTTTTGATTGAGTTATGCACTTTGTGAGTCATTTCTAGAAATCATTATCAGACTTTATAGGTACATAATTGGATCGATCGACAACATTTCATCCACAAACAAATGGTTAAATATAAGTATTCAATTAAACACTTATTCATATTATGTGAATGTAAAATTACACACATACTTGCATTTGGGATAAAAATATCTTATACATTCAACTTGCCTACAATAAATCCCTCCACATTCTACTAGTTTTGGCCCACTTTCAATTTAATTAACTTGAACACTTAATTTGGATGCATTTCACCACCTCTTTCTATCCTAAGTACCTATATAGACCTTTCTCTTTATAGGTTGCTATCTTATGCCTATAACAATGTTCTTAATTTTTAAAAACACCTTTAAGCATCTGAATGGACATCCAAAATTCTAAATTTCACATGTTTCTTTGTAGGATAAGATCAACCAGTATGGGTCAATAGTGTTAGTTAGTCTTGACCCCTATGGGTCAATGCTAACCTTCACCTTAGCAATAATTACTTTTCAAATTTATACCCTAACTTATAAATATTTTTGGGATAGGTAGTACAAGGTTTTTCCCTTTTGGAGTGATAGAAAGGCAAATCTAAGTCACATATTTTATCATTTAGAAATTTCAGTATTGAGGCACACTTACACTATTGTACATTAATAAAAGCTTCCCTATTCTTCCAAAATATGATTCCAATAATTTCAAACAATATTTAGACAAGTCAAGAGCCTATTTTATCTAAGTTAATCAAAACATTATCAAGTATTCAAGCCATCATTAGATGAATTCATTTAGTAAAAGGATAATAATTACACAAAACACTCTAAGTGGGATAACTATGTGGGATTTATTTCCCTCTTTAGAGTATTGGATAAATAGGTAATTATTAATTTTCATGAGGGTTATGAGGGTCAACTCAACCCATTACACTCCCCCTCTCTCTTTGTGTGTGCTTTAGCTATTTCAATCCCTATTAGGGTTTTAACATTAAAGAAGTTATTTTTAAGTCATTCACACATATTCAAATGTCAAATTTACACACACAGTTAGGTTTCAAACAACTATAAAATATCATGCCCTAATTTCTCTAATTTAATCCAAAGGAAAAAATTAACCAGCAGAGGATAGTAGTGCTAGTCAATCCTATCCCATTCTAGTTTACCTTGACCGCAATTAGTCACATTTATAATTTATGGAATTTTTAAAATTAGTCATATCTAATCACTTCTATCCATCTATTAGTTGTGCACAATTAGATCACATATAATAAACGACTAAATCTTTTGTTGTTCTTCATAGTTACTCTTCTTTTGTGTGATCGTGCTTTGTCAATTTCAATACTTTTTGTGCATTATGCTTATCAAAATTTATTTTATAACATTTTATATTTATCAAATCATTTAATTAAATTAGTTCTAAATTTTGATAAAATAACACATATGGTTAAATGTGTGATACCCACCCATGATATGGGGGAAACACAACCTTATCCTCATATTTATACAAATATTTATGCACAAAATAATTTTGTTGCCTCTAGGGTTACTACTCATGTGATATAATCTATTGATACATAACCTTTTATGTTTATTGCTTAAACCCTCATGCATACTGTCCTTGATTTCTAAGCCAAGGTTTTGTAATCAAAATAAGGTTCTTTTAGAGCAAGACATTTGATTGATTCTTAAGCATTGTTACACAACCTATTGACCAAAAATATTTTTTGTACCTAAGCTTACATTATATGATGATAAAGGTGATCCAAAATAACATGTTAGAGCCTTTCACACATTATGCTTGGACTATGCATCCAATGATAAGTTGTTAATAATGTTGTTTCCCAATAATCTTAAGTAATATGTTTTGAAATGGTTCTATGACCTTGATTTCCAACTAGTGCATGCATTTAATCATTTGGCTAAGTAATTATTAGCACATTTTTCTATAACATCAATGATAATTTATCCTACCAAAAAAATTTAAAACTTAAGCAAGGGCCTAATGAGTCCTTCAGCGACTAAGTACTTTATTGTAAGATTATATTCTCTAAAATAATAAATCCTATGGATGATAATGATTTTCAAGACATATTCAAGTAAATATTATTTACACCACTACATGAGTATATTATGTTTAAATTATTTCAATCATTCAGTGATATGTGTTATATAGTTAAATATTGTGAAGTTAAGTTCCTTGCTATAAACAAGCTTAAGTATGGGTTTCATCCTCCAACATCTTCTAGTGCAAAATTTTAGTAAATAAAATTTTAAATCTAAAGAAAAGGATACTAAGAATGAGGTTAAATCAAATATTAATTTAATTTCACAACCTACTATCAGGCCTATCCTTTTGGTTCCTAAAATATGGAAGTTTAGATGGTTATTAGAACTCACTCATAAGTTATTATAGAGGATTATTGAGTGTAATATTATCTCTTCATGACTAAGGCACAATCTAATGGGTTTGACATCAATGCATATTATTATTGACATAGATGCATGGGACACTCTATGAACATATTATTTGAGTTAAGACATAAGATACAATATTTAATTAAAGAAAATATTATTGAGGTGAATGATATTAATACACCTACAAATGAGTCGATAACACGACCTGATGTGAAGTTAAAGATATTATTTGATCCTTTTTCAAAATCATGTGGTAAAATAGACCAAGATAAATCTCGAGGTGTATATGACTTAAAAAGTGCATCTTCTTCTGACTTCTTATACTTCTAAAACTAAGGAGGATCATCCTATAGATGTTATTATTGGTACATTTACAAGCATATTTATACAAAGAACCACTATCACATTCAATGAGCATGATATCATTGATGATTATTTTATTAATGTGCCTTTGCTTGTGCATGCTTATATTGACTCAAATAAAATATATAGTGTTATGGTCAATAATGGGTCAAGTGAAAACACTTGCACCATGATGTTGCTAACTAGTCTTAGGTACACACATCAAGACATGATATTAAGAAAAATATAATGAAAAGATTTGATGAAAAGAGACAAAACCCTCTAAAGAGATGTTGTATCAAATTTTGACAAACTAAGGAAATATGTTACCTAATATGACAATTTTGTGTAAAATTACAGTGCTACATATGTAATAAATGCTAAAAAAATATTTATAACTTGTTAAATCTAGAAATATAATAAATATGGAAAATGTAAAAGAGAAATATAAACTTAGATATAAAATTGAGATGCACACTATTTTTGGATTTGAGACTAACATAAAGACTATGTTTATTATGTGTAAACATGAAATAAGAGTTGGCAGGGTTCTTAAAAATAACACTACAATTTGACAATAGTGGGGAATGTTGTTGTTTGAATAAGGTGACCTTGTTCAATAGATAATAGGGATCTAAGATTTTTGGGTTATGTTTGCCTTGGCCTATTTGTTTTTTGAACTATGCAAGAGATTTTGATTTGATGTAGAAACCCATGTACAACTCTTTTTCACTTGAAAACCCTAGCTATTGACATAAGAAGATGAATGTAATCACATAATAAAAATGGGTTAATAGTTGATGTTGTGCTTGAACTTAAAACCCCTTATGTTGAGCATTGCCTATATATTAATACTCTAAAGATGGATCAAACTCTATGTCGTTATCCCACAATATGGTGATATGTGTAAAATACTAGCATAAAATATTAAATGTTGGTACAATCTTGGTGTGATCAAGTGCTTCAACCATGACAGGTGACCTTGAAAGTGTATTTAGACTTTAGCTCAGGGCTACTAGGGTTGTATGTAATCATATTTGAGAAAAATGGGGAATTTGCTATTAATGTGCAATTAGAATTCTTGTGCTTTTCAATGTGGAAGCTTCTTTTGTGCAAAATGGTTTATAATGTACTCTTATAATGGTATTTTGGGAATTAATTTATATGGGGCTTGCTAATATTATGGGATAACCCTTTCCCAACTTTTTAATTTCAAAAAAGTTGTCATTATTTGGTAAGACACTACTAATGGGAATAAATAATAATGGGGCGTGTTATTGTCCCAATAAGGTACTATTATTTCAAGGGTAGGATTTGATAAGCTTAAAGTGTATGCTAGTTTGATAGTGAGCTTAGGATGCTGAGTGGTCTGGATAGAGGCATTCTAAAGTGATTTGGGTTGCTTGAAGGAGTTATTCATCATGCAAAAAGTGAAAGAACTAGTCAAAAGGTTCTTAAATAGGTCATAAACTAAATGTGTCAAAAGAGTGGTCACAATTGAATTATTTTATCTTAAATGTTAATTTATGTGTCTATATTTACATCCTTTTATTCTAGTAATTCAACAAACTAAAAGTAATATATTAAAAAGAAAAATACATACCTAAACTTTTTTTTGAAGTGCAATCTCACATTTAGGCCACAACACTAAATTATGCTTCATTCAAACCTGCAATGAAAATTTTATAAAATCAATCCTTAAGATAAATATCAAGAAGTAAAGACAAGAGAACTTATAGATCTAATAATAAGGAACAAATACACTTGATTAGGTACATGAATTTTTGTGTTTTCCTGGTGAAAAAAGTTGGTGATTGAAGATGGTAAGATCTTCGGAGATTTCATTTGTATTGAAAATATTGGGTTGGAATGTGCATGCCTAAATTATCATTAATTAAGAGTGTGCTTAATAACTCAAGGTGTGCTTGACTCCATAATTGCATACCCAAAGTAGTGAAGTGTTTGGAATCCCTATACGAATTCTAATAAAATGTTATAGTGCAAAAACTAGTGTAGGAAGTTAGTTTAATTTGGGTCTGGTGTATCTAGTGTGGATAATGAGAAGTGTTTCCATTCCATCTATAGAATTGATGAAAAACAAACCAAGGAGGAAGTTATATGGTTTACACATACCCAAAATTTGATAACTAGTGTATATTGATTTTGAGATTGAGTAATAATATCTATAATTCTGATAAAAAGCATGTGTGTTAAGCTAAAACACATGTCATGCATGATGCCCCTAAATTTAGAAATTTAAATACAAAATTTAAGTATTTTTTGGAAATTGTGACTGTGAAACTATGTAAATGAAATCTAAAAATGTAACTAAGCTAAGAAATCACTAAAATGAAATCTAAAGTAGAAACCTAAACTTAAATGGTAAATTAATAAATGAAACAAACTAACTAAAACAAACACTTACTAAATTGAAGTGAAACTAACCTCCTCCATTGTGATCAAACATGATTTGCTCTTCAAATGTAGTGGATGTGGTTTCTCAATCTTCTCTAATGCAAGGGTAATTAGGAAACATTATGGTGTATAAATGACTCTTGATAACTTAAACTTGCTTGAGATTCACTTGTGAATTTGATAGCACTTTGTTACCATACATGAAGATGATTGAGAGTGATGACTTACACATCTATTTATATGTTTTTAGGAGGTCGATTGAATAGTGGTGGATTATTTGAATATTTTTAATTATTTAAATAATAAAAAATGGAAAATTAGTCCTCATCCAAGAGGATGATGACCAATTCTATAGGTTGAGAGAAAAGGGGAGCTAGTTGAGTGAGTCATCAAGAAAGGGTCAAATTGGTTGAAAAGTTTCAAGGTGACTCACAAGGTAGTTGAGGAGGTTGAGGAGGGTGGTTGGATAAGTCAACAGATGGTTGAGATAAATGTGGAGAAGGTCTGAGTGAGGAGTAAAATCTAAATTTATTAATTAAATTTGGATAAAAGGTGCGAATAATTGATTAATTAATAATTATTTAATTATTTGAAATTTGGAGGGAAATAATGTTAGTTTGAATTAAATCTTTGGGAAGAATAAGAATTAGCATGTCAAAGTGAATTTTGACACTAAATGATGAAATTTAGGTGTCTACATTTTCCCCTCTTTGAAATGGTGTTGTGAAGCAAGACCATTTCAAAGAATAACAAAGTAGAGTATTGATGATTATGGAGAAAAAGTTTCCCCAAATATATGAAAATGATCATGATGATGCCTCCTCTAGTGTTAATGCGAGAAAGAGATGAACTCTCAAAATTATTTGAAAGGAAAATGATGAAGTGGTGATAATAAAAATCATCAATAGATTGAAGTACTTAAAAATTAGTATCGTACTTTCAAGGTGAAAAATATATAAAAGGATTTTACCTTAGTTAGAAATTAGAGAATGATTGGAAAAAGGATATTTCACATTTTTAGATTGCATGCTTATATGGTGCTTAAGACTCAGGGGTCACATTAGCAAATGTGAGAATGATAGATACCTATGATGGTAAGTTTTGGGTAAAAAATTGAAAAATACAGATTTTTTAATTTGGAGTAAAAGTTTATAGGATTGATAGTTGTAAGTATTGATAAAGATTTGAGCACACTGATTAATTTGTTGGTTTGAAATTTGGGGAAATTAGGGTGGAATGTGAAAACTATAGGATAGAGGGAAAAAATATTTAAATATGAGGGTAGACTATAAATAGGAAGAAGGGTGAATTTCAAAATTATTTATGCATATTTATTTTCTAAGTGATTTGTGATTAGAGCTTAGTTGATTAATTTGATCAAAGGCCTTAGAAGGAAAATGGATTGTATTCCAGTTCAACAACACCAAAACTAATGAGTGAAGAGATACTAGAGACTAGAGAGGAGTGGACAACTAGTAAGTTTAATTTAAAACTTTGGTTTTTGTGTTTTTAGTCATTTATTACATTTTGAAATGGGTTGAAATTATTTCATAGATGGGTCATAAGAAAATTTGACAGTGAGAGAAACAAATTTATTAGTGGGAAATTTGAAAAATCATTGAAAGATGTAGCAAAATAATTAAAATGGGTAACAAAATAATTAAGATTGGGTTAGATAATAAGATCAGTGAAAATGTTAAAGGCTGTAACAAATTCATCTAACCTAGTGGCTAAATATTCAAAATTTGAAGTGAATTCATTAGGGAGGGAAAAAGTTTATAATCACAAAATTGAAGATGTTAGTGGCAAAATTGTTGAAGGGTGCAGTGAATTCATCCAAAGTGGCGGTCAATTTACTATGGTAGCAATTTTTTTGAAACCATAGTGAAATCACTGATGTGGGTAATGATATTGTTACTGCCAGTAATGAATTCACTAAAGATAGTGGTGATATCGATCTGGTAGATTTAAATGGGAATTAGTTAGGAAATAAACATGCTTTATTGATGAATGGATAAATGATATATATAGTAGATGAACATAATGAGTGATTTGATATTGTTTGGATAGATTTAGTTAATTTTAAGATTAACATTATGTTATTATGAATTTTGTGTAGGTGGTATTACTAGTTTTGGCAACACAAGATCATAGATAGTGAGCACTAACATAGATCATGAGGTTTACTAAGTACGAGTTCAAAGTGTTATAGGTGATGAAACTATCATACATTGTTGAGATGCTTGATATTAGAGTGGATATGGCACTTTTGACTACATTAAATGGAGAGGTGGCATAGTGAGATGAGTACATTTCACCTATCGATGGGTAAAATGACAATTATAATTGAGGATGTATGGCTGATCCTGAGGATCTTGATATGGGGTGGAAGGGTATACTAGGGAGAGGGTTAACAGGCAGTGATACTATATAATATTTTTGGATATTAGTTGATTTTGATACTTAGAGGTGGTGTGGATATTTACACATGTATAGACTTAGAGATAAATGCATTTACGATTATTCTCATGGCTATTATCATTGGCATTATGCTACCTAGCAAGAGTGATAGATTATATCCCATTGGTATCTTAGATTTAATTGATGATATTATAGAAATGGGTAGAGATTCATGTGGGGGCCTTGTGTTTTGATGTACTTAAACATAGAATTTCACCATGCAATTTATTTAGATGGCAGAAAGATAAGACCTACATTATTACAACATGGGAATGGGAGCACATTGCGATGGAGCATCTCATAGGATAAATGAGAATGAGATCAGTGGATGAGCCTATCACATACATATGGTATGTGGTCATTGGTATATAAAGACCATACTTAGGAGATTTAAAGTGATAAAAGAGAGCATTGGATGAGCTTGGGGAAGACCAAATTATATGGAGACCATACAGGGAGATAGACTTTCAATGGGCACATGTTGCATTATATATGGATTATATGATGACATAATTCTATATTATTGGTGTACATGATTACATTATTAAGAGATATAGAATGGAAAAAGTGTTTCAATAGTTTGCCATGAGACAACACATTTTAATGGGTCCACATGTGTTTACAAATTTGTTAGGGAGAGATCATAGTGTAGACATTGCATTAATCTTAGGATTGAAAAAACTTATACTCATGTACAGATATTGACTTGGGTAGATAGGAGAGATATTATTGATGCAGGTACAATGGATGGGTATATTGAGTGGTGGGATAAACAATGAGCAATGAGATTGAATATGACATACACTCTTCCATAGACTTGGAGACAAAGATTGGTAGCTAGTTTGGCTAGGAATCCATGGGATATAGGGTTTGGTGTAAGGATTAGGAGAGAAATTATAAGATAGGGATTGGTAGCAAGTGATGGCTAGAGACTAAGGTGAGCCAACAAATCTTAAGGATGTGGAAGTTAGATATGATACAGGTGATGATACAGTCATGAGAGTTACTATAGATGAGCTAGTTGGAGGAAGAGAGATGCCTTTACTAGTTATTAATAGTGATGAGGAAAGGGGTAGAAGGGATACAAAGATGCATCCTATGATATACACACATGCAAATGAGGGAGATAAAGTAGTGTGTCCATCTAGATATTTAGAGGATTAGAGACTGTTGGATAGGTTACATGAAGAGATTATTACACAAGATGTGGAGATAATAGGTTTACAGAGGTAGGTTGCCAAATTATAGTGAGAGGTGGATGGAAAGGATGTTTATCTAGGATTGAGAGCAGTAGATATTAGATGATTTTAGGGAGAGGTTGATGGTTTACAAGTTGAGGTGGACATATTATAGGATAAGGGTTTTGCTTGATTAATTGAGCTATAGAAATGGGATCTAGATACATAGATTATAGATGATACATGGTTGATAGAGAGGTACAAGAGGGAGGGGATACACTACGAGTGGAGTTGGCTGAGGTGAGGGATCTTATTATAGTTCTTGGATAGTTTGTGGCCTTAAATAAGGTCATGAGATCCATGAAATAGGTGATATATTATAGGATCTTATTCAAGAGAGCAGTCTCACAGTCATAACATGCACCTTCGTTTAGAGAGTACTCTACTAGGTGATCGATGTCAAAGAGATCTATACAACTAGTGGAGTTAGGGAGATATGTAGGGCAAGCCTAATAACATGTTATGGGTCCTCTGAGGAGGACACCATGATGACATGATCCTATTCCTACTACATATTTCTTGTTGAAGGGCTAGGGAGAGACATGAGATGGTTGATATGATATATTGATGTATATATATTTTTATGATGTATCATTGTATAGACACATTCAAGTTTTATATATATACATGATTTATTTTGGGTATTGGACTTGTGTTATGGATATATTATGGACATATATGAATTGTTATTATTTTTTCATGTATGGTATATGAATTAGATGGATATATATTGTATGTTAATTTACTTTCCTCATTTTTGGGTTATATTAGCACATGCTAATCCTTTTTTAGCTTTTATTATGTTATAAAATGTAATGGAAAAAAGTATGGATGGATGGTTAGTTAGATAGCCACCTTTTTGTTTTGCATTGGAATTCTAACATGAATACCCAAGTAAGATTTGAGCAACCTGATTTTTAATTTAGCGTAAAAAAATAATCACCAGTGATATGAAATAATCGTGATGAATATTTATGTTATACATGTAAGGATTGAAAATATTTATTTTTGAAAAACAAAGTGCATCATGATATGGAAAATCATAATCACACTATAATGTAATACACAAAATAATCCTGACTGAACAAACACATAAATAATTGAAAATAATACAAAGTTTTATTTTTTTAAAAATGAAGTGAAAACATGATATGGGAAATGATAATCACACTATTTATGTAATACAAAAAATAACTTGACAAAATGATAAAAAAGAAAATAAACAATTTGAAAAAAAAGAAAGAAAAAAGATAAATGCAAGCTAAAATAAAAATTTGTCATAAAAAAATAAGTAAAAGGCAATAAAATAATTAAATGAAAAGACACATAATATGTAAGTAAATGATGATCAAACACAAGCAAAAAATAAAAATGGAAGCAAACAACACCTAAAAAAATATGATTGTACAAACATCTTAGGCTAGGGTTAAGACCTTTGGTAGCTAATATCCATGACACCGTTGAGTGATCAATAAAGAAGCCCTAAGAGAACCATATGGATTGGATTGGGGATGTGAAAATCATGAAATCATGCTTAGGGGAATGGGATGATAGGGATGATAGTGGCTAAACTAAACCTAGAGACCCCATGTCTCTAAGTGCTACTTACATAATCCACCTTGGATAAAATCCCTATGGGAATATCAAGCTAGATTTAGTTATCCAAATAAGAGAAGTGATGATAAAGTGGGTTGATTGATGATTATTTTGTGTATATGAATAAATACATGATTTTACTCCCTAAAATGAATGAGTGAATGATTATGTTGTGAACATGATAGATAGGTGGGTAAACATGTACATTGTAAAAGGTTTGTATGTGGTTGGAATGTTGTTTAAAAGTGTGTATGGAAATGGATGTGATATAATTGGTTATATATAATATGTTCCTATAAAATTAGCAAGGACATAGTTACCCAAATACAAGGAACAAACCTTAAGCTAATAGCTATGAAATGGGTGGTGAGACAAGTGATAATGTTAGAATATACAAGTGGTATCTACAATGGGATGCCCCTAAGTAACTAGGGTGGACATAGACAATAGATTACTCATGGTGTCAAAAACTTGGTTTGCACCATGGTACTTGCCTAAAGAGCCAGTAAATTGGTTTTCACTTGTTGACATACTATTTTTTTCTCTTTTCCTCAAATTTTCAAAATTTTCAATTTTTGACATTTTTAAATTTTTTTTTAACATTTAAGATATAAACAAAAACATTAGAATAAGTTAGGCATAGAATAATTTAAGGTGCATGACGTTCATAGGCTCATCAAGTTCCTCTCCATCTTTAGCAGCTAACCTGTAAGCTCCATATCCATACTTGGCAATAATGATATATGGGCCCAACCAATTGGGTTAAAATTTTCCTTTCTTATTCCTCTTGACATTAGTATTCTATTGGGTTTTCCTTTATAATAAGATATCTAATTTTGAATTCCCTAGATTTAGTTTGTTTATTATAGCTATGGTGAAGGTGGTTTTGGTAGACTTATAGATGGTTTAAGGGATTGAGACATTTCTAATCTAGAAGGTGTGGTAGGATTCATCATTAATAATGCTTTGTAAGGAAATGCATAAAGATAAAATATTGACTTTTATAGGTAGAATAAACTTGCTACCATAGACAAGTAAATATGGGTTTGCCCCCGTCAGTGCATGAATGCTAGTGTAGTATGCCTAGAGGGTAAGATAACTTTGTGTATGCCAATCATAACTAATTGCATTGAAAACTCATTTAAGGATTCAAATAATGATTTTATCCATTGCCTCCACTTGATTGTTTCCTTGCAGGTAATATGGAGTGGACCATTTGTGTCTTATATGATAGGTAGTGTAAAGTGCTTTGACTTCTTTATTCTTGAAGGAGTTTCCGTTATCAGAGATGATAGAAGATGGGATACCAAAGTGACAAACAATATGGTTCAATGTAAACTTGTAAATATGTTTGTCAATGATGTATATTAAGGGTATTTCTTCAACCTACTTGGTAGAATATTCGACGGCGTGGCTATAATGATGTGCTTGTGGACATTAAATCAATTATGATTTATTTTTATAATGAGGCCTAAACCCCATGTGGAGAATGACCAAGGTGTTGTAATGGGCTGCAAAGATTACAAAATCCTATGTATGAGGTCATCATGATTTTGACAAGGTACAAATTTATTAACATAAGCACATGAATTAGATTCTAGTGTAGGCCAACAATAACTTATGTGTAATACATTTTTAGTAAGGACTATGACACTAGAGTGAGTACCATAAATTCCCTCATGAACTTATCTAATAGTCAAGGTATAGTCTTTGAAATTTAAACATCGTAATAGGGTTCTATCATAACCTCTTCTATACAAATTTTGACCAAGGATTGTGTAATGGGATGTGCATTAGATGAATGATTTACATTAATTATGGGTTAAATTAGATGGAATGGTGTTATTATGGAGGTATGCATAAATTTCAATATACCATGGAGAAGTGGGATCAACCAACTTGTAGACCATCTTCAAATTAGGAGTGTCATATGCTAGTATTATTAAGTACTATATAAGGAATTTGTTGTGCTTTCTTTTAAGATTGAGTAATGAACCAATAGTTTCCATGGCATAAACTACTCTATTATTGTTTTGTGGTGGTTATTCAAATTGTATAGACATAAAACATAACTTTAGACTATCCACCATCCTCTTTTATGGGATTAACTTGTCATCACGAGCTTGAAATTCATCTGTGACTTGATTAATGATGATTTTGGAATCACCAAATACAAGAAGATGTTGGATACCCCACTATATGGCAAGTTTTAAACCAGATATGAGGGATTCATATTTTTATATATTGTTTGTACATGGAAACCCAATATTGAATGCCTTTGGAATATAATTCCCATCAGGTGTAACTAGTAGGATACTGGCCTTTGAATTATGTCTTGTGAAGGAAGCATCAGAATATAGTTGCCAGAACAGGGTTTTATCAATGGACATTATTACTTCATCCAGGAAATCTATAATAAAAGGTGTATGATCTTAAAGAAGAAAATATGTCAGTACTTATTCCTTTATTAATCTTTGATTAACATACTCAAGATTAAACTCACTAAGAAGCATGACCCACTTAACCATTCTACCTTGTAAATCTATTTTGGATAAGAGATATTTAAGAGGGTCATTTTTTGTAATGATTTTAGTTTTATTATTAAGCATATAGTGGAATTTTTTTTGGGAAGCAAAAACAACCATGAGACATGCCTTTTCCCTTAGAGAGTAGTTAAATTCATATGAAATAAAAGTTCTATTGAGGTAATACACTGCCTGTTCTGATCCACTGTCATCATGTTGTGCCAACAATGCCCCTAATGCATACTATGTAGTTGATATGTACAAAAGGAAAGACTTGTTGATAATAGGTGGTATTAAAACTGGTGGATTGGAAAGATATTGATTGAGATGTTTAAATTCCTTATTAAAATTCTCATTCAAAGTGAAATAAGTGTCTTTCTTAAGTAAGAATGTGAATGGATGACACATGTCTACAAGTTGAGATATAAATCATCAAATTGCTTGGATTTTACCTTGAAAACTATGAAGTTATTTGAGATTTTTGGGTGAAGGCATATTCATGATAGATAATACTTTAGATGGATCAAATTATATAGCACAACGTGAAAAAATGGACCCCAAAAACTTTCTTGATGTCACCCCAAAAACACATTTCTTGGGTTCAAGCAAAGCTTATATTCTCTCATTCTCTCAAAGATGTGACAAAGTAATTTTGGATGATATGCTCTAGATTTGGATTTTGAAAGTATTTCATCAACATAATCCTCCATGATGTCATGAATAATTTCATGAAAAATGAAAGTCATTGCTCTTTGATATGTGGCTCTAACATTCTTGAGACCAAAGGGCATCACTTGATAACAAATGGTACCCCAAGGTGTTGTAAATGTTGTTTTATGTTGGTCTTAAGGAGCTATTCTGATTTGTTTTTATCTTGAAAAAATGTCCATTAAATACAACATTTCATGACTTATGGTAGAGTCCACAATCATATCTATATTTGGCAATGGGAAACCATCCTTGGGATATGCTTTGTTTATATCTCTAAAGTCTGTATAAACCTTGATTCCTTCTGGTTTCTTTGACATTGGTAAAATGTTAGATATCTAATATAAATAATCAATGGGGAAAATAAAACTAACCTCTAATTGATTCTTTAACTCTTCCTTTACTAATATTTCAACCTTGGTATGCATTTTCCTAAGTTTTTTTCTTTGTGGGTTGTGCATCTAGATGAACCACAAGATCATGTATAACTAGTAAAGGATCAAGCCTCGACACATCTACATGAGACCATGAAAACACATTAGAGAATTATCTAAGAAAAAGAGTGAGTATTTCTCATTCTTATTGAGTCAAGGAACTAAAAATATTGACTATTTTTAGATTTTTTTTGGTTCCAATGTGGATGACAATGGTGTCCTCAACGAGGAGAGTTAACCCTTCTTGATACTTTGGGGGTGTTGTAGGAAGATTGAGTTCCTCCTCTAGGTATTCTTAATGTGATGTCTATTTTAATGTTGAAATAATTTGGTTACATAATAATTATTCCCTAAAATATGATATAATTATCTAACAAAATTGAAAATCTCTTCTTATGGTTGCCTGCTAGAATATGTTCTCTTATTTCCATTTTTTTTGAAATTGCTTCATCATTTTTAAAAGGATCAAGCATAGGTGTTGCATATTTGTCCCATTGGATTAAATATGGATATATGAGTTCAAGTGTTAAAATGATATTTTTATGGAAAAGGTTGGTTAAAGATAGGTATTCAAAGTAACTTTAAATGAAATCTATTTCACTATGTGAAGAATCTTCCTTCGACTCACTAGAAGAGTCACTTTGGAAAAGTGTGGTATTTACATTAAGTGGATTAAAACCTATTCCATGGGAGGCTTCATTATATTTTAGCATGATAGGATATATTAATCCTTGTTCATGAAGACCAAGGCCCTTGCCTTTATATTTCATTATTTTACACATAATGGATTTAGCTATGGGATATTTGTTATTAATGAAACAAGTAGCTAGTTCATCAAAGTAAAGCCAAGAAGGATTCAAATCTTCAATGTTTTCATTATAAATAAGATCACCTTATTCAAATTTTGTTTTTCTAAGCTTTTGAACTACTTGAGTGTCCCTTCGATAATGGGACATGCCATGATTACATGGAGACATATGAATTATGCTTGTGTAATTAGAATCTTGGATCTCATATTCACTGATGCCTTTATCAATGGATTTGGATTAAGATAGAGGAGATGGAGTAGATTTAGAAGTGGATGGTTTATTAGAGGCTTGATTAGTAGATGGCATTTGTATGGAAGTGGAGGTGGATAGCGTATTCAACCAAAAAATAATGGGAAGTGTTTGAAATAAATTATTAGGATGGATGTATTTTTCAAGTGTAGGTGATTCCTTAACAAGAGTAAAGTTATCTTGAGTAATGGGGAGATATTTGGATTTTTGATAATGCTCTTCCAATAGTTTGTAATATTGGAAGGGTTAAGGATCACCTGGGATAGTTGTTTCCATGCCATCATGGTAGAATTTCAAATACTGGTGTAAAGTGGAGGGTACAACATTTATTCTGTATCTATGGATGACCAAGAACCAAATTGTAGGGTAAATCAAGATCTAGTACATGGAATAATTTTTCTTATATAATAGGCCCTGCCATCAAGGGAAGATAAATGGTACCCCTAGACTATCATTCATTATTATCATATACCTTGATTGTAATTATATTGGATTCTAATGCTATTATGGAATATCGTAAATGTTTAATTAACCTTAATGAACATAAATTTAAATCTGAGCCACTATTTATCAACACCCACTTTATCTTATGTCTAGAGATAATGACTTCTATATACAATGGTAGATTATGAATAGATCCCAAAAGGGAGACATCAGAATGGTTGAATGTGACCTGATTATTAGTGGATAGATTTCCAACTGATGCATGAAATCTAGTTGGATTGATGTCTTTTGGGACACTAGACTCTTGGAGGAATTTATACAAAATGTATTTATATATAAGATAAATATTGAGAAATTCTAAGATGAAAATGTTGGCAGGTGTCTTCTCAAGATGATATATATTATTGTACTTATGTTCAACATTAGATGATGATGCACTAAGAATGGTAATTTTTGTAGACCTTGTGGTAATAATACAATTTTTTGTTTGTAAAGTAATGACTAAAACATGGTTGTGTGAATAATCAACACAATTGACTATGGAGATGAAAAGATGATTGGATTGGTTTACATTATTTGCTTGGGTGGACTCTTGATTTTGATTTCTATTTCCTTACTCATGTTTGGGGAATGAGTCTTTGTATATCCTCAATTTTTGGTTGTTAGATGTCATGGATGGGTGGTTTTTGATGGCTATGTCCCCATGATCTATAAAATATTAGACATAATGCTTACAATGCATACACCTTTTGGTAGAGTATCCATTTATCCTATGGTACTCATTATATTAATCTTGTTTGTACTAATTAGGTTTAGGAATTTTGTCTTTAAAGGTAGTGGTGTTAGTCTAAATGATCATGTTAGTTTGGGTTAGCTTTTGAAAAAATGACTAGTAAGAGTCACCCAATTGGGTGAACTTATATTTGTAGTTTTATAATCTTGGTTGACCACCGAGGATGGTAATGTTGTTAATGGGTTTGGTATAAAATTATTGTTATCTAGGTGGGTTTTGTATTTGTTTGATGTCAGTCACACCATCACCCATGGAATTATTTTTCTTCACAAAAAATGGGTTTTTTAGGTTGTTTTGAGGAATTGATCTCGGGTTTAAATATATTAATAACACCTCTAGTGATTAAAGTTTATTCAATTTGAACCCCCTTTTCAATAATTTCATCAAAGGAACTTGGGTAAAGAAGTTGTAAGTGATGTCCCAAGTCTAAATTAAGGTTATTCATAAATATTACAATTAATTCTATTTTAAGGAGTGACCATGAAAAATGGCTTGCCAATTCCTACCATCTTTTTAAGAAAGAGGCAAAGGTTTCACCATTCTGTTACTTAATGTTTTATAGGTCAAGTGTGGTCAAGTCCTTTTCAACATTGTATAAAAAGTGACAAATAAACTTTTCAAATATCTCTTTAAGGTGAATTTAGGTATGCAAGAAAACCATTCAAGGGCTTGACCCTTGAGAGTTTATGGAATGATTCTCAACATGTACTCAGTGCTATAAGCAACATCCACACATATGTGATAGAAGTCCTTAAACTGCTCCCTAGGATCACCCTTACCTTTGTATTTGTCAAATTTGAGAAGTTTAAAATATTTAGGGAAAGGTGTTGTCATGATATTTAAATTGCATGGGTAAGAAAAAAATTCTTCAAATTTATATATTTTTTGTCACAAAAAGTGCTATCTTGCAAGCCTTGAACTCTATCTTTCATGTTTTGAAACTCTTGAATAAAGTATGGTGATAATTGATTCATTTGGCTTGAATGGGTATCAAAATCAAAATTTTGACCCATGAATTAGTTAGTGTTAGTGTTAGTTTATGTAAACTGGTTAAGTGGTGGGTTGTTAATAAAGTGATTAAGAAGTGGATTAGAAATGTTAACATGTTGTGGATGTGTAAAGTTATTTGTATTGTTTGGGTTAATGGTAAGTTAAATTTTATTGGGTTTTGATTAGTGTTAAAACTAAAATTCATTGGATTGGGATTATTATTAAAGTTAAATTTGGGTTCAGTTGGTTTGGTATTGTGTTAAGACTAGGGTTAGGTTGGTTTGGGGTTGCATTAAAACTAGGGTTAGGTTGATTCAGGGTTGTGTTAAAACTTAGGTTGGGTTGGAAAATAAATTAGGGTTGTTTGGATAAGGTGGATTTGAGTTAGCTTGGTTTAAGTTTTGGTTTGAAAATGGATGTGAAATAATCATTGGATTATAATGGGAGTTAGAGTTGAATAATTGGTTGGAATTTAGATTAGTGTTAAATGGATTGGTGTTAGGTGGTGTTTGACTTGAATTTTATGGAACAAATCCTAAAGGAGAATGTGAATTGGAAAACTGATTTTATACATTTCTTATACTAACATTTGGATTTAGATTAATGGGTGCAATTGAAGTAACACCCAAGTTTGGATTTGATGATGATTGGTGAGACATAAAGACTTGGATTGGGATTGATTAGTGAACCTAAATGGGTATTCTAGCTCAGATTATAGATTGGTAAACATGAATGAAAATTCAAGTTTGGATTATTTGATTTTGTGATTGGTAAACTTGAATAAATATTCTTGTTTAGATTAATTGGATTTGTGATTGGTAAACTTGAATGAACATTAAAGTTTGGATTGGTTGGATTTGTGATGGGTAAAATTGAATGAACATTCAAGTTTGGATTGGTTGGATTTATGATTGGTAAACTTGAGTGGATATTCAAGTTCAGATTGGGTTGATTGATATTTGATAAAATTGAATGAATATTCAAGTTTGGAATATATGGAGGGATAAATAAAGGCAAATTAGCATTCACACTCAAATTGGGATGGGTTTTGAAATTTATATCAAACAAAACATTATTTTTTTGATTGGGTTGGATATTCAAAATCTCTTGGTTGATATGATGAGCATGGGTTTCCATAGAAAACCCATGACTCACTCGGGAGGATTCCTCATGAAAGATGGTTTTCCATTTGTCTTGGAAGACATGTGGATTGGGATTGGAGGAACCTACAAGAGAATTAATACCCTCTAAATAGATTTGTGATATAAATGGGTTGTGTATAGATGATAAATAATTATTAACAATCCTATATTTCATGTTTTAGACTTCAAAATTAGGTGAAAATTTAGCCCCTAAGCCCAAAGCTTGAAGTAAAATTTCATCTTTATTGGTCATGATGTATTGGTTAAATGGAGGCAAAATGGATTTGGGGATACCCTAATCTTGGTATGTTCTTCCTTATTCTTCCTCATGCTCATGAATTTCATGTATTTCTACATGATGACTTTGGTGGTCTTGACTACCAAATTGGAAAGGGTCATTACCAAAAGGCTCCTCCCTTTCCCTAAGATTATTAATCATATCCATGTGCATTATTATGGGAAACATTTCTAGGTGAATGAATTGAATCAAGAAATACTTGACAAAGGACTACAAATGTATGAAAGTGACTAAAAACTTTGATTGACAACTAGATGCTTTTGAGTTTTATTTTGAAATGTTTGATTTTAAAGTTTTGTGGATAAAAGACTCAAAATTAATTTAATTTTCACTCAAGGATTTTTAGCACATGGTAAATCACAAGGGAATAAAAAAACAACATTTATGCAAAACACTCATGAAATAACATAAAAAGGTGAAAATCTAGGTAAAAAAGGACTTGAGTAACCTTTCCTATGTCACTGACTTGTTTGTTGCAATAGTTAGGACCTAATATTTTTAAGAACTAACGATAGAGGATCCTAAGATTACCATATCCCACTAAGCCTGGTTTCAAGGGTATAAGGGAAGTAAATTTTTGGTGCTAACTACTAACTGATGCACTACAAATTAAATAGATGAAATAACTTGCCTAGGATTAAGGTATACACAAGTTTAGCTAGGGGATTCCTTGATATAAATTTTAGTATGACTACACCCAAATTTATGGGAGAAGCTGATTTAACAGATACACATTATTGGGTTGAGTCCCAATGTGACCAACACAACCATAGGGGTATCCATGTGTTGATGCCAAGAAAATCAAAATTCAAGGCAACTATTGAAACCCTAGGTATTGGAGCATGAAATACCCTCACATCAAGGTGTGATTAAAATATATCACTTAATCCTTTGAAATAGTTGACACTCAATTTTTATACCCTAGAGTACACCTGGTTTGACCTACCATGTGGTGATGAAATCTATGGTCGATAGAGTCCTTAAGAAAATAAAAATAAAAAGAGATCCACTTACTTTTGATTCTTAAGTATCATCACCAATGTGACACCAAGAAAAGAACATATGTATAAGTATTATCTTGAGTAACATAACTTACAAGTGTTTTTTTAAATTTTTAAGTAATGTCACTGATGTGATGTCAAGATAAGAGCATATGCAACACAAGTAAGACACACACAAACATAATGGAAAAAGGAAGATTGATTAACTCCAATAAAACCAAATATTTTATAATTACTAAAGTAAATGAAAAACTAAAATTTAAAAATATTTTTATAAAAATAAAAAATAAAAATGTTAGTAATAAAGTAAAAATAATTGGTTTGTTTAGCTCTTTATAAGCTTTTCTTTGACTTGCGGCCTGCAAACAAATTGTTAAAAGTTTGTTGTTTGGCCGAAAATTAAGACAAACCATAAAAAGTTAAGAAAAACCAAGAAAAAACATGGGAAAATATGTCTCTAGAATGTTTCATAGTTACACAGTCAGAACAAACTACAAAAATATTAACTGTCAGAAAATAAAAAATAAAGTGCAAAAAAATAAAATAAAATGTAATATTTTCATAGTTATCTTCTTTGATTTCATAGTTACATTTGATAAATTTTTTACTCCATTGCACACTTTCACATATGATACTTATAATTTCATTGATGTCAATAATGATTTTTCCAATAATGCTTGCAATTTCACTGAAACATTTCTCAATTTTGCTACTGTTAATAGAAAATAAAAAACATAAAAAATAGATGAATATGATTTCATGATTAGGTTAAATAATTTTTTTGATTAACCCAATTATTTTGTTGTGGAGACAAAGATAAAAAATAATGAAAAAAAGGAAAAAAATAGAGATAAAAACCCAAAATAAGGGGTTGTTTACATAAAAATATTGACATAAGAACTCTAAAAAGGATAAAAACATAAAATGGCAAAATATAAATCACTTAACAATGATTTCACAATTATGATAGATGAATTTGTTGTTAAATATTTCAATTTTTCTACTTGGTAAATGTTGTCACTCATTTTTTCACCCTTGGAGAGGTACTTCAATCCTATTCTGATTGAGTGAAATAATGGGATTACCCCTAGACCTATGGGCTATCTATAGTGGGGGTAAACCTCTATATTGAAGGGCTATCTCCCTTGATATGTCTATTTGAGATCATCACCTATGCTACTAACTTGTTGAGATGAAAAAGGAAAGATAATCATGAAATAAACCTAACTTTTTGAGGTGATACACCAAAGTTAACTCGATAAGACTACCATAAAATTGCACTATGATGGGTGATTCACAAAATTGATCTCAACATCTAAGGTTTCTATAACATAAGTATTTCAACATGGAGGTAAGATGTAATGCATTTACAAAGGTAGATGAACAATAGGTTTGATTTAGAAACTAGTACTCTTACTTACACTTAAAGACATACAATAACACTAACTACACTTCATGTGACTTATTAGGGAGCAATCTACTTACACAAAACATGAAAGAGTAAGATGAACACAAGGATAGATGATTACTACTTGTTATTCAACTATGCATCCATTCACACACTTAGACAATAATTTGAGAAATCAAAACTAGTTTTAAATATTTTTTCAAAGGAAAAAATAGTACTCAAACTAGTAGGGCTTTTCCATACCAGATGTGGATTGTTTACAAAGCCAAAATTGGGTGCTTATATAAAGAAGTGTGAAGAGAGAGAGAGAAGGGTGTAGTAGAAAAGATCTAAAAGTGTCCATGCGAGTTAAAAAAACAAAGGGTTTTATGGAATAGCCATGGATAGACCTTGAAATCCATGTGTCTCACACTTAAAGATGCTCCAACCTTCTAAGTGGCATAGGAGTTGGAAATTAGTTTTACACCTTAACTAAATTCTTGGAAACTACCCTTATTTACATAATAAGAGTGAAAAATGTAATTATACATCATGAATTCACCATGAAATGATCTTAGACTGTAGACACCAATATTGTGTCGACTCCCTTTGGTCCCTTACACACTTTATTAATTTAAAATAAACTACTTATTTTAAATTAATGACATCACCTAGACACCTCACCTTGGACACCTCGCCCTAAGACCATTTCCTACCCTATGAGTCACCCTAAGACTAAGTCATCCAAATCCTAACTACCCATGACTTTTTCTCACTCCTTATTAACCTCTTAACTAACTCTCGTGCCTAATAAACCCATCTTTTGACTATTTTCCAATGGCAAATTCACTTGGCAGATGGAGGAATAGGTAAAGGGCTAAAAATAGCCCTTTTACCCATTCTCTAGTCATCGACATCGGTCCACTGTCAGTCGATGCTAGTGGTATCACCGACGTCAATTACATAAACTGAGTTCTAATGTTGAGTTAGCTCTTTGGCCCCAGACTCTTTTGATATCAACGCGCACGCTCTGAGACTAAGCATTAGATTTTGACTATCACTCTCCAAGCTACAAAAAATCTACATAAATCACTCCAAACATTGGGTTGAAAACATTGCACGAGGTCTTTGACATCAGCCACAACAGGAATAAGCATCCTAACACCCTCGGATCTTCACCAAAAAGCTAAGTATTCTTTTGGTCTCCATTTCAAAGTTCTAGAATAACTTGATAATTAGTTTCTATTTACTATTTCTAAATACTGTAAAAGGAACCCGACTTCCTTTATGGAAGGGCTAAAAAGCCTTTCTCTGACTCTTACCCTATTCTCACACCTACCCTCTACCTTTTTGCTCTTCCTCAGACCCTATTCTCCTTCCCATAACCCTGCATAAACCTCCCAACTCCCAAAGTCCTTTGTCCATCATAGAAATACCCTAAAACCCATCCAAAGACCCATTACCCCAACTGACATCGACAACATCTCCTATCGACATCGACAACATAAACAACGTCGGCATCATTGACCAACCAACATCAGAATAACTACCAACGTTGGTGACTGTGACAAACTGATTGCAGAGAATAGGTATGCATTGTCTACTTTATCTTTCTTAGTCTTTCATCATTTCATTTTATACAAATCTCTTTGCCTTAAATAGTGGACTGTCATCCCTCATAGAGCTTTACGCTTTCGAGACCAAGCGCGTAGCTTGGCAGTCCACCTTATCTTATTCTAACATTTTCTTTGTTTAAGTCTTATTCTTATCTATAGGTGTCTTCCTCCACAGCCAAAGAGGAGCTCCTAAAATGCTTGGATACGGTGCACAACTTAATCCGGGTAATGTACACACCCCTAACCTTTAACCTTAGTTTCTTCTTCTTTTGAATGTAATTAACAAAAGCATAGAGAAACATTCTAGCACACCTGGTGGGACCGCTGGAGTTTTCCTTGGGTTCATTCTTTTAAAAAGCAAATTTTCATATAGTTGCATTAGGAAAATATCCTTTTCTTGGATCCTCTCTTTTATCTTTTTGTTTTAAAAGAAACCATTAGCACAAGTGAAAAAAAACATCTTTCTTTTTCTTCTTGTCACTTTTTTCTTGCATCTTAGAGTAGTGAACATTCATACTCTTAACCTTTTCTCCACTTGTTTGCTTCTAAATAAAAAATTTCAATTTGGGTAAAAAAAAAAACTATTGCATTTCATTCTTGCTTGAATGCATATTTAGCCCTCTCACTTAGTAATTAAAAACGCATTATGAATAAATCATAGTGCACAAATGTTACACAACCAGACCACAATCACAATCAAATTAAACATTTAAACTTACCTAAGACAAGGCCCATCTAGGCTTTCATCACCTAGTAGATACCTTACCCTTCTCGATGATCCTACTTGGATTTCACCACCAAGGGGAGGACCCACTCTGTTCTATGACAGAGTATAAACTATAGACAAAGTATATATTGGCTAAGCAGCCCAACTCGGCTCTGGGTTCGTGAAGTGAAGGGAGCAAGCCCTAGCACCAGGCCACATACTGAACCTAACATAGATTTTTGAGCACCAAAACATAACCCAAAACTAGCCATAGACTTCCTCTTTAGGACCCATTCTAAAAGCCCAATTCCCAAACACATTCTTCTAAGGCATAAGCCACCATGACTCTAAAGTTTATTCTTAGGAGTTTAATGTTTTAGAGGTTGCTTGCCATCATCTATTTTGTTGTTTTTATCTAATTTTTTAAGCTGGTAAGGTTGCATCATTTTGAGGTCTAAAAACAACTCAAAATTTCTCTTTCTTCTAAAAAATATTAGTTTTCTATGTTTCTAGAATTACATAGAAACTGACATCGATTTCTCCATCGACATCGGCAACTCAGCTTCACTGACATCAGTTATTCCATTGACCTTGGTAACATTTCATAACTGACATCAGTTAGTAAACCGACGTCGGTCACTATCAACCAAATTTTCTTTCCAAGTTGCAAGCTTAAAACCTGACTGTTTTGCTATTAAACACACATTCTAGTTTTCTAAAACTGAAACACAGTTTTTAGAACCTGAACCCCTTTTGTCTTGAATGGTTTTGACACATAATCAAGCCAAATATCTTGTTGACCACGCAAGGCAACAACCACTCCCACCTTTGCCTTTCATATCAAGTCACCAAATAGAGTATACTTAAGACACTAAGCGTACTCCTATCCAACCAACCCAAAATCAACCTCCTATTATTCCTAAAAGGGATCAAGACTTTGAGAGATTCTTTGAACTTAATGTCAAGGCTCTCCAACACTATCTCGTGAGAAGCCAAATGCGAGATCCTTCAGGTAACCCTATTTATGGGATGCCAACTTCCTTGGTTGAAATGGAAATAATATCAATAGCATCTATTACCCAACCTATGGCCACTCAGGCCATTTCCTCGACTAGTAACCCAACCATGACCAATGTTCAAGATTTGGCCTCCCCTTCTATTTTTGGACCTACCTCCATCGGGGTTTCTGTACCCCCTCAACCACAAACAATTAGACCAAGTTCTACACCTTTCTAGAATTTGATTGTCTCTATCCCACCCACTCTTGCACCCATAAATACAAGAGTGACTACTTAACGTTTTACTAGTGTCGCCACCACTCAACCACCCTTGGCAGCATCTAGTCAAGTTGTGCCCTCCAGCTTCATGGCACAAGCCCCCTTGGCCTCAACATCATTACCTATGACGAACTACCAATATGTTGCACCTACACAAATGCAACCAAGTACGTCATACACCCCTCCTAATGTCTTCCAAGTTCCTTACAACTTAGGGGGTGCCCCCCTGCCAATCCATCAACCGATCTAATCAAGATGCTAATGGATAAGATGTCTAACCTTGAGACATCTATTTCAAGTTCAAAGAGTGTTCTTTCATATGAACAAATTTGTAATGAACCTATCCACCCTTTGGTCCCTATTTAACCATATCCTAGCCAGTGGGAACTCCCAAAATTTACTCATTTTCAGATTAAAGAGGACCCACAACAACATCTATGAGCGTTTAGGCATGCTTGCTACCTCATAGCGCATGATGATACGTTATTACTTCGCACATTCCCCATGTCACTTTCTGGCACCACCCTTGATTGGTATAACTCTATTACCAGTCACTCTCTCTTTACCTTCACTCAACTAGCTCAACTATTCCTTGACCACTTTTCAATCAACATCACTAAAAAGGTCTCCATCACAGACCTATATTCTATTAGACAATTTGATGATGAATCAATCGCTGACTTCGTTGCCCGTTGGAGAGGTTTGATTAACCAACTCTCCTTTTCACTACCTCAACCTGAGCTCATTGAGCTCTTTTCAAGAGCATGTGCCAAGCACATCTCATCCACTTTGCGGGTTCAAACATTTCGCACATTTGATGAAGCTTTCACCATGGCCTGAAAGCTTAAACTCTACATAGTCGAAGAGGATAAGGTCAAACTACGTAGTAAAAACTCCAATGTAAAATCCAATGATCCTTCTTCCAAATCTTCATCTTCCCATTCCAAGTCCAAGGGATTGGTGAACGCTATGGTACTTAGATCATCATCTTCTACCACAACTAACTAATCTGAGCCCTCCACATCACAAAGCATCACAAGACAATTCCAGCAATGATACGTACAGTGTCAATACACTCCAATAGGAGAATCATACGCTTCCATGTTGGATAAACTAGTGAAATAGGGAGTCCTCAACCTCCCTCAAATCTGACCACCACCCCAATTTGATCCCTCATGAGCCATCCCTGCATGGTATAGGTAAAATGACTTTTGTAATTATCATCGTGTCAAGAGTCATGCCATAGACAATTGCAAAACCTTCAAAAACATTATTCAAGACATGTTAGACAAGTGGGATCTTATTTTGGATAACCCAAATGTGCTAGCTAACCAAAACATAGACATATTTAGGCAACCATTCCCTAACCACCCCCCAAGTCAAAATAATGTTCAGACCATGGACGATGACCCTCAAGAGCACAACATATGCACGGTCAACATGGTTTCTCCTTTCATTCCTAACCAACCTCTCCCATAGTCTGAAGAGGTTAGTCAACCTATTTTTCCATGATGGGTAGAAGAGCCTATTCTACCCATATCACCCCCACAACATCAAACACCTCCTCCACACATACTTCTACCTCATGAGGAACCCATATTACCTATTCCTCTTGCCCCAACCTTCAATCATCTTCTACCATTGGAAGAAGTTACCATTCATACCCCACACCCTCATGTAGAAGGGGCCATCATCCCTCTAATTCACCCTTTAGAGGAGCCTTCTTCTCATATTTATCCTCCACAGATGGAGGATAGTCCTCCATCCACCCCCCTTTCACATGTAAGAGAGTCTACTTTGACCTTTCCCATATTGGAGGATGCTTTGACGATACCAATGCCGGTGGCCTCGCCCTCATCCTTCCTATTACCAATGGAGGATCATACTTTTCATGCTCTTAGACCACATGTGGAAGGCATGATAATCCCCATGCTTTATCCTCTCAAAGAGCCAAACTCTCCAATCCCTTCTCCACCGAGAGAAGAACTTGCCGTCTCACCCACTTTAGCTAAAGAAAATCTGGTGATAGTTTTCTCTTGCCTTTGGCCTGAGATCACTGCATCCAACCTGTTTCCGCTCTTGCAATCACCCAAATCCTCCAAAAGATCGATTGTAAGACCTCGCGTGATGTCACCTAAACCTTTCTCTCGATTGGAAAAAAAATTAGGATTTCTCCATTCTAAGAACCTAAAACATGAGGTGCTATGTGAGTGACTTAAGGCTCCTTATCTTACATATCCTACTTCACTTTATACTGCTAATCCTTCTGCAACAATTCACCCCAAAGTTTTTGATGAGGATCAGGCTTCCACTTCTAAATCATCAGAAGCTTAGCCTTCCACGTCCAAATCCAAAACCTTATAGGCATCCACCATTCCAAAATAGATTAAATCTCTCGGTGTTCACCCTATATCAAATCTCACTCACCCACAAGTGAAGGTAGATTTGAACCTTGCCCCACATAGTAGTGGTCCTTGCACAAAACCAAAGAAGGCTGTGAAACCACCTCAGTCTACTCCTCCCCCAACCAAAAAGGTGGTACAAAAAACTCTCCCACCTTCACCATTACCCTCTATCTTGGGTCCACATCCATCTACTTTCATAGGAGCGCTCCCTACTCCAACACCTTACAAAAACAAATCACCTCCATTAGTACCTCTACCCATCAAACATATATTTTCTCCAAAAAATTTGACAACTCTCACCAAGAAAGTGCCATCTACGCATGTGGTCACACCACCAACTAAAAATATGGTATGAAAAACTCCTCCTATAACTCTTAAACAGAAGTTGTCGACCCCTATCACAACAACGAGCACATTCCCATTAGTGGGTTCTTATGCTCTATTATTACATTGATTGTTGCAATATTATAGCATCATTATCCCACCTATTAAGCCATACCAACCTCTCGAATCAAAACCATCTTGGTTTGATGACACTAAAATCTGTGCGTATCATCACACACCTGGACATGATATTGAACATTGTTGCACTCTTAAATTTGTCATCTGTCAACACCTAAAAAAGGGCACCCTTCTCATTAAGGACCCCTTTGACAAACTACTGACACCATCCCATGTCTCTCAAACCTCCTCACCTTCATCAGGATCCCATCATCAGACTATGGTCCCTCTACCACCTTCTCCCCCTTTATTCGAAATCAACACCATTAATGGGGCCATCAGGTCTCAAACTCTAAAGGATAAAGTAAAAGAGTGAGTTTTCTTTCCCTTGGACATATCCATTCATCAAGCCTTCTCAACCACCAAAACCCAAGATTTCAATCTTGGGCACATCTCAACCAACATCTTCAGAGACAATTCGTGACTCCATGGCGAAACAACTTCACCGATCCCCTGTGAAGAAGTCTTTGTATGACCTAATACAAAGCTCTCCACAACATCACCAAACCTTGATCAAAGCTTTACAAAAAATGGAGGTCCAACCTAAAGACCCCCGACCACTAGCTGCTTTAGTCAAAGTATTACCCACCGTTGCCTCTGTCACCTCCAGTGATTCTGAGATTCTAGCCTACAACCTAGAAGATCAAGCTATTGCCCTCTACCACTAAGCCTATCAAGCAAAAGCTTCACAGGATGCATCCTTACATCACACTCCTTGTCAAAGAGGAGCTTTAACATCTTCTCTCCATCTCATTTATCCAACTCATTGATTATCCGCAATGGGTGTCAAACATTGTCCCTGTCACAAAAGCAACTGGGGGAATTTGACTTTGTACTAACTATTGTGACCTCAACCAAGCATCAACCAAACTCTTAATCATCTCCATATCTACCAAGATCACATCAATCATGCCTAAAACAAAAATATGAAAGAGCGAGATTTCAAAATCAGAGATCTTGTCCTTAAAGAAAACCAACACATGACTAATATGGAAAGAAGCAAACAAGACAAGTTTGCTCCTAATTGGCTCGAACCTTATATCATAACACACAAGTATGGATCAGGAACTTATTGTTTATCTTATCTTGAAGGCCAACCAGAACCTGAGCCCCTTATTGCCTTACATCTATGACCATTCTACTGTTAATCAAGTAATCATTCACTTGATGTTTAATTTGAGCTGGTCCATTGAGCAACCCCTGTCATCCTCATTCCTATTCCTTTCAACCCTTTTTCCCTACAAACATTAGTTAACCCTTTTTTTAATGATTTGTCCTAATAAAAGGGAAACCCCTAAACCTCTATAGTCTGGTCCATGACTAATAGTTTTGTCAACACAAAAATATAAAATTGGGATGCCTAACAAAATATTAAAAGGTCGTAAACTATCAATGTAGACTGCTCTCTTGAAGGACAACTGCATTATTGCTATAATTAGTAGACTACTCCCTTGAAAGATAGCTATTCAAAGACATCAAAACATGCAAAGAAAAATATAGACCACTCCCTCAAAGGATGGCTATCACCTAATTTTGCTACAAACAACACCCTCTCAGAAGCTTCCCGCATCGATCAGCTTCACATGACCACAACACAAAACAACATCCCCAAGTAGACTTCCTGTATTGATCAGTCTACCCAAAATAAAAAAAGATTGACAAACTATTAAGTCATGGACTTGCCTATAGTCATTCTTAGGGTCACCTATAAAAGGGGAAAAGTTATCCCTACTAAAAAGGGTTACGTTATCTTGACATATCACATAATCAAACCTATTACCCCAACATACTCAAGGGATTTTGAGCTCACTTAATGTCAAGTGATTAACATACTTCTCTAACAAAAACCAATGGTCAATGACCTAATGCATGAATGGGGCTTTTGTTTTCAATAACCCTATCTATGCTATCATTATGGTCCTTGTCAATGAAAGAGCAACACGCCTTTCACTTCTTACACACCTTCGTCATATGCCAATATCTTACAACCAAAACATTTTCTAACCAATAACACAACATCAAGATTTATTTAATGCAAATACCAATTTGTGTTATATAAATTATCATAGCCCATTCACATTCATTTCTATGGAAAACAATACACATGGAAAATATCAGCCAAACACAATTTATGTCAAGCATATACCATCACCAATATGGAAACTTGCTGAAGCATAAATATACTCATTTCATTTTTAGCATACACCATCACTAATATGGAAAATTGCTAGGGATGAAAAACCACATAACCAATGTTATAGAATACATGATCACACAATATGGAAAAAGCTATAACATCATCATATACATTTCATTTTTGGCATACACCATCACCAATATGGAAAATTGCTAAGGATGAAAAACCACATAACCAATGTTACAGAATACACCATCACATAATATGGAAAAGGCTGTAACATCATCATACACTCATCATTTCAAGCATGTACCATCACACATATGGGAAATGCTAAAAATGCTAACCTGACCAAAACAACTATCAACCACTTTGACTCTTCTTCCCTTTTGGAGAGAACTACATTGGCCTGAGGCCCTTGAAATAGGGGCTATGTAGGTAGCACTCAATTGACATGGGGTCTTCTAAGGTTAGCTCGGCCATTTGTTTGTCTATCTACCTATAGGCCAACTATCTTAAACTATCCAAAATCATGAGCAAATAACCAGCCCTGACACTGTAGATGTCACCTGGACTTCTCATGGGGCACATTAGAGATCACATACATCTCCCTAACCACAACAAACAATACTTGAGATCACTTATATCTCAGCCTGACTCGACCAATGACCTTGGAGATCATGACTATCTCCTCAGACCATGACCACTTTCAAGACAACTTTGCCTTGGTTGTTTTGATTGCATATATGCTACCTCATGAATAGTTAGCAAATTGTATGCACCCCACATTATGACCCTCACACGTATTTTTGGATCACGACCAAGTTGATCCCCAATATTTGTGACATTTTCATGTTTTCCAAGAGCACTTCCTAGCCTAGATACTTGGAACATGATGACCATTAGAGTTACAGCTTTGATCGATTAACCCAATCAACTATGACCAAAAAGCTGGGGACTAGTTACTTTGATTTTAGTATTCCTCAACCATTAGAGCTACAGATTTGATCATTTAACCCAATAAGCTACCACTAATAAGCTGGGGACCGATTGCTTTGATTTTAGTGCTCCTTGACCTTACCTATGACAATTTGACCTATCTATCACGTGAAGTGGCATACGCACAATCTCAACTATTGCAACATTCACATTCCAACTTCACCATACCCATCCACTACCTATCAAATTGGCAATCGATTTTGGATTGCCCTCTCTCGATTCCCACTTTGAGGGGGAATACCTTATCCCATACCTGGGGCAACCTACACCTTATCCCATACTTGGGGCAACCTATACTTATTTTTGTTTTGCAGTTTGTCAGAATAACCAACAAGACAAAAAGGGGAAAATGTGAACACCAATATTGTGTTGACTCCCCTTGGTCCCTTACACACTTTATTAATTTAAAATAAACTACTTGTTTTAAATTAATGACATCACCTAGACACCTCACCTTGGACACCTCATCTTGGAAACCTCACCCTAAGACCATTTCCTACCCTATGAGTCACCCTAAGACTAAGTCATCCAAATCCTAACTACCCATGACTTATTCTCACTCCTTATTAACCTCCTAACTAACTCTCATGCCTAATAAACCCATCTTTTGACTATTTTCCAATGGCAAATGCACTTGGCAGATGGAGGAATGGGCAAAGGGCTAAAAATAGCCCTTTTACCCATTCTCTAGTCATCGACATCGGTCAATTGTCAGCTGATGTCGATGGTATCACCGATGTTAGTTACATAAATTGAGTTCTAACGTTGAGTTAGCTCTCTGGCCCCAGACTCTTTTGATATCAATGTGCATGCTCTGAGACTAAGCATCAGAATTCAACTATCACTCTCCAGGCTATAGAAACTCTGCAAAAATCACTCCAAACATTGGGTTGAAATCATTGCACGAGGTCTTTGACATCAGCCACAACAAGAATAAGCATCCTGACACCCTCGGATCTTCACCAAAAATCTAAGTATTCTTCTGGTCTCCATTTCAAAGTTCTAGAATAACTTGATAATTAGTTTCTATTTACTATTTTTGAATACTGTAAAAAGAACTTGACTTCCTCTATGGAAGGGCTAAAAAGCCTTTCTCTGACTCTTACCCTATTCTCACACCTACCCTCTACCTTTTTGCCCTTCCTCAGACCCTATTCTCCTTCCCGTAACCCTGCACAAACCTCCCAAATCCTAGAGTCCTTTATCCATCACAGAAATACCCTGAAACCCATCCAAAGACCCATTGCCCCGACCGACGTCGATAACATCTCCTATCGACATCAGCAGCATAATTGACATCAACATCATTGACCAACTAACATCGGTAGAACTATCGATGTCAGTGACTGTGACAGACTGATTGTAGATAACAGGTACACATTGTCTACTTTCTCTTTCTTAGTCTTTCATCATTTCATTTTATACAAATCTCTATCTTAAATAGTGGACTGTCATCCCTCACGGAGCTTTACGCTTCTGAGACCAAGTGCGTAGCTTGGCAGTCCACCTTATCTTATTCTAACATTTTATTTATTTAAGTCTTATTCTTATCTATAGGTGTCTTCCTCCATAGCCAAAGGGGAGCTCCTACAACGCTTGGATACAATGCACAACTTAATCCAGGTAACATACAAACCCCTAACCTTAAACCTTAGTTTCTTCTTCTTCTAAATGTAATTAGCAAAAACGTAGAGAAACACAGACAACTCATTGGACACCTATCATGCCTTAATAAATTCCTTTGATATGACATTCCACCATTCATATGCATAGGTGTTTTAAAACTCTTTATTTCCCACACCTATTTTGCTCAAGTGGACCAAAACTCAAGTTAATATTCTTAAAGTAACTATTTATCCATGGATGGTCTTAAAATATCTTATCAGATGTGAAAAATACCATTTTGGTTTTTAAAACATCTCCTAAGACTCCATTTTGCTCTTCAAGCCCTCACTAGGTCTATTTTCCTTATAACCCTAAAAACCTGTAAACCTCCTTATGTAGGATATTGTACAGAGGGTACTAAAAACCAAGGGAATATTATAGGAAGAATTATGGCCTTAAATATTCATGTCAATTTTCATGTTTTGAATGTGAGTAGAAGTCCATTTTTTTGCCTTTCTCTCTCTTTAATTAGGCCTCAAATAAGCCTTCTTGCCTAGAACTATCTTTTCTTGATCCATAATTCTCCCACATATGTTAAATCACCAAAAATCATATTATTAAATTTACATAGGATATCACCAACCTCCATGTCAATTTTGAGGTCTTGAGACCCTGTGGAAGTGTGAGAACCATGAAATGACCTTGCCACATAGTCTCATTTTAGACTTATTTGAGACTACCTTAGAAAATGATCCTTATTTGACCACATAAATAATATATTGTGAATATTTTTGGATTTAATAGTTATTACACATCTCAAATGACCTCATCTAATGATTAGGAAGTCATCCCTTTCTCATAACACCTACAAACACCAAAAATGTGCAAAATAAGGAATTTATTACAATCTGTACAATTAAAAGTACAAAATAAGTACATGTGGAGAACATAATTGGAGTTATAAAAAACATAAAATAGGTTTTAGGATAATACTATGGGATTAAACATGATTTATAGGTCCATTTTTTCTACTTGGTCACTATTAGAGATTTAGGAGGGTTGAAGATCTATTTAGGGTCTTAACGATCATTAATAAAGCAAATGACACCAATTAGCCTCATTAAACTTGTATAAAATTATTTAATTACCCTAAAACTATTTAAAATGTCTTACCTTCCCATAAAAAGTGTGAGAGATGGTGCGAGTGTGTGAAGTTACTCCTCAGGTAGTAAACTTAGCCTTCTTAAACTTGATAGAGGTCTAATTTGAGTTTTGGGCCTCAAAACTCAATCTAATTTTTTGGAGAGATTAAGAAACATAAAAAATAACTTTCATAATGATTATAAATGACTTGGTAATGATCATTACTTCCCTATATCCATCTGGTGTAGTGGTTAGGGGACTTGGGGTTATAGTCATGTTACCTCCTTACTAGCTCTCAAGGGCATTTATATTGAAAATTGAAGTTTGTGCTACTTGAAAGTGTATTGAGAAATTTTATATGTTTATGTATTTAATAAATGACCATATATATGGTTTTATATGATTATTTATTGTTTTATGTTCAAACAAACCCCTTAGTCTCAAGACTGCCCCTTGTCAATGGAATAAGCAAGGTCTAAAATAAAACACTAAGTATGCCTGATGCCTATATGGATTTGAGGTGACCATGGATGTATTGGTACAATTATAAACATAATTTTTAACCATTCAAAAAGTGTGATTATGACTATGAAGTCCTCAAAATATCAATTTGTCTTATGATTGGATTTAGATTTGCCTGTGTGTGAGATTTATGTTTTCTATGGGGTTTGTCAGAGTTTTACCAACATTTCATCTTTCTCACTAGAGTATTAGGGTTTTATGAAGACCATATTAAAATAATGAAACCATAATCAACTAATTTCATTGCTTTAAATCTTTCCACAAACCTCACTCTCTCCTCAGTCAAGCATAACTCTCATGGAGAGCATGCATACATGTAGGTTACCTTTTTACTATGTATGGAGGTTTAAAAATTAGTTTGATAAATATAATTCATGTTTAATTTGGTATTAAAATAATCTAATAACCTATTTTAAACTAATATATGCCTTAGTTTCCTTCATATGCATCTTGTTTGTCACTTTAGGCTTGGGGCCAACCTATGTTGAGCTTGGAGCCTGTAGGTGATTAATAGGGTATCTTGATTGCATTTTGTGTTTAGGATTCCTCCTTAAGACTTTAACCCTATTAGTTATTTATTTTATTTGTCTTGATAATACAATTTAGTCTTATAACACCCTTCAAAAAAATTTACTCCTTTCATTATATACACTTTTAGCTCACACCTTTCAAGGCATGGTTGTAGGTGCTTATTATGACTAGGTTTGAGCATAAGGTCTTAAAATTAGTCCTTTTCAACCCTGTCATGATCTTGAAAGTATATAATCATTATGTTATTTTCATTGTCACTACCTTACAAGGTTTTTTGTCTTCTTCATGAGATTTTTAACCCTTTTTTATTCCTAATTTTGTACATAGTCCTATAGGTGATTGTTAGACTATCAACTCAGTTTACTTGACTATATTTGACTTATAAGTGTCCTAGTTTGTCTTTCATGGTTTTTATTTTATCTGCATCTACTTTGAGGTTAAGTTTCCTATTTGAGACTAAACTATTGGAAAGCAATTAACCTTTGGGTTCACAAAGAGGACATATAAGTCTAGGGCTTGTAGGTTTCCTTTACTTGGACAAGCTGCTTAGAAAGCCAATTGAGTCCCTAGACCTTTATAGCATTATAAAACTCTTGTGTTCCTATTTAAAAATTATTCATATTTTTTAATCCCTTTGGCCATGTATCATGTTATCTTCAACTTGCTTTACAGTTCATACAAACTTGTAGGTGTAGTCATCTTATATGTAGGGTATGTGTATTGAAAATTGGAGCATCTATTCAATTTGAATCTATTGATGAAGATATTAGGGTAGTCATACACATATGAATGTATGAGGAGATGTATAAATTCACCCCCATGGATTTAAGCATCTTCAACCTACTTCTACAGTCTGTATAACCCTGTATATGGGAGAAACATTTATGATTCTCATTAAAGGGTGTACTTAGACTACTTTCTTGATTTTATCATGATTATAGTAGTGTAATATTATCTCAGAACCTTATAATATGATACACCACTGATATTTGAGCCAAATTGGCTATCAAACATGTAGTATACTGTTCAAACATAAACCATGTCCTTAAAGAGCAAGCACTTGAATAACATGGACAAGAAACATGTATTAGATAAATATCACATGAAATACATGAATTTAAGTGATATTATCTGAGTGATGAATCATTTTTAACCTTTTAAAATGACATATATCTCAGACAAAACAAAACTTGTAGCATGATTGACTGGAACACATGTACATCAAGACCACTTTTCCTCCAAGTGAAGACACTTCATGAAGATGAGTTAGATGATTAAAACACCATGAAAATGGGATATTTTACCTCTAAAAAAATCCCTAAAAATCATTATTCTCCATCAAATTCTAAAGTGGATAAATAGATGCACGAATAGACCCTACTTAGATGGATAGGATATAGTGACCTATTGTCACTCTTAGTAATTGTTCATAAAGAAGAATTCAACAATATGAAAAATAATTCCACTAATTTCAATATTAATATTACCGCTAATAATATACAAAGTATTATCTCCTAACTTTCTCTCTCTCCTTGCTATACCATTCACTTAAAATTTGCCTTCCTAAGCTTGTGAAGGCAATGATGGGGAAGAAAGAGTGCTTGAAGAAAATTTTCAACTTAAAACTTATTATAAATATGTAAAATTATTTTAGGGAGCCAAAAGGACACTTAAAAATCATTTCCAACTAAAATCTGATCTTGCAAGGCCATACAAGTGCCCAATTTTTTTTATAGTGTCATTTTGCTTAGTTTAGGAATTAAACTGTAGATGATATTAGTATATTAATATCCTTAAATGTTATCTAACCAATTTTTTACATAATTTATGTTTTTAATATTCTTTAAATGTTTAATTTTTGGAATGGTATGTGCAACTTTTGCAAATAGGCCAAAAGGTGGCCAAAATGTGAATTTTGCATATGGGAGTCAAATAAAAGGTTAGTACATGATATTATGATATTAATGACAAATAAATAAATTTTTATAATTAACTTAACCCATACTAAACCTTTGACAATGTTTAACAATTTTAAGACCTTGAAATTGACCCATAGGACTAGACAAGTAAACATAAGACCAAACTTTGAATAATGCTAAAAAAGAACAAATATGACCATATGGAACTATTTAGTACCATTTAAGAAGTTTAAACCTATAGGGGATGACCAATTTTTACTTGCGGTAAAAAATTGGTCAATAACCTTGGTGATTCAGAGGGGTAGCATTCTTGCAATGCTAATGGACTAGTAGCCTTATCCTTCCATTGGGAAATGGAGTCACTCTTATGCTACAATCTAAAACTAATATGCCTTCTAAAGAATTTAAATTCATAACAAACACATAATAAAAATCAAACACACTATGACAAAGTCATTTTATTGAAAACTAGACACAAAAGACTCAAACAACATATGTAACTTACTATGTACAGACCTCAAAACATGTTTGAGGCAATGAAACAATTCCTCTTGCTTCAACAAGGATAAAAAATGATGTTTCTTGAGTCACAACTTCTCCATAAGAACAAGTCACCATATGATGGATGTTTGTCAAATAAAAATTACTTGTGAAGGTGATTAAAGGACTTACCAATGATAGGACCTCTACTAGCTATAAGTGAACCATTTGAAACTCCATTTAATAGTCCTTCTAGCTCTCCTTTAGGTCTACTTGATAGTGCAACCTGATTGATCTCTTTCATGCTCATTTTATGCTTGCCAATTTGCTTCTTGGGAGTTATGAAATCTTTCTCAACTTCACCTTCATTTAGACCATGATGTGCTTGATGTCTATGACCATCACACTTGCCTTCTTTATGGCCAAACATGTCTGCAAGTGACTCAATATCAGATTGAGACTTAAGATGATCCTCAATCACATAAACTTCTACCTTGGGTTGATTACATTATTATAAGATTGAAACCTATATGAAAATGACTTGAAACTATTATTCATACTCATTAGGTTCACTAATAGCTTTATTATCAATCTCATATTTCTTTTGAGGGAGAGCTTCCTTACCTACTTGTTTAAACTCTTGTACTATGGCATGGAATTGCTGCCATAGATCATCATCCTCTTCTTAAATCCCACACTAATTAACTTCTTAATTTTGGGTAGGAAAAATTGCAATATATTCCTCATTATCATGCTCTATCATGCTTGGAGACTCATCATCATCATCAGCTATATGAAGAAAGTAGTTACCCCATTCAAATTGTTGAAGTAGATCATCAAGACTTACCTCAATATGATCATTAGCCTCATCATGAATGATATATGTGCCAAGGCATATATATTAAATGAAATCATAGGGATAATAACCATAGGTTTCAACACCATATTAATCTAAGAAGAGATAAAAATTACCTTCAATTTTTAAAGATGCTCCATCATCTATGACATGCTTCTTTTACTCATTGATAGTGCAATTTAGATTGGAACTAGTTTCCACATATGGTTTAATGTGGAACTTAGAAAATGACTATGTTATTATTGTCACTTTATCTACATACCTCATTATAAAATCTAAGAAATACCAATCAACAACAACATACCTTCCTATATTGGAAATAAAGTCTCTTCATAGGCAAATGGCAAAGTGTGCAGGCAGATCTACCACCACTATGTCTTGTAGAATTGGAAAAATTAGGTAATCATGAAAGAACACTTTCAAACCTTTGATAAGTCTTATTGACTTCGATGGTTTTCCATCAAGTTGTAACATTCATTTTCTATAAGGTTCATACTTCAAGCCCAACTTGTCTGTAACTAGTTTAGGCATAACTGAAGTACTTGACCCACTATCCACAATACAATTATGGACCAACTTGTTATGTATAATGAGGGTAAGATATAAAGGTGGGGGATTTTTATACTTGGTGGAAGGTTCAAAAATATGATTATGTTAATTTTTGAGGTCTACACCAATATGTTTTGATGGTTGGGGGCAAATATAGAGTTGGGATGCTACTCTTGGAGTATCTCTTTTTGACCAGGCATATGGAGTACTTCCCGAAGGGATATGCTTGTCTTTATGTTATTAAAAGAGTAAATAATATTGAAAGGGGAGACACTAACATTTTATTACATCCTTGGAGGTAGTGAAGTACCTTGAGCTTGAGGCAATGAAGGTTTGACCACCCTTCCCAAGTTCTGATTTTGAAGAGGTGCAAAACTTGTAGAGGCTGCCACATTTGCATCCATACCTTGTTGCCTTAAAGGGTTTCTTTTTTGGAGTTGTATATGTATCTTGAAAATCTCCCATATCTATCCTCTTTAACATTGTGTTGTCTATAACTAAGGTGCTCTAATTTATGACAAATCTATCCTCCACTTGGTAGTTCATAAAGCTTGTTCCTGAATTACTACACCCTCTACTTGGTTTTGCTTGCATAGAGATATTATCTTTTGATGTCGATTAAGGAGTAGTACCTCCTTGAGCCACAAAAGATTTAAATTCACCTTCAATATCATTCATGTACTGACCTTGAGGCTACCCCCAAGAATTTGACCATTCTTTTCCTTGAACTAGGTTGCTATGGACTAGAATTATGGCTCTTGAGCTAAGAACAAAATTTGGATTGTAGACATTAGGTGGCCTATTGAAATTAGGTAGACCTTATCCCCTCCCTTGACAATTATGCTAAGGTGGAAATATATTTAATTATGGAGGGTAATAGTAGGAGTTTTGGTAAGTTCCAAATTTCTAATTTGATTTCCTAATTAAAGCTTCTAAGGCCTTATACTTTGATTTCTGATTAATTAGATCATCTAATTTATTTAGAGCAGCTTTATACTTACTATTTGGATTTGGAAATGGAGCAAGGCTTGGAGGAGTAGTATAAATTTTAGGAAAAATAGGCATTGAGACCTTTGGAGGGAGTTTAATATCTTGGATCAAACCATTTTCAGCTCTAATAGCCAAATCATAGGCATTAGGCAAATTATATCCTCCCATGGACTACAAGATGATATCTATATTAATCCCAATAGCTCTAGGGTAGGTTGGGAAAATAAAACTTTTAAGGGGTCTCATGGGAGGTGGAAGTCTATTCCATGTCCTATGGAACCTTTCATTGAAATCAAGCATGGATTCCTTAGGCCCTCTTTGGATCAGTGATGTATGATCACTCTTATCCTCAAATATTTGAGTCAATAACTCTCCAAACTCATCCCACATAATAATGCATCTTCCTAGCAAGGTTCTATACCAATCAAGGGATTTTCACCTAAGGGACATGGTAAGAAATCTGATTGCTATATTAATCTCTATGATATTATGAAAATTTTAGAAGTTAGATATGTGTCTAATATGCTCACTTAGGGTGATAGGACCTTCCCCATTGAAATAAGGAACACTCTTGATGGCATTGGGAGGGATATCATCATAGGAAACAAGGTTTATGGGATTTTTAGTATTGAAAGCTGGGAAAGCATGTTGCTTAGCCATGTTACCTTAAAAATCTTCTTCACTCTCTTTCTCTTCTTAACTTTCAGAACCTTCTTGATCTTTAGACTCTTCTTTAGGATTCTTAAGTGTCAAGAAAAGGCTTAGGGTATTGCACTTCAATAGGCAGTTTAGGATGAAGGAGTGGATTTGCAGAATGATAACCACTACTATTAGTTAATATATTAGTGACCATGAAGAATAAAAAAATAAAAAATTGGTATGCAACTAGATGTTATATTTTTAGTGGAGTCACCAAATGCTAAGTAGGAAACACTTGTGCAGCAGTTGTGGTCTTGTCATAGCCAACATTCCCCTTGACAAGAAGTGTTTGGGATAATTGTTCCACCAAACATGCCAAAACTATTGTCACTCAATTTTTCACCCTTAGAGAGGTATTTAAATCCTAATCCAATTTAGTGAAACAATGTGATTACCCTAGACTTGTGGTCTATCTATAGTGGGGGTGAACCTCTATATTAAAGGGTTAACTTCCTTGATATGTCTATTTGAGCTCATCACCTATGTTACTAAATTGTTGAGATGAAAAGGGAAAGAGAAACATGAAATAAAACTAAACTATTGAGGTGATACAATAAATTTAACTCCACAAGACTACCATGAACTTGCACTATGAAGGGTGATTCACAAAACTAATCTCAACATCCAAGGTTTCTCTAACATAAGCATTTCAACATGAAGGTAAGATGCAATGAATTTACCAAGGTGGATAAATAAGAGGTCTTGTTTTAGACACTATTACTCTTACTTACATTTAAAGACATAAAATGACACTAACTACACTTTATGTGACATGTTAGGGAGCAAACTACTTGAATAAAACATGAAAGAGAAAGATGAACACAAGGATAAATGATTACCACTTGTTATTCAAATATGAAAACTTATAAAAGAAGTTGAGAAATAAAAAATAATTTGATATTTTTTATTCAAATGAAAAAATAGTACTCAAACTATCAGAGATTTTCCATACCAGATTTGAATTATTTACAAATCCAAAAGTGGTTGCTTAAATAGAGAAGTGTCAAGATAGAGAGAGAAGCACATAGTAGAAGAAGATTGACAAGTGTTTATGTGAGTTATAAAAATAAAGGGGGATATGGAATAGTCATGGATAGACTAAAAAATCCATGTGTCTCACTCTTGAAGATGCTCCAACCTTCCATGCAGTGTAGGATTTGGAAATTGGCTTGATAACTTGACTAGCTTCTTGAAAACTGCCTTTCTTTACATAAGAAGAGTGACAAATGGAATTTTATATCATGAAATTTCCATGAAATTATCTTATAAAACTAATTTTACATGTATAATTCTTTAATAAACTTTTTTGATATGACATTCCATCATTCATATGCATAGGTGTCTTGAAACTCTTCATTTCCCATGCCTAGCTTGGTCTAAGTGGCCCAAAACTCAAGTTCATCTTATTCAAGTCACTCTTTCTCCATGTATGGTCTTAAAATATATTATAAGACATAAAAAAAACCATTTTAGTTTTTATAACAACTCTAAAGACTCCATTTTTCTCCTCAATCCCTCATTAAGCCTATTTTCCTTGTAGCCCTAAAAACCTATAAACTTCCTTATGTAAAAGAATGTATGGTGGATAATGATAAAATAAATGCATATTATAGGACCAATTATGTACTTACAAACTCATGTAAATTTTCATGTTTTGACTCTGAGTGTAAGTCCATTTTTTGCCTTTCTCTCTCTTTAATTAGGCCTTAATTAGGCCTCCTTGCCTAGAACCCTATTTTCTTGATCTAAAATTCTCCTACACTATGAAATCACCCAAAAGAATGTGATTTACTTTAACTATTATATTAAAAAAATCCATATCAGTTTGAGGTCTTGAGACCCTATGCAAGTATGAGAACCATGAAATGACCTTGGCACCTAGTCTCATTTTAGGCCAGTTCAGGGTTTTTTTAAGTGGCAAATCTTCATTAATATATGAATATCCTATTTTTTTGAAGTTAGCATTTTGAAATTTTTATGGAGTGGCTGATAGGGTGGGATTACCTAAATTTTTGAGGTCAAAGTTAATTTCAAGGAGAGGTTCACCTTTATTTGAATATAAATTTCTTCATATAAATGTAATTCATTGGTACTCAAAAGCCAATCTAGATAAATTCACCAAATACCATTGGGTGAATTTAAGAATTTCTTCAGTGGTTTGTATTTTAGGCCTAATGAAGGTTTCAAGAATAAAAAATTTCTACTAAGGTATGTAATTATTTTTTTACAATATAATTTCTTAGTATTTTTAACTGTAATTTCATTTACTACTCTTTAAGTGCCATTATGGCAATTAAACGTGAGGGTGTCTAACGATAACCTATGGGCACTTGATGGCATCATGCAGGTAGATGATGGTAGGCTATGGGTAGATGATGATAGGTTTCTTGCAGGCAAATGTCGATATACTATAGGTAGATGCCAATAGTCTAGAGGTGGATGCCAATAGTATACAAATGGATGATTGTAGACTATCAGTGTTTACATGTAGACTATCAATATCTACCCATAAATTATTGGCATCTATCTATATATTACTAATATCTACCCACAAACTACCAACATCTTCTTATAGCTTGCTGATGTCTGCCCACTACCTACCATCATCCACTTGTAAGAAGTCTATGGGTGGACACCTATAGTATATGGGTATACATTGGAAATATATGGGTGGAAATAAATTATCTATAGTCAAAAATTGATAGTCTATAGGTAGGTGTCAGTTATCTCTAATCAGATGCTGGTAGGTTACAATCAAGTAACCACAAGCTGCCATCGGGCACGAATAGGCCTTATGCAATTCAACACATGGAATCACACTATTTTATTGTGTAATAATACACCTTCTAAACTAATTTTCCACCATTATGAATTTGATTCACCTTGAGACCTCCAAATATTTTTTTATGACTACTAAAATGAACCTTGGGCCTATTTGAGACTACCTTGGAAAATGAGCCTTATTTGACCACCTATAGAATCTCCTATGTATATTTTTGGTCTTGAATGACCTCATATAATGATTTGGAAATTCTCCCTTTCTCAGAACACCTACAAAACACCAATTTTTTTGAAAAATAAGACATTTATTATAGTTTGTATGATTTCACATATGAAAGAAGTACATGTGGAGAAACTCCTTGGAGTTATCAACAACATCAAAGGGGTGTTAGAAGAAAAATATGGCATTAAACATGCTTCAAGGATCCATTTTTTCTACCTAGTCACTATCAAGGTCTTATGAGGGTTTAAGACATTTTTGGGGTCTTAATGATCATCTGTAAAGAACAAGCCACCAATTGGCATCATTCCACTTGTAGAACCTTATTGACTGACCCCCCACCTATTCCAAATGGCTCAGCTTCCCATGTAAAATGTGAGAGATGGTGTGAATGTGTAAATTTAACTTAGCCTTCTTGAATTTGAGAGAGGTCTAATTTGAGTTTTAGGCCTCAAAACTCAATCTCATTATTGGTAGAGATTCAAAAACTTAAAAAAAAACCTTAATCATGATTCTAAATTCCTTGGTAATGATCATTAATCCATTGTATGCATTTGATGAACTAGTTAGGGGACTTGAGGTTATAGGCCTATCACCTCCTTGCTATCCCTCAAAGGCATTTGGATTGAAAACTAAAGTTTGTGAAACCTAAAAGTGTAGTGAGACTTTTGATATGCTTATGTATTACCTGAAGACATTTCATGGGGTTTGACATGCTTATTTTGTGTTTTAAGTTCAAATAGGCCCCTTAGTCTCAAGACTGCCCCTTGTCAATGGAGTGAGCAAGGTCTGAGACAAAATAGTGAGTATGAATACTACCTATATGGGTTTTATGTGACCATAGATGTCTTGATGTATCCATTCACAATGTGTGATCATGCCTATAAATTCCTTAAAACATCAATCTCTCTCATGATTGGACTTGGATCTACCTGTGTGTGAGAATTAGGCTCTCCATGGGGTTTGACAGAGTTTCATCAACATTCCATCTTTCTCACTAGAGTATGAGGGTTATATGAAGACCATATTAAAATTATGAAGCCAAAATTAACTACTTTCATCCCTTTATATCTTTCCATAGACCTCACTCTCTCTTTACTTAAGCAAAACTCTCATGGAAAATAAGTAGACTTGTAGGTTGCCTTTTGATTGTGTATGGAGGTTTGAAACATAGTTTGATCAATCTTATTAATGTTTTATTTAGTCTCAAAATGAACTTATAACCTATTATCACTAAGATAGACCTTAGTGTCCTTCATATGCATCTTGTTCCTGACTTTAGGCTTGGGACCAACCTGTCTTGAGCTTGGAATCTATAGGTGAATAGTAGGATATCTTGATTGCATTTTGTGTTTAGGATTCCTCCTTTAGACTTTAACCCTATCAATGATTTATTGGATTTGTATTGATAATCCAAGTTAGGCTTATAACAACCTTCAAACACTTTTACTTATTTCATTATATGCACTTTTAGCTCACACCTTTCAAGGCATGGTTGTAGGTGCTCATTAGGATTATGTTTGAGCTTAAGGTCTTAAACATAGTCCTTTTCAACCCTATCATGATATTTAAAGTGTTTAATCCCTATGGAATATTATTTATCACTATCCTACAAGGTTTTTTGGCTTCTTCATGGAATTTTCAATGCTTTTATATTCCTAATTCTGTACATAGTCCTGTAAGTGACTATTAGTCTGTTAACTCAGTTTATTTGACTATTTCTGACTTATAAGTGGCCTAGTTTTTCTTTCATGGTTTGTATTCGATCTTAATCTACCTTGAGGTTAAGTATCCTATTTGAGACTACCCTATTAGAAAGTAATTAACTTTTGGGTTCACAAAAAGGACCTAAAATTCTAGGGCCTATAGGTCTCTTTTACTTGGACTTGCTGCTTAGAGAGCCAACTAAGTCCCTTAACCCTTATAACATTCTACAACTCTTGTGTTCCTATCTAAAACTTCTCCATATCTTGTAATCCCTCTGGCCATGCATTATGTTATCTGTAAATTACCTTATAGTTTGTATAGACCTGTAGGTGTAGTCATCTTTTATGTAGGGTCTATGTATTGAAAATTGGAGCATCTAGTCAATTTTAATCTCTTGATGATGAAATTATGGAAGTCTTATACATATGAATGTATAGGGAGATGCATCAAGTCTCCCCCATGGCTCTGAGCATCTTCAACCTACTTATACAGTCTGTATAGGCCTGCATATGGGAGAAACATTTATGAGTCTAATTGAAGGGTGTAATTAGACTACTTTATTGATTTTATCATGATTCAAATAGTGAAATGCTATCTTATAACCTTATACTATGATAAACCAGTTATATTTTAGCCAAATTGGAAATAAAAAATGTAGTAGACTGCTCAACCATAAACCATGTCCCCAAAGAGCAATCACTTGAATACCATGGACAAAAAACATGACTCAGATAAATATCACATGAAATCCATGAATTTAAGGGATATTATATGAGTGATGAAGAATTTGGAACCTTTGAAGATGACATATATCTCAAATAAAACAAAACTTGCAGCATGATTGATTAAAAAACCTATTCATTAAGACCATTTTTCCTCCAAGTGAAGACACTTTACGAAAATGAGTTGGCTAATTAAACCAAAATGAAAAAGGGATCCTTTAACTCTAAAACCATCCCTCAAAACCATTATTATCCATCAAAAATTTAAGTGGAAAAATAAATGCAAGAATAGACCCTAATCAGATGGATAAGACATAGTGACCTATTATCACTCTAAGAAATTATTCGTAAATAAGAGGACATAATTATAAAAACTAATGACACTAATTTCAAGCTTAATATGACCCCTAACAATCACCAAAGTTTTATCTCCTAACTCTCTCTCTCTCTCTCTCTCTCCTGGCCATACCATTCACTTTAAATTTGCTTTCTTGAGCTTGTGAAGGTAGTGATGGGGAAGAAAGAGTGCATGAAGTAATTATTCAACTTAAAACTTGTTATAAAAATTTAAAATGATTTTATATATCCTAAAGGACACTTAAAAACCATTTCCAACTAAAATCTGATCTTACAATGTTGTACAAGTGCCCAAAGTGCTTGTAAAGTGTCATTTTGCTTAGTTTAGGCATTAAAATGTAGATGATTTTAGTATTTAACTATACTTGAACATTATATAACCCAATTATAATATTAAGTACATTGGGAATCTTATTTAAATATTTACTTATTGAAATGGTACATGTAACTCTTCTAAATAGACCAAAAGGTGGCCAAAATGTGATTTTTGCATATGAGACTCAAATAAAAGGTTAGTACATGATATTATGATATTAAATACACATAAATAACCTTTTATAATGAACCTAAACCATATTAAACCTTTGACCATGTTTGACAATTTTAAGACCTTGAAATTGAACCATAGGACTATATAGGTGAATATAAGACCAAACTTTGGAGAATAATAGACAAGAACAAAAATGACCATTTGGAACTATTTAGGACCATTTAAGACCATAAAAAGTTTTTTATAAACCTATGAAGTTTTAACCTAGAGGGGATGATCAATTTTGATTTGAGGTCAAAATTTGGTCAACAGTAAAAGTGATAGAATAAAAAATAGAATAATTTCACAATTAGGTTTGACAATTTCCATTTTTATCTCTACTATTTCACTAACACTTCCTACAATTTCACTATAAAAGTATTCAATTCCAAATTTTAAGGAAACATAGAAATACAAAAATTTAAAAGATTTAAGTAGACCATAACTAAAATAGAAAAGTGTTAGAAGTGACAAGTCTAATAAAAGGTACTTAAAAATAGACAAATAATGATTTCATTATTTTCTTCTATAATTTTGTTGATGAAGTCTAAAAATTCACTATTACACAAACAATACATATAATAATCTTGAAAAAAATGCCAAAAAAGTACTTGTAGTTGCAAATAAAAAGTTCTAGGATCAGTGTTAAATGCAAGTACACAAGAAAAGCTACAAAAACTAAGTGAAATGAAATCCTAAATGCATATATGATGCTTAAGATATGAAAAGATGAAGGAAAGTCCCACCAGACATGCCAACATGTGTAAAGAAAATCTATAAATGCAACTAAGCTAAGAAATCACTAAAATGAAATTTAAAGTAGAAACCTAAACTTAAATGTTAGAGCAACAAATGAAATAAAATAACTAATATACACACTTACCAAACCAAAGTGAAATTAGTTTGCTCTATTGTGATAAAATGTGATTTGATTTTCAAATGTAGTGGATGTGGTTTCTCAATCTTCTCCAATGCAAAGGGAATTGGGTAGAATGTTGCTTTATAAATGACTCTTGATAACTTGTATTTGCTTAGGATTCACTTTTGAATTTGATAACACTTAATTAGCATAAGTGAGGATTATTGAGAGTGAAGGCTTGCACATCTATTTATAGATTTTCGAGAGGTTGATCAAGTAGTAGAGGGTTATTTGAATGTTTCTAATAATCAATAGTGGAGAACTAGTCCTCATCCATGCAGATGATGATCAATTCTACAAATTGAGAGAAAAGGGCAATTGGTTGAGTGAGTCATTAAAAAAAGGTTAAAATGGTTGAAAAGTTCCAAAGTGACTCACAAGGTGGTTAAGGAAATCAAGGAGGGTAGTTGGACGAGTCAACATATGGTTGAGATAGATGTGGAGGATGTTTGGGTAAGGTAAAAAGTTTGGATTACTAATTAAATTTGGATAAAAGATGTGCATAATTGATTAATTAAGAATTATTCAAAATTTATAGGGAAATGGTGTTAGTTTAAATTCAAATTTGGGGAAGAATAAAAGTTAGCATGTCAAAGTGAATTTTGACACTAAATGATGAAATTTAGGTGTCCACAAAAATTATTACAAACTACTCTAAACTAATTGAAATTGATAAATTTTGAAAGTGATTGTTTTCTATGTTTTGGTATGATAGGGCCTTATTTAGACAACAATGAGGGGTACTACTATCTAAATGAAACACTCTTGTCTAAACTATTTTTTTGAGTGCCTTCTATAGACACCCAATTTTGACCACAATTGGCTTTTGACTGATTCTTACCAACCATTTCAAATTAAGCCTAAGAATCATTGAATGTCCTTATTTTGGCTGTGCATCATTCATCAATGCTCAGAATCATGTTGAGGCATTCCTATTTGGGATACTAGCCCGCATGCAATAATAACCTCTCATGGATTCACCTCCAATTACTTTATGACATAACAAATGCCAATTTGGCCTATGAAACCATTGAGTGGGGCACCTAATCAAATCTTAAAAGAGTGAAAAGGCTAATCAAAATCAATCAATTAATTAAACAAGATTAAATGCTTAGTTGAATTATCCATCTATAATTAATGAATATCTTAAAATATAAATTCTAAAAAAATAAAATATCAAGCCTTTCATTATTACCTTTGTGAGTTGTCAAAATATCTCGAAATATCCAAAAATATCTCAAAATATCCCAAAATATCTATTTGAGAATTATGACTAGTAACTGAAAATCATAATTGCATGACTATGGAGGAATAACAACAATATATTTATTCCAACTTAGAAATACATAGCTGAGCTTCATATTTATACAAGAATATGAGTTTTTAATAACTCTTAAAAAATATGAGAGATAAAACTAAAGTAAAATGGAAAATCTCCCAAATACTAATTGGGAGTTACAAATACCAAGATTAAAAGATTTTTAAGATTTATCCACCTAAATAATCTAATTAACTATGGTAAATAACCTTATTAAAAAAAATTATGAGTAATTAAATATTACTCTTTTATGTTATAATGGTAAATTAATCATCTTAACAATCCCCCCCTTAATTCAACATTGTCTCAAGTGAACAGGAGAATTTTTTTATAAATGCCTCAATTTTTTCTTTACAAGTGCTTTAGTAAAAATATTTGCACATCGTTGATCTATCAGGCAATATTGGAGCTAGATGTTGTTTTTCTGAACATATTCATGAATGAAATAAACTTACACCTTAATGTGTTTAGTGCATTCATGAAATACTAGATTGTGAATAAGCTTCACTAGTTCTTCATTGTCTACATGAAGAATTGTTGTTTGATCCTGTGGTAATCCAAATCCTTCAAGTATACATCTAAGCCAAATCACTTCATAGATATATCCTCTTATGGCATGATATTTTGATTTTTTGGAGGCCCTTGAAACACAATTTTGCTTCTTGCTCCCCCATGATATCAATTCAAATCCTAAAATAATACAAATCCTAAAGTGGATTTCCTATCATCAATGTTCCCTGCATGATCTGAGTCTGAGTATTCTATTAAGAAGGTATCATTCTTCTTATATTTTAGGCCAAAATCCATAGTTCCTCTGATGTACCTCAATACTCATTTTGTTACTTTTTAGTGACTGATCTTAGGCTCTTGCATGAACCTTGAGAGATAACTGACAACATAGCTGATGTCTAGCCTAGTGTAGGTTAGGTAGATGAAACTCCCTATCAACTGCTGATATAAAGTTGCATTTACTTGTGGTGATGGATCTAATCAAGGCAACTAGAATTTTATCTCCATAGTTGTGAAAAATGGTTTGCTATCCATCATTTGAAATTTATCAAGCATTATCCTGGCATATTTGAGTTAAGATACAAAAATTTGATTTTCTCTCTACCAAAATTCTAAGCCAAGATAATAGTGTAGAATCCTAAGATCTGTCATGTTGAACGATCGATTTAGATATTTCTTTATTGATTCAATTATCTTCACTAAACTACCAATGATGATTAGATCATAGACATATACAAATAAAATTAATATCTCCCCCATTGCTATTTGAGGTAGAGATTTAGATCATATGGACTCCTTTTGAATCCATGTTTCAAGGGATATTCATCAATCTTGATATACCATGCCCTGGGAGCTTGTTTAAGACCATATAATGATTTGACAAGTCTACAAATTTTATATATTTTTTCCATATTTGACAAAACCTTTTGGTTGAGTCATGTAGACTTCTTCCTATAAGTCCCCATTAAATAAGGCACTTTTCACATCCATTTGATGTACTTTACAACCAAACTATGTAACTAGAGAAAAATCATTCTAATAGTGTTGATCTATGTTGTAGGAGTGAATGTCTCCTCATAGTCAATGCCTTCTGTCTGAGCATACCCTTTCACAACTAGTCTTGCCTTATGCTTGTCAAGACTACCATCTGCTTTGTACTTTGTATTGAAGATCTATTTGCATTTGATTGGATTCTTCCCTAGTGGAAGATCTACAAGTTTCCATGTTTTATTTTTCATAAATGAATTATATTCTACATCAATGTCATTTTTCCAAGGTTTTAACTGTAGGGCTTCTTGAACTATAGAGGGCTCGATAGATTCAACAACTATACTCATTAAGGCCAAATTGACCTCACCATGATCCATACTATGAGTCCTTGGTCTGTTGGTGGATGTGTTTGGAACACCATCTAATTTTACATTTTTGAGTGTATTTATATACCATTTAGGCATATGTTAAGTAATTATTATGGGTGGTGGAGTTGCACCATTATTCCCACCATCATTACAGTATTCATATGGAAGATTACCATATTTTATATTTTCTATGGGATTGATTTATTTATAAGGTGCACTTGTAGAAGGATTTTTTACTTATTTATTTTCAAAGAAATCAACATCCCTGCTGGTGTAGATTTATCTAGTTTTTGGATCCATGAGTCTATAGGCAAGTGCTTCTTCACTATATCCTAAGAACACATATTTCTTGGATTTCATATCAAGTTTAGTCCATTCCACTTTGGGAATGTGTGTACTTTATTGACATCCAAAAACTTGAAGATGTGTTGTAGATGGATTTTTCATTGACCAAGCTTCATGTGGAGTTACTCCATCAAGAGCTACAGTGGGTACTCTATTGAGTAAATATATAGTAATTTTGGAAGCTTCAACCCAAAATGCCTTTGTCAAGCCTAAATCATGTATCATACATCAAACCATTTATATAATAATATGATTCATATTTTCAAAAACTATATTTTATTATGGTATATGTGGAGGTACCATTTAATGACGAATGTCGTTTACTTGCAAAAAATGTTTAAACTCATTACCCATAAATCCCCACCATGATCTATGCAAAGGGTCTTAATTTTTAGACCAGATTCTATTTCAACAATCACTTTGAACTTCTTGAAAGTTTCAAAGGCTTGATCCTTTGTTTTTAGATAATATACCCACATTTTTCTAGAACAATCATCAATAAAGAGCATAAAGTACTTAAATCCAACATGTTTAGGTGTCATTGGTATGCACAAATTAGTGTGAACTAGATCAAGTATACCATTGGCTCTATAGGTACTTTTTTGAAAAGGAACTAAATGTTGCTTTCTTACTAAGTAATCATGACATTTGTCTATACCCTTTTTAAGAGGTGGTAAGCCTCTTACCATGTTATAATGGTGGAATGTGTTGAGATATTGAAAACTAATGTGGCCAAATCTCCTATGCCATAGTTATGCCGAGTCTATGTCCTTTGCTATGAGTGCTTGATTATTTTTTTGAATAAAAATAAGCTGAAACATATGGTTCACATTATATACTCGTGTAACAATTTTGGAGTTTTGGATTTGTCTCTACTCAAACACAATTTTTGTCCACCTTTACAGTTAAAGTCAATCTTCAAATTGTGGTCTAAGAGTTGACTCATTGATAATAAGTTTTTGGTTAACCTAGGTACATAGAGAGTATCTATGATTCTACATGTTTGTGTGCCTAGGGGTAAGGCAATGTTGCCAATTCCTTGCACACTATATGAGGTATCATCTCCCAAAGAAACATGATTTTTGTTGGGTGTGTCCTTAAAAATGAAAAACCAATCTTTTCTACTTATCATGTGTTGGGTTACCCTTGAGTCAACATACCGGATGTGACTTTGTGATGTCGATTCATTATAGATATATGAAGAGTACAAGTAGTCATCTTCCTCATCATGTTCTTCTTGCTTAACAATATCACATTGTTGCTTTGATTTCTTCTACCAAGTCCCCTTTTTTTGTCCTTGTGGCTTACTAAATGAGCCAAGGGATGATTGTTGTTTAGTGAACTTATAACCACTAGAAGATCTTTTTTGAAGGTATTGTACCAACAATCTTTTAGTTCATGTCCTTGACGACCACAAATGAGACATTATTTATGTGACTTTTCTCCTTGAGAATTCTACCTTAAATTATGTTTTGAATAAGATTTTATTGGTTTCTTTCCTTTTTGTTGATGAGAACCTAGTACATGTTCTTCTTGGTTGTCATGAGTATTGAAGGACTCTTATTATTGCAACATATTCACCAATTTTTCAAAACTTGGTTTTTATTCTATAAAAATCAAAGTGGTCACAAAAACCCTATATGAGGGTGGTAGTGCTCTCAAGATAATAGGTACAAGAGAGTCATCTGAAACTATCTCACTCAAGTATTGAAGTGATGTTTTATGCATTGCAATAGATCTTAAAAAGGCCTCCATTATTTCTCCTGATCTCAATTTGAGAGAGTGGAATTGACTTTATAAATGTAAAATAGTAATCTCATTTTTGGCCTCATATATAGTTTGGAGCTTTTCCTAAGCTTCCTTAGCTATTTTGGCTTCATGGATGTGTGGTTGAACTTCATTTTTTACTTCAAACATGATTATCAACTTAGCCTTTTGGTTGGTTTTATCAAACTTATGTTACTGATCAATATCTATTGTATGTCTAGTATATGAGCCATCTACTATAGATCAGATTTATTCAAACTCTAGTTGAGTTTTGAGCTTTGTCTTTTAAATAGAGTAGTTGTCACTTTTGAGTAACTGTGAATTTGGTAGAAAGAATTTTAGAGCCTATGCAACCATTATCAAGACTATGGGTGATGAATTGGTTCCTTATCACTCTAGGTATATAGGTCTCCATTTATATATACCATTAGACTAATATACTAGACCTTTATTTATATGTGCCTTTTATTTATACCTATCAGTATGGAAAAGAAGCTCATCCTTTCTGTATACTCAGTGGTACGAGAAAGAGGGATAAATGTATGAGAAATAATCTAATACTTTGTACCTAGACAATAATGAAAAGGGTTCATTCAATCACTAACATCTAATTAGATACATTTTTGCATACATATGCATAACCTCACTATATAATTAAAAATTCCACCTGTCATGATTTTTGCCTTTCAATTGTAACAAATAGGTAAATGAAGGGAAAGCTATGAGTGTATGTGCTTTATTTCTCCTCAATGATTTAAAGGGATGATGCCCAGACATCATTATTACAGCTATGTTAGGTGTTGTATATAGTAACTCAAGCATGATGGCATTACTTGTAAACATGAGGTAGAAGTATAAATATGACCAAACACTGTGTCAAGTTTAAAAACTCATGATTTTGTGCAATACAATTACAATTTTTTACAATACAATTTTAAATTGAAATTTATAATGCTTGCAAAAATAAAAAATGCACTTTTCTTTTTTTTGTTTTTTGGATATTTGGCCTCTTTTTGGGAAAAAAGTATTTTTTTATTTGGCCTTTTCTCTTTCTCTTTTTATATTACTTTTCTCGCTAATTTAGTTAGTTATAACTAAATTTAGCAGTTTATTAGATTTGGAGGGCTGCTAAAATTTTCACCAAATAAGTCTTTTGGGGGCTTTGAACCTCCCACCTATTCTTACCAAAATATCTTCCCATCAACTCACCTATGCATCATTTCAAGAATAGAAGAGGACAAATTGGTATTTAAAGGCTTAGAATTCTGATTTTCTTTAAAACCATCCTCCCACCTAATACCATAGGTTGGCCAATAAGTGTTTTTTTTAAATTTTATAGCAAAAGGATCTTATGGACAATGGTTTTGGGAATTAGAAAGGTGGTTGTGTATTATATTTATAGTAAATGAATGTTAAAGTGGTGGTTTTGGGGATTTAAAATTTGGTTGGGTGCTTAGGTTTGAATCTAGTAGCCTGTAAACTGCAGATTTGAAATAAGAGGCTTAAAAAAAATAGACCAACCTTTTTTTTTTCAGTGTTGCCTTTATTTGGCAGGTGCATGCCAGGAAATCTCCAATGCAGACTTTTTTCCTTTTTCTTTCAATGACTTTATGATGCTAAGGTTTATAAAAACTCAACACCAAATTTTTTAAATGCTAATTTCCAATGTTATTTATCTGACTTTGGTATCCAAGTGAAATGCCTAGCTTACCATGCATCCAAACAAATAAAAATGGATGCCAAACTTTACTTGTCTAGCTACATTCTCCAAAGCCAATACCAAATAAAGACACCTCTACTTACATGTCTAGCTCAATGCTACGCTTTGTATAATTTGGATTTTATTAGCACCCAAGAATAGATCAATGCATTGCATATGTATTTATTTGTTTTTTCATTAACAATGAAATATCAGATCTTGTTTTGTAAATGCTGGTCATGGTTCTTTTTTTAATGCCAATAACTTTTTTAGATTGATAAAAACACCAATCTACAGGAGAAAATTTACATCTAGATTTTATGCTACTTCTTTTTATTTATAACTAGCAACTTTGGTGTGGGAGTGCATGGGCTTCTCCTCACACAATGAGACTTTGTATATACTTTGGGAGAGATCAAGATTCTCCTCATGCATAGGTTTAGAGATTTAAGAAGCTCTGATACTAGAAATGGAGGAATAATAATAATATATTTATTTCAACTTAGAAATACATAACTGAGCTTCATATTTATACAAGAATATGAGCTCGTAATAGCTCTTAAAAAATAGGAGAGATAAAGCTAAAATAAAACAAAAAATCTCCTAAATATTAATTAGGAGTTACGAATACCAAGATTAAAATATTTTTAATATTTACCCACCTAAATAACCTAACAACTAACTATGATAAATAACCATATTAAAAATAATTATGAGTAATTAAATATTACTCATTTATTTTATAATGATGAATTAATCACCCTAACAATGACAACTTTTAACTCAACTAGATTTAGTCTCAACTCAACCCTAACTCACCTTAGATGAGAGTTAATTATTAAGGCTATAAATACAAGGCTATATCCATTGATGTTTAAACAATCTTGGTGTAATGTTATAATGCACAAATAGATTCAAAGAAGCCTTGCATGTAATGTTACCATGCCAAATTCATGATCCAAGCAATCAAACCAAGGTGCCAAGGAAAAAGTGAAGCCAAAAAATCTCCATAGATGAATATTTCTTGATGCACAAGCTAAGCAAGCCATTTATATAGGTTATTTGGAGCTCCAAGAAAGGTAGAAGAAGGTTTTCTTTTATATTTTAGTTGTGTTTCATATGCATGCTTGTTACCTATGCTCTCCCTAGTGTATAGACTAGAGGTGTTAGTGTTTAGTGTGTTTATTTGGATTTTATTTTATCTTAATAAAACAATAATAATATCCTCTCTTGGATTCTTTGTTCACATAATGTCATGCCTTGTGGGACTCTTCATGAGCATGCACCTCATAAAATTGTTTTGTTATTAAGCTTTTATTATGTTTTTGTTTTTACTTTGGTCAAATACAAATGGCCCATAAAGTATTAATAAAATTTTATGTATTCAATATTTTTTATAAATTTTTGTATAAATGTATGTAAGTGTTTCATTAAAATTCTCTAAAAATTAAAAAAAAAATAGTTATAGTTTAGTAATTATGATCAAATTAGTGACTGCCACTTTCTTTTTCTATTTTCCTACTAAAAAATGACTGATATAAAGCTATTAAATTTCTGTTATTCACTATTTTTATATAAATGTTTTGATATAGGTTTAATTTTTACTGATGAACAACCTCCAAATATTTTGTGAAAAACTAGAGCATAGTTTAAAATTTATGATTAAATTAGTGACTGTCACTTTCATTTTTTATTTTTTTTCTAAAAATGGCTGATACGGAGCTAATTTTTTTTTTATTATTCACTATTTTGATCTAAATTATTTTAGAGAGGTGAGCCTTGAACCTATGAACAATCTATAAATTTTGTATGAATAACTAGTACATATTATAGACATTATAATCAAAACATTGACTATTGCCATTTATGTTTTTGTGTGTTTGGTTTTATTTTAAAATTTATTTTGTAGGTTAGCCTTCTAATTTGTTGCTTGTGGGTTTTGATAGTTTAAGATTGATTTTTGTGTCTTATTGAGACAAATTATAGGAATATCACTTTTACCAAGAAATAAGAAAACCTCCTAACATTTTTTACAGGACTCAAAGACTAAGATAAGACATTTTTTTAAACACTCTAAGTTGCAAAACTCACATTCAAAAATTGGCGTTTTAAAAATATTTTTGCTTGAGTTATTTTCATTTTTTTAAAGTTTTCACATAATTTCAAGGGGCTAAAATTAATGACATATCTTATTTCATGCTATAAAAATGAACTCTCACTTTAGTTAAATACTCATAAGAGTTTTTATTTTTATGTTTGTTGTTTGTTTAACAAAATAGGTGTCACGTGTATATTGTCTCCCCATCCCCTTTAGGGAAATTGGGTGATAAAAAATGTTCACTATTTACATTTTTAACTTTTATCCAAAATTATGTAAGAAAATTATCTAAGACCCTTCCCAAAATATAAGTGATTTTGGTGATCCCAAAATGACCCTAAAGTATTTCCACTTTCTTTATTTCATGAATTTTGGCTTGTGGGTGGGAGCTTGCTTCTCTCTTACAAGTTATTTATGGGTGCATTGACTTGGGGATTCATATCCTAGTATCATACCAACCCCACTCCATGGTGGGATATAAAAATTGAGGGTAACCCACTGGGATGCTTGTTTGAGTAGTTAAACAAGATTCGTTAGTGGTACTCAACCTCAAAACATAGGAACAACTCAGACATCACACTACACTAAACAATTGATAGATGTAGTGGTTGTGAAAAGGACAAAACCTTTTCATAACAAGTTGGTTGATGTGGATATTAATGATATGATTGTGTCCTAATGTTTGACACACATATGGGCCCATCTATAAATGAATGAAAATTGATAGTTTAGACAACCCTACTTATCATAGACACAATGTTGATGCAGGGTGAGTAGCTCAAAGTTCCATGTCATCATACAAAATATTGAAATAAGAGGGGGCATAAGAAACCTAATTTTTATGTTCTTTTACTTTTTAGATTAACAACTTAAAATACTCTCAAGATCAAGTATATAGATAAAATTTGACAATATGATACAACCTTGTTAGTTTTAAGATTCAGGATGTTAAACTTAAGTGTTTTTTTTTTTTTTTTTATCCTTCTTACCTACATGGTCTTGAGTAAAAAACTATTTCTTTGTCATACCAAATATTATAATGAGTCTTGTATTTACATCATTCCTTTGTTTTAAGAGGCATTACACTGTCCATTTTGACATCACACCTTTGCCTTAGCCATTTTTTCAAACTTTCATTTGTGTATGTCACTTGATTGAATAAGGTATTGTTACATTGCCCAATTCATTTCAAATCATGTCCCTTTGAGTCTTGAAATAAACCTTTTTTCCATAGTTCTATATAAAATTAATGTTAATATGCTTCTTGAACTATTTCAAAGACTTGTTTCCATGTCCAAAATTGTAATTCCAAACCAGGTGTGCCTTTTGGATCTATTCCTAGTACCATCATGTTGTTCATTCTTGTCTAGCTCATTATCTATTTTGAAAAGCCTAGTCTTCTAAATTAAGTTTGAAATTAGCCTTGAAAATTTTAATTCCAAACATTGATTGATTTATACCTATGCCTTGTGTAATTTTGGCTTAGACATTGATCTTTAAATTTTGGGTTGTGTAACTCAGGTTAAATCCTTGATCCATTTAAAGACTATTTTTGTGCTTATATTTGGGTAAGTGGTCTATCTTTCATATGCATAAAGTTCCATGTTTTTTTTTAAATGATCAAGTGTGTGTCTAAATACAAATGCCTAGATTGTGTCAAAGTGTTTCATTTTTGTTAGATTAAATTTCTTGACTTTTAAACCTCTTTTTGTTTAAAGTCTAGATTTTGTGCCTTTTTCAAAAGACCTAGAAATACCTATTTTGAGCCTAAATTTTGTGCCTTATTTCCAAAATACCTAATAAATTTTATTTCTTTAGACCCAGTTTAGACTTGTTTGAAACACTTTATACCTAAGTTTGGCATTTTTAGCTCATTATCTATTATGAAAAGCCTAGTCTTCTAAATTAAGTTTGAAATTAGCCTTGAAAAGTTTAATTCCAAACATTGATTGATTTATACCTATGCCTTGTGTAATTTTGGCTTAGACATTGATCTTTAAATTTTGGGTTGTGTAACTTAGGTTAAATCCTTGATCCATTTAAAGACTATTTTTGTGCTTATATTTGGGTAAGTGGTCTATCTTTCATATGCATAAAGTTCCATGTTTTTTTAAAATGATCAAGTGTGTGTCTAAATACGAATGCCTAGATTGTGTCAAAGTGTTTTATTTTTGTTAGATTAAATTTATTGACTTTTAAACCTCTTTTTGTTTAAAGTCTAGATTTTATGCCTTTTTCAAAAGACCTAGCAATACCTATTTTGAGCCTAAATTTTGTGCCTTATTTCCAAAATACCTAATAATTTTTATTTCTTTAGACCCAGTTTAGACTTGTTTGAAACACTTTATACCTAAGTTTGGCATTTTTAGCTCATTATCTATTTTGAAAAGCCTAGTCTTCTAAATTAAGTTTGAAATTAGCCTTGAAAAGTTTAATTCCAAACATTGATTGATTTATACCTATGCCTTGTGTAATTTTGGCTTAGATATTGATCTTTAAATTTTGGGTTGTGTAACTTAGGTTAAATCCTTGATCCATATAAAGACTATTTTTGTGCTTATATTTGTGTAAGTAGTTTATCTTTCATATGCATAAAGTTCCATGTTTTTTTTCAAATGATCAATTGTGTGTCTAAATACGAATGCCTAGATTGTGTCAAAGTGTTTCATTTTTGTTAGATTAAATTTCTTGACTTTTAAACCTCTTTTTTTTTAAAGTCTAGATTTTGTGCCTTTTTCAAAAGACCTAGAAATACCTATTTTGAGCCTAAATTTTTTGCCTTATTTCCAAAATACCTAATAAATTTTATTTCTTTAGGCCTAGTTTAGACTTGTTTGAAACACTTTATACCTAAGTTTAGCATTTTAGTTTTATTTCATCCACTTGAAAATTTGTTTTAGACATTATACATTGGAATATTTTATACCAAGTTTTAACACTAACCTTTTTGGATATACAACTCCATTCTTTCGACTAGGTTAGACCGAGTTTGGACCATTTTTCCTTCAGACATTTTTTTTTTAGAATTTGCAAAACTCTATGCCTTTTTATGAATTATTCATCATTGTTTTAGATATGTCTCACTACAGTCATAGTGGAGCCATGTACAATCTAGGTTATAATAACTTGGTCACATAAGATGACTTTGTTCAAGACCCCTAAAATGATGATGTTGTTTGTGAGACAGATCCTTATCCTCCTTACAATACTCAATCTAGAAAATAAAGTCAAGACCCTCAAGCACAATATTTGATGATACCTTTTTTGGGACAATTAACATACCAAATTTTCCATTTCAATGCTAATGGTACTCAATCCCCTACCTATACCATTAACCCTCTTTTGGATTACACTAGCAACCAAGCTCTACAACACCCTACCATTACCATTCTAAGACCTCATCCTTTGGCTCATGGAAATAACTGAGCTTCACAACACCCTACCATTACTATTCTAGGACCTTTTCCTTTGGCTCATGCTAGAAACAAAGCTTCACAATGCCATACCATTACCCTTCAAGGCCCTTTCAAGTATGGTAGCTCATTATCCCAATAAGGTTGTGCAATTATGACTAGACAAGTCACATTAACCACCCTAAATTGGCAACCAATATTTGTTAATCCCATCTTAGATGAGCCTATTTACAATGAGATCATTATCCAACCAGTAATAATTCTTCTTTCATTAGCTACCTTTGTCCACTTTAGAAAACCCATGGTAGTCTTTGAGCCATAATAGAGCCAATCCTTACCTCTCAAAGAGTTGTCTTTTAAAGACCAAGATATGTTCAAAGCTAATATTTTATAACCAATCATAAACCAAGGCCAAGATAACTAACCAATCCACAATGTTTTTGTTGAAACACCTATTTGAGATGAGTCAACTTATGATGAATCACATTTTGATACTATACCTGTTATCAAGGAGTCTCATTCTTATAAGATAGTCTTTGTTGAGTCACTTATTAATGATTATAACTACCTTTAGGTAAATCATTATCTTGACCATGGTCTTATTTTTAAAGAGCCTCCCTTTGAAAAGCCAATATTTTTGGAGTTATCTCTTGACATTTTCCCCATCATTGAGGAGTCTCACTTTGATAAACTAGTATCTATAGAGCCCATTATACCATCATAGGCCGTTACTTATCCAATACCAAACACTCAACAAGACATCATTATAACATCATCCACACTAGATGAATAATCAACATTAAATTTAGGTTCTATTCTTAAAATCAACATCAAATTTATTATCAGAATCAAAATCAACACTAGTCTCAACATTGGATTTAGAGTCTTTTCAGGTAGAGTCAACTTCAGAATCAAAATAAATTTGTGGTTGTTATGACATTTGTTACACATGCCTTGCAGATCAATTTGAATACATTTTTGATCCTTATATGATTTTTAAGGATGGTTACTTTAGTATCAACATAAGTTCTCCTAGTATCTTCTACGAGGATTGTGTTACCTCTTCCCATTGCATTACCATTCCACATATTATTACCACCACCTAACATAACCATTATATTGACATTCCACCTCCCACAAGTGTCAATTGGAACTGACAAAATCATACCTTCTTAAAATGAATCCATGGTGACATATCAGTTGAATAATATTATGGGGATAAAGACCACATCCATGCAGAATAAGAACAATCTCCTAGTGAAACCTTTTTGAAGGTGTTAGGGGATAATCAAAGTCCAAACTTATCATCTTATAGTGAAACCTTTTTGAACATGCTAAAAGATATTCAAATTCAAATGTCAATATTGATTAATGAAACCTTCTTGGAGGTGTTATGGGACAATCAAGACAAATTTATGGGTGAAAATCTCCTTGAGGCATTGATCATTAAGTATAATAAATTTTCACTACTTGATAAAGATATTAATAAAGATGACATCAATAAAAATTTAATTCTACAACATAATCAGATGGTAGCTACTCTCAAGCTCAAACACTAGAAAAATTTGATGGTCCTATTGAGAGCATATTTATAAGTCTTTGGCCCTGCCACAACCAAAAATATGTCAAATCCAAAATAAATAACATTGTGTGTGCCTAAGAATACCAATATTCATCTATTGCCCAAACATTATACACTCTATTACAATCCATTTATTCACTAGACCTATATTACATTACCAAATCAGACCTATCATCCAGTATTTTCCATAATTACCATCCTTAGTCAAAATTTCCTTTACAGAAGCTATAAAGACATCTTGTCTTGATGTTTGAGAGAAATATAATAAATGACCAATAAAGGTGACAACAACATTATTGGAGACCACATATATAATAGGTTCTTAACAGAGCAGCTATCTATAAGAGGTGTGGGCTAATAATTTACATAGTTGATTATTTTGGTTGTATTATATGTTGATTGGGATGTGCAAATCCACATCAACATGAACAACAAAAACATTTACCTTCCAAAAACTATTTACCTTGCCTTTTTCATGGGCCATTCATCTTGCCATTGTTTCATACCCTAACATTTACCTTAACTTGTCACTTAGGTGAACCTTATTACCATTATATCCACTTTTCATAACATCACCATCCTTGAACAATGCCATATCATATACATTCTACCATACCTTTTATATCGACCAAAGATTATTTTTAGCCTATCTACCCAACCCATTTGACCTTGGTTTTATTCCATTGGTTCTTAGTGTACCTTCAACAAGAGGATTTTGATAACATTTCAATAGTTGATTTAGTATTCTAGATAGAAACTATATTTTGGACCAGTATGACAATGGTTTGGTAGTTTCATCCTTAAATCATTGTTTCATTTCATTTCAAGTGTTCTTGATTATAACTACCTTTGGGCAAATAACTATCTCACTTTTTGCTACTAATTATAGTTATGTTTGGGCAAATTAGTATCATTGACCTATGTTATTATTTCCTAATTATAATCAACTATGGAAAAATTAGGAACATCATATTTATCGTGCATTTAAGTCCCACCTTGCCATTCCTATTTCTATATTGTGCCATTTCCCTTATTCATGACATTGATGCTACCTAGCTAGATTCCTCTACTATAAGGCAAAACTAAAATGACTTGGGGTCATAATGGGAATATGTAGGCAATGCTAAATTCATGTTGAGGTTAGCTCAATCACCCTTTTCCATGCTCTCACCATTTTGTGAGTAATTTCAAGTTTGAATGCTCTTGCCATTTTATGAGTTGGACCATTCAATATCTCATCATTATCATATTGAGTTGAGATATTTTAGAAAATTCTAAAAAAAATTGAAAATGATCTTGAGAATCCTCAAAATCACCACATCGACCACTTCTTTGCTTTAAGAATTATAGATTCCCTAGCTATATCATAAGAAACCACTTGTCATTTAGTTCACAACCCATATTTGGCCTAAGTCTTATGCTCTCCCTATTTTATGAGTTCCTATTACATGTTATGCATTCCACATTAATACATTAATGATTACTAAGCTTCATCTCATACTCTCACCATTTTGTAAGACCATACCCATATTTTATTTACAACATCAATCATGTTTTCTTATCATCATTTTCTTCTATCCCATATCCTAAGAGAGCTACATTTGGCCTAAAGTTCATGTTGGATCATGCATCCATGGAAATATATACATAACGTTCACTTACCTAGTGCATCTAGAGTTAGCTTAATTACCCCTTCCTTTTCTTATATTCCCCATATTTGTCATCTCATTTGTGTCATTGGTTCCCTATAGCCTAGGGGCAAACTTGTGTAATTTTTTTTTGTCTTATATTTTCACTAGCATTGTGATTAACCATTATTTGTGTTTATTTCTTTTTTATTCTCATTGTTTTGTTTTATTATATTTTTTATTTCTTTTTTATTTTCTTGGTTTTTTGTCTTCTTGTTTGTTTGCTTTTATTATTGTGTCTTGACTTAGTATACATGCATTCATTGGGTGATTTCTTACATATTATACTTAGGTCTATCCATTTTCATACATCAACATTATCATCATGGTTTTTATCATCATGCATTATTTTAAATTTTTTATTACATTACATGTTAGTATTTATGCATACTTTAGCTCAGTTATCATGGTGTTTTATATCATGATGCCTCCCATCACGTGCTATATAAAAAATCATCCTGACAAATCTTACAAGCAATGTAATCATGATACTTCTCCTTGGCACCTAAAAATTTCCTAATATACCAAAATCATTTCCCCATATAGGTAATTAAATCATGAATGGATTTTAATACTTTCTAGTTAGGACATGCGTCTCCATACTAGCAAGTTGCTTGAATTCATCTTTCTCCTTTGTATTGACTTACTCTTACTCTGTGAATATGAATTTAGTAAGTAAGCTCCTTATTATAAATTTACATAATATTCCCATTATTCTACCAATGATTATAACCACATTTGGGTAAATCATTTTGTATCATCCCAATTGTAGAGCTAATGATTATAACTACCTACGAGAAAATAATTATCTCTATCCACCCAACTGGGGCATGTTTTTATCTTGCTAATGATTCTAACCACCTATGGGAAAATCATTTTTTTTCATAATTCTAATCACCTTTGGGAAAATCATTCCCTTACTACCCTTATCCTTAAGCTAATGATTATAACTACCTTTGGACAAATCATTCTCTTATTACCCTTATCCTTTGGCTAATAATTATTACTACCTTTAGGAAAATTAGTATCTATTTACCTGTCTATGCCAATGATTTTAACTGCATTTGGGCAAATAATCCTATTTATCTACCTAATTGAGGTAACTCATCATGCCACTAATTATAATTTTATGTGGGAAAATTAGTCTTTTTCACCCCTTTTTACCTTTTAATCCCACCATTTCCTTCTTTTAAGGGATAGATCATCAAACTTATTTACCAACTGCTCCTTTGAAAGAGCATCTAGATCTCATCCATTGCTATTGGTCATAGACATATAGGAAATTTTCAATCTTTGAGAAGATGTTACTATGCCTATATCTTGCAACACCTTCCCAAATAAGGGCAAATTGTAGACACCCAATTTCAACCACAACTAGCTTCTGATTGGACTTTAGATTGATTCTTATCAACCACTAAAAATTAATCCTAAAAATCACTAAACATCCTAATTTTGGCCATGCATCATTCATCTATGGTCAAAATCATGTTGAGGCATCCCTATTTGGGATACTAGCCCATATGCAATAATAACCTCTCATGGATTCACCCCCAATCACCTTGCAACATAATAAATATCAATTTAGCCTATGGACCCATTGATTGGGGTAATTAACCAAATATTAAAGGAGAAAAAAAGATAATTAAAATCAATTAATTAATTAAACAATATTAAATGCTTAGTTAAATTATCCATTTGTAATTAATGAATATCTAAAAATAAAAATTCTAAAAAAAAAATATAAATCCTTTGATTATTGCCTTTATGAGTTGTCAATATATCTCAAAATATCTTAAAATATACCAAAATATCTAATTTGAGAACTATGACTAGTAAATTAAAATCATAATTACATGACAACTTTTAACTCAACTAGATTTAGTCTCAACTCAACCTTAACTCACCTTTGGTGAGAGTTAATTCTCGAGGTTATAAATATAAGGCCATACCCATTGATGTTTAAGCTATCTTGGTATAATTTTATAATTCATAAATAGATGTAGATAAGTCTTACATGCAATGTTACCATGCCAAATTCATGAGTCAAGCAACCAAACCAAGGTGCCAAGGAAAGGTGAAGCCAAGAAAGCTCCATTGATGAAGATTTATTGATGCACATTTTGAGTAAGCCATTTCTAAAGGTCATTTGGATCTCCAAGGAAGGTATAAGAAGGTTTTATTTTATGTTTTATTTGTTTTTCACATGCATTCTTGTTACTTATGCTCTCCTTAGTGTCTAGACTAGAGGTGTTAGTGTTTAGTGTGTTTATTTGGTTTTGATTTTATCTTACTAACATAATACTAATCTCCCCTCTTAGATTACTTATTCACAATTTTATAACATGATATTTGATCCAATATGTGAGGTTTTTATAATTCTATATGTGTACTTTATTGTAAAGTCTTAGTCTCTAAGACAAGCCATTGTGTATGCCCCCTCCTTTGAGGTGAATTGTTGAACTTGCACAAGAACTTAAATTAAAAGAAAAAGTTATGTGATATGTGTTTTGTAAAAGATACAATTTTGAGTAATAATGATAACAAGGAAGATAATTTAATCATCATATATATACTAATAAAATTAGTAGTGTGAGATGCATGTATAAATAACCATACATAGTGAGAATGTCTAGATAGATGCCAACAATTAGACACACAAATAATAAATCTAAAATGAGTACTAAAATCTTAATATAACTACTTAGGGAGGGATGAATGATATAAATCATGGCATGGAAAGGGATATGAGGATGCATGATGTCTATCATGGCATCTCAAATTGAGTAAACAAGCATCACGACCATGATGTACACAAATAAAGAGTACAGATAAAAGCACATAAAACACATAATAGAAGGCCAAGGGCCATATACAAGGGACATGTTGAAATGCCAATCACATTCATATAAACATATAATGAAGAATTAGAGACACACATAATGACATGTTAAAATTTCCTCAAGCCAAATAGGGAATACACATAAGACATGAAGCATGAAAGCAAACAAGAAAAACATGAATGATGTATGTAATTGATCAACACAAGCTATTTGTCACACTAGTAGATTCAGGAACTTAGGTAACTAGTAAAATATTAGTGTGTTGGTAAGTGAGAACTATTGATAGATGTAATTCCATTATGTTAACAATAATGGATATCCAAATAAGCATAAAACCTATGTATAAGATGCCTCTAGTGAGCTTATTGAAATGTGTACCAATTGTAGAAGGTCTGTGTGTGGTCTAGATTTGAGAAATGATAACATGTGCTCACTAATATAAAAATAAGTTGATTGGACAATAGTAGGGTGTGCGACTATTTGAATGTGGTTGTTTTTTATAGTGAAGTAACCTATAAATAGGTCTAGGGATAGCAACTTGTATGCTCTATACTCACTCATGAACACTTATGAAGCATATATGATGTGGAAACTAAATAGAAATAAGTAATAAATAATATACATAAATTATTTATTGTAAATTAATTATACATAAGAATGCATAGGTCCTAATTTTTATTTTTTCTGAAAAAGATATATAATTTTGCATATTTTTACATATGTATGTAGAATAAAAAGACAAAGTGGAAAGAAAGATATTAACTGATGAATCTTTCAAGGGACTTGAAATTAATAGGCTTTGTGTCAAGAATAGGAATGATAAACTTTCATGAATGGAAAGGGATATGTTGTAGTCACTGAGATAATATGAATGGAAAATCTAAATACTATGTGCCCTCTATACCATAACTTCCATGATCATACTTATGATTTGTAGCATATTGTGCATGTTGTTGAGCATGATGAACTCAAGGGTTTTTTGAAACCCAATGTGGAGTGTAAGAATCTTATATTTTTATCTTATGTGAGGTACCCTTAATGTCATGTAATATCAATCTTAGACATGCTTGCGTAGACAGAGGTTCTCTAGAGTATGTGATAAATCTTTGTTGAAGTGGTCTTTTGAGGATAGGCCTCGATGAAAGGGTAGATATTTACTATGTAAATATCTAAGTAGGTTTCACCTTTTTAGGTGACTCAAGTTAAATATTCTATATAATAACCAAACATGTCAATTTTAGGGGGTATTCATATGGGATACCTTGACCTATGATGACTGCATTAACATATATATACTTTAAACACTTGTGAACCATATAAATAACTATGTGAATTTGTTGAATCCAAGGTCACTCCAATAACATATCAAAGACCCTTCTACTAGGTACTAATATGATTATTATGGACGCGTGTGTGGAACTAACTTATAATGTTAATGTAATATCATTGATAGAGATCTGAATGTGACAATTGAATCCTTTTATGACCATGGTGGTAGGAATTAAATCTTTATATATGTATTTAAGATGATAAATAAGTGTGATTATACACATATTCAAACTTGATCCATTATCAACCATGACACTCTAACTAGGTTGGTGATCAATGTGAGATTGAATGAACAAGAAATGTAAATATGAGTCATCATATACTATCTCATTATCTGTAAATGTGATAAGTGGCCTAGATGGTATTGAAGTATGGTAGGTACCAATTATGTCATTCAAAGGATGCAATACCTATATATGAGAATGGTAAGAAATTAGTGGAGGGTGTGCATTATATGGATAATGCACTCTTAATGTATTTATTGTATCCTTGGCTATATGCTTAAGAAATGGATCAATGAATATTTCAATTTATTTACTTTCACTTGGTTATGATTTTGATCTATCTAATGGTGTGACCACATCAATGATGTTTACATCTATCAAATCTTGAATCTTGTGCCTTAAACTGATACATTTATTAGTAGTGTGGCTTGGTGCCCTATGATAATTATAAAAAACATTATGATCAAAACCTTTTTTTAATGGGTTGATTCAAATCAATCTCTTTAATGGAAGGGAGAGATATGACATTGTATTCCAATAGTGTTTTGAGGACCTTATACGAATCTTTTGGTAGTTAGTAAATTATCTCCTTGGAGGAATGAATAAAACAACGTGTCGAGTAGGCTAAAAAATTGCATGTACCATTACCTTTTGATCATTATTATTAACAAGTGGCCTCACCTTGTAAGGTGGATTTATTGAATTATTTGTATTGGTATATGAATTTGGTGTATACTTAAGCTTGTTCATTGCCAATAATTAGACTTCCCTTTCTTTCACCATGTGGCGCAAATATGTGAATGACATAATCTTTTTAAACATAATGGACTCATGTAAGGGTGAAAGATTTTTTTTCTTGAAGATATACTATAATTCTCTATCTGCTATAAGATTTTTTATTTCAGATAGAATTGTCTTGTACCTTAAGACATATTTTGTGATAGGCTCATTAGATTTTGGTTTGAATTGGGAAATTTGAGAAAAATAAACCTTCACACTAATATTTATTGAAAAATGTGCTAGGAACACATTATCCAATGAATTGAATACAAGCTATGATTGACAAGGTAAATCATAAAACCATTGAAAATTATATTCTTTGAGACTTTTAGAAATAATTTAGTTAATAAGTTATCATTGGACACATAGTCCAAACATGTTGTGTGAGATGATCTAAGATGTTTCTTGGGGTCACCCTTTCCATAATATAATGTAATCTTGGGTGCCACAAAACCATTAGGTAGAGGATATACTATTGTATTTTGTGATAATGGAGTGTGCAATAGAATGTGAGAATCTAGTACCTGATTAAGTATCAAAGCACCTTGTTCCAAATGTATAACATTATTTTATAGAGAATAAATATCATGCATAAGGGATTGTACACTAGGATAAGAGCATTGTGTGCTAACCAAAGGTGGTTTCCCCAATGACTGAGTAAGAATAGACATATTAATATATTGAATCCCTTTTGTTACCCCATTATAAATGGTGGTACACAAGTTGTATCTAGTAGATACATAGGATTAGAAGTCTCAAAGGACTTTCCTTTGGATGATTTCTTAATTTCCTCTCCAACAATTTTGATAAACTTATCTTGCATATCTTTATTTTTTAAAATAAATCCTTGTAACTATATTTTATTTGTATCAACAAATATACTAACTTGGTATGCATCTAAGTTAGATAGAAATAATTTTCTTAACTTGGATGAAATAAGAAATATAAATTTAGAATATTGTAGTTATTTAAGAATTTATCAGATCTAAAAATCCCAAAATAATAATTGGAAACAACAAAAAGAAGGATTTAAACCGTAACACCATCTATGGTTAGGGTTTTGGAAATATTCTTACATTAGATGAGTTAAAAATAGTTTTATTAAATTTTGGAAAACTAGGGAAATAGATTACCTAATATGACAAACTCATGTTTAAATAGAGTTATATAAATATGCAATAAATGATACAAAATGATTTGGAAATTTCTAAATTTTGAAATATATTAAATAAGGAAAGTGCAAAAGAGAAATATAAAATTAGCTAGAAAATAAGGATGTGTAATGTTTCTAGATATAATACTATTAGAGAGACTATATTGATTATGTGCTAAACAAAAAAAACATTGAGAGGGTTCTTGGATAGTAGTACTACAACTATACAATAACGGGGTGCACTGTTGTTAAAATAGGGCGGCCTTATTTGATAGATAGCATGGATCTAAATATTTATGGGCTATGTTCCCCTTCACCTCTTGATTATTTGGATCACGTGGGAGATTATAATTTGATGCAAAGACCATTGTAAAACACTTTTTCACTTGAAAACCCAAGCTCAATGACATAAAAAGATGAATGCAATCACAAAATAAAAAGGGTTAGTGATTGAAGTTATGCTTAATCTCAACACCCCTATGTTGAACATTTCTTACATATCATGACTTTGAATAGGGATCAAATTCCATGTAGTTATCTCATGCTACAATGATGTGTGTAAACATTTGGTGTAAAATGTTAAATGCTGGTTAAATCCTAGTGTGATTAAGTTCTTCAACTATGACTTGTGACCTTGGAAGTGTATTTAGGCTTTAGCTCAAGCTATTAATGCTTTAAGTAATTAAAATTAGGAGAAATAGGGATTTTTTCTTAATGTGCAATCATAATTATAGTGATTTTTAGTATAGAAGATGCTTGTGTGCCAAATGGTTTGAAATATGCTTTTATAATGGTATTTTTGGAATAATTTTGGATGGGGCTTGCTAAACTTATGGGACAACCCCTTCCCAACTTTTGAATTTTAGAAAATATCCGTTAATTGGTAGAAAGACACTGCTAGTGGGAGTGAATAATAATGAGCTTCAATACTATCCCAATATGGTAGTATTGTCTTAAGGGTAGGATTTACTAAGCTTAAGGTGTAAGTTAGTTTGATATTGAACTTAGGTTACTAAGTGGTTTAGATAGAGACATTATAATGTTATTTGGGTTGCTCAAAGGTGTAAGTTATCATGTAGAAAGCCAAGGAAATGGTCAACAGTTCCTAGAATAGGACATGAGATAAGTGTGTCAAAAGAGTGGTCACAAGTGCATCATTTTACCTTAAATATTAATTTATGTGTCTACAAGAGCATTGTGTTACCACTTAATGGTAGGGAATGTAACAATTGATACTTAATTCTTGTTTTTTCCTAATAATGGGGTATTTGACATGTTATATGGATATCTATAGATACATAATATAATTTATGTCTATAAGAACATTGTGTTACCACTTAATGGTAGGGCCTACATTAGTTTCTACTTCATTCTTAGTTTTTCCTAATAATGGGGTATTCGCCATGTTATTTGGTGTCCATGGATATATAATATTTGTATAGTACCATCTTTAATACATCTATGTGTGAAGTATATCTATAACAACCAAGTGGTTACAGTTCCCAATATTCCATATGAGTATCATGTTTAATAAGATATATTTCCTTAACCATCTCCACCTCAACTTGTATAGGTTCATTCTATGAAGGCAATTTAGAAACAAGCAATTAATCTTCCTCAAAGACTAATGGTTTAGTGCCTATTACATTAGAGGCCTATTATTTTTCCATGATAGATGTTACTTAATCTATCATGTCCTAAGTTGGTTATATAGGCTATTCCATGTGTTCCATAATGAACACTATCTAATAATCCTCATGTACATAATAGTTCATAGTCTACCATAATTTCTATATCTACATAATGTAAACATGATGATGTTGGATATGACAATAATTATGGATATGTTACAACACATGATTTCTTATTAGATTTGTATATAGATACATATGTTAATCCCTACCCATGTTGGGTGACATTTCACTAATCAAACTAGGAACTACATATAAGTAACCCATTGATGGGATCATTGGTTACCATGAACATATTTTAATTAAAAATAAAAATAAAAATAAAATAAAAAAATACAAAAAAAATAAAATATTCAAAAAAAATTAAGGCTTGTGCATGACATGGTTTTTTAGTTACATGATTGATTGATGTTATTTATCATATACATGGTAGATTACATATCAAATCACTATCCAAATGATTTCCATGATATACATGAGTGGGATGTAGGACATACAAGTTACATATGATACATGACTTATAGATGCTAACATTGTTTACACTGAAGGGATACCTCTCTACATTTGGGGGCATGCCTTACAATGGGGGTATCTTGGTACACTTTACATGTTATATTTATCTAAAACCATTCTATTAATCTAAGTGACATAGTTAGAATAAATATACATGAATTATTCTTATATATACTCTTTTGAGTGTTATATTATATGGATATTATTACATCCTGATTCTTCTCTAGACTTGATAACCTATTGATTTATAGATTTTATGGTTATTGATTAATTAATTACTATTTTAATATGCTGATTCTTCTTTAGTCTTGATAACCTATTGATTCATAACTTTTCTGGTTATTGATTGACTAATTACTATTTTAATAGGCTAGATTTTATATACTGATAGATAGATAATTATATGTTGTTTATTTACATGATCATTATCTTGTTGAGTCAGTCATACTTGTATGCTATGTATATAATGACGATGATTACTTATTTTATTACAATAATATATTATGGATTTTATCTTGATTTAGGCTAACTACCTTTGTTGTTTTGAGGTGGATGCATGATAGAGCCCATCCCCTAGATTATGATGGAGGGAGAGCATCATCATAGAGGGTGGAATAGATAGAGGTAGTTGGGGGATGATAGAGTGAAATTGGGAACCCTACACACATCACAAATAATAGAATATACTTTTTAATCATTGTTTGATTTAAATGGCTTGTAATATACTTTTAGTTTTCCATATGTGTTTTGCAATTTAAATGGTTGGTTTTCATTTTGGTACCATACTCTAACCTGGTTGTGTGTTTGTAATTGTAATGTTGAAATTCTTGTGTATTGTCCTACATAACTTACCTCATGTAATTATGTTTCCATAATGTGTAACTTGAAATCCAAGTCCTTGATGTTTTAAAAATTATGTACCTGTTGTCTTTAGGGTATGTTTGAATATTTTTATAAATATCTATTTAAAACATCGAAATAATATTTCAAGGTAACTGGTGTCTTGTTTATATAATACATTGTTATAGGAAAAGAAGGGGACATGATTGATTTTGTGTGTTAAAAGTTTATTAGTTTGACTGAGTTAAGTTTTGAAAATTGAAACAAGGTAAGGATTAATGTGGATTTGGGTTGATCATTGTGCTAAGTTAATGTTATTATGTGGATTTATAATGTTAAAGGATTATTATATTAATGATGAAGGTTCATGAATTTAGGGTTTTATGTGGGTTGACTTTAACTCTTCGAGCCACTATGCAAAAGAAACACTTTGGTTTTGGATTGCATGGTAAAACATTTTGTTATGCCCAAAATTTGGTAGTTATTTTAGATGCATGGGCTTTTTCATTGAGATCATTATTACCACATTTAGTTCTAATAGATAAATTGGGGGTTTTGTTTGCATAAAAATAACATGCATGAGAATAAGAGATGGAAAAGATATGCCTAGAGACATATAGATGACAAACAAATGAAGAGAAAGAAAGAAGAAAGCAAAAAGGTTTGAAGAAGTTTTAAAAGAGAGTTACTAGTTTGGCATAGCCGTGATATCCTTTACTAGGTAGGGTCTGTTGGTTAAATTCATATTTGTATTGTATGAATTAAATCAACAAACTAGTAAATATTTATTGAATAGGGTTTTCATTTTTCATTATTATGAAATTGTAGAAAAACTAGGGTTATATACTTGGCACTTGGGATGGGCTCAGCCCATCCATAGAGCCAAATATATGACTCTAAAACCTTAGTTCAAAATGGCTATGTATATTGAAATCTTTGTAAATATAATTTATTAAATTATAATGTGGAAATTTTTGTGTAGTATACAAAGACTAGTGGAGTAGAGTAATTTAGAATGAGTTATGTAAATATTATCAGTTGAATTTTATAAATTAGAAAACTCTACCTATGTTATTTAGGGTAAAATTCAAAGAGTAAATTGATTTAATAGATTGGTTTTAAATGCAAACCCTGTCTAGGTTATGCTCAGTCTATTAAATATAGTATTGAAACATTTTGTTCAACATACAAAGATATTAGCTTGTTGTTATGAATAAATTGGGTCAAGTTTATTAAACCTAAATTAGGGCATGATTGGGTATGAAAGGTTGAACTGAGATGAAAAATTATTTAGGAACAAAAAATACTAAAACCCTAGCTAAGTTTCGGTCATTTTTTGTAAGTTGCTTCAGTTGAAATAAATTTCTATTTTGAGCAGAATAAATTTAGGATTTTTTTGATTCTTTTTATGAATTTTAGGAATAACCTTAAAATTGAATATATATATATATATATATATACATACATACATAAATACATACATACATACATTATGGGTCATGGATAAGTTGTTGATGACATATATACATACATACATACATGCATACATTATGGGTCATGGATAAGTTGTTGATGACATATATATATATATATATGTATGTATGTATGTATGTATACTATGTTTAAATTTATGATTCTTCTCTTTATATATATAAATGTGCTTATATGGTGTTTTAACCTAAGGAGGATCTAAGTAGTGATTGGCTATTGTCTGGTTATTCACTATAGTTATATTATGGAGTTTCATTTTAGTGTGATTGAGAAAATAGACATAATCAATAGTAAATATACCTGTTGTGTAAACCTTATTTATGACTTTGTATAAATGACTTCTTATAATTTGTAGAAGTATAAATGTATATATCCACTCATATATTTATATATGTGACTGTGTCTATATTAGATTGTATGCATTTTGATATACTAAGCTACGATCTATTGGAATTATGGAAATACAATGTAGTCATAATACTTAAATATTTGTTGGTAATTGGATAATAATTTAACATAGTGATGTGTTCATGTATGCATCTACAGATATACATGATACTCATAAATTATGGTTAAAATACTATTCTTTTTAGAGTATACCGTATACACTCATGTGTATACTAATTGATGATTAAGTATGTTATACGTATTAACAAAGAGTAATAAATGATTTTCTTTACTTGACTTAATAAGGTTGAACTTAGAATTGATTTTAACGAATTCAAGGAACATTTAAATATGCAGTATTTGAGAATTAATACAAACCATATTAATATTGGTTAGTATATGAATAAATTATCGATGCACTTTTGGTATATTGAAATAAAGTGATTTTAGGTTAAGATAGTAAATAATGCTAAATGGGTAAAAAACATTAAGTGAAAGGTTGCATTTTAGGATTTTAGTAATTTGATGTTTAATCTTACCTAAATGGTATGATTGTCTTGATGTTTAATATTACCCAAATGATTTTATTATCTCGATGTTTAATATCACCCGAATGGTATGATTGTCTTGAAATCTGGTTATATTGTGCTATAAATAAAATTAGTTGTTTGGAAATATTATATTACATTTGATGAATTAAATGTTAATCAATGAGAGATTATTGTACTAGTACATATTATATAAGCTAGTAGGAAAAAATCATCATGAAATCAATTGGTTTTAATACTTTATGTATATATATGAACTAACCTGGTATTTATGACACTAAACAAGTAGGTGAGATGGATTTTACATACTTTATTAGTGTCAGTAATATGTAGATATGGTGTAATCTGATTAAGTGATATGTATGAAATTGATTGATCTTCATAATCAAATAACTATAAAGAAAACTTTGAGCAAAATAATGTTTATGGTTAAACATTATCATTTCATCTATTCGATTTAGTTTACATGTTTTATATGATATCATGTTATAATAGATTTATTTATAATATGATGCATGTAATAATTATCTTACAACAAATAGGTTCTAGTTAACACTCTTGATTCTTGCATTGTCATTATCTATCCATATATGAAGGGAGGGACATTCCCTAGCTAAGAAATTGTGCGAGAGATCTATGGTCTATGGTGGGTGTAGAAAATCACTCAGATGATGCTCTCCCTCCCCTCAATAGTACTTCACTAGAGACTACACTCATGATTACTTATGAATGTTTCAAGGTCATTGAGACTTGAGTGCTCTGTTGAGCATTGTATGATTGTAAATTATTATTAAACCATGTATTATGTTGAAACTATACTATTTTGATAGATTTAATAACTAAAAAAGTTGGCTATAACATTGTATCAATAGTGGATGAATTTGTAAACCTACATTTTTGATTTAAATATAATATTCTTTTCATAATCAGAATTTAACTTATGATCATTAGTTAAATAGATTAGCTTTAGACCTTGTTTATGTTTAACATAAACTAATGTATTTAGTTAAATATCACTATGTTATGGTTTTAGTGTGATGGAATATATAAAATGAATTAGTGTAAATGTTTTTTTTACTTTTTTCTAGTAAAGTCTAGTGGGGTTATTACATTGTGGTATCAGAGCTAAGGCTCAAATTCTAAGACTTAATGAGTCCACTAACAAAAATGCATTCTCATATTAACCATAAAGAATAATGGTTTGGGGTAAGCCTAGAGGTGAGGGTACTTCAAAAACTTACCCTCCAATGGATCTAAATCAATTTGCCATTAAGCAAGTTACAAAGTTAGATCATATACTCATAGCCATGTATGAAAGTAGGGACTCAATCATGACCTTATAATGGGAAGTGCATAGACATGTTGAGGAGAATAATCAAGAAGAACATAAGGAACATATTGTTGAGTAGGAAAATCCTCAAGAGCATAAGCATGAGGAAGTGCCATAAAATGAAATAACTTGAGTAGCTGTAGAGTTGACAAGAGATATGAAAAAGGTGAATCCACACAAGTTAAATGGAAAATTTTAAGGAGATGGAGTTGAATCATGATTAACAAATATGGATAAGTATTTTGAGAATTTAATTTACTTAAAAGTCACTAAGTTAGTTTGGGGTGAACATCAACTTGCTAGAGAAGAAACAACATGGTGGGAAAATAAGAAGCTCGAGATGAACCTCAACTCTACCATTACCACCTGGGAGTAGTTTGTGACATTATCTAGGTCATGATGGCTTCCATAGCTATATTTTGATAAAAATTTCATAGATTTTTAGAACCTTAATCAAGGAGACCTTTTCGTGAATGAATATTTGGAGCAATTCACTAAGCTCCTAAAATATGTCCTTTAGTACCAGATAGACGAGAGGTTTCACATCAAGAAGTTCATTATGAGGTTAAAACCACAAACTGGTTGTGAGGTGGATGTGCATGTGACATATACCATGGATCAAGTCTTTGAAAAGGTATTTAATTAGGAGCATAAGCTGAAATCTCTTGCTCAAGTTAGAGGTAAATTCAAGAAAAGGTTTGGAGATCCTAAAAAAAATTTAAAAAGAAGAATTGAAAGAGGAGTAAAGACCCCAATAACCAATTTAAGAACCAAAATGCTAAGTTTAATAGTAGCTTAGGAAATAAGAAACCTAGAAATAGTTTTCAAGGAGATTTCAAGGGGAAATAATATTCAGATAGGAGAAGACCACCTGGAAGATGTTTCATCTATGGAGGTGATCATTATGTTAGAGAGTGTACTCAAGATAAATCAGATGGTAAGAATAGGGGTTCCACCTAATAGTAGGGAGCTTTCTAGTAGAGGATTCATGCAACTATTGAAAATTGTCAAGCTGAGTTCCAAGCTTCTCTTATTGAACTAACATGTATTTTTTTGGATTATTAAATTTTAATTTTGATTGAAACTAGGGATAATGAATGTTTTATTGCTCCTAAAATGCTTAATAAGTTGTCTAGAAAAGTTGGGATTATGGAAAATATATGGTTAGTACAATATGGGAATGAATCAAAGGTTAATGTTGATAAGTGTCTAGTGGATTTGTATATTGCACTGCTAATGTGATTTTAGGAGTAAATTGGCTTGCTTAACATAAAGCTAAGGTTGATTGTTATCTCAAGAAGGTAGAGTATCAAGATGATTTTGGAAATTAGACATAGCTTCAGGGTGAGAAAAGAGAGTTAAAGCTATTAGGAATATATAACATAGAACAATATTAATGAAATATAGAGGAAAATAAAATATAGAAAACACAACATAAGATAGACATAGATTTAATGTGGTTCACCCAAAATGGGCTACATCCACATAAAAATAGATACTTTTTCTCTTATTTAGTCCAATAAATGAAGGGATAAAACCTACAATACATCCACTACAATCTCTTCTTCACTCACACATAGTATGCTATCATGATTACAATGACCTCATATCAAAGGAGGGTTACATATGAGGGAAAAAATGCACCAACATAATTTATACTGTTAGATCTGTGACGTAATAGTGAATGGTCCAAATCTATTATGAAATTAAAATATTTTACAATACATTTTTCACAAACTTTTACTTCGAGGGCTTTGCTTGAACCTCCATGGTGACCCTAGTGGGGGGGAATTTGCCACCTTGCACACCCTTACTCCCCCGCTATAGAGAACTAGGAAATATAATAATATTAAGCTCCACTATCCAACAAAAGCTTAGGTGATTTTTGCAATTGAATTTAAGAAGCATTAGAGAGAAAGATGTCATGAATTTATTATTAAAATAAATGAGATGGAGGAATCTAAGGAATTGTCCATTAATGATTATCCTTTTCTTAGGACCGTTTAGGATGTGTTTCTTGAATAATTAATAGGATTACCATCCAAATGTATGTTTGATTTCTTAATTGACATAATACCTAGATTTGAACCACAGGCCAAGGTACCTAAAAGGATGGAAACTACAAAATTGGTTGAGGTTAAAGCTCAACTTCAAGAGTTTTTATCAAAAGAGTTGATTCAAATGAGTATGTCATCATGGGGTGCACTAGTGGTGTTCATTAATAATAAGGATGGTACTCTTTACCTATGTATTAATTACAAGATGTTGAAAAATGTAATAATCAAGAACACGTATCCATTACCTCACATTGATGATTCCTTTACTTAGATGTGAAGCACAATAATTTTATCTAATATTGATCTTTGATTAGGGTATCATTAACTAAGAATTTGAGATGAGGATATTACCAAAAAAACATTAAGAACTTGGTATGGGCACAATGAATTTAAAATGTTGCCTTTCGGGTTAACAAATGCTCTAAAAACATTTATGAATCTCATAAACAATGTATTTAGGGATTATCTAGATCACTTTGTGTTAGTTTTCCTAGATGATATCCTCATATATTATAAGAATGAGGAAGAAGAACTTTAACATCTAGAAATGGTTTTGCAGCAGTTACAAAAGCACACATTGTATGGTAAGTCGTCCAAATGTACATTTTTCTAGAGGAAAGTAAAATATTTGGGACACATTATCTGAAGATAAGAGCCATAATGGAATAGCCAACACCTAAAAATGTGCATGAGGTGAGAATTTTTATGGAATTAGTAGGTTATTATAGGAAGTTTGTTCCAAATTTCTAAAAAATAGCTAACCCAATTACCTTCCTTTAATGGAAGAATCAGATTTTTTTTTTGGTCAAATAAGTGAGTAAAAGCCTTTCAAGAGCTAAAAAGGAGACTTACTTTGGCACTTGTGCTAAGAGTTCCTAATCTTAATGGTTAGTTCTCAGTAATCAATGATGCATCTGGGGATAGACTTGGAGGAGTTCTTATGCAAGATGGTTTAGTTGTAGAATATGAGTCCAAAAAACTTAAGCCTTATGAAATGAATTATGCCCCTCATGATTTGGAACTTTGCTACAATAGTACATGCCTTGAAATTTTAGAGGCATTATCTATTGGGGAAACCATTTGAGCTCAAGACTGATAACTTAGGACTCAATTATGTCTTTACCCAAATGAACCTAAATGCACATCAAAGATGTTGGTTATAATTCTTATCTGATTACAATTTTGATATTAACTATATCAAGGTTAAGGATAATAGAGTTGTAGATGCCCTAAGTCATATAAGGTACATAGCAACCTTGACTACTATTAAAAGTAATTTTCATGACCAAGTCATTAAATTCTCCCCTAGATATGAATTCTATGAGAACATTAATAAATATTTATTAGAGGATGCTTAGAACCCCAAGTTTAAGGAATGCAAGTTGGATAGTGATGGTCTTTTGAGGTATATTGGTAGAATGTATGTACCTAATAAAGATAATTTGAGGAGCACAATGTTAAAGGAATTGCACAATGCCCCTTATTTAGGACATCCTAGAGTAAATAAGCTCATGGTTTAGCTAAGATCTCTCTATTTATAAAAAAGAATTAAAAGTGATACAATGGTTTTTGTATCTCATTGTTTGGAATATCAATGTGTGAAGTCTAAACATGTGTATCTGACATGATTTTTTTTATCCTCATGATATACCAGAATGGAAGTGGTAGGTAATTAGGATGGAATTTGTCCAAAGTTTGTCATTATCATGAAACCATCATCATATGATCTTGGTATTACTTTAAAAACTAACCAAGGTAGCTCATTTTATACTAGGTAATTTGACTGATGATTCACCAATGCTTGCAAAAAGATTCATGAAAGAGGTTTATCAATTGCATGAATTTTCAAAAAAGATAATTTATAATTAAAATTTGAGAATAACTTATAGATTTTGGTTTACTTTAAATTCAATGTTAGGCATGTAATTAAATATCAGTACTACTTATCACCCATAAATAGATGGACAAATAGAGAGGGTTAACTAAGTTTTATAAGATCTCCTTCAAATGTATTGCATGGATCAACAATACAGGTGGGATGAGTAACTTACATTGGTTGAGTTTACCTACAACCACTCATACCAATCAACCTTAAAAATGGCTCTATTTGAGGAATTATATGGGAGAAGGCATAGAACACCAATAAGTTAGGACAAGTTATAAGATTAGTAGTATTTGAACTTGAAATGCTTATGGAGATGGAAGACCAAGTTAGAGAAATCAAGAAAATATTGACTGAGGCCAATGATAGACATAAAATTTGTGATGATCTAAAATGAACAACAATATAGTTCACCAAGATTTTTGAGACCCTTTGAGGTTTTGGATGTGATCAATCATGTAGCATATAGGCTTGCTTTGCCACCATCTCTAGGTATTTTGCATAATGTTTTCCATGTGTCCTATCTTAAAAAGTATGTTGCTGATCCTTATCATGTATTAGATTGGAATGCTTTATAGGTTATGGATTTTGGGGTGGTCATAGTAGAACTAGTCAAAATAATCGACACTCACAAACTCAATTTGTATGATAGAGAAGTGCCAAAGTGTAAGGTCTAGTGGGACCAATATTTTGAAGATAGTGACACCTATGAGAGTTTTAATGAGTTCAATAGGTTATTTCCACATTTGTTTACTTAATATTTTTAATGAATATTATTTAATTTTCTATTGAATAATGTTTAATTTTAGAACTTATGTTGGAATAATTATCATTGGGATGATGACCAACTTTAGGGGGAAGGATGTTAAATCTTGATTCTTCTCTAGACTTGATAACCTATTGATTTGTATATTTTATGGTTATTGATTAGATAATTACTATTTTGATAAGTTGGATTTTATATACTGATGTATGTAAAATTATATGTTACTTATTTACATGATCATTAACTTATTGAGTTAGTTGTACTTGTATGTTATATACATAATGATCATGATTAATTAGTTCATTACAATAACATATTATGGTTTTTATCTTGATTCAGGTTAACTACCTTTATTTTTCTGAGGTAGATGTAGGATAGAGTCCATCCCTCAGACTATGACAGAGGGAGAGCATCATCATAGAGGGTGGAATAGATGGATGTAGTTATGGGATGATAGAGTGAAATTAGGAACCTTGCACACACCACAAATAATAGAATCTACTTTTTAATCATTGTTAGATTTTTATGCCTTGTAGTATGCTTTTAGTTGTTAATATGTGTTCTATATTTTAAATGGTTGGTTTTCATGTTAGTACCATACTCTAACATGGTTTTACGTTAGTATTAATGTGTCTAATGAGATTATTCTAGATCAGATTATTGATAGGAGGGAGTCTATAAAGGCTTTCCAAAAGCAAAAATGTCTAAATATTACATCACTCAAGGTGTTTAATGTGATTTTGGAGTTTTACAAGATAATACCCACACAACTAAATTTATTTGAAAGGAATAACAATATTTAAATTTACACTAAAATATAATCAATAATATATATTTGTCTAATTTAGCACGTGCAACAAATACAATAAGTAAAAAATAAACTAAGGGGAAAAGATAGTGTATCTTATTTAATGTTCTATTCTGGATCTTAATAGTGGTAAGGAGTCATCACAAGACTATGTTGGAGATTTTTGGGAGATTTGGGTTTTGTTAATTTTATGTTTTGACTATTTTTGACTTTCAGACAATTGTATCAACCTAAGATATTAACATCAATACTTATGTCCATATTTGACTCTAATTTCTAAAGAGAGATATACATAAGAATGACATAAAATTTGGACCAAACATGCACTACCCCTTGTATAATCATTCTATGCCTTAGCTTATATTTGATTGTGTGCCATATCTAGATAATAAATAACCCTAGTTACTTTTCATTGTACCTCTTTTACCTTGGTATAAAGGGGTTACTAACATGAGTTGAGATAGCCTTAACAACCCTATTATTGCTAAGTTGTACCCATATAGCCAATACTCTCAAAAGGGCCTCAGACTCACATGTAGTTCTCCCTCATATGCATGTGTGTGGAATTGTAACAATATGAATATATGCTCTTTCTTATAGTAACCCTTGGTACACATGATACAATAATATATTTGACCTTTTAAATGTTTCATATATATAAAATAGTGTTGTACAATTTGATAGCCTGAGATAGATAGTAGTTTCTTATTACAAATATGCCTTATCAAATTGGAAGTTGTGATAATTAGACCATAACCTTTGTATATAGAGGAACCTTTTGAATTTGAATTATAACCTAGTGATGTGTAAAAATCCAACCATAGGATGGGAAAAGAGGGATAAAAACATGGTCATAATGTGAAAGATATAGAAAAAGATAAAATTATAAGTTTGGACAGTTGCATCGAGGCTAGACACTAACATCGATGCCAATGTCTAGGATGGAGTCAAGTGTCTAAAGGCTAAACATATAAAAAATAATATAAATAGGTAAGGGTCTTTAGTATACACTAGATGAAGATAAACTAACATATCACATAGGCCCAAGGGGTAGATAAATTAAGTGAAATAAGATAGAATTGAAGAGGTCCATAAGAGACTACATCACTAGATGTCTAACTCTTAGTATAAAGGTATATACATATAAGAAGACTAGAAATATGTGTACTTATAACAAAATGGGTGTCTAAATCCCCCTCCCCTGTGCCCTTCCCCCCCCCGCCCCCCCTAAATCTAATAATGAAATAAAAATGGAAATACTAGTTTAAAGGAAAACAAAATGCATACCATGGTGTGAAAAAAACACCTTGTCTTTGCTCGAGTTGTTCCTTAAATATTTCATCTTTTGAATGCACCCAAGGATATGCCAAAAAAAGTAAATAAACATATATAATATGCATGTAATATAACATCTCACTAGGATCTACCTAGAAATACATGATTTTTTTAAATTTTAAACAACATATTCTTTCATTAGATTACACTATGAGAATCTAATTAGTGATCCAAATAAAAAATTCTAATTAAGATAATTGTAAAATAAACATGTGACATCTATCTATCACTAATCACTATCATAAAATGAAACACAATATAACTTAATATAGAAGTAATTACATATTTATAGCCATGGTTAGTACAAACATGCAACCACTATTGTCATGGTATAATAAGTACATAATTACATCTCATCAAGTATAATGTTCCAATAATAATAAATACAATATAATGTACAAAAAACAAAGCTCCATGGAGCATGAATTTTTTTAACTCTAGTATCTATGACAATCTCAAGTATTGTCTCCAAATAAGTAATTCTATGGGGAGGGAGAGCATCATCCAAGTGCTTTTCCACACCAACCATAGACCATCGATCTAACACATAATACCCCATTAGGGAATGTTCCTTCATTCATGGATGAGTAGATAGTGACGGTGTAGGTAGGAATCCAGATAGATAAGCTAGTACTTGTGTGCTATATGATTTATAAGAACATGAAGTGTACCATAAAGAAATCCATTCTAACATGATATCACACAAACATATAAATCATATGTATGAAATGATAATGTATAACTAACATTACCTTGGCCAAATTTTTCAATAGTTATTGATCTATAGGATCCGTCAATTTCATACACATTACTTGATTGGATTACCTTCATCTGACATTGGTGATGCTATTAATCTAGTGACATCTGTCTCACTACTTAGTACCAACAATAAGATATTTGGTTAACAAGAATATAACCAACATATTCATACAAACTACTTCCTACTAGTAAGCATAAAACATGTTGAATATAGGAATGATCAAAATGCATACATTTGGTCTATCAAACATATGAAAGAATATATACTATTTTATTTGTCACATAAATAATAATAAAAAATACAAGTATAGTTCATACCGTTCAGGTATATTGCACATTAGACTACATATTTCTAATTTTTATATGTAAATACAAGCATAGTACATTTTATGACAAGCAATTATAATCCATCATTTTCATGTACACTCTACTTAATTTTAGCAACCAATCATAATAAAGGAGCCATAAATCTAACGAAAACACAATTTTTCATTTTATAATTTTCATAGACTACATTCATATAGTTATAGTTAACATGTGATTCAAAATCTTATGATTTATTATTATTCATAAAATATATAGGCACACCTCTGTAAATCTAGTTGAATTATATTTACAAATCTAGCTATAATCAAATTGTTATCTAGATGTAATGTTCCAGTAATATCCCTATGGTACATATAGATCCATAATTTATTTAATATACAACATTTGAGTATTGTAATAGCTACTCCATATAATGTAATATCTAGATTAACTCTATAATCTAGATCCATTATCTGATTACAAGACCTATAATCCATTGAAAATATAACAACATAGGGTAGAATGATATTATTCGATTACCTATTTACCAATGGGTACATATTCTAAATAAGTATATTGTAGATCGCTATTTATATTCTTATAAATTCTATTAATGTCCATGTTAATTCTCATGTAGTTTCATGGTTTCATAATAAGTTGCATTCCTAATGATTAAAAAATTACTATTGCTATACATAGTAAATGGGAGTAATAACATATAGTTACAGATGGCTAGATAAAGTAAAATCCATAAACTTAAGGTAGATCTTATGGTCCGAGTTACATATGTGAAAAATTACTATTGATATAGATCCATATATCAATTATATGTTCATTGATATTTAGTTATATGATAGCCTACATGCTTGCATAAATACTCCTATATATATATATATATATATATATATATATATATATATATATATATATCAACATTTAAGTCATTGAATTCTGCCTTTACTTCAATATACTCTAGGTATAAGTATGTATAATATTAAACATATTTTTGGTTCAATAATGGCACAATTCTATTATACATAGGTTAAATGAATTTTAATGAATTCTACATACTACAACAATAATAATGTAGTTCTATATTCAATATTGTAATGCATAGTTCTATAGTCAGTATTGTAATAATTCTAGGTAATTATTTATACATAATTCTATATTCATCAATACTCAAATAAGATCTTACAAGTAGTGTGCCTTATGTTCTTCTCTATGCATAAGTGGGATGGTACTCAAAAGATAAAGAGTTTTATGTAAAGATGGAGAATATGTATTTTCCAAATTCAAGGTATTTGCTGAATGTTATGGCAGAGGAGGAAAGAGAATTGATTCTTTTCCAACATAGTGAGAAGTTGGCAATTGCATTTGTATTATTAAACACATCTCCAAGTAGAGGCTATTTGTTAAGATTTATTGGGCATTTACCAAAATTTAAATGTATAGGAAACATCATCTCCAGTAAAAGAAATGAACTGTAGAACAAATTTATGTAAGCACTTTATTGGTGTAATGTCTGATTATATTGTATTTATATGTATATATAGGTCACCTTAAATATTATTCAAGTTTATTGTACATATAGAAATCACTGTATATAATATATGGTTTGTTATTTTTAATTATATCACTATTTTTTGATTTCAAAAACTTGAAATATATACATAATGCTATATCACTATTTTTGTTTGTTATGTTACTCTCATAGTTTGATTTATAAAAAATGGTATACTCTAAATTAGTGGGTTTATCTACAATAATTTGATGTTAACATATTTTATGGTAGTATACTCTAAATTTTTCACTTTCATGAATATAAAAACTATTGAAAGGTCATGTGTCTATGTTTTTATATATATAAATACATAGGTTGATGGTTTTATATACACAACCTATATGTCTATAATCATCCAGTTTTGAATACCTAAAATTTGTCATTATGATCATGTTTAAAAGAACACAATTCCATACCTATATTCATTACTAGAGTTAGTAGATTAGACAATTTTTTCCCTAAATTTAAAACACCACTTACCTTTTTATAGTGTTTAGATGATACCAGAAGGTCCGTGACTTCCTTTGCTTCTGCTCTACTTTGTTCTATTTGCTCCATTCTCCTCCCCTCTAATGTTATGCTCACTTTTTTATCCTTATCTTCTATGCCTTCTCTCCCTTCTATGTCGCATCCCACTTACCTTTCCTTTGTAGGAATATATTCTTTTTACTTATAAGCTCACTCCTTTAATTTTGTTATGATTTTTCTTACTTTCCTTATAAGTATTGAATTTACTTTAAAGCTGCCTCCTTTTTCTAATTTTTATTCATTATTTTTTTATGTTTTTATTTTTCTATTTTGCTTTCCTAATTCACCTCAATCCAACTAAAATTCCTTATTTTATTCTATTTATAATACCATACTCATATTATATTTTATTTTAATTTGTTTTATTTATATTGTTTTCTACGTATAATAAAATACAATGACTTTATTTATTAATGACTTAAAAATTCTAACAGCATCAATATTTTAATAGTAATTATACTAATACATATAAAATATATTATATTATTTTAATCTTAAATGGTAAATTAGATGTCTATTAAACCAATCACCAACATAATCAAACTACAATGTTATACAATTAACCCTATGCATAACATCCACAATGCAATCACACATGATTTATTTCCAATACAAGTATTAAATTGAACTAATACACACATGCAATTTTATAAATGCAGATATCATAAATAATAAACTAATACTAATAATTCAAATAATGCATATTCATGTACTATCTAATGTGGTGTGTGTAGGGATTCTAGTCATTCTTTTGTCATCCCCCAACACCTCCATCTACATCACCCTCTCTAATGATGTTCTCCCTCTGTCATGCTTTGAGGGATGAATCTCTCCTACATAAAACTCATGACAAGAAGGTAGTTAGTCCTTATATAATGACATGTATATCATAAAATACTACTGAAATAACAAATCAACATGATCACAATGTAAAGAATATATAATACAACTAACTCATAAAGATGTAATCATGAAATCAAAGCAACATGCATCTATCCCATAATAACATATGACTTATAGCTAAATAATAATCAAATCAAATCACCAACTATAAACATCCATAAATAATCAAGTAAGTTTGATTTGAGAGGAATCCAAATGTAACATCTTTCACCTAAAGCTGGTCATCATCTTGATGACACTTATTCAAACATAAATTCTAAACTAAAACATTATTCAATATAAAAATAACATAGTAAGAAGTATCAAATCAAGTAAATAAATATGGAAATAGTATGTATAACTCATCATAGTACTCCCAAGTAGCACTATCCTTAAAGTATTAGTCCCACAAGACCATGCACTATGACATATCCCTATTATACAAACAAAGTTTACAAGTATCAATTAATCTTATTGGTTCTACCATGACCACCCCAAGATCCAAAACCTACAAGGCATTCCAATCCAACACATGTGAAGGATCGATGACATACATTTTAAGATAAGAAACATGGAAGACATTATGCAATTGAGCTAGGAATGGTGGCAATGCAAGACTATACACTACACTATTGACCACTTATTACACGTTAAAGGGTACCACATATATTGATGAAAGTTTTGTTGACTTTTTAAATTTAATCAAGCTCTTCTGTGGCTTAACTTGTAAGAACATTTTATCACCTACTAAAAACTATCTATCTATGCTCTTCAAATCATCATACCTCTTCTTCCTATCATTGGCCTCAACCAATATCTACTTAATTAATATATTTTGATCTTCAATATCTAAAATCATCTCAGGGTCAAGGACTACCCTGTCTTCTAACCTATCTTAACTGATTGGTGTTTTGAACCTTCTCCCATATAATGCTTCAAATGGTGTCATCTTCAAATATGATTGGTATGAGTTATTATAAGTAAACTCAACCAATAAAAGATAATCTTCCCAATTTTATTTATGATCTATGTAATACATATGAAGAATATCCTTTAGTACTTGATTAACTTGCTCAATCTGACCATCAGTCTCTAGGTGATATGTAATTCTAAAATTTAGTTGCATACCCAAAGCTGAATTCAAATTTACCCAAATATATAAGTCATCTTTAGATAATTATATAAAATGATCTTCTTTAGAAATCCATGTAACCTATACACTTCTTTTATGAACCTATTTTCATAAGTAGGTGCATCATTTGTCAAATTCCCTGGTATAAAATGAGCCACCTTGGTTAAATTATCAACTAAAACCAAGATCATATCATGCCTATTCTATGACAATGGTAACCCTTGGACAAAGTCCATAATGATCACCTACCACATCCATTTTGATATATCATGCAAATTTAACAATCTAGCTAGATGCACATGTTAAGCTTTCACTTGTTGACATTTTAGACAACATGACACAAAGTCTACTACATCTTTCTTGATTCCCTTCCATAAAGAAAGTGGTCTAATCTCTACCATGAGCTTGGTTACTCTTGGATGTCCTAAATATGATACATTTTATAGTTCATTTAACATTATGCTCCTTAGATTCTCATGATTTGGCACATACATCCTTCCATTATAACACAAAAGACCATCACTCTCTAATTTGAATCATTTATACTTAGGATTTTGAGAATTCTCAGACAATACTTTCTTGACCTACTCATACAATTCATCTCTTAGAAAAAATTTGATCACTCAATCCTTGAAAGTACTGATAGTATTCATGATTTCTATGTACCTTCTATGACTAAGGGCATTGATTATTTTGTTTTCCTTGCCTTTGATATAGTTGATATCAAAATCATAGTTAGACAAGAACTTTAACCAATGTCTCTGATGAGCATTCAAATTCAGTTGGGTGAATATGTAATTGAGTCCCAAGTTATCCATATTGAGCTCAAATGGTTTTACCAATAAGTAATGCCACCAAACTTGTAAAACATTCATAAATGGTGCAAGTTCTAGGTCATGAGGGGCATAATTCACCTCATAAGGCTTCAACTTCCTTGATTCATTATCTACTACTGCACCATCCTACATAAGGACTCCTCCTAGTCCATCCACAGATGCATCTGTGATCACTAAAAATTGACCATTAGGGTCAGAAACTCTTAACACTGGTGTTGAAGTAAGCCTCCTTTTTAATTCTTAAAAAGTTACTTCACACTTATCTAACCAGTTAAAACTTTTGTTCTTCCATTGTAGAGAGGTAATAAGATTAGCTATCTTAGAAAAAATTAGAATGAACTTCTTATAATATCCTATTAATCCCATGAAACTTCTTATCTCATGCACATTCTTTGGTGTTAGCCATTCCATAATGGATCTTATCTTTGTTGGATCTACAAAAATACCATCTACAAAAATAATTTCCCAGATATTACACTCTTTCCTAGAAAAATTCATACTTAGACAACTTTCCATAAAACTCATGCTTCCACAACCATTACAGAACCAATTCTAGATGTTAAAGATGCTCCTCTTCATTCTTAGATTATATAAGAATGTCATAATGAAAGATCAAAACAAAGTGATCTAAATAATCTCTAAACACATTATTCATGATATTCATGAATGCTATTAGAGCATTTGTCAACCCAAATGGTAACACTGTGAACTCATAGTGCCCATAACAAGTTCTAAATGCTATATTTGGAATATCCTCATCCCTTTTCCTTAGATAAATATATCTTGTTCTAAGGTCAATCTTAGAAAATACTATTGCCCCTTACATTTGATCAAAAAGATCATCTATACTAGGTAGTGGGTACCTATTTTTAATAGTTGTCTTATTCAACATTCTATAATCTATGCAAAGTTAGAGTACCATATTTATTATTGACAAAGACAACTAGTGCACCCCATGGTGACACACTTAGCTTAATCAACCCCTTTGATAATAATTCTTAGAGTTGAGCCTTAAATTCAACTAATTCAGTGGTTGTCATCCTATGAGGTTCTTTCAAATGTAGTTCTAATCTAGGTATGATATCGATAGAGAAATCAAACTCACGTCTAGCAGGCAATCTTGGTAATTCTTCTAGAAACATATCATGAAAATTATTAAGGAATGGATAATCTTTAAGGGATGGTTATTTATATTCCTCTATTTCATTTACCTTTATGATATAATCTTCACATCCTTTTACCTGGGCCTTCTTGAATTGCATACGAGAAATTTGCCTTAGCTTTAATTTTCTTCAATTTGTGTATGATTTCCAAAATCATCTAGAAACTCAACCTTCTTCAAGTATAAGTCAACCTTGGCATTATGTTTTGCAAGCCAATTGACTCCTAGAATCACATCATATGACCCTAGTGGTACTACATAAAGATCCACTACTATTGTGAATTCAATTAACCTAATCTTTGCTTAGACTAAACATTTATCAACCATGAATTTTGAATCATTCCCATATTGTACCAACCATGCATTTTACATTACTCCAGCTCTTATAGATAACTTATTAAGCATTTTAAGAGCTATAAAACATTATATAATCATTTTATCTATCAAAATAGAAACTAAATGCTCAAACATAATACCTGATAGCTCTATGGGTGAAGATTGAAATTTGGCTTTCCAATTATGAATTATCGTATGCATATGTTTCTAAAAATTTATCTATTGGAGAGTAGGACCTTTGTTATTTGACTTATCCTAAGTACGTTTATGAAAATAATGGTCACCTCTACAAATGAAGCAACCTTCAGGTGGTATTTTACTATCATCTTATTGGTTTCCTTTGAAACCATTAACCAATTTCTTGTTGATTGAATTTTTGTTGAATTTTGCATTCTAATTTTTGAATTGTCTCCTAGAGTCTCCTCTCCTCTACTTCCATTTCTTTTTTTTGAAAGTTGGTTTAAAACTTCCAAACTTTTTCTTAAACTTTTCCTTGGCCTATGTAAGAGATTTCAAATTTTATTCTTATTTGACTGCATTCTCAAATACCTATTACATGGTAGAAGGTACATGAATGTACACCTCTCCATCAATCTAGAGTTTTAATCCCATGATGAAATTATTGATTCTAAAACTCCCATCTACCTGGTATTGAGGTACATACTTCAAAAGTTTGGTAAAATGTTCACAATATACATTCATGAATAAGTCTCGCTACTTTAGACTATATAAATCCATAAGATTCTAATCAAAGTATAATTTTGGAATCCACCATGACCTAAACAATGTTACAAACTACTCTCATTTAGTGGTGGTCGAGTTAAGATTCATTTCTAACTTCTTGTTGGCCCACCATGTAGCTACTTCACCAACCAAATAATAAGCTCACAAAAATGCTTTAGTGACCTCAAATTAGTTTTAAATTTTGAAATAACTCTCCATATCAATCAACCATGTTTTAGCTTCATCACCCAAAATAGTTCCATCAAGCTTAGGTGGATTCACCTTCTTCATATCTCTAGCCAATTCTAAAACTACTCATACTCTCACATCTAGAGGGTTTTTCTACTTAGAAAGATGCTCTTCAAGTTCATCTTGATGTTATTCCTCTTCATGTCTATGAAATTCTTATTACATGGCTAAAATTGGGTCCCTAGTTTCATTCATGGCTGCAAGAATATGATCCAACTTTGCAGCTTACTCAGTGAAAAATTAATTTGGATCAAATGGAGGGTTACTATCATTGACATTTGATGGACACTCTTTAGATAATATATATTTCACCATCTCCTTTATATTAAACAAAAAGATAATTTTTTTTTATTGGACTCATTCAATCCTAGAGTTTGATATGTAACTTTGATACCACATGTAACATCCCCACTAGGATCTACCTAGAAATACATGATTTTTTAAATTTTAAATAATGTATTTTTTCATTAGATTAAACCATGAGAATATAATTAATGATCTAGATAAAACTCTCTAAGTAAGTTAAATTTAAAATAAATACATGATATCTATCTGTCACTGATCACTATCATCAGATGAAACACAACATAATTGAATATAAAAAGTAACTATAGATTTCAATCTATGGCTGGTAAAAATATGCAACCACTATTGTCATGATATAATAAGTAAATAATTACATCTCATTAGGTATACTATTAAAATAATAATAAACACTATATAATGTACAAGCTTTAAATCTCCATGGAGCATGATTCCCTGAACTCCAGTATCTATGGCAATCTCAAGTGTCATCTCCAAAGAAGTGTTATTTTGGAAAGGGAAAGCATAATCTAAGTGTTTTTACATACCAACCATAGACCATAGATCATACACAAAATCCCCCATTAGGGCATGGCCTTCCCTTCTTGGATGAGTAGATAGTGATGGTGTGAGAATCCATAGAGACAAGCTAGTACCTGTGTGCTCTATGATTTATAAGAATATGAAGTGTACCATAAAGAAATATATTCTAAGATGATATCACACAAAACATGTATATCATACATATGAAATGAAAATATATAACTAACATTACTTTGGCCAAAGTTTTCAATAGTTATTGATCTTTAGGATCAGTCAAATTCATACACACCACTTGATCAGATTAGCTTTATCTAACATTAGTGATGTTAATAAACTAGTGAAGTCCATCTCACTACTTACTCAGTACCAGTAATAAGAGATTTAGTTAACAAGAATATAACTAATATATTTTTATAAATTACTTCATAATATTAAGCATAAAACATGATAAATACAAGAATAATCAAAATGCATACATTTAGTTTGTCAAACGTATGAATGAATCTCCATTATTTTATTTGTCACATAAATAATAATAAATAATAGAAGTATAGTTCATACAATCTAGGTATATTACACATTATATTGCATATTTCTAATTTTTGTAAGTAGATACAAACATAGTACATTCTATGACAAACAATTATAATCTAACATTTTCATGTACACTATACTTAATTTCAACAGACAATCATAATAAAGGAATCATAAATCTAACAAAAACACATTCTTTAATTTTATAATTTTCATAGACTACATTCCTATAGTTATAGTTTTCTTGTCCTTCAAAATCCTATGATTTATTATTATTCATAACATATATAGGCACACCTCTATAAATCTAGCTGAATTATATTTACAAATCTAGCTATATTCAAAGTGTTATCTAGATGTAATGTTCTAGTAACATCCCTATGGTACATCTAGATCCATAATTCATTTAATATATGACATTTGAGTATTTTAATAACTATTCCATATAATGTAATAGCTATATTAATTATATAATCTAGATCCATTATCTGATTATAGGACCTATACCCCCTAACATTATAATAACATAGGGTATACTGATATTATCTGATTACTTGTTTATTAGTGGGTATGTATTCTAAACAAGTATATTATATATAGTTGTTTATATCCTCATAAATTTTGTTAATGTCCATGTTAGTTCTCATGTAATTTCATGGTTTCATGATAAGTCACATTCCCAGAGATTAGCAAATTACTATTGTTATTCATAGTAAATGGGAGCAATAACATATAATTATAGATGGCTAGATAATATAAAACCCATAAAATTAAGGTATATTATGGTCTAGGTTACATATGTGGCAAATTACTATTGATATAAATCCATATATCAATTATATGTTCATTGATAATCAATTATATGATAACCTACAAGCTTGCATAAATACTCCAAACTATATATATATATATATATATATATATATATATATATACATACATATATATATATATACATATATATATATATATATACATATATATATATATATATACATATATATATATATACATATATATATATATATATACATATATATACACACACACACACAGATATATATATATATATATATATATATATATATATATATATATATATATATATATATATATATATATATGTCATTAAACTTAAGGTATATTATGGTCTAGGTTACATATGTGGCAAATTACTATTGATATAAATCCATATATCAATTATATGTTCATTGATAATCAATTATATGATAACCTACAAGCTTGCATAAATACTCCAAACTATATATATATATATATATATATATATATATATATATATATATATATATATACATATATATATATATATACATATATATATATATACATACATATATATATATACATACATATATATATATATATACATATATATATATACATATATATATATATATATACATATATATATATATATATATATACATATATATATATATATATATATATATACATATATATATATATATATATATATATACATATATATATATATATATATATGTCATTAAATTCTATCTATACTTCACTATAATTTAGGTATAAATATATATAAATCAACATATATACTGCTATATAGTATATCATGGTTTAATAATGACACAATTAAATTATACACAGGTTAAATGAATTTCAATGAATTCTATATACTGCAATGGTAATAACATAGTTTTATATTCAATATTGTAATAATTCTAGGTAATTCTTTATACACAATTCTATATTAAAAAATACTCAAATTAGATCTTAGAAGCGGTGTGCTTTATGTTCTTATCTATGGAAAAGTGGGACAATGCTCAAAATATAAAGAGTTTAATATAAATATGGAGAATATATATTTTCTAGATTCAAGGTATTTGCTGAATGGTGCAGTGGAGGAGGAAAGAGAATCACTCCTCTACCAACATAGTGAGAAGCTGATGATTGCATTTGTATTATTAAACACATCTCCTGGTAGAGGTCACTTGTTGAGATTTACTAGGTATTTACCAAAATTTAAATATATAGGAAACATTATCACCAGTAAAAGAAATGAACTATAGAACAAATTTATGTAAGCACTCCATTGATGTAAGGTCTGCTTGTATTTTATTTATACGTATATATAGATTGCTTTACACATTATTCAAGTTCATTATACATATAGAAATCACCGTATATAATATATGGTTCACTATTTTTGATTATATCACTATTTTTAGTTTTCAAAAGCTTGTAATGTATACATAATGCTATATCATTATTTTTGTTTTTTATGTTACTCTTATATTTTTATTTATAATAAACGGTATACTCTAAATTAGTGGGTTTATCTACAATAATTTAATGTTAACATAGTTTAAGGCAGTATACTCTAAATTTGTCAATTTTATGAATACACAAACTATTGATGTTAACTATTGAAGGGTCGTGTGCCTATGTTTTTATATGTATAAATACACAGGTTGCTAATTTTATATACATAATTATTTATACACAACCTATATATCTATAATCACCCATTTTTGAATACCTATAATTTGCCATTATGATCATGTTTAAAAGCACACAATTCCATACCTATATTCATTACCAAGATTAATAGATTACACAAATTTTTCTTAAATTTAAAACACCACTTACATTTTTATAGTGTTAAGATGACACCAAAAGGTCCATGAATTCCTTTTATTTTACTTTACTTTGTTCTATTTTCTCCACTCTCCTCTCCTCCAATGCTCTTCTAACTTTTTTCTCTTTATATTCTATGCCTTCTCTCCCTTTTATGGTACATCGCACATACCTTTCCTTTGTAGGAATATATTATTTTTCCTTCTAAGCTTGCCCTTTTACTTTTAATATGGTTTTTCTTACTTTCCTTATGAGTATTGCACTTAATTTAAATATTCCCCATTTAAAATTTTTTTATTTAATATTTTTTTATTTTTTTTGTTTTCCTACTTTGCTTTCTTAATTTGCTTCAATCTAACTAAAAATCCTTGTTTTATTATATTTATAATACCATATCCATATTTTATTTATTTTATTTTCTAATTATAATAAAATATAATGAATCTATTTATTATCGACTTAAAAATGCTAATAGTATCAGGCTTTTAATAGTAATCAAACTAATACATATAAAATCTATTATATTCTTTTAATCTAAAATGGTAAATTGGACGTCTATTAAACCAATCACCAACATAATCAAATTTGAATATTATACATTTAACTCTACACATAAGATCCATAATGCAATCACACATGATTTATTTCCACATACAAGTACTAAATTGAACTAACACACACATATACAAATTTCTAAATGCAGATATCATAAAGAACATACTAATAGTAATAATTCAAATAATGCATGTTCATGTACTATCTAACATGGTGTGTGTAGGGGTTATAGATGTTCCTCTATCATCCCCCAACACCTATATCTACATTACCCTATCTGATGATGCTCTTCCTTCATCATACTCTAAGGGATAAATTTCTCTTATGTCCAACTCATGACAAGAAGGTATTTTGTCCATAAATCAAGACATGTATATCATAAAATACTAATAAAATAATAAATCAACATGATCAAAATGTAAATAATATATGATAGAAATAACTCATAGTGATATAATCATGAAATCAAAGCAACATATATTTATCTCATTACAACATATGACTTATAGATAAATAATAATCAAATTAAATTACCAACTATAAATACCCATAGATTATCAAGTAAGTTTGATTAGTGAGGAATTAGGATGTAACATGTAAGAAATACTAAAAATTAGCATAAATAAAAATCATGTATAGATCACACTTTTATATGTGTCATGTAGTAACTGGGTTTAGAGTGATGGAACCTAGATAAGTAGATACGGGAATTGTAACCTCATCCATATTTTGGCTAGGAAGATGAGTGAGTCTATAAGTGGAAAAAGTGTGTTGCATCATGGTGGTGTTATACCTAAAGTAAGGATATTTAGGAGGTGATCATGCCCCCATACTAGAATAGGAAGAGTGGTGCTTCAACCATTGGGAGTATCATTTCTTGATGAGAACAACTCAAGTGTAAAATATATGTATATGTATAGATCAGTATAGGGTGAGTGATGTAATAAAGCTTGCTAAAATCTTGATGAGATTGAATAATTTAATCCTTCTAATGACACCAAAAATAAGAACCAATGACTACAAATAGGTAAGGCTCAATACAGTCTGTAAATGCTCAATGGGCATATCAATGTGTTAGGGTACCAATACATAGAAGTTTTGTAATTTTGAAATTGATTTGTATTTTTCAATATTAAGTGCATGTTTCATAATATATGTACCTTATATATGTCTTATGATGAAATTGTGTATAATAAATGTTAGGTATGGAGCCTGATTGTCTTCTAAGATCAGAGGTTAAAATTTTGATGTTATTTTAGTTGGGTTTTGGATGCTATTATTTGTATCCCTGATGACATGGGGGGTTTCAAGGGGGAGAACCCCCCTTTTAGGGTTTAAGGGGATGACCCCTCTAGTGGGGGGTCATGCACCATGATGGGGGTTCAGGGGAAATACCCTTGGAGCAAATTTTTTTATTAAAATTGCCTTGTAAAATTATAATTTCATAGTCGAATTGGGCCATTAATTAAAGGTTTCTATATCTAATGGTAGAGGTTATGTTTAGGTGTTTTTTGCCCTAATATGTATTGATACATGGCTGAGATGAAAAAAAAGAGATTTTACATAGACAGGAGGTAGAGAAGGTAGAAAGGTGTAATAGGTTTTGTTGAAGGATTTGTTTCTCCCTTGTATTACTAGAAATAATATACTGGACAAGATTGGTGGATGTAGCCCATCTTGAGTGAACCACGTTAAATCTTGTGTCTCTTATTTTATACATATATATGATTATTTTTTATATGTTTGATTGATTCATTTCATAGTTTCTATTGTATGCAATTTGAGGATAAATCTATGTTTTATTTTATCTTAACAAGTGTTATTAGAGCAAAGGTTTTGTTTGCATAATTTTAAATCATAGGAAGAAAAAGGTTTGACCTTGAGTGGGAGCTATGGTGGATGAAAATAAATATAAGGTGGAGAAGTTCAATGGATAGAACTTTGGATTAACGAAGATGCAGATGGAGGATTACCTTTACCAAAAGAACTTGTATTTATCATTTGGTGGGAAAGTCAAGAAGCCATCAACAATATCAGATGAAGCTTGAGAACTATTGGATCAAAAAGCACTTAGAACTATATGGTTATGCCTTGCATCTTATGTAGCATTCAACATATCACAAGAAAATATAGTAGAAGGTCTTATGAGTGCATTAGGTAAGTTATATGAAAAACCCTCTGCCTCAAATAAAATATTTTTGATGAAAAAATTATTTAATATGAAAATGTCTAAAAATGGTTTAGTACCAGATCATTTAATTGAGTTTAACATGGTTAATAGTTAGTTACATTCCATAAATATTGACTTTGATGATGAAGTTATTCTTTGTTCTTTGCTTGAAATCTAGAATAGTTTGGTAATGGCAGTAAGCAAATCTGTGTCTAATAACGTTAAACTAAAGTTTGAAGATGTGGTGGGTGTTATCCTAAGTGAGGAAATGTGAAGGAAAAGCATAGGTGAAACATCCATATCTAGAAATGTATTAACAATGGAGAACAAAGGAAGGCAGAATAATAAAGTAAGAGAAAACCATGAAAAATCAAAAGGGGGCGCAAGATCTAAATCAAGAGGCAAGATGGAAAGTTAGATCTGTGACAAGCTAGGAAAGACAAAAAAAGAGTGCTATTTTTGAAAGAATAAATCAGGTAAGGACCAACAAGAAGGTAATAAAGAAGTAGATGTAGTAGGTGATGTACTACAAGATGCTCTTATAATTTCTTTGGATAATATTACTGAATCTTGAGTTTTAGATTCAGGGGTTTCTTTTCATGCTACCTTTCATAGACATTATTTTATAGATTACATTCAAGGTAATTATGGGAATGTTTACCTTGGTGATGATGAAACCTATAGTATTGTTAGAAAAAAAGTGTTCATGTTAAATTACAAAATGGAAACACTTGGGTGCTGAAGGATGTTAGGTATGTTCCAAGCTTGAGGAGAAATCCAATCTCTGTAGGGTAGCTAGGTAGTGAGGGTTGTATGGTCACATTTACAGCTGAATCATGGAAAGTTACTAAGGGTTATATGGTGGTTGAAAAAGGTAAGAAAGTAGGCACTTTATATTTGTCTATAAATAATGTTAATTCATCTTGTGCTGGAGCTGCTACATTTAAAGATCAATCTTTGTGGTATTATAGATTCGGCCACATGAGTGAAAAGGGAATGAAGACCCTACATGCAAAAGATAAACTATCAGGTCTAAAAGAATTAGATGTAGACTTTTGTGGGCACTATATTTATGAGAAATAAAAACATGTGAGGTTTTTTAGGGTTAGTCCAACCAAGAAGGAGTAGAAGTTAGAGCTTGTACATATGGATGTATGGGGACCAACTTAGGTATCTTCACTTGGTGGTTCAAATTATTATGTTACCTTATTGATGATGCAACTAGGAATGTTTGGGTATAACATATAAAAATAAAATTTGATGTTTTTGATACATTCAAGAAATGGAAAGCTTTAGTTGAAAATGAAATAAGTTTAAAACTAAAATGTCTTAGATCAGATAATGGAGGTGAGTATTGCAGTAATGCTTTTAATAATTACTATTTAAAAAGTGGAATTCATAGCTAGAAAATTGTTCCAAGAATACCCTAATAAAATGCTGTGTCAAAAATAATGAACATGACTATTATGGAACATGCTAGATGTATGATATTGCATATAGGTTTGCCTTTATAATTTTGGGTAGATGTTATAACTACTACAGTTAATCTGATAAATAGAGGACCTTCAAGTGCTTTGGATGGTGGAATACCAAAAGAAGCATGGACTAGAAATAAGATAGATTATTATTTTCTAATAGTTTTTGGTTGTGAGGAATTTTTTTATATTGACAAAGATCATAGGAATAAGTTAGAAGATGAGTCTTAGAAATTGACATTTATTAGGTATGGAAATAATGACTATGGATTCTGGTTGTGGAATCTGGAAGATAAGAAAATAATCAAGAGTAGAGATGTGTTCCATGTATAGGGACCAGTTATAGGAAAAGAAGCAAGAAGAATCCAAAAGGGAATATACAATGTTAGAAGACATTACAAAAAAACATGTCCCAAAAGTTCCTGATCAAAATGTGCAATAAGAATAGGTTCCTCAAACCCTTGTTAGAAGATCTACAAGAGTAAGAGACCACTTGATCATTTTTATCCTTCTTTATATTATTTATTACTTACTAATGGTATTGAGCCAAAAAGCTATGAATAAGTAGTGAAAATTGATGCCAAGGATAAGTGGGAACAAGCTATGGATGAGGAGTATGATGTTCTAATGGAAAACTAGAAATGGTATTTGGTGGAGCTTCCCAAAGGACAAAAGGCATTGCTAAATAAGTGGGTATACATGATAAAGGAGGAGAATGAAGGTAAAAATAAATTCAAGGCTAGAATGGTAGTTAAAGGTTTTGCATAAAAGAAAAGTATATACTTTGATGAAATATTTTCTCCAATAGTTAAAATGACTTATTTAAGAACTATTTTAAGTTTGGTACCAATAGAAGATTTTCACATTGAATAGTTAGATGTGAATATTGTATTCCTTCATGGTGATTTGGAGGAGGAAATATATATGGAACAACCATAGGGATACAAAGTCAAAGGTAAGGATAAAATGGTGTGCAAGTTGAAGAAGAGTTTGTATGGCCTAAAACAAGCTCCAAGATAGTAGTATTTAAAATTTGATAGTTTTATGATAGAAAAAAGTTATTGTAGATGTTATTCAGACCATTGTGTATATTTTAAAAGTTTTGAAAATGGTAGCTACATTATTTTGCTTTTATATGTAGATGATATGCTTGTAGCTGGTTTCAACATGCATAATATTAATCCACTCAAGAAATAGTTAAGTGATAGTTTTTCTATGAAGGATCTAGGTGCAGTTAAATAGATCTTTGGTATGAGGATAACTTGAGATAGAAAGAATAGGAAGCTAGAATTATCATCGAGAGAGTACATTAGAAAAGTGTTGGAAATATTTAATATGAAGGATGCAAAATCTGTTGGGACACCTTTGGTTGCACACTTTAAATTAACAAAGGAACAATGCCCTAAAACACAAGAAGAAAAGAAATTAATGTCTAAAATTCTATACTCATCAAAATTTGGGAGTTTAATGTATGTAATGGTATGTACAAGGCTAGACATTGCACATGTAGTGGGAGTGGTGAGTAGGTTCATGAGTGATTTAGGAAAAGAACATTAGAAGGTAGTAAAATGGATCCTTTGTTACTTAAGAGGGACCATAGATATAATGTTAAGCTATGGTGGATTAGATGTGACATTATAAGGATATGTTGACTTAGATATGGTAGGTGACTTGGATGGTAGAAGAAATACTATAGGGTATGTGTTTATAATAGGTGGTACAATAATTAGTTGGGTATCATGGTTATAGAAGGTTGTGGCACTTTCAACCATATAGGTTGAGTATGTTGCTACTATAGAAGTAAGTAAGGAAATAATTTGGTTAGAGAGGTTGATAGAAGAATTGGCACATAATCAAGAAATATCTACTATATATAGTGACAAGTAGAGTGCAATCCATCTAGCCAAAAACTTAGCTTTTCACTCTAGAACAAAACATATTTAGTTGTGGTATCATTTCATTCATTCAGTGATAGAGGAGGAACAACTAAAATTGGAGAAGATACATACCAATAAAAATCTTGTGGATATGATGACCAAGGTAGTTACAAGAGAGAAGTTGAAGATTTGTTTAGATTTAATTGGTCTTCATGGATGATAATTAAATTAATGAACTTGTCTAGGTCTAGATAGTACAATGGATGTAGTAGTAGTGGAGTTGCTGCAATCAGTCTCTAAGTGGGAGATTGTTAGGTGTGGAGCCTGATTATCTTTCAGAATCAAAGGTGAAAATTTTAATGTTATTTCAATTGGGTTTTGGATCTTATTTTTTGTATCCCTGATGGTGTAGGGGGTTGTAAGGGGATAACCCCCCTTGTGAGGTCTAGGGGGGATGACCCCCTTGCTGGGGGGTCATACACCCCAATGGGGGTTTTAGGGCAATGCCCCCAAAGTGAAAATTTTATTAAAATGGCCTTGTAAAATTATAATTTCATAGTCAATCTGGGTGATTGATTAAAGGTTTCTAGATCTGATGGTAAAGGTTATGTTTAGGTTTATTTCACCCTAAAATGTATTGATACATGGTTGAGATGAAAACAAAAAGAGATTATACATAGAAAGGAGGCAAAGAAGGTAGAGACGTATAACAGGGTTTGTTGCAAGATTTGTTTCTCCCTTGTATTCTAGAAATAATATACTGGACAAGTTTGGTGGATGTAGCCCATCTTGGGTGAACCGCATTAAATCTAGTGTCTCCTATTTTGTGCATGTTTATGATTATTTTTTGTATGTTTGATTTATTCATTTCATTGTTTCTCTTGTATATGTTTTGAGGATAAATATGTGTTTTATTTTATCCTAACAATACATGGCACCAATGTATAGGATTTTACCATAACTGTAAATCTAGATCATATACTGTGTATGGTTTATCAATTTGGAAATTTGTATAAGTGTGGATAACATGATTCCAAAGCATTCCCCCACTATGTATAAAGGAATATATAATTAGAATAAGTACCAATGTGGAGGAAGTGTTAAAACATACCCCCGATGTAAATTGGAGATGCTGAATATTGAATAGGTGTGGATAACATTCTTCCCAAGTATACCCCCCATTGTAATCTGAAAACTATGAATGTGTAGAAGCCATGTCCATATGACATGCCCCCAATGAATATGAAAGCTGATATAAGTACCACATAATAAATAAATTTGGAGAACATGCTTCTAGAGTATGCCCCATTATAATCTAAGAGTAATGTCAAGTATGTTTTAATTGTGTCAAACATGTTGATAAACATGCCCTTATTGAGATACCCCCTATTTGGGAGGAGATAATATAGTGCCTACTAGTGATCTCATCATAAAATTAATAATCAAGAATTTAGTGGATTATATTTAACATGGTAATATTCTAGTAATGTTGTGGTCATATTGTATGATGTTCATATAGGAATTTTTTTGGATAGACTGAGGATGGCCATGAGTTATAGAGAGTCTATTTTAGTATGTGGTTGATTGATTGGTTTCCTAGTGCTTATGAGTTATTTTAGTATGATCAAGTGTTACAATATTTTTGGATTGAGTAATTTAAGCCATTGACACCATATCCATGGCATTAGACAATAAAAAGTGGTCAAAAGCCACATGGTAGGCCAAAATCCACTACTGTAGATTTAGCTACATGCCCAAGTGATGAGCGACATATCATGGTTACCCTAGTATTAGGAGATGATGTAATTTATATTGATGGATATGTGTAGTGGTTGGTTGGGTCTTGATGGCCTTTGTTTTTTCTTATTGTGGTTGTGGATCTAGGTTCCATTCTTACAACACAGGTTAGTGGTGGAGAGATAAATGGTGATGGAAGAGATGATGCTTCAGTAGGACCAACATTGGTTAATGAGCCATAAATTAGAGCCACATGTTACTATATTAGTTTTGAGTTTTGCATTTTATTTTAATATAAAAACATTTTGTTTAATATATGTCACTAACTGGTGTATTATCTCAAATGTGTGTAGGTAACCAGGAGTGTCCGACCAGGGTGGATTGGGAAATTTAGGCCCTTATTTGTAGTGTGTTAATGGATATATTTGAAGATGAATTTATTTAGATAGTTGTTTATATTGATCATTTGAATGCACCATTAATTAATCCTATTATGAGATTTGTGGTAACATACCATACTACAGCCATAGAGCATGAAGAGTGACACGTAGAGCTAGATAGATGGGACATCCCATAATGAAGTTCCATTGAGATCATTCATACACTTATTAAGTGATATGATGAATTTTTTATACCCAAAATACCCATATTAATTTATTTTATAAATTAGGGACCCACTATCTTTTGGAACATGGTCTAACCCTTTCTTAAAAATCTTCTAAAGGAAAAGCTTTAAGTATTGCACTAACTTTTCTATTCAACAGACCTATGAAAATGATTTATTTTTAGACTAACCTATTAATGATTTTATAAATTTATGTATATAATAGACTCAACTAATTTTATTTGAAGGAATTATTTATAACTATAATTAGTAGAATTTTTTCTCCAAAACTTTTATTCGAAGGCTTATCTTTAATAGTTTTCAGGGCTTCACATTTATATGGACCCTCGCATGAATCTAATCTTATAAGTTTTCATTGAAAGGAATTATTCAGAACATATATTCAAAATTATTGTTTGAGGGACATCCAAAGCTTTATTCAACCTATATCAAATTTCCCTTTGGGACCTACTCTTCAAGAACTAGGTTTTCAAAGTTTTACACTTTGGCTTATCTGGTTCCTCAAAATATTTGCTCGGTAAGACCCTTTGATGAAAATAATTAACAAAAAAAAGGTATTCAATGAAAGTGTTTGTAAAATTTATTTAGTGAATTTATTTGACTTATTTTGGTATTCAGTGATTTTGTTCGATAAAATGGTTTGGTGAGAACAATTGACATTTTAGTCTTGGACAAAAGTGTTCAGCGCATTAAGGTCTTTGATAAAATTGTTTAGGGTTTTCTCTCTAAGTCATTTTGGTCTTTAATAAAAGTGTTTAGAAATATTATTCATAAAAATTGTCTACCTCACAAACACTATTATATCCTGACTCTTGACCATCGATATCCCTATATTGACCTCATATGAGATTTGTTATTTGCTGGGAAGATAATTGAAGGAATTTTCCTACACCATTTTTAGCACAAAATAGTCATTAAATGCATCTTGGGTGATGAGTTTAAAAGGTACATCTCCCTTATTATTATAGATTCTACTTATGATTTTCATAGGGTAGTATCCTGTAAGAAAGAAAAATTAATTGAGAAGACAATTAATAGTTGGATGCTCCCTGGGGAAACTATCAACTTGAAGGATAAGAAACTAGTGCCAATGACCAAGTTCAATATGGGAATTTGAATTAGGATGGACCCCTTAAATAGGTTATTTCTATATTTGAGCATTGAATTCCTCTACCTTGAGTGGGTTTCATTGCTCTATTTACTAATGACCTCAGAGTTAACATTTACTTTAGGTGAAGTAATTGGTGCAAGGATGTTGGAGCTAATATTACATAAGGAAAAGAGACATTAGGGAGGTCATTTCTACATGATGTCATACCTCCTTGATACTATCTTGGATATAGTCTATGTTTATAATGGGTCACTCTAGAGCCCATCTCCAAAATACATCAAGAATCATATATGTGATTCCTATTCTTTCATGCACATATACACATACACTCAAAACATTATATGCATTGTAAAATATGCCAACCCATAGGTATGGATGGATATTTATGAGTCCCCCCTACCTAGGATATAAAAAACCATTGTAGATACACTTTTTATTAGGGGAGACTACTGGTTGTACCTAGATTACATTGTCATCATGGTTATAGGCCATAAGTTAGAATGTCTATGCCTCCATAAGTATGCCCCTGAAAAATTAGTGAAGCAAGAAATTACCTACCAATTATGTTGGGGTATTGATGAATACACGTATAAGATAAATAAAATTTACTTTCATGGATCCCACCTCATGATTGGGAGGATGTGCTATGTAAACCAAAATCACTTCTATGAAGTAGTTAAGTATTTATAAAATTATTCATTTGCCACATTACCACTTAAGGATTAGGATCCACGTGATCAATTATACAATCATATAAAGGGACTTGGAATTAAGTATAAAATGATCCTTATGACCATGATTTCTTATTCCTTAAAGCTAAGAATGATGACCAAGTCAAGGAAAGGGAACAATCAATCAATTTGAAATAAGATCTATTGAAAATCATTCAAGGGTAGCCTTCTATTTCAATAGTGGATGTATAGACTAGAATTTCACCAGTTAGATGATGGGATTCATCAAAATTTTAGGTTAATAGACCCTATCAACCAATAAAGGATCAAGGGAAACACACACATACATCCCCTATGATACTCAAATTAGTAAATAATGAGTGAATGATGCCTGATACCTCAACTGGAGGAGCACATAATGAACCTATTTATCTTGACTCTTTAGATTATGAGGGCCCTACCTAGAAAGATGTTACATCAGTCATAGAGGTTTTTTCTATGGTTACACCAACCATAACCACACAAGTGGAATTTAATGCAACTAAGAAGATAACCATTTTATATATGATAAAGCTAAGGGCTCATCCCGCTCTAAAGATCCCAACCATTGAAGTACCATCAATATAGGTAACCATATAAGAGGCATCTGGAGGAGAGTCCACTAATGAGGAGGAAATTTTTTAGAGAGCCAAGATCTTGAGTGTCAATGACATAAAAGGGAAAGTACTATTACATGAACATCCATTAGGTGAGTAAGAAACATCTTCAATTTCAATTACTCCTATTGTGTCTAATGTTTTTCCCCTTAAAGTTAGTATTTTGATTTTTTTCACTTAGTCTTATTAGTGCCCCTACCCTCTTAGCCCCCAAGGTAGAGGTTGTTCCTAAACAACCAATTTACCAATCAACCTTACCAGTTTTAGAGGTAGAGGATACTTCCTCTACCCTTGTTGTTCCTACCCCTTAGTTAGTCTTCCCTCAATTACATCTTCTATATCCATCCATATTATTCCTTCCACTTCTATCCCATCCCCTATAAAGACAAAGAAAAAGGCAAAAAAAGAAGGCCATGGGAGTAATATCAAGTCCTCAACTCCATGTGTCATCTTCTAAGCTAGGTTTACTAGTGCCTCCTCCTAGTTCCTCTTAGGATACTATGGTGATAACTACAAAGAAGGATGAGAATAAGAAACCCATTTCCACATTTCACCCACTACCTAAATATGGTGGAGTAGACTAGTTTAAAATCACATGACCTTCACTTCCCAATCCTATAGTAGAAGAAACATTGAGGAAGGCATTAGAGTAATTATTGGGTGAGACTATAGTTCAAGACACTGAGCCCACATATCTAGCCCAACTAGTTCTCCCACAATGGGCACCAAATATGCAATCAAAGGCTTCTAAAAGGCCTAATCTTATAATCATAAAATTTTCCACTATAAGTTCCTTATTTGAAAAATCTATAGGGAGTGTGCAGAGGGTTTGGAAGAGGAAACTAGAAGAGGGTTCATAGTGGAGGAGAGATAATACGTATTTACCTTGTCTAAGAGGAAAGACATAAAATTTGGGTAATATTCATACATAGAGGATTTTAAATCCTATATTCAAACTCATAAAGATGCTATAGTGAAAACTAATTAAGGAACTAAGATGGCAAGAAGTGATCTAGAGTAAGAGCTGGAACAAATAAGGGAACACAAAAACTATGCATGTTCATGTATAGATAAAGATAGATGTCCAAAATTCTAAATTCATGTTGTATAATATCCTTGAATATATTGGTGTAATGAGAGAATAATTGACACCTCACATAGTATAAACTACTAAATTGTATAATTCTTTGAAAGCAGATGAAAATAAACTAAAGTTTATTATTCTTTTTAAAATTGGTAAGGCATAAGCCAAACTAAATTTGATGGCACCAGTGGAGGTTACCCATGCCCTCAATTTGGCAGTCATTAGGACATAGGAGGCCAAAGAGTGGATTAATGTAGTTGAGGTAATAATGCCTATGTACTTAGAGAATAAAACTCTCATTTTGGAAATTCTAGATGATCTCAAGTTCTCACAGGCCATGTATTCCATAGGTAAGCTTATCAACAAGGCCAATTTTGATTAGATCCTACAACAAGCTTCATCAAGCTTTAAGTAGAACTTGAAAGGAAAGACATTAGAAGAAATAGAATTTGAGTTGAATTTTGTCAGGAAAAAGGTCATGGAGGTTGAAATATTTAGAACTATCTTTGGAAATATAAATACTAAACATGCAAGGATATTTAAACAAGTCACAAGAGTGCATAGACCTATGTTACTTAATATGGACATAATCAGGTACTACTATGACATAGGTGATAAACACTATCAAGTTTTTAAAGCAAAGAAGAAAGCTAATGCTTTAGCTTTTGGTTTAGCATAAGCTACAACTTTAGTGCCTTTAACAACCTCCAATTCCATGTAAACACCCAATCAACCTTATGTTAAAAGATAATTTTGTATGTGCACATGCAAAAAATACTTATTTTTGTTCTTATAGTCTATTTAGAGCATAAATGTAAAGTTTCCTAAACTCTATGTAAGCATGCACACATTGTATTACATTGTACATGCTAACTAATCTTGACAAAGTTTTATTTAATTATGAGCATGCACATATGTAATTTTGATGCTAAAATTAGAACTAAGGGTCTAATTGTGTAATGTAACCATGAGTTCACATGTACTTGAAGGATGAGTCATCCCCTTCCCAAGTCTCTATATTTATGTAATTACACATTCCAAAGGATTGGAAGTTTTATCAATACAAGAATAAATTAATTTTGATTATCATGCAATTGCGTCGGTTTCTCTCCTTCCATTTTTGTGTTATTAAGGTTTTGATTTCTTGGTTGTGTTAATAAAATAATTTGGAATGTGAAAAATCTATGGATAATTATAACTATTTTCATTGATGTATGTTAATCCTAGATGTGCAAAAACTATTTAAAGCTAGTATAAATAATTGATTATTAAATAATTGGTTCAAACTATGTTAATATTCTTAGTATGTAGGAGTGTTTTCTATTTGGTATAGTCTTTTAAGTGTGTGTAACAACTACCTTAGACACCTTCTTAGATCGATATGTAATCTCTAAATTAAGGATGTGCAATAAAAACTCTAAAGGGAACAATCTTTAATTGAGGCCATCAAGTTTTCTACACCATTCTCCCAAACTCCCAAACCGTGTTTTCCTATGAGTGTGAAATAGCTACAAGCAACACGAATTAGTTTCGAAAACACTTGTCTACCAATAAAATAGCCTAGGAAGTGACCTCTTGAGACCACAAAACCTTCTTTTATACTCTACCCTTCCTTCTTTCTGAAGTTAATGTGATTGATATCTACCCACTCTAGATTAAATACCATCCATCTATCCCACTCACTTTGGTTTGATTTCTTTACTATGATTCACTTCACTACAAGAAAACCTAATTAACAACCTACATGCTCTACTTGGTATTCCACCACAAGGTGGTTTAACCCATACCTTCAACTCATGAACTAGAGTGGAGTTTACCTCTATTGAGATCCTAAAATGTTAGAGGCCACCTCATTTAAATTTAGGGGTGTGCACAAGAACCACATCAATAGAAATAAAGTTGGTGCTATAAGGAGGGATACTTGTGTGCCTTCCCTGGTGAGAGGTTATTGCTTATGTTGATTTTCACTAGAGACACCCAAGAGAGTTAATAGGTCTAGGGCCTAAACTAATATTTTGTTTTCATCCTTATTAGCACATTGAAGGCCTAGATCTATACCTATACCTAGGTATATAACATTGTATCTAATAAGAAATATACATCTCATTAATCATCCTATGGCCTAAAAACAACCTTAGTTAGTTGGATTTGCCATTATCATCCCAGGGGATGTGCATAATTTGTCTAGGAGCCTAGAAAATATCTGCCTTCTTTCTCTCTTTTAGGACAAATAACTATAGAGGAACACATCAAGTCTTTCAAGGCTAATTTAATATTAATGAATGTTATTGTTAAAGATGTTGCATGTAGGCTTTTCCCATTTACCTTGTAAAATGTTGCCTATGATCAATACCCCAACCTTCAAGAGAACTTAATCACTTCCTAGAATGTATGTCAGAACATGTTTCTTACCCAATTTGGATAAGTTACCAATCTTGGACTAGTGTATAAACATTTTATTAGCATGAATATTTTGTCTAATGATCTAATTTGGGCTTTTAACACTAGGTTCCAAAAGATGTACACTTGGCTTAATCTAGAGTATAGACTAGATGGATCATTGGTGTTGAATATGTACATAAATGACTTGGAATCAATCATTGTAGTGTTTATGAAAATAGATATTGCTACCACCACTCTAAATTTAGCATACAAAGAGACTATCAAAATTGATAGATAGATGAACCCTTAAATACCTATCACTCCTAACATCAATGCTAGTTTTTTGGACCTAAATCCAATACCTCCTATTAATAAAAATGTCCTTACTTTCAATCAGAATCAACTATATGCACTACATCCTCTAATGCAACAAATACCTAATCATAACTATGGTTACATGAATAATTAGGTACAAATGAATAATCATCAATTGAACCAACATTCAATTCCCTCTAATAATGTAGTTACACAATGAGCTGATTTTACCTATGCAAAACTAGATTCCATCCAAATAATGCTTTAGAAATTGAACAATGACTTTTTGAACATGAAGAAGAAGATGAGCAACACCATTAGCTAGAATAATAACTAAAATTTTGGGTTTCAAAGATACAATAGACACTTTAATAAGCATGTAAATATTATAGAGCAGTAACCCAATAATTTTCCAGAGATCAACATAGTAGAAACAACTCTGCCCAATTGGTGTAGAGTCCATAATACATCACAACATGGTGAAATCGAATATGTGGAATTATATATAGTGTTTGAGATATTTTAGAGGGAGATTCTAAGGAAAAACTTGATGAATAATCCACCTGAGTTCCACCTAAAATCTCTCTTTAAACACTACAATGGTATTCAAAATGCACAAGTATTTCTTCTTAGAAGAAGATGATAATTAAATAGAGGATAACTTCGATGAAGTGCAGGTGTAATAACCCCACTAGGAGCTAACTTTAAAAATGTGATTTTTTAAAAATAAACACATATACCATAAATAGTTTACACCATGAAAATCTAGTCAAAGATCATATGAAATACTTTAAGCATGACAACAATACATAAGGCATATTACATCATATATCACTGAGCTCTCATATCATGAGAACACATCATAATAGAAATATAGAAAGTAATTACATTAACTCAACCATAATTGATGCAAGTCTAAAACCACTGCTATCAATGTATAGTAAATAAGTAATTATAAATTTTCATGATAATATTACAAATAAGTAAAATACCATACAATGTACATATAATACACATGGTTCCTTAGAGCATAGTTCATGAACTTTAGTATCTGTGTCAATCTCAAGTGTCATCTCATAAGTATTACTATTATGGGAAGGGAGAGCATCATCTGAATACTTTTCCACACCAACCATAAACCAATGATCCCCCACACTAATCCCATCAAGGAATATCCCTCCCTTCATGAATGAGTAGACAATGACTATATGAGAATCCAGAGAGACAAACAAGTACTTGTGTGCTATATGATTGCTACAACTAAACATGCAGAGTATCATAAAAAAATTATTATATTTCAAGATATCACATAAACATGTAAATCATACTCATGAAATGCTAATGTCTCAATAAACATATGTTTACCAAAGTTTTCAAGAATGACAAATAGTAGCGATCTATAGATCAGTCAAAACTCATACACACCACTTGATTAGATTACTTTCAACTGGCATTATGATGCTAGTAAGCCAATGAAGCCTATCTCATTCCT